>OX371262.1:10676023-13076023 GCA_947311025.1 Lypha dubia
AGCCAAGTTCCGTAACTGAAAGCTCGGAGAGGGTACTGAAGGATCTGTTGCCTAGAAAGCGAAGGCGGTAATCCTCCATAGCTGGGCAGCGGCATAGGAGGTGTGTTATGCTTTCATCTTCCTCCTCGTCGTTGCAGCTGAAGCAGTATTCGTTGTATGGTAAACCCATGCGTCTGGCATGGGTTCCGAAGGCGCAGTGCCCCGTGATCGTGGCCACAAGATTGCGCAATTGTTTTTTGGGAAAGTTCAGCAGATTTTTGGTTCTGTTGACGTCTATGCAAGGCCATAGTGTCCTCGCTGTGGTGCAGGTTGGCTCATTAAACCATCTGGTTTGTGCCAACTGCAAAAGTGTTTTATCAATTCGCTTCCAGCAGGCCAGGAGCGGAAGGCCGCAGAAATTGTCAATATCAGCAGCCTCTAGCTCTGTGCCTCTCCTGGCCAGATTGTCAGCGATGAAATTGCCTATATTTTCCCCGTGTCCCCGTATCCATACAAGGGTAACACTAGAATAATTAGCCAAATTGTTGAGTAATTTCCTGCATTCCAGGGTAAGAAGGGATGTTGTGTACACACCCGAGAGTGCAATTATTGCAGGTTTGCTGTCGGTTATGATTTGAATAACTCTGTTTGTTATTCGATAGTACCGCAGCCAATTTGTAGCCTTTTTGATGGCGGATATTTCAGCTTGTAAAATACTACATTCGTCCGGGAGTCTGAAGGAAATCTTGATCCCGAATTCTTCAATGTAGACACCCCCTCCAACCCTGGAGCCCCGTTTAGAGCCATCCGTGAACACTCGTAGGGCCCCGTGCGGTGTAGGGGGGAAGTCCTCCGATAAAGAGTAATTAAATATTCTATTAAAGGAAGGTTTTGGAATGCAATGGTCGATGAGATCAGGGATAGTTCCGATGGTCTCTACAATGCTGGCATGACCCCATGGTCGATGATTCCATGCGTCAATAGTACTAAGTCGTACCGCAGTGCGTAGTGCCAGCTTCCTAGCCAATAAGTCAGCCGGAAGCCAGCCCAGCATAGCAAATAGAGCCTTTGTGGGCGTAGTTCTAAGGGCACCAGTTATCATGATTGCCATTAAGCGAAGAGTTTTCTCAATTCGCTGTCGGTTTGTTGCCAAGTCCAATGCTTTCCACCAGATTGCAATACCGTAGAAGAGTGTTGGTTTGATAATAGTTTCAAATATCCAATTAATCCCTTTAGGACTTAAACCCCAGGTGGGACCAATGGCTTTCCTGCAAACATATATTGCCGCTACGGCTTTTGTTGCACGAGCGTGAAGATTGTCTCTCCATGTTAGTTTGCTGTCAAGGACGATGCCTAGAAATTTGGCCTTGTCCGATAGGGCTAGTGTAGTGCCATTTACTTTTGGTAAAGTAAAATTGGGAATTTTGTATCTTCTGGTGAAGAGCACTAGTTCCGTTTTGGTTGGGTTTACGCTGAGGCCGCTCTGTGAACACCACTTACTGACCTCGCTAAGTGCATCTTCCAACCTGTGCGTGATTGTATCAAGATGGAAGCCCGATGTAGCCACTGCCACATCATCTGCATATGCAACAGTATTGACGCACATGGACTCCAGTTTACTAAGCAGGACGTTTAATGCCACATTCCATAGCAGAGGGGATAGGACACCACCTTGTGGCGTACCCTTGCGGGCGTACCTCGTAATGCGTGCTTCCCCCATGGTAGATGTGATGGCTCTGCATTCAAGCAAATTCTTGATGAATTGACATAGTGACTGGTCTATTCCTAGCTCCGTGAGAGCTCGGATAATAGCAGCCGAATTGATATTATTAAAGGCGCCCTCAATGTCCATGAAAGCCACCAGAGTAAAGTTCTTATGCTCAAGTGATTTTTCTATGTGACCTACGAGCGAGTGTAGTGCCGTTTCAACCGATTTGCCTTTGGTGTAGGCGTGTTGATTGGCTGATAAAAGATTGCTGTCAATTGTCATAGTTCTGATGTGAACGTCGATCAGTCTTTCTAAAGTCTTTAGAAGAAAAGATGTAAGGCTGATAGGTCTGAAGTCCTTCGCCTTCGAGTGCGATGCTTTTCCCCCTTTTGGGATGAAAATTACATCGCATTTGGTCCATTGTTGCGGAATGTGGGACCAGGTAAGACATGCTCTGAAAATTGTGAGTAGCCAAGGTGTCACAAGGTCTAAATTATGTTGTAGATCTGCAGGAATGATTCCGTCCGGACCAGGTGATTTATACGGATGGAAACTTTTTATAGCCCAGTGAAGTCTGTCAGTAGTAATTTCTACGTTCGTGAAACACCGGGCAGGTGGGGAAGCATTTTGTACTTCCATAGAAGGAGAGCAGCCTGGAAAGTGAGTTTCCATTAGGGCTTCTAGGGACTCCAAGGAATTAGTAGTCCATTTACCATCTTGCTTCTGGATGAATCCAGGTACGGACGGTTGTTTGGCTAGAATTTTACGCAGCCTGCTAGTGTCGGAGAGGGATTCCACATTGTTGCAGAAATCTTTCCATGACTTGCATTTTGCGTTTCTGACTTGATTCTTAAATTTATTCAATGAGGCTTTATAAAGAGCCCAGTTACCCGTTCTTTTAGCCCCGTTAAAGAGTCTGCGGCAGCTTCTGCGAGACTCCTCTAAGCTGGCAGACCACCAAGGTGGTTTACTATTTTTGCGTTGTGTGGAAGGTTTGCAAGAGATTCTTGTTGCTTCCTTAAAGGCATCAGTTAGATTGCTGACAGCCAATTCTATGTCAGCTACTTCCTCTATGATTGGAGGATGTGCAATTATGGTGGTGAGGATATTCTTATGTTCCTCCCAGTTCGTTTTGCGTCTGTTTAAGAAAAGTTTGGAATTTCCGTTTGTAATACTAATATTGAATTCAATATAGCGGTGGTCAGAAAAGGAGCAGTCAGCTGAGACTCTCCAGTCCCTAATTATATGAGCATGTCTCGCACTAACAAGTGTAATATCTAGTACTTCTTGTCTGTTTGAGACTACAAAAGTTGGTTCTGAACCTCGATTTGACACTACTAAGTTATTATCAATAATAAAGTCAAATAGACACTCACCTCTTTCGTTGGTATCTGAGCTACCCCAGATATGGTGATGTGCATTTGCATCCGCACCCAGTAGGATTGGAATGCCTTTCAGATTGGCGTTGTGTGCCATCTTGTGGACCAGATTGTGTGGTGGTTGGTCCACATGGTCATGCGCCATGTAGCAGGATAGAATCCATATGGAGGATCCTCCTGTCTCCCATGCTGCGGTTACAGTATCTTCATCACTAAAATCAGAGAGAATGAAGATATTGAGATTTGCTCTTGCTAGGATACAGGATCTAATGTTTTTGTCATTGTTACCTGTTTTCGTTGCATACAGCAGCTTGTAGCCAGTGGTGCTGAGTCCAAGTATTTTGCCGTGTCTGGTCCACGGCTCTTGGATCAGCACAATGTCCTCCCCTTTTTCTGAAAGGCGGAGGGTTAATGCAGCTGACGCTGTCTTAGAATGATGCAGGTTGACCTGCAGCACCTTCGCCATTGTCCGCGTCGGGGTCATAGTTGACGTTTGCCTCGGCATCTCCCTGACTCGGGTTCAGGAGTGCGTCCTCGTCATCTCCGAAAATGAGTCCCTCCAGGAGATCCCCAACCAAACCTGCTGTTGATTGAGAGCATCCTGAAGTGACCGAATCCGCGGAGTCCCCTATGACCTCCGTGCCGGCTGGCTTGTCAGCTGCTTTTGTTGGCCCCTTCGTTTGGCCGCTAGGGTTTGCGGGATCGCGTTCGCCATCACCGCGGTACACACAGAGCCTGATTCCCATGAAACCGTAGAAAACCAGGCCCTGTCTGTCCCGAAGTAGAGGCAACGTCTCCTTGTTCAGGACAACGATCACCTTCCTACGAGCACCCTCCGCCCCAAAAACCTTGACCACCTTCCAATCACTGGTTGGTAGGTCAGGGTTCGCACGACGGAAGATGCCCAGGATAGCCTCTGGATCATGCGGCTCTGCCGGAATAATCGCAACTGCTCTCGGTCTACGAGGAATCTCGTTTACCGGGACCAATTCCAATCTCGCTCCAGGCCACACTTCACCAAGAGACTCGATCACCAACTTTAGCTTGGTGACCGACCTCTCGTCCGCACAGGAAACCAATTTGACACGGCCCTGGACCCAGCCAGCGTCCGTGAATTGAGGCGAGGTTTCTTGGGCCTCGCTGGTACTGCGCAGGTAAACGTCAAGCAGCCTTTGACAAATCAATCCCCATTGGGCATGATCGATTGATCCGTCGCTGTTGCTGCGATCAAGAACAGCTCTTATCAGCGGATTTTTAGCAACCTCGCTGTAAGACCTGCTCATGACTTTGCCGTCCACCTGTCTCTGTTTTTTGTTTGAGGGCTGCATCTGCTGCTGAGACGAGTCCTCTCCTGATCTCTGCCTTTTCGGGCCAGCAATTGCAGCCGGTTTGGCTGCGCCCTCAGGAGAAGATCCGTCTACAGCAGCCAGATGTGTTCTGGCCCAAGCTAGCGAGGATTTTTCCGCGCTAGTCAGTTCCGCCGCCGTCTTATTACCAAACCGCTCGATATAGCGTCGAGCGGCCCGTGACTCGGATATGGCTTTACGGGACGAGAACTTTCTTTCCCTTGAACCTGTCGAGGCGGATACATCAGGCGCAGTTGCCTTCGCTACAACCGGCGTATCCGCTACGATGATTTTGGGTGCAGTTGGCACAACTGGAGCATGTCCAGTCGGCGCACCTGTAGGTTTTGTATTTGCTGGTGCAGTTGGCACAGCTGGTTTGTCCACAGCCGGCACACCAGCAGGTGTTTTTTTGGGTACGTGAGGCGCAGCAGAGGTTTTCTCAGCCGGCGTACCCGTTTTAGTATTTGTAGCTAGGTTTTTACCAGCCGCGGAGGTGCCTGGACTTTCATCCCTGGACACACTCCGCTGCAATCTAGCCCTACCTAGCGACAGGGCTGCTGGTTTGTTTGTTGTTTGTTTGTTTGTTAGTTTTTTGTTTATTTTTTCCATGTAATTAATTTTGTTCCCACGAGTGAGCGCGTAAGGGGTTGGACGATCCATGCAGGGACGGCGTACATGGATTAGGCAACTGATTGTTTACAACCGATCCGTGCCCTGGCATCGGAGGGGAGTCGTTAACGACCAGTTTTCTTTATCCACTTACTGGCCATCCAGGCCTCGGCACGACTTCCAAACACCTTTGCACTTACAAGTGGGGTAGCATTGTTTTGGTCCGCGGGTCCGGTAAAAATTCCTAGCCACCGTCATGATGGTGTAGGTGAGTCATACCCGCGATCCTTGGCGGGCCGCAAGACCACCTAAGGGTGTGAATTGCCACCGACCCTGAGTCGTGCAACAACTCCTCAGCAAGAGCTCATTCATAAATTGAATGCCGATCGTGCTCAGGGGTCGCAGGGGGATGACCCTCCATCATGACCACACTCATCCCAAGCACCAGCATAAGCTGCCTGCTTGAGCCGAGTGCCTTCATGTTTCATTCGGTTGGCTAGAATCCACCTAAGACCTCGGCCTGGTATAATAACACGTGCACCCCTGATGTATTGAGCCCACGTGGCATTAAGCCTGGCCCGAGTCATGCCTTTGACTTAATAACCATTTGCTGATTAATGAGCCACTGGCATGCCTCTACCCCTATCCGCCACCTGGGGACGCGCCCGATGGGAGACTACCACCTCTCCACACGGGAAGAAAAATCCAAAAAAAAAAAAAAAAAAAAAAAAAAAAAAAAAAAAAAAAAAAAAAAAAAAAAAAAAAAAAAAAAAAAAAAAAAAAAAAAAAAAAAAAAAAAAAAAAAAAAAAAAAAAAAAAAAAAAAAAAAAAAATATATTATTATTTTAGCTAAAAATAAGAATAATTAAGAACTGCTGAAATGTTTTTAAAGAATAAAAGCAACATTCAATACGATTAAAAGGTTAATAGCGACAAAACAAGACAAAATTTTTTGCAGTTTGCCAGCAGCCACAAATATTTTATTGGCTTTATTTTATATAAGAAGAACAAGCAGTCAAAAACATATGGAAATTCGTAAAAACTTATGTAGTATTTAAATGCACAATGTTGGCTATTTAATGTTGACTTAATTTTGCAGTGAAAAAACTTAATTTTGTATATAAATAGCATTTAAAAATAAATGACATATAAATCAGTACTGAATTATTGGCCCTAATACATCCACAATTTATATTAAAAAAAAAAAAAAAAAAAAAACAATAGAGATTAAATTCGAATATAAAAGGAAATGCGTAAGCTGTCTGATTATTATTATGTCTGATTATTATTATTATTATTATATTATATTAATTTATTCGATTAAATAAATTTTCATTCTGACATTTTAGATATTTAAAATCAGGTTGGCTAGTGAGGTAAGCGCTTTGACTTAAGACCTGGGGTCGATCCCTGGTCAGAGCAGGACATTAAACATCATAAATTACAACATAAAATAAATAATTTCATTTAAAATATTTTTTTTTATTTTAGATTCTCGTTAAATATTCAAAGTGTGCGTGTAAAATTCTATGTGCGCAGATACCCGACGGTAGATAAGTTCATGTTTTGAACGCATGTTCACAATAAATGTATAACCATTTTATCTTATTTCGCTGTAGCATGAACTTAAAAACATCATAAGCCCCCCAATAAAAATTCTTTATTATACAAGTTTTATCTAAATTATATTTTTTAGTTTCTTTTTTTAAATTTATTTCTTTGTAGTAATTTGCTTAAAAGTTTTCTTATAAGCACATTTGTGGAAGAATGAATGCTTAACGATTTTTAACTGATCTCTGGCATAATTGTAAAGTGTCAGGTAATGTAAGAGAGAGAGAGACCGAAAGTTGAAGATCTTCAGAGAATAGAACCGATCGACTTACACAGTTTTCTTCCAGTCTTCCTTTTTCGCGATTTCGACTAAGAAGTGTTTCTTCAAGTATGTACATGATATGAGTCATGTAGTTCGTCTATTTGACTGGGACTTGTCCAACCACATTTAGTAGAATGGTGTCAGGCACATGACGACTTAGCCTTAAACTCTTCATATATGTAAGTCTGCACATCAATCTTTTTATTCTCTCCACCAAATATGATCAGGTTATTTTTAGGTTTGTCATTCCGTGTGTAACTTACACAATGTTCATATGACCCCAAAGACAAAATATATAAATCATAGATCCTCATAGAAAAGAAAGCTGAATGAGCCACGTCCGTCTGTCAGTCTGTGTTTCTGTTTGTACATGAAATAAATTTTCCGAAGCTATCAAAAGAGTTAGAACCTTGGGTCTTGAACTGATGTGTAAGGATTTTTCTGAAAGCGATTCGTATTGAAAATCAGCAAAAAATTAAATGTATATCCGGTATAAAACCATTTTATGCTCAAATTTATAAATACACTAGATTCCCCTGCAAAGTTCTTTTTGCGACTACAGCATCACCTGATGACAGTTGTTCGTAAACCTGCGAGTAGAAATTCTGAGAACAAAACAATTGTACATTTTGATTTATGGATTTAAAAAATATATTGATTGCTGATTTATTTATATTAACAGATCCGCAGATATAGTTTGAGTTCGTCCGTCGCGTTGCAATTGGTTTTGAGATGATGGTTGGTCTTCAGTTTGTGATCTCCTTTTAATAAATTTATTATTTGATCGACGTGCACGCCGACTTAGTTATATTTTATCGAGCAGGTCATAGCATTACTTTCAAAATAAAAAAAAAATCAAATATTTAATGATTTGCATAAAAGCACCATAGTTACAGCAACAATAACACATGTTAAGTATGATACGATGTAGGTGTACAGCAAGTGTAAAATCGATCCACACAAAAACATAAATGTGAAAATAAGGCCAAGTTCGTATCCAAAAAGTTTCGGCCGTAAAAAGTACTGAGATCAAAATTAGGACCAAGTTCTTGATAGGTACAATTCCATCTCATTTCTAGGCAACCTGTAAGCTTGGCAAAATTTGCTTGCCTTTCTAATATGGGAAAGAATTCTTGGAAAAATATTGCCAAGCTTATAGGTTGCCTAGAAATGAGATGGAATTGCACCTATCAAGAACTTGGTCATTAGTTTTATCTCAGTACTTTTTACGGCCGAAACTTTTTGGATACGAACTTGGCCTTATTTTCACATTTATGTTTTTGTGTGGATCTCACTTCTTTTTTCTAAGTTGTTTTTGTATAAATATTTATATGTATTGCTTATCTGGGCCTACCTGTGTAGAAAATTTCAACTTTCTAGCTATACTAGAAGTGCCCTATACAAAGAAGGGGCTTGATTGTCCCCCCAGATCAAAAGTTCCCGTTTTAAAATCATTTTCGGTAATTTATCATCACTACCTGCCTGTGTACCAAATTTCAGCTTTCTAGCTTTACTGGAAGTGCCTCCCCCTGGGCGGAAAGTGCCCGTTTTCAGATTTTTCTGGTTATTGTCTCACCAAGACCTACCTCTGTACCAAGTTTCAGCTCTCTAGCTTTACTGGAAGTGCCCAATAATATTGATGAGTGAGTGAGTGAGTCAGTGAGTCAGTGAATATGTACTAAAATATGGACTCTTCATACCTTAATATCTCGGGAAGCGTTTATGTTAGAATTTTCAAATTTAAATTGTGAGGTCACCTCTGTGGGGAGACCTTATGTCTCAAGTTTCATTTTAATATGATCAAGAGGAGCAAAGTTATGAGGGGGTAAAAACAGCTCGAATGATTTCGTGTAAATATACACACTGTGTGGCTGAACTTGGCCTGGCGCACTACCGTGCGCATTGATTGGTCAATGAACAAATAAAATAACGATCGAAACAACGACTGAAAATATCAGCTCAATATTCCAATTAGAAAGACCGAATATTATTGTACACATAAGACATTACGATACATCGTTTGCTAACTTTTCAATTGACAATAAAAAATCACATTATGGAAAATGGATTGCATTTGGTGATATTTGAATGGGAATATATATGAAGATCTAAATATTTCCATATTTCCGAAACCACTGGGATGAAACTTCAAATGAACTATTTACAGACAATGCCCAACATAGCCTACAATTTTGGTGGAAATCGGTCGACCCGTTTCCGCAGTTAGTGGTGGTGACATCATAGTGTTCACTTCTTTTTATATACATAAAAATGAATTGCTGTTCGTTAAGAGTAGTCTCGCTAAAACTCTGAAAACAGCATCGTAAATTGTAACTAATCAAAGTGAGAAAAGTTCCCGCGCAGTTAGCAGTAAAAGTGTCACTATCACAAAAGATCAACATAAAAATAACAACTTTCATATTTATTCACCTGCTAAACCTTCTCTAAGCTTCCACAAATAATTCAAGACCAAAATTAGCCAAATCGGTCCAGCCGTTCTAGAGTTTTAGCGAGACTAACGAACAGCAATTCTTCTTCTTCTTCTATATTTGTAACCCCGTCTATGAAAACGTAGCTTATGACTCAAAAAATAATTTTTTACTTTTTTTTGGTTCGGATAGTTTTTGAGACGCTCTTGCTGATTTGTCGAAATTTTGTTTTTGAGTCATAAGCCACCTATTCATAGACCGGGTCACATATGTGTATAGAATAGAAGAAGAAGTTAGATAGATACTCGTAGATGACGGTGCTGCAATATTGAATCTGAAATCTTAGACTAGAATTCAACACAGTATCATTTGTGCAACTGAGTCTTTTAAATGTTGGCACTAAATGAAATAATTTAAGAAAACCTTAGTTGCTATTCTGTAGAATTGTAGCTGGTGCTAATGATAAGTAGAAAGAAACCTTGCCACATGTACGGTTTGGCACGGTAAGTATGGATTCAACAAGTGCTAAATTTTTTATTTTTTCCTAAACTAAGCCTTTTATGTAAACTGTATTCATTTCATCAAAACTATTTCCCAGCATTATCATAAAGTTAATTGAAAGTTTTATTTGAATTAAGATAATTTTCACTTGAAGCAATCCCTTGTCCGGCTTATTTATTTATTATTTATTTATTTTTTTAACAGACTGCAAGTAATATTTCTAATAATAAGCCACATTTAATATATTTACTTTCTAGATCATAATGAATATAGGAAAGTTAATTCATCGCATGTTCGAGGGAAGAAGAATTCCTACTAATTCCAATTCTATGTTTAAGATACGAGAAGTATTCCATTAGAAAATCTTCCTATAAAACAGTTAATGAAGTAATATTTTTTTAAATCATTATCACTTTTTTATTAAATTTATATTTGCAATTTTATTGAAACCAGCTGAATAGTGAACAATTTTTTTTTGGAAATTAAATTTATTACTTCCTCTATATTCATAAATTAAGAGCCTGTTCGCCAACGTCGAAGAAGTTCTGTCTGTCGTACAATAACATTTAAAACAAAAACAATTTTTAAAATTTTGTTGTTATTTTATATGTATTTGTTCGAAAAAAAAAAAAAAACTTCTTCGACATCGGCGCACAGGCACTTATTATTTAATACGCTTTTTAGAAAAAGCTAAAGCCTGGGAATTTCAAAGTATATTTGAAAGGCTTAATAAAATTATTAGCTGCCTGCTTAGCTTCTGTGGCAAAATCATCACCCACATCTTTAATTTTTTTCCAAGCGTTACCTGCATGGTTTAAACGGTTCGAGATCACATCTTCTATACCACTCTTTGATGTGTCGACAAAGTCGTTTAAATTTTCCCGAACACCATTAAAATTAGTCTCAATTACTGACGAAACGTCGGGAGTAGCATCAGTTTTCACATTGAATTTTTCGTCACCAGTAGCATCGTGATTGGCTTCAGTTAAAGTTTCAATGTCATCCAAAGTTGGGACCAAATCAACATTCAATTTTAAATCATTATCACCACGATCTATACGGAATTCTGGCACGTTAAGTTCTAAATGAATAATATTATGAAGTAATAAAGAATTTTATTTAAATCTAAATTCGCTATTGATCTGTACCCACCAAATGTGCCATTCACGTCTTCTTTTGGTCTACATGCAACCAAGGAGCAACCAACTGCCACCAATAAAATCACAGCAAAACCACGCATTTTTTTTTTTTTTTATACAAACTTCGAAAGATCTGTTCACAATATGAATTTCTGTGATGAGTAGCTTCAGCTTTTATAGGGAAATTATTTTTTAACAGAAACTTTAAATTTTAATTGCATGTTGTTAAGTTTCTAAAAAAAAACCAATACATTCACAAATTATATTAAGAAATAAACAATTAAATTATAATTGTAGAAGAAATGCAAAAACTGTCTACGTATTTGAGTGTTAACTTTATTCCACTGATAAAAATTTTCTGGCTTCTTGATAGAAGAAAAAAAAAGAAGAAATGTCGAGTATTTGGCTGATAATTGAATTCCGCCCTTTTATAGGGGGATAGCCTTTTTTCTTTCCAATATTGCCAAAAATTGTACTATATTTGTAAAAAAAAACGATGTACTCAGATTCATTGAAAATCGTATTGAACAGAGACAGCAGAAAAAGTGTTTAATGTCTTTTTGGATTGATTGAAATACATTTCGGCTTAGAAGGTTTTAGTCCCAACTTGATCCCAACACGATCTAGATTTTTTTTATAAGATTTTTTGATCAATCATAAATAAAACTTACTGTTAAACATTGATATTAAATTTAATAAAAAAAAAAACATAAAAATATAATTTAAATTAAAGTATAGATTAAAACTGGGTTTTTTTTTCGATACAATTTGATTCGTATATTAAATTTAATTTGAGTGAATCACTAATTGTGTTTTGAAAATCGGTATTTGTGTTAAATAGTCTCCCAATTTTAAATTGTTAATAAAATCGAAAGTTGCTAATCGATTTTAATGAAAAAGTCTTTGTTTTCTTTGGAAAATATCTATCTATATAATGATGTCAAAAATAACAATAACAATAACAATTAAAACTAAAAACGCAATAAAACAAAAAAAAAAAAAAAAACGATTTCTATTTCAAATTTAGCATTTCAAATAATATTCCTAACTATTGTTATATGATCATGATCCTTGCTAACTTATATTTTGTGTTCTTACCTAATTCACTTTTCCAATATATATCGTTCTTGGGTCTGCACAATACCGCAGAGCAGCTAAAAATATTACAATATATCCACGCATGATTTTTACTTTTCTTTTCAATAACACAACCTTGAATGATCAGTTTATTCACAGTCTAATATTTTAGGAGATGTGGCACTAGCTTTTTTATAAAGAAAATACTACCCTTTTATGCCATTAAATAATATTTTTAATACCAGCAATTGTACAAAAAATAAAAAAAACAGTAAAACCAATAAAAAGATTTAAAAGTGCGTATGCAGTGTATGTATTAGTGATATCTGTTTCACACAGCGAAAATTATCTGCCTTCAAATTGCTTAGATGACATGAGTTTACAAAATTTTTATATTTTTTATTTAAGTTACCTACAGACTAAAAAATAAGAAATAAAAAAGAAAAGCGAAGGAAGATTTTGACTAAATTAAATTTATAATGGCTGGAATGAAATATAAAGAGCCGTAGTTATACGTATCATCTGCAGTAGGCAGGCTGCATATGCCAGCCGAGACGAATGGACAACCAGCTGACGTTATTACAACAGCTGATTATTTTGTTCTGGTGTTCTTGTTCAATGTAAATTGTAAATATTTTACAGTTTCCAGGGACAAATAAATTATTTAGTTTTCTTCTATCGGACAATATCTGAGTGCATAAAATATGCAAATGGGTTTAAGATATCAACATTTTTTTTAAATATTTTCAGTGTGCGTGCAAATACTCGTATAAGTTCATTCCAAAAGACTTTGAATAAAAGTTTTCTAAATAATATTTTTAACTATTGTTATCATTCTGAAGCATAAAACTAAAAGTGATATAGGGAGGGTAATTAAAAAGTTTAACGTTTATAGTTTTGTTTTTGTTTAGATAATTTTGCATATTTAAATTATTTAATTATGCCAGAAGAAATTTAAAAAAAATTCTATGTCAATGGATTATTTTGTTTTCAACTGAATAGGATTTATATGATATGAGAGTAGAGAAAAATTTAATTAAGAATATTTTTTATTTCGTACATCATATAAAGATATAACGTGGCCCATTGTAGTTAGATTAGATTGCGAGGGCCGTTTGAATATTTCAATAATTTACTTGATTATTTCAATCAACTATTTGATTTAATTTATTAAATCAGTGCATTAAGTGATTTTGACTCAATTATTTCATTTTTTAATTTACTGAATTACTTGTTTGATTCAATCACTTAGTTGACTGATCGATTCAAATAATTGATTGATTCAATCAAATACTTGATTAATTTAACCAATTATTTTTAAATTCACTGGAGAAGTTGAATGATTTAATAATTAATAAATAATTGATTTATGAAAATAATTGATTGAATCAGTGTATTGCTTGATTTATTCGATCAAATGCTTGAATATCTTAATCAATTATTTATTAATTCAAATTTTTCAAATGATATGTCAGAAATTAGCGAATTCATAAAAATCTACATATTCCGTTTGTGAAGACGGTGTTTTTAAAACATGTGAAAAAATATAAAAAAAAAAGTTAATTGCACCCTAATCCTCTTTAGAATAAATTGAAATTTGCGAACTTAAAAGTATTTTTAACCGGAGTAATTGCAAAGTTTTTTCCAACTCTTTGTCTACATCAAACTTAAATGGGATGTCAGAATTATCATCTAAGTATTTAGTTTCATCACAAATATCATTTGCATGGTTAACACTGTTAGGGGTCACAGCCTCAGTTACTAACAAAACGTCAGCAGTATAATCGTGATGAGCATCGGTTTCAGATTTATAGTCAGTAGCAGAAATCGCAGTATCAGGAACACTATTTACAACACTATTCGATGTGTCGACGACATTTTTTGAATCATCCTCTAGACCATTAACATCAGCCTCAGTTACTGGCGAAACGTCGGCAGTAGAATCGGATTTAACGGTTCCCAAATTATTATCAACATTTACACTGAAGTTCATCGAAGTTGCATCAACAGTGTCTTTACCTTTCGACTTTAGGCCATTGAAAGCACTCTTCGATTTTTCGACAACATTTTTGAATGCATTATTAATGCCATTACCTACAGATTTGGTTTTTTCCACAGCTCCATTTATAAGACTGGTACCTTTTGATTTAAAGTAATCGTAACTATTTGTGAAAAATTTTTTTGTATGAGTCAAGCCGTTTGAAAAGAAACCTCCAAAACCACCTTTTCTCTTGTCGACAGAATTATCAACATTTGTCTCAGTTACTGAAGAAGCATCGTGATTGGCATCAGGTACAATTCCAAAGTCATCAAAAGTTACGTTCACATCAACATTCAAATTTAAATTATTATTACCACGATCGATACCGAATCCTGGCAAGTTAAGTTCTAAATGAATAATATTATGAAGTAATAAAGATTTTTTAAATATAAATTCCATAATGATCTGTACTCACCAAATGTGCCATTCACGTCTTCTTTTGGTCTACACGCAACCAAGGAGCAACCAATTGCCACCAACAAAATCACAGCAAATCCACGCATTTTTCTTTTTTTTAATACAGACCTTGAAAGATCTGTTCGCAATGTGATGTTTCGAGACAATTGGCGGTAAATGTTATAGGAATATCAATTTTTTAAGCAAAAGCTTTGAAATTTCACATTTATGGTTGCGTTTGTAAAACACTAATACATCCACAATTTATATTAAAACAAACAATAGAGATTAAATTCGAATATAAAAGGAAATGCGTAAGCTGTCTGATTATTAGTGTTATCTTTTCCACTGAAAAATTTTTTTGTCTTCTAATTGATAGAAGAAAATAAAATTTATCGGTCCCTATCCAATATTCCAAAAATATTACCCAATTTGTAGTTTTCAAAAACTTAATTTATTCGATTACATAAATTTTCAATCTGACATTTTAGATATTTAAAATCATGTTGGCTGGTGAGGTAAGCGCTTTGACTTAAGACCTGGGGTCGATCCCTGGTCAGAGCAGGACATTTAACATCATAAATTACATTAGACTGGCATTGAGTTGATTGTTATTGGACTGTTTAAGTGATAAAGGCAGAGCCCTGGTCACAAAAAACTATTTCAAGAGCGATCTTTACTGTTCGCGATGCACCCAGAGACCTCCTTCGTAGGATAGCAGAATTGTCGGCTGCTCGTTTATATAAATAAAAATTTAATGAGTCTACTTAACACCAAATTCTCTGAACACTATTTTAAAAATTAACAAAACGTGCAATAGTAGAGTTGTAACAGAATCAACTCCGATTATTTATTATTTGTTTTAATGATAATGGCGAAATGAAACAACTTCTTGAGTGTTTCAATTAGTTTGGAATTAATTGATTTTTTTTTTAATTTTTCTCCGTGTTCGCTTGGAACCTGCCAACATAAAATAAATAATTTCATTAAATATTCAAAGTGTGCGTGTAAAATTCTATGTGCGCAGATACCCGACGGTAGATAAGTTCATGTTTTGAACGCATGTACACAATAAATGTATAACCATTTTATCTTATTTCGCTGTAGCATGAACTTAAAAACATCATAAGCCCCCCAATAAAAATTCTTTATTATACAAGTTTTATCTAAATTATATTTTTTAGGTTCTTTTTTTAAATTTATTTCTTTGTAGTAATTTGCTTAAAAGTTTTCTTATAAGCACATTTGTGGAAGAATGAATGCTTAACTGAATTTATAGATCGATTTTTAACTGATCTCTGGCATAAATGTAAAGTGTCAGGTAATGTAAGAGAGAGAGAGAGACCGAAAGTTCAAGATCTTCAGAGAATAGAACCGATCGACTTACACAGTTTTCTTCCAGTCTTCCTTTTTCGCGTTTTCGACTAAGAAGTGTTTCTTCAAGTATGTACATGATATGAGTCATGTAGTTCGTCTATTTGACTGGGACTTGTCCAACCACATTTAGTAGAATGGTGTCAGGCACATGACGACTTTGCCTTAAACTCTTCATATAAGTCTGCACATCAATCTTTTTATTCTCTCCACCAAATATGATCAGGTTATTTATACGTTTGTCATTCCGTGTGTAACTTCCACAATATTCATATTAGACCAAAGACAAAATATATATATCATAGATCCTCATAGAAAAGAACGCTGAATGAGCCATGTCCGTCTGTCAGTCTGTGTTTCTGTTTGTACATGAAATAAATTTTCCGAAGCTATCAAAAGAGTTAGAACCTTGGGTCTTGAACTGATGTGTAAGGATTTTTCTGAAAGCGATTCGTATTGAAAATCAGCAAAAAATTAAATGTATATCCGGTATAAAACCCTTTCATGCTTAAGTTTATAAATACATGACGGTGTTGCAGTTATGAATCTGAAATCTTAGATTTGAATTCAACACAGTATCATTTGTGCTACTGAGTCTTTTAAATGTTGGCAGTAAATGAAATAATTTAAGAAATGCTTTGTTGCTATTCTGTAGAATTGTAGCAGGTGGTAATGATAAGTAGAAAGAAACCTTGCCACATATACGGTTTCGAACGGTAAGTATGGATTCAACAAGTGCTAAATTTTTTATTTTATTCATAACTAAGCCTGAAATATAGACTTGATTCAAGGCGTCTATCATCAAAACTATTTCCCAGCATTATCATAAAGTTAATTGAAAGTTTTACCTGAATTAATATATTGAAGCAATCCCTTGTCCGGCTTATTTATTTATTATTTAATTTTTTTAACAGACTGCAAGTAATATTTCTAATAATAAGCCACATTTAATACGAGTATATTTCTAGATCATATTGAATATAGGAAAGTTAATTCATCGCATGTTTGAAGGAGAAGAATTCCTTCTAACTTTCTTCTATGTTTAAGATAAGAGAAGTATTCCATTAGAAAATGTTCCTATACAACAGTTAATGAAGTAATATTTTTTTAAATTGGTATCTTCTCATTATCACTTTTTTAATAAATTTATATTTGAAATCTTATTGAAACCAGCTGAAGAGTGAACAATTTTTTTTGGAAATTAAATTTATTACTTCCTCTATGTTCATAAATTTATTATTTAATATGTTTTTAGAAAAATTTAAGGCTTGGGAACTTCAAAGTATTTTTGAAAGGCTTAATTAAATTATTAGCTGCCTGCTTAGCTTCTGTGGCAAAATCATCACCCACATGTTTAACGTTTTTCCAAGCATTACCTGCATGGCTTAAACTGTTCGAGATCACATCTTCTACACCACTCTTTGATGTGTCGACAACGTTGTTTAAATTTTCCCCAATACCATTAAAATTATTCTCAATTACTGACAAAACGTCGGGAGTAGCATCGTTATGGGCATCAATATTAGAGTCGTCATAAATCAAATTATTATCAATATTCCAATTGAATTCTTTGTGAACAGTAGCATCGTGATTGGCTTCAGTTACAGTTTCAAAGTCATCTAAAGTTGGGACCAAATCAACATTCAATTTTAAATCATTATCACCACGATCTATACGGAATTCTGGAACGTTAAGTTCCAAATGAATAATATTATGAAGTAATAAAGAATTTTATTTAAATCTAAATTCGCTAATGATCTGTACCCACCAAATGTGTCATTCACGTCTTCTTTTGGTCTACATGCAACCAAGGAGCAACCAACTGCCACCAATAAAATCACAGCAAAACCACGCATTTTTTATTTTTTTGATACAAACTTTGAAAGATCTGTTCACAATATGAATTTCTGTGATGAGTAGCGTCAGCTTTTATAGGGAAATTATTTTTTAACAGAAATTTTCAATTTTAATTCCATGTTGTTAAAAAAACCAATACATTCACAAATTATATTTAGAAATAAACAATTAAATTATAATTGTAGAAGAAATGCGAAAACTGTCTTCGTATTTTAGAGTTAACTATATTCCACTGAGAAAAATTCTCTGGCTTCCTGATAGAAGAAAAAAAGAATATTTGAAGAAATATCGAATATTTGGCTGATAATTTTTTTTTTTTTTTAATTAGGGCCAGCACTCAGAGAATGGCCCCTACGTATGCAGTGCACTGTGAGGGAACTCTGCTCTGCGCGTTATGTTAATTTTATAGGCAGTGTTGAGGCGCCTTCGGTGTTAAATAGACGCATTAACTTTGTTAAGTTGTATTAGCAGGCATTTTATTAATTGTTTTGCTTCGCCGATGTTTCTGCTAACAGACGAAGGAGGGCGATGTTGTGTACATTTGCTTGGAACAGCATCAATCGCTCTTGAAATAGTTTTTAGTGACCAGGGCTCTACCTTCATTACGCAAATAGTCCGACAACAATTAATACAGTGTCTCACTAATGTACATTAGAGAAATTAATGATGTTGTTTGACTTGCTCTGACCAGGGTTTGAACGCAGGCCCTAAGTCATTGTTTGCTTAGTACTTAACGCGCTACCCACTTCAGCCAACACCACCCTTGAATTACGTCCTTTTATAGGGGGATAGCCTTTTTTCTTTCCAATATTTGTAAAAGCAAAACGATGTTAGAAAACTCTGAGTTTCAGCAACTTAATTTATTTGATTAAAATAAATTTTGATTCGTTTAAAGTCGTATTGAACAGAGACAGCTGAAGAAGTGTTTAATCTCTTTAAGGAGTGATTTAAATATATTTCCGATTAAAAGATTTTAATCCCAACTTGTACTTAAAATACTTAATTTTTGATTGGGGTTTTTTCTGTGTAGGTGTTTATTAGATACGATCCAGATGTCTTATAAAATTTTTATTATTCAAAAATATTGTTTGCTATATTTTTCAGTTGATCAAACATAAATAAAACTTAATGTTGTTTATTGATATTAAATTTAATAAAAAAAAAAACATAAATAAATTATTTAGCTCACGCGTGTTGAACTACATAAACAACATTTTGAATAGTGCGGATCATATATGGAAGTCTAAGATTAGACTTTCTTATAATTTTCAAGTTAGATCGGGAGTGTCTAAAAGAACATAGAAGTTTTTTTTTTAACTTTGTAGAATGATGATATCACTGGAACGGATTAGGCGCAACATGTTCTTTGCCGAAATTGTTAAATTGATTTTGATAAAATTTAAAACAGAGTGAAAAAAATAAAAAGACACCAGCTAACATCAAATGAGTATTAGGAAGTCTCGTATTCTATTTACATTCGAAATGTGTATAAATGTGGGATAAGTAATCACGTTCAACAGAGGAGCTACCAAATAATTTTATTTTAAATACAAAGCGGTTCCTTTCTTATATCAATTAAACTTTTTAAGAAGGGTAAAAAACTTTGCTTTCTCATAAGAATTTATTTTTATTAAGAGACTTAACTCAGAAATCTATTTATTTTGCTGATTTTTAAAATTGTTTGAATTTTTTTTTCGTTTAGCGATTTGTTTACTTTCGTTTCCCTTTTTTGCATTTGGCGACTGTTGTCGTTAAGACATCATCTACGTTTTTCATTATTTATTTTGTTCAACGATTTTTTTTTTTTAATTTTGTTATTTTGCACTTACCATTTTTTATGATTTTTCTAATTCATTTCGTTTAAGCGTTTTTTTTATTAACACTTTTATAGCTTCTACGTTGTAGCGTTTTTAAACTTTTTTACAGCTACCATTTTTTATGATTTTTTTAGTTTATTTCGTTTAACGATTTCCTTTACGCTGCGGGTTTTTTTGCTTTCGCCGTTTTAAAAATGTTTTATGGGTTTTCTAATTTATTTCGTTTTAGAGTAGTTTTAAGCACTTCTATAACTTCTACGTTATGGCGTTTTTAAACTTTTTTTATAATTACCATTTCTTATGATTTTTCTGATTTCTTTCGGTTTAGCGTTTTTTACGTTGCAGTATTTTTCGCCGTTTTAGCAATTTTTAAAGATTTTTCTTAATTACTTCGTTTTAGCGTTTTTTTAACACTTTAAAAATTTCTAGGTTGCGATGTTTTTTTGTTTTCGCCGTTTTAGCAATTTTTATTGATTTTTCATAATTATTTCGTTTTAGCGTTTTTTTAACACTTTAAAACTTTTACGTTGCTGGCTTTTTTCCCCCGTTTTAGCAATTTGTTTTTTTTTCCTAATTACTTCGTTTTATTGTTTTTTTTTAACACTAAAATAACTTCTACGGTGTAGCGTTATTTATTTTTTTTTGCCGTTTAAGCGATTTTTTATGATTTTTCTATTTGATTTCGTTTCAGTGTTTTTTTTAACAATTTTTTATATTATACGCTGCGGGGTTTTCTAGTGGGTTTTTTTTTTTTTTTGTTTCGCCGTTTAAGCAATTTTTTATGATAGTTCTAATATATTTCGTTTTAGCGTTTTTTTTAACACTAATAAATTCTACGGTGTAACGTTATTTATTTTTTTTTTGTTTTCGCCGTTTAAGCAATTCAATGATTTTTTTTGTTTTGATGTCTGTTCATTTTTTATTCCGCGACAGATTTCCAATTTCGTTGTACAACGGTCACGTAGTTAAGTTGTTAATAAGAGAAATTGAGAGCGATTAGAAATTACTGAAAATGTATTGTGTGTTTTTAGGCTGTTAATAAAAATTAATACCAGTTTTTTCATGTGTATAAAAACTGATGAAAAAATTTAATAAGAATTTTTGCAAAATTTTCTTTTAGATAAAGTAAAGCCTACTTTCATGCGGCTTAAAGTGTTTGTTTTATTAGAACTTTCATAGAGAAGAATACATGTACTTGTGTGTACTCGTATGTCTGTCTGTTTTTAATTGTTGTGATTTTTTATTTTACTTTTAAAATTATTTCTAAGAATACAAAATCGTTTCATATATTTTTTACACATCTTCTTAGACATCTAATCATTCAATTTTGGAATCATATGATTGAAACTTCCTTTTTTAGATTTTTCTAAAGTATCATATTTATTTAATTGTTTCTTTGAAAAAAAAAAACATTTGCCAATTTCTTTCTTTATTTAAAATATTAAATTACAGGTGGTTTTTGTGGTTTGTCATCATAGATGAGAGTAGAATTAAAAGAACAAAGCCTTCCTTAGATTTTCAATTAAGATGCTGCTGCAATTCTTTGAATTGTTTTATCTAGATTTTTTTGTAAATAAAAATTTTGAAAACTCTTTGTGAAAAATAAACTACGAGTATTAAGAAACACTTAAGAACAGAAAAAAATGAAGCGTTTTACGTGCCATTTTTCTAGCAAAGCAACAAACAATTCCGCTGACGACGACGACTCTCCGTTTCAGATTTAACAAAATGTATCAAATTTCATTTGCAAACAAAATAAAAAGTATATTGCTGCTGCAATCAGCTTCTTTAGCAGAGATTTAAAGTTACGATTTGAAAATTATATTAAAATGTTTGCGGTTAGATTACAGACGTTTTTTTTTTAATATTTGTTCAACACAATAGATCCTTTTTCATAAGAATTGTGGGGGGTAGTTTTATCCTTTTTAAGGGTTTCTTTTTTCGGCCTTTCTTTTTTGGTTATTAAAAAATTTTTCTTGGCGCATATTTGTTTAGATTACAAGTAAATTACATTAAATTTTTTTTAAGAGGATCAAAAATATGTATATAAGAAGTAAAACAAAAATCTGAATTGCCACAAAAGAAGATTTTTTTTTTGATGTGAAAAAAACTTTAAACAACTTTTGTAAAGAAATATATTGAAATTTGTTCATCTTTTATATTATTAAAGTTTTAAATAATGTTAAAGGGCACAAAAACGAAATGTTTCAAATTATAGTAAATTTTTGAAAAAATTTCATGCACAAAGAACTTTTTCAGGGATATGGATGGACACTGCCACAGAAAACTTAAAACTTTTTTTAATGTTTTTTATATTTAAATAAATTATGATGAAAAATTAAACTAGTCATATAAAAGACAGTGCAGCAAATTGAAAATTCTATATTTATATTAAGGGTCGGTAAAGCCCGCTCCTCCTAAACCCTTCCATTACCTTTTATTACATTAAATTCTTAAAGTAAATCTTTGCAATAATGACTTTGTAAACAAATTAACTTTTACGCAAAATACTTTCACTGAAAATTTCCACAAAACATGTTAATCCTTTAACGTATCATTAAGTGGGCCTAATATGTACCTTTCGTAGAACAAGGCTTAAAATAATTTTCTAAAATCACAATAACGGCAACTTAAATGATATAGAAAAAATTTCAAATACAAAATTTTAATAAATCTTTTGAAAAACTACAAAATTTACAATTCAACCGAAACTGTGTTTAAGGATTAATTTAGTATTTATTCACAATAACAATTACAATTTTCTACAATAAACGAATTTATTTATATGTGAGTCTTAAGGCAAACATACAATATCATTGTGGCATAGGCTTAAGAAGAATATTTTAGCACTAATTGTAAATAAATCTGATATTAACCTTTAAACGTATATGTTTCAAATTTTTTGTAAATTCTGTAATTTTTGTGTTTTCTTGAAAAGGCTGTAATAGAATTTTTCAACTTTTTTGTTTTCGTAGTAAGAAACGCTCTTTCAGCGCAGTTCTTTCCCCCTTTTTTTAAAAAAAAAAAACACCAAAAAAGACCCTAACAGCGAAAAGTTCAAGGGTTAAAATATTTAAGAAAAAACGTTTATATAGAAATTTACTTTGTACGTACGGCATATGATATACTTATTATACATATTGGTATTATATAAATATGTTAACTATTGTTGTATAGGCTACACAAGGGTTAATGTATGTATGTATTTTTGATGTCCTCTTAAATATCTATTTAATTGAGAAATCTTGTCATTCTTAAATTTTTATAAGTTTTTAGTATGTTCAGGAATTTCATGTAAAACACTATGGGAAATCTTTAATTAGAACATTTTAACTTTCTAGCTTTTTAGCGTATGGGTCTTTTATGTCCCATAGGAGCGAAAACTACTCTTAAGGGGCTGTGCACATATTACGTAACGCTCCGAGGGGGTGGTTAAAGATTTGTTACGGAATGGAAATTTTGCACTGAAAAATTATTATAAAGCGTTACGGTGGGGAGGAGGGTATAAAATCTCTGAAAACAGCGTTACGTAATATGTGCACAGCCCCTAATCCCCTAAAGCGCAATTTTCAGGACTGTAATATTCTACACAAATTTTTCTTGCTAATATTTTATTTTAAATTCTAAAAAACAACAAAGCTTTGATTTCAAATTGATTGGCAAAAATAACTCAAAACTTTAAAAACGGTGGTATTTAAGGGTTAGTGTCATTTGTATGTGAAAATAAAATAAAAAAAAAGTATTTTTATTTCTTTCTTTCTATAAAAATATAATCATATTTTTTTTTTTTTTTTAAAGGAAACGTTGGATTTTGGCAAGAAACCAGCTTAGTAGGCATCACTGAATGCACTCATATGAACTCAAATTATCATCACTGTTGTCCTACCGCTTCATTAGTTTTTTTTCTTTATTTTATTACACCCTCGTTTACTTATTAATTAGATAACTTGAGATCTTTATTATAGACATTCGTTTAGAGGCTTATCGCCTGTTAATTCGAAAATGTGATCTCACCCTTCCCATTTTCTAATGCGGCAAAGACACGTGTGTGCTTCGTTATAATTCGATAAAAAGCCGGTTGTGGGAATTAATTGTTTTACAAATAATCACCCATACACTCATAGGCACAAAAACAGTATCGTATCGGATTACTTAAAACAGTATTATCTATGCAAATACTGGTTTTAAACAACTAAACTATATAAGAATATGGAATATGGACTAATATTTAGTATTAGAACTTATATATTTAATTAACTTATTTATTTTTGTGGGTGTGTTAGATAAAAATACATACTTATAAATCTTTGTGTGTGTGTGTGTATTTTGTGTTTGTTTACTTTGCTTTTATCATGTACAGTATTTTATTTCATTTTAATGAATTTATGTCTGGTCCATTATAATTTATTTTTCAGTTTTTTCTTTCCCAACTTCTTTTTTGTGTCATTTTTGTTTTTTTTTTTTTTTTGTTCTTTTTTTCATTTTAAGGATTTTTATTTCACTTAACAAATGTTTGGTGTCGGCATTTTATTACAATTGTCATGTGCAGCAAAAGCACAGAAATATTTATATAGATAGTAAAAGTACAAGCAGCGTTGCCATTTTGATTAATTATATTTTCAGTTGTAAATTAATAATAACAGTTTTGTTTCTTACCTTTTGTATTTGCTGTGCTATTAATAGTTTCCATACACATATTTCAACGGATTTATTTATAAATTTTTCTAAAATTCTTTATTTTTACATTAATTTTACTTTCAAATATATAAGAATATTTTTGTCTGTTTGGGATTTCCATTTATAAAAATGATTGATAAATAATCATCATTTTAGCGATCAAATGAGAAGTTATATTACCAGTAAAATGACCATTAGAAAGACTAACATGCCAATTGTCAAGTAAACACAACTCTGCAACGTAAAATTATTGCAAAAGTGTTGGTAAAAAGGTTTGAGTGTGTTAGTAGAGGTAATTTATTTCTGGTAGGGATATTTGTATGTATATACGTATATTTTATTATCAATTCATATAATTTAGGAGTAAACATAAGGAGTAAATTAAAATAAAATAAAAATTCATAAAAAAAAAAAAATATGATAACGTTTTAAAGGAAAATTTCATTCTCAAATATACCAGTTTCATAATCATTATCATCATCATCGGGCCATATAATAGTTTCAATGAAATAAGCACATCTTTTGTAAGTTTGATTTGAATTAATTTTTAAGCAAACTCTTGGAGGTAATTTGTAGTTGCAACAACAAAGTTTTTCTTCTTTTAGGCCGTACCTTATATGCAATAATAAATTGGTTGAGTCGATTTGAAAGTCGATTTCTGATCTTTGGTTTAAAAAAAACTCATTAAGCTTAATGATCTTTCGACTTCGGCATCATTTGAGTATGGAAACGAAGGTATGCGAATAACAAAGTTTGCCAGTTCACGAGAAAAAAGGATTTTCTCCCAAAGAATATTTAAAATTGTAGACTTCGATCCAAAATTCATTAGTTCTTTGAATATTTTTCCATTTTTGCAACGTTAGATTCTTAAGAGAAATTTCTATTTTATTTATTAGAGACGAATCATTAATATAATTTTTTTATGAAATCAATACTATCCGCTTCGCTATTTTCAAAAATGTTATCAACACTAAATAGCGATATATTTTGCAGCAATTTGAAATTTGTAGAAAGCTTACGTCTTAGTTCGAGTACGGGACATTTCTATTAAATTCTATTAAATTTCGTATATGGGCATATCCTGCGTGACGAACGCTACATTCGTACGCATTTTCACATTAATATATACAAATTTTTTGGTCTTTCAAAAGAGGTACCTTCAACTTATGGTGTTTAGTGGGATATAAGTGTATTTTCGAATGGCATCAAACATAATTTTGTAGCAGGTATGTGTTGCAAAATAATTGATCACAAAGTCATGTGACGCACGCTACAAAAAACGGAAGTAACTTTGAAACTAGAAGTGTGTTTTCGTAATTTTTTAGCGAATTTTGCATAATAAAGCACACAAAATCAAGTTTCTGAAAGAAAGATGAATATAAGAGAATTATAAAATAACTTGTTTGCAGCCAAAAAAATTTTTTATCCTAAGACGTGAACCTTTTGTGACGCACGATACATTTTTTCTAGTAGCATATAAATAAATCATTTTTAAATCTTCGTCAACCGTATTAAGTGGATACGCCATGCATTGACCGTTTTTTTTAATGTGACAGCAATTTTAAGAATTATTTGGAGAACGCAACATTTAGAAAGAAAATAATAAACATTGCATTGTTGCAAACAAAAGTAGTTAAGCTACAAAACAAACATGGTTGTAACGAAAAACACCAAAAGCCCCACAAAAAATGCAAAAAGCGTCAAAAAATACCCTTTTTTAAAAAAGGTTATTTAGATAAAATAAAAGGGTAACAAGAACAAAAAAGCTTTATCCCTAGTCAATGATTCGTAATCTGTGACTGCTTGTTGACTAGCAAAAAGTATTAGAGTGAGCAGTACAGCTATATGTTACTCACTCGAGAAAAATTCACAAGTGCGAGAGAAATGCAAAATCACACGTACACAAAATAGGTAAAAATCTTCATATTGCTCTTAAGAATGTGACTTGAGGTTATGACCACTTGAGGGGTTATCAATGACAGCAAATTTACTTATCAATAACCCTTCACGTTCTGGTAGGGATGTATGTATGACTGATTTAAAAATTTTAATTTGCTTTTTTATATATAAACGTTTTTTTTTTAGACTGACAATTTTACCGTATTTACCTTTTCTTCATTTATAAAATGGCAGCACTGGCTACAAGATTCTTATAATATTAAGTGAATTAAGGCCGAGACACATAGAATCCGTCATACGTTATACGTCGCCTTTTTCAACTGACAGCTAAGTTAAAATACATGTTTTCTTATCAACTTGATCACATACAGTACTTCTCCGTCAACGCAAAGTTCAATGTTGGGCAACTTTTAACTTTTAACGTACGTTGAGTACTTTGACAACTATTAGTTGAGTTGTTCTCTATTTTGGTTTTGTTGTTCGCTCAAAAATAAAATAATTTAAATTCAAATATATTCGATTTGATAAACTTTTAATGGTGTTATAAAAAAATAAAGAAAAAGTTTATAATTAAATCAATTTTCAATGATTTTCTCTCCGTTAACAAAGTACTCATTGTGACAGCCTTCTCCGTCAATACGTTTAAGTCAGCTGAAAAAGGCGACGAATAACGTATGACGGATTCTATGTGTCTCGGCCTTTAATTTAGAAATGATGAAATATAGAGTGGTAGTGAGAGACGGAGAGACGAAAAGAGGCAGCCAGTTAGAATGAATTGATCGCAGACTGCAGAACTAAAAATCCATACGTACATCTTTAAGAGGTTGTTATTCTAATCCAAAAATAAGATGAGTAACACATATATGGATTGTGCGATAACTACCTGTCTAAGGTGCCACAGGCCTCTATACAAACTGATCGAGTAGCTCAGCCATTTTGGTGGAATTTTCTTTATCTTTGCTGAAGTATAAGTGCCTGAGCAGCTATGTCGAATCGATATCGTTCGCTGGATTTCTAGACATAAAAACACTAACATGCAATTAGACAAGCCAATAAAGTATGATGCTTAAAAGGTCGCAGCAGCTGTTCTTCTCTTTCAGCATTATCGATCGGTTAGCAACGTGGATCAGGCTGAAAATTTTTATCTCTCTCAAAAAAAAAAAAAAAAAAAAAAAAAAAACCAAGGTAATAATCAAGGTTTGACCCTTCTCTTGAATTAATATCACCCAATTTACACGGTGATTAAAAATTCATGAATTTTTTCATCTTATCTTTGAAAGTATCTTCGTAAATCCTCTTGAATTTATACTATGCTTTTTAAGCATGCTTAATTCCTCTTGAAGTGTTGAGTTTTTAGCGTATAATCGCTCAATCATCTTTGAAAGTAGAAAACGAATAAAAATTAATAGATAACAAAAACCAAAACAAAAGTTAAAGGAATTACAAAAAAATGCATGGAAAACAGAAAATGTGATTCTTTTTCTACCCCTCTTTCTTCTCTACCACGCTAACCAACCAAAATGTCATGATATTTAGTCATGACTAAAAATCATCGTGTGAATTGGGTGTATGATTATAGAAAGAGTTGTTATTGAGCCGTCTTGATTGTGATCGTGCCACACCAACTCTTTCAGACAATGGCAATCTGGTAAACTTCAGGCGAGCTCTCTGATTGAATTTAATTAGTTCTGTTATTTATTTGCACAGCATCAATTATAGCAAACTTACCCGTAGGTAGGTGTTGGATCAAATAACATTTACAATTATTTTCCAGATTCATGACAAGTATTAAAATTAAACATTGCAAACGTTTGTAGCAATTTGTAATTACTTAATTTTTGCCTAAGGCTTCGATGTAAATATTTCCAAATAATAAAACATGCTTGTGTTTTTGTTCATACAACTGTAATTGATTAACCTGAAACCACGATTTGCAAAGGGATGTTGGCTAAAACAAAAGTTTGTTGTAGTCAGCCGCTAATGTCTAGTTAATGTCGTAGAAAATTTATAAAAAAAACCAACAGAAATTGAACAGGCTGACTGACCTGTGACATCCAAGGATTTTCAAAACTTTCGTAATTTTTTTTTTTTAAAGCAGAAACGAATTTAGTTTGATTCCAGGGAGTGTTCTCGGAGTAGTCAACAATTTACAGATTATTTGCCATCTCATAGCTTCACTTGCGCTTACTTCCCCACCGTAAGTTTGCATCACGTTGAACATAATTCTCATCCTTCGAATGTCGTACTTATTTTTGCCATTCGCTGTATTTTCTTATTTTGCCACTGAACTCAGTATGTATATACATATACATTATTTCAATGACATGGACTAGACTTAAGGGATATTAATTTTATGCTTTTTTATGTCCACCCACACGTCTGCTCAAATTACCTTGATAGTGAATTTTTTTTTAAATTGAAAAGCGTTGCAATTTATTTCCTAACATTGTGTCGATGAAAAGATTAAATGAATAATGAATTATTACAATCAATCTGTAAATGGAGAAGTTATGCAACGATAAACACTAATTTTGTAAAGGGGACAAGGTCCTCCCCGATTTTTTAGAAAATCTTACGTGATCAAACTACAAGCAAGCCCCATCAAACAAAAAAAGAATTTAAAAAATTTAACCCTTAATAAGAGGAGTTATGCAATAAAAAAAATTTTTTTATAGGGGCACTACTTCCCCCAGCCCGCCCCTGATATAAAAAAATCTATATGTGACCAAATGAAGGCAATGCCGATCAAACAAATTAAGACTATTGAAAATCAGTTCAAAAATAAAAGATTTATATGAATTATTTTAGGGGGAGAACTGGCCCCCCGTTTTTATAGGACAATAGTGTCGAAAAGTTTTAATTGTTTGTTAATATTTATACAGGCTAGAGTTCGTAAAATGTTTATAATCAGAGAAATATTAGGTAGACATTGTTAACATATTTCGAGCAACAAAGTGAAAATTTAATATTTATACGTCCCTTTGGTAGATTTTTCAACAGCACTGGCTGAATAGAACAAACGTTGTTTGCGGTAAAAGCCATTAATTGTTGTCGGTCTATTTAAGCAAAGAAATCATGGCACTGTTGCGATAGCTACTGATACTGTTCGAAGCTAACGTACACTACATCGGCTTCCTTCGTCGGTTAGCAGAATCGTCAGCGATGTCAAATAATTAGTAAAATGCCTGGTCATACCCGAGGCGCAGCAACAATGCTTAAAAAAAAAAATTACAAAAAAAAACGAGCAATAGCAGAGATGTAAAAGAATTAAGCTTTCTTCAACATTTTCTAATATGTCCCTTCTCTCTCAAGCACAATGCATTCCATAAGGAGGGGTCATGGAGTGATGGACTTGAAAAAAAAACCATATCAAAAATAGAAAACGAATTTTAAAAATTTCTCTGTCAACAATAGACTTACGATTGTTTAAGCATAAAAAACATACGCGAATATCACACGATTTATGTGATATTTTTTTGGGCAGTAGACATCCCTTTTTTGCCACCTCCGTCCGCACTTACGTCTTTTCTACACACATTACAGCTTTAAACTTAAATATTCATTCATTGCATTTTCGTTTTGGGTTTAAATATTTTTTACAATTTTAATAATGAATAATTTCCAGTGCATTTGTTATGTGTTGCTGTGTCATCAAAAGCTAATGAATTTGTTGTTTTTTTTTTTGTTGGATTTTTTTTTCGTTAATTTAAAAAAAAAACATTTTCTTGGATTGCAACAAATAAAGTTCGAAAAATTCTTTCAAAGAATAAAATATTTGCACTATTCAAAATCTTAAGAATGATATCTCTATTATGATTCACAACCAATAGTTGTCAATTTCTCATTCTGGGTTGTTGTCTTTAACAAATTTGTTATTGGTATTACGATTTACAATAGAATTGGTTCCAAATCATAATACAAAAGAGAAGCTAAGTCGATCTAAATTTGGATTGTGACTCACAAGTGGCAGCAATAACTTCGTAAAGATTCACAAATCGAAAGAAATATCTAAAACATTAAATCTGCAAAGAATAAAATATATGCATTATTTTATATACTAAAAATAATCCCCCCCTATTATTATTCACAACCAACCGGGTGTCATTTTCTTATTATGTATCAAAAGTTAACTTAACTTTCTATTATCGGTTGTTCACTTGTTCATAACATTTTTGACTTTTTCACACTTTTCCAAAATATATTGCTTGTGAATCATAATTGAAAGGAAAAATAGGAATAGTAGATTTGTAAAGATGCCACTTTAACGCTTTATGGAAAATATTTGCTCTTAATGGGAGGTGGTGACACACCCACATATCTAAACGTATCTATTTTTTTTTTTTATTGATAAAGTACATACATTTAATAATCAGATAAATATTGGACATTTTTAACATATTTTAAGCAACAAAGAAAAAATTTAATAACCAAACATCACTTTAGATTTCAACTACACGGCTAAATAGAACAAACGGTGTTTTCTGTAGTAGCCACCTTGTATTTTTTTTTTTTTTTTTGCTATAAAAAAATTAAATAAACAAAATTTAAAGTTTCTTTGAGTTTTAACTTCAAATATACTCCAAAATTATGACTTCCTTCTATAAAAGGCGTGCCACGCCTAAACATAGATTTTCTTTAGAGCAACGCATGAAAGCATCGTAGTTAATTTAACAAAATCACAGAAGTTTTACTCTTAATAGATCTAAAGATATTGCAAGCTAATTATTTGCGATAGATATGGAAGGTGCCACGCCTACTTTTTCACCCCATAATACTTTAATTGTAATAAAATATTTCTCATCTTAAGCTGCATTAGTTTTATAAAAATCTATCATAAAATAAAAAATTACTATATATGGAAAGAGCCACGCCTACTTGATATATTTAAACTGTAGTCTATCTTTCTATCTTGACCGTAGTCAGTAGTATGATAAGAAAAAGTTAGCAAGATTCGTTTACTGCCAGCATACATTTAAAAGAAGATGATGAGATTTCTTAGCATATTTTTGGGCATGCATTTTTTATTTCAAGTCTTCTCTAATAAATCATATTTTGGCAACACTTACTATAAGCACATGAAAATTGTGTTGATCTTGTATCGAAATAGCAGAAAAACTTTCCAGATCTAATAATTAAGTTAAGCAACAGGAAATCTTTTTTGGGAACACTTTGAATCTGAATATTTTTTAATGTGAAAAAGAATATTAGACAGGGTGACTAGAGTTTGCTGTAAATTGTGATTTAGAATTAATTTTTTAATTCAAATGAGCGTGTAAAACTAATGAATTTAATTTTTTTTAACCTGAGTTTGTGGTCATGTAATTCATCTCTTATCGCTGTTGAAAAACTAAAATGCTTTTTAGACACGTCTTTTTTCCCCCACAACGGCAAAGAATGTTAAAAGTTGTTAAAACATTAAACAAAAATCTTTTTTTTTTTTTCATATAAAGCAAATAGAAAACCAAAAAACACATTTATTAATTAGGTCAACGTAAACAGTAATTGTTAAATAATAATAATAAAAAAAAAAATTGCTAACGCTTCATATTAATTGAAAACTCTTTTAAAAATGACAATAAAAATTTTAATATTCACATTCTTGCTCACCATTGAATTTGTTTGCATAAAAACTGAACAACAAATATCTCACGACTATTCCTTGTGGCCTAAAAAATCTCATAATTTTGAAATGAAAGAAATTCAGGCAACTTTTAGGAAAGAAACTTTACCAAAATTCAAAGAATCTTTAAGGTCTGCAGGGGAAAAGGAAAAAGAATTGTCGCTAGAAAAAATTAACATGAAAAAAAGTCATGAAAATCTTATGGAAACGATTAGAAGAGAAGGTATGTTGCTGTCAGCGGGCGAACAAGATGAAGTATCCTCAAGAGTACAAATGGTGTCATTAGACGGCACGAAGCAAATAAATAGTGATGTCGAGCAATTGAAAACGAATAGAATTAAAAAGAGAGAGATTGGTTGGTATTCGAGTAAATATTTTAAGGTTTAATTCTATTTATTTTTTGGGGCTTTTAATTTTTAATAGTAATAGATTCTGAGGAATATTACGATTCTTCTTCGATTGAATCCAGCGAAATCAGGAAGGAGAGGGCAGAAATTGAAATTCCCAACCATGAGATTATTTGGAAACATCCCATTAAGAGACGTAAGTTTTAAATTGAATCCGCACAACAACATAAATGTGAAAATAAGTCCAAGTTCCTATCCAAAAAATTTCGGCCGTAAAAAGTACTGAGATCAAAATAAGGACCAAGTTCTTGATAGGTACAATTCCATCTTTCCATTATATTATGATCAAGAGGAGCAAAGTTATGAGGGGGGTAAAAACAGCTCGAATGGTTTCGTGTAAATATACACACTGTGTAGCCGAACTTGGCCTGGATCTAAAAGGCTCTGAGAGAAAAGTAAAACGCAACACGAGAAGTTACGCCCAGTTTTAGGTTGATTCTGAACAGAACTTTGGGCTAGAAGTTTAAAAGAATTTCTTTGTTTCTAGATTCTAGATTCATTTGGTTACAAATAATTATTTTCGGCTTGGTTTCTTGAGTTCTTTTTATTTCCTTTCTTTCAGAAACCTCCATCACTGGCAATGGCAATCGTTTAAGCAATTTGATCAATTTACCCGTACGTCTCAATGTCTTGGCCAATGTTTTAAGTCAATTGAATCAAGGAGTTTTGGATAGCAAAAAAGAGAAACCTTTAGGTAAATTTTATTTACAAAAATTTCCTTGTTGTCACACCTCAAGGATGTTAAATTAAACTTATTCTCGATTGCTTTTTAGGTTCTACTACGATCAAAGGAAACGATAATACCATTTCGAACTTGATTAATGCACCCATCGATGTGGATGCTGTGGTAAATCTTTTGAGTCAAGTTGATACGACAAAGTCCGGAGGCGGCTCTGGGTCTAGTAAAGGTGGTGTGGTAGGTGGTCTTTTAGGTGGTCTTCTAGGTGGTCGAGGAGGAGGAGGAGGAGGAGGGGAAGCGGGCAAAAGCAATAAAGGTTTAGTGGGTGGTCTGTTGCATGGTGTCTTGGGAGACGGTAATGGCTCTGGTCTTTTGGGAGGTTTATTAGGAAATACTTTGGGAGATTTACTGGGAGCCCTTTTGGGTGACGATGGCTTAGTTGGCAACCTTTTGGGTGGTGCAGATGGCAAAGGTCTGGTTACCAATCTATTGAACAATTTACTGGGTGGTGTTGCCGATTTAGTCGATAATCTATTGGAGCTATTGCTGGGCATTTTGGATGGTCTACTGGCTGGTTTAGCTAATTCTTCCCATAGTGCTGGTAAGTTTTGAAAAACAAGAGGAATTAATTTTTCCAAAAAATCATTTAATTATTTTTCAGACTCTCAAGGTGCAAAAAACGAAGGCAATCATAATCAGGTTTCTCCTTTAGTTAATTCTCCTGTTCGTGTTGAAGCGCTCATAAATGCTTTGACCTCGTTGCAGCAGGAACTTAGGCAGCAGTTGGAACCGACAGGTAAAACTATTTAAGAACTTTGAGGGATTTTTTTTTAAATTGAAAGTGCTGGGAATATTTTAAACAGCGCTTTAAGTGGAATTGTTTAAGGTCTTCAGTCCGAATTCTCTTATTTCATCATACATTGGATTAAAGTTATTCATAACGTAGGAGTTCCACCAATAACCAGTCATGTAACCATCCTCTACTTTTTTGTGTCAAAGCGAAGAAGATTTATCTAGCCAAGCCTGTTGAGCTTCGTAGCATTCGCAAAAAAAAAAACACCATCAGCATTTCTCGTTCTTAACGAGCTGCTACAAATGACAGTCATACTTTTTTTTTAGAGACTGTAAATAATTGTTTTCTCTCAAACTAAACACTATAATTGGAACAATTCTATAACTTTGCCTGCCATAACATCAATTTTTTGGCAACCAGGGCGCTGAAGGTTTACGTCTCATCTTGATCATTGAATTTCGTAAAAGGTATACCAAAATGAAGTACCGTGTAGTCTTCGATAGAATCTTCCTTTCATTATCAAACTTCTTCATCTACAAATGGTTTTTATCACATTCGGGCTTAAAACTTCCTCATCTCTCTTTAATTGTTATTTTAGCAAAATATTTCACAAACATGAAATTTTCGTACATTTAATTTGCTTCTGTTTTCCCAACCAAGTGTCTTCTTTGTTAAACTTGCCACTCGATCTTAATCTGGATTTGAATCTGTTAAGCTCTTCAAATGGAACGAAACATGCGAAATCTATCGCATCTTCTTCATCATTGGTAGGATCCCTGTTGGGATCTTCGTTGCCTGTTTTACCCGTTCCTGGTTCTGCACCAGATGGATCAACTTTGCAAGGTTCATTGCTGGGTCCAGCATCACCTGCATCTTCTGTATCTTCTTTAGTAGGATCTTTGCTGGGATCTGCATCAGGTGAAGCGCACTCCTCTGCCGGATCTTCTGTTGCCGAAACTTCTTCTTCATTAAGTAAGTTTTTTTAAGAAAACTTCACTGAATATAATGAAATTATTTTTTTTATTTGTTTTTTTTTTTTTTTAGATTCCGCCAGCAGCACTATCCAAGGAGATAATAATGTTATATCCAGTTTGTTAAATGTTGTACCAGATGTTAATCTTCATTTGAATCTTTTAAGTGAACTAACAGAATTATTAGTGGGAAATGATGATGGCAACGGAGTACACGATAGCAGCAAACCTAATGAAATATGCTTCGATATACCAATAAGTGGTAAGAGCAGTTTTCCCTGAATTGTTAGTGTAATTATTTTACTTTTTTTCTTCGCTAGAAGCCGATACCACTGTGACAGGCAATAATAACAAGATTTCCAGTGCTATTAATATTAAACCTAAAATCAATTTAGATTTGAATCTTTTGAGTAAAGCGAAAGAAACGGGTGGATCTAAAGGGCCCACACAAAGAGTGTGCATAATAAGACCAAACCAGCCCTTGGCAGATGATACACGCGCACCAGCGCCACCTTCGACTACAACGCCTAAGAATACTCTGCCTAAGACTACACCGCCTAAGACTGCACCACCCAATATTGCACCGCCCATGACTGCACCACCCAAAAGTGCACCGCCCAAGACTTTACCACCCAAGACTACACCACATACCATAGTAGCACCCAAAAATGCACCATTTATTTCATCACATGAAATTTGTTTTAATGTTTGGATAGATCGTAAGTATGCTTAACACTTTTCTTGAAAGTCTACATTTAATAAAATTTTATTTTCTCTTTTAGAACCCGGCAATATTGTTAGCGGCAATGACAATCAGCTAACAAGTTTGATAAATGTAGAGCCAACTATCAATGTGGGCCTTAATTTGCTAAGCAATGTTCAACAGACTAACTTCATTCCAGCGAATTTAGCAATGAAGAGGATTTGCATACCTGCTGCGGCCGCCGCGAATACACCACAATTTCCATCACCAATCCATTCTCCAACAGAAGTACTAATCAGCCCACACCATTTAGAATCGCATTCATTTAGAAAACCTTGTACTCAATGGGATCAATTTTATGACTATAACTGTTTAAATAATCCCAATGAATATTCGCAATATACAAGAGAAATTTATAACATATGATTGAAGATAAATGATGATTTTATAAATCAGTAGATTTTGCAATAAAGAAACAAATAAGTTTTACTTAATTATAATTATAATTTAAAATTATATTTATATATAAATTTTAATATGCCGCATTTAAGGGGAGGAAGAAAATCTTGTGCGAAGTACACTTCTGTTGGGATCTAGTTTATTTTTAATTAGGTTTCCATTTCCCAATTATATTCGGACTAATCTTGTTATATACGCGGACCGCCAATACAACTGAGGCGTATAATATCGTGGCAAAAATAAATCGCTCTGTTAGGTTCAAGTACTCGATATCGGGTATGTGATCTGGCAATTTTTTCTTTTAAAGGGTCGAAATTACAAAAAGAAGGATACCCCATAGTGTATGTTGATTGAAATCTGATGTAAATAAACTTTTAGGAAAGAAAACACACAGAGAGAGAGTGAGAGAGAGAGAGAGATAGAGTGGCGATATAAAGTAGATTATACTAAACTGATCTAAAAGTAGTTTTAATTCTGATGAAACAACAATGGTTTTTTTTTTCTTTTAATTAGGTCCAGCACTCAGGGGATGAACCCTACGTAGGCAGTGCATTGTGCCGGAACTCAGGGAAAGCGATACCCTATCGGAAGATAGATATTGAAAATAATAATAGATAATATTTCGACATCGGATTCAAATTGTACCGCTAATGGCATGATATCATATTTATAATGGGATAAAACATTTTGTACAATGTTGGTTGTTGATGTCGTTTGTAGCTAAATGGGCTCAAAGCTGCAATGTGTTTCCGTGTTCCATCATGCCGAACGAGGGTGGACACTTAGATGTGATGTCGCATTTACATTAAAAGCATCTAGCTTTTGTGTCATAATTTGGTCAAGGCCGAATCTATTGCATAAACTCACACTGTGATTCCCAAATCTTTTTGTATTTCGCTTATGATCTCCTTTTTTAGACTCCATTATTGACACTAACTTTAAATATTTCTTTTAGTAAATAGAAATTTTATTAATTTTAATGTTACAACACTTTATATAAACTTTTTCAACCTTCTTTTACGCATTTTTTATGCATTTTATAAAACACGAACAATGATCGCAAGTCGCGAGAATACTTTGTTTTTGCTAAACTCTTTAACAGACTCGACATCAACTTTTATTACAAAAACAATTATGTATTATGAAAATCTCAAAGGGACAGCAAATTTCTTATAATGAAATGTTTCATAATACAAATTATCTACAACAACAAGACGGTTCTACTTTGTGTATATGTTTTGGTTCGTCTTAAACATCATTACTGGTTGTTCTTATTGTGGTCTGTAAAATTGATCCACAAAAAAACATAAATGTGAAAATAAGGCCAAGTTCGTATCCAAAAAGTTTCGGCCGTAAAAAGTACTGAGATCAAAATAAGGACCAAGTTCATGATAGGTGCAATTCCATCTCATTTCTAGGCAACCTATAAGCTTGGCAATATTTTTCCAAGAATTCTTTCCCATATTAGAAAGGCAAACAAATTTTTCCAGGTTGCCTAGAAATGAGATGGAATTTCACCTATCAAGAACTTGGTCCTTAATTTGATCTCAGTACATTTTACGGCCGAAACTTTTTGCATACGAACTTTGCCTTATTTTCACATTTATGTTTTTATGTGGATCTCACTTCTTTTTTCTAAGTTGTTTGTGTATAAATATTTATATGTATTGCTTATCTGGGCCTACCTGTGTACGAAATTTCAGCTTTCTAGCTACACGGGAAGTGTCTCATACAAAGAAGGGGAACCCTAGTCCCCCCAGGTGAAAAGTGCCCGTTTAAAAATTATTTTTGTCAATTTCTTATCAGGACCTACCTGTGTATTAAATTTAAGATTTCTAGCTCTACTGGGAGTGCCCCATACAAAGAAGGGGCACCCTAGTCCCCCGGGCGAAAGTGCCCGTTTTCAGATTTTTCTGATTAATTTCTCACCAATACCTACCAGTGTACCGAGTTTCAGCTCTCTAGCTTTACTGGAAGTGCCCAATAATATTGATAAGTTAGTGAGTGAGTGAATATGTACTAAAATATGGACTTTTCACACCTTTATATCTCGGGAAGCTTTTATGGTAGAACTTTCAAATTTAACCTGTGAGGACACCTCTGTGGGAACACCTTATGTTTTTCAAGTTTCATTTTAATATGTTCAAGAGGAGCAAAGTTATGAGGGGGGTAAAAACAGCTCGAATGGTTTCGTGTAAATATACACACTGTGTGGCCGAACATGGGCTGGAGCACTACCGTGCGCATTGATTGTAAAAATTTTACACTGTTGAATGAAATTGTACTGCAAGAGTTGTATCTTTTTGTACAAATTTTTTTTCTCATACTGAAAAAAAAATTGTGTTGAATTTTCTTTGGTGCCACCCAAAATTAAAAAAACGCACCAAGATTTAAAAAAAAGCGCACAAAAAATTTAAAAAATCACCCAAAACGCTGACAACGCTGCTGATTAGATCTATTTTTTTTAACTAAATTGTTCTATATTCTAGTTAAACTAAATGTTCTTTTTTAGGACTTCTAAAACAAGGCAACACTTTCTTAATTTCAGTTCATACAATAGCTGCCCTTTTGTGGTATGTTACACAAATGAAGCACATGTTTTGTTATTGATTTTTTTTTTTTTTTTTTTTTATAAATTCATTTTAGTTGTTCGAAGAACATTTTTATTATTATGCAAAACGTATCATATTAAATTTTATTCTAAAGCTTATTTTGAATTTTCTTTACACAGTTTGCTGAATAATAAACAAAGCGAAATAGACTCAAGATATTTGACAATAAAATATTCAAAAATTAGATTTTATTTTTCTTTTCATACACTCACTTTCAATTGAGATAAAATAAAAAAATATATATAAATTTACATATAAGTAAGTAAGTAAGTATGGACTCACCAAATAAGCAAAACGAAGTAGAGCTGAAAAGAAATGAAAAAAAAAAGTTTTAGAAGGCCAAGATGATAAAAAAAAAAAAAAAAAAAAAAAAAAAAAAACTTTTGTCATTTGTCTACAACGTGTCTGGCATGCAAAAATTCTAGTATTTCATGTTTCTAATTTTCTTTTGAGTGCAAGTTTCGAACAAGGGTAGATTTTTTTTTTTATTGACTAGCTGATAGTGGGTAAAAGTTATGTATGATGAGCGTATAAAAATTTTTAAGTTCTTAAAAGAAAAATAAGAAAAAAAAAAAATTATTTACATTTGATGACATTTTTATATCCTTCCCCTTCATTCTGTGTGTCTTTGCCATTTTACTTATGGGAAACCCATAATTTCTATATATTCTGGATCCTTTTCGATAGGGAATTTGAATGAGCCATATCCGTCTGTCCGCGTATCCGTCTGTCTGTACGTGAAATCAATTTTCCAAAGCCAAAATAAGAGTCGGAGTTGGTGAGTTGGTTCTAGTCCACCTTGTGAAGAAACCTTCAAATCCAGAGAGTAGGAGAGCCTACAACAAAATCAGCAGAAATGATGCAAATTAACATGATTTCCGGAACAAAAGATCGAAATATTAAAAAAAAAAAAAAAAAAAAAAAAACACAAAAGTACGTAAAAAAAATTGAAGGTTTTAAATTCTTTTCGAAAAGTTCCTCAAAGTGTTTTATAGAAAAATCAAGTGTTACAGGATTTTGTGTGACATTTAACAGTTCAATGCAATGTAGAAAATTTCAGACCGTCTACCAGCCCCACCATTTTGCCACAAAAAAAGCATGATTTTTTTTTTTTTTGGTCAAAAGTCTTGAATTTTTTGAGCTTAAAAACCATTAACTGCTCCCTTACAATGGTGCATCGTCAAAAGCCGCAGTTTCTGCAGGAGTGTGTTTTTAATTCACCAAATCTTATAATTTCTGTCCAAAAAATTTTCAAGTCCACTTCCATAACTGTGTGTGTGTATGTGTATATATATCCTTTGATTGCAAATGGATTAAGTTGCAAAATACAAAAAAAAAATATCCCAAAAAATTTCTATCTAAATATTCTACTATTTAACATTTTTATTAAAGCATACCATAAGGCACTTACAGAAAATATAAAAAGATATTAGAAAATGTTCATAAAAGAGTTTAAATGAATTAAACTTGCCGTTTTTTGTGGCATTTTTCTTCAACAACTTTCTTTTCTTATTATTTTATTAATTTTTCAAACCTTTAAGAATTCGTTGAAAATTTGCTTTAGCTTGAATATCTTTTTATAAGTAAAGTAAATTGTCGAGAGAATAGCAGAAAGAAAAAAAAAACAAATTAATTACTTTTCCGTGCCATTGTCTGAAAAAGCTATAAATTACATTTTATTTTATGTTTTCTCTCTCACCTACAAGAATTTCAACAGCGAAAGAATACATTTCTTTATGATTTTTTTTTTTCTTTTTAATTCATATCATAATTTAAACATTTACACTTTCGTAAAAACTAACATAAAGAAAATAGAAAAATGTGCTACTACAACACAATGGTAGAGATAACAACCGCAAACTACAACATTTGAAGAAAATTGCTATCGCGTTTTGCTTAAATAAATTTTACGCTTTTGCTACTTTTTTTAACGTTGCCTCTATATATGCAGGCAAGGGTATCCAATGACTTTTTCTTATTTATTTCTTGCTCTTGGCTGAGTTACACACATAGAAAATTTCGATTCCTCAATAGGTTTTCATAGTACGAGTGTATGCGTGCGTGCGTGTTTTGAAAACATGTTTAAAATGAATGCCACCAGCATACAATTCAATGTGTCAAGTTAAAATTAAATTGCAATTTGTGGCTTAATTTATTTATTTTATTAACACACACACACACACTCACACATTCACATACATACAATATGTAAATGTACATTCTTTCTGGTAAAATATTTACAATTTAAATTGTTCACTCTTTTTGTTTTTGCTTTTGTTTATATGGGTTTTAAATTAACGAAAAAAAAAATTTTTGTGTTCAAACATTTTAATTTAAAATTGTTTGTGAGCCATAAAATACACTTGATTAGAATTAAAAAAAAAAATAAATAATTCTAGTTGTTACATGTCTGGTTAAAAATAAGGCATACTTTTAGGCAAAATTCTATGTTAACTTATGGATATTCCGTTAGTTTGAAGTGCAAAGTGAATGCATTTTTAGACATGAAGTTTACAAAATATATAAAATAAAATGGCTTAAGACATAAGAAATAAAAATGTTTTAATTTATTAATATCTGAGGCTTCTAAAATATATGTAAAATATATAGCAGGTAGTTGTGATCCAGCTACGCTGTTAATTGTTGACACCTTGTTCGGTATCAGAAGCAAATTGAGAAGATGCTACTTGTCAAAAATATGCTTTGATGCAAAGACGTAAATTTTATTGACCTACAATGTCCATTAAAAAACTACCATACAATGAAGGTGGGGGACCAACATTATCATTAAATTTTTGACATACAAAGTTTTAAAAGAAACAGTTAATCTGAAGTTAATCATTTGTAATGAATATGAATATTGAATATGGGCGTGGTATCCATCATTTTTCTTATCATTTATTTAAATTGCTAACTTTTCATAAATTACACAAACATTGATATTAATCAGTTAAATACAAGTGCCAGTAGTAGTAGGAAATATTTTTCATTTACGGGCTTGGTACAGCCCATTTTTCTTATCACTTAATTTTACTACACAACGATCGTAAAGTATTTACAAAGTGTTATTGAATAGAATTAAGTTTAATAAATATTTACTTCAAATGGGCGTGAACCCGCCTCTAATATTATTTTGTAAAATGAATACTCCCGGCACAACTCAAACCGTTCACAAAGTTTCATTCGAATTGCAATAAAAATATAAAAATAAATAAATATAAAAATACAAAAAATAAAAATTGATTTAATTAAAAATTTAATTAAATTTGCACCAGTAAACAACTTAATAGTATCAATTAAATTTTTTTACATTTATTAACTAAAATTATTTATTACAATTAATTAATTAATTAAATTAAATATTTAATCAAATTTTTTTATAATTTTAATTAAAGGGTTAATTGAAAAAAAAAATAAATATTTTTTTCTGTGTGGATAAGCACAAGTAATTAAAGAGGGATATGTAATTTTTATGGGCGTGGCAATTACCAATTTTTTCATTACAAAATTTGGCTGTGCAATCATTTTAATTTATTTATGTACACAGTTTGATTGCAAAGAATTATATATGAGTAGTTTTTAATAAATATTTACTTAAAATTGGCGTGGCACTGTGTTAATTATTTTAAACTGACATTAAAAATTAAACAGTTCAAAAAATTTCATTAGAATTGAAAAAGTACAAGTTATTGAAAGGGGCTATGTAATTTTTATGGGCGTGCTCCAGCCCACCTTTTTTATATATCATTAAATTATATTGACAGATAAGCTTAAAGTACATATTCTTCATATATATGTTTTAGTGGAATCGGTTAAGTGAAAGATGAGGGAATTATTTTTATCTCGAAAAGGTGTGGTAACGCCCACTATTTTCCAATAATTTATATTGTCGGGAAAACTCAAAGCGTACACAAAATATCATTCTATTTGTTCAATAATTAAAATATATTTATTTTTTACGGGCTTGGCAGCGCCCAATTTTTTATTATTAAATTAACTTTCCAGATCAGCTCAGAGTTAATACAAAAAAAGTTCCTTAGAAATCGGCTGAACATAAGTGGTTGGTATTAAATATATTTACCTGGAATGGGCGTTAGTCCGCCTCAATGTTCTTGTCATTAATTTATAATTCAATTTTTTTTTTTGCAATTTTTCTGGAAGTCTTAGCAAATAGTTTTAATTTCTTAAAAAAGTTTTTTTTTTTTTAAATTGCTTCAGCAGTATTAAGGTGAGCTAAAAATGACAGCTAAGTGAGCGTGGCGCTGTAAAATATTTCTTAACACAAATTTGTATAATCTGTAAAATCTAAAGAACAATGGTCATATATCCGTCTACACTAGTGCTGGCTGGGTACCGAGTATTTGCTAGTGTTTTTCCGGGTACTCAATACTGAAATGTAGTTACTCATTATTTTTAGAGTTGTATTTTTTTAAACTAAAACCTTTGAAAATTAAACGATCGATTTGCAACTCTGCGATAAATTATTTACAACTTTGCGCCTTAAAGTTTACCTTTTAAAAGTATCGAATTGTGTTGAGTACCCAAACGAAAAGTATTGAGTAATTTATAATATGTAGCAGAAATTTTCCAGCACTAGTCTACACATTATTTAGCCTTTTGAATAAAGTCTCTGGTTTTGGCAAAAACTATTGTTATAATTTTCAGCAAAATAGAAAACTTTTATTTAAAAAAAAAAAAAAGTTTTTTGTTTAATTACAGAACTAAAACTATTGCATACTTCTGGTCAAAAAAAAAAAAAACTTTCGAAATTTGTTATGTTTTAATTAAGTTTTTTTCCTATTTTTTTCTAATTTCTAACTTTAATTCGAAGCTTAAATAACAAATCAAATAGTCTTTTTGAGGTCTAAGTACTTTTAAATGGACAAATCAGGTTGGCAACTGTAAAAGTCTTATATAAAATTACTTTAAATATTCGAATTGTGTAACTCTTGGCTAAATGTACAAAATAATACGATTACGATTTTACAATATAAAAAGAAAAAAAAGAAAAAAACACAAAAACATTTTTACCCTACAAATGTGTAGTTGACAGCATTTACACCCATTTTTACCGGGCTACCTTTTACTTTCAAAAAATATTTGTAGTATGTACTTTAAAAGTTGTATAAGAGTATATACGCATACATACATACATCCATACAGATATAAGAGTATAAATATTCATAGCATCTTTATGTTTGGCTCTGCTCAAACAAGTGTACATGAGTATAATTGTATTTCTAGCAATTTAGACATAAATTTTCTGTTAAAGTTTTCTTAAGTGGGATTTGCGACTTGTTAGCGTGTATAACAACTATGTACGTACGTACGTACGTATATACAACAACAAGAAATTGTAACTTTTATGTTGTAACATGAACTAAATGTTAAATGACAAGTCTGTGTAATTGTATTAGTAAGTACACTTGATAATGAACACGATGATGACACTATTGCAGGACTTATTTCTACATGGGAAAACGTTGAAGATGCTGCTGCTGATGCTTCTTCTTAACATGGACAATATTTTTAATGGCTTCTTTTCCTATTTTTTTTTTTTTTGTGTTGCTCCAAAAAAAAAAGGTTTCTCTAAAATTTCTCAAAAAAACAATGAAAAAATAAATTTATATGACATCGTTTGTGTCTGCAGCTTCCTGAGTTGAGAACAATTTTAATGGCTTTCAAGTGTAGAAAGGTAAAGTCGAAATATTGGTAAAACTAAAACATGTTGTTAGAGTTTTACAAAACAAAAACAAAAAAAAGTTAATTGATTAGAATTTGTTCGGAGAGAATATTAAATGTAGTAGGAATTAAATAATTCTCTTAGTAATAATTATCTGCACATAGAAAATGTTGAGAAATTTGTTGCATTTTAAACAATTGAATATATTAGGCATGTTTAAACATGCTGAAGCATGCTTAAATTGTTTTATTTTTTCCAAGCTATAATAAATAATAGTTAGTTCCATTTTTTCTTTTTTTATAATTAATAAGAATTTTTGAAGTTTGTTTTTAGTGTAAAAATTAAAAAACAAAGAACGTTGCCACACCTTGAAATAAGGAAATTCAAATTCACTCCTGGAAATTTTTTTACAAAAATGTGTAATGTGTAAACAACTTATGCCAAAATTTTAAGACTCTTAGCTGGTAGGAAAGTATTCCTACTGTCAAGCTTACTGCGGAAGTTTTTCTAGCTTGCCCCCTTTAATAAAGTTGAGACATGAACTTTCCTCTCTCTCTGTCTCTCTCTCTCTCTCTCTCTCTCTGTGGTCCTCTCTACTAAAATTAATGGTTGGGAAATCTTTTTTTTTGTTTTTTATACAGTGTTATAATAAAAATTCTAAAAAACTTATGTATTTGCAAGATAAATAAAAAACATTTTAATTTTCGTTAGAGTATTCACGTCAATCGTTTCTTCGACTAATTAAATATCCGTAAATAAATAAATATCTAAATTGTATAAAATTGGTTGGGATCATGATTGAATTATGGAATTTTAGCAATAATAATGTTTTCGTATTATAATTTTTTTGTCTGTTTTCTTAGTGATTTACGTAATAGGTTCCGTTTAATTATTTCGAGTATTTAGTCTTTTTATCAAAGCCTTTATATTTACTATAAACAATAACCATCTGCAGAACTTAATTTAATTGTACATATTTGTTTAAGATTACTGCGTATGTTAAAAATTAAAAACTTTAGCTATGAATACATTAGACTGCTCTTTGAAAATATAAAATTGGCTTTTCTAAGTTTTCTTTAACCTTAAATAAAATAATTTCTTATTTCAATTGTGACAACGCAAAGCTGTTTTAAAGTTTTTTTTTTAAATACCTTAAGAATGCATATCTACCTTCCAGTGGTATTACAACTTTCATAAAAATAAAGTTTCGTTAAGTTTTGTAACTTTCGTTAAGATAAAATAAGGTAGCTGTTGTAATTTTATTTTATATACAGCGATATTAAACAGTATCTAAAATATTTTTGAATTGCTTAGTGGCGAAACTTAGGTTTCGTTAAGTTTTTTACAATTCATTAGGATATAATGTAACACATTTTTATTTAGTTTATATTATTTGCAGCATTGTAAGGAAAGTCTTAAAATATTTACAAATCAATTTACTATAAAAATACAGAAATGTTGAGTTTTATTAGTTTCGTTAAGCTGTAATTTTAATTTTAAGAAGTTATTTTATTTGCAATTTAAAAAAATAATATAATTTTACAAGTTTAAAAATCACAAGGTTGTTAAATTTAGTTTTCGTTAAGTTTTTCACACTTCGTTAAGATGGAAAAATACATATTTTTTATTTAGCTTATATTATTTGTAGCATAGAAAAATAATTTTTTATCGCTTCTTTTTGAAACTAAAGTTTCGTTGAGTTTTACAAGTTTTTTTAAGTTATAATAATATATGCTAATGAAGTTATTTTATTTACGATGTAGAAAAACATTAATTAAAGTATTTGTAGTTAATTTGGTTGACAACGTAGGATTTCGTTAAGTTTTGCATACGTTAAGCTGGAAAAATGTTTAGCTGCATTTAGTTTTTAGTGTTTGTAGCATCGCAAAGCTATTTGCATAATGTTTGCAAGTTATTAAATTGTAAAATTAAAGTTTCGTTGAGTTTTATAAGCTTCTTTAAGTAGTTATTTTATTTTTACTTTAAAAGATTAAAGAGCATTTAGTTGTTAAAGTAAGTTTTTGATGAGTTTTATAGTTTTCGTTAAGCTATAAGAATGTAAGTTTTAGAAGTTATTGTATTTGCGATATTGATAATTTTTTTTTTTTTAGAAATATTCTTGTTTCGTTAAGTGTTGGGTACTTCATTATAGTGGAATAAAACACATTTTTATTTAGTTTATATTATTTGTAGCATAGCAAAGGTATTTTTAATCGCTTATTTGTAAAACTAAAGTTTCGTTGAGTCTTACAAGTTTTGTTAAGCTATAATAATATATGCTAATGAAGTTATCTTATTTGCTTTATAGAAAAACATTCTCTAAATTATTTCTAGTTCAATTGGTTGTGAAACTAGGGTTTCGTTAAGTTTTGCAAAATTCTTTATGCCACAGTAAAATACATTCGTATTTAGTTTATTTTACTTGTGGCAGTGTAATTATTTTCAAAAACTTTTCATATCACAAGGCTGCAAAAATAATACATAATTCGTTGCGAGTTTTATAAGTTTCGTTAAGCTATATTAGCATACGTTTAAGTAGTTATTTTATTTGTGATATAAAAAAATTTCATATATAAAGTTTTTAGCTTCCTTGGCTGTAAAATTAAAGTTTCGTTAAGTTTGTACATTTTCGTTAAGTTGCAATAAAACACATTTTTAAGTAAAAAATTAGGGAAAATCTCTACTCTATAAGAAATGAGTCGAAAAAACAATTTACTATTAATCTTTATTTTGTATTAAGTTCACTTTAATTATGATGAAGTTTTACGGAAAACGAAAGTCTCAACAATTATTAAAAAATCTTTTTGGCAGATTTTTTAAAATGAAATTTTTCTTTTTATTCATAATTTAATCATTAAAATCTGAAACAACAAAACTGTGAAATAAATCTCATGTCTTGTGTCTATCTTTTGTGTAACATATTTTTAGTTCAAGGATACCTTATTTTTTTCTTTTTGGGAGATAACAGGATTCGTGTTTTTTTTCAGAGAACATTTCTATACAAAATGTAAATACCAAAGGATAATAATTATATAGTAATGATTATTGTTGATGATATTAGATTTTTAGCAAAAGAAGAAACCTTATAGAAATAACAGAAAGACTATAAATTCCGCCATAGAAATAAGAGAAGATTAAAGAATTTACATACATACTCGTACATATGGACTTATGTATGTAAGGATCTGTACTATGTGGTTTGATTTAAATCATATATTATTAAAAATGTAATGCAAAGAAACTTAAAAGCGCTCTAATAGCTGCAACATATAATTCAACGTTACATATAAAGCATACTTTATATTTTCACTATAGTAACAAAAAAATAAAATAAATACCAAGTTTTTATTTTAAAGCTGGTTTTTAATTTCAAAATATTTCTAGTGCCTTTTACGAATTTTTGTCAAAACTTTATTCGTTTGTTTATAAATTCTATTTTAGGATTTGGCATTTCTTTTTTCTTCCATTAAATGAAACAAAAATAATATACTTATGTACATACATATATTCAAAAGTACACTTCCTCGCTAGTGATACTGTATATTTAATATATTATTCCAGTATTATTTTCTAGCATAATAATAATAACATGTTTTTCATATTAACTTGCATTAAATGAGTCCCTGCTCCCTGCTATAAACTACACCCAGTGGTCCATTTTATTTCGCTACAAATATACAGCCACAATCTTTTACAATTGTAAGTGTGCTTCGTCCTTTCCAACAGTAACAGCGGTTTTTTTTTTTTTTTTTTTGTAAAACATTTGTGGCTTTTAGGGAAAATTATCATTTATAACAATGAAGCAAAAACTTCGATATGAAGGAGCAATTTTGGTAACAGAAAAACTGGAGACGATATACATAGCTAGCGCAGTGGAATTGTGCATTAATAAAATATTAACAAAACATACCCAGTTGACCATGCTTGTAAAAACATGCACGCGTCAACGGTAAAATCACCACGAACAGTGAGAAAAATCCAGAACAAGTTGTCAACGACATTGGCGAATAATCTTGGATAAGTTTATTTATTTTGTGATAAAAAACAAAAGATTTTCTTGCAGTTTTCTTATGTAATTAAATAATATAAAAAAAAAAACCTTAATTAACTGAAGAAAAAATGTAAGACATTGTCATTCATTATGTCTTCAACAGTTTTATAAGAAATAAAACGTTAGGCATTTTTGGCTTATCTTGTTATTTAACAGGGTTGAACTAAATTAACAAATTTTAATTGAAGAGAATATATAGGACATTGTCGTTCATATTGTCCTCACTAAAGCTAAGTGAAGGCAAAACATCAGGTAAAGCCACTCGTGTTTTTATCAACAAACTAAATTGCAAATTTGTTAATTGTAGACAAAACGTAATGCATTGTTGCTTATGTTGTTCTAAACAAAAATTTTTTTAAAGATAAAATATAAGATATTCGGGCATATTACGAGTGTCGTTGGCGTAGTCAAAACTTAACGACTTCAATGTAAAATATATGGATAACGTTGCCACATTTTACAGATTTGGTCACGACATTGACACTCGTAATAAGGCCGATTCAGCCGTATCATGTTTGGCGTTTTTCGACTATGCCAAGTACTAGATTAAAGACAAACGCCAGATTTTTCTGGCGTATTCGAAAAACGCCAAACACAATAAGGCTGAATATCACTTAACTTGTCGTCAATCAATCAATCATTCAATGTACACAAAATCATACAAACCTATCGATCATGTTGTTTTGACCAGAAAGTGTCAGTCATTTTGCTGGTAATGGTTTTTGTGAAGACAAAACAAAAGGCATTTTCGACAAGGTTGTCAAGAAAATAGAATGGAAAATACCATCACTCACTCCCCTTGTCCTTTATTACCTTACTGAAGACAAATCGTAAGACAATGTCGCTTAAATTGTCTTCGACAAAGTTTTATTACAGGAAATTTGTTAAATTGAATCCACATCGTTGTTTATTTTGTCCCCAAAAAATTTTAAGCCTAAAACGCCCATTCCCCTTAACCGGTCCTAAATAATTTGTTGAAATTCAATTTGAGGGACCTGTCAGTTATATTTCTGTCAATATAATTCTGTTGAAAACAACACGTTACGCTACTTTCGCTCATCCGGTCATCGAACGTGTTTAATAGAGAGCCAAATCCAATAATATGTCGCTTAAACTGTCGTTAACAACAATGTGTTTTATATATTAAATGCTGATTAACACAGTTTGACCAACTGGGTAGTCATGTACACATACATACATGAGTTAAAGAGAAATTTCCCCCAGTTATCAATACCAAATTCCTTATTATACTTTTTTTTTTACACAGACAATCGTAAAATAAATGCAATAAATATCCCAGCGAACACTAGTTGATAAAATCGTTCCGAACTTGGTCAAATAAGTGTGCAAAAATCGGAATTTTATCAGAAATTTTAATGGAAATCGTATGAGTGTTGAGCAAAAGAACAGAACTCTTTGACTAACAACATAAAAAAAAAAATTGCAAAAAGCTGCAGAGAATTTTAAAAAATATTATGAAAAATTCTGTCGAAAATTCGAAAGCGTAAATTGACAAGTCTGAAGAAATCGCAAAAATGTCTAACAAACTATTTAAAAAAATTTAAGATTTTTTCAAAAACAGACAAAAAAATTTATTATCAGAAATATTTAATAAAATTCATTCAGAAAATTAAAAAGTTTTAAGACTCTCTCTTTTATGTGAGTCATGAATTTTACGGCAGCTTGAGAGAACACATTCGCTTGTATATATTTTACAAGCCATACAACAAATAAATGAGAATTATTACGAAAAGAAAATTATTAGTTTAGAAATCATAAAGACTATTCTGACCTGTTATCAATCGGATAATATTTTCGGATATGTGAGTAAGTGTCGTAATAGAAAATTGTAGATTTTTTTTGTTGACCAAATGCGATGCGGAATCGCACTGACCATGTTCGGCCTACTAGGATGGCATTGCAACCTACCAGCCACGGCGGCACCAAATGCTACGTAATGTTTAATGGAACATTACTGTTTAATAAAGAGCTTAGACAAAAATGTTCACTGGGAAATTGTAAGGACATGGGAGTGAGTGAGTCTATTATCTGTATTGAAGGAATATACATATAGAAACAAATGCACATTCAACTAAAATAAACCTGTAAGTTACATTAGTGTCAAGAAGCATGTGAGTACACTTACACTCATATATATACATACAAATACGAGTATGTATGTATTAGGGTGGGTCAAATTTTTTCTTCAAAAGGCGTATAGCAAAAATGTAATCTACGTAAAATTCTAAGAAAATTACCCTAAGAAACTAGGGGTCTAAAATCAAAACCTAGCTCCCGCCGAGAGACATGAAGAAAATTCACTTGAGAATTAAATATTTTTTTTTTTTTTTTTTTTTTTAGATCTCATAATAAAATTTCATTATTATAATAAAACAATTTTTTTTTATTATTATCAGTTCTAAAAAACACAACTTTTTTAAAATTTTCTTAATATGTATAGCTGGTCTTATTTGTGAAAGCATTGAAAAATTTCAGTTTTTTAAGTCTTTTTTACAGTCCATTCGGGGTATTTGGGTTCGACTTTCTAAAGTCACTGCCATAACATCGTCACGATTTTTTGCAATTACTCGTCGTGAGACATGCGTTAGCAACTGCACACATCGCTCGGTTCCCTGGATGTGCGACGGAATTCCTGGATCTGACAGTGGTACATCATCAGATTTAATATACTGTAACAGGTGCTCGTGTGGGATGCTTGCAGTAAATGGAGGCTCAGATAATATGTTGTCATCATCTAAGTCGACTAAATCCATATAGTCTGTGCAATTAAAATTAATGGAATGCTTTTTATAAGCCCTGAGTTTAGTTGAGTCATACAATTGTTCACGGTAATACAAAATTTTGTTAATGGCTCTTTCACGAACAGGTTTCCTTTCGTCGAAAAGCATCGTTAACAATATATTTTCCGGATGGGCGAAAAATGCATTGTTTTGTATCGTTTTGTTTACAATTTCTCGAAGATTTTGCGGTAAAAATTGCGTTGACTTAATAAATTTATATAAAAGTGCACTGCCATGTACTACTGAATTATAAAATTTTACATTAAAATACATCGGTACATAAACTTTCATAATAAAGTTAGCCAATATTTTTAAATTTGTTGAAGGCAAACTAGTTGCAACATATAGGCGCAAGAGTCTGCTGGCTTTTGTTAACCAGCGAGAATGAACATTTTGTCCCGGTTTCATGCTGGCTATATCTTCTGGACATGAACCTTCCGATACAGCTTTGGCTATTGTCACCTTTTTTCTCACCCGAACAAATTGACCCACCCTAGTATGTATATATTTTTTTTATGTCATAAAAAGTGTAACAAAAAGAAATCCTGACGTATTTTGTGTGCAATTTTTAATAATAAAAAAAAATCACTTTAATGTAACTCTGCCTCATAAATACACACATATTGGCCAATGAAATTGTAGGTGATATTTAGCGGCAACTGAGAAACAAATGGTATAGCAAAATATATATATATATATAAATGTGTACAAATAAAGGTGGCTGATGATCTAAACTTTCTTACAAATAAAATTTGATATTGGATTTTGTTTGAAGTGTAAACTTCTTTTAGCGCGGTACGCATATTTTTAGATGAGCCCAAATCTCTGAACTAGCGACATCGTAATGAGACGCTTTATATAAAAAAAAACGTGACATTTTTTTGTAAAGTCTATGTATGATGACTATACAGCGTTGCCGTTTTGGAAATTTTCAGTGTTGCCACTTTTCCGCGGAAATTTTCCGGGATTTTGGTTCAAGTTTTTGGGAATTACCGAACTTGGTTTGTGTCTTGACAGAGGTTTGTGTCTTTGCTAAGACTTTGTGTCTCTCGACTAAACACAAGTGTGTCTTGGCTATGTGTTTCCAAACTAGCAAGTGTCGTCGAATAAGCGGTAGTATATATACATATATGTATATATATATATATATACAAATTTATTTTGTTCTACAAATATTTGCTGTATTAAAGTTAGGTGGTGCATTTTTGTTATTGACGTGAAAACTTCTTTTAGCGCGGTACGCATATTTTTAGATGATACCAAATCTCTGAACTCGCGACACCGTTACGCGACGCAGCTATAGGGTGTGCATATATTCATGTACATATTGCAGACCGCGAACTCGTCTAGATAGTTAAAAACAAATATGCGTACCGCGCTAAAACAAGTTTACACTTCAGTTACTGTCGGCACTCCCGGAATGCTACCCGTAATTTTTTATTTTTTTTTGGTGTGTATATATGTACATACACACTATTTACATATTTTGTGGTTGAAAGTAAGTACACTAATAACTACTTAGTTGCTGTGATAATCTAAGTTTATATGTAAGGGGTATGGCTTATTATTTCGATTACTCTTTGAGTAACATTCGTTGGAATGTTTTTTATTCAATTTTTTTTTTTTTAATTAACTTTATCTGATATATCTGTCAAAAGAGAATGCTTTTAAGTTTCATAGGCTTTTTATATTACCAAATACATTTTTGTTTGAAAAAATATCAATAGAATTTTTTTATTTTTATTTGTAAAATTTATTATACTCGAATTTTTGTTGATAGTCATAAAAGCAAGTAACATGTTGCAGCATGTCAAGGTGAGCAGAAGATTAAAGCTACGTTCACATTTATCAAATATTTGTCGAAAAAAACGTAACCAAGAAAAAAACTAATAATTTATTTCCTTTAATTCCAATATTTTTTTAATTATGGGTTCGAATTTTTTAAAAACTGTATAAAAATACTCTTTTGGAGAAGAATTAATTTTATTTTGTAATATAAAAATCGTGTTAAATGAAACTATCCCTAAGCAAAACTATTGGTTACGTTTTTTTGGGCAAATATTTGATAAATGTGAACGTAGCTTAATAAACACAAAAAATTTGCAAAGAATATTTATATAAATATTTTTTTTTTTAGTTTGGATAGATTCTTACTTATAAACTTATGTCCCTTGCTTATGCTTTATTTTTTTAGTGTTAAGTAAATAAACCTGGCCACTTTCATTTTGTAGCATGGCTTTTTGCAACCACCATTTTTGCCTCATATCCATGTTTACTATACATATTTTTTTTGGGCTGCTATAAATATTTAAAAAGCTTTAACATATGCAGTATTTTTAAGAACCCATATAAAGCATCCCCAATATTCACTTTTACTTTCTTTTATATATTAAAAAAAAATAAATAAAAACTTTCATTTTTATTCTTTGCAAATAAAACAAAGAAATAAAATCTTATTGCCATTTGAAATTCTTGACACGTTTTGTATTCTTCACATTTATTCATAATGTTTGAATATAATTTGCACAAGTCATGGTACTTTGAACTTTACCTGCTCTGTAAAAAGAAAATAAATAAACCAAAATATTTTGTCATGTTGCTTATATTTTAAATGTTTTCCTTTTCAAGGATTAATAATCGTAATAATTTTGTTGGTTTTATCACAAGTTTTAGTGTTGGATATGGGAAAACAAAATCACCCGAATTTGATAAAGTACTGTAACTTTTTTTTTGGCTTTTTACGCAACTATCAAAATTTTATTCTTATAGAAATTAAAAAAAAAAATCGATTACAAGTTATTCGAATAAAAATATTTTTAATAATATGTATTTGAATTAAAATGGTTCGATTAAAAATTGTTTAATCAAAAATTATTCGACTAAAAGGTGTCCGATTAAAAACCAAACGATTAAAAACAATAAGATAAAAAATTATTTGACTAAAAAGCATCGTAAGAAACCTATTCATATAAAAACTATTCGATTAAAAATTGTTAGATTACAAATTATTCGTTTTAAAAGTAAACGATTAAAAATCATACGACTAAAAAATTATTTCACTAAACATCTTCCGAATAAAGCAATCAGAATAGAAAATATTTTTCTTTATTTGATGTAAAAACCTGGAAAAAATATGTAATCGATTAATGGGTCGATTATGAATGGCGTTCGAACCTCAGTTGGCTTTTGAATGTGATAAATTGTTCTTATAGAATTTGCGTTTTTTATACAGTTATCATTAATTAGTTCTAATATAAATTTAAAAAAAAAAAAATATCCGAAAAACATTTGTTCGATTAAAAAATATTCGATTAACATTAATCGAAAAAAAGTTATTCGAAAAAAATTTACCAACTTCAAATAGTTTGATATAAAATTCTTTAATTGAAAAAAATTCGACTAAAAATTTTTCGATTATAAACAATACAAATAAAAACTATTTGATTAAACGTTATTTGACTATAAAGCCTTCAAACAAACCTGATAAAAAAAACAAAATTTTTCGATTATAAAATATTCGACTAAATATTATTCGTTTAAAAACTATACTATTAAAAATATTATTCTACTAAACATATTTTTAATAAAACAGTTTATATAAAAACCGGAAAAAAATTATTGCAAACAAATACATAATCGATTAATATATCGATTATTAATGGCAACCGATCCTTAGTTGTGGCTGAAATTATATTATGTATAGCAACTGGCAACTGAGTGCTGTCAGTTCTATTTGCTATTTAGTTGCTAGGACTGCTTGGCAATGAGAATCACTGGGACCGGTTTTCCCAGCAGTGTTGGAAGCTACTTCGTGCTACTTCGATTTAATCGATTAAGTAGCTGATGTGCTTTATATACCACTAGTTGTAATCGATTAAATAGACATGACTACAAAGATTGTAAATGATTAAATATTCCAACTTTTTATATATTTCAATTTAACTTTAACTTGTTTGTTTGAAAACCTGTCACAGCTGTAAAGTTGCCTTACCATTTCATCGCAGAGAGTAAAATTTCCCAAAAAAGTTTTCGAAGAATATAAAATATTTGTTTTCACAATGTTTCTACTTATTCGGTTATTATAAAGAAGTTATGTTTATCACACCTTAATTATATTTTATTGATGGCTTTTCTTTTGAGGTGTGTTAGAGAGAGATGACTTTCTTGCGTTGAAAATGGTGGAGGAGGGTTGGTTGTTTCAATCTTTAACTGCACTTTTTTTTTGTTTAGTTAAATTCTACCCTTGAGGTAAAGAAAGTTTTTGTTTTATTTTCATTTTGATATTATTTTCGCTAATTTATAATTACAGCAACATAAATCTTTTATGAAACATTAACAAAGCAACTGTTAAATATGGACAGGGGTTGAGGAAGTGGTGAACCGCAGGGTGGGTGTAGAAGAGAGGTGTTAAATATTTTTCTTTTGTTTTTTATCAAAATCGCTTTTAAATTTATGAAAGCCTGCTTTCCTTTTTGGTTTCAATTTATCAAGTTTTTCCCCCCTTAATTTCACATCCTCAATAAGGAACTCGGTTTTTCATCGAAATTAACTCACAAGTTCTAATCATTCGTATTTGTTCTTTGCCGTCTTGAGATATCATGTATTAGCGAAAAAGTGCAATAAGGGATGGTTCAGACCGAAACCTTTAGCATTTTTTACCCAAAATTACTCGAATAAATTAAGCGATTAATAAATTTTTGGAGAAAATCTCTTTGTATTAAAAATATTCGAACACATCTTAGTGAAAAAAATCTTATTAAGACAAATACAAGGAAAAATCCATGCGTATAAAAATTATTCGATTAAAAATTTTTCGATTAAAAGTTATTCGAATAAATACTACAACATTTTATAAGAGAATTTTACGACTTGTAATTATTTCTTAGCATGGTTGGAAATATTTTCATACAAAAATTATTCGATTAAAAATTTTTCGATTAAAAATCATTTGATAAAAAGTTATTCGAATAAATACTATATATAAAAAGAGAATTGTACCACATGCAATTAATTCTTGGCATCGTAAGAAACCTATTCATATGAAAACTATTCGAGAAAAAATTGTTCGATTACAAATTATTCGATTAAAATTTATATTATAAGAGAATTCTAGGACTTGTTATTATTTCTTAGATTCGTGGATAATCTTTACATATAAAAATTATTCGAATAAAATATTTATTCAAATAATATTTTCCGAGCTGCAAATAATTATGTATTTTTGCGAATCCGTCAAAAAGTTTTCGCTTAATTATTATTCGAATGAATATTGTTAAAATATTTTTATAGGACTTTTTATTAACTCTTTTTTTTTATTAGTAACAACTATATACATATAAAAATTATTCGAATAAATACGTCTTTACATATAATTATACAACTTGTACTTATTTATCTAGTTCTTGGATTTGTGAGAAATCGTATCACATAAAAAATAAACGAAAAAATATGCTATATGTGCCGATTATCCGAAATGCATACATTTATATATTTTAACAGAACCGACAGAAATCTATTCGTATAAATATTATTCGTTATTAAATTTTCGAATAAATACTTTTAAAATAAAATTATTTGAATATCGATGAAATAAATATATAATTTTATTATATGTACATAAATGTGACAAATCTATTCATATTAAAATTATTCGATTATAAATTATTTGCCAATAAATTATATTCGAATACATACATTATTTAAATCAAATCAAAAAACTGTAAATATTTATCTATCTTCTACGATTTGCAAAAAAAAAAATTTTTGGGAAATCATTCGATTAAAATTTATTTGATTAAAAATTAATCGATTAAATTTTTTTTGAGTAAAAAATTATTTTAAAAATTTTTATTCAACATAACGCTTCCTGCATATTTTAATATGTTCTCTACATCAGTTAAGAACCTTTTCATCCCTCAAACTACCTTACGATTTTCTTTCGTGTTTTCTTTTAAAATACCTTCTTGTATAAAATTTTCTTTTCCCTTTTTATATCGACGAAAAAAAATAATAATATTATTATCCTTAAAATACAAGAATTTGGTGTTGATGCTTTTACAGTCATCATCTTCGGTCATAAGAAAACTTTAGAAACCGTAACATTTGCTTTTCTTTTTTTTGGTGTTTTGTTCAAAGAAAATTATCATTTAACCTAAAGCTACATTTTTTATGTTCAAAGAGACAAATTGTTGCTAAGAGAAATTCAAAAGACAATAAACAAAAAAGATTTAACGAGATGTTAAAAGCCAATTAAAATTCACTTGTTTTTTCTTCATAAATTTTGTGTAGTCGATTATGATGCAAAAGATAGGAAAGAGAGAAAGAGATTATTTTAGGACAAGTCACGACAGTTCAAATAAAGAAACTTTTTGTTTTATATTTTCAATTATAATTCAAGTGTTTAGTTATTGCGGCTATTATTTTATGTAAAAACTTTCAATTAATGTATGTTTTTAGCATTCTAAAGCCAGCATCTGTTTAGATTAAATAATTTTTTTATTCTTTTCTTATTGCTGATGAGGGGTTAAAATAACCTTTCGTTTTAGTACGACCAGTAAATAAGAGCTAAGAAGTAGTTGACATACCTATGAACCCGGAGGAGAATTTGTTTCCGAAAACGGTCTTATTTTTCTTTTTAAACGTTGTGAAATTTAGTTAAATAAAAGAAAAATAATAATAAATAATGGTGTCCTTTAGCCTTCAGAGCTGCCATTAGCAAATCAAAATTCTACCAAAACTCACATCAAATTCTACCTAAATTTGCCAAAATTTATCTTTTGATATTTTTAATTAACTTTTTAGTCAAAAGTTCATAAAATACTGACAAATTTAACCTTTATAACAAAATCTACCAATTTTAATCTGATCAGACCGAAATGGCAGCCCTGATATCTTAGACCATGCCCCCGCGGATGGTGCAAAAAAGTAAGCTCTTATACTCTAATATAATTATTATATTTGATATTTTTTTTCCCATTTCACATTTCAAACATGGACACATCCATCCCTGAGCAAAAAAAAAAAAAAGATTTGAATGAAAAAACATAGAATTTGATATAATTAAGTAAACACATATACCCAAGATATTAACAGACATCAGTAGCACCGCTACACTGTGTTGAATTCAAATTCCGTTGATTTAAGGTTCAATACTGGGATGCCTTCATATTTCGGAACCGATATTTTATTTTTGCTGATTTTAAATACGCCTCATCTTGAGACAAATCGCTACACTTCCGTCCAAGATCTAAGATTTTAACCTTTCTGTAGGCTTCGAAAAACTGATTTCCAGTACAGACAGACAGACAGATAAAAAGAAAAACGCACAGACGGGTATGGACCATATTATGTATGTATATTATGGATCTTGTATGATTTTTTTCTTTTTTTTTTTGGATTTACACACTGTATGACAAACCTTTAAATACCTTTACAGTTTTTGGTAAAGGGTATAAGCTGTATGGGACTTTTGTGGTCATATAAAGGGGGCGAAAAAACTCCACTTTAGCAATGAAATAGCAAGCTTAAGTTACTTTAAAAATATTTGTTTTATATTTTTTCTGCAACTCTTCAAAGCCGCTTTAATGACTTTAAACACAAATTGAATAACAAAAAAAGTTCTGAAAATTTGAGTAGTGTTTAAGGGTTAATTTTATACTGAGTCTTAATTAGTGCTACAATAAACAATTGAAAAAGAATTTTATAAACACGTAATTATTTTAGCAACTGTTTACTTTTTATTTAATATAGTGCGGAAAAAACAAATTTTGTTTATTTGACAACTAATATGCGTAGTTGAAACTGCTTGAAGATCTTTATTTGTATTAATCTGTGTTCATGTATATGTTTGTTTGTTTGTATTTTCCTTATAGGAAGCCGAAAACTACTGATGACCGTTAAACTCAAATGGAATAATTTTACATTAAAATTGTCGGGGGAAAGGTATCCCTCACTAGCCTTCCCATGTAAAGAAATCAAAAGTCTTCACATATCTCCAAAATTAAAACAGTAAATGTTTTAAAATTGGATAATGGGTAACTCCTAAAATAAGAGAAAATTTCCAAGAAAATCTTGAAGCAAGAGGACGGGGGAAACTGGTAGCCCCCATGCACAAAGTAATGGATTCGCATATTTGCGCACCTAAAGTTGTGAGTGTTTTAAAATTCGATATGGGTTACTCCTAAAATAAAATCCATTTCCCAGGAAAATCTTGAAGCGAGAGAACGGGGGAAACATGTACCCCTTATAAACAAACTAATTGTAACTTTTCGCATATCTGCGTGAAACTAAAACTATGAAGATCTTAAAATTTTTTGTGATGAATCTATTCATATTAAAATTATTCGGTTATAATTTATTTGCCATAATATTATATTCGAATAAATACATCATTTAAATCAAATGAAATGAACTGCAAATATTTGTCTATCTTCGACGATTTGAAAAAAAAAATTTATAAAAATTTTTTGGAAAAATTATTCGATTAAAAATTAATCGATTTCTTCTAGAATAAACGGGTACAACCCCGTTGAAGTATCAAAAGTAGTTGATTTTAAGAATCTATAATTTATTCTTTAAAATGTTTCTTTTATTCTATGAAAATGGTTCTTGCGAAGCACACCGTGTAAACTTAGTCTATTACATAATTTTTCTTGTACACCTGAACAAATAAATTAATTGGTAATCTATTGCATATTCTTTTGGTGTTAACAAAAAAAAAAAAAAAAAAAAAAAAAAACAAGCAAATAATAAAATTTATAAAACAATATTTTTCTTTAAACACTATCAAATTTTATACTTTCCCCAAAAAAAGATCTTTCGTTAACTAGCAAATATTCAGTATATGTATAAATATATGTTGTCAGTACTCAGTAGATAGTTAGTAGTTATTTCGATCGTGCTAAGAACACTTAAGGAAGGCTGCTATAAAATTGCTATAGAAAACAAAAAAAAAAAAAAAATATTAAATATGTTGCGTGTGATCCTTGTGATCACTTTTGTTATCCTGAATTTAATAAAAACTTTAAATGCCGATGGCATGGTTGAGGTTTTTAAATGGAAACAAATGGATTATTACAATCGTGGTAATATGGTAAACCAATGTGGCAGAAAAAGTCAAGCACCAGGTACGAAAATTAGAAAAGAAAACTAATATATAAATTAAAAAGCAATTAAATAATTTAAAACTGGCAAAAAACTGATAAACTATTTGTCTGTTATTTTGCTTATTTTTCTTTAATTACTCGCAACGTGTGTTTGCGTATAGAAAAGTTAATAAGTAGACAACGCTCTGAAAGCCGAACGCAAATTGACAAGTGGGTGGTGTTGGCTGAAGTGGTTAGCGCGTAGACTACTAAGCAAACAATGTCTTGGCGCCTGGGTTCAAACCCTGGCCAGAGCAAGTCAATCAACATCATTAATTTCTCTAATGTACAGTAGTGAGACGTTGTATTAATTGTTTGTCGGACTATTTAAGTGATGAAGGCATAGCACTGGTCGCTAAAAAACTGTCCCGACAGCGATTGATGCTGTTCCAAGCTACTGTCCACAACATCGCCCTCCTTCGTCGGTTAACAGACACATCGGCGAAGTAAAACAATTAATAAAATGCCTGCTAATACAGCTTAACAAAGTTAATGCGTCTACTTAACACCAGAGGCGCCTCAACACTGCCTTGAAAAAAATTAACATAACGAGCAAAGCAGAGTTGTGAAAGAGTTAAGTCTTCTAAATTTTCAAAATCTATCTTCCCTACCCTATCCCTCTTCCTGAGTTCCGGCACAGTGCACTGCATACGTAGGGGTCATCCTCTGAGTGCTGGTCCTAATTAAAAAAAAAAAAAAAATTAGAAAATATAGAAAATTGCCTCTTCTTATGTGTGTTAAGAAATTTAATTAGCAAAGCTGTAAACCAGAAATTTTAGTCAAAAAAATTTTGTAGTAAACAGAGCTAAGGAAGTGTGCACATATTACGTAACGCTCCAGGGGCGGGTGTTAAAGATTTGTTACGTATTAGAAATTTTGCACTAAAAAATTAAAAAAAAAGCGTTACGGGGGGGGGGTATAAAATCTTTGAAAACAGCGTTACGTAATATGTGCACAGCCCCAATGTTGTTTGTTACACACTTTACAGGCGTAGCAAAATCTATTAAATATCATATATGATTAAGAACAGTGGTTATAGTGAAAAAAATTTAATACAAAAGGACATCCCACTCCATACAATTGGTGATTTAGGAAAGCAAAAGTGAGCCATGTGTAATAATTCTAAAACTAAATGATAGCATTTAATTTTAGTGATCTAATTGAAAGGAAATTCGAAGTCTGAGGGCTCTTAAATTGGTATAAATGAGTTACTTTTTATAAAATATAACTCCTGATGTAATTAAGGCAGGTTTTTCTTAATATTTCCGCATTTAGGCAGTAAAAACGGGTAAAAATATTACTTTGGTACTTTTTTTGTACTCCAACTTGTCTTAAAAAAAGACTTGGGCATTTATTTTGTTGCATTTGACTCCAATATTTGTTTTGGTACTTTTAAGCAATTTCAATATATAATAGATATCCCTTTTTGGTACATTATTATCAAAAACTGTAATTTACTCTTAAATGCAAGCTGATTTTTTTTCTTTAAAAACTCACTTTTGAAAATATATTGTTTTAGAAGGGGATAAAATATGTACCAAAAAACAAAAAAGGGTTAAATGGCGAAAAAATTTTATTTATTGAAACGATTTCTGCCATTTTTGTTGCATGATTTAACACGGAATTCTTAAGATAAATAAATTTAATTTATGTTTAAAATTTTGTGGAAATTTCTAAAATATGGTACTTTTTGGTGATGCTTCTTTGTGAAGAAAATAGATTTTAGAAAACATATGAAATTTTGAAAAATAAACCACAAAGGGAACGGTAGAGTAATAAAAAAATATATTCGAAAAAGTAGGGATCATACTCTTTACAATAAGTGCTTTTTATGAAAAGTACTATTACCCTTCAAAACAGGTCGTTTTTAAAACAGGTAATTTTTTTTAAATTAGAAACTTATTATATACTAACTTTTTGAAATGAACTTTTTCAAGAAACAGAATATTTATTTTTAAAAAGTACTTTTTTAAAGGTTCTTTTGGAAAAGTACTTTTTTTAAAGGTACTTTCTTGAAATAATTACTTTTTACATACATAGGTGCTTTATACAAACGTTTTTAAAAAGAAACTGTTTAAAAAAAATACTTTTTCAAATTGGTACTTTAAAAAAGAAAGAAATATTTTTTAAAATAAAGAGCTAAAACCTTTTTAAAACATTTAATTTTGTTTTTTTTTAGATTTTTTAATATATTAGATAATTTTTTAAAAATAAGTTCTTAAAAAAAAGGCATATATATTTAAAAAGTACTTTTAAGGAAGGTTCTTCATATAAAAAGGTACTTTCTTAAAAATAGGTACTTTCTTAGAAAAAAATGCGTTTTTCATATTTAATTTTTTTAAATTGAAACGGTTTTAAATAGAAACAGTTTTAAAAAGTACTTTTTTATAAATGGCGCTTTTTAAAAGAAAAACATTCTTAAAAAGATATTTATTTTAAATAAATATTTTTAAGAATACACGCGAATTTTTGGTATTTTTTAAAAAAGTTCTTTTAAAAAATTAACCTAGAGAAAATGTACTTGTGGTTATGTCTACTTTTTTAAAGAATGTACTTTTTTTCCTGCCACTTTCAAAGCTGGAAAATTCACATCAAATATCGATGAAAGTTTATCCTGTTTTAATTTTTTACTTTAAATTTTAAGTTTAAAATGTCCTTCGTTTTATTAAACCTGTGTTTAAATTAAAATTTTAAAATTTACCTTCGGAATATGAAATATTTTTATAAACTAAATAAAAACTACCGATTCTTTAGGTACAATATACTATTTTCCGGAAAATGAAAACTTTAATACTTCATCATATATACCATATAACAATATACCCATGGGAGCTACACACTATAAAGGACGTTTATTTGTGACAATGCCAAGACGAAGAATTGGCATACCATCTACCCTGAATTATATTGATTTAAATAGGGATGGCGAAAAAACAAGTCCAAAACTAATAGCATTTCCCGATTTTGAGACAAATCAAATAAAGGTATGCCATAAAAATTCCAATTTCGTACATAAAAAACTGTTGTGCTTTTGAATTGTCGTAATTCTCATTTGTTTTATGAGAATTTCTGTTTGAAATCGGTTCAAGCATTATAGTTAATATTTTGTAATAATCCTTATATCTAGGCCTCCTCTAAAAACATAATTTCGGTATATCGCACCAAAGTTGATAACTTTGGACGCATGTGGTTCATTGATACTGGCAAGCTGGAATACCCCGGTAAGTTTAATAATATTCTTAATTTAAATAATATTTAGTTTTATTAAAAATATTCAATATAATTTAATTTACATCATTTTAGATAATCCTATCACCGTGCAACCACCTTCAATTTGGATAATTGATTTGAACAAGGATCAAGTATTAAGACGTTTTGAAATACCAATGTCCTTTCTAACCAAGGGTGGTCAAGGATTAGCTAGTATAACACCACATACAGATAATGATTATAATAAAACATTTGCGTATATACCAGATCTTCTGAATAATCGTCTTCATGTTTACAGGTAAATTAAAAAGAAAAAAAATTAAGTGGGCAGTGCCACGCCTACAATAATTATCAATGCATATAACTTCAGCAGCGTACACATATCGTTTTTTTGCATTTTAGCACACAAAGTAACAAATACACTGACAAAAAGTTTATTGACTAGAAAAGTGGGCAGGGCCATGCCTAAAAGTAGCCAATACTTATTATCAGATACCTATACGCGAATTTTTCGTTTAATTTATTGTACGGAGATTAAGGTTAGGTTAGGTTACGAAGGGTAGTGTGAAAGGTTACGAAGGTTAGTGTGAAAGGTTACGAAGAGTAGTGTGAAATACATAAATAAAGCCCCTGATATCCTCAAGTTTGCACTTCGCGATATCACTAATGCCCTCATGGAAACGTCTGCTCAGGCATCTTTGTCTATGGCGTTGTAGCCTTGGGAAATGACAGATGATATGCTCTATAGTTTCTGGCTACTTTTCATCCCCACACATCCTACTTAAAATCCGGAGTGCCATTTTCCCATATCCTGGTCCTCGCTCTAACCGAGCAATGGCCAGTCAAGGCGCCTACTAAGACTCTCAAAACCTTTCTATTTATACCCAGCAATAGATCAGATTTACCTGAGTCTAGTTCGGTCTATATGGACCTCGAGACTCTACAATCTTCTCTATTCCTCCAGGAATGGTTAGTTCTGCTAGTTGCCCAATTACTGAGTTCCCTTTAGTAGTGACCGATTGGAGGTTTAACCGACCTGTCACTAACTGCCACATCTAATGCTGACCCTATTCTTGCCAGCTCATCAGCGATTTCGTTTCCGTCAATATTGGAATGTCCTCGTACCCAACATAGCTTAACGCTAAATTTGTCCATAAGCAAGTTGAGAGATAGCCTACACATGCTGACCAGCTTCGATTTGACACTATGCCCCTTCAAAGCTTTCAGCAACGCCTGACTGTCAACGTAGAATGTTATTTCCACGCCTTCAGTTACGTGTTCTGCCACTAGTTCCGTGAAATACACTACATTCGTTCGGTAGCCTAAAAGACCTACGAATTTCCGTTCCTAAAAAATAGACGCCAATACTCATGCCTGTTTCCATTTTCGATCCATCTGTATAGATCGCGCAGCCCTCGTTTCCCGTCTGCTTAAACTAATCTTTTTCAAGAGTGATGTATAATTTGTTAATTCAGGCCTTACAAAGTCCGCTTCCATAAGCCTGAGCAAACTCCTTGCCGCCGTTCTCAACACACATTCTTCAATGGGAAATAGGTGAAGGATGACGTCCAAGGCAGCCTGAGGGGTGCTACTCTGGGCCCCAGTTATACCCAGCGAAGCCCACCTCTGGACCTTAGCAAGCAGCTTCCTGAACCCCGCCAATCATAGGTAGCAAAAAATTATGAGAAAAGAAAGACAGCTCGTTGAGCGCTGCCTGCAGGACCTCCTGATAGTGGAAAGAAATTTCCCTTTTACCAGTAACACCACATCGTCAGCGTAATCGACTATCATCGACCGTTCCTCTCAAAACGCCCGAGAATAACGTTTACAGCTATCAGCCACAGAAGGGGAGATAATACTCCTCCTTGCGGCGTACCTCTTGTCACTAACCTCCTCAGGCTTTCGCCCCCTATACTCGAGTTGATAATCCTGCTGCTAAGCATGAGAACTATCCACTCCACCAGAATTCCACTAACACCGAGTTCCTCTAGCGACTTCCTAATGGCCTCTATCCTAATATTGTTAAAGGCTCCCTCAATGTCCAAGAATGCAGCCAAGGTGTAATCCTTGTGTTGCAGCCCAGTTCTATAAAATTAACAACATCATGAAGAGCACTCTCAACAGACCTGCCTTTACGATAGGCATGTTGAGCATCACTGATGACCCGCGCTTTTATTGTGTTCCTAGATGTAAGTCGATCAGTCTCTCTAATGTTTTCAAAAGAAAAGACGACTGGCTGATCGGTCTAAAATCCTTCGGCATTGAGTGGCTTGCTTTACCAGCCTTGGGTATAAAGATTACCTTAACCTCTCTCCAGCCTTTAGGTATTACCCTCCTACTCAAACATATCCTGAAGATATTCACCAGGGACAACAGTACGTGTTCTGAGACATTGATTCTGTAAATGAGCTATCAAGGTTTCCGCGAGTACTGTCTAAGGACCCTAGGTCACCTGGACATATTCAGAGATGTGATGGCTCATGGACGGAATCCAGCTCTGAGACCCTTTCTGAACTTATATACACTCACTTTCCCGGCTGTATGGAAGTAGCAAGAGGGGCAACGATGGGGGATACTTTCAAACCCTTATCGTTAGCACAATCAAGCGAGATAATGGACGACATGGTGACATTGGAGAAAACAGCGTGGGCTATAAATACCTTTGGAGCCATATAAATCACCAGGCCGTGACGGTATATATCCCGCCTTGCTGCAGAATGTCTCAGAACACGTACGGAGATTTAAGTTCAACTAAAAACAAAATAAAGCTAATGTGTTTTAATATTGAAAATGAGCTAATACGGCCTAAAATTCTTCATGTAAATAAAACAAAATATTTTATTTCATTTTTCCCGACGTTTCGTCAATTATTTGTTGACTTTATCAAGGGTTGGGAAATCTATTTAATTGTTTAAAAAAACTTTCCATTATTATATGTACATAAAAAGCTTTAATATCGGTTAGAATATAAACTTACATTAATATTTAAATTTTTATCCACAATTTTTAATCATTCCAAAAGATTTGGTTTGTAAATATTGTAAATTAAAAAAAACCTTTTTATATATAAAAAACAAAAGTTAAAAAAGTTAAAAACACAACTTAACAAACTATATCACAGTTTTATTTTATTGCTACTTTGTAGTTTGCGCTAATGTTGTCTGTGTCTTCTTTTAGATTCATCGTCCTTTCTCTTTTTTGTTGTATTCGCAGGCTTTCTATTGTGTACCTTTTCTTTGCGATATTCTCTTTGTCTAAGATTTTGACGTTTTCAAAATCAGCTGTGTGTTTAGCGCGTTGACCACTAAGCAGAACTCTAATTTAGGACCTGGGTTCGATCACTGGTCCGGGCAAGTCAATAAACATCATAAAGTAAAACAAAGTATCAGATAACTGCTCAGACTGCTTAAAAAATTTAATGCGTCTACTTAACACCAGACGCGCTTCAACACTGCTCTAAAATTTAACAGAACGTGCAATAGCAGATATCTACAAAAAAATAATAATATATAACGTGCACAGTAGCACGTTTATACACAGAAAAAAATTGTTTATAACCTTCTAATTAAACGATTTTTTATGAAAACTTAAAAATTACATTTGATTTCATCGTGTTTTATTTTTTTTTATTTAATAATTGGAAAAACGTTTAGTGTCGTTGGTCAAGTCCAATCTCTTCTACACGTCTGGGTTTTGTTTGCCTTCCCCCGTTCCTTCAAAAAAAGTTTTTGGATCTTTAATATTTTGCAATTTTCCATTTTCTTAACTTAATCATATGAAGTAATTGTTTTTCTTTTCCAGCTTCGAGTCCAATAAAATATGGTCTTTTCAAAATAAATTGTTCGGATATGATCCCAGTGCTGCTGACATGAACATTGGCGGCCAATCATTTTCTTGGGATGATGGTATTTTTTCAGTCACCGTAGGACCTAAGATTATAGGCTCTAGTTATGTATTATTTCATGCCATGGCAAGCAACGCTGAATGCTACGTTAGTTCTGAAGTGCTTCAAGATGAAAGAAATGTTGATAGAGATATTTCTAGACTTTTCGTGTCAGTGTTCAGTCGAGGTGATAAAATGCAATCAACAATGCACGAATACGATCCTCTTACTGGGGCTATATTTTATGCTCAAATTCAGCGAAATGGTGTTGGTTGTTATAATACTCGTAGGGTGTTATCACCTGTCAATTATGGACAAGTGGTACGAAATGATAATGACATGATCTATCCGACTGATTTGACGGTAAAAGGAATATAATATATGAAAAGAAATTACAGAAGTTTATTAAATTTTTGGCAAATTCTAGATTGACCAGGATGGCGATATGTGGGTTATGACAAACTCTTTACCTATTTTTATTTATTCAACTTTGGATACAAATAAGTATAACATCCATGTTTGGAAGCAGAGTACAGAAAAAGCTGTCAAAAATACTGCATGTTCGTATTATTGATATCCTAATCAATTTTAATATATTATGATGAATGAAATTAAAATTCCAAAAAAAAAAAATTAATAAAAATTTTTTTTTAAAAATCTTGCGTTCAAACACTCAACATTTATTTTGACTAATTTTTTTCTGGACCTTTTTAGGAAGACTATTACTAAAAATACACATGTTAATTTTTCTTTCTTCTACATGTACACTCAAATGTACTTTTTAAAGGTACTTTTTTTAAAAGGTACATTTATTAAGAGGTTTTCTTTTCTAAAATACAAAGAAGCAATTTATAAAGTAAAATTTTTGAACAGGCACTTAAAAATATACTTTTCTTTAAATGAAGAAATTTTAAAAACGTGTTTGGTTTAAAAAGAAGTACTTTTTTGCTTTAAAAGTACTTTTCTTTATTGAAAAATTATTTTTGATAAAACGTAACAACCTCTTGAAAAAAACGTACTTAATAAAAACTAAAGGAAATATTTTGAAATATATTTCTTTTAAAAAGTACTTTCTTAAAAATATAATTTTTAATGGTCATTTTTTAAAACTAACTATTTTTATATGTCCGAGTTTAAAAATACACTCGCGGTATTCAGTGTTTGATGCAAATTGTCTTAGGAAAGTGCAAATGCAAAATATCGTAGATTTTTGATAAAATCCAAAAACAAAACTTACAGAGTTTGACTTTATATTTCATTAAACAGTTGCAATATTTTGCATTTACTCTTCCGCAAGAACATTTTCAGGAAACACTGAATACCGCTACTGTCTTAAAGGTAAATTTTTGGTTATGTTCATTTTAATGGAAACTTTACTTTAAATCTACTTTTCTTAACGGTAATTTTCGCAAGCAATTTTTAGAAAAAACTACATTTATTTTAAATATCCCAGCAAAAATTACTGCTTCGCCGTAAGCACGGTTGTAAGGGAATATCAGGTAATACTAGCTTACAAACCTGCTTACGTATGGCATGATATTTGTTCGCGATATCTCACTTTGGAGCATGTCGTTCTAAGTGCGTATTTCAGAGCAGTGAGTATGAAGTAAATTCATGGAACGAAAACAATATCAAACATTCGTACTGTCGTCTTATTATGTTCGTTACACTTCGTAAAATTTAAAATTTTAATCATTACCTTACAATAGTGCTTTCTAGTATGCACTAGTGTAAGGCTAGTGTGTTTTTTGTTTTTGTTTCTACATTGATTAAATAAAGTTATCAAAAAATTTTACATTTTCTGCCATACATTTCTGCATTTGTTAAGATAATACATTTGTGCTTAATATGAAGCACGTTCTTAAGGCAGAAAAAGTATGTACTGCTTCCAAAAACTTGATTATTTTTTGCTGAGATACTTTTTTAAATGGTATTTTTTTCTAAAGATATTTTTATAAAAAGTACTTTTTTTTTAAAGAACTACTTATATAATCATTTTTAATTCAGAAAAAATTTTTATTTCAGAAAAAAGTTCCAGAAAATTGTACGTTTTTGAAATTTCTTTTAAAAAAAAAAAAAAATTGGTACATTTTTATTTATTTAAAACTCTGTTTCATTGGGTACTTTTTTTTCCAAGTGCTTTGTCGCAAAGTACTTTTTCTCAAATATTTTTTTTTTCAATTGACATTTTTAAATAAGGGTTGACTAAAAATGTATTTTTAAACTCTACGTTGTCTAAAAAGTACTTTTGCAACAGACATTTTCATTAAAAAAAGTGCTTATTATATAATAAAGTATTTGCTTTAATAGATATTATTTATACTTTATTGTAGGTTTTTTATTGTTTATTTAATATTCAAAGAATCTCTTTTAAAATGGTGGTTTATTTAAATAATTTTATATAAAACAATAAGTTTTTCCTCAAGGTACTTTTAAATATTAATTTTTTTAAATATTAATTTTTAAGCTATTGCATAGCTTCTATCGCGGGCTTTGAGGCGACAGAATCTAGAAATTTTTAATTGTTTAGAACTATGTTAGAAAACTGAAATTGAAATTGCATAAGTTGATAAAAAATGCTGTGCAATAGCTTTACCGCGGCAGTCCCCGAGTGCCACGTGTCTTTTTTTTCTATATAAATGTTTTTAGAAGATATTTTCCCTTATGTTTTTTTTGACAAGTAGTTGTTTAAAGGTACTTTTTCAATAGGTACATTCTTTAAAAGATAGTTTATTACATGGGAACTTTTCTAAAATGCTTTTTTTTTCCTTTTTTTTTTAAAAAAAATACTTCTTTGGAAAGGTACTTTTTTTAAAAGAACTTATTTACTTTTCCAACGGTATATATTTTAAGAAAATTTCAAGGTAAAATAATATATATTTAAAAGTACTACTTCAAAAAGTACTTTTTTAAAGAGTATTTTTTGAATGTACTTTTTTAACGGTAATTTTTTTAAACGAGTTTTTTTTAAGATGTATTTTTTTTAAAAAGGAATTTTTCTTACGATCTAACATTCTGAAAAGGGTCCTTTTTTGGATACGTTGTAACTTAAAGGTACTTTTTCAATAGGTACACACTTTTAAAGATACTTTATTGGAAAGAAAGTTTTTGGAATACTATTTGTTTAACTAAATTTTGCAAAGGTACTATTTTCAAAAGTTGCTTTTATAAAGGAGTTGTTTTTAATGGGTACTTTTTTAAAGGTACCTACTTTTCATAAAATGTACTTTTTCTTAGGATATAACATTCCGAAAGTGTACTTTTTGGTTACGTACATTTTCTAAAGGCTGTTTTTGTAAAATGTAGTTTTTTTTAATATAAATTTTTTTTATTTGTGCATTTCGAAAGAATACTTGCCTTAAAAAATACTTCTTTTGAAAGGTCGTTTTTTAATTGAACTTATTTACTTTTCCAAAGGTATATACTTTAAGAAAATTGTTAGGAAAAATAGTTTATATTTAAAAGAACTTCGTCAAAAAGTACATTTTTAAAGAGACTTTTTAGAAGGTACTTTTTAAGGTAATTTTTTAAAGGTAACTTTATTATTATTTATTAAGTTATTTGTTTATGTAAATGGTTTTTAATATTGTTTATTTTAAGACTTGGCTTTCTAAATGGGTGGTATTTTTTTTTTAAAGTACTGCTTTAACGAAGGTGTTTACTTTGCTTTTAAAGGACCTTTGTTTCAAAGAAAGACTTCTTTAAAAGTTATTTGCTTAAAACATCAAATTTGGAAAAGATTTTTTAAAGCTTTGTCTTTGATTGGCCTACATTTTTTGTTAGCTATTTTAATTTTCACAAATACAATACGTATTAAATTTTTAAAAATTTCCATAACAACTTCTTATTAATTACAAGAATAAATTAATTTTTTTCTAAAAACTTTGTAATTTCATTTTAATTTTAACCTGTCTGACAGTTTAACTTTAAAAGCAACATAAATGGCAGATTACAAAGTGTAAATACTCAACAATGGCACTCAACCATATTATTTTAGTTGTAAAATTTCATTTTAAGTTGCAAATTTCAAAGTATAGACGAAAAAAAATATTGTAATAATAATAATAATAATAGCGGAACTTTATTAAAAATAAAAAATTCTGTGGCGTAAAAAAACTTATAACACTTTCTTTCGCTCCCCCCCATACAGTGCGGCAAGTTTTCTTTAAAAAAAAACTTCTTTTTTTTTTGTAAAAGCCGGTAAAAGCTTTTGTTAGTGTTTATATTTGCTACTCCTGACATTTTAACAATGGCTGACATTTGATGTTTTACAATTTTTCTCGGTGACAATTTTCACGGCTTTCACGCCAGGCTAAGCAGAGCAAAAACAAGCAAGCAAACAAACAAACAAATAAATAAAAAATGTAACCAAAGTCAAGCAAAAAAAAAAAATAAAAAAGGAACTGCTTAAGGTATTTTCATTCAAAGTGAAACACACAAAAATGTGTAGCAGCCACTTAGGCACTCAGGCATTGTTCTAGTGATTGTAGATCTTCGAGTTTTTTATTGTATGTTAAAGTTTCGACCTAAAGTTTAGCAAATAATGGATAGAAAATTACTTGGTAAGAAAAAAGGAAGGGGAAAAATTAACTAACAACTAAAGGGAAAAGAAGGAAACTAAGCAGAGGCGTATTAATTTAGTATTTTCCTCAATCTACATCTACATCTGTTATGATCTCTTTAATACTTTAAGGCTTACATGAAGGACATTGGAATGTCCTTCTCTTAACGACAATGCCCGCCAATGATTGTTTCCTTGAAGTGATTTTTGTAAAAAATTTTTTTTAGGACCAGCACTTAAGGGATGACCCTCCTAATTAGGCAATCTATTGATCCAGAACTTAGGAAAATTTATGGAGTAGAGAGATTAGATGATGAATATGTAGAAGGTGCTTTTTCTAAATATTAGAGCAGTATTGCAGCGCCTCTGGTGTTAATTAAACGCATTAACTTTCTTAAGTTGTACGAGCAGCTGATAGTTCTGCTATGGAACGCAGAAGAGCCCTATGCTATAAATTAGCTACGAAATGTATCGATAGCTGTTAGTACAGTTTTAAGTGACCAGTTCCAGGCCTTCGTCACTTAAGCAGTCCAACAACAATTAATACAAAGCCACACTAATGCACATTAGATAAATTTATGAAGACGGATCTAAGGTCTCTACCCTAGACTAAAGTCAATACAAATTTAATCTCCCGGGGTTCTCTTTCAATGATCCTCTCGGAAAAATCCCTACTGGGGGTATCAGAGAAGTATTGTTGGATATACATTGGATTCAGTCTACGATGTGCTGCGAGCTGCTAACACTTTTGCCTTAAGGATGAAAGTTCTGACCAGGGATCGTACTCACAGTTTGCTTTGTAGTCACAACGCACTAATCACTTCAGCCAACACCACCATCCAGAAGTAATCTAGAAATCATTTAAATATTATTTGATTGTAAATATTTTAAGAAACATATAAGATTACGAAAGCGCCGAAGACTATCCCAGATCTTTTATTTAATCGTTTAAATTATTTTGGATTGAATCAAAGGTTTTTTTTTTTTTTTGTTGAGCACCTGTACTCATCCCCTCCACTTATGCAATGAATTATGCCAGAGCTTAAGGAAAGGGTACAGAAGATAGGCTTAATTCTTTTCACAATTATTAAACTATTAAGAGTTTTGTTAAATTTTAAAGCAGTTTTGCAGCGCACCTGGTGTTAGGTAGACGCATGAAATTTCGTAGGCAGTCTCAGCAGGCTACATTTAATGCGGCTCTAACTACTATAGATTTTCCTCTTTAGCATCGTCTCAGGAACATGTAGATGTGGTCTTGGAACTCGGGCCATCAGAATTTGCCAATGGTACCTCAACTCTAGTCGGCACTGTTCTAGAGCAAATAAGTTTAGCAGTTGCAAAATCTTTTTGTTTTGTTTTCTTCTTAGAAACACAATCGATTAGTTTGTCTGCAGAAAATTACCAGGATCTGTGATCGCAATAGAATGGGCTAACTTCGGAATAATCGGGTTGCATTGCTTCCTATCAACCACACCAAGCTGTGGATATTTCATACCTCTACTATCACTCTCTCTCTCTCTTTCTCACTATTTTGAATTTCGTTTCTTCTTATAAACAAACACAATCAATTAGTTTGTCTGCAGATAATGACCGGGATCTGTGATCGCAATAGAATGGGCTAACTTCGGACTAATCGGGTAGTATCGCTTCCTATCAACCACAACAAACTGTGGATATTTCATACCTCTACTATCACTCTCTCTCTCTCTTTCTCCCTCTTTTGAATTTCGTTTCTTCTTATAAACAAACACAATCAATTAGTTTGTCTGCAGAAAATTACCAGGATCTGTGATCGCAATAGAATGGGCTAACTTCGGAATAATCGGGTAGCATTGCTTCCTATCAACCACACTAAGCTGTGGATATTTCATACCGCTATTCAAACTCTCTCTCTATCTCTCTCTTTTGAATTTCGTTTCTTCTTAAAAACAAACACAATCGATTAGTTTGTCTGCAGAAAATTACCAGGATCAGTGGTCGCAATAGAATGGGCTAACTTCGGAATAATCGGGTAGCATTGCTACCTATCAACCACACCAGGCTGTGGATATTTCATACCTCTATTCAAACTCTCTCTCTATCTCTCTCTTTTAAATTTCGTTTCTTCTTAAGAACAAACAAAATCGATTATATTGTCTGCAGATAATGACCAGGATATGTGATCGCAATAGAATGGGCTAACTTCGGACTAATCGGGTAGTATCGCTTCCTATCAACCACACCAAGCTGTGGATATTTCATACCTCTATCCAATCTCTCTCTCTATCTCTCTCTTTTAAATTTCGTTTCTTCTTAAGAACAAACAAAATCGATTATATTGTCTGCAGATAATGAAAAGGATCTGATATCGCAATAGAATGGGCTAGCATAGCTTCCTATCAACCAGGTCAGGATGTGGATATTTCATACTAGTCTTTCTCTCTCTTTCTTGAGTTCCCAGTACATATAATACACACAAGACTAAAGAGAGTAGAACTAAATACAAACAATTAAATCCGGTGGGAGGAAGAGTCATTTGGTGCAAAAGAATGTGTAGAAGAATTCTGTCTAACAAAAAAGTTGAAGAAGTTATTGGTTCTGCGGCAGAGGCCCTCAAAGAGGTACCATGTGAGGCCCAAGTGAGTCTATAATAAAAATATTTACAACACCGGTTTACACACACACACTGTTCAGAGTTGTGGGGCAATTGCATATGTTGAGTAGATATGGTACATAAAAACACACACAAACATGTCTGCACGTTTGGTGACTTATAGTTTTTTTTATAATATTTTTTCTAAACGTAAAGAGTGTGTGTTTGCTTTTTTTTTTTTTGTTGAAAACACCTTTATCCTTTAACAACAATGAAACAAATTCTTTTGTAATCTATTGTGTTTAAGGAAAGGGGGAAAACAAACAATGGGTAACTTTAACTTTTGTAATTTCACGCGCGACTTGACTTATCCTTTGGGATGGAAAAAAAAAAATATATGTGAAAAAGCAGTAATATTTTACATACATGAAATATTTTATAATACCAGGACAATGTTACCAAAAAAAAATAAACGATATACGAGTACTCGTATGTAGTGAATGCAAATAGGAGAGACTATGAGACAATACCAAATTTCATTTGACGTAACGGTGTGTGTTAGTGTGCGTGTGAGTATGAGTGACAGCATGAATGCTTGTTTGATTTTTCCATTATTATTTCCAGTACAACATTTTCTTTTTTCTTCATGCTTTTTAATTTATCCTGTTTATTTGTTGTTGTTCTTTATTTGTTTGTGTCAAATTCCTTGGCATCGCTGAGTTGTGAGCATTTATGATTGTTTCACAGTTTAACTTCCGGTTGTTTCAATTTACACACCTCTATGGTTACAAAAAAAAAATGGTGGGAAAATGTCTTAAAAAGAGTCGAGAGCGCCCACAATATCAGGTTTGATTCTTTCTGGGCCATACCATAAGTCCACTTAAAAGCTGAAAATGTGATTTTGGTCTCTCGCAGGGTATTACGATAAAACCAAATACCTATCTCTGTTAGTTGTTCAGGAAATTTTTGAAAGCCACGTGCATGTATAATTAAAAGTCGTGGTGTAACAAGTCTGAGGTGGTATGATTTACACGAGCTTCTTCGTGTAAATCATTTCTTGTGTATTCGGGATCAAATTGGCCTCTCGAAATCTTTATGAACAAGTTTTGCTACATTTCGGCACAGCCAAGAGTCTACCACACATATTATTATAAGATAATTCTCTGTACATCGATTTTTTTACATAATCGTATATAGAGGCAGAACATCGCAGCAGGAGAGTATTGTGGTGGATCCCTCTTTGATCCTTTACGCACTATAATGGTTTTTGGCGCAAGTAGCCACGAGTTAGACCTGCCACTTAACTACTGATTTACATTATTACCACCTTTTGGTCTATATTGTTATGATACCTGCCAAGACACTAGTATTTATCGTTTCCCTTCTTATCCCAGAGTCTCTTAAGATCGATGATCCTCTGCACAGTGTGTGTTCCGTCACATTTCTTCCGCTTAGTAAACATAATTTTACCGTATTTCTATGTACTCTCATGGAGTTTTCTTTTCTACCAAAAAAATGGTTAAAAGGGTGGTGCGTTTTATTCTAAAAAATTACCCTCACTAGCTGTTTAAAACAGGGAATTCTACTTTTTCATAAATTGTTTTTTGTTCTAACGAAACAAGAAGTTGCATTATTACAGGGTAGGCCAGACATTTTATGCGTGTACCTTTTACCAGGGGGTGCAGAAAAGAAAACACCATCAGTTTCTAAGATTGGTTTCTTTTAGCTTCTCATGTATCCACATCATCCAAGAGTCATTGTCGGGACCTGCGTTACTGCCTACCTCTCATTTAAGTCAAAATATATAGTTAAGACTGCTTCGTCACAGTTCCTCAGGTCTATGCATGATCTGAGTTACCTTCGAAACGTCGTTCCGTCGACTTTCCATTACCTCTTCACGAAGTGTCATCAGTTTCCGCATGCTCTTGGACTTTCATAAACCAACCAGGACCTTTAAGGCTGCTTTAAGTTGTTGCAAAAATAAGGAGAAACAGAATTCTTTAATATTTCCCTCAAAATCAAAGTGGTTACTTTCACAAGTGGGCGGAAAGTAGGAGGCAACTGTTTAGCACGCTGCTGTTAATTCTAATACATAAAACTCCCTGAAGTCAAATGATGAAAAGGTGTCATGCTTGAGGCCACAATCCTTTCTTTTGCTCTACCGTATGGTTAAGTGAATTCCTTAAATTGGAAAAACATCAAAATTAAAATGCCTGCAAAAAAAGCTTTATTAACAGCCAAATGAAATATATGAAAAGTTCACATTATTCACTCTTTTTTACCTAAAAGTATACTATACTTTTAATAATTTCTTTACTATTTCTTTCAGATATTTGAAAATTTTGTCACTTTAACCATATTTTTGCATGACCAAATAAACCCTTATCACGTCTAGTTTACAGGCATCCAGTAAAAATCAATAATTTCGTAATTGTCAATATTAAAGAAATCAAAGATTTTGATCGTATATTTAAACCAGCACAATAAATGCAAATTAGTGCAAATGAGTATAAAGAAAAATAAAATCGAAAAACAAACATGTAAAAACCACACAAAACGACCCAACCCCCATGATGTCAAGATTATCACAAGGCTCCATTAAATAAGAAAAAAAAAAACAAACAAAAAGAACACACAACACCAACATAGATTCTTTAACATGCAACGAAAAACCACAAAAAACAAACCCCCAGTTTTTTGTTACAACAATTTGTTGTGTTTCGTTTCGTTTTCTTTTTTCTTTTGGAAAGGGTAGCAAATTTTCAATAGCAACAACTCTCAATAAATTGAACTTTAAAGAAAAAAAAAAAAGAACCATTAAAGAAAACTTTTGTTTCGTTTGTAGAAAAACAAATATCCTCGAGTCCTTAAGGATTTTTATGTATCAAACAATACATGTATAAAAGAACTTTAAAACCGGAAACGTATTGTAACAAATAAAATGAACTTAAGGAAACAATAATAAATCAATTGTTTAAATTTTTTGCTTTAAAAAAAAAAAACAAACTTCAAACAATGAGTCTGAGTAAAACACTGCTACCATGCTACTCTGTGCTCCGTTCATTCTTTTTTGTAATAAAAGGTTTCTTATTGTAATATTTGATTTCTAAATACAATCAGGCTGCCTAGAAGTATGCTATTGTTTTTACGCAAAGGTAATTTAATAATCCGAAAGTGTAAAAATTTTTTTTAAATTAAATAAATATGTTAAAATTGAAATTTATTTGGCCTCGGGGGGAAGCGAAAAGGATATTACGTTATTGTTACGCTACGTTAATTTGCATCGGGCTGCAGACTGTTTTTATTCACTCAAGCCAACCCTCTCAAAATTTCACACCTAGAACAGCATTCTAAATGCAACACTAACCAATACTGAAAAAAAAAGAAAAAATAGTAGAAAAAATACATACTAAAGGGTATTCTTTTAGGAAATGTAATTTTTAAATTAAACTCTATTTTATTAACACTATAAATTAGACGTATGCTATGTTCAGCATTTGAGTTCTATTGTAAAAACCACAACATAATTCTATAACCGACCGTCATTTCTTCATGCAATGCAAAATTCGAGGCAAAAATAAAATCGCTAAAAACAAAAAAAAAAAAAACGCTGTAAGGAAAGTTTTTTTTTAACAGCGAAAGAAATATCTTTTAAAAAAAATTACCCATCAAACACAAACAAAATCGACAAATGGAGAAATGACAAGAACTTATATGGCTAAACCTAAAAGAAATCTACAAATTTCAACAACAACAAAATGAGAAGCCTACAAATGCCTACAAAGAAATCGAAATGTCAAACAAAAAATCGTGAAAAGACAAACATTAAACCAAAAAAAGTGCTAAAGCTTAAAATAATCAAAAAGAAAGAATATCGCCAAAAATCACCATAGCAAAAAAAAAAAAAAATTAAAAGTTGAAAAAATAAAAACGCTAAAAGAAAAGAGAGCAAAAGTAAAAAAAATATTATAACCAAAAGCGGCCAATGCAAAAGCTAACAAAAACTTGACTCGAAAAACAGATCGTCAAAATTGAAACACAAGAAAATGAACAAAAATTAATTAAATGGAAAACACCTTAAAGGCTTAAAAAAACGCCAATATAAAAAAAATATAGCTACAAACAGCAAACACAAATCAAAAAATGCCTAGAAGCAACAAAATGCCAGCTAAAGCTTAGAAAAAAGCCAATAAAGGGAAAAAAGCGCTAAGACGAAAATCAATCCCAATGGTAAAAACAAAAACAATACTCGCCAAGCATAGTTGCGAAAACTAATATATAAAAAAACAAAATTTAAAAACATAAAAAAAAAACGCTAAAATCTAAAAAAATAGCTAAAACGCAAAAATATTTATATAAACTTAGTTGAAAACAAACGACGAAAAAAATAAAATAATCAAAGAAAAAAATTAAAACGGGAAACGAAACAAAAACGCATAAATGAAAAAATATCAACAACAAGAAAGCGCAAAACACAAAAAATTGCACAATGAAAAAAGTGCCATAAGCTTGAAAAAAAATCTTCAAAATAAAAAAACAGCAAAACGAAAGTAATAAAAAACCAACAAGAAATGCCAAACAAAAAAAAAAAAAAACGCCAGTAGTTAATTCACATTGAGAAAAACTGCCAACGAGAAACAAATAAATAAAAAAACACTGTTACTAAAATCGGCTAAACGAAAAAAAAAATCCTCAAAAGAACCAACACCAAATCTGGAAAATACTGAAATGCAAAAAAATCTTGAACTGGAAAAAGAGCCAACAAGGATTTAAAAAACTCGTACATTCATAGCCAGAATTAAAAAAAAAATCGTTCATATTAAAAACGAAACTAAAACAAACCACTAAAATTAATTATCAATAACCAACAAAAAGTGCCAAACGAAAAAAAAACTCCAAAACTGAACATGGACCAGAAACTAATTTACCCATATGAAAAAAATCTCCAAAATAATAAGCAATACAATAAAACTATATAAATGATAAAAAAAAACAGACAAAACGAAAAAAATCGACAAAAATAACAACATCACATTAGGAAAAAATGCAAAAACTTCTACCAAAAACGAACAAAAGCTAAAGAATTTAAATAAAACTACTGAATAAATGGCACGACTAAAAAAATCGTTAAAATAAAAAACGTCAAAATAAAAAAAAACTGCCAAAACCAAAACGCCCAAAGGGAAAATGGAGCGCAAAATATTAGACCAAAATGAAAAAATCCCCAAACGATAAAATTAAAAATATTAATGACAAAGACAAAGAAATCGCCAAAAGAAATCAACACCAAATTGAGAAAAATAGCAAAACGAAAAAAGATTTCATGGCAAAAAAAAATTCCAACTAGTAAAAGAAGTAAAAATAAAAAAATTGAAGAAACTAATATATGGCCATACGAAAAAAAAAATCGTTAAAATTAAAAACGTCTAAATAAAAATAGTTGCCCAAACAAAATCGCCAAAAAGGAAAATGTAGCGGAAAATAATAGACCAAGATGAAAAAATTCACCCAAAGATAAAATAAAAAAACACGAATGATAAAACAACTGCAACACAAAAAGAAATCGTCAAAAGAAATTTAAAAAATTTTTTATGAATAAAAACAAAAAAAAAAAAAAAAAAAACTTGGAAAAAGCGGCAAAAAACAAGAAATTGAACAAACTAATGTATGGCCATATCGAAGAAAAAAAAAACCCGTCAAAATAAAAAAACCAAATAAAATACGAAACTAATAAAAATTTTAAAAGAAAATATTTTGTCGTGGGCATCAGAGTAACATCATCGAACGGGGAAAAGCGTCATGAAAAAATATAAGGCAGCAATAACCAAAATATGATTAATATTTATAAAAAAAAATCGCCAAAAAAAATCGTAAAAAAAAAAAACATCTCTGAAATTACAAATTTTCAATGTAATAGAAAAAAATCACCATTAAAAATATGAGTATAATCGGCCTTATTACGAGTGTCACTGTCGTGACGAACTCTGTAAAATGTGGCAACGATCGCGTTTACACTGGAGTCGTTAAAGTTCAACTACGATTACGACTACGACAACCGTGATTGAAGCTAATGTGTTTATGAAATTGGGATCCAATGATCTGTGATGTATAAAGAACTTTTTTTTTCTGGGTTTATAATAAAATATTTGTAGATTTTTGTCGATTTGAAAAATATGTAAATGGCTTAATGATCGCTTAATCTGTAGTATATCTACTTTTATAGAGGTTACTAGAGTAAGAACTCGAAACACTGTGCTGTTTGACGGTTCCCTTTCGCTTACGATTTAGGATTACGTTTTCGTTGAAATTAGTCAGTTATGATATTTTCATTCAATTACTTAGAAACTATTTGATTAAGAAATTGCTAAAGTCTCCTCCGCTCTTCTGTATTTTATATATTTCAGATTTCACTCTCCAGAAATGCTCAATGAATTCCTTAATTCGATTTAAGCCACAAAAAAACAAAAAAAAACATGTTAGAAACAAAATTCATGTATTTCATTACAATTTTTCTTTTTTGCTGTTTCTCATCATAACTGACATTTTTCTAATTTTCTACATGAATGATCAATAATTTAATGTACAAAAAAATATATAGAAAGAAAGAAATACCAAAAGGAATCTTTCTCTCTCTCTCTCTCTCTCTCTCTATTTCTTTCAAAATAATAAGTAACCAGCCAAAATCGGGAAAGCAAGTGAATGTAAATATTAAAGAATTTTTTACAAAATAAAGGCAACTTATGTTAATATTTGTTGTTCGTAAGTTAATTTTGGTTAATTTTATTTATTTATTGAATTAATTCAAATGTTAAATATAAGGCTGCTTTGGAAAGTTCATGTCATGAAACTTTAGTTAAATCAGTCCCTTTTAAAGTCAACCGAACTCATTTTTATTAAACATTTCATTACAGATTTTTAGATAGTTTATTATTTAAAGTTTAAAAGGCTGTTTCTTGTCTACAATTTCTCCTTTTAGTTTCGTTTACATGTCTGGCAAGTTTTCTTTGCCAACAACTAACTGCGTCTCTATCTCTGTGTATGTGTGTGTAAAATGTCCTGTCTCATTGTGATTTTATTTTTGTAAAATGTTTTCATATTGCAAAAATTACTTGACTGACTTTTGCAGAGGAAAAAAAAAAAACCGAAAAAACTTTTTGCACACATATTCATGCTTTTAATAGAAAAAAGGGTCCATTAAGTCCAATCAGTCTTAGATAATAAATGGTCATTTGTGATGTGATGCTGTACAAATGTATCCTTTGCAAAAGGACAAAATAAAAAAAAAAATAGAAAAACGAATAGAAGAGATGCAGGAAAAGCAAATAAATTCAAAATATATTATCAGCTAGCCCCTTAAAAGTACATTTTTCCAGGATATACGAGTATACGACACAAGAAAAAGCCTATTTAAAAGATATTTTTTTGTTATTTTTTTGTTTATTTAGGAAAAAAAAACGTATTATTGAAATTAATACTTTCACATTTGCCAAGATGATTATAAAGATTTTTCAAAATCTTTTGATACACTTCAATTGTTTTAGTACTTCTTTATTGCCGACATTTTTCTATGATTTCAATATTCAGTTTGTGAATAATTTGTTTAATAGAAGCGGGTATTTTATTTAAGAGCGGAAAGGAAAAAAAATTTTCCAACAAGTATAACTAACTAACGAAATTAGTTTTACCGATGTCCAACACAAAAAACAAGCATAAAATTGCATAATTTATCATATAAAATGTGGGCGGTGCCACGCAAATTTTTTTTTTTTAATTAGGACCAGCACTCAGGGGACGAGCCCTACGTATGCAGTGCACTGTGCCGGAACTCAGGAAGAGGGATATGGTAGAGAAGATTGATGTTGAAAATTTAGAAGACCTAACTCTTTCACAACTCTACTTTGCGCGTTATGCTAATTTTTTTTAAGGCAGTGTTGAGGCGCCTCCCGTGTTAAGTAGACGCATTAACTTTGTTAAGCTGTATTAGCAGGCATTTTATTAATTGTTTTACTTCGCCGATGTTTCTTCTAACCGACGAAGGAGGGCGATGTTGTGTACATTAGCTTGGAACAGCATCAATCGCTGTCGGAACAGTTTTTTAGTGACCAGTGCTATGCCTTCATCACTTAAATAGTCCGACAACAATTAATACAATGTCTCACTAATGTACATTAGAGAAATAAATGATGTTGCTTGACTTGCTCTGGCCAGGGTTTGAACCCAGGCGCCAAGACATTGTTTGCTTAGTAGTCAACGCGCAAACCACTTCAGCCAACACCACCCTCAAATTTTATATATATTTCACTTTATGTACTGAGCCAACGGTTCCTAAAAAACTTTTCTTACACATAGAAATTGTATGAGATATATAGTTACAGAAAAGTGGGCTAGATTGACTAACATGCCTCATCAAGATATTGTTGTTTTTGGTTTATCAATTGATTTAAATGATCTTAGTTTGCCTACTAAATGTGACATTTTAAAATATTATTTTTTTTTAAGTCATCGTGCTAAATTTGAAAACAAAATGTTCTCGTATAAAACTTTAATTTCAACTGTTGATTTTTGTTGATTTACATCTCTCGTGTACGGCTGAGAGAAAGAGTTACCCTCCTTCTCAGCCTGTAGAATATTGCGCGCAAGTGGATTTGGGTGCAACTAGGCTTGCCAGATCCAATTTGCCAAAAAGCTTGATTTTGAAAAAAGAACTTGACAAATAAATACACTCATAATATTGGTTTTTATTTAATTTTTTATTATTTTTTTTTCATAAAAATTATTAGAATAAAAACAAAAATATCATAAAAAGTAAATATAACAGAAACAATGTAAAACAAAAAACAATATAACAATAAAAATTCAGTCTTTACATATTTTAAAGAAAACTTAGGCGTTATTTAAAAAAAAAATATAGGTAATATCTTAAGAAAAAAAATATATGTAGGTTCTATTTATTTTGCCACATATATTTCGTATTCTTAGATACAGAATTACTCTACCATCTGAGTAATGGGGTAAATATCAGTGTTGGCACTTTTATTATAATTGTACATACCTAAAGAGAACTATATTTTTTAAATTATAATTGCACAGAAAAATATATGTATCATATTAGTCCTTAAATGTATTGATATTAAAAATATGCTCTTTCGATGTGTTTTACAGAAATTTAAACTTACTTTTTTAAGTATTATTACATATGTAGCTACAATAAATTTGAGAAAAAAAAAATACTTACAAAAAACATTGACAAATCACTTTTTCACTTGACACTTGACGCGCATTAAAAAACTTGACAATCAGGCCAAATCAGGCCTGTCTGGCAACCCTAGGTGCAACTCAAGTTTTTTTATATATTTTTTCGCGTGTTTTGAAAAGGGGGCTGCTGTAATTGCACGAAGGATTTTATTTTGTCGCTTTTGAGTTTTTTCTACACTCGATGCTGAGGACGTGCCCCATAACTGAATTCCATAGGACCATATTGGTTTCAGGATCGCGTTGTATAGGCTTAGTATAGAATTTCTCCCAATAAACCAATTCATTTGGGCTGCTTTTAATTTCATTTGGATCAACTTTGCGTCTATATGCGATTTCCACGTCAAACGACGTTCAAGGTGAACGCCTAGATATTTTACTGCAGTGTGTTGCGGTATAGTCTCGGTGTTGATTTGTACAGGCGGGCATGTTTCCCCGCGCAATGTAAAATTGACGTGTACACATTTCTGCTCATTAACTTTTATCCGCCATTGTTTTAGCCATTTTTTTCCAGTTTTGATACGTACCGTTGCAAATTCCGGGAAGAAATGTCATGCCTCCACTTAACACCAGAGGCACTGTAATGTTACAGCTCTAAAATTAAAAAAAAAAAGTCTTGCAATACAAGAAAAAGAATTATCATTTCTTCTACAAATTCACCATCTATTTTCTCTATCCTATTCTTTTCCCAAGTTCACCTCTGAGTGCGTGCCCTAATAAAAAATATTATGTGAATGTTAAAAAAGTACAACGTATTAAAATAAAATTAATTTTAACAAATTTAAAATTCTTTTAGATCTTTTCAATATTAAAAGAGAAAGAATTAAGCTTTGTTCTACATTTCCAGCATCTATCTTCTCTACTCTATTCCTTTTTCACTCTAGTTTTGGCACAAGCATTGCATAAGTAGGGGTCTTACCCTAAAAAAAAATTACCACAACGTAATTTCGCTTTTTATAATTTTTTCCACATCAGATAATATATCTGCTGCGACGCTAACAAAAATACACCCAGTTTCCAACAAAAAAAAAAAAAAAAGTGTTTGATTTTATATTTTCTTTTCCTTTTTTGCATGAATAACAATGTTATTTTCTATACCTTTAGAGTTCAATTTCTCACAGCCAAAGTTATTAATTTGTTTGTTTTACTTCATTCTGCCCATAACTTTATATCATTCACTCCTGGTTCAAAGAATAAAAAATCTTTGCAATACAACTTGACAATTCATTTGTAAGGATGGGTTTTCATATGAAGAAAAGAAAAATCAGTTGTTTAAAACTCATTTCAATTTTTAATCTATATCTATAATTATATATATAATTATAAATATATGTACATATATATATATCTATAATTACAAACACAAAAACATGTTGGATAGCCCTTAATGTTAGAAAATTGTTTGAAATTGTTTTTTTTTTTATGTGAAAGCAAATAGACTTGAAACAAAAATTATATAAAGAATTATTTATCTGCACTGCAGATTTTTTCCAGCTCGTGATTCTAGGTGAAGAGCAGCAAAAAATTTGATTTACTTTGATTGGCGTTTTGAAAGTTTACACCTTTGGCACTTTATTTAAAGGCAAGTTAAAGGTCTGCTTTTACGGCCTGCATCCCATTTCAAAATTGTATTACTTTAATGAATATTTTCATTGAAACAATGTTTGCATGCATTGACTTAAAGTATTTGTTTAAAGGCAAGATAAAGATCCCATTTCCAAATTGCGTTACTTTAATGAATATTTTCATTGAAAAAATGTTTGCGTGCATTGAATCAATGAACTTTTGCATTAAATTAATGAATAATATGCATTCATTGACTCAAAGTATTTGTTTAAAGGCAAGATAAAGATCCCATTTCCAAATTGCGTGACTTTAATGAATATTTTCATTGAAACAATGTTTGCATGCATTGAATCAATGAACTTTTGCATTAAATTAATGAATAATATGCATTCATTCACACAATGTATTTGTTTAAAGGCAAGATAAAGATCCCATTTCCAAATTGCGTTACTTTCATGAATATTTTCATTGAAATAATGTACTATGTATGCATAGAATCAATGATTTTCTGCATTAAATTAATGAATAATATAAAATTAATTTATACTATGCTATGAAATTATGTAAAATAATTCTTAAGTTATATTTTTGTCAGCGAAACACCACTACTACTATTTGACAGAAGCCAGAAGACGTTTTACTAACCTCTAATAAAATCTGCCCTAGTAAAAAGAAATCGCATGTTATCAGAAATAAAGTGGTAAATGACTAATGAAAATACCGAAACTTTAGAAAAAAGAATTTTGCTATTTTGCATGACGTGACCACTGTTGGGAGCCAACTGACACAGCTAAGGTACTTTTTTTCGACTAGCATCGCGGTAATGGGAAAAGTAAGTTCACGAGGCAATTAACATAAATTTTCTTCAGGAAAATTTTCGAGAATTGATCACTTGCAAATATTTATCTGCTGCTTAGTTTATTCTAAAATACAGCACAATGTTAAAAATAAGTAGAAAGTACACGCAATTTTGTTGCATGCAACTCCCTTTTTCTGGTGAGAAAGACAGAAAAAAAAATATTAAATCTATACAATTTCTATTTCAAACACTCTCATGTAAAACTAAAATTGCGTGCAACAAAGTTGCATCCCTCCAGTTTTAAAGATAGAAATTGACTCGAAATCGTTAGGTATTTCGCAAACGAAAAATGGACTAGCTACTTCACTAGCTACCAAGTAATGCAAGAGTTCGCCTATTGCCTCTCTCACTCATGTACATGTACACGCACTCAGTGAATGCATAAATGAGCTCTTTGTTTTGAAAGTGGCATAAGTCACTTTTTTTATTTAATTTTTTTTTTTGTAATGAAAAGATACAGTTCAATTGTATTTAGTGTTTCCATTAACTCGATTTTTTTGAAAAAGGGACTTATGCCACTTTCAAAATAAACGGCTCAAATGTTAATGCCTTCAACCTCAATTTTTTTTTACGAGTTGAAAAGAACTGTGCCCTTATTCCAAAGAAAATCAACAAAAAAAATAAAAAAAAGATTTTATGAAAGTGTTATGATTTTGTGCTGGCGTACAATTGGAAGTTCCTTAAATTTTTATAAAAAAAAGTGATTTTTTTTTAGAAAGGTAAAATGAGCAGCTAAAAGTCAACTAAAAAGTTGCATAAAAAAAGAAAAAGAACAATTAATTGAAAATTTTATAAATATTGAAAAAGAAATTTGATAAATAAACAAAACTCCAAAAAATTTTAATTTTTGTAGTGTTTTTATTAAGGAAATATCATTAGCGATCTGACTGGTACATTATAACTAGCGAAATAGTTGGGTTTTGCTGACTAGTGATTTCACCAGTCTGATCGTGTCAATTGACTACCGTCAATGTCATCCCCATGTTAAAATCGTCAATCGAGTGCATTGCTAGTAGTTAGTCTGGTAGTTAGTGGTAACGACTGGTAGCTAGCGAAATCGCTAGTCATTCGCTAGCTACGCCGACTGCAGGGGAGTTTAATTGACACCTATTGTATACACATACATGTATTTAAAAGTGAATTAGAGCATGCTCCACGTGTTCCCATTTAATTATTATATATTGAATTTTTTGATAACATGTTTAATAAGCCGGAACAAAAACTAACCAACAGATTTAATTTAAACGTACACTGTACAACAAAAAAAATTAAAAATTTTCAATATACGAAATTATTTTGTTTTTGGTATTTTTGTTTGTGCTTTGTGCTTGGTAAAAAAAAGGGAAAAAATTTATCTTACTTAACGATTAACTGTTCTATTAAGAAGAAGGCTAAAACTAAATTTCGCATTTGATCACTCTTTTAGCTCATTTCTCTTTTAAGGGGCCTTAGAAGAGCCGCACATGTGCGCAAAGAGAAGAGAATAGTTATTTTAAGTTTATTACCTCTTAAAGTGCCATCTGAAATTTATTTAGAATCGGACAGCCCTTTTAGAAATTTCGGATATATAGAAATTTTTTTCCAAACACCCTACTTTGCTTTATAGTCAATTAATACCGAAAAATTGTTTCAATATACATATAAAAATTTAATTAAAAGAAATTAAAAAAAAAATTAAAAAATCCTAAATTCTATTTCTATTGAAAAATTTATATATTTTGCCAATTAAGATTCACCCTTCACAAGTGGTAAAAACGAACAAACGAACACTGATACGATATGCAGCGGTCTGGAAATCTCGTATACTGACAAGTTTGGCAAATCTGACTGATTGGATATTTTAATTTTGCTAAATCTTTTAGTAATTTCAATTTTCAAAAATTCAATAAAAAAAAAACTGAGCTAAATCCTAAATAATATTAATTTCTCATTTTGAGTTTTTGTTAAACAGCAAAGCGCATTTCATACTCTTCTGATTCATTGTGCGGAGAGTTTATTTTGCGCACTTATTAAAGAGGAATGCTCATTTCATGCTCTTTTGATTCATTGTTTTTGTATTGTGCTGTTTCTTCCCAGATCAAGTGCAATAATGAATTGGCACTGCTCTTTGTGCAAAGAACAAAAAGATCGGTAGTGCACTATTGTTATACAGTGTAATTCGAAAATGTGTTTTATCTTAATTCATTTGTAATATAGTTTTATAAAAGCCATTAGCAAAAAGCATAAAACTTTCAAATCATTTAAATATTGCCGTCATTAAATCATTGAGAATCATCATGAAAACATCAATGATATTGGGATCGTTCATTATAATTAGCGTTGTCACTTTAACCAGAACCTTAATTATAAAATTTACAAATGCAAAATGTGAATCATTTGATCAGGACTTTTGTGATATTCAAACATGTCGCCTAAGAGTTGTAGGACGTAATAAAGTCGCCTTAAATCTTTATATAAAAACGCTGAAATTGCCTTTAACTAACATTACGGTGGGTAGAAAACTATACATATAGTTCTTTTGCAATTCCATTTTTAAATCACTTATAATTATTAATTTCTATTTTTGTATTTATGTAGATTAAAGGGCAACTTATGCGTAAGAGCATGGACTATCGTCCATTTTTGTACAATGTAACGATAGATCTGTGTAAGTTTCTTAAAGGAAGCAAGAAAATGTCATTTTGGAAAATCATCTATGATGGAATTGAGCCGTACTCGAATATAAATCACAGCTGTCCGCTAAATGTAAGTATCAAATGGCTCTTAAATTATCATTGATATTTAATATATCATTTTATTTTAGCATGATATAATTATCAATAATTTGATATTGAACGAAAATTTCATGAAACTAATACCATTTCCAGAAAGTAAATATATGCTGCACATTAACGCATATCACGACAATGTACTAAAGGCTAATTTTAAATTATATATAACAGTAGAATAATAAAGAAGTACAATAATAATCGATAATACTCGTAAAGTATTATAAATTGGTGGCACATGTGTCTGCACATGTACGTTTGGAACTTTTTTTTACTTATGGTACTTTTATACTTCTGGAAGTTTTTTACTTTTTTTTCTTGAGAAATTCACTTAATGGATTTATATTAAATTTGGTAGACTCTTAAAGAGATAAAATGGGACTAATTTGTAGTTATCGTACTTCTTATTTTAAGAGTAATATTTTAGAAATTAATAAAGTTTCTGGGGGCTGAAATAAAAAACAAATATTGGTACTTTTGGTACCTTTTCTCATTACAAATTTTATTAAAGGATTTTTAATTTATTTAATAGACGGATAGAGTATGTGACCCAAATAAATATTAAGGGTACTTTTTATAGGCTAAAAACGGAAAAAAATTGGTACTTGTGGTATTTCTTATTTTCATAATAATACTTCTACTAATATTTTATAAATTAACATAAATTTCTGGGGGCTGAAATGAAAAAAAATCTAGTACGTTTGGAACTTTTTTACTTATGGTACTTTTATACTTCTGGTAATTTTTACTTTTAGTACTTTTTTTAAGAAATTTTCTTAATGAATTTCGTTGGAATTTGGTAGAGACATATCAAGTGGCTTAAATTAATATATATGGTATTTTTAAGGTATTAAAAGGGGACTAATGGTACTTTTTTCACTTCTGGTACTCTTTTACTTTTGGTACTTTTTCTTTTGGTACTTGTGGTATTTCTTATTTTCATAATAATACGTCCACTAATATTTTATAAATTAACATAAATTTCTGGGGGCTGAAATGAAAAAAATCTAGTACGTTTGGAACTTTCTTACTAATGCTACTTTAATAGTTCTGGTACTTTTTTACTTTTGGTACTTTTTTAAGAAATTTTCTTAATGAATTTCGATGGAATTTGTTAGATATATGTATAGCTTGTGACTGAAATTAATATATATGGTATTTTCTAAGGCCTTAAAAAGGGATATATACGAGTATGTACGTATTTTTGTTATTTTTTATTTTTATATCAATATTTTACAAATAATATATAAATTAACAAAATTTCTGGGGGCTGAAATGAGAAAAATCTAGTACGTTTGGTACTTTTTTACTTATGGTACTTTTATACTTCTGGTAATTTTTACTTTTGATTTTTTTTTTTTTTTTTTCTTGAGAAATTCTCTTAATGGCTCATTTGGTAGAAAGATAGCATATGATCCAGATTAAAATAAATAATAAATTTTTAAGGCTAAAAACGGGACAATTTGATACTTTTGGTAGCTTTTTCTTACTTCGATAAATTTGGTATACAGACAGTTTGTGCCTTCATTAAAATGTTGACTGAACAAAGTCACGGGTAAAATCTAGCGTTTGATAAAATGAAAATATAATAAAAAAATTATTTGTTTTGTAAAGTGTAGTTAGTAAACATGGAAACAGTTTGCTTATATTACAAATTCACTACTTCGATTGCAGTATGAGTGTTTAGTCTTAACCGGTACTGCAAATAAAATCAAAGAGAATAAAACAGCAAATATATTCAAATTTTATGTAAATGTTGTGTAATTAGATGAAGAAAATATTTACCACCGGGCAACGGATTAACTTTCATTATAAGAAACACAACAATTTAACCCTTAAAAGGAAAACAGAAAACATTTGCACATAATCTTAATAAATAAAACCGAATGTGTGTTTGTTTATTTGTTTGTTTGTTTGTTTGTGTGTTTGTTTGTTCCTTATAGGAGGCCAAACCCTTGAACCAATCTTCCTGAAATTTTCACAGTATTTAACTGGAACTCTCGGATGAATTATAGGCCCACTTTTTTAAATTATGTTACTCCTAGCATAACTTCGCCATTTGTGGATCAATTTTCAAAATTCTTTTTGCATATGGAAAAGGTCCACAATATTTTTTTGTTTTTAGAAATTGTTTGTTGGATCTAACGGGGGGGGGGGGGGGGGGGGGTGGGCGGAGGTAGGGCGTTGCAAATGGCCCGCCACAATAATTGATTATCAAATAACTTCGCCATATTATGGGTATTTTTTGACCTACGTCGATGATATTTGGTACATATGGTATTGACATAATTTGGAATACGTACCAGGAGAAAAGTGGGTGGGACCACGCCCCTTTTTTAAGAAAACCAAACCCTTGCACCGATCTTCCTGAAATTTTCACAGAATGTTACTGTGACTCTGGAAGAAATAATAGGCTATATGAAGTTTTGATTGTACAAAGAGGCGTGGCACCGCCCATATAACCCAAAAATTTAAATCGCCATATTTTGGGCATTTTTTACCTACGTCGATGATATTTGGTACATATGGTATTGACATAATTTGGAATACGTACCAGGAGAAAAGTGGGTGGGACCACGCCCCTTTTTAGGAAAATTAAAAATCGTAATATAGTCTTAACTACAGGACCGATCGTCATTAAATTTTCACAATAGGATATATAAATACTTTTAATTTTATTTTATAACGAGGGGGGGTAGCGAAGCACACCGGGATAGGCTAGTTACATATAAATATTAACCAAATACCTATGTATATATACTTTAAAATTATTTAAGAGTACTTTTGTTAAAAATATAGTCATCTAATATAGACAATAAAATGTATACCTTAGGGTTTCGTAGTCGAAGCTGGCTTAACTTCTCACTATTTAGTACTTCGATTTACTAGCTTTGGGTGTTTTTCGATTTGGAATTCCCTACTAAAATAAACTCTTGAGCATCGGGGAGCCGCAGCTGTCTTTCTCTTTACTTTGTGTAACTCCGATGTCTTATATAAATTGATTATCCATTTCCCAAATTCATTGTAATGCCTTTTTTTCTCTTTTGCCTCTCAACGGTTAAAAATGCTTCGAAACAAAAAAAAATATATATATATATATACAAAATGCAAATGAGCTGCCACCAGCACAAGTAAGAGAACGCCGTTTCTGTTTAGTCAACAGACCGAATTTAAAAGATATTTGATAATAATCTTATCAAGCTTGTAAGCCATCAATATTTTGTTTATTTTTTTGTCAATAAACACAGACATTATCAGGAATTAATGTAAGAATACAAATAGTTTCATTAGCGTTAATTTCATGGATGTGGTGAAATATTAACGTAAAGATACACTTTGTAAACAGAATTTTTAAAAATGTTCAGCTAAGATATATTTAAAAGAACAGAAGAGAAAAAATTTAGTTCTATTGCAAAGCACTGAAGCATGAAATTCTGTTAATTTAAAGGATTAAAATTAAACTGAAGCTAAATGTAGGTATGTCTATTGTAGATAATCAATACTCTGCAGACATAGAAATTTGGTTAATAAACTATAGAAATTCTGTGTATTTTTTTTTAATTTAATTATCCCAAATAATAATCATAGTCTGCAAAAAAAAAAACGACAAAAATTTCCAAATAAAAAAAAAACTAACAAAAAAACTAACAAAAAAAAAACAAATCGTCAAAACAAAGGAAACCCAAATAATGAAGAATATAATTAGCGCAGGCACTTGCTTTTTTGTATATGTATATTAATTGTAATTTTTAAAATTTATTATTAATATTTATTATTATTAATATTTCTACAGGCTAAAGTTCGTAAATGCTTATAATCAGAGAAATATTAGTATAAAAGAAATATTAGAAGTGAAAGCATTTGCACATGAATACTGACGAGGTTTACTAGCCTCTACCGAAAACAACGTTTGTTCTATTCAGCCAGTGTTGTTGAAAAATCTACAAAAGGGATGTATAAATATTAATTTTTTTTTTTTGTTGCTCGAAATATGTTAACAATGTCTACCTAATATTTCTCTGATTAGAAACATTTACGAACTTTAGCCTGTACAAAATATTAACAAATAAATATATAATCTTTTATAGTCTTTGTATTCATCTTTCTACAGCAGGATTAGATCTTTCAAGCAAGGACATTTTTACTTTACTAAAAACTGACTACGATCGTGAAAGACGCACGTTAAAAGAAAATAATGATAAAGATGAATATCATTTGAAGAAGAACAAAAATAAAAAAAAATAATTTAAAACAATTATAAAAGTTTAATAAATTAAGAAAAATATAATTTGTTTTAAGAAAATTTTAGCCTTCTGCGGCCTAAAAGTTTTAGAATATACTTGAATTAAAAAAAAATTATATTAAATATTAAAAAGTTAATGATTTAACCTTTTAAATTCTGTGGCGCTGTTTGTTTCTTTTATTTTTTGGATTTCTCTTTTAATTTTTCTTTCAATTTGTTTCTTAATTCATGTTGATTGAATATTGTCATCATCATTTTTATTTTGGTGTTTTTTTTTTTTTTTTTGTAGCCGCTAAAAACTGTCAATTCAGCAACAAAAATATTTTGCTGTTAGGCTTGATTGGTTTATAGTTTTCCCAAATGATTCGTTATTTTTTTTTTTTTTTTTATAAAATTTTTAAGTGCTGCTGACAAACTAAAGTTTATCGCATTGATTTTGCTTTTATCCATCATCTCTGTGTCATTTTGTGTTTAATCATGTGTTGCGGTGTGCCATCATAATGTTGTTGAGAAAATGAAAGTCTGTAGCAGAGTTTGTGGCAGATTTTTTTATTGTTGTTTTAAATTAAATAACTAAAAATATTAGTAAAACGCTACAGGGAAGCAGCTAAAGTGGAAAAAGTGAGAAAAAAATAATATTTAAACTCATTTGTTTTACTTGGGCGTGGCATTGCCCTCTTTTCCAGCTAGTTCGTTGTATTGTAACAATTAGCGTATCCATTTATTTGACTCTTCGTTTTGTTCGAGTGAGAAATTAATCGATTTTGGGATTTTAAATTCTTCGAATAACTCGAATAATTCAAAGAATTCAAAAAATTTTCAAATATCCAACGGAAGAAATATGGCACCGCGAAATAAGCCCCAAAACGAAAAATGAAATAAGCCCCAAATTTGTTAACTTTATGAAGTAAACTTAAGAAGAAATCATAAAATGCAAGAATTTTATCCTCTAAATTATGTATATCGAACACCAGCTTCGCATTCAAAGTACTCTCTGCATAACCGGCCTACGGCCTGGTGCAAGGATTTTATCCTCTATGGTACATCGAACACCGGCTTCGCATTCAAAGTACTCTCTGCATAACCGGCCTACGGCCTGGTGCAAGGATTTTATCCTCTATGGTATATCGAACACCGGCTTCGCATTCAAAGTACTCTCTGCATAACCGGCCTACGGCCTGGTGCAAGGATTTTATCCTCTATGGTATATCGAACACCGGCTTCGCATTCAAAGTACTCTCTGCATAACCGGCCTACGGCCTGGTGCAAGGATTTTATCCTCTATGGTATATCGAACACCGGCTTCGCATTCAAAGTACTCTCTGCATAACCGGCCTACAGCCGGGCGCAAGGATTTTATCCTCTGTGGTATATCGAACACCGATTTCGCGTTCAAAGTATTTTCTGCATGCAAGGACTTTATTTAAACACAGTTGAAACTTGAAAATAACATGCAATTTTCTTCAAAATGTGTTAAGATCTATTTTACGGATAAGAAATAAGCCCCAAAAAATTTTATGAAATGTGCCCCAAATTTTTAAAAAATGAAATAAGACCCAAAAAAAATGAAATAAAGCCCAAACAAAAAATTTAAAAATTTTTTGGAACTTATTTCATTTTTCGATTTGGGGCTTATTTCGTGCCACCAAGAAATATACATGTGTTATTGATTTGAGAATAGGTTTTCCAATAAGAGTGGTATGATTTCTTTAAAGTGAAGTACAATCGATACAATTAAGTTCTAAATAAAACGACATTCAAATGGCCTCCACGACTTCTTCTGCAGGAACGAATACGATGAATCCAATTTTCGAGCACTTTTTCCACTACATCAAGTCGTATGCCATGAATAGCACGTTCAATATTGACTTGTAATGCTTGAAGAGTGTCTGGTTTATTTCGAAAGACCAATAACCTCAAATAACCCCACAAGAAATAGTCTAACGGTGTTAAATCACAACTTCCTGGAGGACATTTAATATCACAATTTCTTGAAATAATCGAATCTTCAAACTTTTCTCGCAATAATTCAATTGTTGTATTTGCTCTGTGGCAAAATCAGCAAATTCACGACCTTTACGGTGCTCCCATGACTTCAGTTCTTGAGTGAGAATAATTTTATACGGATGCAAACCCAAATCATTTCCTTCGTCGGCGAAAGTAAAGCAATTAATAAAATGCCTGCTAATACAGCTGAACAAAGTTAATACGTCTACTTAACACCGGGGGCGCCTAAAAACTGCTATAAAAAAATTAACATAACGCGCAAAGTACAGTTCTAAAAGAGTTTAGCATTCTAAATTTTCAACATCTATCTTCTCTACCCTATCCCTCTCACTGAGTTCCGGCACAATGCACTGCATACGTAGGGGTCATCCCCGGAGTCCTAATAAAAAAAAAATAAAATAAATAAAGCGGTTCTTTGTATTACTGTCTGTAAAGAAAATGCACCGCTTATGATTTTTATCTGTCTACAGAGAACTGTTAACCTGCTAACAGGGCTATGTTAAATTCTGTGGTTCGTGACTAGGCTTTTATATTTTAAAATTTAACTTCACATACATTTTGTAAATCTAGCAGAAAACTATTGTTTTGCAAAACAACTTGAATGTTTTTTTTTTCTAAAATCGTAGTTTCACTTAAGCTTAAAATCTCTACATTCGAAGCAAAAGGATGGGAGTTATTTTGAAAAAGGTATCGAAAATTCCTAATAAATATTCCAAATACAAGTACCTTAAATACACTTGAAGTGCGATATATTTATGACAGACATTAATGTGGGAAAATTTAACTTTCCAGCTCTCGTTATCTACAAAGGAGATTTTAAGCTTAGAAAAATTTAAGCACTTCAAGGCTCTCTACGTTGAGAGAGACCTTTGAAAATAGTATGCTCTTGCATTTTGCTCTACTGTAGACTGAAACATTTTCAATTTTTTTCTTTCAAATAAACACTTAAAATTAGATATACAAAATAATTAATGAAATATTTAATTGAAATCTAGAAAATATTTCAATAAAACTTTTAATTAATTCTATTAAATTATTTGATTAAATATAAGTTCAATTAAATTTAATCTAAAAATTTAATTGGTATTGTTATTTTGTTTACAAATGCAAATTCGAACACATTTTTAATTAATATAAATTCATCTTTATTTCGAGACTGAAGAAAACGGCTGATAGTCTGGTTTAATAAGAATTACTTTCGAAATTGTGTTACATCAGATAAATAATGTCGGTTATTTCTTCCTACCACAAAATGTTGCCTTTTTGTTTTGCCTTTTCAAATGGAAAATTGCAATTTATTACAATAATTGCGAAGATAAATTTTTTTAATAAAATCATGTTAAATAATTTTCATTTAATATAAAATTGTAAATAGGAGAGTACATCACATATTTTCTGTGGAAAAGAAAATTTTTCTTTCACATTAAATTTTATTGAGTCATGTATCGCGACCCCCCTCTCCCCTTCTCACATTTTTCTTCACCAACACGCAGTGTGCTATCTTTTTTATTCTTTCATTAATGACACTATAGTTGCTGTTGTTAGTTATGCTGCTACAAAGCGGCAGTGGAAAATTGTTGGTTTGATTAAAACCATTGACTTTAACGAATGTCCTCTTATGCTTGCATACATTTCTCCAATATTCTTGCTAAAGTGCTCATCAATTGCTTAGCTCTTTAGATCCTTAATTTAGCAGGACATTCAGCAGTACGTGCAGCATGCAACTGTAATGCAACCCTTTGTATTCAGTTCAGTTCATTTCATTTATTGCTATCAATTGTTTATACGTATGTATGTGAGAAGTGAGTTAGTTTATGGATGTTAAAGCAAAAGCTTTTTGCTAAATTGTTAATTGTACAGAATGTCAAGTAGCGAAGCTGAGTTAAAGTCAAAGTGAAAGGCCATGAAAGAGTATGGCAGCATTTTGTGGCAGCAGAATTTTACATTGTTGTTGAACTTGAATTTGTGCGAAGAATAAATTAAACACTAAAATGCAATTAAAGCCGTCTGTTTGTCCATTATCATGAATCCTTTTCTCATTTTGTTTGATTTTTTCTTTTTTTTTTTTAAATGAAGCGATTCACACTATTTTTATATATTAATCACAACAAACTGTTGCCTGCACACTATCATAAAATTTGCCTTAACCAAAATAGTGAATTCCTGTTAATCAAATATTTTATTTTAAGCCGTTTTAAGCAACAGCTTTGTGTGTGTGTGTGTGTGTGTGTGTGTGTGTGGAGGAGGGGTGGGAAGGGGTCAAACTATAAAAACCATTTGCTAACAAAAGATCCCTTAACAGCAATTTACACATATTAATTAAATCTGCCACGTTTGCATTTAACTGATGTTTTTACAAAAAAAAAAAAAAAAAATTCCTTTTAACAATTTTATCTTGTTTGTCTTTCGTATCCCCTACCACACACGCCACAGTACACCAGCAGTCTTTTTTAGTTGTGAATACAACTAACGAATATTAAATGAAAAGAAAACATTTTGTACGCAAAACAATTAATTTAAGCTGCCTGCCTCTGTACAAACTGCAGAACATTGTTCCCCCTTTCCTAAAAGTATGCCACAGCAACAAAATATTTTGCTGTTTCTTTTTTTTTTTCTTTTGCTGCTTGTTACCATTTCCGGCTGCATATATAGAGAAAAGAAACAACTAAATGAAAGAAAAACATGAAATGAAATAATGACAACATAACAAAGAAAAAACAACAAAGAAAAAGAGTGGAGGGGGAAATACAAGAAATAATAAATGAAAAATTAAAGCCTACAATAAGGCGACGTAAACGAGTAATTGTAATTGTTTGGCCCGCTTGTAGTCCCCAAGTTAATCACAGCAGGCTCAAAACTATTATTTCTTTTTAACATTTTCTTTACAAAATAAACTAAAGTATAAAGGGAAGAATATAAGCATTAAGTCTCAGCCAGTAGTCCCTTAAGAAATTTGTGCTGGAAAAGAACAAGAAATTAAACAAAAAACAATTTAAGACATAGAAAAAAAAAAACTTTCGCAATTTAGCCAATAACTTTTACTTTCTAAAGTTTTCTTGGCAGAAAAAAATACAAGAATAAAAAAAAAACAAAGTATACCTTTAGTAAAAATTTATTTGTAGCCTTATTTTAGGGGTCATCTGAAGTTGTTATATTTAACGGAAAAGTTAAAAAGGAAACGCATTTTAAAAACTCTTGCAATTAAGTTAATCAAAAAAGTTTTCTTATTCCGACAACCAGCTGTCATTGCAGTATAAAAACTTACTTTTTTTTTTGTGCTAAAACACTTCAAGTCTGTGCCAAAAAGTATGCAATGCAGTATTACTAATGGTCAGCTTTTTGTATATTTTGAATAGTTATAATTTGCTTTTGTGGCTGCTTTCTAGTAAAATATATTTAATAAAAATTTCTGTTTGGAAAGTCCTTTGATTCGTTTACTTTTAGTTGGTCTTTTTGTATAGTTTCTTTTTGACTACTAAATATGTATGTATTTTTGTAGATGTATTGAAAGGCATTAGTTCAGCAGCCATACAGTAAAACAAAAAATTTTGATGTAACAGTATTCAAATTACAAAATTCTACATTTATTTGAGCATGTACTCAAGTATTTATGTTTTAAATTTTATTTATTTGTTGCGGGTTAGCAATATCTAAATATATATTTCGTTGGTAGCCATACCAACTCATCAGTAGATGCTTTACCCTTTATGTTTAAAAAGTTTTAAAGCTCATCTATTTATACAAAAACTCACAAATATATTTTTGTGAATTACAAAGCATAAAAACTGTTTAAAAAGTTTTAAAGCTAATTATGCTTTGTAATTCACAAAAATATATTTGTGAGTTTTTGTATAAATAGATGAGCTTTAAAACTTTTTAAACATAAAGGGTAAAGCATCTACTTATGAGTTGGTATGGCTACCAACGAAATATATATTTAGATATTGCTAACCCGCAACAAATAAATAAAATTTAAAAGTATTCAAATTATTAAAACTAACTAAAAACTAAACTTGTATTGAATATAACGCCATACGACCATAATGAATAGCAAGACATGTTTAGGGCGCCTAATTGATATGCAACAAAAAAAAAAAACATTATACAGATATCTCATATATTTCTTCTATTTAGTATAATTCTCGAACCACAGTCGGTCATCAAAATTTTATAGAGAAGATTAAACATAACGAAATTCGAAAAAAAGCTAAACGAAAAATAAAGCGCTAAAATACAAAAAAAAAACGTAAGAATTGAGCAAACTTTAAAACGAAAGAAAAATTGCCAAATGGCGAAACAATTTACAAATATCATAATAAAAAATCTCCAATTTGGAAACAACACTAAGACGGGGGAAAAAACCGCACAAAATAAAAGAAATCGCCAAATCGGGATAACAGGCAAAAAAAAATAGAAAAATAAATGATATAAGAAATAAATCGCCAATAAGAAAATAGCCCGCCATAATTAAAACAAATTCTTAACAGATAAAGAGTCCTTCTAATTACGATCATTGCTGAAGCAAAATTATAGAAGTGAAAAAAAGCGAAAGTTAAAAATAAACGTCAAAAATTTTAAAAATAATGTTGGAGCAAGAAAAACGCCTAAGCCAAAAAAAGTTTCTGAAAAAATCGTCGACAGTAACAATCGTAATTATCAGATGATTATAGAATCATTTTGAGACAAATTTGCTTTGCAACGCCAACCTAATAAACCTTTGAATAAGACCCAGCTAGTTCACATGGAGAACTAATGAATTTTTTTAACTTTTCGTTGAAAGTATCTTCTAAAATCCTCCCGGAAATTATATCATGATTTATAGTTTATTTTTTTAACGAACAATCAGTCAATCTTCGTTGAAAGTAGCAAACAAATAAAATAAAAAAAAAATCCAAACAAAATTACAGGAAATTTATAAAAAAAAAAAAATTATAAAAACTGAAACGTGTTTTGTTTCACCGTTCCTTTTTTTTGGCTCTATTCCGATCTTCATTGCATTTAGTCGTAGTTTTTAATCACCGTATTAATTTGGATAACAATAAAAGTATTTGTTTTCAGCACATTCCCTAATTCGAAAAAGTCGAAATATGTGTTTTTTTAAAAAAATTTCAGTGCTAAATTAAGATTAATTTCGATGAGACGCACTAGAAGATTGCCGATTTTTCCGGATTTGGGCGATTTTTTTGATTTATTGTTGTTTTTCCTTTTTACTTTTTAAATTTTTTTCATATGCTGCGATTTTTTTTCATATCGGTGCTTTTTCTTGTTTTTTTAGGTTTTGTAGTTTTAGCGCTTTTTTCGTATTTTAATTTTGTTAATTTCTACGATATTTTTCGTTTGGGATTATTTCGAAGCTTTCAGGTTTTTAATTTTCTTTTTCAAGTGAAATGATTTGATGTTAGCGTTTTTTTGAGTTTGTGATTTTTGCTTTCAAATTGAACGATTTTTTTTTTGTTTCGATTTCGGTTTTTACTTTTTTCGACATAGTTTTTGAATTATTTTCAGTTCGAGTTTTCAACCTTTATTAATTTTTTTCTGTTAAATGCTGCACTTTTTTCGTTTCTGTGATTTTCGAAATTTTTGGCGATTTTGTTGTTTTTGTCGTTTAAGCGATTTTTTCGTATTTTGATTTTTGTTAAGTTCTATGATGTTTTTCCTTTTGCAATTTAATTTTTTGAAGGATTTTATGTTAGCGTTTTTTTATTTTGGTTTGGCGATTTCGACTTTTTTTAATAAGGAGCGATTTTTTGTTTTTTATTTTTTTTCCTGTTGCATATCTTTATATATATAATTCTACTGTACGTGCGTTGTAACTGAACTCCTCCTAAACGGCTGGACCGATTTCCATAAATTTTTTTGTATGCGTTTGGGTGGCGCCCTGGGTGGTTTAGATTTACAATTCGGTCCAATTGGACAAAGGGGCGTGGTACCTCCCATACAAACCACATATTAAAAATCTATTATTTCTGCTCCTGATAACGGTATTTGAACAAAATTTGCTACGTCAGTTTGGTGTGCATTTTTTAAGTGCGCTGCAAATATGGGCGGGATTGGACAAAGGGGCGTGGTACCTCTCATACAAACCACAAATTAAAAATCTATTATTTCTGCTCCTGATAACGGTATTTGAACAAAATTTGGTATGTCGGTTTGGTGTGCATTTCTTAAGTGCTGCTGTAAATATGGGCGGGATTGGACAAAGAGGCGTGGCACCGCCCATATAACCCAAAAATTTAAATCGCCCTATTTTGGGCATTTTTTTACCTACGTCGATGATATTTGGTACATATGGTATTGGCATAATTTGGAATACGTACCAGGAGAAAAGTGGGTGGGACCACGCCCCTTTTTTAGGAAAACCAAACCCTTGGACCGAAATTTTCACAGCATGTGACTCTGGAAGGAATATTAGCCTATATGAAGTTTTGATTGAACAAAGAGGCGTGGCACCGCCCATATAACCCAAAAATTTAAAACGCCATATTTTGGGCATTTTTTGACCTACGTCGATGATATTTGGTACATATGGTATTGGCATAATTTGGAATACGTACCAGGAGTAAAGTGGGTGGGACCACGCCCCTTTTTAGGAAAATTAAAAATCGTAATATAGTCTTAACTACTGGACCGATCGTCATTAAATTTTCACAATAGAATATACATATAAATACTTTTAATTTTATTTTATAAAGGGGGGGGGGGTAGCGAAGCAGACCGGGATAAGCTAGTATTCTGTAAAAATTTCAGGTCTGTACTACCTGCTGTTCTCGTTCTAGAAGTCTGTGACAGACTTTAAATTCGGATAATAAATTATAAATCTTTCTGTCACGTTTTGTACATAATTTATTTTATTTTAAATCTAGTGTTGTCATGTTCTTAATAAAATCTTTGCCCAAAAACCTTATAATTAGTCCTTAGAATTTATATAAGTTTATATTTTTTTTGTTTCACTTTAAATGGCAAAAGCAATCTTATCTCTTTAGATTTCATTATTATTAGAGTTTATTTTCCTTTTATATTTTGTCCAAATAAGTGTTGATTGTCTTCATTTGCACTTTGAGTATGAAGCATACTTTTAGTTTATTTGTTTTCACAAATATTTCTTGCTATTAATAATATTTATTCTGGCATAAAATATATTTCAATAAAGATTTTCTTTGTGATAGAGAAGAGCAGTTGTGTACTATGAAAACACATTTCTAGTAAATGAATAAAAATGAAGCAATTTTCCATAATAAATACACACATTTGTATCTTTGTAAGCAACCAGACCAAGTGAAACTATTTACCATGCCTACACATGAGTGCTCAAGTGCAGTTATACACACTTGCGGATTAATTTGAAAGTTAAATGGCTAAATTTACTTTAAAATATAAAAATTGAAACTTCGAAAATAAATAAATTTTTTTTTTTAAATTATTCTACATTTGTTAAAGATAAAATTGTCTACTATGCAATATTTCATTAAGCACAATCAGCGTAAGTATACTAAATGTAGTTATTCTTTAAATTAATCTTATAACAAATATTTTTGTAGGATATTTCGGAATAGTTATGTGATTTGGGGAAGTTTTTGAAGAAATTTTCCAAGCCAGCCATAAGACAAGGGTTAAAATGTTCCACTAAAGTGTTGCACGTGGTGTTTTGCATAAAATTGCATAAAGCGGAGTTATACCTATAGACTTCATTGCGCATAAGCGTAAAAAAAGGATGCAATTTGTGCATTAGGGGCTGCGCACATATAATGTAACGCTCCACGGGGGGGGGAGGATATAAAATCTCTGAAAAGAGCGTTACGTAATATGTGCATAGCCCCTTAGCGATAGCACTTACACCAAATCATCAGTAGACTTCAATCGCATGATAAATTACAAAACATCTTGGCTATTGCATTAACTTTAAAAAATCATTTGAGAATTATTAAAAAAAACTTTCTATTGCAGTTTACTTCCATCAATGAACAAACAGTAAATATACTCAACAGCGCGACACTGAGCCATGTCTACTGCTAGCACTGCTGTAAAGTTTTGTTAATATCTAATTTCGATGATTCAAGATTCAATAACAAAAAAAAATTGATTTCCGGAATGGTACATGCACACATGGGTATCTACACGTATATACTCGTATGTAAAGGGTGTTTTTTATAGAGTGTCACAACTTTGAGTGGGCATCACTGCTTTATTTAAGCACCCATTTAATAGCTGATAGTTGCTTTTTGTTTAGTTTGCTTTAAAATTTCATTATGAATCGACTTACACCAGAGCAACGCGTGCAAATTGTTGAAATTTTTAATCAAAATAATTGTTCTATTCGTCAAAATCCTTGTGCAGCTCGCGCTATAATTGGTTTTCTCAAAGAAACTTGTGACGAAAAAATTATTTCACGTAATTGCCCAAATAATTGGCCACCAAGATCGTGTGATTTAACCCCATTAGATTATTTTCTTTGAGGTTATGTTAAGTCACTTGTCTACGTCGATGAACCACCTACAATTGAACACCTGGAAATCAACATTCGAAGAGTTATCAGCGAAATACGGCCGCAAATGCTGCGAAAAGTTGTTGAAAATTGGTGTTTCAGATTGCGTCTTCTACGCGCCAGCCGTGGCGGCCACATGGGTGAAATCATATTTAAACATTAATTTCATTCAATTTTCTTTCCAATAAATCCCGTTTAGTTGATATTAAAAATATATGAGCCGTTTATTTTAAAAGTGGCATAAGTCACTTTTTAAAAAAATCGAGTTAATGGCAACACTAAATAAAATTTAACGGTATCTCTTCATTTGTAAAAAATTTGCAATCAACAAAAAAACTGACTTATGTCACTTTCAAAATAAACGGCTCAGATATCCTTGTTTTATTATGATTTAAACTTGCGTCACTCTATAAAAAATACCCTATACATAATCAAATCTCGGAATCGATAATTTAAATTGGCTAATATTCAATACGAATCGTCTTTCGGAAAATTCATACACGAGCCGTTTATTTTGAAAGTGGCATAAGTCGCTTTTTCAAAAAAAAAAAACGAGTTAATGGCAATACTAAATACAATTGAACGGCATCTTTTCATTTGTAAAAAAATGCAATAAAAAAAGTGACTTATGCCACTTTCAAAATTTACGGCTCACATATCAGTCGAAGACTCAAGTCATTGGCTCGTCTGGTGGCTTTGGAAAGCCGATTCCAGTTACAGGCAGATAGACAAGCGGACAGACTGAAGGACGTACAGACGGACATTGCTCATTAAACTACTCTTTCTACAAGGATAGAGAATATTTATACTTTTCGGGTCTCATACCAATATTATGGCAATTACAGAATACACAGAATGACAAACCTTTAAATACCAAAAAAAGTTTACCAAAAACACTGATTTTCATATCCTTAACTATTTCAACCTAAATTTTAACGATAAAAATCTCGACTTGTTATATTTTTGCAAAGTTAAATCCTGCAGGAGAACTAATCATTGAGTCTTATTCTCAAAACCCCAAAATACCATGATCAGAGGTATATTAAAACTCGAAACTAATTGAAATTGAAAATGTGTGGTTTTAAGAACCCAATTAGAATAAAGTTTGAGCTGGCTTTTCAGTAAAAATACTTATTATAAATATTATTCTGCTTGCTTCTATCCATTTAGCAACCATAGATTTTTTTTTTGTCTAAACAAACTAGTGTTCACTGACTTAACAAAATTTATTTACTTAGGAATTAAATATTTTAAATATTTTCTTTACATTCTTCTCAATCAAAATATTAACAATTACGTTAGAATATTTATGTGAATTTTAGAAAAATATTTGTTGAAAGACAATATGTAAATTATACGTATGCTTAAACAAATACTTGCACAACAAATCAAATGCAACGCAGATATAGAAAATTTGTTAGATTTATTTATTCCATAAATAGAGTATTTTTGCAGCAAAAAATAAAACGAAAATACAGACAGGATAATAAAATACAGGAAAATCAAAAATATAACAACATTTGCTGCATATAAAAATTTATTGGGTTATACATATAAAGGGTGTTTTTTATAGAGTGACACAAGTTTAAATCATAATAAAAACAGAAAATATATTTTTAATATCAATAAAACGAGCTTTATTGGAAAAAACATTTTATGAAATTAATGTTTAAATATAATTTCTGCCATGTGGCCGCCACGGCTGGCGCGTAGAAGACGCATACTTAAACACCAATTTTCAACAACTTTTCGCAGCATTTGCGGCCGTATTTCGCCGATAACTCTTCGAATGTTGATTTCCAGGTGTTCAATTGTTCGTGGTTTATCGACGTAGAGAAGTGTCTTAACATAACAACAAAGAAAATAATCTAATGCGGTTAAATCACACGATCTTGGTGGCTAATTATTTGGGCCATTACGTGAAATTCTTTTTTCATCATAAATTTCTTTGAAGAAATCAATTGTAGCGTCCTCTGCACGATGAGTTTGATGAATGGAACAATTATTAGACGAGAGACCCTATCTCCTGGTTTTACAGGCTCCAAGCTTGTTGAGACTTATTTTTATTAGAACGCCTTCACTAGTCATTCCGGATAGGGATCTTTGGGTCAAATCTGAAGGCTGCGCGGTCTTTACAGACGGATCGAAAATAGAAATAGGCACGGGTGCTGGCGTCTATTTTTTAGGAACGGACATTCTTAGGTCTTTTAGGCTACCGAACGAATGTAGTGTATTTTAGGCTGAGATCCCAGCGATCCTCAGGGTGACGGAACTAGTGACAGAACACGTAACTGAAGGCGTGGAGGTAACATTCTACGTTAACAGTCAGGCGGCGCTGAAAGCCTTGAAGGGGCATAGCGTCAAATCGAAGCTGATCAGCAAGTGTAGGCTACCTCTCAACTTGCTTATGGACAAATTTAGCGTTAGGCTATGTTGGGTACCAGGACATTGCAATATTGAGGGAAACAAAATCGCTGATGAGCTGGCAAGAATAGGGTCAGCATTAGATGTGGCAATTAGTGACTGGTCGGTTAAACCTCCAATCGGTCACTACTATAGGGAACTCAGTAGTTGGGTAATTAGCAGAACTAACCATTCCTGGAGAAATAGAGAAGATTGTAAGGTCTCGAGGTCCATATGGACAGAACTAGACTCAGGTAAATCTGATCTACTGCTAGGTATGAATAGAAAGGTTTTGAAAGTCTTAGAAGGCGCCTTGATTGGCCATTGCTCGGTTAGAACGAGAACCAGCATATGGGAAAATGGCACTCCAGATTTCTGTAGGATGTGTGGTGATGAAGTGGAGCCAGAAAATATAGAACATATCATCTGTCATTGCCCCAGGCTGGAACGCCGTAGGCAAAGATGGCTGAGCAGACGTTTCCATGAGGGCATTAGTGATATCGCGAAGTGCAAACTTGAGGATATCAGGGGCTTTATCATGGAAATTAAATGGCTGAATGATGGATGATGACGGCACTTTGTTTCTCCTCGGGCAATAAGGAGACCAATTAGTCAATAAATTATAAATGAAGGGAATCACAATGGATCCAATTGAGTCTCCGAGTGGATGTGTATTTCACACTACCCTTCCTAACCTAACCTAACCTAACCTAACAATTATTTTGATTAAAAATTTCAACAATTTGCCCGCGTTGCTCTGGTGTAAGACGATTCATAAGGAAATTTCAAAGCAAACTGAACAAAAAGCAACTATCAGCTGTTAAATGGGTGCTTAAATAAAGCAGTGATGCCAACTCAAAGTTGTGACACTCTATAAAAAAACACCCTGTATATACGTATCTATATAAATCAGTATATATGACTATCTATGTAAAAATATAATCCTATAGAAATACATGATGTGATTGCTTGCATATGGAAATCCAAAAAAACAAGGAATAAAATTTATTTTACCCAGCATTAGTTTAGAGAGAGAAAGAAAATCTTTCAGTAAAATCGCACACAACTTTCTAAAAATACTTTATATTCGGCTTGTATTCTTCGCCAACTATTCTAGAAAATAGTTTGCTGGTTAATTTTTTTTTCTCTCACTATGCCACAGCAACATCAAGTCTTTTCATATTTCGTACAGGAAATCTTTTCAAGATTACACAAAATGTGTATGAAGTAGTAAATATTACGAAAAAATAGCAGGAAATTTGTTTATAAATAAATTCATATTAAATAAAATATACTATATTGCCTTAAGATATGCTAACGTTTACAAATTTTTATACATGTATGTAATATATGCACATACATATGTATGGCCATATGTAATACGTATGCTATTAAACTATTGCATACTTTTAAAGTGTTTTCGTTTTTTTTTCTTTTAGAAAACTGCTGAAAGAATAAACTATTTAGGTTTAAACTACAGCAGACTACTGAAGACAGAGAAAGAAAATTTAAAAAGAAAACTATCAGCCATGTCACAGAATTCAATTGCGATCACAAGTCAGTTTTAATTTAAAAAAAACGAAAATTTTTTGTGTAATCAAACCACTTTTAAAATTTAAATTGAAATTTACAAGGATTTATTCTACTAACTTCGTTTGTAAAAAAAATAGTGCATACTTTCAGGAGCGTCAATAAAATAAGCTTTGCTTGTTAATAAAAACAAAGCTTAAACACAGCTTTGCCTATCGAAATACAAATACAAGTTATATGAAGACTGTAAATCATAAACTAGCGAAATAAAATTAAGGAATTGAAAACATTCCGATTGTAATATGTGACTTGCCCGTATGGTATATAAAATTTTAGTACGTGGCAAAAAAAAAAAAAAAAAAAAAACAAACTTATGATACAAAAATTATTGCATACCTAAAGGCGCCTAACAAGAATATGTATTATGCATGCTGGTATCAAGTATTTTTCAAATAAGGGGTGATCCATTTCGAGTTCCCTACTTTTTTAAAGAAAAAAAAAACACATAAAATTAAATTTAATGGAGAATGTTTATTATCATTTGAAAGAACATTCTGTGGCTTTTTTTTTGGAAGATTATGTCTATTAAATGTTGGCCGTTGCTACGTTGCAGATGGTCCATCCATTGAGACTAATTTTCGATGACTCTTTCGAGCATTTCGACTGGTAACTGGCGAATGACACGCGTGATGTTATCCTCCAAGGCCTGAATCGAAACGGGTTTGTCCGCATAAACTTAAGACTTTACATATCCCCACAGCAAAAAGTCTAACGGTGTGATATCACACGATCTTGGTGGCCAATCGACCGGCCCGAAACGTGAAATTATGTGCTCACCGAAATGTTCTCTCAATAAATCCATTGATAGATGCGATGTGTGGAAAGTGGCGCCGTCTTGCTGGCACGATAACGGTCGCCATTGACGGTTACGTTCGCACCGGCATCATTTTTAAAGAAATATGGACCGATGATTCCACCGGCCTACAAACCACACCAAACCGTTGTTTTTTTTTTTTTTTTGATGAAGTGGCAGTTCTCGAATCTCTTCAGGTTGCTCTTCGTCCTTAATGCGGCAATTCTGTTTGTTTACATACCCATTGAGCCAGAAATGGGCCTCATCACTAAACGAAATTTGCCTCGAAACACATTCCTCACAGAACGTGAATTTTCGTAATAAAGTTGAACGATTTGTAAACGTTGTTCAGACGTAAGTCTTTCCATTATGAAATGCCAAATAATACTAAACAAAAATAACATGACAGCATGACACGACTCACACGTGATCTGTCAAAAAAAAAGGCTATTGAAAAAAGTATCTCTACTTGGATCACCCTTTATTTATATATATTTTTTTAATACAAATGCTGTGCATATGTTTATCATAAGAACTAAATGTAAGAAATATTTGATATTCTCGTACATATTTTTCTTTAATTGAAAAGTTATTAGAAATATTCAGTGAAATATTTTGAGGCTTACAAATTGTTCGAGTGTTTCAAAAAAAAAAAAAAAAAACCTTTTATATTATAGAAGAAATGAATGTTAGTCTGATGAATTTTTGCTACAAAGTAAAGTATGAAGATGGATTATGTTTTTTTTAATTATCATTTTTAATTTATATGTAACAATTTTTTAGTTAGGTAATTTTTATTTTAATATTATTACAGAAGATTTTCGTTGGGCTTTAAACGAACAGTTTTATATGGTACAATTAATGTAATAAATTGCGAAATTAAATTGACAGAGAAAGTTTCCACGATGATATTTTAGTATTTAATACTACAACTGCCTTAAGCTGTGCTTCATTTACAAATGCAAATTTTTTTCCATGCCTTAAAATATACTACAGTTTTTTAACAAACAAATTTAACAAATTCTAATTTCATTAACACCATAAAAGTTTTTAATTTTTTTTCTCTTTTTTTGTTCCCTTTGCTTCTGTTTAAAACAACAGCTTATTAGATAATAAAGACCAAATTTGTGTTTATTTACACATTTTTGTATGGTGGCCCACAAAAATATACTACGCAAATTAATTTAGTCTTTAAATATGTATACGAGTATATTTGCAACAAAGCAGAGCATAATAAATTTGTTTTGTCAACTTTATTCTTCAGCACAATTGAATTTGGCATGAGTTTTCAAGGCCGCAAGCCTTTTTTGTGTTTAGTAGCAAAAAATAGATTATACATCTCTGAGTAAAAACTGTAGCATAGTTAAAGGGTTTAAGGACAAAATACATTAGCACTTTCTAAGGCCATTTAACTATATAGAATTATTGTTTAAACAAGTTTTTACATACATTCGGTAACTTCAGTTTTAATTTTAGTTTTTATAAATAAAATTTAGTTTAAAACAAAAACAAATGCATGTGAAGAAAAAAATAGAGGAAAAAGTCGGAATGCATCGGTTGGCATTAGCACGCAACTAAGTGCAGCATATACAAATTTTTAAAAATAAATTTTTTAAAAAATATCTCGAATAAATTCTTAAATATATAGTTTTTGAACATCTATACTAATTACGGGAAATGTTTAAGTTAGGCTTAATCCAAGCCATTGATAAATTACTTATTTCACAGATACACACACACGTACATATATCATATATAACATTAAATATAAGCATATATGAAACATATATGAAATAACGGAATATATGGTAGCAGGGTTTAAAAAAAACTAATATATTTAGTAAAAATTCCTCTCATATTCCATAATTTTATGTGAAAACTAGAAAAATATTTACCTGATAACAAATAAATTTCCAGTTTTCTAAAAAAAAAATTTGTACTTGACAACTAGTAAAATTTTTTACCAGCACACAAAATGAAAATAAATTCTCTGTAATATGTTCAGCGACAATTTCTTCTCAATGAACAGTAGCCATCCACACAAAAATGCAAAAACACACATATACAAAATATTCTTTTCATACAATGTGCCGCTATAAAAACTACCAAACAATAAAATACATATATGCCAATCCAATCAAACACAACTTCGACTAGTTGACAAACATGCCGATCTTACAATGACTAGTATTTAAAAATTTTTCTCCTTGAATCAACAACCAGCAAACAAAAAAATTACACAAACTATGCGTTGAAATTAAAAATTTTGTTTAGCATTGGCTAAACTTATATTTAATATTTTTTAGATTTAAGATTTGAATAACTTATTGATAATTCAATTTAAATAATTAAAGATTCAATAAATAATCAAATTATCAAAAAAAAAAAAAAAAAAAAAAAAAATCACTCGTTCGGCTTGTATAAACCGCACCATCTTTCTGTAAATTAATTTTTATTATTAATTCTAAAAAAAAATTGATAGATTGTAGAAAATATTTATGTTTAAAATAACTGGCATTTTCATTTTAAATGTATGCATTTCTACACTGTAAATAATAAAACAACAATTACTTCATTAATAGTCCTTAAAAATACCACAGTCTTCAGGTTTTCAAAATATGTATATTCAACACAAAAATATTTATTAAATTTAAGATTTCAACAAAAAAAATGTCCATCTCATGAAAACCTACATCTTTAGTCCATTTAAGCCCGCAAAAGGAATTTAATTTTGTTTTTGTCCAGTTGTTCCAACAATTTTTTCTCTGTTAATCCACTGAAGTCCACAAAGTTGTACAAAATTATTTACATTTAAGTAAAAGAACTTTCTTTACATTAAAATATTTAAAATAAATAATTTGTTGTGGCATGAACTTTGTTCTTTTTTTTTTTGTTAAAACTTCTGCATGTCCTTTGATCCTTAAACAGTAACATACAAGAAGACGTAAAGACGTGAACTGGTAAAAGCACACACATTTCATAATTGAATCACTAGTTGTATATGAAATAAATATAATTAAAAAGTTTGCAATTTAATTAAATGGATTTAGGAAAAATGTGTTTAAAAAAATAAATATCAACTGGCAACAGAATGAAAAAAGTTGGATGCTAAAAGATTTTAAACCAAAGAGCATTACAAAAAATTTAGTCTTATTTAAAGAAAATAAAAATGTTTTGTAAAAATCATTTTATAAAACGGCTCAAACAAAATGTCCCAGATAAATTTGAATGGGGTTGTATAGCTAAATGTGCCCCAAATCCGACCCCCAACTCTCATTAAAATCTATTTAGAAATTTAGAGGGTATACCCTTTAGAGTGCAGAGAAATATTCACCGAGTGTACTGCACTGTGTTTTGTAAAAATCATTTTATAAAACGGCTCAAACAAAATGTCCCAGATAAATTTGAATAGGGTTGTATAGCTAAATGTGCCCCAAATCCGACCCCCAAAACTCATTAAAATCTATTTAAAAATTTAGAGCCTTTAGAGTGCTGAGAAATATTCACCGAGTGCGCTGCAGTCATCCCTTAGAGAATCCATATTTCTAAAGTTTTTGTAAATCGAGTATACTTATCTCGGTAAAACTCAAACTGTTACATATTCCAAATATAGGGTTTTGTAGAGAACCACCTCATCCACAAAACCCAATGATTTTTTTCCGCCCACGTTGACTCCTTCCTAAAAAAATACGTTTTTAGTGTACTCGCTATGATTTTTATATGCCTACAGAGCACAGTTAACCTGCGAACAGAGTTCTGTTAAATTCTGTGGTTCATTTCTAGGGTTTTATATTTTAAAATTTAACTTCACACACATAATTTTAACTAGAGTTTAACTAAACCAACATTTACTATAAAGGCATAAAAACACACAAATTTTTACAACAGCTTTAAAAAATTTTATATATTAAGAAAGTTAGAATATTATATGAATCAGCGAATAACCGCTGCTTAGTTTAAAGTACTTTTAAATTTAACCAGAGTTCAAGTACACTACCAATTACTATAAAACATAAAATACTCAAAATTAAACAACAGCATTACAAAAAACTTTTAAATATATTAAAAAGTAGGAATAATATAAGAATCAGTGATTTACCGCATTTTAGTTTAAACTATAGTTAGCTTTAACTAGAGTTTAACTAAACCAAAATTTACTATAAAGGCATAAAAACACACAAAATTAAACAACAGCAATAAGAAAAATTTAATATTTTAAAACAATAAGAATATTATATGGATCAACGATTTATCGCTGCTTAGTTTAAAGTTCTTTTAAATTTAACCAGAGTTCAAGTAAACTACCAATTAATATAAAATTTAAAATACTCAAAATTAAACAACAGCATTAAAAAAATCTTTTAAATATTTTAAAAAGTAGGAATAATAAAAGAATCAGTGATTTACCGCATTTTTGTTTAAACTATAGTTAACTTTAACTAGAGTTCAACTAAACCATGAATAATAAAGCATCCAAAAAATACAAAATTAAACAACATCAGTACGAAAAACCTTTTTAATAATTTAAGTAGGAATAATATACGAATCAGATATTTACCGCTGTTGATTTTATACCACATTTAAATTTAACTAGAGTTCAACTAAACCATGAATTACTATAAAGCATTAAAAAAATACAAAATTAAACAACATCACTACAAAAAACCTTTTTAGTATTTTAAGTAGGAATAATATACGAATCAGATATTTACCGCTGTTGATTTTATACCACATTGAAATTTAACTAGAGTTCAACTAAACCATGAATTACTATAAAGCATTCAAAAACTACAAAATTAAACCACATCACTATGAAAAACCTTTTTAATAATATAAGTAGGGATAATATACGAATCAGATATTTATCGCTGTTGATTTTATAGCACATTCAAATTTAACTAGAGTTCAACTAAACCATGAATTACTATAAAGCATTCAAAAAATACAAAATTAAACAACATCACTATGAAAAACCTTTTTAGTATTTTAAGTAGGAATAATATACGAATCAGATATTTACATCTGTTGATTTTATACCACATTCAAATTTAACTAGAGTTCAACTAAACCATGAATTACTATAAAGCATTCAAAAAATACAAAATTAAACAACATCACTACGAAAAACCTTTTTAATAATTTAAGTAGGAATAATATACGAATCAGATATGTATTTGCCACTGTTGATTTTATACCACATTGAAATTTAACCAGAGTTCAACTTAACCAGCGCTAACTAAGGCCATAGAACAAAAATAATACACTGCAGCTAATTTTAAAATTTTATAAAAGTAATGAAAATTGACGACTAGTAGAGGTTATTAAAGGTATTAGACAGTTTAAGTTACTTTTAAAAAAATTTTTTTTTTGCTCCAACGATAACTTTTAATTTAAACCCATTTAATTTTTCTTTTATTTTTTGAATTCTCAACATTATCTTAAAGACACGGAAACTCTTCTCATCCCATTGTGAAAATTTTAAAAGCTTTTCAAAATATTAAAACACTTTAGTAATTACACAACTCTGTCTATAATTAAACATTATTTTATGATACAATTAAAATAAAGTAGATATTTTGCTAAGTAAAAGAGACACAAAAAGAAGGTCCTTTCGAAATGATGGCTCTATGAAAAAAAAAACACACACACTTTTCAAGATGCTGCAAATAACTTAACAAATTGTAAATGAGTTTCAAAAATACATGATGGACCAAAACTGAGGGTAGAAATGCCAAAATTAATTTAAGTAAGGAAAATCGAAATAAAACAGAGCACGTTTTCACAATATTCTGCTACTAAAAAAGTAGGTTGCATGAGGCGAGTACATCAAAGGAGAATAGTAACAAAATAAAAAAAAAAATTGTTGCACCTTGAATTAAGCTAAGTGGCAGCCCAACGGAAAATTTACAAAAATAAATTTAGAGCAGAAATTATTTCAGCAAAGTAATTATGTTTTAATTTTATCAATAAAGTTGAAAATTCTCCAGACATAAAACCCAGAACCTTTGCTGGGTTTTCTTGTAAATAAGGCGAGATCTTTTTTTTTTCTATAAAATTTTTCATATTTAATTGCCTTGAACCCTTTAATTGCTTTATTTTCACCACGTTCTGTTCTTTTTCACACAATTTGTAGTGTATTTACTTTTTGAAGGTTGCCGTGCGAAATAAGCAGAGAAAGCATTTATTACAAAGGACCTGCTAATTTTATGAATTGCTAAAATTAATAATACAAAAAAAAAAAAATAAAAAACTTGTTCAGGTTAAATGGAGTAAAAGGGAAAAAGAAACATGCAACACCTTTTGCCAACCATGGCGGAACATTAACACTTTCGCACCGTTAAAGAATCATTAAGTACCAGCATACGAGCAGGGTTGTGTACGTTAGTAAGGAGCAAGATAAAGAGATGGTAAATAATTGTAGCAACCACTTATATACTTCTTATTAGTTAACACCGACTTGGTAATGTGTATGCATTACTTTGCGGCGGCTAAAGTAAATACTCACTGATACATAAAAATAAAATTAATTTGTTTAATGACACAGTATGCCCTTATCATATCCACTATATTAAGAAAAGGACATAACCATTAAAACATCGCAGATTTGGTGGGTTAAAGGGTTTCACCAAAAAAATATTCTACGTGGTATATTCCATCAAACTGTTAAACATACATCTGCATTAAAGCCTTTCCAGATATCCTAAGACGAGTCTCTCAAATCAAACTAAATAAAAATTAACTAAACTTTCTAAAATTTTACTTAAGGTGTTTACTTTTCTACAAAAAAATGGCACATCTCCATGCAGAAAATGTGCCTTGATGTTCGTTTCTTAAAAATGTTTTGCTCTCTAAAAGGGCAGTGTGTTTGATTCTAAGAGAATCGTCCTCACTAATGGTGGAAAGCATTGCACTTTATGTACCGTAAAAATCGACAGTGTTGGTAGTGCCCTGTAAAACTTAGCTGTCAGCTGTTAAAAACATAGCGTTCCACTTTTTCATAAGTTGTGTTTTGTTCTAGTGAAATAACAAGCTGCATTATTACACGGTTGGCAAGACATTTTATACATGTACCTTTCAAGAAGGTGCCATTTTGTGTGTAGAAAAGAAAACACCATTAATTTTAGTTCAAATTTGGTGTCGTGTGGCGCCAATGCTGCTTTTTACAGAAATACTTTAAAATTTTAATTTATTTAATTTTTAATAATTATAAAAAAATATTTACTAAAAACCAGTTCAATGTTGATGCAAAAATAAGTATAACTTTTGTCATGGGGCGACATTTGCCTTAGCTGGGAACAATGAGTGCATTCAGCAGACACTGTTTGTTACATAAGTGTTGCTCAATAATCAGCTGAACGCTTTGAGTGCTGAGCGATGAGCAAACATGTTGAGTGATCGCTCAAAATATTTGGTAGCAAAGAAAATTACAATATTTCAGTTCAGTTTGATTTTTAAATCAAATTTTATAAAATATTTTTATATCCAAAATCATTTTGATTTACAAATAAAACTAATGTAAATTTTTTACAAAATAAAATTCAATAGTTTTTTTTGAAAACTCAAATTTGTTATGAAAAGAAAGTGAGATCATCATTCAGAAAATGTATCAAATAAAAAGCTGTTACAAATAAACTGTATAGTAGCAGGTTTTCCTGCTGACCGCGCCAAATGTTTTCGTTTCTTATTATAGTGGTTCATTTCCTTGCTATGTGGTTTTTGAATTTGATAATCGATTCTCATTCGCGCAGTTTCTGAACCGTTCGGTGATACAACGAAACTTTTGATGTCAGCAGAGCGCTGGAAAGTCTGGGCTACTTCTTGAAATGTAGATGTATTGGCCAAACTGAATATACGGTCTTATTACTACCCTTCGGTAGTAGAATCGAATCTATACAATCGTATCCCTGTGTTTTTTGCGCAGTTGCAGTGTATTTTTAGAAAATTTTCCATATTAAGAAATTTATGAATTTAAATTGAGGACAATCGCTTGTCGCCTTTAATGTATTAAAATTTTTGTAACTTATTCAGGAGTAAGTCATTGCCTAAATTAGTTTTTAAAGCGAAAATAAAATAATTTCATTCGCATGAGAAAATTTCCTTGCTAAGAGAAAAGAGAAAATTCTCTTTCAAATGAAATAAATATTCCCTTGAAACTTGGATTTTTTTCGGAGTAACAATTTTTTTTTTTCGTTAGGACCAGCACTCACGGGAAGACCCCTACTTGTGCAACGCATTGTGCCCGAACTAAGGAAAGGGTTGAGAGGATAGATGTGAACAAACATTCAAAGACATGAACTATCGATATTTTTCTTCTTAAAAAAAAAACTTATTTGATATAAAAAATATTAGATATTTTTATTAAAAAATTTGTGATTTATTCGAGCAAAAAAGAAAATTGTTTGTTGTGATGTTTGCAAAGTTTTTTGAAAAGCTATTATGCTTGTGCTTTGTAATTCTCAAATTGTATTTGCGAGTTTATGTATGAGTATATGAGTTTTGGAACTTTTCAAACATGAATGGTAAAGATCTACTAATGAGTTGGTATTTAGCAACTAACGAAATGCATATAGATTTGCTAACCCACAAGAAATAAATAAAAAATATTTTTATTAAATTTAGAAATTGCTATAAAAGTTTTTTTGAAGGAAATTTTTTACTTAAAATTAGTACGTCATGGTATAACTAACCAGTGTAGATAGGTGTGGGGATTTCTCCCCAAATTGGGGATTTTAGGTGGTTTTTGGGGACAGATTATCGTGGGGAGGGATTTGGGGATTTTTCATTTTCAGTATACCTATTATCAATTTTGCTTTATTTTACCATTTTCTTTCATACATTTATTTACATACATATATGTTTCTTGTATCTTGGCGTTTTTCTTCTCCATATTTCGGTTATTTCAAGGCATTGGTACTTAGGATGTTGGTTTTTATAACCAGAATTTATTGAATTTGATATTGCCAAAATGGCTGTACTAATTGACGTTAAGGAAAGGAGTTTGGTTGTTCATTGATGTTGGCATAGAATGTTCAAAGGAATTAGAAGCAAAAGGAGTTCAAACAAATTTTTTTTAGATTATTTAACTGTACTAGCAAAATAAATGCTTAAAATATTCACTGAGAGTGTGGAAAATTTTGAGTTATTTATAAATTTACAACTCGAAAGCATAGAAAAAAAAAATAAATTTGATTCCGTGTATGGAATTTTAAAATATTCTATGGATTTAAAAGTTCCATTGAGCACATACGAATGCATTAACTTAAACATATGTATGTAATAAAATTAATAAAAAAAAATGTTTTTTATGATTCTTAAGCTGGATTCACCCATTGTTTCGGAACAAAATTTTTGTCCGGACAAAGTTTTTTTTATATGAACTTTGACGTTTCTCTTTTAGAGAGTGAGAGAAAAAGAGAACAAAATTTGTTCTGAACAGTTTTTGGTTGAATTGGTTTAATTTTAAATTTTGTCCGGACAAAGTTGAAATAAGCTGCCACCTATTTTATTTTCTCAGCCATAGTTGAAACGAGCTGCCATATGATGTTATAAGTATGTATAATAAAAGCGCATAGTAACTTATATCCAGTGAAATACAAATAAAGAAAAGCTCAATTGCTAGTAAAAAAAAACTAACTGACTTTTATTAATTTTTTTAACATGTAATTTTCTTATTAAACAGTTAAAAATAACTGCGTTTGACAAATAAAACACCAAATTTAATTCATCTGTCACTGTACTGCCACCTTGAAAAATTAATAAAACACATGTATTTCATACGGTAGCTTTGATTTTCCAGACAAATCGTTCGAAATGAGTGAATCGTGTTTCAAAAATGTTTCAGAACAAAAAATTTTGTCCGGACAAAAATTTTGTTCCGAAACAATGGGTGAATCCAGCTTTAATATACATACATTTATTGGGGACAAAATTGGGGATTTCCAGTTTTAAAATGGGGATTTTTTGGGGACAACACTCTTTAATTTTGGGACATTAGACAATATTTACCTGGCTACAATGTAACTAACCACTACGCATGCAGTGTGCATTGTGCCAGACCTATTAAAATTGATTACTAGAGGAAGTATAAAGGGAGTTAATTTTGTTAGTTAATTTTGCTGTACAGTGTAATTTGAATTATTAATTTTAACTCAAGAACTCCATCCTGTTGTGTCTTAATTTTAAAATTAAGAAAATTGTGGTTTTAAATAAAGTTTTTAATTCATAAAACTATTTGTAGTAATTTTCCTGAAATTTAAGAATTTCTTTTTCCCTACTGATCTAAGGACACGAAAATAAATTCATTTATTTATGATTATGTGGTATTAAAAACGACAAAAAAAAAAACAAATGCTAACTCACAATAAGAACGCTGTCAAAATCTAATTAAATCCTTGTCTCATCTTAATTAAAGACTACAAAAGGCAAAACAACAGGATTTTTTTTGTTCCTAAACAACAAAAAGCTTTTTCATGTGTTTTTTTTCGTGCTCTTGATATAAGCTGACATTTAGCCATCAAAGAAATTTGTATAAATTAACGCCTCCCGCCCCAAAAAAAAAGCTGATAAAATATCATCCAACCACCTGACTTTTAAATCTCGGCAACGTTATGAAGGCACTTCATTATCTTTGTTAACATCCTTTCGCTTTTTTCGTTTGCTTGTTCGCGTTTCTGTTTTAATTCTGTGTTAGATTTTCTATGAATAATTACATTACAATTGTAATTCAATTTAATGCCAAACATTGTGATTTAACAATTCAGCAGACGACATATTTTTTTTTTATTTCTAACTGCTGTCATGTCGAAGCTTAACCAAGAAGTTGGAGAATTTAAAAGTGTTTGTTGGAATAGAGGTGAGAAATAAAGTAAAATTTTGTGTTTGTCTAAAGAAGATGCCCTACAGTAGGAAAAGGCATATGTGGGTTTCTTCATTTAATAGAAAGTTTAATATAAAAAAATATTATACGAAGTACCAAAAGTACAGATTCGACCGGCTTTTACACTTAAAAAGTACCCTTTATTTTAATCACATGCTAACCTTCTACCAAAAAGGTACCAAAAGTAGCAATTTTTCCACATTTTACAACCCACACAAAGTGCCCTATATGTTAGTGTGAAATATAAATTATAAGAAATAAACAAAGAAGTATCAAAAGTACCATTTTGTCACGTTTTTAGCCTAAAAAATGTACCATAAATAATAATCTTAGTTAGAGAATTTCTGAAGAGAAATAGTACTAAAAGTAAAACAGAACCATAAGTGGGAAAGTACCAAACAACCCACTTTTTTTTATTATTATTAGCAGCCGTCTAAAAGTATGTTAATTTATAAAATATTTGTACAAAAATATAAAGTAACTAAAGCACCAATTTATCTCGTGTTTAGCCCTTAAAACGTACCATATATTATATTATAGATCACATGCTAGTTGTCTACCAAATTTAATAAAATTTCATTAAGAGAAAATGTATCAAAATTTTAAGAGTACCAAAAGCATTAAAGTACCATAAGTAAGAAAGTACCAAACATACTAGATTTTTCTCATTTCAGCCCCCAGAAATTATGTTAATTATAAAATATTAGTATAGATATAAGTATGAAAATAAAAAATATCAAAAGTATTTTTATATTATTATAATTACGAATAAACGTAATTATTATTTGAACTTATATTGATTTACATATGAAAAGTAATATTATCAGGCTCAAGTTCAGTTTTATTGAATTAATGAAAATTCAAAATTACTAAGAGTTTTTTTGTGTTTGAAAATATTATTATTTATATCCAATCAGTTTTTAGCAGAACGTATCAGTACTGATTTCAAGGCCGCTACACCTCTCATCAGCGTTCAATTGTCCATCTTTACAATTTTCGTAAAGTGGATACTAATTGAGAAGAATATCAACTATTAAACCAGTTTTCAACAGAAATAGAATATGAGAATTAATTTTTAATTCAATTTTTATTCTACAATGAAACAGTGCTGGTTAGTACGAAATTCCCTCATTACTGTTTGGAACTAATAATCAACACAAACTCATAGTCCGTTATCATCAAAGTATTCTACTTTGTATTTTAACGTTTTTGTTGTTTTTACTCTATATTAGGGAAATTCACATATTACTGTGACCCCTGCTATTAGGGTATTTATAGCTCGTGCCCAAGCGGAATTAATATTTTTATATTATTATAATTACGAATAAACGTAATTATTATTTGAACTTATATTGATTTACATATGAAAAGTAATATTATCAGGCTCAAGTTCAGTTTTATTGAATTAATGAAAATTCAAAATTACTAAGAGTTTTTTTGTGTTTGAAAATATTATTATATATATCCAATCAATACGAAAATTGTAAAGATGGACAATTGAACGCTGATGAGAGGTGTAGCGGCCTTGAAATCAGTACTGATACGTTCTGCTAAAAACTGATTGGATATAAATAATAATATTTTCAAACACAAAAAAACTCTTAGTAATTTTGAATTTTCATTAATTCAATAAAACTGAACTTGAGCCTGATAATATTACTTATCAAAAGTACCAATTTGTCCCGTTTAAAAAACTCAAAAAATACATACTTTATAAATTAATTTGTGTGGCATGCTATAATTCATAATGAAAAATGCAACAGTATTAAAAATAATTTTTAAAACATATAAAAAGTACCAAATAGTACAAATTTGTACCTTTTTATCCCTTAACACATTGAGCCCCACGTTTCCCACCGGTGGACATTTGTATTTTGATGATTTGAGACAATGTGACCACCCGTGGTCATTGGTGGATTTACTTTATGAGACATCGTGGCCACTTGGGCCCAAGATCTATTTCGACATTCTGGGAAAACCGTTGGTAACAATAAAAACAGGAAAAAACAACAAAAATACATTTGGTTTATCAAAAATCAATGTCACAAAGTCACATTGCATAAAATCAATAAAACTAAGTTATCAAATTTTGGTCCCAGCTTATCAACTAAGGAATAACCACTTGTCAGCACGCGGTCAACCAGTGCCGAAAAAAAATGACCACTGGTGGGCACGTGGGACTCAAAGTGTTAAAAAGTAGCCTTTATTACAAATTTATTATAGGGATTTTGGCGGTATAGTTGAGCTCTAATCTAAACATCTTAGCATACCAATTTTCTCATTTCTAATGTTAACTTGACAATACGTACCAAAAGTAGAAAAAGTACCAACCCCAGAAATTACTCAATGTCTTAAAGTAAAGAGTGCCAAAAGTACATATTCGTCCTTTGTTTTACCGCTTAAAAACTAACCTATATTTTAATCCAGCGTCTACCAAATTTCATTCAACTATATTTAAGCGATTTTCGTGTTATAGTGAAACAAACGTACAAACTTTCTCATTTATAATATTAGTAGAATTTTGATTACAAAAATTTTTTTGATTAATAGCTTTTTAGCACTCAAAAAAACATAGACTCTTTAGGGAACTTGAAAATTTCGCTTTATATATGTATGTACATTACGAACAATATACCAGTATAATTTTTTTAAATTTCGGAGAATGAAAATGCCGAATAATACCCTCAAAAAATCTGGCAACTCTATGTTAAACATAAAAATAACTTACCACTTAATACTTGAAGAATAAACTTTTTTTTTTTTCTGCAAGAAATTTTAAATATTTTCAACACCACATTTCTATAACTTTTTCTTAATCAACTAATCAATAAATTTAAATTACATTTATTTTACTAATTCTTATAATATTTTTGCAATTTGGTTGAGGTTTCTATTAATTAATTTACTCTGCTTTTTCTCTAAATTAAAATATTTTAACTGCATTAAATTACACTTCACTAAAAGCATTTAAAAAAAACTACAAAAAATTTACCGGCCAACATTTGTAATAATTATGTTAAATTTGAATATTGGCAATACTTTTTACGAACAGCACGACGAATTCATAAACGAATGGCGCTTTCATTTTTTGCTCTTTGCACTACCACTCACTTGCACACACACCAACAGAGAATAGACAATCAGGCGATGCTTAAAATGCAATAAAAGTACTTATGTACATATGTATGTACATACATATGTATGCAACATGTAAGACTTTTTTCCACTTAGATTTAACACTGAAATTTTCATACTTGTTTGCAATTTTTTTGCGAAATTTTATAGAAAACATATTAAATAATATTTTTATGTAAAAATCTTTAATATTATCCACAAAATTCTTGAGTTTTTCATCATTTTTTTTATCACAAATATAACGGAGATGTTTCTTAAGTACTGCACGCACATATTAAAAGAACTAAAATAACGTAAGCGAGTTGCCGCGTTAGTTAATTATTTTAAGGCAAAATTGCTGACTAACTTTTCTGATGTCAATGTACTTATGCATTTTGGTAAACCGTTTTTCGAATTATTTCATAAAGGGCTTATGTACACATTTTTAAAGCTTTCTAACCATCAGCAGCGCTTGTAAGGACATGTTGTTCTAATTTTCAACGAATTAATTTTTTTTTTATATGTCAAGATTTACAATTAAATTGATATATGCTACATCTGTACATATATGAATGATAATTATTTACCAAAATGCAATAATTTTTTTTAACTCCCCGCTATAAAAATAATAGAAAGTTTAGAATTTTACCTCAATTTTCGAACATCGAATTATCATGACATCTCGACTTCTTAAGAAACTATTCTGACTATTTTTACAATGACGTCTGTGTGGATGACTGTATGCGTGTTTGTGTGTGTATGTGATTGTGTAAATCTTCATAACTTATGATTGCTTAACGGATTGGAACCGAATCTGCGACAGTTGTAAAAAATTTACTTCAGCTAATGCTCTTGAGAAAATTAACCAATAAAGTTCCAAAAATTTCGAAAAGTTTCGAAAATAAAAGTTTTTTGTTAAAATTTAATTTTTAAATAAGTTTTCTACTACCGCGATATAAAATGCAAAATCTAATTAACGCTTTAACTCAAAAGAGAACACCAGCAATGATTAAAATCGCTGGAATCATTTGATAAATATCGTCGTGGAAAAATTTCGATAAATCCTAAACCGTTGATAAAAAGACGTTAGGTTTAGATTTTCTTTAATCAATTATAGAAAGAATACTTATTAAAGTTTCAATTTATAATTAAAGAATAAATAAATAAATAATAAAATGATAAAAAAATATAGAAATATTGATTTGCTTGATTTAAAGCAAAAATTAACGCACTTAAATTAGTTGCATGAATCGACATGTCACAACCCGTACACATTTCTTTCAACTAAAATCAATCCTTTCACATACTCGAATCAATTCCGCTTATAGGCTTATTTACTCGTATACTAATTTCTAACCTGGAACAAATTTGTATTAATAATTTTTATATAAATATCTTAATGTAGGTATTGAACATACGACTAGAGTCAATATTTCGGTGCTTATAAGTATTGTGATCAATATAAAAAGCATTGGACTTCAATACAAAGATATAAGTTTTAAGAATTTTGTAATATTCCAAGTTAATATCCCCAGCAATATATTAATTAAATGTGTTGAAGCATTAGCCATCCCTTTAATAATTATCGTTCAACACATCATCGTGACATTTATTACAAATGTCATTAGAGAAGACTTATACTGTAGATTTTTAATAAATAAAATTTCTTTTAATATAAACCAGCGAGCATTACGTTACTTCATACCACAATCTGTCACATTTTTCACAGCTAACTATCCTGATAATGACCCGCCTATTAGAAGAATGTGCAATAACTTTAATAAATTTTACAGATTTATTAAATATTCTTCAAATATTAATGTTTAAATTTAATTATCACTTTTCTGAACAAATAGTATGTATATATATATGTACAAAACTATGTCTCAACTCTTTGTTAAATTTAATAGATATTTTTGTATAAGCATTATTATGTTTTATTTTCAACATGTCTGTAAGGATATTCTCCATAGACATATAAGGAAAAATAATACCCAACAATAAACATTAAACATATATTATTAAGCCGCGAATTTGATGTTTGAATTTCAGTTATATTTTTTTTTTACTTGATATGGAAATAAATTCATTTATTGTAAAAACAAATTACTTACAGAAAATTGCTTTGACGGCAACACTGCATTCAAATAACCAACCATACGGCGAATTATAAATTCGCCTTAACATGCTGCATTCAAAGAGTCTGTGAGAGTTTAAGGCTGCCAGTGTTTTTTTTTTTGTTTGTATACTTTTTAGTTGCTCCGTTAAAGGAATTTTTGTAAAAAAGTAAAAGCGAAATTATAATTGTTTTCTTTATGTGATTTTTTTTTATATTCTGGGTATAAAAAAATTCTATCAAACTTTTTACTAGAAAATACGAATTTTTTTTGTTGTCGATAAAAACTGGGTTGCTTTTATCGGCAGTCTCAAGTACACATCTGCCGGCTTCAGGTAGTGCATTTCAAATAATTAATCTTTTTAGCCGACTTGCATACAAAAAGAAGGAGGTTGTCAATTCAAGGTGTATTTTTTAATCTCTGAACCTCCATAACTCTCTCATTTGCTATGTCTGCAAGGAATGGCTGGTCGGTGCCAGCTATTTCCTTAAAAATTTGCTTATCGAATAAGAACACTTTCACTTCTGAAGCGATTTTTGTAATTAGTTTTGTTATTGAACGTGTTTCCGTTTGGGCCCCACAAAATTTCCTAATTAAATCGGCACTCCCTGCAAAAATTATGATTATCGCATAATACCTCCATTTATAGGCCGATTTTAAAAAGTATTTGTTTTTTTTGGAAGGGTTTGCAAGCAGTTTGGTCACATAATTTCCTATTTTTTGCAATCGATGGGAATTTTGTTTCCCTAGATTATTGTTGTTGCTTTTTTTTTGAAAACTCTTGAATTTCTTATTCTTTTCTTAAAAGGTATTGCCAACAGTTTGGTAGGTAAAAATGTCACCCTTAGCCCCTACTAATAAATTGATTATTGATTATCCCACATTTTTATCATTTATGAACTTGTTTTTAAAATTTTTTTTTTTTTTTTGAAAATGTTTGCTTCCAATATGGTCCCACAAAATTTATTTTTAAATCGAGGCAAGTTAATCCCCTAATTTAAAGACGGCTTTAAATTTTGTTTTCTGGGTTTGCCGGCAGTTTGGCCCCATAATTTTCTTTATTTTAAATGGGAGGGAATTTTATTCCCCCAAATTTTTGCTTTTTTTTTTGGAAAACCGATTTTCAAAATTTTATTTTGTTTTAAAGAGTTTGCAGTGAGTTCAGTCTCACACAATTTTCTATTTTTGAATCGAGGAAAATTACATTCCCCAAAATTATTGGGATTTTTGGAAAGTTTTTGAATTCATAAAGTGATTTTTATAATTCTTATTTTGTTTGAAAGTGTTCGCAAAGAGTTTGGTCCCAAAATTTCCTTTTTTTTAATCCTGGTTCCCCCTAAATTATAGGGTGTTTTTGTTTAAAATAGTGTACTTGCAGCTTCGTCCCCACTATCTATTGCTTCCTCCTCAAAAGAAAAAAACATTGGAATTCCCAATTTATTGACCGATTTTAAAAACCATGTTTGATCAGCAGTTTAGTCCCATAATTGCTTTTTTATCGGAAGGGCAAGCTGCCTCCCACCACCCTTAATATAATTTAATCTTTCGTGGGAGTAACATAAATCGTTGCGTATTTGCGTCGATTTTTAATTCCATTTGATTGGCTTTTTGTATTGAAGATGGTTTTTTTCATCTGGAAAATAATACCTGAAAAGTAGCGCTTACGACAAGTCGTCTCTATCTATACATTTAAAAATAATACTTTTTAAGAAGTGGTTCCATAAGTTATGTACATCTGCATTATTCTACCGTTACATTTTAATCAATCTCTTCATTGTCAAACAATAATGTCGATGTTAAGAGTATATGGTTGGTTATAATCCTGTGCTTTCCTTTTCTTTTCTCTAGTTGGCGGGCATGCATAAACTTAACCCTGTGTCGCAGTGTTTGTGTGTGTTTGCCTATAGAAATTTAAAATTGTAACATTATTTACATAAGAATATGTTTTTTATTTTGAAAATTTGATTAAATTTAGATACGATTTTGCAAAGAGAAAGAGGCTGAACAGGTTGTCAAGGGGTTGTGAAGGCACAAATGTCATTTGTTAACTTTTGAGGGTGACTGACTGACTGACTGACTTGCTTTGCTGTGTTACGTTTTTTTCCCCACTCCAAAGATCATATTTGTTTTTGTACTGATAGACAAACTGTAATTACATGCAAATTGAGAATAAATTATAAAAGTTATATTTTGATTAAACACACAGAGAAAGTGTAGAAAGTGTAGAGGTGTTTGCTGTTTTAGGTAGTGCTAGGATGGGAGGGTGAAGGGAAAGATGTGGTAAACACAAGTTTTTAATTTAATGTAAATTTAAAAAACACTTTGGAGAAATTAAATTTTTTCATTATTGAAATTTATTTTAATAAGAAATGAAAAATAAATTAATTTATTCTTCGATATTTTTTTTTTTCATATAGATGACTGGGACTTACATCTGTGTTGAGGGTTTTAGGGCATTCTACGTTTCATGTCGTTTATTTAATTTGTATTTTAAGTTGTTTTTCTATTTTAATTAGGAAGCTGCAGCATTTAAAGTAAAAAAATCCCAAAAATTGATTAATAAATACCGAAATTACAAGCGAATTCTCCTCGTTTGTAATAATTCAGAAACAAAAAAGGTTGAAGCTCTTTACATGTCTTCCTGTGGTATTTTTTGCGTTTTTTCCATTTATTTTCTCTGCTTATTTCACTTTAATCTATTTCTAACTTGATTTTAGTGCGCACCTTATATGCCTTTCTAGCATTTCTCTTAAAAAAGGGTTTTATTTAGTTTTTGACTTAAGGTACAGTCAAACATTTGACGAAAAATGTAAAATATTTCCTTATCGTAGTAGTCAGACCATAAACTATTTATAAGAGGCAAACAGTACAACAGCTGTAACAACAACAGTAATGGCAAACAAAATTATTTGCTGCCAAACAAAAATGTGTCTAATGTGAACAAAGTGTGACTACTAAGGGGCTGTGCACATATTACGTAACGCTGTTTTCAGCGATTTAATACCCCCCACCCCCTCCGTAACGCTTTTTAATAATTTTTCAGTACAAAATTTCCAATCCGTAACAAATCTTTAGCCCCCCCTCTCCCCTTGGAGCGTTAGTCAATATGTGCACAGCCCCTAAAAGGCAAATATTTTAATTTATTTTGGGAAAACAATTATTAGATCTTAATGCTTCAATAAGATTTTTGCGGCTGATATTTTTTTGGCTGCTTTGTTCAACATGCCTCGTGATTCTCTAAAACTACTACTGATGCTGGCTGATAAAAACTTTAAAAAATTATGTTGCTTCCTGCTGCGAGAAAAGCGAAAAATCTCTATAAATTGCAATCTTTTTAAAAAGCCAAAATTAATAATAACAAAAAAACATTAAAAAAAAGGCAAGAAGTTTGTCAGAATTGCAAATTTCGCGAAAAAGCGACAACTTGCGAAAAATTATTAAATATTAATAAAGCCATAATATAAAAAAATAAAAAAAAAAACGCTAAAGCCTTAAAGAATGCAAAACAATTCTTCCTAAATCGAGAATATGGCGAAAATTCGCAAACCTTGTAAACGAAAATATTACAAACCCACAAACTTGCGAAATCGCAAAACTGTTAAAATAAAAATAACTAGTAAAACGCGAAAAATCACACTTTGCAAAAAAAATTGCTTATTCACTTGTGTTGAAATGTACACATCGGTGTTGGCTCAAAATTGACGACGAAATATGGAATAAGCGTGAAAGTAATAGTTTTTGTGCAATTTGCAAAAATATTTTATTAAATTACTTTTTGGTTGCCCAACTGCAGAAACTATTCATTAGCAACGAAATGTTTGTTAAAAAACAAATTTATGTTTTGTGATAGATTTTTCTAATATTTTGTTAAGGAAAATATTTGTTCAAGTGTGACCACCGGGAAAATATGTTTTCCCATGTTAGCACCTGCCGTTGTTTGACAACTGTTTCAACAAACAAAATGGGAAAATAAATGTGCGTAGTGTGACCACAAAACAAGTTGTGTATTTATTTACCTAAATTTTTGTTAAACACGAACCAACATATTTGAAGCAAATGTTTCCCCAATGTGACCGTATCTTTAGTTTTCCTGTAGCATTTTCATGTCTTTTTTTTTATTTAATTTTTAGTTATTTTGAAATTTCAATTAATTTCTTTTTATTTATTTTCTAGAATTTTTATCCATAGTTTATTATTATTTTTTTTTTTTTGTAGGACCAGCACTAAAGGGATGACCCCTGCTTTGGCCATTCATTTTGCCAGAACTAGGAGGAAAGGAATAGGGCCGAGAGGTTAAGTGGTTAAGAAAGCTTAATTGTTTTTTACAACCCTGCTATAGCACGTTTTTTTTTCTTTTTTTTTTTCTTAGAACAGTGTCGTATTAATTAAATTTCTTAAGCTGTGTGAGCAGTCATTTTTATTAATATTGTTTTACTTAGCCGACGAATATGCTAACGGAATTTTCTAGCATTCATTCCAAGTGGTGTCAACAACGTCGGACACAATCGACCGTATTCTCGACGTATAGTTGGAAAAAACATATCCATGCATTAGTGGCAATATGCATGTATTAGTAGCAATTTTAAACGCTTATATCACCCACAATTCTGAGTTCACAATAGCCCCAAGTATTTTTTTCACTTCCATATATGTGTATTTTTAATTTGTTAAAAGTTTTATTGAAATCGCTTGTAGAATGCAGTCATAAATTCCATCACAAAAAATGATCTGGCCTATCAATTATGTATATATAGACTTAGTGTATTTGAGTGTAAAATTTGTATTAAAAGCACTCAGTATTTTGTTTTCTCATTCCCAAACAAATTTTAAACTCAAATCACTTGTCACGTCTTGTAGAAACAGCACCTTTACCTTTTTTTTCAATAATTTTCTATTGCCATCATTTTATTTTCTTTCTTATCTTGCAACCAGTAAGAAGTTAAGCCTTTTTCAATGATTTGCTAAAACTTTTCTTAAATTTTAGATCAGTACACAAAGCAACTAATTTGTTTTTGTTTTCTAATCCACAAAATTTTTCGTTTTGAATTGTACATCCGTGTCATGTGCAGTTGATTGGTGTATTTATCCCTCTATTTACATTTTAAAAGATAATTCTGCGGTATCAACGCGATTAAATGCGCTTAAAGCTTAAGTTAACTTTAACTGACTGCATCAGCAATGAACACTATATACATACATACAGAGATTGGAATTACCAGCTAACTACTCTGATTCCACTACAGAGGCTGTTGTAATTTTCCAAAGTTTTGTTTGGGTTTGTTTGTTAACGGCAAACTGACAAACATACGAGTAAGATCTTAAATTTTTCATACACAACCAAACATATGCTGTTATTAGTTTTTTGTTTTCTCTTTTAGTGCACACGTTTTGACATTTTACTAATAAAAAGAGAAATTCTTAAGAAAAACTTCTAGCAGCAGCTTCAGATTTTAAGTCGGCCTAAAAGTAGGCTACAAATTGCAATCGTTTCTTGTATTACAATTTTCGTTTTAAAATAAAGAATATCTATAAAATTCTGATAAATTTCGATGATATTAACAGTAATAGAAAATTGTCGTTTCCTTTTCATACGGCCACGCCTACGGCAATAGACCAAAAGGCTATAAAAATTTAGTAGAGATGGGAAAATTTGTTGTCATCTACTTCCTGGTGTAGAGTAGCCCTGAAAAAATTTTGAAAACTCTTTGGCAAACAACATGTGTTTAACGGGAAACTTATTATAATAAAAAAAAAGAGAAAAAAGAAATAAAACAAAGTAATTCAAGATAAATTTTTTTTTCTTCTGTTATGCCAACATTATAATTCACGTACGAAATAATTATAGCGCCAGGACGTGTTATGAATTTGCTTCGTATTTTGTCATTTTCTTTAACTTTTAAGAATTTTTTTCTGTTCCTTGTTGTATTCTTTGTTTTAGTTTTTTTTTCCTGCTGCTTATTTGGCCACATGAAAATACACAAGAAAAGTGGAAAAATGTAGGAAGAAAAAACATAAAAAGTAAAAAAGAAAAAACAAACAAAACATGTCTTTAGGCTGCATATGTTAAGAAGTGTGACATATTTTAAGGCTTGTATTATGGCTCTTTGGTTTTTTTTTTTTTTGCTTTTCAGCAAGATTGAAAGAATGTGTGATAAGTTTTTTTCCTATTTTTTTTTAAGACAATACGATAATTTGTTGTTAAGAAGTCAACAGAAGTACAACATTTGTTGCAAGAAGACATGGAAAAATAAAGTTTAAATAAAATAAGAAAAAAAATAACTGATAATAACGTTAAATTTAAATTAATGAAGGTTTTTACATGCAGCAATATTTTGTTAAATTATTTGACTTAAGAAAATTGAGGCCTGGAACAAGATTTTTTTATTCAAGGAAACACCCAGGTTGTAAAGCTGGAACCGAACGCTACACCTCTGGAGTGAAATAAGTTTTTCAAAGAAAAATTCCTTTTAGCAAAAGAAAAACTGAGAAGGACCTAATTTACGTTTTAAGGTTCTTTAAAACAGGACTTCTGAAAGTCCTGCAGTGTGCTCACTACTTCCAGAAACTCGGATATTTTTTGCTGGGATATTTAACAAAAAAAAAAAAAAACAAAATAACTGACACAACTGTTTTTTTTTTTTTGTACAACAAAATTTTTTTTTAATAAAAAAAATGTTGTTGTCTTCATAAACTCGAATTTTAAAGTGAATTGAATCACATGTCATCTGTTGCTGACACGTTGAAAGTACGTGTTTTTTTTTTTTTCTATATTAAATTCTTTTTGTAAAAGAGATATTTGTGTTTTTTTTTTTGGCATTTTTAAGACAATTGGTTTCCTTTTTTTTTTTCTTCTTGATGTTATTTAGTTTTCAGCTCCATCATGCGCTGAGATTATAATGGAAATTTTCAAGAAAACTTAAAAAGTTAGAAAAAAATTAGAATTTAAATTTATTTTTATTAAAGAAAAATTACTAAAAGAAATCGTAAATAATTGTGACAACACTAAAGTAGCAAGCATCAGCATACAGTTTTGAAAGGCCACAACAATATTCCATCACCTTTTAATTTCATAAAAACTAAAGTTGAATTGGAAGTTCAGTTGATGCCTGCATTTTTTTGTTGCTTATAGCAGGCAACCCATGTGTGGCCTTTTAACTTATGCAAAAATATTTCGAATTCATTTGAGAGTTACAAGAGAATATGTGAAACTCTAAAAGTGTATTCGTACTTTAATTACGACACTATGATTATTGGACCAATATTCTTAATATAACAACAATCTATCTACTCCCTATCCCTCTCTCTGAGTTCCGGCACAATGCACTGCATATGTAGGGCTCGTCCCCAGAGTGCTGGCCCTAATTAAAAAAAAAAAATATAACAACAATTTAAGCAAATGTTTTGCATTAAAAAAAATATAATTTTTTTTTTCTTAGGAGAAGAAGTTATGCACTGCATTATGCCAGAACTAGATTCGAGAGAGAAAGGGATAGGGTAGAGCAGATAGATGTTGGAAATGTCGAAGACAGCTTAATTCTTTGTAGTTTATATTTGAAAAAGGACAATTAATTAGAAGTTCAATTTGTTGCTCAAGGAAACCGCCCCCATACTGGCTATTTCTGCGGCTTTAAGTTTTAAAAACAGCATTTTGGTTAGATTTTTATGTGTCTAAAAACTTTTCTTTCTCATTTTTTTGTGCAAAAAAACTTTTTTTAGAAACTTTAAAAAGTTTTTTTTTTTAATTTTTAGTCTATCTTAAGCATGTCTGCTGATTTGATAGAAAAACCATCATCCTAACTTTTTGAAAAACTCCATACAGTCTAAATAAAGTTACAAAATAAAATGTGTGATAACACAAACATAAAGAGAATAAAAATGTTCTTTTTAAAGAAGAAAGGAAAAAAAAGAAGGTAAAAAGAAATTAAAGACTTTAAATTAAAATTGTTAAATATTTAAATGTAGAAGGATAGGCAGTACTCCATAGTGCTGTCCTTTCAAAAAACACAAAAAAAACCTTAGCAAGGGAAAAAAAATCAATGAAAGGGAAAGAAACGGAAAATGCTTTGTTAGCTGGTTATGATTTCTTGCTTCCTTTTCCAGCTTTTAAGGACTGTTGCTATTTTTTATTGTTATTATTTCGACTATTTTGACAATCCCCAAAGGAATTTTCTATAACAATATTAATACAAAAAATTTGCCAGCCCAAAAGTTCTATCTATTAAAAGTAAGTCTCTCCCTCTCTCTCTCCCATTTTCACTATGTTCGATTCGTTAGTATATAACTCTGGTAATAATCTTAACTTGTTCAATAGAAAAAAACGAACCCTTGAAAATGAAATTGAAAATAGCACAGACAACAATGTAAAATAGACTATAAATAAATACAATTTATTTACAAAACATAATAACTTCCTGTTCAATGGGCAATTTTGTGTGTAATAAAGTCACAATACTTTTTTGCTTTTTTTTTTTTAATATATTTCGCTTTTCATTATCTGTATTTTAAATCATTCATAACGAAAACAAACAGCCAGGAAAAACATGTGAATGGACTAAAGGCAACACAAGCGAATCTAAAATGGCTTAAAGAAGTATTAAAAGGGAGCTGTAACAAAAGATTGATAGAGTAACATCCATCGCAAAATTATGATGTATGAAATGAGTATGTCAAGGCATATTTCATAAGGATATGCACGGTAAGATGTATAGAATGGAAAATAAATTGCATAATTTTATAAAAGAATAGAAAAAAAAACAAAAATAAAACATTTTTGCCGAACTACACTTGCAACTGAATACACTAGCTGATTTTTTTTTCTTCGCAGATATTAATAAAATTTTATTAAAGAATAGAAAATACAAGTAAGAAACTTATAATATAATCTATTAATAAATTTTCTTAACTTTTGCCGAACTTCACTTGAAAGTGAATACCCTAACTGTCTTCATCTATTCAGATATAATGATAATTTTATAAAATAATAGAAAAATAACAATAAGAAATATATAATATAAAGCATCGAAAGATTTTCTTACTTTTTGCCGAACTACACTTGAACGTGAATACCCTAGCTGTGTTCTTTTCTTCCCAGAATTTAATAAAATTTTAGAAAATAATAGAAAAATAACAATAAGAAATATTTAATATAAAGCATCGAAAGATTTTCTTACTTTTTGCCGAACTACACTTGAACGTGCATACCCTAGCTGTGTTCTTTTCTTCCCAGAATTTAATAAAATTTTAGAAAATAATAGAAAAATAAGAATAAGAAATATATAATATGAAGCATCGAAAGATTTTCTTACTTTTTGCCGAACTACACTTGAACGTGAATACCCTAGCTGTTTTGTTTTATCTTCTCAGATATTAATAATAGACTATCAAGTTAAGTACTAAAGCCGGAAACTTTATTATATTATATTTCATATATACATACTTACATATTTCCTCACAATTAATTTTAAGGCAGGCATAGAACACAAAGAATGAAAAAAAAACAGATTTTTATTATTTATAGAAAATACGAATATCCATCAAAGAAAATTATCAAGAATTAATATTTGGAAAAATGGCGCAATATGTCGTTGAGAGGCATAAGAAAAGCAAAAAAAAAAAATAAAAAAACCAAAATTATTTATAATAAAAATGAAAGCAAAATTCTGTAAGTAATCATGTTTTCGAAGGCCGCTACATCTTCTCAACGGCATTTATATGGTTGTGCCACTCGTTAGGGATGTCAAATAATAAATAACCGAATTATTTGATGAAAAGGAAAACGAGAACTATTAGTTATTTGCATTCCTTTGCAGCATCTGGTCTGCTTTTCACTTATGTTTATGTGATTTTTGCCATATCAATGGTGACACGTGTGGCCGCATTCCTATCAGGAGTCAAGACCTGGACATGCTCTAAAGGGTCGGAAGTACAGTCAAGTCTTCTAACAAATGGCGACAATTAAAAGACTGCACTTTTTTATCTTGCAGCATTGTTAACTGCTTTGAATTAAGAAATCAGTGGTTATCATCTCTAAGACGCACCACCGATTACGAAGAGAAGATAGCGGTTAGACAAAAAGTTTAAGGAATTTCATTGAAGTAAAAAAATAGTATATTAAATAAATTTTCTTCCCAATAAAATTTTAAACTTAATATAGGGCTTTATACATGCCACTAGTACTGTTGACTTGGCTTTCCCCTAAATTTCATCACTAAACTTTATATTAAATAATTTATAGCAAAAAAGAGTGCTTTTAACAATAAACTGAAAATATATTGAGTGTTTAATGCTATTTTAATCATAAAGGCTTAGCATACCCTAAAAAAATATGTTGTACGAAACATCATAAATAATCTGTTGCTGTTATGCACCGTATTATAGGCAACACTTTATTTTGATTGATGAGCCTGTAAATATACTACAGTTTTTTCTGCTGTTGTTTTAAGGTTTCTCTTACTAGTCTGGCTGTTTTCATTATCACTTTCACGGATGAAATTTTTTTGTGAAAGCAATAATGAAAACTGTATTAAGAGTTGAACAGAGGATTTATAACGCATCAAGTGGATATTGTGGTAGGGAAACGGTTTTTTATATAATTTGTATGTTATTTTCTAAAAATGTGAGATAACTATAGAAATCATAAAAATTTCGAAAGGTACCAGATTTAAATTTTTAAAATCTTTTTGAGCTCATAAGAAATTTATTACTTTAAATTGGTTATACTCATTCTTAAAATAATACATACATATATGTATATATGCGTATGTATAATTATTCGAATGTACGATCATTCGAATAAATAATCGTATCAGTATTTATCTAATTATTCGATTTTAAATTTGAAAAATTTAATTTAATTTTGATTTAAAAAAAAAATTATTCGACAAATTATTCGAATAAATATTCGGGGTTTTTTTAGTTAGTATTCGAATAATTAATTTGATTAATGTTCGTTAAATTATTCGATTTTTAATTTTATTATAAAAATAAAAACATTTATTCGAATAATTATCCGAATATGTAATCGGGTATTTGTTTTACTAATTATTCGAATAATATAAGCAATGTTCATCACATTATTTAAGTTGCAATTTCATGATTATTAAAAAACAATTTTTATGCTACTTCTTTGAAAATTTTTTAAAATTATTATTTGAACAATTATTCGAATAAGTGATCTGGTATTTTTTTTTAAATTAATATTCCAATAATTGATTTGATCAATCTTCTTCATATTATATGAGTTATAATTTTATTATTTATTAAAAACAATTATTCGAATAATCGGTTATTTTTTTAAATTAATATTCGAATAATTAATTTGAACAACGTTCGTCATATTGTTTGAGTTTTAATTTTATAATTATTAAAAAACAATTATTCGAATTATAATTTAGGCATTTATATTAAAATTATTATTCGAATAATTATGGGAATAAGTATTTGGGTATATTTTTTTTTTAATTATTATTGTAATAATTCATTTGATTAGTGTTTGTTAAATTATTTGAACTGTAATTTTATTAATTTTTAAAAAAAACTTGCCGAATAATTATACGAAAAAAAAAAAATTATTCGTATTTTACGAATAATAGATTTGATTAATGTTCGTCCAATTATTCGAGCTTTAATTTCATGCGAATAAGTATTTTTTAAGTATATTAGCCTTTACTTAACTCTTCAACATATTTGTCAATTTTTAATCGGATTATTAGTCAAATAATATTGTTTTACGTTTGAAATATTTTTAATAGCTTCTTATTTTTTTAGTATAGAATATATAGAATTTTCAACAATATAAAATATTCGATTAAAATTGAAATTGTTGTTGTTCATATTATTTTTATATTTATTTTTAAAATATTTGACTTGTCTTTACTCTCCAACAAATTTGTAAATTTTTAATCGAATAATTAATAGAATATTTCTTGGAATAATTATTCGAGAACTTATTCGAATAATATATTTGTCTTTTTGAAATATTTTTAATAGCTTTTCATATTTTTAGTATATTTTCAACAATACGAAATAAAAAATTCTCCTTCATATACGAATAATATATAGTCGAAAAAAACATTCGATTAAAACTCAGTTATTATTGTAGTAGTTTTCATATTCATATTAGTTTTTTTTTTAATTCTTAGATTATTGGGCTTTACTTTACTCTTCAACAAATTTGTAAATTTTCAATCGAATAATTATTCGAATATTTCTTGGAATAATTGATCGAGTATTTATTCGAATAATATATTTTTCAGCTTGCAATATTTCTAATAGCGTTTTAGTATATTTTTAACCATATGATTTAAAAAAAAATCTTAATTTGCGAATAATATAATCGAATATTTTATTCGATTATAACATTAATATAATCGGAAGAATTTTTCAGTCCTTATTAATTTCTCTTTACATCTTCGGAAAATTTTTATACGTAAGTAAGTCCTTTGGCCGGATTTGAAATAATTTGAAAATTTTTATTCGAATAATTAATCGCTTTTTTTTAGGCTAGAAAATTAATAAAACAAATGTTGCAAATGCTTGATTAACTATCAGTTCCAAGTGAAATAAATGTTGTTTTTAAGCTGATAAGTCAATATAAAATAAAATTCTTATTCCATCAATGTAAGTTTTATTCGAATACTTAGCTATTATTACTCGAATACATAATTATTGATAAAATTATTCAGCTTGATATATTGAAATACTTCTAGAAATGCCGGAAAGTCACTCATCCCGGTTCTATTGTTTGTTCATCACTTTTAGAAGTATTCATTATATTAATTCATTCAATTGAAGTATTAATTAAGATAATTTCTTAAGCAAGTTTTAAAGTACTTGAAAATTTATATATAATTATTCTTATGCAAAGCCTAGCAATATGCAACAATTTATGTAAATTTTACCCACTCGAATACACACATATTGTGTCTGGCAAAGAAAGCAACCAACAAAGTCATGGTCACAAAAAAATATCATTGTAGTAGAAAAAAAGGAAAACAAATAAACTCACACACTCACAAAGTCCCTGACTTAAGAGAGGAGAAGCAAAAAAAAAAAAATCATCAGTTATTCGCTTTGTTTACAGACTCAGCAAATATTTGCATGTTTGTTTATCTTTTGGCGACTACAGCATACTTTTAGGTTAAATTGTCAAGCTAAATAAATACACACAGTGCGCAGCACAGTAAAAAAAATATATTGTTTAAATTGTTTTTGTTTGTTTGATTAAAAAATTTCGAGACAAAACTATACAAATATATATGTATTTATTTAAGATCCTTTTTTCCAGCTTTATACATTCACACATAGAAAATATCATAAACACATACATGTGTAAATACAGACATGCATGCATAAAAATCTCTACTGAAAAAGAAAAATTCGAAACAATATTATAAAAATTAAGCCATGTCTGACTATTCGTTAAACACCGACTGAATGAGTCACTGTCACAGCATGTCAATTTCAATTTGACATTTATTGTATGTTGTGTACATTCTTTACCAATATTGTTGCATTCTACTGCCAGTTATTGTTGTAGTTTTGCCTTTTATTATTTATATGTGTTTTTTTTTTTCGTTTGTTTGTTTGCAGTTCGGTTAATAGAAGAGACAGCAGTCAGAAGGGGGTTTTTTGTTCATTAATAAGCTCTATACATATACGAAAATAACTCACAAATATACATATAATGTACGTGTACAATATGTTTTCATGGCTACTTTAATGTTTATGTACGAGTGTGTACATATTAATTTGAACACAACACGTACACCATACAATTTAAATAAATGAACACAATCACTATTGTCATCATTCTTTGGTTTTTTGGCGATGAATGTTGTTAAAATATCAGCATCAAGCCCGAAAATTTTTAAAGGATATTGGAAAATTGTGACCTATTGGTCAATTAACGAGGGAAGTTCAGAAAATATTAATTGGAAATATTTAGAAATATTTTACAAAAATTTTTTAATATTTTTTTCTTCGATAAAAGATTCAAGAAGTTTTGATTTCAAGTACAGAATTATCAGAATATCAAAATACAAGAATTTTGGGCGGTTATTTGTTGGATTTAAATTATTCGAAGAGTTATCGTGTTGCATTGACACGGTTGTCTCGTCAAAAATATTTTTTAATACCATTGGCTTTTCTTCTGAAATAGTTCTAAAAATTTTTATTCGAGTACATAATTATTCGGTTTTGTATACGAATAATTATTCGGTTTTTTGTTCGAATAAATGAAGAGTTTACATATTGAAAATTAATCATGAGACTATTCTTAACTACGCAAAATAGTTTTGATCCCTGAATTGATTTTGTGAAAAATTTTATAGGTAAATAATTCAAATTTATTGATAATTAAAATTTTACTTTATTTATACATGAGATCTCTGTAGTATTTTGGCCAAAAATCAATTCAATGTCTTAAGCCTGACAAATTAAAATTTCTTTGATTCGAATAAAAAAATTCACAACTTAATTATAAATTTTTTATTCGAATATTTAATCAATTTTTTCAATTATTCCGTTTTTAATATTTTTTTTATTTGAACAATTTTCATAACTATAATCAACACAGTTTTTTGTTTTATGTGTATTTTAATAAGTTTATATATGTTTTGATGTTGACTAACCGGTTTTTTATTCGAACAATTATTCGAATAATTTTTTTTTAAACAATGACTTAATTTTCCATTTAAATGGTGTATTTTTTTCTGATACTAAAAATTATAAATTTTTTTTTATTCGAATTGCTACTTAGGTTTTTTTCGAAGATTATTCGAAATTTTAAATTTATTTATATGTGACCTGGTCTATGAAAGGCGACCATATGTTCGAAAACAAGTTTTCTAGAAAACTGCTATTGAAGTGAAACAATAACAGTATTTTTCGTATTAGTACTCTTCTTTCTCTTCACTTTTAGTAAACTTTTAAGCAAATTGTGATTTTTTGGATTTCACCACGAGAAAGAGCGTCCCAAACTCTATCCGAATCGACAAGAAAGTGAAAAAAGGTCCCTTTTCATAGACCAGGTCACATATATTGGATTTAAAATATTTATTTTTATGTTCGAATAATTTTTATCGCAATGTTATTTGAATAATTATTCGATTATATTAAACGACTTAATTTGATTTTTTGTATGTTAATATTAATGGGCAGTTTTTAGTTTTTCCTTTTGTTAAAAAATCCCTGTATTCTTTCTTTCTTTAAAACTTTTTTGCGATTCTAATCGAGCTTATATTTCTTTATTAATCTATTGCTTAACTTTCATAACCATCCTCGCTGAATAATATATATTTGCTTTATAACGATTCATGTACGCACGGCTGCTTGGCATCATTTATTATTTTATATATGCGGTGTTCACACTGTTGTCATATCAGGCATATTGTCTTAATGTCTTATTATTTTACAATAGTTTAAAAAAATTGTTGATGTGCTTCAAGCAAAAAAGTCATATAATAATAAGACATTTTAAGGTATGTTTATGGTTTGTCATAAAATAGCAGTGGAAATCTTAGTCGAGCAGCTGCAACTCCTTATTCGAGCCGGCGATAATATTTACAGGCCGCCGCTACTTTAAAATAAAACAAGAATGTAAACAAGGCAAATTCATTACCAGGTATATGCACGAACAAGGCGAATTAATTATAAGGTGGATGCAGAAGCAAATTCCCGTGAATTTATACATTACCTACACAGTCAAATTTGTTACATATTTTCCGGCGCCATTTTAATGAATTCGCCGTGAATGAAAATATGTGTTTGTGTAACTGATCTGCCTGGCAGCTTGTGAACATTTTTCCTCTTGCCGCCGTCCAAAAAAATAGTTCGGCAACAGCTGCTTTTGATTATATTTATTTCAGCAAGTTCGTATAGATAAAAAAATTGAAAATTTTAATTGATAATGGACATTTTAGAAAATTTACAGGAAATTTATTGCTTTCTTTATTGACAATTAAAAAACATTTACATTTAAGCCAAAATGCAAACGTATGTGTATGCGCAATAATCCGAATAAAATGGAGTGTTGTTAAATGTTTATCAGCTGGCACAATTATGACATAGCACACTCATTTATGACGGGGTGTTCACACTTGTCATATTTTGGTGTGCTATTATTTTATGACATATGACTTATGACTACAGTGTGAATACCCCAATTATTATTATTATGGGTATTGTGTTTTTCAATTTTTGGATTTCGTATTCTTTTGCCGCCTCTGTTTCTCTTCTCTTTGGGGCTGGGCACATATTACGTAACGGTCCAGGGGTGGGGGGATAAAGATTTGTTACGGTTTGGAAATTTTGCACTGAGAAATTAGTTAAAATTAGTTAAAAGCGGCACATATTACGTAACGCTGTTTTCTGAGATTTTAAACCCCACCCCCCCCCACACCCTTCGTAACGCTTTTTACTAATTTTTCAGTGCGCCGTTTTTAATCCGTACCAAATCTTTATCCCCCCACCCCTGGACCGTTACGTAATATGTGCTCGGTTAGAGCGAGCACATGGTAAAATGGCTCACCGGATTTCTATAGGATGTGTGGGGATGAAGAGGAGCCAGAAACTATAGAGCATATAATATGTCATTGCCCAAGGCGTTGCAGATTCATTTCTTTAAAATAAAAACGTTTAAAAAAAGTTCCTTTTGAAAAAATTCCTTATAAAAAAGTACTTTATAGAAAAGTACGTCTTAAAAAGTACTTTTTAGACAAGTAAGAACCTCTTATATAAGTACATACTTTATTAAAAAGTACTTTTTAAAATGGCACGTTTCACAAAAACGACTAATAACAATTGGTCCCTTTTGATAAAGTTGCATTCAAAATTAATCTATTCTATATATATAAAACCGAATGTGTGTTTGTTTGTTTGTTTGTTTGTTCCTTATAGGAGGCCGAACCCTTGAACCGATCTTCCTGAAATTTTCACAGTATTTAACTGGAGCATATGGGAAAATGGCACTCCAGATTTCTGTAGGATGTGTGGTGATGAAGAGGAGCCAGAAACTATAGAGCATATCATCTGTCATTGCCCTTCGTCGGTTAGCAGAAACATCGGCGAAGTAAAACAATTAATAAAATGCCTGCCAATACAGCTTAACAAAGTTAATGCGTCTACCTAACACCGGAGACGCCTCAACACTGCTATAAAAATTAACATAACGCGCAAAGCAGAGTTGTAAAAGAGTTATGCCTTCTACATTTTCAACATCTATCTTCTCTACTCTATCCCTCTCTCTGAATTCCGGCACAATGCACTGCATACGTAGGGGTCATCCCCTGAGTGCTGGTCCTAATTAAAAAAAAAAAAAAAAAAAAGGCTGCAACGCCATAGGCAGAGATGGCTGAGCAGACGTTTCCATGAGGGCATCGGTGATATCGCGAAGTGCAAACTTGAGATAATCAGGGGCTTTATCATGGGAATTAAATGGCTGAATGATGGATGATAACGGCTCTTTGTGTCTCCTTGGACAGAAAGAAGACTAATTAGTCAATAAATTATAAATGAAGGGAATCACAATGGATCCAATTGGGTCTCGGAGTGGATATGTATTTCACACTACCCTTCCTAACCTAACCTCAGCTAACCTTTTTGAAGCACATTTCATTCCGCTTTTCAAGTGGAGTTTTTTTTTTTGCCTTTTCAAGACTGAGACACAAAAGTGTAAGGATGTAGTTAATTAATTAATTTGCTAAACCAATTAATCGGTTATTATTCGAATAATTATGTACACAGAAATATTATATTAATGCTGCGTGGCTTAAAAGTGAGCTATAGTCGATATTAATATTATTGGAGCTTTTCCTGTCACTAAAATGAACTATCGTACGAGAAATTTTAAAATCTTCCCTGTTTCTGGTAAAACTTAAACATGATTTTAAACTTAAAGACAAAAATTTTTACTTCTATTTTATATTTCTTGCTTGCAATTTTCTATACTGGTTTCCTTTGGTATAAACGTGTCTTTGTATGTTATGTTTAAAAGAGTGAGACAGAGAGAGAGAGAGAGAGACAGAAAATGAAACATATATAGGCTTATGCATAAAGTATAAAAAAATTTAAACACATGTTAAGAAATATTAAGGAAAATTTCTCACGTTTTTACTATAATTACGAATCAAAATACGTGACATGAATGGCAAACAAATAAATAAATACAAATCAACAGCAAAACACATACAGTAACAATATTTTTACAATGTAAAACCCACACACACATGCTGACATTTACGCATACAGGCATATAAATAAGTTTTTGTAGCGCCAACTGTAAGCAAATATTGTTGATAATGAAAATTAACAACTTTAATACAGAATTACATAAAGTATAGTCTACATTTAGGAGTTATCATAAAAACAAATGATATTTCTTGGAAGTGTAGTAGAATTATATGAAAAATATAACAATAATTGTAATAAATACATACACGCAAGAAAAAATAACTGTTTAATAAAATTACCCGACTTAATAATACATACTAAAAATATATGCCTAAAAGTAGGCCGTATAGTATATAATGTAAGCTTTATTAAACTGTCGTAATCATATTCGGTAAATATTTATTTCTAATACAGGATTTTATGAATATTAACAGAAATAATGCCAAATAATGGCATAATAAATGGATTAGGAATTTTATTAATAGGAATTTTATTAAAATGGATTAGCAGGACGATTACGCAAAATGGCCGCTGATAAAAGTAGGAAAAATTTGCTGAGAGTTAACTTTAATAAGGGAAATTTTTGTGGGATTTTCTTTATTTTCGTGGTAAATGCAATTTTAAAATATTTTTATATAGAATTTTTTCCCCAAAAACAAAATGAAAATAAGGTTCGTTATCGAGTTCCACAAGGCGCCTTAACAACAGTCTTCTATAAAATTGTACCTAAGACTCCACAAAATTGAAAATATTTTCAAAACATTTTTAAATTTCTGTTGTAAAAAATGGAAACCTTATTTTAAAAATATTTTAATAACTGAAAGCTGTAAAAAAATATTCAGCAGACATACTTTTAGGCGCAAAAAAAATATAATAAATCCTTACATAACCGAAACAGAAAGTGAAGAGGCAAAACCTCTTGAATGTGATACAATTTTTCGCCAGACCTGGAAGGACCTGTTTGCGTGTTGAAAAATTCTCGTGTTACACTCAAAAAAAAAAAAAAAACAAACAAATAAATCAAAAATTTTACAGAAATTCTATAAAATCTTTTTGAATGTTTGAAAATACAAATTCTTGTGCAAATTTCCTGTCACAAAAAAATATTTACTAAAAAGTAGTTCACAGTTTATTCAAAAATTATTCTTAATTTTTTATTTCAGAGGGCGCGATCTACCATGACTAGTTAGAATGTTTTCAAGTAATTGTATAGTAGGTCATTGCCTTGCTTTATTGTTTTTGATCCTGCTACACGATTCTCAATTTCCGTGTTTTTCATTCTTCTGAACCGTACATTTGGTACAACGAAGTTTAATGCCAACACAGAGCGCTGGATCGTTCGGGGATGTTTCTTAAAAACTTTTTTGTAAAACTCAAAGTCTATTGGGACTACCAGCTACGTCGGCTTACAACCTTAATACTACACCTGGCTACTTCTCACCGGCCACTTCACACATATATAAGTACAGAATTCGTAATTTCTTACATTAACAAAAAATATTTGTTTGAAATAAACTAAAAATGTCCTTCCTAAGTGGGTTTTGATCTTGCTAAATGAAGGTTTTAATATTAAGAGAGCGCTGGAATTTTGTAGCAGTAATCAGGGCGATTGGAGCTAGTTATCTTCAGCAGGAGATACAAAATAAATAGCTTTTTGCTACCTAGGATTGGCGGACTGGAGTTAAAACTAGCAAAGGAGGCCAAATACTTGGTCAAACTTTCTTGGACAAGAAACATACAAGAAAGACTCAAGAAAGGGCTCAATGCCTACTATACATGCAGGAATTCCATTGGGAGGAACAGGGGTCTGCAACCGAAGGTGGTAAATTGGATTTATACATCGGTTGTCAGGCCGGTGATTTCTTATGGATGTGTCGTATGGTGGGAGGCGTTGGGGATGGAAAGCCATAAGAAAATGCTTGCTAAGGTCCAGAGGTGTGCTTCGCTGGGTATTACTGGGGCCCAGAGGAGCACCCCTCAGGTTGCCTTGGACGTCATCCTTCAACCGCTTCCCATTGAAGAATGTGTGTTGAGAACGGCGGAAAGGTGTTTGCTCAGGCTTATGGAAGCATGCTTTATAAGGCCAGGATTTACAGGTCATACGAGTACATCACTCTTGGAAAAGATTCGTTTTAGGAGACGGGAGACCATATCCCATGGTCTTATGGACTCTTAGGTTGTTGAGACTAATTCTATTAGAACGCCTTCACTAGTCATTCCGGATAGGGATCTTTGTTTCATATCTGCAGGGCTGCACGGTGTTTACAGATGGATCGAAAATGGAAATAGGCACGGGTGCTGGCGTCTATTTTTTAGGAACGGACATTCGTCGGTCTTTAGGCGAATGTAGTGCATTTCAGACTGAGATTCTAGCGATCCTCAGGGCCACGGAACTAGTGACAGAACATGTAACTGAAGGCATGGAGGTAACATTCTACGTTGACAGTCAGGCGGCGCTGAAGGCTTTGAAGGGGCATAGTGTCAAATCGAAGCAGGTCAGCAAGTGTAGGCTACCTCTCAACTTGCTTATGGACAAATATAGCGTTAGGCTATGTTGGGTACCAGGACATTGCAATATTGAGGGAAACAAAATCGCTGATGAGCTGGCAAGAATAGGGTCAGCATTAGATTTGGCAGTTAGTGACAGGTCGGTTAAACCTCCAATCAGTCACTACTAAAGGGAACTCAGTAATTGGGTAATTAGCAGAACTAAGCATTCCTGGAGGAATAGAGAAGATTGTAGAGTCTCGAGGTTAATATGGACAGAACTAGACTTAGGTAAATCTGATCTACTACTGGGTATGAATAAAAAGGGTTTGAGGGTCTTAGTAGGCACCTTGACTGGGCATTGCTCAGTTAGAGCGAGCACCATCATATGGGAAAATGGCACTCCGGATTTCTGTGGGATTTGTGGGGATGAAGAGGAGCCAAAAACTATAGAGCATATCATCTGTCATTGCCCAAGTCTGCAACGCCATAGGCAAAGATAGTTGGAAACCTTTTTTTAAAAATCGAAATCAATTGGCATTCGAACTAAGGTACATACGCTTTTGGAAATATGCACTCTACACACCGAACTACTACAGCTGGCTACTTCTCATCGGCCAACTCACATAAGTACTAAATTCGTAGTTTCTTAAATTAATAAAATTTGTTTCTTTCAATATTCCACAATAATTTTTTTCTTTAATTATTGGAAAATTTTCTAACACTAGAAATAAGAAATTATGTACTTAAATTGAGGACAAACATTTTCTGTTTTTAAGTATAAAAATTTCTCTGGATTATTCATTTCCTAAATCCTTTTCTGGTTCGGAAAAAATGTCCTGAAACTTAGTAAAAAAAGTTCTTAGTTTTACAAAATTCCTTGCTTTGAAATTTTGAAAGGAAAATTTGATGGAAAATTATGTGTTGCGGACTTAAAAAACCTTCTTATTTTCTGCCGTGTGACACGGAATTTATTTAAACAAATTTTAATCAAATTTTTATAAACTTTAGTACAATAATAAAAAAACACTTTCTGCTGATTATCTTCCCTTTTAATGTTTTAAGTGATAAAAACTTTTTGATAAAAAGAATCTTCCGATGGTATATACTTTTTTAAAAAATAAAAGTTTTTATTTAGAAATTCATGACATCATTTCATATTAATGCAAGAACCACCATCATATAAACAAAGTCAACGCTTTAACCACACAGCCATCAATAATTCATTTAATGTCCAACTCCCTCGAACTCAAAAAAGAGAAAAAGAAAAAAAAAAAAAAAGAAATCGAAAAAAAAATCGTCTTCATCATAAACCAGACATGTACTGACAGTAGAAACATAAATGTTACAATAAAATTCTATGTAATGCATAAAAGATGAAGCGTAAATAGACTAAAAGAAAGACAAAGTGTTCAATTCTTTATGAAAATCTGTCAGGAGTCTTGGTAGCGTTGGGTAGCAGGAAGAACAATAAAATTGTAAAAGCAACCAGCAAATCAAACCTGGCAAACTGATAGAAGAGTCCTAAGAAACAAACTCTCATGCATACGAGTATAAGACAAGGAGGCTTACTAACTTCATAAAAGTAACATGACATACACACGCACACAGTACATACATGCACGCATTTCAAAAAAGTAAATAGGATTAACTTGTCATTCTCAATTGAATTTAATTTTTTTACAAATGTAGATCCCAAAATGTAACAAACACAAACACACACACATATACACACACACACCCACACAGACACTCTCATAGCTAAACTTCACGTTTGTCATTAAACATTCCACATACGTTCATAATACTTCCTTTGTGGAGTTTATTAAACCACAATTGTGTCTGTCTAGTCTTTGAAACGAAAATCATCATCAAACCTTTGTCGTTGTTGTTTTTTTTGCTGTTGTTGTTGTTGTTACTTCTGCATATTTATTAATGGGATGATTTTGTGATTGGTTTTATTGCAGTTTTAGTATCATCATCATTATTATTGAACGAACCACCCCCCCCCCCCCCCCCCCCCCCCCCACCACCACAACAAGCCGCAGTCTTTAGAGCTTTCGATTGAAAAGGATCAAGTTGCCTGTATCAAGTTGTTTAATAAATGTGCATAACTAAATGGTGGTATGTCACATACATGTATGTTGCACTAACGAGAGAGATGAGTACATATTTTAAAATATAGTTTTTGCCAAAAGGTACTTTTTTATATAAATGATTTTTTAATAAAAAAAAACTGATCTATTCATAAAAAAAAAATGCTGTTTTTTTTTTGCAAATAAAATTGCGGTTTTATGGTAATAGGTTTTTCATTATAAAAAAAGTACCTATAAAAAGTACCAAAACAAATGGGCATTCTTAATAACAAGACCATTTTGATAGAAAATGTTTTTTTGAACAAAACTTCAATTTTACTTTACGTACTTCCTAAATAAAAAAAGCTATATATCAAAAACCAAATTTTTTTCAAACGTACTTTTTATCAAAATTGTACAATTAAAAAAAAAATACTTTTTTTCAAAAGTGTTTTCAATTTTCAAAAATAAATCTGGTTGCTGCAAAATGCTTAATTTCGACAAGGTATTTTCTGTGTAAAACGTAATTTTTAGCAAATATTTATTCTGGTCCAAAAAGGTACTTTTTGCCAAAATGATACATTATTTTAAGATATCAACATTTTTGGTACAAAATGCTTATCATCAGCAAGGTATTTTTATGTGAAACGTAAATTTATCAAAAATTTATTTATTTTCAAAAAGTTTTTTTTTTCCGAAAGGGAATTATTTTGCTTCAAAATCTTTATATCGACAAGGTATTTTTATGTAAAAGATACCTTTTATCCTAAATGAACTTTTTTTTAAAGATGTACTTTATATTGATATGATACGTAATATCTGTTGAAAAGGTACTTTTTGTCACAAATATAATATTTCAAAATGTATATTTTTAAAAATTTTTAAACTTCTCCAATACATTGAATTATTTTTAAATATTCTCCTTATCAGCGAGGTACTTTTTATGAAGATGGAGAGTTTTAATCAAAAAGGTTGTTTGGGTCAAAAATATTTTTCTTTTAAAACTACTTAAAGGTACTTTTTTTTTGTATAGGTACTTTTTGTCATAAATATAATATTTCAAAATGTTTAAAAAATACTCCAATAAATTCGAAAAAGATGTTTTTAATCAAAAAGCAAGTTTGGGTATATGATTTTCCAATATTGTTTTTTCTTAAATTTATTTCTTCAAAAAGCTACTTAGAGGTACTTTTTCTGTCGAATATTTTTCCAAAAACATATGTTCTTTTTATATAGATTTAAAATTAGATTTAAAAGGTTTTATTATTATAAACTATTTTTTTTTCTAAAAAGTCTCTGTTTACCAAAAAAGGTACTTTTTTACGAAAAAAAGTACTCCATCATTATATTATAATAAATTTACCAAGTAAATACTTTTACAAATATGTAGGTACTTTTTATCAAAAAAGAAAGTAATTTTTTACCAAAAAGGTACTTTTATTTACCAAAAATGTAGCGGTTTTACAGCAAAAATTATATATTTTTTACAAAAATTACTATTTTTTTACAAAACTACTATTTTTACCAAAATGGTATATCTATCTATATATATAAAACCGAATGTGTGTTTGTTTATTTGTTTGTTTGTTTGTTTGTTTGTTTGTTTGTTCCTTATAGGAGGCCAAACCCTTGGACCGATCTTCCTGAAATTTTCACAGTATTTAACTGGAACTCTCGGATGAATTATAGGCTACATGAAGTTTTGATTGGACAAAGGGGTGTAGCACCGCCCATATAACCCAAAAATTTAAATCGCCATATTTTAGGCAATTTTTTTACCTACGTCGATGATATTTGGTACATATGGTATTGGCATAGTTTGGAATACGTACCCGGAGAAAAATGGGTGGGACCACGCCTCTTTTTAGGAAAATTTAAAATCGTAATATAGTCTTAACTACTGGACCGATCGTCATTAAATTTTCACAATAGGATTTATAAATACTTTTAATTTTATTTTTTAACGAGGGGATAGCGAAGCACACCGGGATAAGCTAGTTTTAAATAAAAAAAGAAAAAAAAATACCATATTTCGTTCAAAAGGTACTTCTTTTGTCAAACAAGTAATTTTCTTTAATAAGTATGAAATAAATATTTGTAATCAGAACGCCATTTTTTTATATCAAAGTTACTTTTTATAAAAACCAAATTTTGTTTAAAAAACATTTTGTACCAAAATTTTCTTGTCATTTGTTTTAGTACTCTTTTTATAATGCGATACTTATTACTATAAAAGAAACTCTTAAAGCGCAGTTCTATTAAAAAAAAATAGTTAGAATATTAGAAAAAGTACCTTGTTTCAAAAACTTTAATTGCAAATATGGGCTCATCTCTCTCGTTTGAGCAACATAATCGTATATATTTGAAAATAAAAAACTATTTGGAAAAAAAGTACCATTTAAAAAAAAAAAAAAGTTTGATAAAAAAAGTACGTTTTACATAAAACTGTCTTGTCGATACAATGCATTTTGTAGCAAAAAAAAGTTTTTTTTTGGAAATAAAGTACATTTTTCATAAAAAATTCAAAAAGTTTATTTTTGCAAAAAGTACCTTTTTGACATTATAAGACATTTTTATAAAACCTTTTTTTACACTAAATGCATCTTTAGGCTCACAAATAGTATGCTTATTTTTGATAAAACGTACGTAACAGTCCTACGTTTGTAAAAAGTACTTTTTTATGTAACACAGCTCTGGATCCAATTCAATTTCCTAACAAATTTCCGGTTATATTTAGGAATATTGCTTTTGCTACATCAAATCGTTTGCGAAAAATTCTTTCGCTTCAAAAAGTACTTTTTCCTCCAATACCATTTATTCCACTACTATATACTCGTATGTATGTATATGAAATATATCTAAATCACTTGGTACTGTTTTGCACAAACATTCTCACTTGCATTTCAAAATTAATGGTAATAAAACCATGTTATTTTTCCAAGAGCAGAGAATCAAAAAGAGCGCTGTAGTTCTTCTGTACTTAAGTGTGGGCAAAGAGTGTTAGTATTATCGTATGATATGACAAGTGTAATGCATAAAATTGCATGCCATTGGGGAAAAATTTATCATTTGCATCACTTTGTTATTGAAGTAGTTTCCTGATGATTTTTTTTTTATTTTCATTTTCCTTTTCAACTTCTTTCACTTTTCATATTGAATGATATATTTTTTTTATTAGTTTGTAGTATTTTCTCAGTACATGAGTGCTTGTAGTTCGTTCTGAGCTCTTAATGCGGCAGTACATAAGGATAATTTGTCAAAATTATACGTTGTTAAAGTGTTTGTAAGAAAAATATTTATATACAAACATAAATATATAATTTTTTATATAAAATCTTGATATCAAAAATATAAAATAAAATTATGTGAATGTAATTTAGATCGTATTATTTCAAACTACTGTATGAAAAGTCCTTTCAATTTTATTTTTAAATTTCATATTTGTAGTTTAATTCTTTTTCACAAATATAATTTGCTTCCCAACTATGTATTTTCTAGGTAAAAACGGGACTAACCGGTACTTTTTACAAAATAGTACTTTTATTATCTTTTATTTTTTAAGAAATTTTCTTTATTTATTTCTTTATACATTGCATTTTCTCTGGTACTTTTGGTACTATTTTACTTTTCGTACTATTTTACATTTGGTACTATTTTACTTTTGGTACTTTCCGTTTATTTTTTGATAAAATTCTCATAAAAACCACCATAACGCCTCAAGTTAATAAAACTGACATGGAAAAAAATATTTTATAGATTTGAAATTTAAATACGATTTTTTAACGAATTAAAAATGGTTTAAAGTTTTTGTTTTAATTATATTCTCAACAATTTCTGCTTTATGATCTTATATTTTAATTTTTCAAGCATTTCCATCTTATATTTATTATTGCTTAAAAGTTAAAATTCCCCTATTCTGGAAAAATAAAATCGTAAAATCCTTAAAATGCACAGCAAAAGGGAATCAAAATCACAAGGACTGATAAGAAGAAAAAGATAAGAAGAATTAATTGGAGTAGTTTTTAACCATTTTTAAATATTATATTTGTGGCAATGTCAAATAGTCAAATTTGGCAACAATGTCTATTTGACTAGTTTTCAGTCTGAGCTGTTTTGAATTATTTTATTCAACTTAGATAAATAGGATAAAAGAAGTAGTAAATTTTATTTATAAATAGTTTTACCATAATCTTTCGTTAAAAATTCCAATGGGTTTAGTTATCAAATCACAATGGTTTAAATCAACGTTAAATATCTTTTATTTGCTTAGGAGCTAAGAAATCTTAAAAGCCAGTAACACAATCTGGTTGATATTTTCACAGCATATATATTTTTTTAAGATCAGCAATAAGAAATTGTATAAACATATATATTTTTTCACTATTTGAAGTGGGCGTAACACTTTTAATACAAAATAATATTTTAGTTTAATATTATTTATGGAAATACACAGCAAAATAACTGAAAACAACCCTTTTCTTCTGGGTTTTAAAGAAAATTTATTGAGAAGTGGGCGTGGCACTTCTTATATACAGGTAATTTTATAGTGTTTATGCAGCTACTACAGCTAAGACATTGAAAATATTTAGACCGGAGCCTTTTTTTCAGGGTTTTAAAGAAAATTTATTGAGAAGGGGGCGTGGCACTTTTTATATACAGGACATTTTATAGTGTTTATGGAACTACTACAGCTAAGAAATTGAAAACATTTAGGCGCGTAACCTTTTTTTAATAGTTTTAAGGAAAATGTATTGAAAAGTGGGCGTGGCAGTTTACATTTGTCAAATATTTATTTTGATAAGTCTTAAGAAATAATGTTTAAATGCGCTAATATTTTTATTTGATGTACTGTCATGCATTGATTTTTATGCTGATCTAAAAATACTTGCCAAAATAAAATTAGTGGGCGTGGCAGGTCATCCTTAAGCAAGAATAGCAACAAATTTTTTGTTTATTTTCAAAAGAAAATGACATAAGGAAAAATGTTTTCAATTATTTATTTTCCTGGTTCTAAAAGAGAAATTAACCGATTACTCATGTGGGCGTGGCACCTCCTATTAAAAGTAGTTATTTACTTTTTTATTTCTCAACTACCAAAGTGAGGAGAAATTCTAAGTTTCCTATAGTGGTAACGCAATCTTACTAAAATGCCCAAGGAGAAGCAATAGCTTTTATATATTTTTTTACTATATAAAGTGGCCGTGGCACTTCTTATAAGCAAGAAATATTATAATATTATTGTCACTAATGCAGCTTAAGTCTTAAAATAATATGTGAGTAACTCTTTTCTAAACGTTTCGGCAATTAAAGTATTATACGTGGGCCAGGGGGCGTGGCACCTTTTATATATATAGCAGGTAACTATTTTGAAATTACTTGTGAACTAATCAAATGAAACATTTTAAATTTAATAGCTGATTCTAAGCTTTGCTCTAAAGTATATATTAAAAATACAATAAGTGAATATTAAACATAGCCCGATGTTCTCAAAACTTATTTGATTTATCTGACACTTTAACATATTATTTATTTTTGTTTCTCCAGTAGGCGTGGCACTGACGTTACGAAAGCAAAATTTATGTTAGAATATCTTGGCAACGAAAACTGTCAGAATTTTCAAAGTATTTCGTGTCTGTTAATGTTCAAAATTAAGAGTTGTATTATGGAGATAAGAAAAATTTGGTGAAGAAGGCGCTGTAGCACCTTAATTTTGTCCAAAGTAATTCAAAATCTAGGCTTCATACTGCAAATTAAAATTGTTGAAGAACAACAATAACTTTTTCTACAATTTCACCAAACTGTTCATTAAAACTTATCTAATTAACTTTGTCATTATTTAAGAGTTTTCATCATGTCGGAAGGGGAGGAGAACAGGAGTGGGGTGCTGCGTAATGTAGAAAAGTTCTGTTTTTCGTTATTTATTTATTCCTACTATAAATCTGAAAGTTCTTTAAATGCATTGAAAACTTATACAATCTCTCTGATTCTAAAGAAAAATTAATATTTATTTAATGTATATACGCTCGTACATGCCAGCATCATATCATAGAGACAAGTGTTCATTAGACGACTTGTGATAACATTAATGCAGACTTTCCTTTCCCCGCAAAAACTTTTTTCCGTAACACTCTAATAAGGATCTGAAGACACACACACATAATGCAGTTGTTTACACAAAATGGGGGGTGGTATGAGAAAAGTTTATAAAAGTTAAAATTAAAAACATATTGTCACATGTATGTATGTGCCTTTAAGGTACATATTTTTGAGATAAGTACGTTTCAAAAAAGTACCTTTTGAAAAGGGACACTAAGAAAATACCTTTAAAAAGTACTTTTCTAAGCGTACATTAATTTTTAATAATTAAGTCTTAAAAAATTGTCGTAGCAGAAAGTAAGTGAAAAAAAATACATTCATTTAAAAATAATACGCTTTAAAAAGGACCGTTAAAAAAAAGGGGCATACCTCTAACATAAGTACGGTCTATAAAAAGTACATTTGAAAAAGAATAATTTAAGAATGTACTTTTTAAATTTAAAACATTCATTTCTTTAATATAAAAACGTTTAAAAAAAGTTCCTTTTAAAAAAGTACCTTATAAAAAAGTACCTTATAGAAAAGTACGTTTTAAAAAGTACTTTTTAGACAAGTAAGAACCTCTTATATAAGTAGATACTTTATTAAAAAGTACTTTTTAAAATGGCACGTTTCACAAAAACGACTAATAACAATTGGTCCCTTTTGATAAAGTTGCATTCAAAATTAATCTATTCTATATATATAAAACCGAATGTGTGTTTGTTTATTTGTTTGTTTGTTTGTTTGTGTGTTCCTTATAGGAGGCCGAACCCTTGGACCGATCTTCCTGAAATTTTCACAGTATTTAACTGGAGCATATGGGAAAATGGCACTCCAGATTCCTGTAGGATGTGTGGTGATGAAGAGGAGCCAGAAACTATAGAGCATATCATCTGTCATTGCCCAAGGCTGCAACGCCATAGGCAAAGATGGCTGAGCAGACGATTCCATGAGGGCATTAGTGATATCGCGAAGTGCAAACTTGAGGATATCAGGGGCTTTATCATTGAAATTAAGTGGCTGAATGATGGATGTTAACGGCTCTTTGTTTCTGCTTGGACATTAAGGAGACTAATTAGTCAATAAATCATAAATGAAGGGAATCACAATGGATCCAATTGGGTCTCCGAGTGGATGTGTATTTCACACTACCCTTCCTAACCTAACCTCACCTAACCTAACTGGAACTCTCGGATGAATTATAGGCTAAATGAAGTTTTGTTTGGTCAAAGGGGTGTGTCACCGCCCATGTAACCCAAAAATTTAAATCGCTATATTTTAGGAATTTTTTTACCTACGTCGATGATATTTGGTACATATGGTATTGGCATAAATTGAAATACGTACCAGGAGAAAAATGGGTGGGACCACGCCCCTTTTTAGGAAAATTAAAAATCGTAATATAGTCTTAACTACTGGACCGATCGTCATTAAATTTTCACAATAGGATTTATAAATACTTTTAATTTTATTTTTTAACGAGGGGATAGCGAAGCACACCGGGATAAGCTAGTTATTTTTATAAAATATAGCTTTTTTAAAAACTTTTCTTCTATTTTTAAAGAAAGTTACTTTAAAAAAATTAACCGTTAATAAAAGTACATTGTAACAGAAATACGTCTTAAAACAGTACGTTGCAGAAAGTACCTTTAAGAGGGACACATTTTGGAAATTCATATTTCTGATTTTAATAGAAGTGCACACAAATCCCTAAAAGGTGAAACTTTTAAAAGAGTAAATCGAATATGGGTATTTCCATAGTTTCGCACGTGACAGTCGCACGTATTCAACATGAAGAAAATCAAACTAAGGCCCAAATATTTTTTTCTTCATTAAGTTTTTTGGGAAGCAATTTAAGAGCCATTTATTTAGTGGAAAGCATGGGTGCTGTAAGAGTCGGGGTCCGGACATATTGGTCAACAAAAGCTGTTGCGTGACGTGACAAAAAATACAACTGGTTTTTTCTACATTTACTAAAGAGCAAAAACCAGCAAAATAAGCTAAAAACTTTTATGTTACTTATTTGGATATTATTAAGGGATAGTTTAGCTTTATTTTCATAACTGTTTTTTTTTTTTTTTAATGATTATATGTTTAGTTTTATTGATACAAGTCATAATATGAAGCGTGATGTGACATTGCGTTACGTGACTTTTTTACCCTTATGATAAAATCGAATAATTTTTGTAGTTTGGTTTTAAAGTTTTAATTCAACGAAAATAAATGAAAATTCAACTTCAGGTCAATGTTTGAGAAGGTGCACAAGAATAAAAAAAATAGTAAAAAAAAAGGTTATTTATTAAATATCTCTCTTTGACGAAATTGCGGTTCGAGCTACTTTTATTTGTAAATCTTCTTCACATGCTAAGTAGTGAAGTTTCTGCATGCCTGCACTTCTTTCCATTTTTCCGTTAACGGTGGGGAAAGTCTTTAAATTTCGTCTGCACTTATAAAAAAGTTAAATGAATCCCATTTGTGTGGTCTCGTGCGCATTCGAATAAAGCTAAGGCGTCGTGCAAAATAATATTCTGTGCTTCAATATTAATATAATAAAATAATATTGGATAAAAATAATTGTTTAATAACTTGTAATTTTTTGGCCGCAGTAGACCTTTCAGTGGAAATACCCATATCTAAAAAATAACAAAATAATTTGGAAAAAGTTCTTTGGCATAAATAAAAATTTTAAGGGGACAAAAAGTACCTTTGAAAAAATTCCATTTTAAAAAAAAATTTTTACAAAAAAAAAAAAATTTGAAAAGAAATTCCATTTTGAAAAACTACCATTTTAAGAAATTTTTACAAACACAACCTTTATACAAAATACCATTTTAAAAAAAACTTTTTAAATTGAATTTACTAAAAAAATGCATTTATTAAAGAAATTTCCTAAAAAATCCTTTTTGAAATAAGTATTTTCTTAAAACAAAGTAGACACCTTTCTAAAACAAATTTTCTATAAAAACGGTAACTTTGTTAAAAAATAGTACCTTTTTAAAATAAAGTACCTTTTCCAAAAAGTACCTATTAAAAAAATAATTTTTTTCTTAAAAAAGCCAACATTTCAAATGAAGAAAGGTACCTTTTAAAGCATGCCCCTAAAAACACAACTACCTACAAGAGTCCAAGTTTCGAATTTTATTTATAATAAAATACCATCGCATAAAGCCATAATATTTAAAAAAAAATTTGTTCACAACACATTTAATTTTTTTTTTTTTAAATTTGAATATAATTGATTTAACATTTTTAAAGCGTCACATTTCAAAGCGTTGCAATATTAAATAATTCCTTTTTATTTTGGTTTGGAACAAAAATCAAACATCATCATCATCATTATCGTCATCGGAAATGGAATTTTCATCTGAAGATTCTGGTCTAGGGTCGGTGTCACTAACAAGTGAAAATAAAACATCCCGACTGGAAGGTTTCGATCCAGCTAAAGAGAAGCAAATACAAAAAAATTAAATAAAAAGAATTAAAGGGAAATCGAAGAGTAGGAAAATTAATATATTCGTTCAATCATGGTGGAATAATCAGGTGTGCGCAAGAAGGAATATGGTTTTTTGTAGGGTTGTGTTTTGACCGTTAAAAAAATGGAAAAGTATGCTTTTCTTGTCAAAAGTTGTTTACATTTTTGGCCGCCATCATGAATATTTTTGTTTACGTTATGCTTTTTGTTTTTGCATAACCAATAAATACATACAAAACAGCTTTTGTTTTGTTTTGTATACAGCTTTGTTTTGACAATTTTGAATTAATTTTACACAAACAAAATGCAAGTCGTTTTTTATTGTTGTATTCTTACGCGCACCTTATTATTCCACCATGCGTTCAATGATGAGGAAACCTTGTACCTCAACTTTAATCTATGACTAATTCAAGTCTTGTGTTCGAGTGACTGGTGAGAAAAAGGATTAATATAAAATTTCACCATTAGCCTAATATTTAACTCACCAATTGGCCCATTTGATTTTGCAACCTCCGACGGCATACTCATCACCAAGGCACATCCTAATACCAGCAACAAAATCACGAAAGAAAAACGCATTATTTTTTCGTATAAAGTACTCTTGAGTCTAGTCGACAATCTAATGATTCGAAAAATTTTAATGGAATTTTTATAGGAAAAAAAAAAAGCTTTTTGAACGAAAGATTTATGATTTTTATCACACGCACGATATAATAAAAAAAAAAGCATGAACAAGTTTTTACAAAAACTATGAAGCATTATCTTAGTCGTCTATATTTAAATTTAATCTAAATTATCTTGTTTTTCTATTTTTTTGGACATTTAGTTACGTCTGCAAATGTTATAATTAAGTTTTTTTCCACAAAAACAAATAATAAATATTCAAACAAGTCAAATTATCATCATCTCCCATAAAAATAAAATAACTTTTACCACAAATGTATATATGCAATAAACAATATACTTTTCAACAACTATTTGTTTGGAAAGAAATTCTAATAATCCAAAAAATTTATTACAAGAAAAATACCTTTAAAAAAAACTACCTGTTTTAAAAAAGAACATCTTTGAATATAGTGAATTTCAAAAAAGTACATTTAAAAAGGTACCGCTTAAAAAAACACATAAAAAGCACTTCTTCAAAATATAAAATTTAAAAACAACCATTTAGAAAAAAATCTTTTAAGATAAGTCTCTTTTCAAAAGTATATATATACTTTTAATATTTCAAAAAAATTGCTAAAAAAAGTACCCCTTAAAAATACTTTTTAAAAAATTGCTAAATAAAAAGATTAGCCTTTATAAAAGCATTTTTTAAAAAAATACTTTTTAAGACAGCGGAAAAAATATTTTTTTATAAAAGTACCTATTAACAAGGTACCTTTATTCCTTTTTCAAATACAGTAACAACATTTTTTAATAAAGTGCAGTTTAAAAAAGTACTTTTAAAAGAATAACCTTTTAAGAGAATACATTTAAAAAAGTACCATGTACAAATAGAACATTAAGAGAGAACTTCCTAATAATAAGAAATATATAAAAAGTACCTTTTAAGAAAGAAATTTTTAAACAGAGTTTTTTAAAAAATATACATAATAAAAAATAATTTTTTCAAAAGAAGAACCTTTTAAGACAAGACCGTTTAAAAAGTACCGTGTACAAATTGAACATTTAAAAGGAAACTTCTTAAATATAATACATATGTATGATATTTGATAAAAATACTTTTTAGAATAGAAACTTTTTAAGAAAGTACTTTCTAAAAAAGTAGTTTAAAAGAAAGTATTTTGTAAAAAAAGTTCTTTTATAAATAGTACCTAATAAAAAAATAACTTTTTAAAAAGAAGTTAATTTTCAAAAGAACTAGATTTTTAAACGAAAAGCGTTTTACAAAAGAACCCTTTCAAAACGGCACTAATTAAAAAAAACAGGCAATAAGGCAATTAAATTAAAACATAATACCGGTTAAAAACAGTGCCTTTTTGAAAAAACAACTTTTAAAAAAAGTACTTTTTATTTAAAATTAAAATGCGGCATTATCTGTAAACATTGGTCTGTTCCAAAGAAGTCTGCACTTCAAGTAATCGGCATTAATTGACTTACTTTTCCCACAGAAAAAATTAAGAAAAAAAAAGTTCACTGGTGCAAATCTTAGCTATTATCTGAGTTTCAAACCGAATATCGTATATTCAGAGTGATAGAGAGAGAGAGAGAGAGGAAGAGAGTGATAGTTTCTTTTTCGCAATTCCTGTTGCAGATTTATCACATTAAACATGGCTGCTACAACTTTGAACTTTCTTCACCACCCTCGTTCATAACAATATAATATTAACGCTACAAATTCAAACACCATCTTTATGAAACATAACGCTCGCAATATCCCAGTAAAACAAAATGTTTATTCTACAAAAAGCTAAAATAAACTAAAGGCATATATTTCTCAATTTATTTTCACTGATTGCATTACAGAAATAAATAGAGAAAGAGAGAGAGAGAGAGCGAGAGAAAGGGGGAAGTTCTATTTTATTGTGCAACACAGCAGCGAATATTAACGAGATGATTTTAGAAAGATTTCAGGTCTAAGCCAACACAGATCGAAACCTTAGCAAATAAAACAAATGTAGCTGGCGAAGTAAAGCTTTTAGTAGAAGAAATGATTTAGGCATAAGTTAACTATTTTAAGATAGAATACAATTTGGGCTATTCACTTATTACCGAACGTTATTTAGCGATTAATTTTAAATCCCTCCCAAGTGCTTCTTCGTAATGCTTGAAACAAAATTAAGTATGAACTGCTGAACATACAGCAAAGCTTTAAACCATTAGTCGTCTCGCTCTCTCTCTCTCTCGTAATCTGTGAACAGTACCTTAAATACAATTCTGCGTCTTTAACTCTGTTTATTTTAGTTCAAAATATATTATTTTTAAACTATTGATTTGATGTTTATAATCACTTTCATTTCATTTCCTTTTGCTTTATTATTCTTTAATTAAAACTTTTTATTGTCATCATCATTTTGTGGAGCAACTAATATTACGATAATGCGATTTAAAAATAATTGAAAAATTAAATAAAAGTTAACACAGTGTTATTATTCTTATCTTTATCAATGTTAAGAGTTTTGACGAAAACAACATATAATAAAATTAAGAGAAGTATGCCAGAGAAAATTTACCGAATTTTTAAACCATTTCTGTACCCAATATTACCCTAGTCTAGAACATATTACGTTAAATAAGACTACTTTGACTTAAATACCGTTTAGAATTTGAGATAAAGCTCTTCTGGACATTAATACATATGCAAGTTAATGAGTAGTCCACGGATAATTAAAAAAAAAACTCTGTAAAATTATTCCATCAGAACACTAAACATTTTAGTCCTTTGACGTCATTTTGATAACTACTTAATCAGATAATTTTTAGTCCATTTAATTTTCTTTGGTCTTCCATCATAAATATCAGATGTATTTAAGGTGATCTAACAACAATGTGGAGATATAGAGATAGAGAGAGATAGACAGTACTCGCTTGATCACTGAGGAATGTGATGAGGATCCTTTGTAGCTGAATAAGCCATGAAAAACCCACACCATCATTTCACGAAGGACTTTCTTATAAACGAATAGTACGATTTATGGCTTTGTTGAATTTAAAGTATGCCGAATAACATTTATATAAATTATATGTATTAACATTTCTCTAGAGAGAACGAGTGACAGAGAGAGAGAGAGAGAGAGTGAGAGCACTTTTACATTACCACCACCTTATAAATACATTTTTATTTTCAATTTTTTATTGAACCACAATTAATTAATTTGTTTAATATTTTAAATCTAATTCAAGTAAAATAATAATCTTCCTCAAAATGTGGTTGGTCCTCCTTAACATGGAAATTTTCCTTTTTCGCCTCTATCAAGTACAACAATGGTAGTTTCTCTGGCAGAGAACTCGACTCTTTCTTTCCAAACAAATTGACAAATAAGTTCCTTTTTAGATGATTCTCGAACAAAGTTTTATTAAAAAGATTAATTTTGGGTATTTTAAAAAAATTATCTTCTTCATTTTTTTCTTCGATAAGTGCAAAAGAGAGTTTCGGTATGAAGGCGTAGGCTGAAAAGGAAAAATAGGAAAAGTCTGTTAAATTTGTTTTTTTTTTTGTAGTAATTTAGATTTATAAAATATTAAAAAAAAATGTCTATTGGGTTGGGAGTTTTTTTTTTCGTTTCTAATTAGAAGCGACATCTAGTGTGACTGCTACACGAATATATCTGCACTAAATGAGAATTTGTGGATTGTAGTTGGTTTCTGTGGTACCTTGAAGGAGATCATCAACTTCAAATATATTCCATGTAGGCAGGATCGCCGTTTTTTGTCATATCTTTTGCACTTACTGAGAATTTGTGGGTCTTAGTTAGTTTCCGTAATACCTCAAAGGGGATCATTGATCTTCAAATATAAACTAGTAGGCAGGCTCGCCATTTTTATCAAATCTTTGGAACTTATTGATAATTTATGGGTTGTTTTTGGTTTCTATGGTACCTGAAAGTGGATCAGTGATATTCCAATATATTTCATGTAGGCACGATCGCCATTTTTTATCAAACCTTTTGCACTTAATGAGCATTTGTGGATTGTAGTTGGTTTCTGTGGTACCTTGAAGCAGATCATTAACTTCGAATATATTTCATGTAGGCACGATCGCCATTTTTTATCAATCTTTTTGCACTTAATGAGCATTTGTGGATTGTAGTTGGTTTCTGTGGTACCTTGAAGCAGATCATTAACTTCGAATATATTCCATGTAGGCAGGATCGCCATTTTTATCAAATCTTTTGAACTTATTGATAATTTATGGGTTGTTTTTGGTTTCTATGGTACCTGAAAGTGGATCAGTGATATTCGAATATATTTCATGTAGGCACGATCGCCATTTTTTATCAAACCTTTTGCACTTAATGAGCATTTGTGGATTGTAGTTGGTTTTTGTGGTACCTTGAAGCAGATCATTAACTTCGAATATATTTCATGTAGGCGCGATCGCCATTTTTTATCAATCCTTTTGCACTTAATGAGCATTTGTGGATTGTAGTTGGTTTCTGTGGTACCTTGAAGCAGATCATTAACTTCGAATATATTTCATGTAGGCGCGATCGCCATTTTTTATCAATCCTTTTGCACTTAATGAGCATTTGTGGATTGTAGTTGGTTTCTGTGGTACCTTGAAGGAGATCATTAACTTCGAATATATTCTATGTAGGCAGGATCGCAATTTTTTGTCAAATCATTTGCACTTTATGAGAATTTGTGGATTGTAGTTGGTTTCTGTGGTACCTTGAAGGAGATCATTAACTTCGAATATATTCCATGTAGGCAGGATCGCCATTTTTATCAAATCTTTTGAACTTATTGATAATTTATGGGTTGTTTTTGGTTTCTATGGTACCTGAAAGTGGATCAGTGATATTCGAATATATTTCATGTAGGCACGATCGCCATTTTTTATCAATCTTTTTGCACTTAATGAGCATTTGTGGATTGTAGTTGGTTTCTGTGGTACCTTGAAGCAGATCATTATCTTCGAATATATTCTATGTAGGCAGGATCGCCATTTTTTGTCAAATCATTTGCACTTAATGAGAATTTGTGGATTGTAGTTGGTTTCTGTGGTAACTCAAAGGGGATCATTGATCTTCGAATATATTCCATATAGACAGGATCGCCATTTTTTGTCAAATCTTTTGCACTTAATGATAATTTATGGATTGTAGTTGGTTTCTGTGGTACCTTGAAGGAGATCATTAACTTCGTATATATTCCATGTATGCAGGATCGCCATTTTTTGTCAAATCTTTTGCACTTAATGAGAATTTGTGGATTGTAGTTGGTTTCTGTGGTACCTTGAAGAAGATCATTAACTTCGAATATATTCCATGTAGGCAGGATCGCCATTTTTTATCAAACCTTTTTTTTTTAATCAACAATAATTATTGTTATAATTAATTATAATGTGCCAACATCTAATAAAATTTAATACCTAAATATTCTTCACCCATTTAATAAAATTGATTTACGGTGTTTGATCACACTACGATTATTGAAAGTATATTTTTAATATTTTTCTTTTTTTTTGAATTCAGGTCACCTCAATTTCCATTGAAAAAAAACAGTTACTATTAAATAATTCATACTTACCACCAGCCAGAGTCATTATAAATAAAATTAACAATTTCATTGTTCTTTAAAATACAAAAAGCGCTTGCACGGTCATTGACTTTAGACTGTCCGTTAACACAGACGTTGCAATAATTAATTTTTCATTTATTTCTTTTTGTTATTGTATTTATAGTATTCTTAAGCTGTCTTTAGCGATTTCTTTTAATTATTTTCAATATCGTTTTTTTTTTTCTTTTTGTTTTATATTTTACTTATTTTGTGTGTGAAAGCATTTGCACAAATAGTTTTTATCACGTTTCAGTCACGTTTTGCAGTTAAAACAAAAGCTACAGCAAATATTTTGTTTAAACTCATGCTGTTGCGTATTTTCCGCATTTAGAAAATATTTTGCTGGCCAGCAAGAAATAATGACAAATGTGTTATATCATCATTAGAAATAATTAAGAAGGTTCAGATTGTTCCTCCCATCTAGGAGAAGCAAAGAATATTAAATTATTTTATAATAAAAAAAAAAAAAATTTCTATCTCAAAACTATAAGCATTTCTAAAATTGCAATATTCCTTGATACTTTTCAAATTGATTTCGCATGGAAATTTTTCAATATTTAATTAGCTTAAGTGTATTGCCGTCAAACCTCAATTAAGGACAACTTTTCTCCTCCTCAAAAAGTCTACATAAAAAGGTTTAGTTAATTTTGCAAATCGATTCTTTCATTCGAACAACAAAAATGTACCCCCGTTTACGAGAGCAAATAATTTTGTTATTCTCTACGGTTTTTGCAGGGTCGTTTCTTTTGTTACTCATTGAGTGCCGGCAATTGTTTTCAAGGGGAGAAATTTCAACTGAAATTGATTGAATTATAAATTGATTGACATTTGACAGTTAAATTGATTTGCCTAATATTGCAAAACGAACAAAAAAAAAATTAACGTAACAAAGAATGGGCCATCAAATGCATTGCAAAAATGGAGGGGGAGGATAAATTTCCACAATATTTTTAGCAAAATATTGGAACGTAAAATAAATGTATTGACTATTGAGTTTCAGCACTAAAAAGTCAATTGGTTAGATTACGGCATTAAAAGTTAAAATAATAGCATTTAGAAAAAGTATTTTTCAAAAAGTCCCTATACAAAATAGTAGTTTTAAGCAAAATTACTTTTTAGAAAATTTACTTATTAAAAAAGTACCATTAAATTATTATCTGTTAAATATTATCACTTGTGTCTTATAAAGAAATGACTTTTAAAAAAATCTGATATATGTATAAGTACCTTTTAAAGAAATGACTTTAAACAAACTATTTTACATAAAAAGTACCTTTTATAAAATGGCATTTGAATCCCTTAAAAATAGTACCTTAAAAAATGAAAAGAAAAATATATTCTAAAATCTTTACATTTTCAAAAAGTACCTGTTAAAATAGTACTTTTTAAAGAAGTACCTGTAAAAAAAAGTACTTTTTAAGAAAGATCATTTACAAAAATACATTTTAAAATAAGTACCTTCTAAAAAAGTAGCTTTTAAAAGAGTACCTACCTTATAAAAAAGTACCTTTTTGAAATAATACCCTGTCAAAAGCTGAATTTTGAAATAACCTTCTTTTGTAAATAATCTTTTAAAACAATACATTTACAAAAATAGTATCTATAAAAAGAGTAATTTTAAATAGAGTACCATTTAAGCAAATAAAGTATTTTTTAAGAAATTGCTGTTTAAAAATAGTACCCTTAAATTTATATTATAAAAGAATAATTTTCAAAAACTTTCTATTAAAAAACATTCCATCTATAATTAATAACTTTTCAATAAAGAACCTCTTAATTAAAAAAAATCCCTTTTAAAAGTAAGACAATAAATACATTTTTAAAGACCTTTGAAAAAATAATCTAATAAAAAAGGCGCCTTTAAAGAAAAGTACATTTAATATAAGCATCATTTTAAAAAGCTCTTTTACAAAAATACATTTAATAAAAATACATTTAAAAACGCATAAATTAAAAAAATTTTAATTTAAGAAATATTTCTTATATAAGGAACCTTTTGAGAAAAAGTTTCCTTCAAAAAAGTAGGACCATAAGTACATTTCAGCAAAAGTACCTTTGCAAAAAGTACCTTTAACAAGTTACATACATAAACATACATCTTTTTAAACAAATAACTTTCCAAAATACAGCCATTTAAAATAAGTACTTTGAAAACAAATTCCTTGTACTAAAGTACTTTTTTAAAAAAGTAACTTGTTAAGAAGTACATTATTAAAAAAAGCCTTGCAACAAATATTTTTTTAAAACAAATGTTATTTTAACAAACTACCATCTGTAACATCTATAATGTGCCAAAACAATTTTTTCTGCCTTTTGCCTTGTATAAAAAGTACTTAAAAAAGTACCTTCGAGAAAACTACATATAATATTAAGTTTTTTTTTTGGATATTTAAAAAAAAAAATAAAACAAAAAAAATTTCAATTTCAAAAAGGGCACAAGCCTTTAAAAATAGTTAAAGTACAGCACTAAACAGTCCTTTGAGTTCTGGTCCTAAATGTTAAAAATAAGTACATTTTAATAAAATATATTAAACATATATATTTTTAAACAAATAACTTTCCAAAATAGATCCATTTAAAATCAGTACTTAAAAAAAATACCTTGTAAAAAAGTACTTTTTTAAAAAAGTCCCTGGTTGAGAAAGTACATTTTTAAAAAAAATGCCTTGTAGCAAGTATTTAAAAAAAAAAAAGTTCTTTTTAACATACTACTTTCTGCGACACCTATAATAATGTTGCCTCCTACGAAAAGTACTTTAAAAAAAGGTACTTTTTTGAAAAACTATGTTTTAAACGAAATTTTGATTTTTTAAGAATTTCATTAAAACTGGATAACATTAAAAGCTCTTTAAGCGTTATTAACTTTTAGTATGTACCTGTTATTCTTTAAAAGTACCACTCGTAGAAAAAATACACTCGCTCTGCTGTCTGTCTCTCTTTTCGTGTCTATTGACTTTTTGACAGTTCAATTTTCGGTTTGTTTTTTTTTCTTCAATTGACACTTTTTTATAACATGTGTAAGATTGACATTGAAATTTACATTTATAATTTGCTTTTTTGTAAATTGCAAAAGTAAAATCTGTTCTCTCGTTGTTAAAAAAAATATCTATTATTATAATTAAAATGCACTACAACTGCCGGTTTTTTTTTTAATATGAGTGTAAAAAAAAAAAATAAACAATATTTTCTGCATAATTTAACGAAATCAATGATTGAGCAAAATAATACTAAAAATAATACAAATACAGTTAAACAAATAGGAATGCTAACACTGTCAGTCAATGCTGCTGGAGGACGAAATATTTATTTTTAAATCCACCACCTACCACCATCATCCACTCTCCTGCTTTCTGTAAAGGCAATGACTTTTCGAATAACATTTCACTGCACATTTTGTGTACGATGTTTACTATTTAACTGTGTTTATACAGCGTAATAATAATTTTTTGTTATTAAATGTTGCACGTTGCAACATTAACAAAAACACCCAACCCTTGTCATGCTTTTACTGAGAACTTCCGGCAGTTCTGGGGATGTAAGTGTGTGAGGTTTGGCGTGTGTTATTTGTAGAATTCTGTGTGTTTTTGTTTAGTGCAAGTGTCTACGTTTGCTGCAAAACAATAAACAGGAATTATTCAATGACTTTTTGCAATTTCTTGTTTGTCTCCTTTTTGTTTAATTGCTGAAAAGTAAAGGCTGTTGACTTTAGTTTGAGGTTAAGCTAAAAATTTAAGCCATTTTTCCGACAAAACAAATTAAAGAATGTTATTAAACTTGACTCGAGCCAGCCTGGAGCCAGCAAATTTCTAGTTTTGCAATTTTTCTAGTTCAATGATTTTCGTTTGTCATTTCATTTTGTTGTTTATTTAAAAAATAGTTAAATTTTTTTCTTGTTCTTTCCTGAAATCTAATTACTTTTCTATGTAATATTTTTTCACTCTGCTCTTTTTCTAGTTACAAAATATTTTGTTTCACAAAAAAAAAAAAAAATTATAAAAAAGAGAAACTGAATATGTTACGAATTAGCCTTGAATAATTTTTGTTCAAAATCTCAAAAAAATATTAAAAATCAATTCAATTTATATGCAAATTTTTCCTGTGAAATTTTGCCACTAGCAATTCCTGTAGATTTGCTACAGAAACACGAAAAAAAAATGGAAAATATTCAAATCAACAAACCACAACAGGTGGCGAAAATAGGAAATAAAAACCAAATAGATGTAAATGAAATGGAAATGTTTTTTTCTTCTCCAAAATTTAATTAAAAGAAAACTAACGTAAAGAAAAAAATATGTCAGAGATGAGCAAAAATTTTAGAAATAATTTAATAAAACTTAAAAATTTTTATTTACTTTTCATACTTCCTTTTAAGTACATTTACGTTTTATTTTTTCCAAATCGCATTAAATCAAGTGTAATTTTCTGGTTAAGTCAAGCCCAACGAATTTAAATTTAAATGATAAGTTGAAGTTAAAGTTTTCTAAATATTTCCTTAACATACTTTACGGCTTAACATTCCTTAATATTCTTTTACTTCATCAATACGAAATTTAAACGCTTTTTCTCTAAATTTTAGCGTGAATTGCCTTGAAAAAAAAATTATGAAAAAGTTCTTTGTTTTAATGAATTGTTTACAAATTTACAATTAACATACTCGAACGTTAAATTAATTAACTGATTTAATAATTTTCCCTAAGAATATCTACAAATGAATGCACTCGAAGAACCCTTATATATAATTTTAATGAAAATTTTCATTAAAACAACGTATATATACATTAAATCTATGTATTTTTGCATAAATTCAATGAATCATTCAAATCTATGTACAAACAAGTTTTATCAATCTTGCTGGCATTTACACAGTATATATTACGATGGCCAGGAAAGAACAACAGCGTAATTAGTTTCACAAATGCTGAAGTAGGCGTGGCACTTCCATTTACAAACACTTTTTAGTATATAACTAAGGCAGCTTAGAACTTTAAATCTTGTACACGTCAGCCATTGTATATTTTTTTTGTCTTTTAGGGAAAAAGTATTAAAATTATTGTACAAATGGGCGTGGCACCTCCCCTAAAATAGTTTTGATATGTCGTTAGAACTAATGACGCAAACTATCTGCAATTTTGTAGAAGTTGCTTTCTTGCTTTAATGCATTATTCTGGAAAAAGTTACATAAATATATATATAAGTAGGCGGGGCACATTTTATAGTATTATAATTATGGAACTTATTAAGTTAAATACTTGATATTTAGTATGTGTAACACTTTGTTGATGTTTTTTTAAAGAAGAAAATATTATAAAATCTAGACAGGTGGGTGTGGCAGAGCCCACATAATAATTTCAATATATCTTGAAAACTAATAAAGAAAATTACCGGAGATTTTGCAGAACGTACTTCGATCATAAAGTGCTTATTTTCTAAAAAAAAATTTTGAAAAAAAAAAAATAAAATAAAGGGGCGTGTTACTGTGCACACACAAGAGCTTTATATATTATAATATTTACGGAACTAATGCAGCTACTAGATACTTAACATATTGTGCTCGTAAAATTTTTATATTGCTTTTATCGAAAAACTATTAAGGGCGTGGCATTTCCCACAAAATAATTTAATTTTATCTTGGAAACTAATAAATAAAATGACCGGAGATTTTGTAGAAGTTATTCCGATGATTAAATTAACACTAGACAAAAAAAAATAAAGTGGGCGTGGCACTTTCCATATAAAGCAACATTTAAAGAAACTAATTCAGCAATAAACTTAAGATTTCGTGCGGCTTTCCCTTTTTATTTTTTTCTTAAAGAACACGTCTGAAGGTGTGAATAAGTGGGCTTGGCACAACTTCCATATGTACTACTTGATATTTCTTTGACTCTAATGTCGTAAATGCCCTGAGATTTAATCCGAGTAAAGTTAGTCCGATTATTTCGGGCATTATTCTAAACAAATAGTCAGAATAATATGAGTAGGCGTGGCCAATCCCCAAACACCTTTCCTTTAAAACTTTATATATTTCGTACAAAGAAAAGAAATTCAATAATATATATTTAGCTTGACATGATTCTGCAAACAATTACCTTTTTAATTACTACTCATCCTTAAAGTATGCTGCAATATATCATTATCAAAGCATCCTAACAATATACCCTTATTTTTAAAACTAACAAGCAGTTGATTGGCTTCTTTTTTTAAGGAAATTCTTCAAACATTTAGTGACATTCGGTAAACATACAAGAGTGCTACCCAATTTGTTTCTAAAAAATTTAAATAAATTTAAACAAAATAAACCCCTTTTTAAATTTCAACCACTTCAATATGATAAAATTTCCTGTGTGCTACTTTTTATAACAAAACTTCTCATGCCAAATTTGATCAAACTTGCCAACACAATGGAAATTGGAAATCAGATATAATAGTTGAAATTTAAATATCCTTGAAGCAGATAAGTGGAAGGAAGAAAGATTTTTACAGACAAGGTGGTAAGATTCCAGCCACAGACTAACACAAGTTAAAAGACTACTGCTCCTCCTGCCGAAGTGTATTGATTTTATAAGACCACACAATTATGTTTAAACATTTTTACACAAAACAAGTTGAACTAAAGATTTCCTCTACACAAAAAAAAAAAAACTAAGGCTTAAGTACTTTTCAAGTACAATTTATGCTGCATATTCAAAGAAAAAATATAAAAATCTAAATAAATAAAATCAATATCAATTTAACAATAAATTATTTATTCCCTTCATTCTTGAGCTGTTATTTCTCGACAAAGGACACGTGCCAGACTACAATAGCTGATCACTGTTAGTGTGTATGTTTGTGTGTGTATTTCTAAGGAATATTCTCCTGCCTATTTGATATGGCATACAATAACATCAACTTGCGGCAATTATGTTGCAATTGTTGTTAAATTTTTATCTCAATATTTCATTTTTTCCTTTCTATCTGGCTGCATTTTTATGGTTGTTTTTTTTTTATTGTGTCAAGTGTTGTTGTAGATCATAAGAAGCGGCGGAATCATACAATTTATGATTACAGTAGTTGTTAATTGAGCGTGTAAAACTGTATAAGACAACTTTAACTAAACCTACACAGAAAGAATTGAAATACGAATTCAATTACAAAGAATCAAGACTTTTTAAAAATTCCGGACATTTTGAAAAATATTACAATTTAAACGTTCAAAAACAATTCCTACAATTCTAGTCACTTGTATTATAGTTTATAGCTTGTAAATTAAATTAAATGTACATCACAAAGCACGGTTATCTATACATCCCATTCATATATATCCTTTTTTATAAAAAATACAATTTCTCATAAAATAATATGGCAAAACCTAGTAAAATTTACGTAAAGGTCTCAAAATACAACATATAATTTATGTACAAAATATTATTGCAATATATGCAAGGATATAAGTTCCAGCCATATATCCTTTTTTTGAAAATGCAAATTAAAGGCATTCTTAAATTCCATGAACAATTCAATTTTACTAAAAACATACATCTATAGCACCTATTACAAATATGACGTTTCTCTCGATATCAGAAAAAGGATCTCTGCACTATTCAAGTGTCCTGTTTCTAAGAGAAAGATTTTTGTGTCTCAGTTTGTGTTAAACAACAATTAGAATTTACCACAAGGACTCATTTTACTACTCTTCATTATCTGCGAAATGGCTATAAAGCTTTTAAGAATCAATTTAAAAAATATAACTATTTTTTAAAAAGGATTTGAATTTGTTTTTTTTTAAAGATTTTCACCAAATATTTTATTTAATCTGCGATAAAAGCACATTACTTCCATATGCAGCATATTGCTATTGATAAACATTGTTTTTACTTTAGCGCCCTCTTGTGGCTGTAGAAACTATTTATTATATATTTGAATTTTGTATTACGAGTCCTTCGCCGTGCCATGTTTTCTCTGTGAAATAATAAAATTAAACCATCTTACAAAGCTTTAAATATAGTATACTTATTTTAACAGCGATGCCAACAATTTCATTGCCTTCTTTTAGGTGTTGTTTTTTTTCGAAATTTTATATGAAAGTTAAAAAACACATGAATATAACCGACACATTGAATTTTAATAAAAATGTACATAAAAACAAATAAAATTTTTCTGCCTGCCTGCCATTAAACGTAAAGACATTTTTTTATGATCACAAATTCATAGGAATTTTGTTAAATTTTGTTGATTACAAAAACACCTGTTTCTTGAGGTTCTCTGGTTTTATGCCTCCAAACGAAAGGGGATGTTCTTCTGTGTCTTATGGGAAAAGCATTTTCAGTGGCAAAAAAATGTTGTTAAATATATTTTTATTTATTTTTTTGAACCATAAAAAATTGAGAAACGATATAAACTGTTGTTTTCCTTCCGTGTTATTTCCTATAAGAAATTTTAGTCTTTTTACGAGTCTCTTTAAGACTTTATAGATCTATTTGTTCCTAAATAAATTTGTGGTTATTTGTTTGTTGCTGCTCCGGCTGTTGCTGCTGCCAATAAGTGTTTGTCGTAAGCAATTTGTTAAATATACAGGAAATGGCAATTTAATTTTTCCTTTTAGTTTTTTTTTTTTTTTTTTTTGGAACTGAGGAAAATCTCAAGTGATTTGGGAATTTTGTATTAAATTTGTTAACTTTATATTTTATCTTTGTATGCAAATTGAAAATAAAGAGGTGTAGTTTTCAATGCTTTTTTTCTCAATCGAAAAAAGTTTTGCGTTGTATTTTTACTACAAGACTATAAAATGTTTAATATATTCCGCAGGACCTCGGAAATAGAAAAATGTGAAAATAAATTCAAACTTTATAATCAAAAATGACGGATATCAAAATGAGGACCAAGTCCTTAATATATCATGCATAATATTGACTAACAAAAGGATAAAAATAAACTTTGAAACCCTTTATTGTTTGTTTGTTTATGAAAATAATCCTGATTTTCGGGACTTAATATTCATTTATGAAAATCATTTATCCTTTTAATTGATGTCTTAATAAATTCGAAATAATTTTAATAAATTCCTTTCAATTTTTTTATGGAATTTTCTTTCTCTTTTCTGTGATATTTTTTGTAAATGTTTATAACCCTTAATTTGATTTTTTATTTTGTTGTTTTGGTAGAATCATCGTCGTCATCATCATCATCATCATCAAGCAGCAAGGATGTCATGTTTATCCTTTGGGGATTATTTCTTAGTGATTTTTTATTTTTTGGTTAAGGATACGGTAGCTAAGCTCATAAAAGATTTACTATGACCTTTTATTAATTTTGCATTGGTGTGTGGGACATTCTTGAAGTGAATGGCTTCTTTTTTATACGATTTTGTGTTTTTTAAATTTCGAAAGCAAAGATTAAGTAACCAAGAACTTATCAATTTGTGGGTTTTATTTTGTAATTTTTTTTTTAGTTTCGAAAAAAAATAATGGTTTAATCAAACTGCACTGGAAGGTACGTTTAATATTTGAGAGGGTTTTCAGAAGATCTGATTTAATAAAAACAGACTGTTCAAATTTCTTTTTTAATTTACATTTTCAGTTTAATGTTGTGTCCTTTGCAGGCTCTCCCTTAAAGGTTATAATTACTTTTCTTTAGAAAAAATAAAACCAACTAGAACATTAGATTAAATAGAGTTTTTCAAAGCCTTTGCTAACTACTTGTATGAACACAAAAAAACCTTCGCACAAAATTCTGTAGCATACAAAACAGGAGTATAAAATTTTAATTGGAAAAAAAAACAATGTCGCAAAATCAATTGATTTCCAATCTTTGTTTGTGAAAAAAATTTTTGTTATCTTTTGAAAATCATCTAAAAAAAAGTAATGCATAGCATAACTTAAGGGATACCATGACATCAAAGTAATTTTTGTTTTGTCTCTTTATGTGAATCTGTATTCTCTCTAATGCTACGAAAAAAAATCTTTCAAACGAAATTTGGCATCAATACACAATAACGAAAACCATTTAAGAAGTAGAACGCCTTAAAATATGCTTTAGAAAATTTTACTTCAGCAAAATGGCTGCAAGTTAAAAATTATTTAAAGAATAATTAAAAAAAAGAAGAATGAACGATCAATTGGTTTTCCTTCAAACTTGAACTTTACATAGGTTTTTTATAAACAAACAAATATTGCATACTTTTAGGCTTTTGTGTATAGTATTGAAAAGGAGTTGTGGTCTTGGGAGTTTTAAATTGATTGACCGTCAATGTTTTTTAACTAATGATTAGAAATATGATGCCATTTTGCTTATAACCAGATTACAAATTTTAAATTTGTGTAAAAAATTAATTTTAACACAAAATTTACATTTATTTTACTAAAATTTATTCCGTTATAGAAACAACCATCAAATATGTCATAGACCTTCTCGTATAAAAGTAATTATTGTGGAATAAGAGTTTGCTTACCTTTTTTATGTAAAATCTGTAAAAGAGAGAAAAAAAAAAGTTTTTTAATAAAATAAACTATAAAATTCTTTTGCGTAAAACCCGAAATCTTTCCATACCTTTCAGGATATAAAATTATCAAATGTGTTGCATACTTTGAGGATTTTTTTTTTTGCAATATATGCTTTCATTGTGTTTTATCAGATATTTCAAATTCTTTTATTTGAATTCTTTAAAATATTCACAATCCCTTTTTTAACTTAACAATTTTAACATTAAAAAAAAAACTAATTTTCTTGTTGCATATTTTTCAAATCTCCGGTTATTGAAAATTTCTAGTTTATTGAAAAGAAATACACAAAAAAAAAACACAAAAATTTATATACAAAATTTTTGCAATTTGTTTAAAGTATAAATAAAACAAGGCGCAACTGTGGAACGTGCATAAATATTTCAACGAAAGGATTGGTAAAACTAACTGTGGATACAAAAAAAAGGACACAAGTTTGACTACAACAACAACGCAAAAAAAAAAAAATCAAAATAAATCACAGAGATGAAGAAGTAGGAAGCGGAAGTGTTGCTGGCTGGTTTGAATTTGTAGTTATTGTTATTTAAAATTGTGTCCCATAGTTGTTGTTATTGTCTTCGTCCTCGTCGTCGTCGTCGTTGCAACTACTGTTACAGTTTCTTTATAGTAAAAAGTTAATGAAGTGCATTTTTGCATGCAAAACAAGTTGAAATTGGTACGTTAATAAATGTGATTTCCATTTAGTTTTCTGTTCTGACAATTTTTCCTTTCTTATTTTTTGTAGTGTGTTTTATAGTTTTACTATTTCCTTAAGTAGTACCCTACACTATGTGAAAAATTTTTAATGCTTAGGTTAGCTACCGATTGAGCTAATCATATGGACTGTGGATTTGATTAGAATAGAATAGAATAGAATAGAATAGAATAGAATAGAATAGAATAGAATAGAATAGAATAGAATAGAATAGAATAGAATAGAATAGAATAGAATAGAATAGAATAGAATAGAATAGAATAGAATAGAATAGAATAGAATAGAATAGAATAGAATAGAATAGAATAGAATAGAATAGAATAGAATAGAATAGAATAGAATAGAATAGAATAGAATAGAATAGAATAGAATAGAATAGAATAGAATAGAATAGAATAGAATAGAATAGAATAGAATAGAATAGAATAGAATAGAATAGAATAGAATAGAATAGAATAGAATAGAATAGAATAGAATAGAATAGAATAGAATAGAATAGAATAGAATAGAATAGAATAGAATAGAATAGAATAGAATAGAATAGAATAGAATAGAATAGAATAGAATAGAATAGAATAGAATAGAATAGAATAGAATAGAATAGAATAGAATAGAATAGAATAGAATAGAATAGAATAGAATAGAATAGAATAGAATAGAATAGAATAGAATAGAATAGAATAGAATAGAATAGAATAGAATAGAATAGAATAGAATAGAATAGAATAGAATAGAATAGAATAGAATAGAATAGAATAGAATAGAATAGAATAGAATAGAATAGAATAGAATAGAATAGAATAGAATAGAATAGAATAGAATAGAATAGAATAGAATAGAATAGAATAGAATAGAATAGAATAGAATAGAATAGAATAGAATAGAATAGAATAGAATAGAATAGAATAGAATAGAATAGAATAGAATAGAATAGAATAGAATAGAATAGAATAGAATAGAATAGAATAGAATAGAATAGAATAGAATAGAATAGAATAGAATAGAATAGAATAGAATAGAATAGAATAGAATAGAATAGAATAGAATAGAATAGAATAGAATAGAATAGAATAGAATAGAATAGAATAGAATAGAATAGAATAGAATAGAATAGAATAGAATAGAATAGAATAGAATAGAATAGAATAGAATAGAATAGAATCTGATCCAAGGACCGGCACTGCGACACCTATTGGATCTTTTGTGCCCTGGATCTCTAAATTTAACCAAGCTCTGAATGACTCTCCTTATGAAAGTCAGCACAGAGCTTGGAGAAGCCCGCCTAATATCATCCGAACACACAAATTCAGAAAGAAAAACACGCCTTCTATAATTACATAAGACTACACATTCACAGAGAATGTGTGCCGTTGTCTCATCCTCTTCCATACATAAACGGCACAATTGTGAGCGAACTAGGTTACTTTTCCAAAGATGGAAGTTCAGTCAATAATGACCGAAGAGGAAACCAGTAACTAGCCGTAAGTCGTTCCTGCTGAAATTCAGGATGCCACTGTATGAAAATGGCTGTATCAATGATTTGGCCTGCCTTAAACCGGGAGAAAACACCCAAACTTTCTTAGCGCTCGACATGTGTTTTCTCTGATTAGAGTAGTTGCAGGCGACCAATTTACGCCACAAAAGGGCTCTGGGCCTAAAAGAGGAGCGGCAGAGGCCCTCTTGGCCAATTCATCCGCTACCTCGTTACCCGGATAAAAAATGGAAACCTTGTCCCGTATCGATGGCATCTGTAGTGAGTCAAAGCACTCTTAAACAAGCTTAGAACGGAATTCCCATGAAACTAGGGACTTAAGGGCTGCCTGACTATCGGAAAAGATAGCTATATGCGAGCCTTTAATGCCTCTGCTCAAATTAATATGAACGCATTTGGTGATTGCCTGTTTTTCCGCCTGAAATACCGTGGGCCATTTACCCATAGGCACTGAAATTTTCACGTTGGGTCCACAGACTCCAGCGCCTACTCCATCAGAACATAAACTTCTGGAATCCACAGAGGGACCATTACCCTCCCATGTGGCCCTAAGCGGAATTGTGACATTGAATCTCCTGTTGAACCTTAGTTCACAGATTATTCTGTCGCTAGGCATCCCTAACAGCTTTCTGCAGGACAATTTGTTTCCCTTTCTAATATAGGAAAGAATTCTTGGAAAAATATTGCCAAGCTTATAGGTTGCCTAGAAATGAGATGAAATTGTACCTATCAAGAACCAAGTTCTTATTTTGATCTCAGTACTTTTTACGGCCGCAACTTTTTGGATAGGAACTTGGCCTTATTTTCACATTTATGTTTTTCTGCGGATCTCACTTCTTTTTTCTAAGTTGTTTTTATATAAATATTTATATGTATTGCTTATCTGGGCCTACCTGTGATTTATCTTTCTAGCTATACTAGAAGAGCCCTATATAAAGAAGGGGCACCATAGTCGCACCAGATAAAAAGTGCCGGCTTAAAAATCATTTTCATTAATTTCTTATCAGGACCTACCTGTGTACGAAATTTAAGCTTTCTAGCTATACTGGAAATGCCCCATACAAATGAGGGAACCCTAGTCCCCCCAGGTGAAAAGTGCCGGTTTAAAAATCATTTTCGTTAATTTCTTTTCAGGTCCTACCTGTGTACCAAATTTCAGCTTTCTAGCTCAACTAGAAGTGCCCCATACAAAAAAGGGGCATGATTGTCCCCCCAGATGAAAAGTGCCCGTTAAAAAATCATTTTCGGTAATTTCTCATCACTACCTACCTGCGTACAAAATTTCAGCTTTCTAGCTATACTGGAACTGCCCCATACAAAGAAGGGGATCCCTAGTCCCCCCCCTCCCCCCGGGTGTAAAGTGACCGTTTTCAGATTTTTCTGGTTATTTTCTCACCAAGACCTACCAACCAAGTTTCAGCTCTCTAGCTTTACTGGAAGTGCCCATTAATATTGATGAGTGAGTGAGGCAGTGAGTCAGTGAATATGTACTAAAATATGGACTTTTAACACCTTAATATCTCGGGAAGCTTTTAACCTGTGAGGTCACCTCTGTGGGGAGAACTTATGTTTCAAGTTTTATTATATTATGATTAGGGGGAGCAAAGTTATGAGGGGGGTAAAAACAGCTCGAATGGTTTCGTGTAAATATACACACTGTGTGGCCGAACTTGCGCCTAGATATTCTAGCTTTATAATTTTTAGTTTAAATATTATCCTTTATAGCTTTAACTTTATAATTAATATTAAGAAAAAGTGCTACTGTATAGTCTTCTCAACTGCTGTTTTATTTCAAGTTTATTATTAAATGATATAATTTCCATTTCTCTGATATTTTTTTTATTCCTTCTTATTGTGTCTTTTACCTTTCTCTCCTGGTGTGGTCCTTTTTTCTGCTGCTAAAAACTACAATATGCTTGTGGGTAGTTGTTGCTGTGCTACAACATTCAGCACGTAAACTGTTTAAATATACGTTTTGCACGTGAAACCATGCAATTGTAATTGTGAAAATGAATGAAAAAATAGGTAAATTTCTACGAAAAAAAAAAAAAATGAAAATAAGAAAGAATTTATAAAAACCTGTATTTTGTTTTGAGAATTAAGGAAAAGAAAAAACCAGTACAAAGTAACACTGAAAGGAATAATAAAATTCTGCTTAGGGATAACATTAAACAACATATTGAAATTATTTATGAGTTTTTATTTAACAACCAAGAGCAGCAAGTAGAGGTTGTCGATTTTGGTGTTTTTTCCTGCACTAAATTATAATCGCAAATAGAGAAAAAGTAAGAGGAGAGTGTACACAGAGGAAACTAAAGTCTTAGGTAGATTTATGAGAGCAATTTGTAAGGTTTTGCTTATTAATAATTGTTAGAGAAGCCAATACAAATAACAAATCAAAATATATTTTAACATTTTAAAGCAAATTAAAGCATATGTTAAGGACTGTAATTTGATTAATAATGTTGCCTATGCTTAGGCAGATAAGTTTAATCTTATTTATTTGAAATTCGTTATTGTTTTTTTTTTTAACAAAACACAAACTAAATATTTAATAAAAATATAAACTGAGCTAACGGATTGTGGTTTGAAGGAATTCAGGGATTTTTTAGAAGCTCCTATTTGACAGCATTTAATCAGTATTTTGTTAAGCAAATTTTTGTGACCTTAAGTATTGCACCAGTAGATGTTTGCTGTTATCGCCAGTACCACTGTTTTGGCCTGTTATAATAAAAAATTATAGTTTTCTTTATTATATTAATATTTCTTACCCTTCCCCTAAAACTGTGCTATAAATTTCATTTGCTACCAATATCCTGCATAAGCAATCATCTATAACCAATTAAACTTTTCTAAAACTTTTATTTAATCTGGCAATATCTTATTTTATCTATGTCCATTTCAATATATAAAAAAATATAATCATTATTTTATCTGATGTCACAGAGTGGTGGTGAATGCTGAATCCCCACAAAACACACTAATTATAATAGATAATGCTAACAATTAAGCAGCGTCAGACAAAACTTTATACATTATTAACTCATAAAAAGTAAAATGAAGATTACAACAAAATAAAAAAGTTATACGACTTCAATAAAGCAGGAACAATCGTACAGCTTGTCAACTGAAAGGAAATGGCTGAGAATACAAAAAAAAATCTAAGAAAAGTTTGAACACAAATTATGTTTATCATAGAGAAAGGGGAGTTTTATAACCACAAACAAGAAAAAAAAATTCGATTATAATCAAATAAATTGTAATATAAAATAGAACCCACAAAAATACAGCAAGCAGCATGTGTGCTTAAGTGAAGTGAGGAAGGATGTATTTTTCTATTTGTTTGTTTGATTAAATTTTTCTTTAGTTTCAAAGTCATAAAAATAAAAAGAAAATACATTTGAGAAAACAGTGGCAACTTTAATTAGATTAAATTAGATCTTATGAAATGGCGTCAAAAGCTGTTGGTTGACAGTTGGAAAGCCCAAAAGGCGGTTAGAAAGTTTAAGCAGCAGCATATCCTTTAAAGTGTTAATGCTAAGTTTTAAACAAAAATTCTTATTAGGACTTGAGATAGCAAGCAAGTAGCCTGGCGATATCAATGACAAAATACAGATATTGTAGAACAATTTCCATTTCATTAAGAGAGTGTAGTGTAGAGGCGTTAAATGATACTTACCACCGTTTTAATGAAATGATTATTTTGGAAAGCCTGTCTTAAAGTATACTTTAACTTAAGAAACGGTTTAAGAATAAGGCTGATTGTGTTTACCACGCGGAAACCATCCGCCATAGTTTTAAACTGGATATTGATCAATTTGAAAAACGTTATCGCTTTATAATTTTGTTCCTTAATTTATTTACCATAAAATTGTGGCCTTTTCACTTTAAATTTCTGTGAATACATAATTTTCCCTCTGTGCTTATTTTAATCATAATTACGCCAAAGAAAATTACAACATTTCTTTTCATAATGTATAAAATAATTATTTTATATAATCATAATTGTTACGTTGTGGGCCCTCTCTCTCTCTCTCTCTCTCTCTCATTAAACAAATAATCATAAATTAATTATAGCTGATGTCTGCGTCGCTACAATTCGTTGTCGGCTTTTTTTTTTTTTTGTTCCTTACATTGTTTTTTAATAACTTTTTAATTAAAATGTCAATTTTATCACAACGCAACATATTTGCTCACATTCAAATAGATTTGTTTTTTTTTTTTTTTTTTTTTAATTTGCATATTTTTTAAGCATTAATTTGGTTTATTTTTTTTTTTTTTTTTTTTTTTGTAAAAAAAGACAGTGAAAATATATTTTTAGTAACAATAAAATACACAAAACGACCACTAATTAAAAAGTTTTTAAATCATAATCATTGATGTATTAAAAATATATATATTTTAATTCATAAAAACTATAGAAAATACGAGAATTTTAAATCTTTTGCGTGTAACAACAGCTGATGATGATGTGATTTGGTGGGAGTTGGTTTGTAACAACAGGAATGGGTGGGTGATGCATTTGTTGTGTCATACTCCTGACGCAGTGTAATAGATGAGGATATGAAACGTTTCCAAGGTTTATTTACATATTGTCACTTTATGCCCGGTTTGCCGCATATGCCACAAAATCGGAGTAGAGAAAATAACAAAGAAAAAGCGTTATATTCAGTGGGCAATGACGGCGTGGAGTCATGCCCATCATGTGGTACAGTATTTATGAAAAAAGATAAGAAAAGCTCCTTAAGTTTATCTAAATTTCGTCTGCTCTTTCTTGATTTGCTGCATATATAAAAAAAAAGTCGGAATAGAGAAAACGAGAAAAAAAAATCTTTCTATGAAGTGGGTGTTGTGCGCGTTTAATCATGCTCAATACGTCTTTACAAAAAGTCGGAATGGAGAAAGACGACTAAGAAGTTTGACATTAAGTTGTCAAAAAAAAAAAAAAAAAAAAACCAATGGAATTTTCTTGAACTTTCACCACTGATTCCAGGACATGTTATGAAAAAAATATGCTTTATGTGAGTTTTCTTAATAGCGGTTCGAAGGACCACAAATCTGTTACAATAACGTTTTTGCAAATAAAAAAATATCATACAATTGCATTTGATTTGCATTTTACACACTTTGCTATCATTCATTTGCATTATTTATTTATTTATATCATTTATTCGAGCACATCTGTTTATTATTATGGCTGAGTCTATCGTCCGGTAGATGCGCTTCAAGAAATATGATAATTAATGGTGACGTCACAGTGCCCATTTCTTAAGCTAAGGGAGTTCAATTCGGCATATCAGTGATTACTAACACCTTGTCTTGAAGTTTAAGTGTGGTTTTAGGAATTACGAACCACGAGGCTGAAAATTACTTACAGCATGAGTTGGCAAAATTATCGCAATGGTACTGCATGGAGTAGAGGACCACATTTGACATTTTTCTCAACTTGATTCGTGCCTTCGGTTTATGTTATCTTGAGCGAAGTATGTAGAAGAAAATTATTGCCTCACCGATTATGGGTAAAAATTTTGTTCAGAAGAAGTTGTGGTTGTGTATGGTAGTTTGCTGAAGAAGGTCCGTCCTGGTGATTGAAATTAGTCTCCTTAATTTTTTCTTTGCTTCTCTAAGGTAGTGTCGTAGAACTTTCATAAAGACTAGTGTCTTAGCCCAGAGGCCTGCATTACTTGATAATTTTGCACCAGTTTTCTAAATCACTCCCTGGAAAATGCACTCAGTTGCTTTTGTCTCATGTGAAAGGGAAGACCATCTAAGAGAAAATGTGCTTCAGTAAAATCCAGTCCACACCAATGAGCTTGAGTGACAGTTAAAAATGCATCATGTTTTAAGGATACTGTTGACAAACCAATTTATTATTCAAAATTAATGCTAAAACCGACATTGAAGAAATAATTTTCTAATATTTTTTTCCCTATTCGTTTAAGCATCAACACTTACTTCTTCACATTGATGCAGTAGACGCTGATGCAAATATCTCTGCTTAGTTAAAATGGTTCCGATTTTGTTCGGATGTTTGTAATGATTTTATAGGTATCGCCAAGCCATTCGCTTATATTGTTCCCTAGGATATGTGTATGAGGAGATAACCCCACAAACAATCCTGAAGTAGTTGCAGCATGGTCCTAGTGGCCCCAGCCCGTTACGCATTTCTACTCCTTTCTGGCACCACAGAGAAAACAGGATAAGTCGGGCAAGACAACAAAAAGCATATAAATGTAGCATGGAAGCCCTAAAGAGTTCCGATGATGGTGGTTGAGCGCCCCAGCACTTCAAGTTCAAGTTATTTCGCATTTGCACCGAATTTCTGGCAATATAGAGAAAACAGGACAACTCTGGCAACACTGCAAAAGGCATATAAATGTAGCATGGAAGCCCTGAATAATGTCGCAAGAGGTCCGAGGATGGTGCTTGAGCGCCCCAGAACTTCAAGTTCAAGTTTTTTCGCGTTTTCACCGAATTTCTGGCAATATAAAGAAAACAGGACAAGTCTGGCAGCACTGGAAACGAGTTGGCATTACGTTTGACAGTTCCATGGCACGCTCTAATCGGATTCATGTTGGTCACTCATATCATATACCCCGAGGTTATTACATCTAAGAGACAATGTTTCACTTTATCGAAAAATTATTTCTGGTCCACTGTTAAAGGACGAAAACAATTTGTCAATTGGACACCCCTTCAATGGAAACGTCTTGTATAAAATTCCAGAAATTGCTATTCTGTTGCAACTCTCTGGCAACCAGTTACGTGATTTCTTTTATGATTTTTTCTAACTCCTCTAGGGCCAATTTTATATCAGAAAGGATAACTATTTAGAGATTGATATCTGCTGCTCTCCTCCTTACAATAAGTAGTATCAATTAAAAACGTTTAATTATTTCTCTTTATACTTGCACTTAATTTGGTTCTTTGGTCTTCATTTGTACCCACTTCAAATTAATAAATTTTCTTAAAAACCAAACAACTTTCACTATTCAGACATTATTTTTTTTTTTTAATGTAAAAAATATAATTTCCTTTTCCTTGAAATGTCTATAAAACTTCTAAAACTTCTTTCTTTTATCATTTCTTCATTTTCTTTATTGCATTTTCTTTTTCGTTTATTTGTTAAGTTATTAGCAGGATAATAGTTCTATTGCTTCTCACTGAAATGTTATTTTCCTACAATTCATTTCATTAAAAGCCATTTTATTTTTTTCGTTTTTTTTTTCTCGCTGTACTACTTGATATTTGTATGTATTCCCACAAACATTCATTCAGTCATTCTTTCCTTCATTTCCACATTTAGAACATTTGTTGTACCATTCATACCAACTCATTCTTTATCTTTTGTAATACAAAACCATGAAATTGCAACCAATTTACGAGACAATCACAAAAAAAAAAAAAATATATTAACAATTGTGCAAAATTTCAAGAGAAACATTTAACCTGGAAGGAAAAAAGGAAAGTATTTCTATAGCAAAGTAGTGCGAAAGAATATGTGGTTTCATATGTGCTCATAACGCTTAAGAAAGTTAATTAACACCAGAGGTATTGCAGCAATGCTTGCAAGAAACCCCAGACCAAAACTAGTACGGCGCTACATTAACACAGTTTACCTGCGATAAGCCTGCTGTGGTTCAAAGATCCTTTCCCACCAAAAGCCGCAAATTAATTCCCAACCAAGAAGAGAATTTCATTACCTTGTTGGTGGAAAAACCCAAAGACTTCTGACGATTAATTACTCAGAGCTCATGAGATAGTTTCTAGACGATATGGAGTCCTTAGAGGCTAAGAAAAAACTGACTGTTCAGATTTCTTAGTTCCAGTAGCGACATATCGTCTTTCGAACAAGTTTTTTTTTTTTGTATGACCATCACTCAGGGGATAACTTTTTCTTATGTCAGAAGTATAGGGGGAAAGGGATAGGGTACAGAGTTTAGATGATGCAGTGTAGCAGAAGACTTTATTATTTTTTAAAACTCTGCACGTTTTGTATTAATATTTATAGCCGTATTGCAGCGCCTCTGGTGTTAAGTAGACGGATTAAGTATCGTTTATTAACTCTTCTACCCTCGCCGACGATTTTGCTCAGCAACTTTCCGATATTTCGTCTCTTAATAATCCAAGCAATTACCTACTTTCCAATCAATGGTAATCCTAATGCAAAGAACACAAATTCTTCTACCTTTCTTGGAGAAGCAAAGAGAGAGAAATAGAGAGAGAGACCTTAATCCTTGGCAAATCTCAATAGGTATTAAGATCACGGCAGTTAATTTCAAGCAAGGGTTATGACCATCCACTCACCACACGAATGTTTGTCTAATACCAGATTTTTTATGAGTTACAAAGTGCAGCGATACTAAACAAGTCATATGACAAATTGGTTGCCTATAAATGGAGATTCAGCAGTTCGCACTAATAAATAGAAATGTTTATCCTTAAGTTCAATTTGTTTACTACTAGACTACTGATATAAGTTACTCGACCGCGTACAGGATAGGGCGAAGAAGCTTATCGGTGACAGTAGGGTAGCCAACTATATTGACTCGCTGGAGCATCGACGCAATGTTGGTTGTGTTTCATTATTCTATCGCTACTACAATGGAATGTGTTCTAATGAAATCAGGGAACTTGTTCCCGAAACCCGTCACTTTTCACGTACAACACGCTCTTCATCAAGAGCACATCCCTCTGTGGTCGATATGTCAGTGAACCGCACCACGCAGAGAAAATTCGTACTTTAGCCGTACTGTTCGCATGTGCAATAAACTCCCCGCAGAGGTCTTTCCAGCCACTTTCAATGTGTCAGGGTTCAAATCGAATGTCCACAAACACTACTCCCTTTATCCTCCATCCCAAAACCTATTTTCCCAGTTCCGGCTCAATGCTTTGCATACGTAGAGGTCATCCCCTGAGTGCTGGTCATCATAAAAAAAAAAAAAGAAAGAAGGAAGATGGACAGCAAAGTAAAACAGATTGATAAGGACAAGATTACTTTTAATTTCAATTCGGATTTACTCTAATGCCGATAACACGTAATTGATATTTAAACATATACAAAGAAGTAAGGAAATCAAAACCGAAAGCAACCGATGAAGGAATCGCTAGATACTTCAGATTATTTAGAACCAGCACTGTATTGTGCCAGAACTGGAAAAAGGGATAGTTCAGAGAAGGAGAAGGTGACAAAAACTTAATCACAAATGTGATATTGTCTGATTGTTTTTATAATTTTAAATCCATAATTTTGTAGCTATTCGGGTGTTAAGTAGGCGCATTATCTTCTTTAAGCTGTGCGTGCAGCACATTTTAATATATAAGGGGTGATCCATTTCGAAGTTCCCTACTTTTTTAAAGAAAAAAAAACAGAAAATTCAAATTTAATGGAGAATGTTTATTATCATTTGAAAGAACATTCTTTGGCATTTATATTTTGAAGATTATGTATATCAAATGTTGGCCGTTACTACGTCGTAGATGGTCCATCCGTTGAGTCCAATTTTCGATGACTCGTTCGAGCATTTCGACTGGTAACTGGCGGATAACACGCGTGATCTTTTCCTCCAAGGCCTGAATCGAAGCTGGTTTGTCCGCATAAACTTTGAGAGTTTACATATCCCCACAGGAAAAAGTCTAACGGTGTGATATCACACGATCTTGGTGGCCAATCGACCGGCCCAAAACGTGAAATTATGTGCTCACCGAAATGTTCCCTCAATAAATCCATTGATTGATGCGATGTGTGGAAAGTTGCGCCGTCTTGCTGAAACCAAATATCGCCGAGATCAGGAGCTTCAATTTCAGGCATCAAATAGTCGGTTTTCATGGCACGATAACGGTCGCCATTGACGGTTACGTTTGCACCGGCATCATTTTTAAAGAAATATGGATTGATCATTCCACCGGCCTACAAACCACACCAAACCGTTGTTTTATTTTTTGGATGAAGTGGCAGTTCTTGAATTTCTTCAGGTTGCTCTTCGTCCCAAATGCTGCAATTTTGTTTGTTTACATACCCATTGAGCCAGAAATGGGCCTTATCGCTAAACAAAATTTGCTTCGAAACACATTCCTCACAGAACGTGAATTTTCGTAATAAAGTTGAACGATTTGTAAACGTTGTTCAGGCGTAAGTCTTTCCATTATGAAATGCCAAACAATACTAAACAAAAATAACATGACAGCATGACACGACTCACACGTGATCTGTTAAAAAAATGCTATTGAAGAAAGTATATCTACAGGGATCACCCTTTATATTTTACATCGACGATGATTAAGTTGGCCAACGAAGAAGGCTCTGTTATGGACATTAGCACGGCACAGCAGGAATCGCTGTCGGAATAGTTTAGTGACAAGTACTACTCCTTCATCATTTTAAACATTCCGATGACTATGGCACGACAAAGCCACTCCAATGTCGAATAGAAAAATTTATGATTTTAATCACTAGCCTTGATCTGGCATCGAGTCCAGGTTCTTGGTAATACTTTGCGTTGTATGATTGATTTTTCGTACATTTATAAGGATACAACTGATTCAATTTAATCCATTTATAATTTTAAATATTAATTTTTCTTTATATTCCCCTCCTTAAACTAAAAAATTAAGTTTCTAAAATAATTAAGTTTCATTCCTTTTAAAATTTACAAAGCCAGAAGATTTTGCTTTTCTTTTACAAACTAGAAAATATAAGAGATACCAAACTGAAATGTCTTAACGCATGCACACGCACGCACACACACACACCTACCCACCGACCTTTCACCACGGAACACATACACGTACACATATAAAATTTTCTAATAATTTATTTCAAAACTCAATACCAAGTAAAATAATGCAGAATACCTGCTGAGATCTACCATACAACCAAACCTCAAACAGAAACCTCTTATAGCAGTTGAACAAATATTTTTAGAGAAAATGCGTATGTGCCTAATGAGAAATCATACAAACGATTAAATTTTCAAGTTAATATGGCAATAGAGTAGAAGAGTTAGAGCCTCAAATTAGTAATACACAAAAACCAATATTACAAAGAAATATGCGGAAAGAGAAGAATCTCAATCAAATACATGTGTATGTTAAAATCACAGTATCTGAAGCAAAACGGAAAACAAATTTTGCACAAAAAAGTAATTTTATACATTGTTGAATTCTATTGTTACCAAGAAGTTCTGGTAACACACTTGGCGGCACACTTGGTTTTTATTTTTGGAAATTTGCACTAAAACATCTAGTTCAAGGAAACTTAGGTGGCTGCATAACATCATTATTCTCTTTTGAGGTGCACTTATGGTTTTTAGGTGCCTCAGTACTCCGATGTCTGTCCTGTTGAATGTCCATAACTGCAAAAGGGGTCTAGCAATCTTCGGACTTCGAATCCGAAGATTGCAGGTCCAAGTCCTGTCTCGGTCGCCATGTTATGCCGTGTTAATTAAAAGATGACTCAACCAGTTGGATTTTAAGTAAAGAGTGAATTTATTATCTTATGTTTCTTTACTCGTTAGTTTAATCTTATACATAGTTGCTTAATTTAGTATTTATTGTCAGGGTTGTATAGTGTCATCAGTGATGGCACTAAAAGGTTACTGATACCGAAAAGTACATGATCAGTTTGAGATAACTGAAAAGGAGAGGAGTACGAATAGAATAGCAGTGTTTGATTGAAATAATTTTAAAAGAAAATCACATGTTTCGTGTAGGAAGGACCTTTTGAGAGGAGCTAATTCCCATTTGGGAAGTCAGCGCGAAAACGGGGCACAAAAATTGCAATGGATCATGCGTTCCTCAACAGAACCTTAGGAGATTCTGATCAGGTCTCGTCGTTTTAGCATCTCTTTTTAAATTTGCCACAGAAGAGCAGTAGTAGTGATGTTTCTCAAACAAGATAGTAGTCGGCAACGGGAGAGAATTTAAATATCCACCACCTCATGAAGGACGATTCCCCCTTTCTTTCACATGAAACACAATTTTATTGTCTGAAACGGCTTCATTTCCATGTACCCATAAGACTGGGTGATTTAAATGATTCCTCAAATTTTTTTTTTTTTTTTTTTTTTTTTTTTTTGTAGGACCAGCCCTCAGCGGATGAAGGGAAAGGGATAGAGAATAGGCTTAATTCTTATTACAACTCTGCCATTGCACGTTTTTGTTCACGAGCATTGTTGCCGCACACATGGTGTTAAATAGACTTAATTTCTACACTTAAATTTTAGTACTGCAGTCTTGGCAGGAATTTTATTAATTGTTTTACTTCATCGACGGTTCTGCTAACCGACGAAGGAAGGCTATGTTGTGTACAGTACAGATTGGAACAGTATCAATCGATGTCGGAACAGTTTTTGGTGACCGGTTCTATGCCTTCATCAATTAAACAGTCCGGCAACAATTAACACAAAGCCACACTAATGCAAATGTGATGTTGATTGACTTGTACTGACCAGGATTTTACCCCAGGCCCTAAGACATTGTTTGCTTAGTAGTCAACGCGCTAACCACTTCAGCCAATACTAATACCCTGATGTGATGTGTTAAGTTTCAGGTATAGATTTAGCATGGTTCACACATCGGTGAGGTACTTGAGTACCGGTGGACTACGGGCTACAACAGGATACTCCCATAGTCTTTTATGATGTCTGGAGTTCTGCACTAAGACAGAGAGTGGTTTACACATCGGTGCGGTACTTGAGCGCGGTCCAAGGTTACGATATATTCAAAGTACTCGTCACTGCACGAAGAGAGATTCTGCATATGTGCTGGTCAAAGTTGATTCGATATTCAACCATAATTCGGAGATATCCCACAGATTCCTTTGATTTAGTTACTGTCTCTCCTTTCCACTGTTTGCACTCATGGTATGGTAGTCATCTTTCTTCTTCTATGCTTGCTTTTAGCATCAGCTTATCCACTGCACGATAATTTTTGGACCATAAAATGCACTTCCTGGGTAGCAGTTCTTTAGAAAAGGAAGCATTTTAAGCAGCTAGAAGATCCTTTCCATTGTACACATTAAGCTTATGAACTTCACTGTTGGTGACTACATTCCATCTGAAAATACTTAAACATAAATTGCATAAATTTTTGCATTTTCTTTAAGCTCATATCTTTCAGAGTGCTCTTTTATAGTCCTTAATCTACCATTCATTTCTCCAACGTATTGTAGTTTGAAAAGTTAACACTGCATACAATCATGTGCAAGAGAATAGTAAAGAAATTGCAAAATATAACGAACGGATCAATGAAAATGTAAAAACTTGATAACTGCTATTGTTGTGTTATCTAGAGTCCTTGCAAAATCCTTAATAATGTATAGAAAATCTGCAGTGCTACAGCCACTATTCGTAATCCTTATTGAGAACCAAAACCAAACAAAAAAAAACTAGCTCTTAACTAGTTTTTTTTTCATTTTCTTCTTCGATATCTTTCCAGTCGAAGTATTTCAGGGTAAAACAATACTTTGTTAATTTCCCCAGCAATCAAGTCTTTGGTAGTTTGTTGTTCTTATTGTTGCCTTTCTGATTATTGTTGGCATCAATGCAAGTTTTTGTAAATTATACAAGGCAGCAGGCAGTCGAACAACAAGCTTTAGCAACACTGCATTAAGAACAACAATTAAGGTAAAATTGTGGGGGGAAACGTTGATTTAGGAGATGATCATCTATTTCAGTTATTGAAATTGAATTTATCTTTAAACAAAAGTTATAAATATATATGATTTTATCTCTAGAGGTAAGATTTAAAATTTTTCTGATTATCTGGCATTTTAATAATTTTTCTTTTCCTTAGTTCTCGCGAAAAATAAATTTCTATAATTTTGTTGTGGTTTTTATTTATGCGTGTAAATTAAAATCAAAAAAAATGCTTTTAACAGTTGTTCTTGCATCGCTTTCCAACAAATTTCGACCACACTTCAAGTTACTTTTCAAAGCATATAAACTTGTATTTGGTTTGCCAAACCAAAATGCTTTAATTGAAAACGTCCAGCACAAAAACACATGAATCGACCACAATCGAACTCTGCTCTGACTGACCGTTACAAAGGAATATTTCAGCTTCAAGTATTTTTAAAGTGCTTCTTATTAAAATATCAGTCAGCGTTTAACTTGATTTAAAGTGCATTTGGAAAAATCAATTAAAACACATGCAAGTGGATGGTGGAAAAACCATTTAACCACACTTAATGTAACAAAAAAAAAAAAGCGAAGTGGAAAAACTACGTAATTTTTATTTAAACTTTAAAGCTTTTACTTTTCCTCCTTTTTTTTTCACTTGTGAAACAAAACAAAAGCCGGCAAAGTTATGCCTTAAAGGCAATAATAATAATAATGTTTGCGAGATCAAGTCTACGAACGCCAGACTAAAATGGATACAAAGTGAAAAAGAAAAAAAATTGGAGACACTGCAAATCTTAATAGATAATACTAAGCTTTAAGCTAACTCAAAATAGTGTTGACTTTTCAAATATCAAATTATTACCTACAGTTAAAATAATAGGTAATTATGTGTGTAACAAATAACAATATACATACATACATATGTAGGTACCTACATAGCAATTATATCAATATGTACATATAACAATATCAACTTTAAATCCGTGCTGAAATGAAAGTAACAAGCCAACATAAGGCAAATATATGTATGTACATATGTATGTAAAAATGTGCGTATAAATATAAAACAAAGTTACCCATCAAACCAAAAACTTCGATTTTGTAACGAATTTGAAAGTTTCGATTTGTAAAAATATGTCTTAACAATGTCGTTTAGACTATTCTTAATGTTTTCGTAATCATTTTTAATTGACTAAAGATCTGCACGTGATAAAACACTATTTATCTTGTAAATTTTATTAAATTTTTCATGTTAATTATATTTATCTATTGAACTAAAAATAATACAGTATTTTTCGGTTATTTGACCCTACGGTTAATTGGTTTCCACGCTTAATTGAACCACATGATCGGGCAAAAAAATATTGCATACGAAAACACATGTAAATTTCCTCGGATAATTGAACTCGGTTAATTGATTTTCCCGCTTAATTGGTTCAAAATTCATGTAATCAAAAATAAATTTCCTCTTACTTTTACCCGGTTAATTGCATTATTATTGAAAAATAATCTGGCATTTTTGCACATACATTATTGACATCATTTGTGAAAAAATTTGTGTTCAAGTTTATGTTTTTTTTGTAAAACCAATATATGAATTGTTTTTTATTTAGTTTATAAATTTAATTTTTTTGTAAAACTCATGTGCACACAAATAGTGCATTTAATAGTACATAGTATGTACCTACAATAATAAATACCTGCGATACACATATACATATGTACATTTTTTTCTGTTACTTGCCTTTTTTTTTGTTTAAGGTAAAAAAAAATTATTTTGAAAAACTTAAAGTGCACATATGCGATTTCTTTTAATTCATTAGTATGTAGTTCCAATTATGCGTGATTTCTGTAATTGAACAAATTGTTCAATTAAACGGGATTCTTGTAATTGAACGAATTGTTCAATTAAGCGGGTATCGGCTAATTGGTTCCCCGGTTAATTGAACAAAAAGTTGTGCAAATTTTGATGTGCAATTAACCGAAAAAGACTGTATTAACGAAGTTTACCTGATTTTGCAATACTTACTTAATAATTAAATTTTTTAAAAAAATGTTTCTCTTCACAAACTCAATTTAAAACTTGTAAACATCAAATAGGTATAACTTCAGACATAATACAGAAATGTCTTACGGTAGAAAAACAAAATAAATATTTTGTATTATTGCCCATGCGCCCAACCATACGTACAAATATATATTATATAATTATATGTATGTATATATATATGTATGTATGCCTGAATGTTTTCATAAAAAGGGCATACCCTGCATTTTTAAAAGTAGAATTTTAATCGAAATCGTTAAGTATTTCCCTAACGAAAATCCGACTAAATACTACAGTGGCCACAAGTAATGCAAGAGTTCGCCTTTGACTCTCTCACACATATACATGTAAAAAAAGTGTTTTTAAAGGTAAAATGAGCAGAAGTCAACTAAAACGTTGCATAAACAAAGAAAAAGAACAATTAATTGAATATTTTATAACTATTGAAAAAGAAATTTGATAAATAAACAAATATGTATCAAAAAAAAATTAAATTTCTGTAGTATTTTCATTTAGGAAATATCATTGTTGATCTAACTGGTACATTTTGACTAGAGAAATAGTTGGGAGTTGCTCACCAGTGATCTCATCGGTCTGATCGTGTCAAGTGATTACCGTCAATGTCATCCGTATGTTCAAATCGTCAGTCGAGTGCATTGCTAGTTGTTAGGCTGGTAGTTAGAGGAAATGACTGGTAGCTCGCGAAATAGCTAGACATTCGCTAGCTACGCCGACTGCAGGGTATTTAAAATACTTGCAAACAATAATATTTATACACACAGAAGCAGCATTACATATATATGTAAGTATTTGTGTTGAAAATGTTAATGTTTGTTGAATTTTAAAGTTCTAACTAAGCTTGATGTTGATCTAATAAATATATTTGAGCTATCCATGAATAAATAATAGAAGCTGTCGATGGATGTTGAAAAAATTTCCATTATCTTTATTTTATGTATGTACCTACGTACTAGTAATGTTACGAATACTCGTATTCGATTTTTCGACTATTTGCTTATTTTAATATATTTTTATTCGTATTCGACAAGTAAGTATTTTGTTACCAGAAATTAAACATTTTTCCTTTTATGGGATGTTTGTTTCATATAAATTAGATTATTTCTAAACAAAATATGTTTCAATCAGCAGGTTTTCTTTTAAGCAAATGCAAGCAAGTGCTTTGAGATTGATCAAAAATAATAAATATAAATAACAATTTTTATTTTCAATTAAGCGTTTTTTACATATAAACAGTGCGTTCTTATCCGAATTCGACTTTATACACATATATTTACCGTGTAGTACCTACACCATACCATAGCGTTTTAATTTACTTTAGCAAAAATAAAATTTCGGTTCTGAGTTTTGATTACATATATACAATTTTATAAACCTTTCAAAAATAAATTTAAAATAGATACTTTGTGCTCCAGTATTGAACTAAGGAGTTGCTCACTATAATTCTACCCACTAACCATTGTGCTACAGAGGCTTATTAGTGTTGAATAAACATTAACGTAATTATAGCTTTACGCATTTTTTCGTACAAACCCCTTTTTGTCACACATCTAAGCATGTGTGTATAAAAATACAAAGCATTTGCTTTTGAAAGATCAACACATTCAAATCGTTATTTGCTTTTAACATACCAAGCAGTACTGCCACGACCAAAAAAATATTACAACCAAATATTTTGAAAAAGTTACCAAATGTGAAAAAATAACCAAATTTAAAATGCATATTTTATTAACAAAAAATATTTAAATTTATTTAAAGTAGCATTACATACAGTTTATTTGCATTTTATACATAGTTAAATAATAATTGCAAAACAAGAAAACGAAAAAAAAAAAATCATACTAATAGTAAATGAAAAGGAGAAACTTAAATTGAAATCAGTTTTTGTTTATTTGAGCCCTTATTCGTAAAAATAGTTTTTTTTATAAGAGTTAAACCTGCCAAATGTTTATACAAAATTCATTTGATTGAAAGTTTATAAATTAAAATTTTTTTTGAATAGGATCATTACAATAAACAAAATTTGTACTGCACATTTATAAATAATAAGAAAGGAAAAAAAGAAATTGTTTTTACATATTAATAAATTTCTTATTAATAAGTGAAAAACATAACAAGAAACTTAAATTTAAACAAACTTTTTAAAGTGTTTATTTATTTAAAATAAACAATATTTGTACTTCAGGAAAAAAATGTAATTGTTTTACAAAATTTTTCTTTTAAATCAAAAAATTAATAGATTTACAATTCACAGTATTGAGATTAGAAATTATATACGAATTTTCAATTCATATCTTTGGCAGACCGTAAATAATGGGCAACATTTTGATTTTTGCACAAATATTTCGATTGGATAATATTGTTAATAGTTTTAAAATCAAGACTATTACGAAATTTGGTTTTGTTTAAATTAAGCTGTGAAAACATTCTTTCGGCTGCAGCAGAACTATGTGGCAATGATAATAAATTTTGTACGAAATAAAAAAGTTGTTCAAAAGTTTTTTCGTTCGTCCCATTTTTGTTTTGAAAGTTGTCAGGTCTAGCTAGATGTGAATCATTGAATATTTTTTAATAACACAGAGCAGATCATTTAGTAGTACGGATAGGTGTTGACAGTGTTGTGACCCAATCGTACTATGAACAGGTAATTAAAAATTTTCAAAAATTGTTTTCAAAGCTTAACAAGTTATATATATAGTTAAAAAATATTCAAACGAAAAAAACTAACCAAAATGAAAAAATATTCGCATCTCACATTAAAAAATAACATTACCAATTTTTGTTAGAAATAACAAAAAACGGCAGCTCTGATACCAAGCACTATTCTACACACATAAAAAATTTCAATTTTTTTTTCACCAAAGCACATTATAAACATAAATATGTATGTATGCACACAAATCGTTTTTAGAACACTATACATACGTACCAGACAAGTAAACTCTGTGGAAAAAAATGTCCCACACTGATGATTACATATATACTCTGATGTATTTATATGTATGTTAAAAATGCTTCTGTATTTATCTTTTAAAATGTTGTATATTTGTCAATTTGTTTTTCATTTTAAAAATTGAAATATATGTACATAGGCTTGTAACTATTTTTGAAAATAATAAACAGGTTATTTTATACATATATATATATATATATTTTTTTTTAAATTAATATACACAAAGAACTATCTAGCCTCAGTAGCACGATGGGTCGTGTGTTGGATTATTGTGAGCGATTCCTCAGTTCAATACTGGAGTATTTATTTATTTTAAATTTATTTCTGAAAGGGTTATAAAATTGTATATATGTATGTAATCAAAAATCAGAACCGAAATTTTATTTTTGCTAAAGTAAATTAAAACGCTATGGTATGATACAGGTGTAGGTACTACACGCTAAATATACATTTGTGTATATATATATACATAGGTATATATGTATTTTTCGGTTAATTGCACATCAAAATTTGCACAACTTTTTGTTCAATTAACCGGGGAACCAATTAGCCGATACCCGCTTAATTCAACAAATCGTTCAATTACAAGAATCCGCATAATTGGAACTACTAATGAATTAAAAGAAATCGCATATGTGCACTTTAAGTTTTTCAAAATAATTTTTTTTTTACCTTAAACGAAAAAAATGCAAGTAACAGAAAAAAATGTACATATATGTGTATACGCAGGTATTTATTATTGTAGGTACATACTATGTACTATTAAATGCACTATTTGTGTGCACATGAGTTTTACAAAAAAATTAAATTTATAAACTAAAAAACAATTCATTTGCAATTAACCGGGTAAAAGTAAGAGGAAATTTATTTTTGATGACATGAATTTTGAACCAATTAAGCGGGAAAATCAATTAACCGGGTTCAATTATCCGAGGAAATTTACATGTGTTTTCGTATGCAATATTTTTTTGCCCGATTATGTGGTTCAATTAAGCGTGGAAACCAATTAACCGTAGGGTCAATTAACCGAAAAATACTGTATACATAATTGAAATGAGCCGTCGCTAAAAAGTATTTTGTCACCAGTAAAATAACTTTCCCTTCTATGAGGTGTTTTTTGATATGTACATACATACATAAGTACCTATGTAATAGGTCAATAACGAAGAATAAATAACTTACATAATTACTATTTGAACTAGCCCTACGTTAGAACAATGAATATTGTTTTAGCCTTCTCGAAATCGATAAACTGATACGTTCTGTTAGGCTGATTGGATAATATAAGTACATACATACATATGTACCTAATATGTATAATAGCTACATATTTCTACATATTTCATTTAAAAATATTTCTCGAATAATTTGCACAGACAATTTGCAAAAACATATTAATTTATATATATATGTATGTACATATATGTGTGTATGTTAAAAATGCATTTGTATTTAGAAGTAAAAAATATGTGATTTGTTTTTCATTTTAGATTCCTTTTAAACTCAGTGAGAAAAAAAGTAATGATAAAACATGCACACATACTGCTTACAGTATTATCAAAGGATATTAACAAAGGATATACAGGCTTATTATATTCTGCGAATCATATATATATGCATTGGTGAAGGGTATATAAGATTCGGCACAGCCGAATATAGCACTCTTACTTGTTTTTATTCATTTTTAAGGTTATTAAAACAAGGATATATGTTAAGCATAAAAAAAATAAAAGGAAAGTCAAAGTAATAATTTCACTTGCAAAAAACACTTTAATATAAGTTGTGGCCTAGCTAATACTTCATTATTGTAAAAGATTTTACAACGTTCCCTTCCAAAAGAGCTGCCATTTTAGTATTACGAACTTTTACAGTTCTCTATAAACCATTTAAATACGGTGTAAAAACAAAATTAATTAATAAAAAAAAATCATTGATTACTTTTCCAAATTATAAATTTAAATTAAGTTTTACGGCAAAAAAGGATATATAGGCTGCGAGTTAACGCAAAGAAATATTGCAACGCTATTTTGTATTTACTCTCAGGACAAACAAGCACGAATTGTGGTAAAATTATTTTCAAAGTTTTGCCATTATTTTTTTAAAATACATAAAATAATATTTTTTCACTTAATTTCAAAATTAATTCATAAATTAATATACCCGCAGCTAATGAAACATGAAAACGTATTAATCGCCTACTTAAGCAAATTATCTGATACTAATTTTAACAAATTGCTTTCTAAATAATTTCTAAATCGATAAAAACTAAAAAAAGGATATGTGAGTAGCATTTTAGCTACTTCATATATAAAGAAAAAAAATTTCTGATTTTATAAAGAATATCTGTACATGAGTTGTAGTAAAGTTAGCTTGAAAATATTGTACAAAACAAACTCATATAAAACGAAAGAAAATTTTCTTATAATTTTTTTTTATTTTTATAAAATCAAATAAATGCACCGGAGGCAATTGGTATTATAAACTTCTAGGCCTGACTATTAAAAATCTCTTTCAAACTAAGGATTTTTCCCTTTAAATCCTAAAATTAAAAAAAAGGATATATTAGTCGCATCTTATGGGCATATCATGCAGTAGTAGAAGTTTGTGAATAACTTTAGAGTTAATTTGTTGTGGTAGTGAAAAACTATTACAATTAATAGGATTAATAAACAGGAAAAATTAATTTTAATTGCAACAACTAAAACTAAAATAACTGACGAAAAGGAATAATAAATAAGTCGTTTTAGAATTTTTTTTTTATCCCAAAAAATATCAGTTGATAAAATTTTCTTAAAGTTAACACCGTAAGAGAAAAAGATATTGCAGTGAAACCTACTAGTACTACATTAGGGATATGTTTACAAATAATTTGGTGAAGATATATTAAAAATTTTGCTTATTGTTGCTAGGATATATATATTTTCAATTATATTAATGTCAATTACAATTATATAATAAAAATTTTCAGCAACAAACAAATAATTCTCTAGAATATTAAAAATCCGCAAAAAAAGGATATATAGGTAGCCTCTTAAGTAAAAGAGCTATTCAGCTGAAACTTAACACCTCCATTGGGGATGTGTTGATACATGTTGTAGTAAAGTTTGATTTAAAATTTTGCTAATTGTTCCAAAGATATATAATTTTTTTTCCATAATCCTTAGGATAATATTGTAAATTAAAAGTGTTGAAAAATTTCAAATTTGATTATATAATTAAATATTTCAGTAAGAACCTAATTTTAGAGAATATATTAATAATCCCAAAAAAAAAGGATATATGGGAGGAGTCTTAACGAACAGTGGCACTGGAAAAAAATTTTGCGGTTACATTAAGAAGAAGTTGCCGCAAGTTGTGCTGAAGTTAATTCCTAGTTTTAGTTGCTGTTGTTAAAAAATTTTACTATTCAAAATATGTTTATATATTTATATTCTATTTTATTTGACCTTTTCTTTATATTTATTAGAATGTTTATTTAAGCAATAGGTCTTTTGTTATAGGAGATACTAGAGAATATACTTTATTAAATAGAGACCCAACTAGCAAGTTACAAAAAATTAACAATAATATAGTTGAAGAATTATATAGGAAGGAAATAGTATCTTCTACTGAGAAAAATAGGCTTAAAACTAACGTTGCAATTGCACCGCGTTTATATGGATTACCAAAGATCCATAAGGAAGGTTTTCCATTAAGGCCTATATGTTCTTTTATTAGTTCTCCATCATATGAGTTATGTAAATACATAACAAATATTTTACGGAATATTACGAAGAACTCTAGATATAATATCAAGAATTCTGTAGAGTTTAAGAACAGGATAAAAGATCAACAGATATCAAATGATGAAATATTGATTTCTTTTGATGTTGTGTCATTATTTCCCAGTATACCTGTTGATGTTGCGATAAATACCATTGAAGAAAAATGGGATATGATTAAGGATTATACAAATATAGATAAGGATTTATTTTTACGTATTTTAAAATTTTGCATAGAGGATAATAGATATTTTCAATATAATGGAAATATATTTATGCAACAAAATGGTCTTCCAATAGGATCTCCAGCATCTCCAATTGTTGCAGATATAGTTATGGAGAAATTATTGGATTTATCTATTCAAAAACTGAATGCGATTCCCAGATTGATGACTAAGTATGTAGATGATCTGTTTTGCATTATTCCTGAATGTGAAATTGATAAGGTGCTTTTGACATTTAATGAATTTAATTCTAATATTAAATTTACTATTGAAAAGGAATATAACTCAAGGATCAATTATCTAGATACTAGTATTATTAGAAAAGATAATAGATTATTGATAGATTGGTACCAGAAACCAACAGCATCGGGAAGGTTAATTAATTACTATCCTAAACATAGCAAACATATTATTATTAATACAGCTAGAAATTTCATAGAAAGAGTTTTAACTATAAGTGACAAACAGTTTCACAACAAGAATGAGAGGAAGATAAGAAGTATTTTGAGAGAGAATGATTACCCCAGTTCTTTAATTAATAAATTAATATATAGACACAAACATAAAATAATTAATAATATAGATAGTGATACAGAACAGAGAATATACAAATCCTTAACGTATATTCCTGAGATTTCAGAGAGATTGACAAAATCAAAGATTTTTGATACGAACAAATATAGAATAGCTCATAGAACCTATAACACATTAGATAAATTATTTAGTAGAACTAAGGACAAAATTGATAAATGGGATAGATCGAATGTAGTTTACAAAATACCTTGCAGGGGAAATGATGGAGAGAATTGTAACATGGTATATGTAGGTACTACCAAAAATAAATTAAAAACGAGAATAGCAGGTCATAAGTCAGATCAGAAATATAGGCATATCAATTCACAGAAGACAGCGTTGTCATCTCATTGTTCCAGATTAGTTCACTTTCCTAACTTTGAAAATGTTTCAATTCTGAATACAGAAAATAATTATAAACAGCGTTTGATGTTAGAAATGTTAGAGATAATTAATACACCAGCAACACAAAGAATAAATTTCAAAGTAGATACAGAAAATTTAGCACAGAATTATAGATATTTAGTTAGTAAAAATCTCAATGTTAAATGATTGTTTCTTGTTTCAGTATGAATTTTTTGTTACTTTGTTTAATTACATATCTAATTATATTATGGTCCCACAGGAAAATAATCACATTATTGCTCCTTGGTTTTACACCAATAATAACTTAATTTCCTGTAGGATTTTTATTATTCTTAACTCTTATAAAGCTTATAAAAATTTGTAAATACTTTTTGATATTTATATTTAAAAAACAGCCTAGATACATACTACACATTTCAATGTTAATTGTTTTGATATATTGAATTCAATGTTAAATTTTTTTAAATACTATTTTTATAACATAACATTTTTAATAATTTTTTCTATGTTAAAAAACAGCCTAGATACATACTATACATTTTAATGTTAATTGTGTTGATATATTAAATTCAATGTTAATTTTTTAAAACTATTTTTATAACATAACATTTTTAATAATTTTTTCTATGTTAAAAATTTTATATCTATCCAATACTTAACTCATTTTCAATAATTTTTTTATGTTACAATTTGGAAACAATTTTTGTGACATTTCATACAAAAACCTTTTTATATACTGTAGTTAAATTTTCCTAGACTTTTTCCATAAAAAATTATTGAAAAAAAATTTTATGACACCCAATACACAAATCAATATTAAAATTTCAAATAATTTATAAAATTTTCCTGAAGATGCTAACAAATTGTTAGCGAAATATCGAAAATAAATATAAATATAAACAACAATATATATATATATATATATATTAAATCAAAAGACCTATTGCTTAAATAAAAATATGTTTATATATATTATATGTTTTAATCATCACTAAATGAAACAAATTAAGAAAACAAGACAACATGACCTGATTAAATATCGATTTTAATAGTTTTTCAAATTATTCTTCAATTTCCTGCTAGATTTAAAAATACAATATATGTACATATACATATGTATGTATATATTCCCACACAACAAAATTCCTTGGAGGCGTACTGCATAGTACGCGCTAAACGGCATCATCAGCATATTTTTGCACATAAATGCAAAATAAAAAAATGAGAGCATTGAACTAAAACAAAAACTAAGAGCTTCAATAATTGTCAGTCATCATCAGTTAGTAAAAATTGTGTTGTATTTTTTTTTTTTTTGTTCTGCCACAAATCACTCGAACCCACACGATTGCAAAATAGAGCAAAACCCACAAGAAAGCAAATGGGTGACATACAATAAACTTTGGTCTTTGTCAGTCTGTGATTTCCTTCTTACAGCCTGCATGACTGACTGTTAGTCAACCAGTCACCCAGCCTTAATGCTGCTCTTGTTGCTTCCTGTTGCTTTTGTCAACAATATTTTTGTATGCATCATGCCTTTTAGCCATGTCCTTTATATATTGAAGAAATAGTTGGAGAATTAAAACAGCTTCACAAGGAAGCTCTCTTGCTTGCTTCAGTTATTAACTCAACATGTAGTCTGTAAGTCAGATTTGCAAAATGACTTTATAGTTATCTACAGCTATTTGATATGCCCTTTTTGTTTTCTCTCCTTAAGCAAAAGCTTTCAAATAGTCCAACATATAAAACAAATTCTTTATAATATAAAATACTAGGAAAAAGAAACACATAACGATAAAACGCAATTTAATTTGGCGCCACTTGGACGCGACAATTTTTATATGGTAAATGAATAACAATGAGTTAAGCAAGTATGCGGACCTCAACAACTCCTGCTTGTTGTTTTTTTTTTTTCTTTCTCGAAAATGTATAGTGCGTAAATATCATGCCTTTAATATCCTCCCAACCAAAGAAAATTGCAGGGGTGTTTGTCTACAGCCATTGATACGTATGACGCCAACAAACTCGGTGTGTTTATCTTGTTTGTTTTTGTTTTTTGCTTGTGATATTTACATCATACTCGTACAACATCCAACACATTGGATTTTATATAAACATAGTTGGATGCTTTTTTTTTCTCGTCATTCCGCTTAAGTTTTGTTTTGTTCACTTACCATATTTAAATGAAATTTTTGGTTGGCTTGTGGTAAGAGAATTTAAATTAGTTTGGAGTTTTTGAAAATAGTTATGGAAGTCCCAATAAGAATTAAAGATTTAAGACCGATGACTAATAAGGAAGACTATTTCTTACAATATTCTTTCTTTGGCATTTGGGAAGTGTGAAAGAGAGAGAGAGCGAGAATGACAGAGAAAGGAAAATAAATTAATATATAGTATATACATATATATATAATATAGTCTTTATTATTCAGAATTTTTATTAAAAAAGCCTATTTTCAGGAAAATAAAAATGTCACAAAAAAAGGATATATGAACGTCATCTTAATCGAAAGAGATATTGCAATGATATTTGGCACCTACATTAAGAATACATTTATACATGTTGTAGTAAAGTTTTATTAAGATTTATGTGTATTTTAACAAGTCTACATTTACATATGTTTGTATGCACATATGATGCATAAAAAAAATTATTAAACATTAATATAAACGAAGCTAATCCTAATTGCATTTAAAATAAAATATTTCATAAAAATCATAAAGTCTAAAAAAAGGACATATAGCAGATCCTTAATTAAAATAGATGTAGCAGTAAAATTGTGTGGCTATATTGAGAATACAATTATGCATGTTGTAGTATAGTAAAACTTTTCCAATCTTTATGTTAACATAATATTTTCCATTTTTTTTATTCTTGTGTACACACAAGCCTTAAGCTTAAGAAACTTTGAATGTATGTATATCCTCGGAATATACATATGAATTTATGTATGATATTTAAAAAAAATTGGTTTTATATACAACGGTCAAAAAAATCTTAAAAAAAGGATATACGAACAGTAGTTCTATGAAATGAGCTAATGCGATAGAACTTAGTAGATAAACTGACAATATATTTACACATATTGTGGTAAAGTTAATTATACATTTTTACGATAAATAGATATATATTTATGTGCATACCAATTAGAAATTTTAGAGCATATTGTCTTGTAAATAACATAAGCATTACTAATAATGCAATAAAACTCATTATTGATAATCACTTTTTCCCTCAATATTTAATTGGTGAGAAAAGGATGCGAGTATATGAAGACAACCTTTATGAAATGGAATATTGCGGCAAAACTTTGTGATTAATGTAAGAATATAGTCATGTATATATATTGTAGTAAAACTGCATTAAAAGTTTCGGGTTATTTTCTGTAAAATATTAAATTTATAAAATTATTAAAAATTTAAGAAAGCGATGATAAAGAAAAGTCTGAAACAGAAACACATCAGTGGCAATTGAATAAGCCCAGCTAACGTGTTTAGAATTTGTGTCTAAATTAAGTACATATTTACTTATATTATATAGCAGTCCTTGTCCACACATTTGCAGAGTACAGCGATGTAACAGAATAATATTTAGAAATTTCTAATCAATTTATTTACAAATTTAATTTTGCCTTTCCGCTGTTAGACTAAAAATAAATTTAATGTATTAACTTTCAACATATCTAGCTTCATTTACAATTAGAATTACCAGCAGCATAAATATTTCATTAAGCAATTATCAATGTTATACTTAAAACACACAGTCTTAAAAGTTTCATTCAAACAAAATACTAATTCCAGTCACTTGAAAATACAAATAGCCACTTAAATCTATGCAGAGCAAACACACAAACGTAAGCACAGGACAGTTTTGTAAATAAAATATAAATTTCCACCAAAAAAAGAAAAAAAAACACAACAACAACTCATATAGCGAATGTTGTGGGCAATATTCAAATAATAAACACGTGTTATTACATTTATGGAGTTTCGAGACATGCTGAGAGACTCCTCTACCAACCGTGTAGAAATGACTAGAGATGGATACATTTGTAGCTAATTATTAAGTCAAGAATCATGCATGTGCATGCCTGATCTTGTCTATTTTTTGTTTATGTTGGGAATTCAAGTGATATTAAAGGCATCTCCACATTAATCGTTCAACACGGTTAAGCACAGAAATTTAACAATGTGCAGGAAGTATTTGGCTCCTCTCTCGGTAATATTAAAGTCTATTAAACTATTTTTTCCAGTATATTTCCTTAGAGATTTTTTTATTGAGATCATATTAAATGTGAAATGAAATATGCACTCCCTTAAAAAATCATGTCAATTATATAAGCGATGTCCATCTCTGCTAATGACCAAACCAAAGCAGCGATTACCAACAACCAAATAACCAACCAACCATTAGACAAACCATCATGCAACTAACAAAATTACATCCGTTACAAACCACTTTAGTATGTGCAATGAATGCAATTTTAAGTTGATTTTGTTAGAGGGTTTTTAAAGGACCAACTAAATTCGTTGGTATGCTGTGGCGAAAGAAAAAACAGGAGAAGCGGTCATTTATGTAAAATATATAGACGACTCTATATATGTATGTATGAATGAAGTTTTATTTTTTTAAGTAAAAACGATTGACGTTGATTAACATAAATTGTCTGGACCACTAGAAAATAACAAACAAACATTTGCGGCAAAAGTTTCAGGAACACATGGTAGCACTCATACAACAGAAGTATACACTTAGAGTTTGTACATGCAAAAGGTTTCATAGTTACATAGCCAAGAAATATATTAGCTACGGAACAGTTGGAATAAGATATCTCCGGTGGATTGTATGTGAATTCAAAATATAAAGGACCTTGGAGCTTTTTATCAAGTAGAACAAAAAACTCACTGCGTATTAGTAAGGTCATCATATATTTTAACCCAGTGATTATTGATGAGCATGAAGTCCACACAGTTTTATGAAAAATACTTTCTTACAAGTATTACCCTCATTGGGGATTGATTCCCCACCGAACCACTCTACGCATTAGAGTGGGACTCTTTTTTTTGAAAGACTTCTTATGTGGAATAATGTGGCAACATCCCTACCCCCCACAGGAAGTCTCACTGGTGTCATATGCTGATGACTGCACCATCTTGGCGTCAGGTGTCGGCATACCCGACATAAGTGCCAAAATTACCAACTACTTGGCCGCCATTACAGACTTCCTGAAAGAGCATAACTTGAAGCTATCACCTTCAAAGTCGTCAGTGTCACTTTTCACTTCCTGGGCTAAAGAAGTAAGAGCGGAATTAGACATCTCTGTCGAAGGAAGATGCATACCTACGGTGCGTAACCCTAAAATACTGTGCGTAGTATTTGACACCCTCCTTCACTTTGCCTCGCATGCCACATACATCAGCCAAAAATTGAAAGCCCGGAGCAAAGTCCTGAAAGCCCTTTCGGGCACCTCCTGGGGCATGACTAAAGAGGTACTCGTAACGACGTATAAAGCCATCGGTCGTTCCCTCTTAAACTATGCTGCAACAGTATGGACCCCGTTCCTTAGTGACACTCAGTGCAGATCACTCCAAACAACACAGAACAATGCTCTTAGAATCGCTACAGGATGCGTAAAAATTACCAACATTGACTATCTGCATGAGGAGACATTAATGCTACCCGTCAGGCAGCATAATGTGATGCTTTCAAAGCAATTCCTAATGGCATGTCAGCTGTCAACACACCCAAACCACCAACTGGTATTGCAGGACCCTCTCCCGCGACGGATCCGTAAGGACTTCCGGCACTATAGTGAGGACATCAGAAACGCTATTACACCAGATGTTACACAGGTAACCATCACAAGTGCCCTCAAGACGTTGCATCAACAAGCGGTCATAGAAACAACAAACGGATACAGATGCATCAAGATCCTTAACTCAAGACCACCCGCGATCGCTGATAGCGAGCGGTAGCTCCACAGACAATCTCGCTCAATCTTGGCGCAACTTAGGGCTGGAGCAGTATCCTTAACTACTACCAAGAGCGAATAGTCCCCGGCACTGTAGACAGATGCCCAGATTGTCTCCAGAGCCCGCACAATACTGAGCACTTGTTCAACTGCCCCAATAGGTCAACATCCCTTGGCCCATGCCTTAGGCTAAGACCAACTGAGGTGGCAGGTTTCCTCCAACTCCCAACGCCAAATCCACAAAATGACACAAATTAATATAATTAATTTCTTTTTTCAATTAATCCCATTCAAACATATTTTCAGGGATGAACTATCGTTACCAACAGCATCGGAGTTGTTACAACAACAACATAAAGCTTTCTTCTCTACTATATCACTTTCTCTCTCTAGTTGTAGGGGTTATCCACTGAGTGCTGATCATTAAAAAAGAAAAGAATCAAATGAAAATATGTTTTCTTTCTCTGAGTGCATAGATATTTATATGCATCACACCAAAAATAGCTCTACAATAAATCAATACATTCACACATAACGTACACACACATACCGATATAAATAGCAATTTAAGCGTGTAAATGTTTGTTGCATTCCTGGTGGTTTTTTTTTCTTCTTTAGCAAAATGCTACTCTGTCAATTCATAATGATTGCAATGATGATGATGATGATGATGATGAGGATAATGTAATTGTTTGTATTCCTGTTGTTTATAATAATGAAGTTGTATTTTATTTTATACAATTTATAAATTTGTTGTGTGTGTATGTGTGTGATATTGTTATTTGGATGCATGCATACACACATATTCCTACCGCATGCATTCAGACGGATATATGAGAATGAATGGAATATTGAAAGTGTATGTGTTGGTTTGTTATGGTTGGATGGGTGCTTACATTGGTGGTCTGTCTGGTTACCGCTACCATTATTTATATTTTTTTTACTTAAAGTAATCAAATTTTCTATTAAAACTTATTTATTGAGTTGTATAATTTTTTTTTTAGGAAAAGGATAGAAATGCAATCCTTTGAGGCTTATTTGGAAAACAATAAATTAGAAAGTGAAAATTAAAAATAAACTATTCATTTTAACATATTTTCAATTCAAACGCACACAAAATTTAAACTCCATCTACTAAATAATTCTCTTTTATTTAGAGTGATATTTGCTTCCAAATTGCCACATATATTCCATTATTCACCCATCAACTTACTAAACTAGAAGCCGCGAATTTCATTGCTCTATACTTTAATTCAAAGCCAATGTTAGTGGTTAGACTGTAATCGCTAAACAGTGGCATTTCTTTACATATGTGTGAGTGAATAAATGCTGAAGTGCGTGTGTATGTTTTTCGGGCATTATCATGTCCGGGTTAAAATTTGATTTAGTTTCTGACATCCTTGATAACCGCTGGCATGAATAATGTCTGTATGTGGTTTTGTTTCTATTGTAGTTTATATATTATTTTTCTTTTTTTTTATTTGGTATTCATTTTGTTTGCAATAAATTGTTAACAATATTGTAAATTAGTTTATGTGAAAAAAGAAATGATTGATTCGGAAGGAAAGATAGAGAGAGAGAGAGAGAGAGAGCTAGGGAGAGGGAGATGTAGTGTTATCTACATATACACTTTATTAAATACTTATAACTTATAACGCAGTGTTTGAAGTAACAGAGCAAGGATGTGCATATTAGTATCCATGCGTTAGTTTGATTACGGGTGAAGCTTCTAACTTAGCTAAAATCGTTAAACTCCAGTATCTTTCTATCGAAGAATTATCCTTAGAGAGAGAGAGCTAAATATGTAAAGCTCACGATAAGCGCAACTACATTCCTAACGAGGTTGCATATATATATATATATATATATGTCCTTTATTTAATTAAATATAATATAGATACAGCGTTGTAACATAAAAATACTTAAATAAATTGTTAACGAAGAACACAGGGCGTCACAGGTTGCATATACTGCCGGATTTTCTTCTATCCTGATGATAAGGAATGATTGATTGATTCGGAGCTAAATATGTAAAGCTCACGTTTAGCGTAACTCTATTCCTAACTAGGTTGCATATACTGCCGGATTTTCTTCTATCCTGATGATAAGGAATGATTGATTGATTCGGAGCTAAATATGTAAAGCTCACGTTTAGCGTAACTCTATTCCTAACTAGGTTGCATATACTGCCGAATTTTCTTCTATCCTGATGATAAGGAATGATACTTCCATTGATTTTTATTGAACTAAGTTGGTTGTTGTTTGTATGTCTAATGCTCTGCCATGTTGGAGTTAAGACATCTAACTACGTATATTTGTAATATCAACTGAAGATTCAAAAACTGGTGCTAAAGGGTCTGGAATTACAGGAGATAATTAGAGCTGTTGGACGCAGGGAAAAGTTAGTTTAGCTCTCATGTGCTTCCGTAGTATATTCAAAGTATATCCGGAGCATTGCTTGAGCTACCCGAGAAGGAGTTAAGATACTCCAATTTGTAAGTGTTACTGCATGGTTGGATGAGTCACGCACAAGAAAATGCAAACATGTGTATTCCTTTTGTGTGAATATAAGGAAGCTAAAAAAAAAATACTTAAAATTTCGCTGAGTTAAGACCACCGACCGTCACGTTAATTAGTAAGGCAGGTACTGATCCTACTCTTAGATAAGTCTACCCGCAAGCAAAAGAAAGAGAGAGAGAGAGTGAATGCAGGGCAGCGATCTAAAGTGAATTTTGTTGCCGTTAACCACGGCAAAATTAACGCCGATACCTTGTAAAATACCTTGAAAAATCTGTAAAACGTCAACCAATTGATAAATATCCTGAGTGGTCATTCTCAACACTATGCCGCGACCCAACAGCACATCTATGTTAGAATCTTTTACTTTTTCTCTAGAAATATCCCACAATCATAGACTAACTTGGGTGCTGTCTTAATAACACATACAAATTTAATCTAAGTTTTAATTTCCACATAACCATGGAAATCCACACCGTATAATCTAGAGTACGTCATCCACTTCGTTGCCCTTTTTCTTGACAATACTTCAGCATGTGAAACGCTGCATTGATCAGGTTGCTTAACCATTTTTTCTATATGTTAGCTGGAAATAAAGAGGATTTCCTTATTCCGAATGTCGATTTAGACTCCTTCATATAAATCTAGAGAAATCTTTCCCGATGACAATGCAACGTAGAACATGTGTCCAATATGTGGGTGGTGTTGGCTAAGTGGTTAGCGCGTTGACTACTAAGCAAACAATGACTTGGGGCCAGAGCAAATCAATCAACATAATTAATTTCTCTAATGTACATTAGTGAGACATTGTATTAATTGTTGTCGGACTATTTAAGTGATGAAACTGGTCACTAAAAACCTGTTCGGACAGTGATTGATGCTGTTCCAAGCTAATGTACACAACATCGCCCTCCTTCGTCGGTTAGCAGAAACATCGGCGAAGTAAAACAATTAATAAAATGCCAGCTAATACAGCTTAACAAAGTTAGTGCGTCTGCTTAACACTGGAGGCGCCTCAACACTGCCTTAAAAATTAACATAACGCGCACAGCAGAGTTGTGAAAGAGTTAAGTCTTCTAAATTTCCAACATCCATCTTCTCTAGCCCATCCCTCTCCCTGAGTTCTGGCACAGTGCACTGCATACGTAGGGGTCATGTCCGAATAAAAAAAAAAAAAAAAAAAAAAATAGAGTACCAGCAAAATTTTTACCGGGTAACTTCATAAGCCATCAGCAATGAATTTTTTGTGTGACACCTTTTGGAAGCCTTCAAGTTTTTTACGCAAATGTTGTTGCCCTAAATCTGATAGTAGAATTTATGGACCAGGAGAGCAGCTATTGAGGAACACCTGTAACGATAAAAGCCCAACCTTCTTATGAATTTTTGTGAATGGTTAGCACGTTGGCTACTACGCAAACAATGACTTAGTGCCTGGGTCAGAGCTGGTCAGAAAACATCATCAATATCTCTAATTTACTTTAGTGTTCCATTGTATTAATTGTTGTTGGAATATAAAAGTGATGAAGGCATGAAGCTGTCGCAGCAGCGATTCATGTTCCATGTTCCATGCTAATGTATACAACATCGTCCATCTTGGACGGTTATTGGAAACTTCGCAAAGTTATTTCTAAAATTCCTTATCACACATCTTAAGAAAGTTAATGCGTCTAATTAACACCAGAGACGCTGACACACTGCACTAAAAATTATCAAAACGTGCAATAGCAACATCTATTTTGTCTAGCCTATTGCTTTCCCTAAGTGCAGGCACATTGGATTTCCCCTGTGTACTGTTCCAAAAAAAAAAAAAAAAAAAAAAAAAAAAAACTGATCTAAAATTTAACAAAACGTGCAAAAGTTATACACGAATTAAGCATTCTACATTTTCAACATCTATCTTGTCTACCCTATCGCTTTCCTTAAGTTCAGGCACACTGCAGGGATTATCACCTGATTTCTGTTCCACCAAAAAAAAAAAAAAAAAACTGATCTAATATTTAACAAAACGTGCAAAAGTTATACTAGAATTAAGCATTCTACATTTTCAACATCTATTTTGTCTACCCTATCGCTTTCCTTAAGTGCAGGCACACTGCCTTACATAAGCATCGGTCATCTCTCTAGTGCTGGTTCTAAAAAAAAAAAAAATATTATGTAGTCCATCATATATTTTGGTAGAATAATTCTTTTGATGAAGTGCTGGTACGAGGAACACCCGTAACCTTCAAAGTAGCGATACGCAGAACTTTTTCTTTTATCCTTGAGAAGGATACTTTAGCTAAGGCTGTTCATCACACCAGAGATCCAAACGACTTCCGGTCTTCTGGTTAATAACATATCGAAAGTTCTTTTGAAATTCATTAGCTTTATTATTAATGCCATAGAGGACACCACAGCGGTTTATTTTCCAGGTAAAATCATTTGCTCAGAAGATCGTCTTTGGCTTATTTCGTTGAAACAATGTTAATCCATAAAAATTCTATTGATTTTCCAACTAAATCCAAAGTTTTATTAAATAACTTTAACAAATTGTTTTCTTTAATTGTTTTCCTGAAAATTAAAGAGCACATTGCAGCTAAAGACACAAACAACAAAGAGTCGCAGTTAAATCACACACAACCAGGCAGAAATGTGTAATAAGTTGTGATTGTAATAATCACTAAAATAACAACATTAAAAAAAAAACATGAAACTGACGACTAGTAGTTGGAGAAAACAAGAAATAAATCAACATGACTTGATGATGCGGGTTTTTGAGTTTAAAACAAACATTAACTGTAGACAAGCAGGCGGAGAAATATTTAGCTAAAATCAGGCAAACAATACATGCAAAAGTTATATAGTTGCACAAAAGGAGTCAGACATTCGTCAGCTTAGTTCAGCTACACATATACTGCACACTATAAGTCACTCAGTTAGCTTTTGTTGTTGCTGTTCATGTGTTCGGAGGGCAAGCCATACATGCAGCCATAAACTCTAACTGACTACAACAACTAATATAACAATAACAAACAAAAAGTGCGTGCTTGTATATGCGTAAACAACTCATATCCTGACATTTGCTTAGAACATTTACTCAACACAAATATTCACGTACACACAAGCACCACACATTCACACTTCATGAGATTTCTCAACCAGATCCTTCTAACCATTTTTATCAGCCAAGAGTTGATTTAAGAGTTGTAACTATAACTAAGACATGCTGTTTGTGTCTTTCCCCATTCTATAAATAATGTTTTTTTAACCTTTTGGGGGTTATGTGTGCATGTAAAAATAAAGGATTCTTTTTAAGTTTTTCGAAAAGTTTGTGTCGGTTTTTCTTTCAAGTGGGCCAAAGAAGGATGACAAGATGTGATATGTTTTAAAGTTAAAACATAAGATAAATACTTTTCAAGTATTTGTTCTAACAAATTGTACAAGATTTTCTTCTGGGAGAAAATAAATCCTTACAAATAGTTATTGTGAACCATAAACATATATTTGAGTTTAAAATGTGATGCACTTTAAGTAAGTTACACATGAGACTTTTAGGTTGGTGAGTCGTGGGTAGCAGAATAGTTTGCAAAACTGAAATGGAATACGATTGAATAATTCTGATTTCCTTATGTGTCTGGACACGCTTAAATGTGAGAACATGATGCGAATTAGTGTGTACGTGTGGTATGTGATGATGTAAATTTTATTAGATTTTGTTTTATGCTGGATTACAAATGCACTGGGCACTTTCAAAGAACGAGCAGCCAACTTCTTAGAATAATAAAAGAGCTTCTTGGATTTGGTTCCTTGGAACCTGGTAAAGGGAAATATATCGCTCAAATCCATGAGGAATTTAAGCGAAAGACTAACCGACTAAATGAAAGTGGAACAATGAAGTCTGGTGTGACATCATAGATATTATTCGCTTAACTTTAACAAACAAGAAAGAATATGATACGGACGACGCGCATTTCTAAAGAGGAATTTATTCGAGAGAGGAACTTATTCGAAAGAAAGAGATTAACTTCTTCTAAAGAGGAAGCCATTCGAAAGAGGACCACTTCGAAAAAAATGTTAATTCGAAAAATAGCATTTCGAAAAATTAACCCATTTGAAAGAAACCTCCCATCGAAAGAGGAACCCATTCGAAGGGGAATCACACTAGAAAAGAGGAATAAATTCGAAAGATTAACCATTTTCAAAGAGTATTCCTCATTAACAAAAAAAAAAAAATAATAATTTGAAAGAGGAAACGTTTCGAAAAAGGAACAAATTCAAAAAACGAAGCAATTGGAAAAAGGAATCCATTCGAGAGAGGAACTTATTCGAAAGAAAGAGATTAACTTCTTCTAAAGATGAAGCCATTCGAGAGAGGAACCTATTCGAAAGAAAACTTAATTCGAAAAAAAAACATTTTTAAAAATTAACCCATTTGAAAGAAACCTCCCATCGAAAGAGGAACCCATTCGAAGGGGAATCACACTAGAAAGAGTGAAAAAATTTGTAAAAGAAATTCATACGAGAGGAAACCATTTCCAAAGAGGGATACATAACAAAGAAAAGCGAATTCGAAAGAGGAAACATTTCGAAAAAGGAACAAATTCAAAAAAAAGAAGCAATTGTAAAAAAGGAATCCATGCGAAAGAGGCACCCGTTTTAAAGAGGACAAATTTTAAAAAGGACACCACATTCGAAAGAGGAACCAGTTTGAGAGATGAACCCGTTCGAAAAAGGAGAAGTCTTTTTTAAACGTTCAACTAGAATTTTTCCATGATGGAAACGCTACGAAGGATCTCAAAATTTAGTTTTTGTCAGAGAGAAGAGTCTCTCTGTAAAACGATCGAGAATAAAAATTCAAAGCAACCAACCGAAAATTAAAATATATTATTTCCAGTCAAGCAATAGCGGTCGTCTAGAAAATTCTGTGTGGAATATAGCTAACATTGCAAGGACTTTCTAGTGCCCCAACAGAGTTAGGAATCTTACAGTCGTCGATGATATTCCTTAATTTTAGCTGCACACACTCTTGAGTAGATTTTAAATAGTCCTTAAAAACACAGCAAAACTTTATATATATTTTTGTTTTTTGTTTGATGGTTTAAAAAGAGGGGAACGGATAACCCTAAAATGAAGAAATAGTAGTCTCTTGAATCTTTTATGACTAAAGATTTCACATCTCATGTATAACAGCCATCCTTATTCAGTCCTATACTAGTCAGGGAGGGCCTATGCTGTCGTCCATAAACATCAACTTATCAACTTCCTCGGTTTTCAGCTCCGCTAAAAAATATTTTAAGTTTCGGCCTTGTGTCTGCTCCTCTTTCGTTTTGGCTCCTAAAGTGCGTCTACATTTTAAGTGCAAGTAATCAATGGCAAATTTGTTCTATACTGATGCAAGGAGATTACTTGACTTCTGTCCAGATATTACAACAGCCATTCCTTTGTTCAGCTTCCACTATAGTGGAACTAAGTATTAGTATCAGTCAAGTATGTATATTCTGTACATACGCTGTCCTACTCTTGAAAGTACTTTTTTTAAACTTGTAATTATGCATTGAATTTCGCCAAAACCTGGGAAAGGATAGTTTAGAGAAGATAGATAGTGAAAATGTAGAGGAACACTATTCTTTTACAACTCTATTTGTGCGCTTTTTGATACAGTGCTGCAGAACCTATGGTTTTTAATATTTGTTTTACTTCGCTGACGATCAATAAAACGGTCCGCTAAGCTAAACATTACCTTGAAAGAGTATCAGTTGCTGCCGGAACAGTTTTTAGTGACCAGTGATATGCCTTTAGCAGTCCAACAACTATTGCCAGACTAATAATCATTAGAGAAATTCATGATGTTAATGACTTATCCTGATCAAGAATCGATCATAGGTTCTAAGTCCTTGTTTGCTGTGTAATCAACAAACTCAGCACTTTAGCCAATACCACTCTGAAAACTAAAAAAATGCTCTCCCTATTTTATTTATTTAATTTTGCTGTTATTTCCAATATTATTTAACCTTATGATCCTTAATAAAGTTTATTTACAACTTGTTTTTATTATGATTTCAATAATAAAAACTATTTTTTTACCTACACTTTGCAATGAAATAACAAAAATACTTTCTAATTAATATCAGCTCAAATCATAAATGGTAATTTTTCTACACAAATGTATTTAACATAATAACACCTTAAAATATGCAACCATTTTTCACAATTACCGCTTGTTTGTTGTTTACTTAGTGCGCTTCCTCTGGCATTATTTTCGCAAAAATAGCTAGAGCGTTGTTCATTATTAGAGTTTTGTGATTTTAATTTTAATTTGTAAATTTAAAACGTAAACCTGCTACGCGGAAAACTATTTGGTTCAGCTGCAACAGTATTTACTAAATGCTGGCCGCAAAACTATAGCATACATTTGGGATGATTTTTTTTTTTTTTGGAAATTTTACCACAATATAATTGTGAATGAATTGAATTTCGTTGTGTATTATTTTTTTAATTTTGAAAACTGTAAAAATGAAATGTAAATCAAATGGATTTAGAGAGACATTTCTGACAGTTGCAAAATGTTCTTAAAAGCAAAGTAAAATATTTTGTTGTACAAAATGTTTATTACGAAAATCTTTTCTTTCAATACAAAAAAATTGCTCTGAGCAGTAAAGAATAATTTCCCTTTTAGTTATGTGATCCATGTTGCAACTACCAAAATTACAAAAATTGTTGTATATAAAGTATTGCATACTTCAAAATATTTTTCTTTCATATAAAAACAAGATTTTTGCCAAAGATTTCCTACAAAAGTTTTTTATTTCTTTCTTTCTTTCCTACACACAATTAGACTTAAACTAAGTACTGCTCCAATAAACTAAACAAAAGCTCATAAAAAGAAATATTTTATTTTCAAAAAAATAAATGTCAAACTTTTGTATGCCACTTAAGTTGAATGCAACAAAAACCCAACATACGAGTATATATGCAGCATCAAAAGAAGCAAACATTTTTAACGTAAATGCACCTTAAAGCATAATTTTAGGAGCAAAATGGAGAAAACCAAAAAACTACAAACATGAATATACCATTTTTGTGGCAGAAAGGAACAATGTCTAGCTGAAGGGCTTGCTTAACAAGACATATAGAAGGCAGTGAAGCAAAAGAGTTAAATTTTAAATGTGAATTGCAATCTAAAAAAGATAGAACTGGTCCGGACCATTTGCAGGAAGTATCAGATAATAATATTAAAACCACTTCAATCAAATCGTTAATGAGTCCTTTAGGATTTACCTGAGTTTATTATTAAGGATAGGCTTTTTATTGACTTGATCTTTCATTAGACAGAACATGCTGCTACCTGCAAGCAATTGCCTCGCTATGGACCGCAGAAGTTGGAAAAATCCTCACAGTGATGGCACACATTAATGGAAATCCCTTGCGGTATCCAAAAGTGATATTTTGGTTGTCGTCGTTGACGTTAATTTGTAAAAAAAACACGTGTGGCACTCGGGGACTGCCGCGGTAAAGCTATTGCAGTACATTTTTATCAACTTATGCCATTTTAATTTTAGCTTTCTAGCTATACTGCTGGTGCCCCATACAAAGAAGGTGCACCCTAGTCCCCACAGGTAAAAACTGCCTTACCTTAGTATCATATGTCCTTCTCCTGGTTCTAAGCTACCAGCCCACTAATTTTCAGCCAAATCAGTTCAGCCGTTCTTGAGGTATAAATAGTGTAACTAAAACGACTTTCTTTTAAATACACATATAAAAACTCCCTCAAAAACCCAGAAATCCCAGAAAATTTCCTGGGAAAAGTGGCAACACAGGAAATTTAAAAAAAGTTTCAAAGCGGCACACTGTATAGTCATCATACATAGACTATACAAAAAATAAGTTTTCACTTCAAAAACAAAAGACTTAAGAAAAAAACTTAGGGTGAGGTTTTTTCGTTTCATAAACAAAAGACTTAAGAAACAAACTTTTAAAAATTTCTTGATTCGGTCGCTTCAAAGCCCACGATAGAAGCTATGCAATAGCTTACAAGCAAACTATAAAACTACGCTTGGAAAGACCAGAAAATTGCCATTATTTTGCATTAGAGGTAAGTCACATAATTACTTTTTATAGATTTGTGTGACATGAGTGTCCGACACTAGTGAAAGAAGATAAGATTTGGTTAGACAGGATAGTATGGCTGTATTCGTTGCAGCATTGGTTTCTCTTTGCCTGACAGCCTGCGAGATATGGAGGAAGAGAAAATAAAAAGGAGATTTAACCAAATTTTCAACAGAAAGAGAATACGAGAATTAATTTAATTCATTTTTTATTCTATTTTTACACATTGCAAACAACTTTGGTTAGTAAGAAATTCCCAATTGGAAATTACTAATAATCAACACAAACACATAGTCATTTGTCATCAAATGTGTAGATTTTCAGTGGAACCTTATATATCCTCGCATGAGGTAAGCTCGCAGATTACGTTGGCCAACAAGATACTCAAAATGTCTTAACGGGATCGCTTATACCATCACCACTAACCAGTTAATTTCTTAGCATAAAAATCAATTACGATATTGAATGGAATGATCAGATTTTTAAATGGCCTCCTCGGACGCTGTAAGACATACTTCAATCCATTTGATATCCTTAATATTTAGAACAAATATATCCAACAGAACATGGAATATAACCCTCTTGTATGGGTCGGTGCTTCAAATTCTATTTTTAAGTTACTCTATTACGTACAGGAGACAAGGAAGAAGCTTATCGGTGACAGTTGGCTGACACACAGATGCATCGACGGGCTGTGGTGTTTAGTTCACTCTTCTATCGTTACTACAACCAGATGTGTTCAAATTAAATCAGGGAATTGGTTTACATCACCCGTAACTTTTTCACTTAGCACATGATCTTCATAAAGACCACATCTTTTTGTAATCGATATTCCAAGGACCGAACTACGCGTTACAGAAAATACTTATATTTTAGCCGAACTTTTCTTGTGTGGAATAAAATTTCCAGAAACGTGTTTCCACTTGACATCAATTAGAGTTTAAGTAGAATGTCCTCCTGCCTACAAGAACTTTTTTTCGTTACGGCATAATGCATCCTGTGAGTGCTGATCCTAACAAAAGCAAAAAAAAAAAAAAATGCACTCTGAAAGCTTTCGTGTGATCCATGAAGTTAAAGGCAGTCGAGGCAGGTAGTGACCACCTTTCCCAAAATTCAAGTGAGACTGGGTGTTGTTTGAATTAGTTTAATACTGAGCAAACAATAGCTTAGGACCTAGTCAGAGCAAGTCATCCCAACATCATAAAATACAATGATGTGCATTACGAGTAGTGTGGCATTGTATTAATGGTTGTTCGACTGTTTCAAGTGGTGAAGGCATAGCCTCCTGGTCACTAAAAAATACTGTTCCAAAAGCGATTGATGCTGTTCCAAGTTAATGTATATCACAGCGACCTCCTTCGTCGGTTAGCAGAATCGTTGGCTAAGTAACACAATTAATAAAAATGACTGTTCACACGGCTTAAGAAATTTAATGCACTGCTCTGAAAAAAAAAAAAATTAACAAAACTTGCAATAGCAGAGCTGTAAAACATTTAAGCTTTTTTCTACATATCCTCATCTAACTTCTCTACCCTATCCCTTTGTCCCTAGTTCTGGCGCCATGCATGGCATAAGTAGAGGTCATCCCCGGAGTGCTGGTCCTTCAAAAAAAAAAAAAAAAATAATAAGGAAAAAGGCACACTACTAAACCACGATGGCGCTGTTATGATTGGAACCCACTCGTTTTTCCATCATGCGAGTAAAGTAAGAAGACGATTACTATCTTCTACAAAATAAACGATTGCTACATCTTTCTGTATGCATCGTTGGTGAGGAGTCTATTTGTTAGTGCTATGCATCGCCAGAACCACCAAACACTTCTGAATAATTCTCAGGCAATGGAATATCATCCATATACTCGTATCACTTGGGAGTGGTATATTTTAATAGTTCAAATCTCCTGGAAGAAAGCGCCATCGAAAAACCACATAGAGAAGCAAAGAAGCCTAAAATAGTAAAAATCACCTGGAAGAAAGGGCCATCGAAGAACCAAACAGAGATATGTTCTCAACGAAATGATGGAGGAAACGTTAGAGAATTACACTTTCACCAGAGTATTGAGTGGCGAATCTTCATCATACAGCAAAAAAAAAAAAAAAGAGTGAACACGGTTACAATCTGAACTGACGGTCCTAAGACCAGAATACCTAAAATGGGAGAAGGCGGCAAATCACCCATCAATTATACCATCCATACGAGTGAGGCAATTGGATATTCCTTCTTTATTAATATTCCCTTTAGGGCTTTCTCAGGAACCACGGAGCTGATTGTAAAATTTTGTGTAAAATTCTATCAAGATGTCCAGTATTTTCACATTATTTATTGTCGGCGTCTGTTATAGTCCAGTTTTAGTTTCCATGCCTTTAAACATCTTTTGCGATACTTTTAACTATGAAAACTTTAACAAAAAAAAAAAAAAATTGTATATCCTTTCTGCAATCGCTTTCATTTTTAAAAGAGATGATATGCAGATGTAGAAAGTTTCCTTTTTCATATGGTTGAACAAGAAATGTGTAAATGAAGTAGAAACGAAGTCTTCCACAGGATGTTGAAAATTACAAGGATTGTGTGATTTATTTAATTGCTTGCTACTTGCAACACTTACTCACACTCTCACTCTCTCTCTCTCCTACCAAACTAACAAACAAACATCGTCTATATGGTTTTCATGTTTTTAAACTAAAAGGAAGTTTTGCAACATCATCGTCGTCATGGCAGCCAACTCAACTCTTTTGTGTTTCGTTTATGAGCAGAAGAGAAATTGTATTATATGTTTTTCAGACATGTATGCAACTTGTAAGATTATATCCTTGATGTGTACCATGCATGTTTTTCTTTAAGCACAACGTAAGTTGTTTAGGTGTCAATGTGGTTGTGTGTGCGTATGTTTTGTGGGAGATTTTCTTTCTTGTGGAAAATTCTAGAAAAAAAAGGGTTTTTTCTGTTGTTTTTGTTGTTGTTGTTATGTCAAAATGACTAGTTATTTTGGTAGTTTACCGTTGTGTTTACTGTAAAGCTGCAAGTAGAATGATGGTAGGTGCATGTATTGGAGTATAGAAATGAATTGTTTCAGTGCTAGAGGCAGACACAGCATCATAAATGTTTATGACATAAAGTGTTTTTTTTTTTTTTGTTGGGGATTTTACTTGAAAAACTGGTATAAATAAATTCAAATATGTCTTGTATTGCATTTTAAATAATAAAAATGGAAATTATTATTATTTTTTAGTTTGCTTTTCGGTTGCTGCTTCAGTTTCATTTACTAGACAGAGTAATTCTCAAGATTCTGCTTGTCAGACAATTTATTTTATTGATTATCTTAGTGCAGAAATTTTAAGTGCTTCCGTAGGATATTTGAAGCATTTGATATGACATAGAGACATGTTATATATTCGGCTTAAGGTTTTTAAGGGAGCTGAAATGAATAGGAGAAATTTTGAAGATGCCAAAATGGCAAAGGTTTTATGAATGCACAACTCCAAGTTGTTATTTAAAACAGAAAGGAAAAAATTTCAAAAAAAATCTTATGAAACTTAAGATACCAAATGAAAACGAAAAAAAAAAAAAAAACTGGGGAGATATTTTTCAATAATAATGGGGAAAATTTTTTTTTTATATAATTTTGCAAACCGATATCATTTAGCAGCTAAAATTAGAAATTTTCAAATTCAATTCTTTCCCAGACACGCGGAACAGTTCTGAGATTTTTTAACAGTTATTGGGAATTAGTATTATATTATTTTCATTAAAATCTTTTAAAATAACTGTATTAACTACATTTATAATGCATAAAACACCAACTAAGGCATTTGAAATATATTAACCAAGGGGATTTTTTTTAGTTTAATTGGGAATTTTTTTTTTTTTTATAAAAAAGAAATTAAGTAATAAAGCAATGGACCACGCATTAAATTTATTTGATAATTAAAAATGGAATTTTTTTTTATATAAAAGTACTTCCCAACCAACTAAAGCACTTGAAAAACTGGAAATGAGGAGATTTTTTCAAATAAATAGGGATTTTTTTTATATAAAGAGAAAACTGAAAACAGCACAAACGACACAAACGATATATATAATTATTTTGTCAAGCATTACAGAATTAAACGTAATTGCAAATTAAAAATGGAGTTTAATATAAAAAAGTACAATTCATGCACAACCAGCTGTTCTGGGATTTTCTAAAATTAACTAGGAATTTAAAAGTGACATGAAAACTTAAAGATTTACATAATTTAAATTAATAACCAAATATCTGAAATGATTGCAAAAAGAAAATGAAAATAAAACTAAATTTTAATAGCGATAAAGGCAAATGTGAGAGAAGATTTGTAAATTTTTTGGTAATAATTTTTTTGGTTTTTATATCTAAAAATTAGCCTGATTTTACAGTAATTTTACATAAATTTGCTCTGCGAATTTCCAGAACTTAATAACGAAAGAATTACAGTAAAAATATATTCTACCCCAAAATTATAAAACCTCTTAACTCATAATTGGACTATATACCAAATTAAACTTAACTCGAAATTTTAGAAACAAAAACCAGAGAAATTTCTGTTAAAGTTAATGGGAATCTTTTTTTATTTATCTGTAAATCTAGCTTATATGGGAGATTTTTCAAAACGTTTTGGGAATATATTATATACTATACAAAAAAAAAACTGCAGAAAAATAATACTACATTTCACAAAATATTAACATAAAGACAAGATTTAAAACATTAAACATACTGAATAAAAGTCACCTGCAAGTATTAGAAAAGAATCCGGGGGATTTTTCACCAAATTCAAGGGGATCCACATTATTGCTTTGCAAATTTCCACAACTAAATAACATTTACAGCTAAAACATTAATAATTGTTTTTTTGGATAAAAAGTCTACATCTGAGATTTTTCATAAATTGTTGGGAATGGAATTTTTTTTGTAAAAGTTATTTCAAAACTTTTGAGAAAAACGAAGTTTGGTAAATGACTGTATAAGAAATATAAAACAAATGTAAGTTCATATTAGAAAATAATTTAAGAACTGGGGAGATTTTTACACAAATTTTGGGAATATAATGTTTTCTTACAATTATAAAAAAAAACTAAGTTTACCTGAAATTTATTTACAAAATATTGCACACAAAATTTCTTTCCAAGCATTAAGTTTAATTTTGTAATATTTAAAAACTAATTGAAAGTCAGTGGACACATATAGAAATGTAAGAAAATTGGGGAGATTTTTTTTTTAAGTTATGGGAATGCAATTTATTTTACCCTTAATCAGAAAACTAAGTTGCTATTTAAGGGATAAACAAAATTTTTATTTATTTATTTATTTATTTATTTATTCATTTACAGAATCTTATTCTTACAGAAAGTCGTTTTCTGACTCTGGGGTTAGTTCAGAGATTTTTTAAGTTTTTTAGGAGTTTGTAAAATAAATCTCGAAAGTTGTCAATTAGAGAGTATAATTGATATAGATGGCAATTAAAACACATAAACGCATATAAAAGCATACAAATAATTGGGGAGATTTTCGTCAATATTATTAAGAATATTTTTTTTTGGCTCTCGAAAATTATCAATTAAAGAATCAAATTTATAGAGAGGGGAATTAAAATAAATATTAATATGTAAAGCCAAATATAACTGCGGAGATTTTTGTCATTATTGGGAATAATTTTTTTTATGGTTTTTGGCATAAAAGAGTTTTTAATATGTTTCTAAAATACATGAAATGAATTTATCTTAAATCATAAAACAGTAATTTTACTATTTCGCTCATTCTTTTAAAACCAAATAAATAATTCTGGTAATTTTGAACACTTTTTTTTTGGGAATTTTAAAGTTTAAATAGAAAAAAGAGAAAATTTAAAATTTAAAAAAAAAATATTCTCACCCCTAGATATGTTAAAATAAATTAATTAAAAAGGTAAAAAAATTCTATTGGCGCTTTGCAAAAATGTTTTAAAAATTTTTAGATTTTAAAAATTTTTAAAAGAATTAATTAATCAAATTATGAAAATTTTAAATATAATTTTTTATATGTCATGGGCCATAAGAGCATTTCCAAAATATTTGCAATAAGTTTTATTAAAAAAAATAGAATTAAGTAATAGTGGGGATTTTTGGAAAAAATTTGGGAATTCAAAAACTTATATTCCGTTTCAAACCAAACAAACTTCTTACAATTTTTACATATTTTTTCACGCATGGGATTTTTTAAATATTTAGGGGAATTTGATAATTACTTTTGAAAAAAAATAAACAAATCTCTTTTTTAACTTTTTCATTTTAATGAAATTCTATTGCATGACTGATGCTCTCCTCTTATGCAGCATAATTAATATTGTACACAATTAAGTTAAGCTTCAATAATTCTCAAAATTTTTGAACAAGATTCAACAAAATATAACTTAATTGAAATTTCATTGTTAACAGGAACAGTTGTGTCTATTACAAAATCCTATAAATATGTACATATATGTATGTGTTTGCATCTTATAGATGAGTTCGAACAACGTTATAGATAATAATTGTAAAGCTGACTAAAGTCTTAAGGGAATTGTGAAAATTGTATTAAACTAAAAGCTTACATATGTCAACAGCATTTCTCCAGGGACAGACACAGACACAGCCACAGAAAAAAACCCTAAATTACAAAAATCTCTTTAACAACAAAGTGAAAGTTGTGGATGGATGGTGTGAGATTGTGACGCTGTGAGGGACCACCACAAGGACCATAATGAAAGAAACTAAAATTATTTTCTAACAAAAACGTGTCGAAAAACCATACTTTATGATATAAAAATAAAAATGTTATTGTAATTTAATTAAGTGACAAATATGTCATACGTTTTAGCAAAATATGGAAATTTAGTGCATATTTTCAGGGGGTTGGTGGCGGTTGGTTGTGCCATAAAATTACCGATCTTTCACCCAGCAAACACAAAAATAAATCTCTCTCTACATAACAGGGTTTGTAATTTTGATTTCATATCAAAAATGTAGTCATGCTATTTGCGGTTTTTTTGTAAACTTGTCATCTAAATACTTTTTAATTTTGTTTAACATACTTTTTGGCGTGTGCTTATAATTTAAACCACATTTGTGTGGTTATTTTTACCGTCAAGCTAATAGTTTTATGGAAATTTGTCACATCAACAAGGTTTGTTTTACAAATGTTTAATAATTGTTAAATTAACAACTCATTAAAATTAATTTCATTGTATAGAATTAAATTGTGGCAGATCAAATGAAAGTAGGAAAATCTATAGAAATTTAAACTAGTAAAGAACAGGCTTTTGCACTCTAAAAGAGAGATCAGAGAGGAGATCTGCCTTCACTATCGTTAAGGAAGATTAGATCAATTGACAAAATTAAGACACTCAGTGTTTTGAATCATAACTGTGCAGACATTTTGTTTGTGTTTCCACTGTTGTGATACATAAAGGGTGTTTTTTATAAAGTGTCACAAGTTTAAATCATAATAAAACAAGGAAATATATTTTTAATATCAATGAAACGGGCGTTTTTGCAAAGATAATTTTATTAAGTTAATAATTCATTATGATTTCTGCCATTTGGTCGCAACGGCTGCCGCGTAGAAGGTGCAATATGGAACACCAATTTTGTACAACTTTTCGCAGCATTTGCGGCCGTATTTCGCCGATAACTCTTCGAATGTTGATTTTTAGGTGTTGAATTGTTTGTTGTTTATCGACGTAGACAAACGACTTAATATAACCCCAAAGAAAATAATCTAATGGGGCTAAATCACACGATCTTGGTGACAAATTATTTGGGCCATTACGTGAAATTATTTTTTCATCCGAAGTTTCTTTGAGTAAATCAATTGTAGCGCCCTCTGCACGATGAGTTTGATAAATGGAAAAATTATTTTCATTAGAAATTTCAAGAATTTCCACGCGTTGCTCCGGTGTAAGTCGATTCATAATGAATTTTCAAAACAAACTAAACAAAACTCAACTATCAGTTATTAAATGGGTGCACAAATAAAGCAGTGATACCAACTCAAAGTTGTGACACTCTATAAAAAACACCCTTTAATTTTATTATAACACATTTCTCGAGATCATTATGTAGTTGCCACCTGCCATAATTTTTTTTTTATTTATTTAGATCAACTACTGTAAAAAATTGCTTTAGATTCTTATTTCCTTCTTATTAACACGAAAGTTCCTAAAATATGATTCCATTCGTAGCTCAATATGGCTTCGTTTTGGTCATCTTGCGGGATATCCAACAAACGGAAGCTCCTTACCATTCTTTTTGATAGTTGTTTTGTGCTTTCCGTAAAAGTCTGCAAACGGGGCTCCAGGGTTGGCGGAGGTGTCTACATTGAGGAATTCGGGATCAGGATTTCCTTGAGGCTCTCGGACGAATTTAGCATCTTACAAGCTGAAATATCCGCCATCAAAAAGGCAACAAATTGGCTACGGTACTATCGGATAACGAACAGAGTTATTCAAATCATAACCGACAGCAAACCGGCAATAATTGCTCTCTCGGGTGTGTATGCAACATCCCTGCTCCGGCGAATGTAGGTAGTCACTTAATACAGTGGCTAATCATTCTAGTGTTACCATTATATGGATACGGGGACACGGGAAAAACATAGGCAACTTCATCGCTGACAATCTGGCCAGGAGAGGCACAGAGCTAGATGCTATTGATATTGACAACTTCTGTGGTCTTCCGCTCCTGGCCTGCTGGAAGCAAATTGATGAAGCTCTCATGCAGATGGCACAAGCCAGATGGTTTAATGAGCCAACCTGCACCACAGCAAGGACATTATGGCCTCGCCTAGACGTCAACAGAACCAAAAATCTGTTACAACTCCCCAAAACGCAATTGCGCTATCTTGTGGCCACAATCACAGGACACTGCACCTTCGGTACCCATGCCAGACGCATGGGTCTACCATATAATGAATACTGCTCCAGCTGTAATGACGAGGAAGAAGGAGAAACTATCGCACACCTTTAATGCCACTGCCCAGCTATGGAGGATCACCGCCTTCGCTTTCTAGGCAGAAGATCCTTTAGTACCCTCTCCGAGCTCTCAGTTGCGGAACTCGGTAGTCTTAGCTCTTTTATCAGGAGCAGTGGATGGTTCGCCCAATAGCGGGCTTGACATCTTGCCCGTTTCGCTGCAAGTCTCACCCTTTGCTTCGACTGTTTTCTCAGTTTTTCTCTGCCCCTCTTTTACCTACTTTTATTTAGACTCCTCTAATCTCCCTTTCTCTAATACTATCCCCCACTACAGGCAACACAATGGGACAACATCAGGACCCAAGTGAGCTGGAATCTTATCTTCCTCTTACCAGCAGCCTGCTAACCTAACCTAACCTAACCTACCATTCTTTTGGTTGTGCTTTTGGATATAATTCTTATCGTTCTGCTTACTTCAGCTCTTCTTTGTCTTAGCTCACAATGACATGGCGTGGCGTGGCGTGGCGTGGCGTGGCTAGGCTTCAGCTATTTGGTAGTGCTATTTACTTACTAAAGCAAGTCAATCAACATCATACACATTTCTGATGTGCATTAGTGTGGCATTGTATTAATTGTTGTTGCACTATTTAATTGATGAAGGCATGGCAGTGACCGTCAACGATTGACACAGGTTCAAGCTAATGTATACCTTCGCGCCCTCCTTCCTTGGTTAGCAGAATTGTTGGCAATTAATATAATGACTGCTCACACAACTTAAGAAATTTAATGCGTCTATTTAATGCCGTAGGCGCTGCAACACTGATATACAGAAAATGTGCAATAGCAGAGTAGTAAAAAAAATATATAGTAAGCCTTCTTCTACATTTCAATATCTACCTCTATACCCTATATCTTTCTCCCTAGGTTCTGGCACAAGGCAAGGCATAAGTAGGGGTCATCCCCTAAATAATTGTCCTACAAAAAAAAAAAAAAAAATAGCTTCGTTGTTCACACAAAACTGGTTTCGCCGCTTTGCCGTTACCAGCCGCATTAGTTTTTCTCAAGTGGTGGCTCCTACACCAGTGATAGGCAAAAGAAGGGTGCGGCGCCTTTTCATTTACTCTTCTATTACGTACGTGTGTGTGTACACGCATAATAGAGAAATAAACGACTTTAATAAGTCTAGCTTAAGCATTAAAACAGGCAGGTTGTGTACATCGCATGCTTTAACACTCAGCGTTGCCAGAGAAAAAAAATTTGTCCCAACTTTTCTTGGAGGTACAATAAAAAAATATGTGTAATGAACAATATGAAATGAATTGTTTATTTTCTTTAAATTATTTTGGCAAACCAAACTCGCACTAAAAAACATGATATGCAAAGGCATTTTCTCACATATCACAAAGAATACGAAAGTATTACTGGTGATGCAAGAGAAGCCCTCCTTACAAATCTTAAGAAAACTTTATGAAAAAAATGATTTGAACCACAATTTTCATTGTAGTCATTACATTCAAACTTTTTGCAAATAATGGCTGTTGGTGAATAAAATGCAATGGAAAAACATATATTTTTAAATTACTTTTCAGCAAATGTCCTACAAAACCTTCTTTTTTTACACACCATCAGTGTGCATACAGAGCCACAAAATACATCATTTTGCCGAGACTCATTTTCTAATTTATTGCAAATACCCATAATAAAATTAAGTTTGCTTTTGAAAATTTTAAACTTTTAATTGGGGAAAAGTGAAGAAAGTTGATTGGCAACACCGATTCGTGGTGAGAGGGGATAGTATATAAGTAATATAATCGTAAAATGTAATAGTATAGGTTGCCTATCACTGCTCTACACAGTTTAGGGTTATCCTCCTCTCAAATCGTTCTAGCGCGTCTCTTTTTTTTTATGCGATTGAATAGTGTGTGTGGTTCATTTCGTTGCTATGTGGTTTTTGTTCTTGCTAAGCTCTGCTCATATTCGTGTTTTCACTGGTAGGTGCCACTTGCAGAAAAGTCCATTCGATAACAGGTGGCAGATATTGCTTGCATGAATTCTAAATGCGACAATGAAGAGGTTATTTGAACTTTAAAATTAGCCAGGATAAAAAAAAAACCACCCTACGAATCTTCTCTCCTGTTCAGTAATTTCAAAAAGTATGAAGACTCTTCCTCTGTTTTACTAATATTACGACTTGTAAGTTGTTAGCCATTATTTCGTCAATAATTTCAGTAAGGACTCTCTCAATAAAAAAAATAGCTTTCATAAGTTCCATTTACAGGCCACTTTCTAGCAAATTAATTTAAAAATTTGTTTGGAAATTTTTTCAATACTTTAAAAAAACTAAATTTCTTTTCTTTTAAATATTTTGCATGTTCAAATTTCTGTAAGAAAAATCATTAACAAGAATTGACCTTTCCCGTTTAAGATAAACTAAAATAAAACAGCCAGGCGACAATAAAGAAAAACTTCTGAACAAAAAAAAAAATTTAAAAATTATATTCATATAAAACTTTTTATTTTATCTGTTTTACTTTTCTCGAGTTACTTTGTTATATATTTCTGGCAAGGCTCTCAAGGAAAAAAAAAAAATAGTAACTTCTCAAAGAATTCTTGTTCAAAAAAAAAAAAAAGCTCTAGCAATTGTCCTTACAATACCATGTGAGCTTTTTTAAACTTCTAGCCATAGAAAGGGTATTAAACAAAACGTTTCCGTTTTTTTTTTTTTTGTTAGAATTTTCTTGGACTCCCTATATTTTCCTGCTAAAGAGAAAGGATTTCCACTTGCTATTGTTGCAATAACCAGTAGCTTCAACGAAATCGTTCTTTTTTCCACATCCTTGCCGAGAAAAGTAAAGAATTTGTTTTTTTTTTTCTTCCGTTTCGTTTCATATCAAAAAGAAGATGTGAGTGATTGTTTCACGTATGTGCGTGTGTATATGTTTGTGTTGGTTTCATCGCATGACTTTAAGTTGTTTTTCCGTTAACAAACATTTAAGTGGTTATTCTGCAGGAAATACAGTATACGTAAGTGTTTGTAATAACAAGGATGTCTGTATGTGTGTATGTATGTACATTGGCAGAAAAAAAAAAGAAAAAAAAACAAGAAAATCTTTTGTACTGTTGATGATTGTTATTAAGCATGATTTCTGTATTGTTTTTGTCATCTCATCTATGGCAACAAAAAGCCGTGTAGGCAAAAGAAAAAACAAATCATTTGGATAAAAAAGTGGTATCATGAAATGAGAAAGGATGAAGATGGGAACAAGATCAGTTTGATCATAGAAATCTGGAATTTCGCCATAAAAAAAAGCCAGGCTAAAAGATATATAAGTTGTAATAACCTTGAAGGGAATGCTATGCCCAAGGAACTGGTAGTTATATCAATATCTTACCGCATAGAATCCTGTTTCACAAGAAAACACGTAGACTCGTTTACTAATCCATGTCTTAAGAAAAATCTTTTATTGTGATATTCTTTCAGTGATACGAGTTGAAATTTCTCTACGTCTATTTATTTTTCGTCCTGCTATATGAACATAAATGTGTATATCATTAAATGTGCTTAATTAATATATTCTACTCAACTTGATTCTTAGTCATTTGAAAAGTTACCACAATATCAAGTGTATTGTTTTCTTGGCAATTTTTCTGTTGCTTTTTTAAATTGTCGTCTTATTATTGTTATAAAGTGTCATTGACCTAAAAGACAGGTACTTATAAATGATATGGCACCCACTCCTCCTTACAACGAATATTGAAGTTTTTTTAGAAAGTGGAAACAATGAAAAAAATTTTGATCTGAAATTATAATTTTTTTTATACAAAATATTGCCACTCCTTTTAAGTGAATTAATTTAATTAAATTTTTTAAGCAATAATTTTATTTAAAAGTAGCTTCTAAATTCATTGGGTACAAATGTGTATTAAAGTACGAACTGTACTGTATGTTAATGTAAAAAATTAATTGTCAAAAAGGTACCAAAAACTACCAGCTTTAACTTATTTTATACCCGCAGAAAGTACACTACATGTAAATAATAATTTGGAAAAAAGTACTAAAAGTACTAATTTTTCCCGATTTTATCCTTTAGAAAGTACCTACCATATAGTATACTTATGGTAATATGCTATCCTTCTATAAAATTTCATTCAAAGCTGTTAAAAAAAATTTTAAAGAGAAAAAGTACCAAACTTAACAAAGTACCATGAGCAAAAACGGACCATAATTAGCAGTTTTTTCTCATTTTTGCCGTAAAAAGTAAGTTAATTCTTAAAAAAAAAAATTTTTAATACGTATAAGTATTTACAAAAATAAAGAGTATTAAAACTTCCAGTTTGTTCCGTTTTCCCCCTTAAAAAGTACCTTATTTTAAATCGGAGGCCACATGCTAGCTGTCTATCAAATTTCTTTCAAATCCATTAAGACAATTTTTAGAAATAAAAAGTAAAAAAAGTAAAAAAGTTTAATAAGAAAAACAGTACCATAAGTAAAATAAAAAGTACCACCAGTTAAAAAGTACCAGAAGTAAAAAAGTTCCAAAAGTTTCAGTTTTTTTCGTTACGTCTCCAGAAAATATGTTAATATATAAAAAATTTATTATATATGAGTAACAAAATAAAAAGTACCAAACTAAAAATGTGTCCCGTTTTTCCCTTTAAAAAGTAACTTAAGTAAAATCTGGAGCACATGCTATCTGTACACCAAGTTTAATCCAAAAACATTAAGGAAATTTCTTAAGAGAAAAACTACCAAAAGTAAAAATATTATATAGGTAAAAAAGCACCAGAAATTCAAAAAGTACCATAAGTATAAAGGTACCAAAAGTATCAGTTTTTTTTTTCATTTGTACCCCCAGAGAAACTTTTAATTTAAAAAAAAATTCATAAAATATTAGTACAAAATTAAACGGTGCCAAAGCTATTAAAATGTGCCTTTTCGTACCCCTTAGAAGGTACTTTAGATTTCCATTTTGGTCACATGCTATCCATCTACCAAATATGATCCAATAGACAATAAGAGAATTTTTTAAGAGAATTAAAAGAAAACCAAAACTTAATTAGTCCCATATATAAAAAAAGGACCAATGTTTTTTTTTAAAACAGCCCTAAAAATTACGTCCATTTACAAAAGATTTATAAAATAATAGTACAAAAATAAGGGGTACCAAAAATTACCAATTCGTCCCCCATTGGTTACCCCTTAAAAGTACAGTTTTTTATCTGGGTAACATGCTATTTATCTACCAAATTTAAACGAAATTTATTAAAAGAATTTTTTAAGAGCAAAAGTACCAAAAGTTAAAAAGCAGCAAAGTAAAATAGTACCATTAGTAAAAAAAGTACCAAAAACAATTTTTTTTTTCATTTTACCACGCAAAAAAGAATGTTAATATGTAAAAAATTAATAAAATTAATAAAAATAAAGAGTACCAAAATTACTAATTTGTCCCCTATAATTTACCCATTGCAACGTTCCCATCATTTTAATCTGATATCCGTCTATCAAATTTCATCCACATCGCCATATGTGAGCTTTTCAAGACAAAAAGTACCAAAAGTGAAAAACTACAAAAAGTGAAAAACTACAAAAGTAAAAAAAGGACCAAAAGTAAAAAAGTACCAAAAGTAAAAACGTACCAAACGTATAATTTTTTTCTTATTTCAGCCCCAAAAAATTAAGTTCATATATAAAAAATAAAAATTAATAAAACTACCAATTTGTTCCTTTTTATCCTTTAAAAGGTACCGTGTATTTTAATCTGGGTCACATGCAATCCATTTGCCAAATTTTATTGAAATACATTAAATCATATTCACAATATTTTTAAGATAATTTTATATTCTAGATCTACCAAAAACCAACATTTTAGTAAAATGCATTAAATTTTTTATTAACACGTTGGCATTTACCAGCAACTTTGTTGCTCTTTAAATAGTAAGTTAAAAATAAAATAATCAAATTTCATATTTTACTATTCTACTTTTCAAATTAATTATTTAAATACAATATTGCAGTTCATTAACAAGGGAAGCTTGAAGCTTTCATGAAAAAAAAAAAATTAATAAATAAATAAAATTAGCAGGAAAATTAAACAAATGAAAATTAAATAGAATTATTATTTAAAAAAAACAAAATAATGAAACGAAATGTTGCATACTCCGGGGCATTTACATATACATATAAAATATATGTATAATGGAAATAGATTAAATTAAAACACTACTAGAATTGCTTACTTCCGGTAATGTACTAACTAACTTATTAAATATTTTATTAAAAAATATTTCAAATAATAGAAAACTAAAATGAAGGAAACAAAGCCCACGCCTCCTCACAATGATTGCTACTGAACTTCCCTCAGCTTTTGCAACTGCTATAAATAAAGTTTTCTACTAAACTATTTAGCATAAATTTTAATTATAAAATAAATTAAACCAAATAATACTTTTCATATGCACATAATGTTGCTGGCAGGCAGGCAACAGTTTAGAAAAAAATTCTCTATTATTTTAAATCAATAGAATGAAAATATGTGCTGATTTTGCTTTAAGCGAAAAAATGTTTTATAGGCAATATTTAATTTAAAAATTTAAATAAAAAATATTGCAGCAACATTAAAGCACAATTTAATTTTATAGTAATTTCATAGTTAAACAAAACGCTGCATACTTTTAACAGCTTTTTATATATTACATAAAAAGAAAAATACTTTTACATACCTTAAAGTGTGTTGCTAAATCCTAAAAAATGCTGCATATTTTTGTGCACCTGCAAAAGAAATGAAAAATGTTATGACTTTAAGAAGCAAAACAAAACAAAACAATCTTAATATTTACTTTTAAATTTTTTATTAAATAATTTTCACTTTAATATTTTTAACATTCTTGTAAAGGATGGAGGTGTAGCATGTGGCCAACAGTGTGTGGTATGCATTGCGATTCAATAGTACCGCAACATGCAAGCATTGACAAACTGCAAGCAAGATATTTTGTGTGTGTCGGTAATTTGACACTTGTACAGTTAATTAAGTGCAGCAGCACAATGCACTTAAATGAATCACATTTATTAACTGTATTTGTTTGATTGTAGATATAAGCTACACAAAGTATCTGTTGCTTTTAAGTATGCACTCGTTGAACTTTAAAACTGTTGAACACATGCCATACATAAATAGTTGGAAGCTAAATATGCTTACCCAACAATAATATATATTTCTATTCTTTTACTCTTATGTTAAGGTACCCCCTAAGAATTATTCTCATAATTAGTATATAAGCCAATGTTAATTAGTTTAAGCAATCAATTAATACTTTGCCTTCAATCGGCATTACTAATTCATACTGGCATTCATCTGCCTTTTACTTTTATTTGCCAGTGGCGTTCTTAAGCGCCGGCACTATTATTTAATTTCTTAAACTCTTCTCATCATCAATCCTCCACAATAAATTGAGAGCTCCTAGAGAGCACCAGAATAACTAAATTGTTTTAATCATATTACATGGCGATCCTGCCAGTCCTGGATTACAAAGTGCTTTAAAATTAGCACCAAACGGAACCTGACGGACAGCCAAGTCTCCGTCAGAAGAGTGTTTAAGCCAAAAAAAACACTGAGTACTGGGACATTGCATCCGAAATATGGACACAAATCGGCCGACTTGAAGCCGAGATGGAACAACACAAACACAAATAGATTTTTTTTTCACTTTATTTTTTTACAAATTAAATTTTTTAATATAAATAAATAATGAAATCTTTTTTACAAATGTATGCATACATACACTTATAATGAAGTATGTATATGAAAATAATATATTACAAACATATACAACATGAATTTTTAAATCACATGCTGAAATACACATAACAATATTATATTCAATATAAAAATAAAAAAAATAAAAAATAAAATAATAAAACTTTTTCACTAAAACTAAAACATACACTAACTATTACCGTGCTAATTAAATAAATTACAATTATGAAATAGAATTTCACAATAAAAAGAAATGTCAAAATATTTAAGAGTTGCCACATTGAAGTGAACAAATGAAACACTATATATATATAAGTTAAAAAAATATGAAAAGTAAGAAAATAAATAAGAGTTCCCATAGTGGATCAAACTAAAATAAAAAAAAACTAACTAACTAACTAACTTTTATAACCTTCATAATAAGTAAAAATAAAATTAAACTTAATCAAAAATAATTAAATTCAAAACTAAATTTTAAATAAAGCAAATTGATATTCCATACAAATAATTCCATATAAACGGTCACTTATATTGTCAAAATACGTAGATATAAGAATAAAATGGGAAAACCGCAATCCAAAATAGAAAAACCAAACGCTAACGTAGTAAATAATTTAGAAATTATTGACCATACAGAACACATAGGCTCGTTATGGACACTACTATTAATATTGGTGGTAATAAACACAGTTAGTCTTCTATTAAAAATTTACTTGTTACATAAAAGATCCCTAAGGAAGCAATATCTAAGCAGAGCAACTGATCTAGACAAAGTATAAAATTTTCACATGGACTGGTTAGACATCCTAGAACACTGCAGAAAAATCAAAATTGAATTTGAAAAAAGTTACAAATGCTTCAATATAGACAGACCAATAAAAGAGGACACAATTAATAAACATTATAAAAAAACTTATACAATATTTAGAAGAAATAAGGGTTATTTTAAACGTAAATTATCAAAGATTAACACCTTCACATAAAATAGCAGCCGAAGCATTTTTCCAAGATATAAGGAATAGAGTAATACAGATAGCGGAAAGAAAAACTATTCAAATACAACTACCACAAACATTGCACGAAAAAATAGATCTGCAACAAATTTGTACATCAAACACATCCATAATGGCACAAACAGCAATAGATTTTCTAAACACAGCTGCAAAGCTAATTAAAAGACATAAATATAAAAGACATAAATATAAAAACTAATACAATATTGAAAATTACAACAAAATCTATGGCATATAAAAAGAAACAACAAAGTAATACCGAAAATATTCAGCATAAAATTAAAAATAATGATAAAGAGCCCAATATATATGTACCACTAAAGAACAGTGACGTCAGAAAGTACTATAAATTGAAGATTACTCCCGTAAAATGTTACATCAAATGAGGAAAATCTGTTATTACATATATAAATATAAATGATTTGTTTACTAATGGGAATATTGACTAGGACAATTTTTCCCAAGGCTTGAGAAAGTGGCCGGTAAACTTAGTGTAGAGACACTACAAATGGCACCCAGTGAGAAAATTTTCGAATTTATCTCCATAAATGAATTTAAAAATATGGGCAATAAATATTTAAATAAATTAAAAGTAGCGCTACTTAATGAGGTGACCAATATAAATGATAAGAATGCTAAGACAATTCTTGATATAATGCTGAAATACCACGATGATCCGATGGAGGGAGGACATTGTGGAATATATAGAACATTAGAAAAAATAAAGAGGTATTACTATTGGAAAAATATGATAAAAGATGTAACAAAATATGTGAAATTATGTAAAAAATGCCAGAAATCAAAAATAATAAGCCATAATAAATTTTAAATTTTTTATTAAATAATTTTCACTTTAATATTTTTAATGTATGCACATACATACATATTTGCGCTACACCCAACAAATATTTAAAAACTTGCAATGCAATTGGTATTACTTCTCCATCCGTGATACCACAAGTGAGAAAAAGAAATCCTGGAAGAGTGCATATTTTACTCGTACGAAATGAAAGAATAACTAATTATGGAAATAAATCTACGAGTATACGTGCTTGGAGCTACCGATCAGATTAGTAAAGGATATACTATATAAAAAGTTAGAGAGGGACCTTAACGTCCAGAAGCAGCCCTTTAGCTAAGAGTATCGGGGAAAACAATACCGATATGACCAGTTATAGAATTAAAAGATACTGGGAAAATCATATAATTTTTGTAAAAACTCGTACCCCTAATTGTTATATATATGCAGACGACGGTAGAGTTTTAAAGCAGCTGTGTCAATAAGATTGCCTTTGTAAGATAATTTTAACGAAAATGATTCCATTAAAAAATAAAATTTTGAAGAAAAATATTTTTCTGTGCCATAAATTATGGTATTAAAAATGTCAGAAATTTCGAAAAATACGATGAAAGTTAAAAACAAAAAAAGGAATACCCTCATTGGGAATTTTGAGATTACTTTGGGAATTTGTGGGGATTTTCAAATGCAAATGTTATTCAGATTTATTTCATTCGCATTATTCTATTCACATACATTATTGTTCACCTAAAAGACTTGCATGTGCAAAACACGCCAATTCCCAAAAGAAATTTAAAAAATCCCAATAATGGGATTTTTTTTTTTTTATATCTATACGATATTTCTTTATTTGGCCATGTTTTCACCTAATGCAGTTAGTGTGGGAAATATGTAAAAAAATATACAAATTGATTTTTGAGATCTCCTTGATTCCCAAAGAAATTAAAAAAAAGCCCGTATAATAATTTATTTTCACAGTACTTATTTTAAAAACTTAAAAACAGCATAGAATTTCTAAAAAACAGTCCTTCAAATTTATATTTTCTCTAATAATAAGTATGATTTTAAAATGGTCAGGCTCCATTGTAAGATAATTTTAACGAAAATGGTGCCATTGAAAAAGAAAATTTTGAAGAAAAATATTTTTCTGTGCCATAAATTAAAGTATTAAAAAATTTCAAAAAATAAGAATAAAATACGGTATAAATTCTAAAAAAAAAAAAAATCCCCTCGTTGGGATTTTTAAAATTTCTTTGGGAATTTGCGTTGTTTTCAGTTGCTACTCTTCTTTTTAGCTTTTATTTTATTCGTATTATTGTTTTCACATGCATAATTTTTCACCTAAAAGACTTGCATGTGCAAAACCTGCCAATTCCCAAAAGAAAATTAAAAAATCCTAATAATGGCATTTTTATTTACTAATGCCGTTAGTTTGGGAAAAATGTAAAAAAAACACTTACTCGTAAATTGATATTTGATATCTTCTTGATTTCCAAAGAAATTAAAAAAAGCCCGTATAATAATTTGTCACAGTATTTTTTTTTTTCTTTTAGAAACTTTAAAGCAGCTTAGGATTTTGAGAAAGACAGGCCTTAAAATTTATATATTTTTTATAATAACAGGTATGATTTTAAAATGATATGTCACCTTTAGCTACGAAAATTGTTAGTATGATCGATAGTACTACACATCATCACATAAATATGCACAGAAAAATAAAAATTGATTTCAATTAAAAAATTTGTGATATCAATTAAAAATTTAATTAAATTTGCACCAGTAAACAAATTAATAGTATTAATTAAATTTTTATACATTTATTAACTAAAATTATTTATTACATTTAAAAATTTTATTAAATAAATTAAATATCTAATCAAATTTTTTTATATTTTTAATTAAAGGGTTAATTGAAAAAAAAAAATATTAAATATTTTTTTCTGTGTGGAGTAGATGCTTGTGCAAAATTTTTGTTCGAAATTTCTAAATTTATAATTAAAAAAATATTTTTTTTTTTGTAAAAATTTTTAATTAAATGTTTTTGAAAACAATTTATTTTTATGAAACTTAAATAACAAGTTTTGCAAGTCGTCCAAAATTTTAGCAAAACAGTGGGACAATTTATGTAAAAAAAGTTACATATACAATTTTTTTCAATCGAATTTAGGAGATAATTCGACTTATTTTCAGCGAAAAATATCAGCTTGACATATTTTTGGGGTCTTATCGCTCCGCTCCCGCCAATGATAAGAAGATTTAATTTCAAAAAGCTTAAAACTCGTATGAAATTTCATTGGAATAAAGCCGCAGATTTATTTCGATTTTTTTCCAATACTATAGTCAATGCGTCTACTCCACACCAGAGGCGCTACGAGAATGCTATTTAATTCACCAAACGCACTTTAGAAGTTGCACTATACTGAGCATTCTTTCACATTTTCATATATGAAAATTTTTTAGAGTATATTTTAAATTTTAATTATACTTTCAAGCATAACTATAGTTACTACTGTTAACTAACGTATTTTTCTTGTTGCATATGGGTAAGAATGGTTTTAAGGTGTATATTTTAACTTAACTAATCGTTTATGAACAATGAAATTAAGGGTAAATTTTAAAGTAGACTTTAAATACATCTATGATACACTACAGTTTTTCACATCACTGCTAAGTTTAATCAAATTAGTGTGTGAATATATAAAATTTCTGTTTAATTTCACAGCATATTTTTATTAAATTGTTTTATTGCTCACAATTATTTAACAATTGTTATTTAACAAATAAATGTGGTCTTTCCTCATCCCCCTCTTGATTATTTGAATTCTATTTAAAATTCTGTAACGCAATTTTTATTTAATTACTAGTTTATTATAAACTATTTGCTTAACATATTTTTGTTGCCTTCACGCCATTATTAATTGTGAAATAAAATTGTATTTGTGGTATTTTTTTTTTCATTTCTTTTATTACAACTATTGTAATTATTATTATTAATATTTAGTATTCTTTAGATTTGTTTAAATTGAAATAGTTGGGCTAATTTGTGGTTTATTTTAGGCGACATTTAATGTGTAAAATATCAATCCATTATTTCGGTTTTGAAGAATTTAAAAATAATTTTCCATAAAACGCTTTATCGCTAGCAGAAAATTTAAAAGTATGGTCACTACAATAGCAAACGGCCGACATAATTTAAATTCAGAATAAAGATGTTAATGTTCATGGCGAAATTATCCGAACGTAGTCTCTTAAAAAAAGAAATCATACAACAACTATAACCACAAATTTTTAATGGTACTTTAACACGAATTTGCATTGATTAAAAATAAAATAAAACACTTAAATGAAAAAAAGAAAAAAACAAATCTTCAAATGAGCTAAATTTATTTACTCTGAGCTCTTTTCTTTTTTGTTCCATTGAAATTGCCGTAACTCTCCCATACCCAAATATAGGAATACATATATGTAATTTTCTGTACAAAATAAATTGGTAAAAAAAAATTAAATTAATCTTTGTATTGATAACTATCGTGCATGAGCAATACGTGTTAATGGATTTGTAGAAACTTTAAACTTTTATAGCTTCCTCAATACTGAGTCCACAATTGCCCATCTTATTCAATTTTGTAATTAAATATTATTAAGTTGATAAAAGTTTTTCGAAATCGGTTGAATGTGGCCTTGAAGTCCATCACAAAACATGCTCTTGCCTATTAATTGACCACAACATCTTATTAATTTTTCTGATTAAATATTTTTAATTTGATAAAAGATTTTTCCAAATCGGTTAAATAATGTGACCATAAAGTCCATCACAAAAAATGCTTTTGCCTATTAATTTACCACAATGTCTTATTCGCTTTTGTAATTAAATATTTTTAATTTGGTAAAAGTTTTTTCCAAATCGGTTGAATAATGTGACGATAAATTCCATCACAAAACATGCTCTTGCCTATTAATTGACCACAATGTCTTGTTCACTTCTGCCAATAAATATTTTTAATTTGGTAAAAGTTTTTTCCAAACCGCTTGAAAATTGTGGCCTTAAAGTCCATCACAAAAAATGGTCTTGCCTGTTAATAGTATAAATTAAATGACATGATGAGAGGAACGAGCTATGTTGGAGAAGGCAAAGACTATACCACCTGTTCATTCCACTATTATCCTTTTGCAAGGATTTTTTTATATCATTTTGCAACAATAGAAATTACATTTTCCATTTTAATTCAGTCTACCCTAAAAAACTTAAATTTTATTACACAATCTTTTGAAAAAACCGAGCAACTTCCATGCATGTTTATACACCCACCATTCAACAGTAATAAAATGTGTTTGAAAATATTCTTACTACCTTCCAATAAGTGTACTGGATGAAATTTCCACGCGCCTTTAAGCATGCTTTACTTTATTTTGAAAAAAAAAAACCGCAAGCCTACCAAGCCAAACTTCCAATACAAAAAGCAACATGTTGTTTTCGAAATCAATTCAAGGAAAAGGATAACAAACTTTCTCTCATTTAAAACAAATATTTTTCCAACTCTCTCCCAATCTCTCTCTTTCTCTCAATCCCTCAATTTCTTTTGGTATAATAACAGCGCATGCGGTAATTTACAGAAATATCGTACGCAACATTTGTGGCTTTACACCAGCAACACGTTAAAATATGTTGCCAATGAGACATGTATGTACAGGATTTTTACAACGATGACATCATCATTGTTACATAAAAGTTTATTATTATTTTTATTTCTGCTTGGCTCGCTTAAAACAGCTTCAAGCTTATTTATGTTTTATGGCATTTTTTTTTTTATATTGTTTTTGCGCAAAGTATGTTTTTTTTTTTGCTTCTCGGTTTACAAGAGGTTAAATTTCATTGTTTATGCCTGTTTTGTAGGTTAAATATTTGCTTTTCATATTTATTTAACATGAAACAGAATATATTTTTTCCAAAGTTCTTGACCAAGTTACAAGGTTGCATTTTAAGACGAAAGGCAAATATTTTAGATGGCAAATTTTTAAATACGAATTTATTTGAAATTAATTAATTTTTTCTATAACAGCAATGAAATTCTTACTTAGTGCATGTGCGTATGTGTGTGTGTGCGAACTAGTATGCGCTTGTGTTGCGAAACTTTATGTTTTTAACATTAAAGTATTTTTACTTAAAAGTGAATAAAATTCAAGATTATTCATCAATGCCCGTGAAATGTGGCTCTTTTTACTTGTAACATCTTAAGCTTTTAACGAGCGCTGCATGGAAAAAAATTTCTTATTCGATTTGCTTTATACAAGCTTTTGAAAAATTTTTGTGATTTAAAAAAAAAAAAAAAAATTTAAAATAACTTTTTTTTCCAACAAAAACAATTTTAAAAGGCCAAGAGGCTGGTTTTCGCTGAAGTGGTTACCGCGTTAACTACTAAGCAAACACTGATTTGGGGCCTTGGTTCAAACCTTGGCCAGAGCAAGGCAATCAACAGCATTAATTTCTCTAATGTACATTAGTGAGACATTGTATTAATTGTTGTCGGACTATTTAAGTGATGAAGGCATAGCACTGGTCACTAAAAAACTTTTCCGACAGCGATTAATGCTGTTTCAAGCTACTGTACACAAGTATGCCCTCCTTCTTCAGTTAGCAGAAACATCGGCGTAGTAAAACAATTAATAAAATGCCTGCTAATACAGCCATAGCTGCCAGATTTTTTGAGGTAATATCGTCATATTTTTGGACAAAAATCGTCATTATCGTCAATATAGCTTATTGAAATCGTCATAAAAACGTCAAATGAAAAAACCACTTTTTTTACCAACAAAACATATTTTATTAGAAGTGAAACATAACAAAATTCTTTACTCAACAAATGTGATTAATAAAACAGCATTCTTTTGAATACAGAGTTCAGATACTTCAATTAGAATTCACGTTAAAATCACATGTAAATAGACTGCATGTTTTTCAATACTTTGAAAACGTACATATATGAAAATGAATATATGACTTTTTAAATAAAAGATTTTATCTTGAGCTAAAAATAAAATTAATATGTTTGACAATAAATTGAGAAAATTTTTTCTGTGCTTCACACTGACAATTATAAGTTCTGTTAAATATTTTTTTATTGCTGCATACGCCACGGTTTGTTGATTGTACAAAAATTTTACATAAAAAAAGACGTGTGGCACCTGGGGACTGCCATGGTAAATCCATTGCATAGAATTTTTTATCAACTTATGCAATTATACAACTATGTATAATTACGTTTTGTTTAATAACTCGGTTGTTATTGGAGATAATTTGGGAAAATTACTAAATGTTTCGATTTTTGAAATGCTGCAACTCACTGCTCTACGGCTTCTATTAACGGAGTTACTAATTTCAATATTCCCGACCCAGAAAAATTCTCAAAAAGTGTATTAAAATCAGTCTTTTTGTTTTAAAAACACGGTAAAATTAAAATTTACACAAGCAAAATGCCTGTTGTTGGTTTTGTTGTAGAATTGTTGTAGTCGTGCATATACCTGGTAATGAATTTGCCTTGGGTACACCCAGGCGAATTAAACCAAGTGGTAGTAGGATAATTCAAGAACTTGGCAGCACATTTGCTGTTGTGGTAGTTAATTAGGCTGATTAGTTTACATACATTGGGCGATTTAAATACTTAAAAAACAAAAGACTTAAGAAACAAACTAAGTGTTGGGTTTTTTCGTTACGGAATTTCTTGATTCGGTCGCCCCTCAAAGCCCGCGATAACAGCTATGCAATAGCTTAAAAATTCTATTTTGCTTTGCTTCGATTTCATAATCACCCAAATAATATTAAACTTCTGCAGAATTTGATGAACAGCGAAAAGAAATCTCCATTTTCACAACAAATTTCTCCATACAGGGCAGTTAATATGCCTATGCACCACATGAAAATATTTTTGAACAAACCAAAAGGCATATGCAGCAAATATATAATATGTCTGTTTTCGTTAAATAAAGATAACATTTAAGTGACTTCATTAAAGATCAGAAAAAATTCTAATTAAAAATATTACAACGATGAATAATTCATAAGTTGCATATAGGCGTCGATTCAACAGAGGCGAAAATGAGAAAATATTTTATATAATTTTAACTTGAGTTTTCGAATAAGGAAATTTTTCAACAATGTTATATTGAAGATTAAAATTGTGTTCTCCATCACAAAACATAAGCTGTATACGGTCCTGTCCTGCTTTCATATTCTAAAAAATAATTAAGACTGTAAACTTAGTAAACTTTATGCTAAATATTATTTAACAAATTCTAAAATAAAATCTCTGAAAACAACGTTACGTAATATGTGCACAGCCCCTTAGGTCAGAATTAAATAATAAGTTTTAATATGAATTTCTAAGCAAACAATTAAACAAATGTTTGCAACTGCATAGACGAGTTAGTTAGTTATGTTTAAAATATTTGTGTAAACAGAATTATGTATGTATATACAAAAATTTACTTTACAATGTAATTTGAAATTTAAGCAAATAAAACTGGTTAGAAAAACGTCCACAGTCATGAGCAGACAAAAATATCTTAAAGGATTAAAGTTAAAGGATTTCCACCATTCCATGTGCAACTTTGTTTTTAAACAAGCATGGAAACTATTATGTATGTATGTATATAGGCCATGGTCCATACATTCCACTACATTCAGAAATAATTCAACATGATCTATAATCCAAGAAACAAAAGAATATTAACAACAATTTAATTGTCAATTATCAGACCTAACATTTATCTTAGTTTTTAAGCATAGCTTTTATCGCGGGCTTTGAGCGCGGCGATCGAATCAAGAAATTTCGTAACGAAAAAAACCTAACACTAAGTTTGTTTCTTAAGTCTTTTGTTTTTTTTTTTTTTAATTATTTGATTCGCCCAATGTATGTTAACCCCTAAAGTATGCTATTGATTTCATTAACACACAGTATTGCCAGAACAGATTTTTACATGTATTGTAAGATAATAAAAATATTTTAAACGATATTAACTTCTCATTTATTCAATAAAAGAAAAAATTTGTTTTCTTATCGGTCACCACGCTCAAAAAGTGTAACTTAAATTATAATCAAAGAAAAATAAATAAAAAATAAATAAATAATTATAATACAGGGTCCGCCATTTAACGTTGTTTTTTTTTTTTTCAACTAGTACTTATTTCGTGAATGGTAACACTTAGCTCACGTCTGATTTGACAGATAATTAGTTTTATCCTTCCGCTGAACGAATATGGTTGTGTATACGCTTGAACAACGCTGGGAAATATTGCGACATTACTTTGAAAATCATGGTAATGTTGCAGAATGTGTGCGAAAATTACCTACGGATTTTGGAAGAAGAGAAGCACCGTCAGCTCCGTATGTTCGTTATCTTGTGAAAAAAGTGAAAGAAACTGGCATGCTCATCGATAAAGCAAAGCGTGAAAATCCAAAAACAGTGCGTACACCCGAGAATATTGAAGCTGTGGCAGAAAGTGTGCGTGAAGCGCCATCAACATCACTTACCTTCGTTCTCAACAATTGAACACTTCGGAGACATCATTGAGACGAATTTTGCAAAAAGACCTTGGTATGACGCCATACAAAGTCCAATTGGTTCAGGAGTTGGAGCGAACTGACCATCCAATGCGTTTTCGCTTCGCTAAGTGGGCCTGCGATCAACTTACAGAAGATGCCGATTTTGCCAAAAAAAAATCAACTTTTCAGATGAAGCTCATTTTGATCTTGGCGGGTATGTAAACAAGCAAAATTGTCACATTTGGGGCACAGAAAACCCGCACGCATACATTGAAAAGCCGACGCACCCAAAACGAGTCACTGTTTGGTGCGGATTTTGATCCAGAGGCCATTTGGGCCATTTTTCTTCGAAAATAAGCAAGGAATGGCTGTTACAGTCAATGGCGGTCGTTATTAGGCCATGTTGAATGAATTTTTGTTCACAAAAATTGAAGAGGAGGATATTAGCAACATCTGGTTTCAACAGGACGGCGCTTCGTGCCACACAGCCGAAGCTACACTCGATGTTTTTGAAGATCGCATTATCAGCCGCAGAGCTGATGTCGTTTGACCACCTCGGAGCTGCGATTTGACACCGTTGGACTATTATTTGTGGGGTGCCGTCAAAGATAAGTGTTACGCCGACAAGCCAAAAACAATTGACGCTTTAAAGGACAATATTCGTGAAGCCATTGGTGAAATACAGCTACACACAATCGATAATGTGCTTAAAAATTGGACCGCATGGCCAGCCGAGGCAGCCATTTGAATGAAATTATTTTTCATTATTAACCGGAAGGATTGTACTTTCAAATAAAAAAAGAAATTTGAGAAAATATTCAGTAGTTTTTTTATAGCATTTTAAAAAAAAAAAGTTATCTGGCGGACCCTTTAGCAAAAGTTGATAAAAAAATGCTATGCAATAGCTTTACCGCGGCAGTCCCCGAGTGCCACAAGTCTCTTTTTTTTTCTTTTTGATCAGACTTTGCTTGCAGTTCCGCCAAAGGGGACCCCTTATATAGGTTTTATCACAAAATAATTTTTTTGTTCAACCGAGTTTTATTGCAGTTTGTCCACATGATTTTTTTTTTTTTTTTTGAAAATCGGAGGGGATGTTCACCTCCAGAAATGTATACTATCGCATAGACCGATCTTCAGAAATAATTATTTTTTTTTGTTATTTGAAAGAATCAGCTTGTAGTTTGGTACCATACAAATTTTTTTCTTGCAGTTCGGCACGATTTAATTGGTTAGAAAATAGGCGGGGGCTGGTCGTTCCCCCAAAAATATTATTTTCAAAATCTTTTTTTTTTTTTGTTTAACAGAGTTTTAAGATCGTAGTTGCATCTGGTGCCCCTGAAATATTGAATATCGCATAACTACTCCATTTCCAGTTCGTTTTTCAGAATTTTTTTTTTGTTTAACTGAATTATGGTCCCATAATTTAATTTTGTTTTTTTTCGGCAAATCGAAAGGATTTGTTCCCCTGATATATTGACTATCGCATAGATACATAGTTCATTTATAGACCGATTTAAAATTTTTTTAAATGTAATTTAAACTTTTGTGAATTAAATTATGAACTAGAAAAGTATAATATCGAATTTTAAACTTCCGCTTAGCTGTGTCAATTTCGTAATCTATTCGATTGGCTTGTCCTATAGACAATTTTTTATCTAAATTTTTTTCATAATTGATTTTAAAGCAAAACTCGATTTTATTGATGTTGCTCGCTAATCTGAGTTAACATCCCAGCTAGCATTTTTAATCGTAAAACAATCTTTCGCGATCGGAGAAGACGATTAAACCGATCGTCATCATGGGCATTCCGATCGCAGAAGTTAAAGACAACGTGATAAACTGTGTCCTGATGGCGACTCTTCCATACGAATTGTTTACGATGCACCATAATTGGTCGCCTACGGATCGTTTAAGACCCTTTAACAAAACACCCGTCCAACAGTCGTTTAAGTAAATTTCAAGAGTATCTCTTCGAAGAGTGAAACACGATTGTTAACTATTAACAGCCCTCTAATGCCCGCCAAAAAGGCGTAAACGACGATTCACTTATTCAACAATCATAAAAATGCCTCGCAAAACCATCTTTCTGAAAATAAAAATATAAATCCACTCCTAAAATCGTTTGGGCGTTTATAAAACGAGTCGGAAAATGATCGCGCTCGTCAAACAATCATGCAAATGCCAGCTGGCAGTCTCATAATGATTGAAAGGAAGAATAAACAAACGGTTATTTAAAATTCACTTTTAAAATATTCAAAAGTCCGAAGAACATAAAACCTTACGTTATTAAAAAAAAAAAAAAAAAAAAGCACTTGACTTGTCAACACAAGTCATTTAAGTCATTTGTAATCATTTGGGCGTTAAATTTTACCAACTAAAGGAAAAATACAGGCAAACGCAAAACTGACAAAATAAACCCTCTTTTTCTTCCATACCATACATACACACTTACACAATAGAAATCATGCCAACTTGTTTTTATTTAGCAAACTCAAGTTTTGTTACAATTTTCAATGCTTCTGGCTCACTTGGCTTTAGCAATTGTCATAAATCTTAATTTAGGTTCAAAGCAGCTCTTGTGTATATTCGTGCAGCAGAGAGACTAAAATAGTCCTGTGATAACTTACAGCCAACGTTGTTACAGTATTTTGTAGTATTTAATGATAAAAATCTTTTTGTTTCTTCCCTAATTTCAGTTTTTTTTCCCCTTTATTTTTATTTTTTTTTTTAACTACCAAAGGGAGGACTGTGTGCAAATGTAAGATTATATATTATTTTTTTTTTTCTAGATAAAATAAAATATTTGTCGCAATATGTTAAGCAGCCAAAAAAGCAAATAAAACACAAAAACAAAATGATTTAGATTTGCCTCCCCCATTTGTGTGAAAAAAAAAACAACCGAAAATCATATTCATTTGTATGTGGATACAGTATCCTTTCTCTTAAACACAAAAAATAAAAATTTGTTATTCAAAAAGCTTTTGGCATTATTTGCATTTGTATTTTTAATTTTTTTTTTTGTCAAGTACAAATTGCCGCAGTATTTAGCAACATTTTAATTTTACTTTCACTTAGTTCTTAAAATAAAATGACGAATAAGAGTAAATTATATGGAAAATATTAAGCAAAACAATTAAAGTTTATTTAGCAACAACAAATTTTAAACAAAACAAGTGGAACATGTTTCTGCACGTCAGTGTAGCTCATCTTAGGCACAAACCAATGATCGATCACATACATTTTAAATGGGATTGTGTCTAAAATGAGCTCTTATAAGCCATGCATCACTATCCTACACAATCGTACGATACATGCACAGGAAAATCTTACAAAAATCTGACCCGACTTTAAAAAATCGTTTCAAAATGGTGTTGTAGGTGCCACACTATCATACAAAACTAATGCCAAAACATCTGGTTGACAATAAATGCTTTAAATACTCCTCTGATCGCATGAAAACTATCATTTTATGAAAATTTTCATAAATTTTTACAAATCGCACGACTTGCAAAAAAAATCTCTCACATATTTGCATTTTTAGTACACACTACCATACATTTTTAGCACACATGTCATATTTGGCATATCGCGCGACTGTGTAGGATAGTGCGGCACGGCCTTAAATGGGTTCTCTTGCAAAGTTAATGTGTAGTATTTCGAACAGGAAATGAAAGATACTACCTCAATACTAATGATGCTGATAATATCAAGTCTAGAAAATAGTACCTGCACAAACTCGAATTGTATCGAACTGGTAAAATGATTAAAGACGAACGATATTAGTCTAATGCAGAGCTAGTGTGTATCTATATTTGGATTACAATGCAGAAATAATAAAACAAGCATCTCCCAACTGCTGAGTATAGACAATAATTATACGAATGCTTATTATGACGATCGTTGATCAAACGATCAGTATGTATCCAGATAGCTGCAATCTCTTTTATAAGCTTTAAAAAATATTTGAAAATTTTCTAAATAACTTTTTTCTTATTTAAATTATTTAAATAATTTTATTTCTTTTCGTTTCAGTCGTATTAAAAGATTTAAAACATGTTATGTTCCGCTCTGAATTAAACAAAAAATATTATGCTTGATCAGGCTACTGCTGCCAAGTTTATTAATACAAATACTTGCTTCTTCAACTATACTGGTTTAGGGTTGTACTTATTCGAAGAGCAGCGCCATCTACTATGGTGTAGCGTTTACCCTTAAATACTTTTATACATTTTTTTTATTAAATAGCAGGCATACTTTGGTGTGTTAAATTTAACTGATATGAAATATACGAACTCTAGATTTCTTAACAGTCTAACGTCTCTAAAATACAACGATAGTGTACTTGTATACATTTCTTTTAAAACGAGAAGCTAATAAAGAAGTACTTTAAAAAAATAGAACCTTTTACAAAAACTTCCTTTCTAGAAAAGTGTCTTTTAAAACAAGTTTCTTTCACGAGAAGCATCTTTCAAAAAAGTAACATATGTATATTAAGAGTTCCTTTGAAAAAAAGAAACTTTTTAAAGGGGACATTTTAAAAATAATATAAAAAATAAAGTAATTTTTAGAAAAAAAACCGTTTACACAAATTAATATTGGAAAAAAAAAATTTTAAATAAAAACCTTTTCAAAGACAAAATTAAGGAAAAGGATAGTAACAAAAAAAAAAAAAAAAAAAAATGAAATATATATATATGTATATATATATATATATATATATATATATATATAACATTTTAATAAAAGTACCTTTAAAAAATAAGTACCTATTAAAAATAAGTACCTTTTAACATAAGTACCTTTAGAAGTTTCATCTTTTTTCAAAAAAAGTATGCTTTAAAATGAGAAACTATTGAATAAAGTAACTTTAAAAAATTTTTCGTCGAATAAATGTGAGTACCATTTAAAATAAATTCCTTTTGGAATAAAGTACAGATGTGACCTCCTCCGAGAAAAGGGACCAAGTGTGTGAAAATGAAGTTTTGAGAAAAACTCATTTCATCCTATTCTACACCCTTTAGGTACCAGAATCCACTCTTAAGTCCAAACCCGTTTTTTTTTTTGAACACTAGGTCCCTTTTCTCGGAGAAGGTCACATATCCCTAAACTAATACCTGCAAAAAATTACCCGTCAAGAAGACAACTTGCGAAAAGTAAAACTATTAACTTTACAAATATTTAAAAGTTAATCTTTTAATAATGTACCTTTATAAAAGCACCTATTAAAAATAGGTACTATTAAAATACTAAGAGTACTCTTTAAAATAAGAAAATTGAAAAAAAGTTTCAGTATAAAAGAGAACCCTAATGAAAAGAAGTACCTGTTAAAAGAATACTTTTTACTAGATAACCTTAACGCATTAAAAAAAGGTTGCTATTACAAATAGTACCTTTTGAAAAAAGTACTTTTTAAAAAGACTACAATTTAAAAATAGTACCGAGGACGTTTGGTTTTGAAGATTGGCTCTCTAAACAATAGCCCACAATACCTGAAACCTGGCACTTGTCAGTCACATAGTTAATAATTTTTTTTTAACACACACAACCCGCGAAGCAAACAGCTAGTCTGTAGAAAACAACCATGATCCCTGGCCGGAATCGAACCGGCATCCTCCGGACTACAAGGCTAGCATTGTTACCTATCAGCCACAGCGGCATCTTTGACTTCTTGAAACTTGTTCTGTTCATGAACGTAATTTATAGAATTTTCTGCTTTAATTATTGAAAAAAATTTCAATATTAAAAAGAACTCTGAATTTAAGTTGAGGACAACCATTTTGCTATTTTTAAATATGAAAAGTTTCAAGGAGGAAGTTAAATCCTAAACCATTCTTTAAAAACTAAAATTTTGAAATTATTTTTAAATTATTTAGGAGGAAATTTTAACTTAAACTTAATACATGTCTTTTTTTTTTTTTTTTTGAGTGCAGAGAGGAATACTTAAGAATGATCATATCTAACAAATATATATATAAACGATCTTGTGGTTGAATTCCACATTAAAATAATTTAGATAACAACATGTTAAAGTTAATCGGTGCATTCTGATACAAATCTGTAGAACATTGAGAAGAAATATATTTCTAAGATTAAAATGTTTATGACTGCAATGCAGAATGATAATATATTTTTGTTTATATTTCATCTTATTAATCTTTTTTAATTCAAAAAAGCGATTTTTTAAACAAAATTTTTCCTATAAAAACTCAACTTATTTTCGCTTAAACATTATATTGTGGACTTCTCTAAAGAGTGTTACATTAAACAACAACAAAAAAATGCGTGTATCCGTACTGATTTTATTGGTGGCATCAGGATGTTCATTGGTGGTGAGTAGACCCAATGAGGAGATCAAAAATGAAGAACCTGGTGAGTGAACAGATAAATACATGTTATTCTTCTAAAAAAAGAAGAAAGATCCTTAATGTGAATTTAAGAAAAATGTTAATACTTTTTCCTTTTTTTAAATAAAAATTTAGTTCCTCGTCGAAATATTTTATCTTCAATGATAAATACTGGTAAAAATTACGAAGAAGTTGTGGTTGATAAAGCTAAAGCCACTTGGGATGATATAAAAACTGATGTCGTTAAGCCAGCAGTAGATGGCATGCATGAAAGTGCCAGTGGCGCTGCACAAATCATTAAAGATGGCGTAAATGCTGTGCATGATAGTGCTACCTGGCACACAATTGAAGGTATTGCTCACGCTATACATACGAATGTTGTTAAGCCTGCTGTAGATGGTATGTCTCAGAGTGCCAGTGGCGTTTCTGATTTGGTGAAAGAAGCAGCAAACAGCACTTGGAACTCGGTTGCAAATGCAGCGCATGCTGTAGATGCAGCTCTCGTTAAACCAGTAGTAGATGGCATGTCTGAGAGTGCCAACGGCGCTTCGGAAGTCATTCAAAATACAGTTAACGGCTTCAATAACGATGTTATTAAACCAGCAGTACATGGTGTAGTAACTAGTGCTGGCAATGCTTGGAATGGGTTTAAAGATATAATCCATAATGCAAATGCAGCTGATGTTAAACCTGTAGTCCAGGGTATGAATGAAATTGCTGCCGGTGCTTCAAACAATGGTCAGGGTGCTGACAATGAAGCAAATTAGAGCTGTGAATGATCGTGTAGAAGACGATGCTTTTGAAGCCATTAAATAAACAGTTCATATCCTACAATTTCAAATGTTAATTTTTTTTTTTTGTTCTTTAAAAACGAGAGTAATAAATATTAATTAAATCCTTCATTAAAACGAAGTTCCTTATTTTATTATTAGACTTGATAAAGATACTTTAAGAGTTGAACTTATATATACTACAAAAAAAAAAAAAGAACAGTCTGTATCCGCTAGCTTCCTCCGTGTAACACATATCAACGTCTTCATGACTGACAAATATCTTAGAACGTCCTGCTTTTCCACACAATAACTTAAGCCAATTTTCCATAAAACTTATGTGTTCTGAAATAACAGAACAATGATCTTGCATATAATTATCCAAATGTACTGGATTAGCCCATGTGAGTCTTGGAGAAAGTCTCGATCAGGACCAAAATCAATACCAATATTACATTTAGTTGTTTGCTTTCGAAGCTTGTCTACTAATCCAAAAATGGTAGAAGGATTTTGGCGATCACACAAGATCCCGCCTCTCCCCCTCTTCTGTCTATAGGATTTACAAGATGCTGTTCATTATTTCGTCGTCATCTTGAGAACACTTTCTGATATAGATGAGTCTATTAGGTTGTTTCAAGCACACGTTAAAGAAGCAGCTCTTAATGCTGTCAACAAGTGAGATTCAACAATGTTTTTTCTGTTGATATAGAAAGGCTTTTATCTGAAAAAAGGAGAGCTCCACGAGAATGGCAACGTGACAGATTGCCACAGCTAAAATTAAGGCTTAAGGAGTGTACCAAACAGCTTAGAAAAGTTTTACAAACACAAAAAATAGCTTCTCTTCAAAAATTTCTTCAAGAACTAGATGCAACACCACAAACAGATTATTCGCTGTGGCGTGCTGCCAGAGGACGTAAAAAGCCGGTGATAAGTAAACCTCCGCTACCAGCTTCGAATGGTGACTGGGCAAGAACTGATGCTGAAAAATGTGCTCTTTTTGTTAAACACTTAGAAAAAGTATTTACTCCAAATATTTCTGCTGATATTGTTGCACTGCCACCAGTCGTCGCTTTACCATAAATTCCGCTAAGATTTAATATTGTGGAGATTGAAAAGGCTATTACAAGTCTTAACTCAAAAAAAGCCCCAGGTATTGATAAAATAAGCAACAAAATGCTGCAAGATTTGCCTTTCATTGCAAAACGAATAATACTATTCATCTTTAATAGTATTTAACGACTGCAATACTATCCAACAGAATTGAAGGTTTCGATGATTACTATGATACCGAAGCCCGGTAAGGATCATACAAAGGTTGAATCCTATCGGCCTATTGGTTTATTGCCCAATATGTCGAAACGTTTTGAAAAGATCTAAATGAGCCAGCTTCCTATAGTGACTAGCAGTGGATGTATTCCAGATCATCAATCCGCATTCGATTGAAGCCGGAGTCCCTCAAGGCAGTATCTTCGGACCCTTACTTTATTTAATATACGCCTCTGACTTACCGTTAAGCAGTAACATTCATACATCAACATTTGCGAATGATACAGCCTTTCTAAGCGTTCACGAAAATCCTGTAGAAGCTACCCGGAATCTACAAGGGTACATTTCAAAATTGGAAACATGGCTAAAACAATGGCGGATAAAAGTGAATGAGCAGAAATGTGTACACGTAAATTTTACGTTACGCAGGGAAACATGCCCGCCTATACAAATCAACAACGAGACCATACCGCAACACACTGTTGTCAAATATCTAGGCGTTCATCTTGATCGTCGTTTAGCATGGAAATCGCATATAGACGCAAAGTTAATCCAAATGAAATTAAAAGCAGCCCAAATGAATTGGCATATTGGAAGGAATTCTATACTAAGCCTAGACTGTAAACTTCTATTATACAATGTGATCCTGAAACCGATATGGTCCTATGGAATCCAGTTATGGGGCACTGCCTCAGCATCGAATGTAGAAAATATTCAAAGGCGACAAAACAAAATTCTACGTACAATAACAGCAGCCCCCTGGTATATCCGAAATCAGCGAATTCATAAAGATCTCGATGTTCCGTTGCTGAAGACAGTATTTTCAAAACACGCGAAAAAATATATAAAAAAAACTTGAATTGCACCCAAATCCACTTGCGCGCAATATTTTTCATTATAGAGGCCACACCCGGCTGAAAAGAAGGGATACTCTTTTTCTCAGCCGTACACGAGAGATTTAAATCTACAAAAATTCACCGCTGAAACTAAACAATTTTGTTTAGCATTGGCTAAACATATATTAAACATTATTCTTATATTTTAGATTTAAGATTTGAACAACTTATTGATGTTTCAATTTATAATTAAAGATTCACTAAATAATAAAATTATCAAAAAAAAAAAAATAATCTTTGATAATATTCGCGAACAACATACTCTGTAATTAATGGCATGAAAATGCTATTCGTGCTACGGCTAATATGAAGAAAGAAGGTCAGCATATTTATCACCTGCCTCTATGGTAGATTTCTTTCTGCTGTTGAAGTGACAGTTTCGAAAGATCAGACACTCTAGCAAGTTTCTTTTACATGTCGGCAGATAAATGCTTTGCTACCTGTGTTTTTCTACGGGGAAAACTCGGAAATGGAGACGAACTTCAGTCGAAGTCGGTGTAGAGCGTGCATATTCGTGAAGAACTGATTTTTAAAAAGTATCAATGAACGATTCATTTTAGACTAAAAGATGATCGAGGTATAGAAAGTGACGTGTAGTGTTTCTTCTAACATCAGTGCGTAGTTTTTAATTGATTTTCTTCATTCTGTAATTACTTTTGCACTGATGACTCGAAGTTTATGTGGACACAAAAGAACGTAAGCCGCGAAGATCGCAAATTTTAGGATACAGAATTTTTATATATCATTTGACAGAGAGAGGAACCTGAGATGATAATGTTTTCAAAATGTGTTCGGATGAAGCTGAGGTTGTAGCAGGCGTTTATAGAATTAGTGATGACAGTGGACGTGACAGAGTGCTAGAAATTGTTACATATCACAAAGTTTATGAACGTTATATGACACCAAATAATAAGAAATTTGTTCATAATGTTCAATCTTCAATGTCATATAGTAACATGTCATAACGTCCAACATCATAATATTTACTTTGATAATGTTCAAAGCCATACTAATGTCATTAGCTTTAAAGTTACACCGGGTAATGTCGTAATGTTTAAATTCATAACTTCCAATTTAGCAAAATCTACTCCCATCATTTCCAATGAAATAACGTTTTATTTCGACGATTACATAATGTTCAGTATCACAATGTTATTGTACATGTCTCTATTTAAAAAAAAACAGTATATGAGTATAAAAAAAAGTTAAATTTTTTCATTCTTGATTAACAAAAATAAAATAAATTTGTTTTGAAATCCTGGCTTGTATTTTATTTTCGAATATAGTGAATACATAATATCAGCACATCTAGTAATCCGAATATCTCGTTAATCCGAATCAGGGTCTGCAATCATTAATTCGGTGTAGCGAGCTGGCACTGCACTTTAAAAAAACCATATGTTAAAAAAAACGACCACTTAAAAATATTTTGTGTTCAAATAAGAATTATTTTTTAAATGAAACTATAAAAAGTAACCATTTAAAAAATACCATTAAAATAACTTTAAGTTCCTTTCAAGGACAATAACTTTAAAAAAGGATTCTTTGCAAAATAGCCCGTTTAAAAGAAAATTCAATTTTTTTAATTGACTTCAATTCCAGGGGTATATTTTTAAATGTTTGAAGCTCTTTAGGTCGATTAGTTTAAAACGGTTTTCAAAATCAGATGCCTGATGTTGCCCTATAATATTCACCCAAATCATGAATAGTTTTTCCCAACAAACTTTTCCCCTTTCCCTAAATTTGCAAAAAGTGAAACAATTCCCTGTGAATAATTTCACGCCAAATCAAAATTACCCTAATCGTGAATGATATTTTTCCCTTCAATTTATTCACTATATTTTTGATGGCGAACATAACAGAACATGTATGTAGTTCTTTTTATAATTAGAGTATTGAAGCTTATAAAGTTTATTTTAATGAAATGACACAAACTGGTGTATTGCTCAATAAAATACAAAACAACAGGCCAATTGCCTGTTCTGCAAAGTTCTGAAACTTTAGTTTTTTGGAATTTTTTCGTTTTGTTGGGTTTCCAAAAAGTACCGAATTATTTTACAACATTAAAGTTAGAATGCCATAAACAAACGGAGCAGCCAAACTAAAGCTCCAATACTGCATAATTAGCTTTGATTTTTAAGTTTTCTTTAAAATAAATATGTCCGTGTATATTTTTGAACAAAAATTTCTATGATTTCTTATTTTTTTAATCTTCTCTCCTGATTTACATTCACTTAGAACTGATAGCGGGAATAATTTTTCACGGGAGATTCATGATACCATTTTTCCCTTCGAGGGGAATGAAAATTTCAAGGGAACAAAAATTTCACTTGCTATTCACGATAGGGGTGAATGATTATCGCATAACTCCCATAATTATGGATTGATTTTCAAAATAGTTTTCTTATTTGTTCGGATTACTTTCCAGCAATTTGCTCATATAAATGTTTTTCTATAATCAGGCGGAAATTTGTTTCCGGCATTGATAGACCGACTTTCAAAATAATTTTTTCTTTACACTTTTTTAAAACTGGATCAAGTAGTAACTTTTATTTAATTTTATTTTCTCACTCTATTTTAAGTCTTCTATTTAATTCTTTAACAAAATCATCAGTCGTTATATTTGGTGCTTCATCCGTATTTATTAGCATATTGAAAATGTCCCGACTATAAAGGTTTGTGCCAGCTGGGGAAATTTTTTTTTTTGTTATAAATTGTTATGTTTTGTGTTTATATTTCAGTTCGGTGTACTTACGAATTTGCCTGGCCCTTGATTTAGGATTCAGATCGGGTCTACTGTTCACATATAGAGAGCCTAGAACCACCAATAGAATCACTGCAAGAACGCGCATATTTTTTGTTTTAATATTTTTTTTTACTTATGATACTCTTGAAAGAATAATCCACAATGCGATGTTTCAGAACAAATGATGGCACTTTTTAAAATGTAATTTATAGTAAAGAAATATTCAAAAATTTTATTTCTCAGATAAGTAAAGTGTTATCAATCAGTAAATAAAATGATTCTAGATTTTTGTTTTTTATCTTAATTACTAGGCAAACAATTATTTTATTAAATTGCTTAAGCTTAGCAGTTTTGGGAATGATACGGGAAGTGAACATTATTTGAACAAATTTTTTTCAAATGAATATAATAAAAATTATTATTTAAGCAGAATTAAAAAATTCAAGGTTAATTTTTTCGTAAAATATAATTAAAACTAGATAATGATAACTAAAGACAAATATAAACAGTTTAGATATTTAATTTAATATAAAAAAAAAGATCTCTTGCAATAATCTTACCAACAAAAGCCTTTAACCGTAATAATTGTTGCTTTTAATAAGGGTTTATTAATAGTTTTTTCTTTTTTAATAATAACAACTAAACATTTGTGATAATATTGCTTTTTCTAATTATGCATAAGCTTACATTCACAATATTATAATAAGCTTAAGAATATAACCAAACATTTATCAGAATTTTACAGATTTTGGAAACTCTTGCTTAATTTTTTGGCGTACTAAAAGAACGCTTAAGAGTTTTCCCTGATTCGCGATCTCCCACTCCAAGAGAAATTGTGTATTCTTTTTCTCTTTAAACATTAAGCCAGACAACTTTAACAGATTATAAAAAAAAACTAGGGTAATAATGGTCGAACCGTATGGAATTTCTTCCATTGCTGTAGACAACAGTTTTTTCTTATTTTCCATCTAAATAACTGTATACTTTTCACATCCTGGGTTGAAACCCTGATCAGAGCAATTCATCAACATCAATAATTTCTCTAATTTTTTCTGGACTATTTAAGTGATAAAGGCATAGCGCTGGTCACTAAAACCTACTCTTCCATTAACGATTGATAGTGTTAGCTAACATACACTAAACCGCTCTCCATAAAGAAAGTTATTGCGTCTAATTAACACCAGAGGCGCTTTTCACTGCTCTAAAAATTATGAGATGTAACAGAATTAAGCCCTAAGTTCGGCCAATAGGCATTGCACAAGTGAGCGGGAACTAAAAAAAAATTGTGACATTTGTCATCATATTGATGTCAGCTTATTCCTTCTACAGTTCAACACAAGAATATAAAGTAGGATTCCGCAAAAAAAAAAAAAATATAATAGCAACATTGCCGCTTTAAAGCACTCATATATAAAATTTTAACTTCCCGTACCATTTGGGCGTCAACAAAAAAATTTCAGAATTTTTAAACATGATACACATATAAAAATGTAGTAGTTTAGATAAAAAAAAAAAGAAAAGATTCTTGGTTAACTGCTGCATTATGATAATATTAAAGTTGCCTGGTTTGTTTAAGTTTATAATGTTAAATAATTTAAACTGAGGGCAATAAAGACAATTTTAATGTAAAGTAAAAATTTAAATAGATAAACCTAAATAAAAAAACATTTAAGGTGTTATAGCAAGATGTATCGTAGATAAGGTTGATGATGATGAAATAGGTAATTCAGACTTGACTAGATTTGCGCTAGACTAAAGTCCAAAGATTAGAACAGAATATGGAAACAGTAAACCGTGCAACAACGCAGTAATGATTAACGTTTTAGGAAGGTTTTTTGGAATATGTATACTGAAAACAAGAGGGACAACTGCTGATTTTCAGGGAATAACTTGACGATGTACTCGTATGTGTCGTAATGCAAATTAATCTTCTAATAATTATAAATCTCGTGTCACGTTGTTTGTTATTGAACTCCTCCAAAACGTCTCGACCGATTTTAATGAAATTTTTTCTGCATATTTTGTAGGTATGAGATAAGGTTTTAAAGTTTATTTTAGTTATTACATTATTTACAGAACTATTAACGCAATTCGTATTTCAAACAGAATAAAATTATTTTTGTTCTTGAAGGACAAATGGTTCTACGTCCGCCTCATTTAAGAGAAGCATCGTATCATATTGACAGAAAGATGGCGCTACGTCCGCCTCATTCACGAGAAGCGTCATCATTCGTATTTCAAGTAGAACAAAATTATTTATGTTGTTGAAGGATAAATGGTTCTACGTCCGCCTGTCAAAATTGGAAATATGGGTTGATGAGTGGGGAGAATGGTTATCCCATAAAAGAAGATAGCTTCCGGGCGAAACGGGTCAAATCATTTAGTTATTTAATAAAATTGTTATTTTTATTAGGTTTGGCGACAAAAACAAGTACAACACTGATCAGTATAATATTGGACATTTTCTCATTGAACATTATATCAATTCCTTATTCACCTTGGACATTATGTCATTGATCAATTTGACATTTTAATATTTTTCATCATGACAATATGATCATTATCACAAAGGTTATTCTAACATTATTCTAACATTCATCGGTATGACTGGATATTATGACATTTGACATGTACGTTATTAAAGTGAATATTATAATATTGTTTATTGGGACGTTGTACATAATGACATTGGACATTATGTCAGTAGATTTTAATTCATTTCAAGTTGTGAAATTGAATATTATTACATTAATTAGTGTGATTTTAATCATAATGACATAATCATAATCATAATGGCTTTGGACATTATGGTTTTTGGCAATTTGACATGACATTGTGACAAATTATGACAGGGAACATTGTGAGACTGAACATTATGAAATCGTCCAAATAAAACAATATGACATCGAACGTTATGACATTGGACTTTATGACATTGGAAATGATGGCAGTGGATTTTGCTAAATTGAAAGTTATGAATTTGAACATTACGACATTACCCGGTGTAACTTTAGTATGGCTTCGAACATTATCAAAGTAAATATTATGATGTTGGACATTATGTCATGTAACTATATGACATTGAAGATTGAACATTATGAACAAAATTTCTTATTATTTGGTGTCATATAACGTTCATAAACTTTGTGATATGTAAAAATTTCTAGCACTCTGTCACGTCCACAGTCATCACTAATTGTATGAACGCCTGCTACAACCTCAGCTTTATCCGAACACATTTTGAAAACATTATCATCTCAGGTTCCTCTCTCTGCCATATGATATTTATACATTCTGTATCCTAAAATTTGCGATCTTCGCGTCTTAGGTTCTTTTGTTTCCACATAAACTTCGAGTCATCAGTGCCAAAGTAATTACGGACTGAAGTAAAACAATTAATACCTCTCGCTGATGTTACACGAAACGCTACACGTCACTCTCTATACCTCGATCATCTTTCACTCTAAAATGAATCGTTCATTGGTACTTTTTAAAAATCAGTTCTTCACGACTATGCACGATCTACACCAACTTCGACTGAAGCTCCTCCCAATTTCCGAGTTTCCCCGTAGAAAAACACAGGTAGCAACTAGTAAAGGATTTACCGCCCGACATGTAAAGGAAACTTGCTAGAGTGTCTGATCTTTCGAAACTGTCACTTCAACAGCAGAAAGAAATCTACCATAGCGGCAGGTGATAAATATGCTGACCTTCTTTGTTCATATTAGCCGTAAGACGAATAGCATTTTCATGCCAATAATTACAGAGTATGTTGTTCGCGAATATTATCAAAGATGACGACCAAATAATGAACAGCATCTTGTAAATCCTCTAGAATGAAGAGGGGGTGAGTTGGGGTCATGTGTGGATCGCCAAAATCCTTCTACCATTGTTAGATTACAGTTAAAGCCTTGAAAGAGAACACCTAAATATAAAATTGGTATTGATTTTCGTCCTGATCGGGACATTCTTCAAGACTCGGATGGGCTAATCCACTACATTTGGATAATTATATGCATAAAATTTATTTATGGAAAAGCCAATTACTTTTTCCGCACGAAGCACAGTTGTAAGGGATTTCTTAATCATTAAGATGCTCACATGTACCTCAGGGAGGCAACTAGTGGATAAAAGCCGCTCTTATTTTGACAGTATTTATAAGTTCAACTCTAAAAGCAACCTCTTTAAATCTAATAATAAAATAAGGAACTTCGTTTTAATGAAGGATTTAATTAATATTTATTACTCTCGTTTTTAAACAACAAAAAAAAAATTAACATTTGAAATTGCACGATATGAACTGTTTATTTAATGGCTTTAAAAGCATCGTCTTCTGCACGATCATTCACAGCTCTAATTTGCTTCATAGTCAGCATCCTGACCATTGTTTGAAGCACCGGCAGCAATTTCATTCATACCCTGGACTACAGGTTTAACATCAGCTGCGTTCGCATTATGGATTATATCTTTAAAACCATTCCAAGCATTGCCAGCACTAGTTACGACACCATGTACTGCTGGTTTAATAACATCGTTATTGAAGCCGTTAACTGCATTGTGAATGACTTCCGAAGCGCCGCTGGCACTCTCAGACATGCCATCTACTACTGGTTTAACGAGAGCTGCATCTACAGCATGAGCTGCATTTGCGGCTGTATTCCAAGTGCCGGTTGCTGCATCATACATGGCACCTGCTGTATTTGTAGCTGCATCTATTAACAAATCCGAAGCGCCGGTGGCACTCTGAGACATACCATCTACAGCAGGCTTGACAACATTCGTATGTATATCGTGAGTAACATTTTTAATGTAATGCCAAGTACCAGTAGCGGTATCGTACACAGCTTTTGCGCCATCTTTAACGTTTTCTTTAAAGATTTGCGAAGCGCCAGTGATACTGTCATACATGCCATCTGATAGAGGTTCAACGACAGCTGCATCTACATGATAAATAACATCGGCAACATGATTCCATTCGATGGTTGCTTTATCAACCAGAGCTTCTTCGATATTTTTGCCAGTTTTCATAATTGAAGAAATAATGTTTCTACGAGGAACTAAATTTTTATATCACAAAAAGGAAAAAGTATTAACGTTTTACTCAAATTAACATTAAGGATATTTCTTCTTTTTTTAGAAGAGGAACATGTATTTATCTGTTCACTCACCAGCTTCTTCATTTTTGATCTCCTCATTGGGTCTACTCATCACCAATGAACATCCTGATGCCACCAATAAAATCACTACCGATACCCGCATTTTTATTATTTTTTTTTTTTGTTTAATGTAACACTCTGTCCAAAGTATGATGTTTAACCAAAAATTAGATGAGTTTTTATAGGAAAAAAATTTCGTTTTGAAAAACTCTTCTTAAGATTTAAAATTAATAATAATAATATGTATTTAACAAAATGCGAAGATGCAATACGTGATCAAACAACATTATCATTCAGCAGTAAAAGAATTTAAAATATGTTATCTTCTTTTAATTCTTAAATCTCTGTATGATAATTGTTTTAATATGGTTCACACTCAAAAAATAAATGAGAAATTTAAGTTAATTTGAGCTTAAAATGGTTGTCGTATGGTCTTTCTGTTCAAGAAAATATTTACTACAAACTAGATTAGTGTTTATCCAAATATGTAATGAGCCAAAAAATTTCTTATGCTGCTGCCATCTACCGTTGTAAAGCGACAACATTTGTATTTAACTGTATAGTGGTACAGAACCTTGCTGTACGGTGTGGAATCTGGGTGAACATATATTAATCCAAAGACTTGCCGGTGTAAGTAAAGATTTCTGCACGTGATGATTTTGATGATCTTTTCTTTTTATATCAGGAGAGTTTTGGAATTGCCGGAGTCTTTTACTTTTTTAGAGTATTTTTTTCCTAAAGGGAGAGAAGTTAAAAACCACTTAATTTAAAATCGAATACAACGATGAAAATTGTTTTTTTTTTTTCTACCGGGGACGTTTGGTTTTGAAGATTGCCTCTCTAAACAATACCCCACAATACCTGAAACCTGGCACTTGTCAGTCACATAGTTAATAATTTTTTTTGAACACACGCAACCCGCGAAGCAAACAGCTAGTCTGTAGAAAACAACCATTATCCCTGGCCGGAATCGAACCGGCATCCTCCGGACTACTAGGCTAGCATTGTTACCTATCAGCCACAGCGGCTTCTTTGACTTCTTGAAACTTGTTCAGTTCATGAACGTAATTTATAGAATTTTCTGCTTTAATTATTGAAAAAAATTTCAATATTAAAAAGAACTCTGAACTTAAGTTGAGGAGAACCATTTTGCTATTTTTAAATATGAAAAGTTTCAAGGAGGAAGTTAAATCCTTAACCATTCTTTAAAAACTAAAATTTTGAAATTATTTTTAAATTATTTAGGAGGAAATTTGAACTTAAACTTAAAACATGTCTTTTTTTTTTGAGTGCAGAGAGGAATACTTAAGAATGATCATATCTAACAAATATATATATAAACGATCTTGTGGTTGAATTCCACATTAAAATAATTTAGATAACAAAAGTTTAAACTTAATCAGTGCATTCTGATACAAATCTGTAGAACATTGAGAAGAAATATAATTCTAAGATTAAAATGTTTATGACTGCAATGCAGAATGATAATATATTTTTGTTTATATTTCATCTTATTAATCTTTTTTAACTCAAAAAAGCGATTTTTTAAACAAAATTTTTCCTATAAAAACTCAACTTATTTTCGCTTAAACAATATATTGTGGACTTCTCTACAGAGTGTTACATTAAACAACAACAAAAAAATGCGTGTATCCGTACTGATTTTATTGGTGGCATCAGGATGTTCATTGGTGGTGAGTAGACCCAATGAGGAGATCAAAAATGAAGAACCTGGTGAGTGAACAGATAAATACATGTTATTCTTCTAAAAAAAGAAGAAAGATCCTTAATGTGAATTTAAGAAAAACGTTAATACTTTTTCCTTTTTTTAAATAAAAATTTAGTTCCTCGTCGAAATATTTTATCTTCAATGATAAATACTGGTAAAAATTACGAAGAAGTTGTGGTTGATAAAGCTAAAGCCACTTGGGATGATATAAAAACTGATGTCGTTAAGCCAGCAGTAGATGGCATGCATGAAAGTGCCAGTGGCGCTGCACAAATCATTAAAGATGGCGTAAATGCTGTGCATGATAGTGCTACCTGGCACACAATTGAAGGTATTGCTCACGCTATACATACGAATGTTGTTAAGCCTGCTGTAGATGGCATATCTCAGAGTGCCAGTGGCGCTTCTGATTTGGTGAAAGAAGCAGCAAACAGCACTTGGAATACAGCCGCAAATGCAGCTCATGCTGTAGATACAGCTCTCGTTAAACCAGTTGTAGATGGCATGTCTCAAAGTGCCAGCGGTGCTTCGGAAGTCATTCACAATACAGTTAACGGCTTCAATAACGATGTTATTAAACCAGCAGTACATGGTGTCGTAACTAGTGCTGGCAATGCTTGGAATGGGTTTAAAGATATAATCCATAATGCAAACGCAGCTGATGTTACACCTGTAGTCCAGGGTATGAATGAAATTGCTGCCGGTGCTTCAAACAATGGTCAGGATGTTGACAATGAAGCAAATTAGAACTGGGAATGATCGTGCAGAAGACGATGCTTTTAAAGCCATTAAATAAACAGTTCATATCGTGCAATTTCAAATGTTAAATTTTTTTTTTTGTTGTTTAAAAACGAGAGTAATAAATATTAATTAAATCCTTCATTAAAACGAAGTTCCTTATTTTATTATCAGATATAAAGAGGTTTCTTTTAGAGTTGAACTTATAAATACTGTCAAAATAAGAGCGGCTTTTATCCACTAGTTGCCTCCTTGAGGTACATGTGAGCATCTTAATGATTAAGAAATCCCTTAGAAATGTGCTTCGTGCGGAAAAAGTAATTGGCTTTTCCATAAATAAATTTTATGATCAAGGACCTTGCATATAATTATCCAAATGTAGTGGATTAGACCATCCGAGTCTTGAAGAATGTCTCGATCAGGACGAAAATCAATACCAATTTTACATTTATTTGTTTGCTTTAGAATCTTCATCAGTAACCTAACAATGTTGCTGTGACTTTTGGCGATCCACACATGAACCCACCTTAACCCCTCTTCTTTTTAGAGGATTTACAAGATGCTGTTCATTATTTGGTCGTCATCTTGGATAATTTTCACTAACAACATACTCTGTAACTATTGGCATGAAAATGCTATTCGTCTTACGGCTAGTATGAACAAAGAAGGTCAGCATATTTATCACCTGCCTCAATGGTAGATTTCTTTCTGCTGTTGAAGTGACAGTTTCGAAAGATCAAACACTCTAGCAAGTTTCTTTTACATGTCGGCAGATAAATGCTTTACAAGTTGCTACCTGTGTTTTTCTACGGGGAAACTCGGAAATGGAGACGAACTTCAGTCGAAGTCGGTGTAGAGCGTGCATATTCGTGAAGAACTGATTTTTAAAAAGTATCAATGAACGATTCATTTTAAAGTGAAAGATGATCGAGGTATAGAGAGTGACGTGTACTGTTTCGTGTAACATCAGGGCGTAGTTTTTAATTGATTTTCTTAATTCTGTAATTACTTTTGCACTGATGACTCGAAGTTTATGTGGACACAAAAGAACGTAAGCCACGAAGACCGCAAGTTTCAGGATACAGAATGTATAAATATCATTTGACGGAGAGGGGAAACTAAGAAGATAATGTTTTCAAAATGTGTTTATAGAATTAGTGATGACAGTGGACGTGACAGAGTGCTAGAAATTGTTACATATCACAAAGTTTATGAACGTTATATGACACCAAATAATAAGAAATTTGTTCATAATGTTCAATCTTCAATGTCATATAGTTACATGACATAATGTCCAACATCATAATATTTACTTTGACTATGTACAATACCATAATGTTCAAAACCATAATAATGTCATTAGCTTTAAAGTCACACCGGGTAATGTCGTAATGTTCAAATTCATAACTTTCAATTTAGCAAAATCCACTCCCATCATTTCCAATGTCATAAAGTCCAATGTCATAACGTTCGATGTCATAATGATTCATTTGGACGATTTCATAATGTTCAGTATCACAATGTTAACTGTCATAATATTCAGTGTCACAATGTCATGTCAAGTTGCGAAATACCATAATGTCCAAAACCATACCGATCAATGACATTATGATTAAAATCACACTAGTTAGTGTAATAATATACAATTTCACAACTTGAAATGTATTAAAATCTACTGACATAATGTCCAATGTCATTATGTACAACGTCCCAATGAACAATATTATAATATTCACTTTAATAACGTACATGTCAAATGTCATAATATCCAGTCATACCGATGAATATCAGAGCAACCTATGCTACAATGATCTTAACACACAATTTCAAACTGATCAATGTCATAATATCTAAAGTGAATTGAGAATTGATTTAATGTACAATGAGAAAATGTCCAATATTATACTGATCAGTGTTAAAGTGGTTTTTGTGGCCAAACCTCATATAAATGACAATTTTATTAAATAATTCATTTGTATAAAAACACTTGCATCATATTTGGTCTAGCGCAAATCTAGTCTAGTCTGAATGACCTATTTTATAATCAATCTGCGATACATCTTGCTATAACACCTTAAATATTATTTTATTTAGTCTTATCTATTTAATTTTTTTCTGGACATTAAAATTATCCTTATTGCCCCTAATAGTCTTGTGAATGTTGTATTTTATAAAATAAATAAATAAATAATAAACAAACATACTCCACTGTCAGATATTTCGTTTATTTAAATGAAAAACATAGAAGAGGATCTTATTTTGTTCATAAAACCAAAGAATTGTTTAAGAGGCATTAAAATTTGTATGAAAATGGTGTCTGTGTAAAATAATTGGTTTTACGCTTCGGCCATTTAAAAAATTATATACGGAGTTACGAATGGTTTTATCAGTTCATAAACAGTTTAAACAAATTTTATGTGGTTTCTATGACATGAATTAACAATTTTATGTTTCGAAAAAGTATTGTATTGCTGCATACGCTACTATGTGGCGGTTACTTGACGATCCTTGTGTCTTTATACAAATGAATTATTGAATAAAATTGTTATTTTTATTAGGTTTGGCCACAAAAACTATTATGACACTGATCAGTATAATATTGGACATTTTCTCATTGTACATTAAATCAATTCTCAATTGATTTTGGACATTATAACATTGATCAGTTTAAAATTGTGTGTTAAGAGCATTGTAGCATAGGCTGCTCTGATATTCATCGGTATGACTGGACATACAGGATGTTTAAATATCATTTGACAGAGAGAGAGAGAGATGAAAATGTGTTCGGATGAAGCTGAGGTTGTAGCAGGCGTGTTATTGTCCATTAGGCATTTATAGAATTAGTGATGACAATGGATGTGGATGACTGACTATCAGAGTGTGAGAAAAGTTTATTTACAATATATGGCACAAAAATCAAGGCATTTTATACTTATTTACTTTTGACTGTGATAATTATTCTCATAAAGATTGAAAGGCTGTAATTTGCCTCCTTTTTTTTGAAAGGATTAAAAAAGCCCCTCAACTGAAATTTTAGGGTATTGAAACTTTTTATTTTTGAAATCTTTTTGAAAACCTTTTTTATTTTGTCAGAATTCTTATAAATGTAATTTTACTTTGACAGTTATTATATATTTGACAAACTTTAATAAGAAACTTTTTGCTTGATTTAGAATTACTTGACGTTCAAATGCCTCGCACACACTTCTAAAGAACCTTTTATCCTGTAATTTGTGCTCTAATATTATATTTTATGCTTATCATGATAATATTTTGATTTTTGCTTGAACTACAGAGACGAGACTTAATTTTTTATTTACATAATTTTATTTGGAGAAAATAATAAAACAAAATAAAGGCAAGTCTGTCCCACAAATTTCATATATCAAGTACTTCGTTTTACATGAAATCTTTTAGATTAATCTGGATAAATATGATTTGAACTTCTACAGAAAGTGTGTCTCTTTCTCAAATGCTATTTTTATGCAAATTATTTTGCAATGTGGTTGATTATAAGGACACAAACATTCTGTGTGTGTGTGTGTGTGTGTGTGTATGATTTGAAAGGAAAATTAAGCATGTATTGATAGTGTAATTGTACAGAAACGCCATTATAAATGTTCATATCAATTCATAAGACACTGGCTGATTTTTATAAAGAAAATATTTATGTTAATTTTATTTTTCTCCCTACTTTAAATAAATTGATATTAATGATGACGATAATGATGTTATTGTCATACTTAAATTCTTCATAATAACGATGAGAAAAGCAAAGCTGTTAGAAAAGGGCACAGATCTTACAAATAAGATTACAAATCTCTTATGTCAGTCACATTAAAGACACAATGACATCAATCATCTATTCAGTTTTTTTTTTATTTTTGGTTCTGTAGAGATATAAATAAAGTCAATAATTTGCACAATTTAATTAAAACATATATTTTTTTTTCTTAGATTAGCTGTTATATCCGCAGAGATAAAATCTTTTAAAGAGTATAATAGATTAAAAACCTTGTTTCATTATATATTATAAAAGAAATTAAAATTTAATATGATAAAAGACTAAGAAATTTTAATACGATAAATGACTTAAGGGATTTAAATTATTTTGGTTAACTTTTTTTTTTCTTAAAGTCAAGTTTAAAAAGCGTATTCTTGTTAGAAACTATCTTTCATTTTTGTTGATTTTCAATACGAAGTATTTACAAGCAAATCCTGAAACATTAATCCAATACTTACAGTCTCTAAGTCATCTGGTCGTTTCACAAAACCAATTTCACGTACAGACACACAGACATGGTACATTAAATTTCTATATCTGTAACGATCCAGAATATATATTTGTTATGGGTCTCATATGAATATTGGGGAAATTTAAAGGGTGGCGTTGGCTAAAGTGGTTAGCGCGTTGACTACTGAGCAAACAATGACTTGGGGCCTGGGTTCAAACCCGGGCCAGAGCAAGTAAATCAACATTATTAATTTCTCTAATGTACATTAGTGAGACATTGTATTAATTGTTGTTGGACTATTTAAGTGTTGAAGGCGTAGCACTGGTCACTAAAAAACTTTTCCGACAGCGATTGATGGTGTTCCAAGCTACTGTACACAACATCGCCCTCCTTCGTCGGTTAGCAGAAACATCAGCGAAGTAAAATAATTAATAAAATGCCTGCTAGTACAGCTTAACAAAGTTAATGCGTCTACTTAACACCGGAGGCGCTTCAACACTGCCTTAAAAATTAACATAACGCGGAAAGCAGACTTGTGAAAGAGTTAAGTCTTCTAAATTTTCAACATCTATTTTCTCTACCCTATCGCTCTCCCTGAGTTCCAAGTGCCCTAAGTGCTGGTCCTAATGAAAAAAAAAAAAAAAAAAAAAAAAAAAATTACAAGCGGAATGACAAAACTGTATACACTTTATTTTTGGTAAAGTGTTTTAAAAGCCGAGAGCTTAACATTCTAGTTTTTGCTATAAAGCAAACTATGATTAAAAACCTACGTGCGGTCAGGGCCCTCCTTCGGTGGTTATTAAAATTGCAGGCGAAGTAAAAAATAAATAACTTCTCTCTAGTGCTGGCACAATGCATAAAAAAGTAGGGGTCATCCCAAAAGTAGTAGTCCCACCAAAAAAAAAAAAAAAAAAAAATGTATACACCCATACTGTAAAAAGATTACCAATTGTTAAAAATTAAACCCTTTCTGCTACATTTTCACTATCTAACCCCTCTACCCTTCTCCAGTGTTCCAAGTTCTGGCACAATGCATGACATAATTAAGGGTCATCCCCTGAGTAACCCTCCTGCAACAAAAAAAAAAAAAAAACATAAATGCATTAACGCATCTACTTAACACTAGAGGCGCTGAAACACTCATAGTTCTGGTAGTTCTGGCACAATGCATTACATTAGTAGGGGTCGTCATAAAAAAAATTTTAATTTATCTACTTAGCACCAGAGGCACTGTAACACCGCTTAAAAAATTAAGAAAAACCACTAATAGAAGAATAGTTAAAAATGAAAGCTTTCTGCTACATTTTCAACATTTATCTTTTCTACACTATCCCTTTATGTCCCCAATACGGGGGCACAATGCAATGCTTACATAGGGAGAGGCCATATCTTCACAGTCTCAATTATTTGCTTTTAATTTTTTGTAATAAAATTTAAATAGTTTTTGATTTCATTTTCCACACATAAATCTTACAATTTAATTCCGATTTGTATATTTTTCTCAGCATATAAATCTTAAGTAAATTGCAACTATTTTTTTTTCAAACTTAGAAAAATAAAAACAAGAAAAAAAAAACCAAAGCAAATTGCTTAAAATATATAAATCACTCTCGGCACAAAATATGTTTGTAAGAAAATCGAGTAAAATAAACCCATCATTCCCAAGACTAAAAGTAAAGGTTTCTAAATAGAAAGTTTAAGCCCTTAAGCAAAACAAAAAAAAAAAAAAGAAAACGTTCAGCATAGAAAATATAAAATTCTCTACCTGGCAGAAAGCTAAAGAAACAAATACACCAAAAAAAAAAAAAAAAAACGAAAATACACATTATAAATCCTTCCAAACTACTTTTCAGTCTAATACACCAAAGACATCCTTTAGACATGTGTTGAGTCAAACAGGCATCTTTTCTACTTGTTGAAATGTTGCATTTGTGTTTTGTGCTTCTAAATGCATGCAGGCAGGCATACATGCTAATAATGTTTCATATGTTTGTGGCTTAAAACAAACAAAAAAAAAAACAAGGGAGAAAAGAATAATGTAGCAGAAGAAGTTTTGCCAAAAACATTTTCATTATAAAGGATTTCGGATGAAAGAAGATGTTTCTTGGATAACAAGTTATAGACTTATTATCTGGCAAAGTTATTTTTTATTTCAAATTAAAAAAAAAAAAAAATGCAAACATTGAGAGGAACAGGAAAATATACTTGACATGCCCTTCCGCAAACATGTAACAAGGTTAGATTAACAGAAATATGTAGTATGTGTTGCTGCGTCTGTAGCAGGATAAACTGGTCGAATATAAAAAACCCTGACAAATTTTTCATTCCCTTTACACATGTCAATATTCTATATTAGTTAGTCATCTGGTGATTAATAACAAAACTTACAATTCTGTCAGGAAAATAATGACTACAAATATTAATATTTAATTTCATTGTATGGCCTGTTTCCCCACATGTCTATAAGACAACAATCTTTCACAGCACAAAGTCATCTTAAGCATCATTCCTTTACATTTTGATATGTCATATACATATATACATGATGACTCAGTGTCATCAATATGAGGAGGAGCTCAAGAATGTTGACACACCACAATTTATTTCATATATCGATAGCAAAAAGTTAACTTAAGTTTCATTGTTTACTATTCCAATGCGTTTAAATATATGATGACTAACTGTCATCAATATGAAGACAAGCTATTATATTGGTAATAGCTAGCGTAATTGGACGCTGTCTTGTACTCTTGCTGTTTTCGCTATTAGTTTCGTCATAAGCAATAATGATGAGCATTAATGTAAGGTAATTCTGCTTTTTTTCATATATGAAAAGTGACATAAAAAAAACCTATCAAATTTGATTATAAACTGTTGTCATTAGAAGAATATAAAGGTTTCTTTTCGTCTTTAACATTAACCTTCTGTGGAGAGTGGTGTTGGGTAAAGTGCTTGGCGCGATGACTGCTAATCAAACAATGACTGAGGTTGGTGTTTGCTGAAGTGGTTAGCGCGTTGACTGCTAAGCAAACAATGACTTGGGGCCTGGGTTCAAACCCTGGCCAGAGCAAGTCAATCAACATCATTAATTTCTCTAATGTACATTAGTGAGACATTGTATTAATTGTTGTCGGACTATTTAAGTGATGAAGGCATAGCACTGGTCACTAAAAACTGTTCCTACAGAGATTGATACTATCCAAGCTGATGTACACAATATCGCCCTCCTTCGTCGGTTAGCAGAAATGTCGGCGAAGTAAAACAATTAATAAAATACCTGCTAATACAGCTTAACATAGTTAATGCGTCTACTTAACACCGGAGGCGCCTCAACACTGCCTTTAAAATTAACATAACGCGCAAAGCAGAGTTGTGAAAGAATTAAGTCTTCTAAATTTTCAACATCTACTCTACCATATCCCTCTTCCTGAGTTCCGGCACAGTGCACTGCATACGTAGGGGTCATCCCCTGAGTGCTGGTCCTAATAAAAAAAAAGGTGATCACAGCAAGTCATCAACATCAATAATTTTTCTAATTTTTTCTGGACTATTTAAGTTTAGCGCTGGTCACTAAAACATACTCTTCTGTTAGCGATTTATAGTGTTCCAAGCTAACGTACACTAAACCGCCCTCCATAAGAAAGTTATTGCGTCTAATTAACACCAGAGGCACTTTTCACTGCGCTAAAAATTAACACAACGCGCAATAGCAGAGTTGTAAATGAATTAAGCTTTTTACATTTTCCTACCCCATCCCAAAGTGCATTGCAAAAGTGATCTTCATTCCCTGATTGCGGGACCTACAAAAAGAAAAAATTGTGATAATAATATTGAGCTCAGTATGATCTGAAGCTATATCAATTTATAAAACACTGTTCTCTACATCTTTGTATAATTTATTTAATCCTGCATTTATATAAACCACTTGTTATATATAACTAGCCACTTGTAGGGTATTTGCTTTTCATGAAAAGAAATCGGATTATTATAAAGAAAATTGAGTCTTAAGAGAGTCAACGAGTTTCTTCATACAAATTATATATTTTTTTTTAGCTTTTGCATTTTCTTAAGGTGATTGTCTTTACTCTTATTTTACTATCAATCTAAAGCATATACTAAGGCGTAGTAATAAATATACGTACATATTGCATGTCAACATAAGAAATATGAGTGAGGATAATCACAGATTATCAAATTAGTCGTGTAATAGAGAATATTATAAGGCAACAAGCGCTTAACTATTGTAATTGACTAGAATTTTTTTTTTCTTTTCTTTTCAAGCGGGCTGGGCTTTGTTTTTCTTCCAATACTATTTTCTGGTTCGTGATGAAAATTGTATATACATATGTACTTATACAAATTTTTATATATTAACTGAATGAGAAGTATAAATTTATTTGGAATACCAGTTTAAAAAATCGATACAAAATTCGATGAAAGTGATCAAAAACTGTATTATTTGTGAATCTTAATCTGTGAATCGGTCATTTCTAGTTGTTAAGAAAACGAAGCTCAACCTTATTACGAAAGTGCAACTTGGTGTTTGAACAAAAATGTGGCTCATTTTTAACACCTTGTCTTAAGTTTATACACAAACGGAGTACAACATGATTTTTCAATTTAAAATTTTATCCGCCGTTTTTTTTTCGTTTTTTTTTTTTGTTTAGTTAAGTAGAATTTTTCTTCAGCTCAAGTTTTTTACAACACAATGCCACTGCTGACCTAAATTTTAAAATTCGTTGCCATTTTACTATTGTGTGTATATGTTTTTTTTCCAAATATTGTTTCTATCATTTCAAGCATTTTTTATTTGCCAGGTTCATGTAAAATAGTTGTTATTATATTTTAGCTCTGTATGCCACAAAATTGTAATAATTTTCAAAGGCATTAGTTTGAGGCTAAAATAATCCTACATACACATACATATACACACACACACTTACACGCTAATAGTGCTCGCTAGTTTTTCGTGCACAGATAGCAACTATTGAAATAAAAAACAAGATGAAGAACAGACTTTCAATTTGATCCCTGCTCAAGCAAGGTAAATCCTTTAAAAGATGGCGATGTAGTGGAAAAGTTTATATGTATGTTGAGTACATAATTTCACATACTAGTACTCATATGTCCGTACTAGTGACGTTACGAATATCAATTTCTAGTATTCGCGAATACGAATACGAATATTTGAAACAGTATTCGCCGAATACGAATACGAATATTTCTTTTATTGTTTAGAGCCACATAATATTTCAAATTTAATTGGAAGAAATCTCTTCCTCTGCGTCAGTATCAATAAATTGAAAAAAACGGTCACAGTACTTTAATTATTTATCATTATTATGATGCCGAGATGCCAAATTTGAAGACCTCTACTGAGCATTTTTAAACTATTTTACTTACATACTTTCATATTTCGGTTTTATCACTCTGTATGCGCACTTAATTAGTAATTCAGTGCTGTTTGAGAGAACATATTTTCACAAAAGGCGAAGCCACCTGTGTCGATGGATTTTCACATTTGAAATTTAAGCTCTTTCATTTTTGAAGTCCAACATTCCGCTACTGAGAATTGATTACTAACTTAACAAGAATTTATATATAAGGCTATAACTTTTAAATGATAGTTACGAAATATAATTTTCGTTTGTTTTTTAAGAAAATTATTATTTTGCGTCAAAGATAAAGGTCTTTCTTTCTTTAAATACAAATTATTACAAATTAATATATTTTTGTACATTTTATGTACTTTTTTAAATGTTTTGTAAGATTTTTTTGGGTAAATAATTGTGCAAATTATTCTAGAAATATTCGCTTGAATTTAGCGAATACGAATACAAATACGAATAGCTTTAAATATGCGAATAGTCGAATAATCGAATACGAGTATTCGTAACAACACTAGTCCGTACGTTTGAAGAAGTACTCAAATATAAAACTGTAATAACAACCTCTCGTTGCACTATGGCAAAAAATTCTGCAGTTATTCGGAAACAGTACTGCATGAATGCGGTGAACAGTTTAAAGAGCTAATGATGTTGAAAAAGGAAAAGGTAAATTGGTGTTATTCGTACTTAAATGATAATGAGTTTTGTACTCTGAAATAGTTGTGCTACTGAAGCCCCACAGTAACCAACCGGCAGGTTAAATGAATGTCAGTGACGTAACTTTATATTTAATTTACCACAGTTTGTTTACGAGTGAATTGGTTTGTGCTGGTTTTAGCGTCATATGGTTAATTTTTTTTTCTTTTTGTGAGTAGAGGAACTTTTAATAAATATCAACACATTTTTTTCAGCAGAGAAACTACACATGTATCAATAGCAGAAGTATTTTTTTTTTTTTTTTTTTTTGCGACCATTTTTCATTAAATCGGGGGTTGGCTCTGTGTTATTATTTTATTAAAAATAATATTTGAACTTTTTTCGATGTAGTGAAGAGGGGTTCAGAATTTTTGGGAGTGGCAATGCTACTGGGTGCTACTTGTCCATCGCGCTATAGTAAATGGCTTATTTGGTTGGATTTTTGTATTGAATTTCCCTGAGAAGCTGTCTGCCAAGTGTCTTTAACGTACTTGTCCTATGAATGGCGAAAATGAGAGTAGCATGATATGTCATATGAATCGTGGGTCAACAAATCATAACAGATCAGGTATCTGAAGTTTTTTTTTTTTTTTTTTTTTTTTGCGATCATTTTTCATTAAATCGGGGGTTGGCTCTGTGTTATTATTTTATTAAAAATACTAAAAATAATAAAATTATTAAAAAATAATTAATGTAGTGAAGCGGGGTTCAGAATTTTTGGGAGTGGGAATGCTACTGGATGCTACTTGTCCATCGCGCTATAGTAAATGCCTTATTTGGTTGGATTTTTGTATTGAATTTCCCTGAGAAAGTGTCTTTAACGTACTTGTCCTATGAATGGCGAAAATGAGAGTAGCATGATATGTCATATGAATCGTGGGTCAACAAATCATAACAGATCAGGTATCCTAAATTTTTTTTTTTTTTTGGGTGCAAGATGGGAAAATGCGTTACGCATGTAGCAGAATTCATTAATTCGCCGTATGCCGGGCTCCAATATGGTTACCGGCTAAAAACCCACCTTGTATCTGGGCTATGTTGACCACCCCGGCACCGCTTTCGCATTACTTCGGGGAGGATCCCTGTTTTGGCTACTATGCCTCTCCTTTGTTATGCCTGCGTCCAGGTACCCAATTTAAACACTAGATCAGTGTTGGTTTATTGCCACTGCATGTAGGTCATGCCTTTGTATGCGAAGTACGTGCTCCTCATATGTTGCTACCGCAGTCCAGTTTTCACGACTACAGACCATTTTGTCAATTATATTTGTAGCTGTCGCTTGGCCTAACTGAGTGCGGTGTTCTGACCAACGGCGGCACTTGAAAAAGGTGTGCTCAGCGTCGTCTGCTACCATTTCTTTCTCATAAATTCAAAAGGGAGTGTTGCATTTTCTCATACTGTGGAGGTACTTCCCAGAAGTAGCCGTGTCCGGTTAACATCTGCGTTAGGTAGAAATTAACTTCTCCATTTTTTCTGTTTATCCATTCATCTAAAATTGGAATCATTTTATATGTCCACCTTCCGTATTTTTCGTTTCTCCAAGTATCTCAAGTTGGCATTTATAACATATATCACTTAGTACCCACATTAGTTAAATTATCCCTGTCCCATAACAACGCCTCTTAAAGTGACATAAAGTTTCACACAGTTTTTCTTCTTTTTTATTTGTACCAACTGCCTTCAACGTTTCTTTTTTTTATGGGGGGGACCAACACCACCCTTATCTGTTGTCTATTCTAGAGCATTAAGAAATCACTTAACTGGAAGCAGATAATAACATAACTCCGACTAGAATCAATTAAATCTCCAGAGGACCAAAAAAACAACGTATCACATAACCTATAGCAGATTAAAGTGAAAGGCATCGCCTTCAGTCTCTCTTCCCTATAGAATACCAATTAGAAGTGACAGGTTTCTACTACATAACATTCCACAACTCAAACCGCATGCTTCGATCACGTGATTTGTCTTGTGGAGGGTTTTCTTTCCTCCATGGAGCACATATATTCTGTAGAAGTACTCATGAAAGCAGTCATCATCCTCATTAAATACTTCCCAATCCATATTCACAACGTTCACCTTAATATAATTTGTCTAAGCAACATTTGAGTTTAGATTTTTGTGTACATGTATTCATATGTTTGTAAATATATTATTATTGATCTAATGCAATGTACGCTAGTTTAAAAGCTTAAAATGTCTTGTTTAACATTGTCTTTGAATTTATTTTACAATTTAATGCTTTTGCCAAGTCAGTGGGCTGTCCATATGTGCTGTACAACTATAGAAAACTGACATGGCATAGCAACAAAGAGTGAGGAAGATTCTTAGGGGGCCTTCATTAAACAAGCAAAAGGTCTTCTAGTCTTCTTGCTATTTAATATATGTATATTTTAATTGGACTGTCCTTAAGAAACAAGTGTTCTACACTCTCTTCAAGAGTTCTAGAAAACCTTTTAAATGAAGGCCTGTTAGTTGAGTTTCATAAAAGACTTTTAGAAGACTATAACTGGGCAGTATTTGAGAGAAATTAAAGATGGGAACTATTGCTATTTATTGCAGCAAAAACAGCTGGGTAGAAGGAACTGATCTTACAAACAAAATTCGATCACATTATCTGACCGGAAATATGCAAATATTCTACTCTTGTATCAAGTCATCATCTAAAAGGGTTGCTAAGTATAAATTCAGTATAATGTTCGTTTGGTAACGATTTCCATGTCACAAAAGAAGCAAGCAAGTGCCTCGATTTTTTTTAAACTTCATTTCATATGATCTCCTTCATATTTAGACAAAACATATATTCGACTGAAAATGGAATACAATTCTCATGTATGGACCGCTGCTTCAAAGTATATTTTGAAGTTTCTCGACTGCGTACAGGAAGAGGGCGAAGAATCTTATCGGTGACAGTAGAGAAGCCAACTCTATTCACTTGCTGTAGCATCGTGGCAATGTGGGGCGTATTACACTATTCTTTCGTTACTACAACGCACATAGGGGTATTTGGCCATTCTAGCCGGACATTAGGCCAAAACTTAAATTTAAGAAATGTAAAAATTTAAGTACGCAGCTCGACAGACAACAAAATTCTGCATCGTATAGTGAATTTATAAGGCTTTTGCTTGAGATTTGTCGTTTTGCGACACTGTAAAATTCAGGAAAGTTAAGTAAATTACATACGATTTCACAGAATTTTTACGGTTTTGAGATGGATACCTCCCCCTTCCTATAAAAGCTCAAAAATAAAATTTTTATGGTATTAAAGCGTAAATAATTCATTCCTTTTAATATTAACATTATTTTTGCAAATAATACTTTATGTCACCGCCCACAAAAGGGGGCAGGGAAAATTTGGCATTTTACGATCTCCCGGGTCCAAGTTTAGGTTTTTGAACTTTCGCCGACGTTAACAGTTCCATTTTCTAAGCAAAAGTACGGGAAAACTTAAAACAAAATTTAATTTTTCGGAAGTAGGATTAGTTCTTCTAAGGGGAACTTTTTTCCCCTTGGTCCGATTTTATGTATTCTAATGAAATCAGGAAACTTGATCCCGAAATCCGAAATTTTTTACACTGTTCATTAAGAGGACATCCGTTGGTGGCCGAGACGTGAATCGCACTACACATCACAGAGAAATTTTTTTTTCTTTTGCAGAAATGTTTGTATGTTGAATAAACTCCGCACAGAGGACTTCCTAGCCACATTTTATATGGTAACGTTCAAATCGAATGTCTGTAAACATTAGTCCCTCTATCCTCCTGTCCGCAACAAATTTTCCTAGTTTCGTCACAATGCACTGCAGAAGTAGGAGGGGTCATTCCCACAAAAAAACAAGTCTTAATAAAAGATAAAATTAGTTTCACATTCCGTCACAATGCGCTAAGAAAATGTAGGGTAGAGTTATAAAAGTGGTAAGTTTTCATTGTAGTTGTGTGTTTTTATTTGTTAAATTGCAGTTTTTATATCCAGCGTACCCAGAGAGAGGGTTGGAACCTGCTGAGATGTGTTTGCCGTTATGAGTTGTCGGAAACCTCTACGGCTGTATTACAAGTGAGGGTGGTGTTGGCTTAAGTGGTTAGCGCGTTGACTACTAAGCAAACAATGACTTGGGGCCTGGGTTCAAACCCTGGCCAGAGCAAGTTAATCAACATCAATAATTTCTCTAATGTACATTAGTGAGACTTTGTATTAACTGTTGTCGGACTATTTAAGTGATGAAGGCATAGCACTGGTCACTAAAAAACTGTTCCGACAGCGATTGATGCTATCCAAGCTACTGTACACAACATCGCCCTCCTTTGTCGGTTAGCAGAAACATCAGCGAAGTAAAACAATTAATAAAATGCCTGCTAATACAGCTTAACAAAGTTAGTGCGTCTACTTAACACCAGAGGGGCCTCAACACTGCCTTAAAACTTAACATAACGCGCAAAGCAGAGTTGTGAAAGAGTTAAGTCTTCTAAATTTTCAACAAGTATCTTCTCTACCCTATCCCTCTCCCTGAGTTCCGGCACAGTTCACTGCATACGTAGGAGTCCTAATTAAAAGAAAATTAAAAAAATATTCAGTTTCAAAAGTTTAGAACGCATTTTTTTTTTTTAATAGAAAAACTTTTTAATTGACACCATTTAGACACCTTGTCCAAGGTCCAACTTCTGAGTAAAATAGCCTTTTAAATGGTTTATGACTGAACAACGGTGCCAACTCCACTATGTCTTGTGTTCACTTGCAGGTGACGGGCAATGTTGTACCACAAAAGGGGAATTACTTAATCCCAGAGGAAACGGGTAGTTTCATATTTCAGGTTACTGGAAAGTGGTTCCTCAAACATAAAGATAAAGAAACTGAAGCGAATGGATCAACCGGAAAAAACAATGATTTGGAGGTATTGATCTCATACATAGCTTTAGTCAAGAATGACTCTGGTCCTGAGGATTTGGACTTAATGTGGGCAAATGAAGAATAGAGGCAAGATAAAGCAATTTCAAATATTACAAATCAGAGAGAACAATTAAACAAGATGGCATTTTAATAGTGTGCCTGAAGGTAACTGATACAGTAGTCGATTATCTCGAGTTGGGGTCTAAGTCAATATTCCCACTAACAGATTCCAGCGATACCTGGACTTTCTGACAGGCTGCCGATAACAGATAGTGAGTGAACCGTTGGTATCACAACTAGGATTGTAAATCACATTATTTTAAAGGTAAAGATTTGAATTGTTTTGTCAGTTATTAGTTTTACCGAAGAGTTTCGAATGTTTTACATCTTGGTTACCCTCTATCACTTTGTGCTTCAAGTCTTTCTCGAGAAAGAACTAATTCAGAATTTCCCGATCTTGATATTATTTCGTTCACACATTTAAGATAAGAGATGATTCTCTGACCGTTTGTTAGTTGGAGTTTTCTTTTAGGGGTCCACGTGGTGGCTGTGGTTGAAATGAACATTGCAGTTGGTTTATGTCGGTGGCTGGTTACAGTGCGAAGAAATTAATACGTTTATGCAGCCTTGTTCACGAGAGCAGGGAAAGGAGAGTATACTGCTGATGTCGTATAGGATTTTATAAGTCGATTACTGTGAGGAAGACCTTCTTAGTGGTGTGGTAGTTCATGTAAAAGAAGTTGCATCCTTTTGTCTTCAAAGTCTACCCAGTGGCAGTGTGGCGAATTATTAATTAAAGCCTTCCTTCAAAGCACTGTCAGGTTAGGCCGAAAGGATTGAAGGAGTTGAAAGTTAATTCGGGGGTTCTGCAATTTAGCTACGAATCTTTTTCATAATTTATTTTTTATTTTTCTCAATGGCCTCGCTCCACCGGGATATACTCAGGCCATACCCGACAATCTTTGAATAATAAAATTGAACATCTAAGAAGAGCGAAAAATGTCTACGTTTAGTCAATTAAATCCTTTTGCAACCGTGGAACACTGTCCAGACTTCGGGTAGCCTAAACTTGACCAGAAGTTCAATATCTTTCGAATATAGCATTGATAAAGTAGGGGCATGTTGGTACTTTCCTCTCAACTGTCCCTAAACTTTTCCCATGGTCTTATTTTAAATTGTCCATACCTCTGAACTGTTCTAGAAAAGAATATCTATATGTAAACATCATCCTTCTATTTTTTATTATGTTAAACTTTTCACACAACACTTATAGTGTTCTTGAGAAAAATAAGAAAGGATTAATTTTGTAGGAAAAAGAAAAGTAGCTGAAATAGACAGATTTTAGAAGATCTTCTCAAAGGCCTACATTTTAGCAGCCTTTAGTGTTTTAACCCCCAACAAATTTTATAGTTAATGCATGTTGGTGTGAAAAATTTTAATTTTCTTTATTAAATACTAAAGGCGAAAATTATTTTGTGCTTTAATGCATTACAATGTAATCACTAAAGCAATAACTTGTTGGTGGGTTTAATAAAATATCCTTTTTTCCTATTTAACCCCATATCAAAACTAGTTAAATTACGGCTCAGGTGTGAAGTATTTTAAAAGGATCTATCAAAGTTATAAATAAACTTAAATGAAAGGATACTTGAGGAAAAGGCTTAAAGTTAGAGGATAGAGTTTTATTTTAATATTAAAAATTATAAACTGACTTCTGTTTAAAAAAATTCTGCAGAAGAAAACAAACTATTTCTAGTATTAAAAGATAATTTAGCTGTTTTTTTTAATAAATTTTAATGTATGATTCAAATAAAGTTTATAAAAAAGTTTTTTATTTGTTTATTTTGTTTATTATCCACCTGTGCGAGAGCACAAATTATTAAGTTTTCTTATATTGAACTGACAGCTTGAAAACATAAATGAGATTATTTTCGAATTTCTGAATTTTTTTCCTTTACGTTTTTTTTCTTTCGTTTTTTCTTGATGCCACACTATGTTTAAACAACAACAACACAAAAAACTTTGCAAAAAAATGTGACCAATAAAAAAGAAAACTTCCTCATGACACAATTCTTCTTTTGCTTTCTAGAAGCAGAATATAAAAATCGTCCTCCTTATTGAAGGAGTAAAAAATAAACGAAATTTTACTTTAAACATAACGGCTGCCAGAGCATTAATATTCCTTTTAGTAAAGTTTATATGTATAAAATATGATATTGTTTATTACAAAACAAAAATTTGGTATTTTCATTAAAAACAATAGAAGATGAAGAAATTTTTTTGGGGTGTTTTTTTTTGGAGAGTGGAGGCAGAGTTGCTGGCTAATAAATTATGTCATGTTTTAAAAAGAAAGTAGAAAAATTTCAATAGTACCTAAAGAACAGCAAACTAATATTAAAATATTAGCGTTGCTAGTTACTTAACCCTCAATTGCTCTATGATGTCCTTAGGCATAATTCAGTATCTAATAAACCAGTATATTAAAGACATCGCAACAAACAACATTTTTCGCATTGTATATTTTATTTTGGGCATAAGAGGGTTAAATAGTTGATAGAGGGGATAAAGAAGTATTTAAACAGCGCCATCTACTATCAAAATGAAATCACATAGATTTTTAATACCTGATTAAGAGATCAAACAGGAGATTTAAATTAGCTGAGACAAAACTATCGGGAATATCTGCATTCTTTTCTACTATATTCGAGCAGCTAAATGATGACTAGAAAAAAGTGGCTGGAAAAGCATATCGATTCAGTTCTTTCTGAACGTACTTGTATTAACATCGCTTTGAAACAAATCAGTATGAGAGTAACTAGTGTATTTATATCATCTCAGCATCAGTGGAAATCCTTTATTCCTTTGGTATGCATGCATTTCTTTTCGTATTTAAAAGGTTGCAATATTAAATAAAAAGTAAAGTGTTAGGAAAGAAAGTATTGTTTGTCTATCACAACCATACTTTTTATCATTTACTAATGTATACAACCATATTATTATGTTCGCCGCAACATTATTATTGTATTACAATATATTGTTCCGTTGTAATATTAAGTAAACAATAGTTTAACAAAAGAAAGAACTTTGTTATCTTTTTTTTTTCTTTTTTTTTGTTCTTTTAATTAGGACCAGCACTCAAAGGATGACCCCTACGTATGTATGTATGGCATTGTGCCGGAACTAGGAAAATAGGTTTTGGGAAGGAGGATAAAGGAAGTAATGTTTGTGGACATTCGATTTGAACCCTAACACGTTGAAAGTGGCAGGAAAGACCTCTGCGGGAAGTTTATTCCACATGCGAACACTACGGCTAAAGTACGAATTCTCCCTGTAATGCGTGGTGCGGTTCACTGAAATATCGACCACAAACGATTGAAGAGTGTGTTGCACGTGATAAGTGACGGGTTTCGGGATTTTATTAGAACACATTCCGTTGTAGTAGCGATAGAACAATGAAACACACCCAACATTGCGTTGATGCTCCAGTGAGTCAATAGAGTGGGCTACCCTACTGTCACCGATAAGCTTTTGCCCCCTATCCTGTACGCGGTGGAGTAACTTCAAAATAGATTTTGAAGCACCGGCCTACACATGAGCGTTGTATTCCATTTTTGGTCGGATAAAGATGGTATTAATACTAAGGAGATCAGATGGAGTGAAGTATATCCTACAGCATGGAGCAGCATGTCCTGTCATACGTCTGTGCGTGAGCATAGCACATTGGGTCGGTCTTTCGTGCATTGTCTTTCGAAATTGTCAGGAGATCGCGATTTAGTATATCATTCATATTTTGCCGCATTGCCCAGATCTCCGACGGGTTTTGGCTGTTACTGAATGAATATGAATGAACTAAGCTGCTGTCATCCGCAAAAGAGTAGATAGGTTTGGAAGTTTGACGTAGAAGGTCATTGAGAAATATAAAAAAAGGTTAGGAGAAAGAACGGAGCCTTGCGGTACCCCTGAATTTATCTTGAACTCGTTTGATGAGACCCCATCTACAACAACTCGAATAGTGCGATCTCTGAGAAAGCTCGATGCAAATCGAGTGAAGCCATCATCGACACCAAAAGCAATCAGTTTTGACAGAAGTGCTCCATGCCACAGTCTATCAAATGCCTAGAAAATATCTAGAGCCACCACTTTACTTTCGCCAAAGTGATGTATGCTATTACTCCACTTCTCCGAAAGGAAAGCTAGTAAGTCCCCCCTTAGAGTGGCCCCTACGAAAGCCATACCTGCCGGTCGCTAAGCAAACTGTTGAGCTCCAAATACTTCACAAGATGGAAAATCAACATACTTTCGATTACTTTGGAAAGCGCAGAACAAATTGCAATTGGGCGGTAATTTTCAGGGTTGTTGGCCTCACCCTTTTTAGAGATTGGCGTTACATTGGCAATCTTCCAACACTTTGGAAATTCACCAGCATGGTACAAAGTGCTGAACAGGCGTGCCAATGGACGTGCTAAAATCGAAAAGCACTGTTTCAAGACCAGTGCTGAGATACCATCCGGCCCAGGAGACTTGTTTACGTTAAGCTTCGCTTAAACCTTTTTAACTGCACGCGTTCGAAAGAATATTTTTGGCATAGTTACAGATACGCCCTCGAGAACGGGTAGTGGTTGACTGCTTTCCGGCAAGTGAGAATTTCTTGCGAACATTTCAGCCAGAAGGTTAGCTTTATCAACCGGGTCACTGAATACATGGTCGTCCTTTAAAAGAGGTGGAATTGAGGAACTAGCATTATCCTTGACTCTTTTAACGAATGACCAAAAGCCCTTGCTGCCCTGTGGAGCATCAAGAACTTTAGTGCGAAGGCGCTGCTCGCACAAAGCTTTTTCGCGCCTTAACACTCTGGCACATGAAGATCTCGCCTTTTTGCGCAGCGAATTGGTATTGGCGTTTTTGTTATTACGCCATATACTAAATGCTTCCTCTCTGGATCTGATTGAATTTCTGCACGCCTGATTGAAGCAAGACTTAACTTTTGCTTTAATCAAAATTTGCTTAGATGGAATGAAAGTTTGCATTCCCAGCAAAATGATATTTTCTACCATTTTCGCCATAGCATCGACGTTATTGTCTAGAAATCATAGCTTCCAATTAAAATGACGGAAAAATTCGTTGAGCTCAACATATTGGCCTTCGGGGTTGTGTGGCTCGAATGGTGAAGCCAATATGAGTTGTGAACATTGAAATCACCAGCAACGACAATTTCACTGTTCGGACAGCTCTCAAGGATCTTCGAAATTGAGTCGGCAAGGGAATCGAAGTTGGAAAAGGTTTTATCCCTTGTAAATAGTGTGTCTTGATGTTGAATTTAACCCAAAGACATCTAAATTCAGGATCAGACTTGCCTAATGGTTGCTGGCACTGGTACACAACTTCATTACGTATATATATTGCAAGACCCCTGTGTAGACTAAAAAGTGATAGGAGGTGATTACCAGGTATATGAAAATCCTGTGGATAGGAGTGTTCAGACACCTGGGTCTCGAAAACATCTGGCCGATGGAGACAAATGTGAGCATAAACCCTTATATTATGTACTATAGTATACAACCATATAATTATGAGCACAACCATATACTTGTTACTTGAAATATGTCATTATGACTACACCTACATTATGGTATTTTCACATATATACTATTCGTATTTGAGCAATTCTGATATTAAACAAACAAAAGTGCCAGAAAATATTGTACTATAGCATACAAACATTTTACAATGATTATAATGATATTATTATTATTACCACATTATTGTTACAATAAAATAAATATATAGTTTTTAAGAACACCCATTATATTCACTTGTTTTATACTGTTTGTATTTGAAGTTTTGCGATATTAAATGAAAATTAGTGTATGAAAAAAAAAGAAAAGTTTTTGCATAAGAAACATACTATAATGACCATAGTGTTCAACTATATTATGACTGCAGCCATATTATTGTTACTTCAAAAATTATTTTTCTATGTCTACAACCATATTATTCAATTATTACACGTTGCTTTTAGAATATGAATACATCAACCATATGTTTTCTTTCCAAGTATTGTACTTCCTTCTCGTATGAAACTAATTAATTATTTTCTCAGTGCATTTTTTCTATTTTTCATATAGATTTTCTGTTAACGATTGCTCATTATTTAAGTTAAGTACATTTTCTATCTAATTAAGGAAAATAATAATATTTATGCTTCCTTATAATAAGATAGAATAATAAACATTTATTAAACATTTAAGTTTTTTTTCTCTTATTTATAAATTTAAGGGCAAAAATTTTTTATTGAAAAAAAGAAAAATTCTTTTCAGAACAAAAAATAACAGTTGCTGTGCAAAGTATGGCATGTTTCGTTATATAAATAAATCATGTTTAATCATAATTTAAAATAGATTTTAAAATTATTACTTTACATTATTTACAACACGATGAAGGAAGTAAAATTTGCCAGGTGTGAGGAAAGATTAATAGCATTTGCACGTGTTTTAATAAGGCGACAAGAAATAATAAAGGAAACCAAATTCTTACAAAAGAAGAGATATTTCATTACGTTTAAAGAAAAATATCGTTTAAATAATTTAGGGATTTTAAATAAAATTTTAAATTTTATTTATTTTATAAATTCAATTTCCCTACAATTCTAGAAAAATCCCTTTATTGTTTTTAATTCTAATATTGTTTTATACATTGTTTTGTTTTTCTAAACCATAATCGTTGCACAATTTATTATTTACCGCACATAGTCATGGAATTTGTAACTTTATTTTTTGTTTTAGTTTTGCATGATTTTAGCAAATTAGTTTTATAAACACAAATGCCGCACCGCGCTTCCATTACGAAAACAAAACAGGAGCAACACAACAACCAACTAATTTTGTTAATAAATGCCTGCAGTTATTTAAAATAATTAGAAATAATCGGATATGGTCACTTTTTTTTATATTTTTCAAGTTGACAGGTGTGTGTGTGTGATAAAATAAATGCAAAAATGCACACAAATTCATGTGGTCATGTAAACACAGTCGGATTAAGTGCTAGCTTAGGTCATAGAGAGCAATTGACACTTTCACATGGACATTCGGTTCCGTGACTCGGTTTTTTTTTTTTTTTTTTTTTTTTTGTAATTAGGACCAGCACTTAGAGGATGACCCCTACGTATGCAGTGCACTTCAGTGCCGGAACTCAGGGAGAGGGATAGGGTAGAGAAGATAGATGTTGAAAATTTAGAAGACTTAACTCTTTCACAAGTCTGCTTTGCGCGTTATGTTAATTTTTAAGGCAGCGTTGAGGCCCCTCCGGTGTTAAGTAGACGCATTAACTTTGTTAAGCTGTATTAGCAGGCATTTTATTAATTGTTTTACTTCGCCGATGTTTCTGCTAATCGACGAAGGAGGGCAATGTTGTGTACAGTAGCTTGGAACAGTATCAATCGCTGTCGAAACAGTTTTTTAGTGACCAGTGCTATGCCTTCATCACTTAAATAGTCCGATAACAATTAATACAATGTCTCACTAATGTACATTAGAGAAATTAATGATGTTGATTGACTTGCTCTCGCACGGGTTTGAACCCAGGCCCTAAGTCATTGTTTGCTTAGTAGTCAACGCGCTTAACCACTTCAGCCAACACCACCCTCGAAATAACATGGAAGAAGTACCCACAACCCCCATCATTCTGATGTAATACACAGCTCCCTCTGTCTTGAACGCCTACAAAAATCAGGAGGATCAGTTCTTTAAGCTCTCGATGGGTGATAGTGGAGCACTAAAAACAGATGACTGGAATAGCTTACACATGGTGTCTGCCAATAGAGAACAGGGTTCCATCCTGTTCTTTTGTAATTTTTCATAACTTCTGCCATTTTAGTCTTTATGTTTGTTAAAACTATTGCCTGATATTTATTCAAAAATTACGGGCAGTTGAAAAGAGTGTTCTTCTCCTATTCCTCATTTTGTGATGATAATTTGTTTTTTTTTTTTTTGTAGGACCAGCGCAGTATCCCTTTCTTCTACCTTTCGGACTATAAATATCCGAGACGAAATGATTGCTAGTGAAACAGTAGACTTGTTTATTTTTCTTTGCTAAGGCGGTCAGTGAGGGAACGCAAGCCATCCTTCAGGAAAATTTTAGCACAACTCCAGAACTAAATTTTTTTTTTTTTTTTTTTTTTTTTAGGACCAGCACTGTACCCCTCCTTCTAGCTTTTGGACTATAAATATCTGAGACGAAATAAATGCTAGTGAAACAGTAGACTTGTTTATTTTTCTTTGCTAAGGCGGTCAGTGAGGGAACGCTAGCCATCCTTCAGGAAAATTTTAGCACAACTCCAGAACTAAATTTTTTTTTTTTTTTTTTTTTTTTTAGGACCAGCACTGTACCCCTCCTTCTAGCTTTTGGACTATAAATATCTGAAACGAAATAAATGCTAGTGAAACAGTGAACTTGTTTATTTTTCTTTGATAAGGCGGTCGGTGAGGGAACGCTAGGCCTCTTTCAGGAAAATTTTAGCACAACTCCAGAATTAATTTTTTTTTTTGTTGTTGGACTAAGCATTGCGCCAGAACAAGGGAGAAAAGGATAGGGTAGACAGGTTAAATGATGAAATGTATTCTCCAACCAACGTAACCTCGAACTAGTGCCAGAGTCTCTGGTAATCTATCGGTATTGGGTGGTTTCCATTAATGGGAAGATAAGTAGCAGTTATGGAAGCGAACTTAGGATTGAAAATGTCGAAAATATAATTTAAAAACTTACGATATTCACATAAATGTCAGAGTGTCGTTTGGAGGTTCCACTCCACCCTAATCCCTTTACTTATAATCAGACATTGAACTCAACACCTGTTTATTTTTTTCTCATTAATACTTCTGTCTGTCAAACCCACTGTTCCACAAAACCAATATTTAAAATTTTATGCAAATTACAAATTATTGCATGATCAGGTACAACTTTATTTAGTAACATACACGTTTTTAGTGTTACAACACTCAAAATATTTGTTTATTTTTAGTCTGTACTCGTGAATATAAAACCACTGTAAATTTAACCGCTTCAAACAGATGCAAATGAGAAAATTCAAAAAAAATATTTTCATGCCACAATCACATAAAATTAAATCAAAACAAATTTTTGTTACAAAACATGACATCCAAAATGGTAGTTGTTAAGGAACATAGCAACAAAAAAAAAAACAAATCCAAAAACCACACTATTAAGTGGTTACAATGCAAATAAATTGAAATCGTTAAAGGTGTGTTGATGGACACTTACAGTCCTGGTTGGGAGGACGGTTCATTTGGAAACACTTAAACGAGCCAGTAAAAGCGGCAACAGTTGACTTTATTTAAATGAAAAACCACATTAATTTAAGTGGGATTTACACTGCCTCTCTCAGCATAAAAAAAACATGTTTAAGTGATGAAGGCATAACTCTGAAAGTCGAGAGTTGCACCATGGCACCATATCTCATGCTTCTGTCAGTTACGGATACGATACTAAGCAACGCCTTCAGCAATAGTCTTTAACTATAAGGAACTACAGTTCTAACTCGTTCCCACGACAATCGGATCTTCGCTCCGGAACGACCCGAATCCAATTCGGCCAAGCATTCTCAACTCAGCGATAGCTGTATAAGACGGAAGCTTTTTCCACAGAAAAGAACTCCCGTTACCAACAGCATCGGAGCTGTTACAACAACAACAACAGTTCTACCTGATAATAGTGTGTCAAATATGAATTGCAACCGAACCTCACTGCAACTTGATGATGAACTAAGAGTTGCCATTTTCATTTGGTGCTTAGTGCTTTTCAGGCAAGAACTTATATTCACTTGCCGACTGGGAAAGCAATTGAAGTTCGTTTTCTATCCATAAGATAGCCGTAAATCGTAAGGAAATAGAAAAATATCTGATACATAATAAAAAATCCTATTCGCCACAACTTGTTTTAGATGTCCAAAATATATACTGAAAATAGTGGCAAGACATCTCGGGGATATTAAGAATACCCGCGAAAGAGGGCAAGAGGGCATTCAAGCGGGGCCAGTTGAAGCCACCTTATATGAATTTAACTTGATTAACACTCTATCAGCTTATTTTTACTTATTGTAGTTTTCATTTAAATTTTTATTAATTAATGTTTTTTTCTTCGGATGTTGGTCTTCATCTCAGGCTTCTTTATTCATAATTTTTTTAGAGTAAACTCCTTTACGATTTCAGCTAAGTCATTGTATAAAACATCAATAGCATAAGATTTATATTGGAGTAATTTTTTTAATGTTAATTTCATACATATATGACGACTAAGTGTCATAAATAGGATGACACGATGTCAGATGATCACATCTTGAAGATTTTTTTATTATTTTTGTTATAGTAATGATAATTAGAGTTCATTTTCATACGCCGCGACATATTTTTTGCTGTCATTTAGACCTGACATCTACATGACACTTTACATGACAAGCTTGAACATTGACTGAATTGAAATCAGTGCAGTCTTAGCACTCAAGACCCCATAAAATATGACGAAATTCTTTGTTTGAATTTGTCATCAGATTGTTACCAGTTTTCGCTTTATTTAACACTTGTCATTGTATTGATGATACAATTTTACTAACACGACGAGGTAAAGTTTTCTGTGAGTGTACTAAAAATATTGCCTTAAATTCTTGTTAACACACAAATATATGACTTGACTTAATGTTTGTTCGAAAATATTTAAATTTTATTTGCAGACACAAATTTTAAAAGGAAACTGTCATTATATCTGAAGATTACAACATAATTTAAGCACTAAATTACCTTAAACATTTCGTTTTCATTATTGTTTCCTCAAAAATACAACACAAGGAAACACTTACAATATCAAAAAATTGTTTTTTTCTTTTTGTATCTTTTTCATCATCCTCTCTGCCAACAGAAAAAGACTGCTGTAAAAAAGCAGATACATGTAGCAACTGAAATGTCAAGCCAGTACTTGTCTTACGTATGTATGTAAGTGTCTCATTAACCTTTAGATAAACAATTGTAATCTAATGAGTTCATTTTCATGTTTCCATTTTGTTTGCCTTCTAAATGTTGTTGGGAGTTTTTATTTAAGAATATTTCTTATGACTGCAAATACTGGAGCTCAACATTAGTGTCAGTGGAGGGAATCATCAAGAAAATGTGTGTTTTGGGGTGGGATAAATAAATTTTTTCTTTGTTTATTTTGTTTTTTTTTTTTTTTTTTTTTTTGTCAAGTAAATTGTTTATTTTTTTCTGTGTGAGGAGACATAAGGCTCACTCCCCTATTGTTGCCAATTTTCTATTTACTTTGTAAATGGAGCACAAACATACAATATGTTTAACCACAAGGGAATCATAAAAAGCTTTTGTGGCCTCCCCCCACCCCCAGCACTAAATTCGAATTGGAAAATATGATACCAAAATGAAGTGAAAGGTAAATGAAAATCTTTAATATGAAACTAAAATACTTTTTAACAAATAAAATCGATATGTCAGTGTACTCCCACATTTTAACCTATAGTAACTTTACTACCATTTTGTTAGTGCTGAAGGTAGCAAAGTACAAAAAACAAAATAGTAAAACTATTTCAAATTTAATCAAATTAATCATATCCAGTTTAACAGAAACAATTTCAAGGATATGTTCCAAAGGCTTAACAACTAACCATCACCTTTTTATGCGGAACTAATTTCATGAGAAAATCAAATTCATGTCATTGAATATTTAAAGATCTCCAAGGATTGCAACTAATCAACGCAAAATATTTCAAGAAAATACAATAAAACAAAGAAAGTACGAGTGATATATTCGGCTGTACCGCTTCTAACCTACCCTTCACCAAGCTCCAATATTCTAATACAATTTTCAGTTATATTTGATATTTTTTCCCACTGTTCATTTCCAAACAAAAGATTCCATTTTCCATACTAGGCCACTTCCATCCCTGCCCAAAAAAAAAGAAGTTTGAACGAAAAAAAAGAACATGATATAATTAACTAAATACGACAACTTCAGTGTGCTGTAGTATGTTGAACTCTAATCCCGATGATTCAAGGTTTAATACTGGGGCACCGTCCCATTTGTGTAGATTTAACCAAACTTCGGAACCGATATTTTATTTTTGCTGATTTTTAATACGAACAGTCTTCCAACACATACTTACAAATCAGTCTAATACCCAAGTCTACAACTTTTCTAGTGGCTTCAGAAATCTGGTTTCACCTTCAGACAGACGGACAAGTGGACAGACGGACATAGCCTAAACTTTCCGATCTATAAGGTTTTAGAATATATTTACTTGATAGGGTTCTTATAAATATTGTAGAAATTACATACGGAATGACAAACCTATAAATATCGTATAACATTTTTGGTGTAGGGTGTAATGTATCACTTTTAAAAACTTACTCAAAATTTAATCACCAATCAATTTTAATAGAAAATAAGTATTCTGAATGTGTTTGAAAGTTTTACTTTGTTTCTTATTGCCAGTATTTCAGACTCAAAGTCATCAGGAAATCGAAAAGATTATTTTACACCAAGAACAGCTGAGAAAATATCACTACCAATAGCGCAAATTCTTCTTGATCCATAAATTTGTAACAAGATACCATTACCGCACTATCGTGCCTCTGAGATAAGATAAGATGAAATATGCTGCCAGTATGTTTATAATTTTCTACGATTTCAGACTAGAGTAGTCAGGACTCAATGGGACTGTAGAAAACAAATGTGTGAAAGAATTTGTCGTTAAGTGTGCTCTCTGCTTTAACAAAAAACTTTCCGACAAAATTATCATGTGGATCTGTACAATGATTGTCAGACCAATGATTACGTACCGCGCAATTGTATGGTGGCAGAAGACTCTCCAGACTACGGCGAAGAACAAACTCTGCAAGGCTCAGTGAATGGCGTATCTTTTTGCTACAGTTGCAATGAGGTCATGTCCAACTTTGGCCATTGAGGCCTTGATTGGGCTAACACCTATACAAATCTTTATAAGATCCTCTGCGGCAATGGCTGCTTATCGGATGGCCATCGGCATCGCTGTGTTGGCAACGGGCATTCATCGATCCTGAATACACTGTCCTGCAGAAAACTGTTAGGGATGCGTAGCGACAGGATTATTTGTGAATTAAAGTTCAACAGGAGATTCAATGTCACAATTCCGCTTAGGGCCATGTGGAAGGGTAATGGTCCCTCTGTGGATTTTAGAAGTTTATGTTGGTATACGGATGGATGCAAAACTTTAGATGGTAGTAAATGTCCCTTCCGGCGGAAATACAGGCGATCACCAAATGTGTTCATATTAATTTGAGCAGAGGCATTAAAGGCGCGCATATAGATAGCTATCTTTTCCGATAGTCAGGCAGCCCTTAAGTCCCTAGTTTCATGCGAATTCCGTTCTAAGCTTGTCTTAGAGTGCTTTGACTCACTACAGAAGCTATCGATACGGAACAAGGTTTCCATTTACTGGATACCTGACCATAGCGGTCATGCCGCTCCTCTTATAGGCCCAGAGCCCTTTTGTGGCGTAAATTGGTCGACTGTAACAACTCTAATCAGAGAGAACGACATGTCGACCGCAAAGAAAGTTTGGGTGCCTTCTCCTGGTTTAAGGCAGGCCAAAGTATTGAAACAGCCATCCTCATACAGTGGCATCCTGAATTTCAACAGGAACGACTTACGGCTAGTTACTGGTTTCCTCTCCCGTTACTTTGGACTGAACTACCATCTTTGGAAAAGTAACCTAGTTCGCTCACCCTTGTGCCGTTTATGCCTGGAAGAGGATGGCACAACGGACGAGAAGGCGTGTTTTTCTTTCTGAATTTGTGTGTTAGGATGATATTAGACGGGCTTCTCCAAGCTGTGTTCTGACTTTCATAAGAAGAGTCATTCAGAGCTTGCTCTAATTTAGAGATCCATGGCACAAACGATCCAATAGGTGTTGCAGTGCCGGTCCTTGGACCAGATCTATTCACTTTTCTATTCTATTCCGACAAACGGGAAATTTTTATATAGATCGCGGTAAAAAAAAAACTTAAATCAACTCGCTAAATGTACGAGCAAATATACTTCCAAGATACACCGACACAGAAGTTTATAGATGCAATTTAACAAACGAGAAATTTTTATATGTTTCGTGACATCGAAATACCCTCACTATTACAGCAATTTGTTTATTCTAATGGAAATAAGATCGTTTTTATCTTTGCGAATACCGTTTGGCATTTCATATAGTCTTTTTATAGTTCTGTAGTTTTGTTAAATAACAGCGTAAGTCCACTTAATATGATTTTGATTTATTTATGCTAAATAACGCATTTTTAAATGCTGTTTTCGTAAAGAGTTTAATTAATAAACGTTTTATTAGGTCGACATCTGACACTTTCAGCATATTTGCAAAGATCTCGACTTACCTTAATTTTGCCTCAAAATTTGTTTATTAAAGTTTTATGGCGAATATTTATGAAAGTTTTAAGAAACCATTTTAGGGAAAAATTTATACTGTGTAATTTTAGATAACTTTTTGTTTTTGTGGAAAAACTTAGCAATAAGACACACGTCGTTATTTAAGGAAACCACTGAACTATTTTTTGCATTTTGGCGTTTTTTTAAATTTCTTTTTTTTGTGTTAGATATATTTTTCCTTTTGCGCAATCTTTTTCTAGTTATAGCGTTTTCATCGTTGTAGCGTTTTCTACATCTGCGCACTTTTTTTCGCTTTGACAACTGAATGTATTTTTGAGTTTGTGATTTGCCTTAATTTTAGCGGTTTTATGACAATTTCCGATTTAAGCGATTTTTTTAGTTTTCTGAATTTTTTTAAATAGTTTTTATTTTATATTTTCTGTTCTGCTGTTGAAAACTTTGAAGATATTTTCGTTATGGTGCTTTTTAGCGTTTTTATCGCTATAGCGTTTTGACAACTTTTTCTGTTTGAATGTTTTGTTCAGTTTTGCAAATTTTTTTTGGCGTTTTTGGCGATTTTCTTTAAGTTTAAGCGGCTTTAGCAGTTTCAAACGATGTTTGGTTTTTTGACAATTTCCATCATTCAAGCAATTTTTTAGTTTTCGGAATTTTTTACTTTTTAATTTTTATATTTTCTATTCTGTCGATTTTTTTGTTTTATTTTTAGTTTTTAAGCTATTGCATACCTTCTATCGCGGGCTTTGAGGCGACCGAATCAAAAAATTTTGAAACGTTTGTTTCTTAAGTCTTTTGTTTTTTGAAACGAAAAAACATGTCACTAATTTTGTTTCTTAAGTCTTTTGTTTTTTTAAGTATTTAAATCGCCCAATGTATGTTAACCCCTAAAGTATGCTATTGATTTTGATTTCATTAACATACAGTATTGCCAGAATAACAACGGAGTTATTAAACAAAACGTAATAAGTTGATAAAAATGCGATGCAATAGCTTTACCGCGGCAGTCCCCGAGTGCCACAAGTATTTTTTAATATTTCGTTAGGGCAACTTTGAAGATATTTTCGTTATGGTGCTTTTTTAGCGTTTTTCGCGCTTGGTATACTCTAGTAGCCAGTCAGACTTTGTCTAGGCCTGACCTAACAAAATTTTTCATTTAATTTCCCAGTTTCGTTTTGGCGTATTTTTTCAATTTTCGCAAATTTTTTCTGTTTTAGGGATTTTTTTCGCTCTGTCAACTTTTCCCAATTTTTGAAAGTCGTTTTTTTTTTATTTTACGTGGTTTTAACTTTTTGCAGAGCAAGTTTTTATTTTAGCGTTTTTTTTTTCTTCTTTGGCGAACTATTTTTTCTTTTCAGCGGGGTTTGATTAGTTTTCAGTGAATTTTATTTATTTTTGTGACTTAATTTTCAGCCAATTTTTCGTTTGCCGATTTCTTGCCTGTTTCTGTAGGTTTTTTTTGGATCTAACAATTTTCTCCGTGTTTGAGTCTTTTTCCTGTTTTAGCGATTTTTATTTGTTCAATGCTTTTTCACTTCAAGTTTTTAGCTTTTCGTGTTTACTTTTAATATTTAACATTATTTTCTCGCGGATCCATATGTCGTGCCTTTTTTGTTCCACAAAAAATAGCATGAGATTCATTAAAGAGAATGAATCGGAGTACTCAAATCTGCAATCAATTGCAGAGTGTTGTACAAAGGAACAATTATCTAATTGTCCCAACCGAATTTTGTTGCTTCCAAAAACTTTTCGGTATCATTTACATTATTGTTAAATTCCAAATAATTTTGAATTAGTATATTGATATAATTTCTACAAAAATTTATATCTCCAGAGTAAACTAACAAATTTTAAATGGGGCCATAAATGTAGATTAAAGCAATTATAATTTTTAATATGCAGAAATGTATGTCCATGTGTGTTTCTGTGTGTGTGTTGCAACAATAACATAAGTGTTTACGGTTGAATGAATGGATTAATGACAGCAGTTTGTATTAAATAGCAAAGTAAAGCAGCAACAAAACCCAGGCAGCTACTACTACTACTACCTACCTTCCAGCCAGTCAGACATTTAAGTTTCAACATCAGGTATTAAAATAATAATCTCATTTAATATGGCTTTGGTGCTGTAGTAGCTGTTATAGTTATGGCATCACTTGAGAGTCATAACAAACATTAAATTAATGATTAAATAAATATAATAAACGCAGGATATGGTACAGGCACAGACACAGTTATAAAACTACCAATAGACTGATGGATAGTGGCAGAGAGAGAGAGCGAGAGCGAGCGCGAGAGGGAGATTATTAAAGTATTAAAACATTAAATGCCACCTTTGTCCTTTATAACTTGGTTAAAATTTCAACTATTCTATGGCAATAAAATGCATCTAAATGATACATGGCATGTAAGAACTACTCAAAGCTACTCATATGTTATACGAATATGCATATGTATGCATTTTTAATCCTTTTGTAAATAGGAATATGCATGACATGACATGCTTAGCATGCTAATAAACTTTTAAGCCTTTTTAACTTTATCCTGCCACAAGTGCAATAGATATTTTTTTTTTTCAATTGTTTGATTCAATATTTAATATATTTTAGTTTAGAAATTTACATTGCAGCTCGGAAGCACCTTCTTTCGTTTTTTTAAATTTTTTTTTTTCTGGAAATTTTTGAAAGATTTCTCGAGTGACCCCGACGAAATTCTTTACTTAACCGCACAGACTTATTGTGAACATTTATATAAGACATATTTTCGATACAAATTAGTCCCAGTTTCGGTTTATGGCAGTTGCAGGCAAATTTTGTTTGCTTTTAAGACGGTGTATTATAGGGTTAAAATACTCAAAAAAAATGTTTTACAGAGTTTAAATTATCCCTTAAATGTAAAAAAATTGAAAATTTGCTATGGATATTTGCTTTTTTAAATAAGCGACTAAACGACCTCTAAAGAGAAGTAGTAGAGGGTTAATATATTTCCTAACAATACTCTGAGTAGTTTTGCATAAAAGTACTTAACCTAACTTATCCCTTAAACGTAAGGAATTTTAAAATTTTTTATAAAGATTTGGCTTCAAAAAAAGACTAAAAGACCACTTAGAGGGTTCAAATATTTTACAAAAATATGCTCCGTGGAGTTTTGCATAAAAGTATAGAATATACAATTTTCCTTAAATGTAAAGATTTAAAAATTTCCTATGGAGATTTGCCTTTAGAAAAATAGGCAAAAAGACTACTACAGAGACGTATTACAGGGTTGAAGAACTACCTAAAAAAAAATATTATCCATGGAGTTTTACATAAAAATAAGGAATTTAAGGTTTTCCTTAAATGAAAAGAATTCACAATTTTCTATGGAAAAATGCCTTTGAAAAAAGGACTAAGAAGCCACTACATAGACGTACTATAGGTTTAAAATATTTACTAAAAATATTCTCCATGGAGTTTAACGAAAATCTACTGAATTTAACTTTACCCTTAAACGTAAGTACTTTAAAATTTTTCATAAATGTACGGAATTTAACTTATGCCTTCAACGTAAGGACTGAAGTATTTTCTATAGTGATTTGAATTTGGAAAAATTAATAAAAATACCACTACAGAGACGTATTATAGGGTTAAAATATTCTCCTGAAGTTGTGCATAAAAATACTGAACCTAACTTATCCCTTAAACGTAAGTACTTTAAAATTTTTTTAAAAATTTGCTTTCCAAAAAAAGGGCAAAAAGACTACTACAGAGACGTATTACAGAGTTAAAATGTTTCTAAACAATATATTTTGAAGTTTTTCATAAAAATATTCAACTTACTTGTACCTAAAGGCCTAAAAGACTACTAGAGGGAGGTAAAAATATTCCCTAAAAATATTCTTCATGAAGTTTTGCATAAAAATACTAAACCTAGCTTATCCCTTAAACGTTAGTACTTTAAAATTTTCAGTAAAGATTTGCTTTCAAAAAAGGGGCAAAAAGACTACTACAGAGACGTAGTACAGGGTTAAAATGGTCCTATACAATATATTTTGAAGTTTTTTATAAAAATACTCAAACTTACTTGTACTTAAAGACGTAAAACGTTCCTTTAGAGATTTGCCTTCAAAAATTGACTAAAATACTAATATAGGGAGGTATAAGAGGGTTAAAATATTCCTTAACAATATTTTGTGGAGTTTTTCATAAAAATATTGAAACCTAACTTATCCCTTAAACGTAAGTAGGTACTTTAAAATTTTTAGTAAAGATTTGCTTTCAAAAAAAGGGGCAAAAAGACTACTACAGAGACGTAGTACAGGGTTAAAATGTGCCTAAACAATATATTTTGAAGTTTTTCATAAAAATACTCAAACTTACTTGTACTTAAAGACCTAAAACGTTCCTTTAGAGATTTGCCTTTAAAAATTGACTAAAATACTACTATAGGGAGGTATAAGAGGGTTAAAATATTCCTTAACAATATTTTTTGGAGTTTTCCATAAAAATATTGAAACCTACTTATCTCTTGTACTTAAAGACCTAAAAATTTTGTTTAGAGATTTGCCTTCACAAAAAGGGACTAAAAGACTACTACAGAGACGTATTACAAGGTTAAAATATTCCTTAAAATTATTTTAAGTAGACTTTTACATATGACTACAGAGTTCAACTTATTGCTTCAAGGTAATAAAATTTCCTATAAAGACTTAATATAACAATACCCTAAACGGGCTGTAGGGATTTGAGCTGCCCAAAAATAAAATGTAGATGTTAACCCTCAAAGTGTCCCTCCACTAGAACTTTTTTTTTGGACCGTCGTTATTTTTTTTTTTTTAGGCGTTTATCTCTAAACGACAAGGCACCTAAAACCGCCTGGAATAGAAAATATATTTTGGATTGTAGAAGATTGCAAGGAAATCAGAAGAAAAAACACTTCTGTAGGGACGAAGGAGTTGTGAAAATTTTCTTACGAAGTGGGAAATCCATTTCAAATATTTATTCAAACGTGCTGCAAAGTATAAAAATGGACCACAGTTAGAGAGAAAATAACTTTTAACGAGCACATACTGGTTTCAAAGGATGCCACCACTCCGTAACTCGAGAGAAATAAAATTACGAGATTGTAGCGAATTGACGAAAATTCCACGCTGTTATGTTCTTTTGTGTATGTGGGAATTTATTGACTTTCCATCAGCTTCTTTTTATCTCATCTCATATTTAATTCTTTCACTTTTGTGGACATGTTATTTGAATTCTTCATCATCAAAAGTAAAAAAGACAGACCGTTCCAGCAAACTTGTATTTCAGTTCCAAACCAGAATTAGAATTAAAAAAAAAATACTTCATTTAATTTAGCACTAGGCACCAAATCCCTGTCTTACAAATACAACAATTAAAAGCTCTAACTACTTGCCCAAGTGAGTCTCTGACCAATTTCAATTTTGTGGGTGCTACAAATATCCTTCTTCTTTTTCTAAATGCCAACATACATATTTTATTAAGGCATCTATCGTTTTTCTTACTGTATTTATCTTTTTTTTCCTTCTCTAAAATTAAATGCATATATTAAGGCGTTACTTAGATTACACATACACACACATAAATTCAGCATACTTTGGGGATATTTTTGTGGATATTTTCGTTAGTAATGTTTAGTTTAAACAGTTCCAAGGGGTAAAATAACTATATTTAATTTAGAAACTTGTTAGTTCATGATTTAATTGTAATAAATTATCATTTCAAATGCCAAGAATTTCTGTTTATTTTATTTTTTAAGTTGGGGTGGGAAAAATGTGTGAGATTGCAGCTAAAACAAAACGAAGAAGATTAAATCGAATAGAAATTTTAGCACTTTAATTTTAAATGATTTTTAAAATTAAATTAGACATAAAAAGTTATTTTCGTATTAAAAAAAATTCTTACATTATCGATTTGTATATACATACCGCGGATAAATTAAAAGCAAATAACATTTCTTTTTCTGTGGCAATAAAAATATTATTCGATTTGAAAACAATTCCCAACGGCATTTATATTCGATTTGCAAGAAATATTCTTCAACTGCAGCAACTATTGCCACTATAAAATAAGAAACAGATACATACATTCGTAGAAATAAAGAAAATATATCAATATTTTATTCAAAAGACAATAAAATTTATAGAGACAATGACAAAAAATAAAAAAAAGGATGATAAGAAAAAATAAACCAACATTAAATAAAATGAAGCTAATGTTTCGATTATGGATAAGTAACCAAACGCTGGATCTAGCGTTGCCATAATCAACGCTAAATCCAGCCGGTTTACAAGAGAGAGCTAGAGCAAGAAACAGAGGAAGAGAAATAAGAAAGTAGATAAGCAGGCATATATAGAATCTCTGCACTATTGTTGCGTCCCGTCCCGTCCCGTCTTATCGACGTGCTTGCGATTCCAGCTCATACAATACAAACTTCTTTTTTTAATTAGGACTAGCACTCGGGAGATGACCCCTACGGTAGGGTAGAGAATATAGATGTTGAAAAGAAGGCTTAACTCTTTTACAACTCTGCTTTGCGCGCTATGTTATTTTTTTAACAGCAATTTTGAGGCACCCCTGATGTTAAGTTGACGCATTAACTTTGTTAAGCTGTATTAGCAGGTATTTTATTAATTGTTTTACTTCGCCGATGTTTCTGCTAACCGACGAAAGAGGGCTATGTTGTGTAAATTAGCTTGGAACAGCATCAATCGCCGTGTTAACAGTTGACGTCATTTGAAAGATCTGTTGCCGGTACAAGACAATGAGATCTTAAAATTATCTAGAGTTCAACAATAATAACGATCTTTCGATCGCTAAAACTCTTTATGGAGAACAACAATCCTATTTCTAACGTTATATTTATTGTCTGGGTGGAAAACCTTTACAGATGATCATGCAAAACTTAACGATCACACAAAGAGTCACCTAAAATCCTTCTGTTAGTTTTAAGAGAAAGTTTTCTATGCATCCTAAGAAGCAAATTAATTATGAAACTATTGTCCAGATAAAGAAGTTTTTGAAACAGAACCAGATCACACACACTTGACAGCTCATATGCTGAGATGTGGAAAGAACTAGTGTAAAATTTGTGTGGTTGTGGACAACTTGCCTAGGACAACCGCACTAGACTAGATTTTTTTTTTTTCAAAAAGGAGTTCAAACAAACCCCGCAAAGCGATTAGCTTGTCTGCAGAAAACACACAGGATCTCTGGCCGGAATCGAACCGACAACCTCCGGACTACTAGTCTAGCATTACCAAGTATCAGCCACGGTGGCACCAAAGCACGATCCCGGAAAAAGATTGGTCGGAATCCCCTAACCCAGATTAACCACAAAAAATTGAAGAAGCCTTGTGAGGTCCTTGTTTACAGGTGATTTGCTAAATCTTTGCTATTGTGCCGACATGAGAAGCTGCGAGGAGAGTTTAACTGGAGCAAGGAATCATTTAGGGACCAACAAAATTCGATTAATGACCCCTGGAAATAGGACAATAAAGTTAGTTTATAGATCAACTTAAATAGGAATGAGTCCTGTAGCTTGAAATCCGAATTGATGCAGATTTGGCAAAAATGGTAAATTCAACGTTGAATTATATGGCTACCAGGAAGATATCAAATGAAGTTTCCACAAACATATTGCAGCTACTCTAAGTCTGTTCAATCCTAATAGAGGAAAGCGTCAGGCAAGTCTTCGAGGATTACTAACGTGCAACAGTAAAGGCAAACAAGGTAGCATATTAATTCACAAATTTAAGACGGTATTGTGACCCTTTGTAGAATAAAAAAAGGTTACACAGAAACGTGAGGTACTGATGTGAAAAATAACCCGACATAAAGAGTCGTACAAAATCTTGAGAGGATAAAATAAAGAAAGAATACCAGAAACGTATCATAAGCCTTTAAAGGACGAAAAGATTTACAATCGGAAGGCATGATCATGTTCAAAGACTGATCTTAGAGGATGCTGAGAAAATGCTGACAGTTGTTATTAATTTGATCCAACTAGCAAATGCAGTGGACAAGAGAAAGAAGGCCAAAACAGGACCCAGGAGATGAACTCTACATATGGAAGAAAAGAAATGTATGAAGTATATATACCTACTCCAGCAGAATACTAAATACAGTACCACCCACTTCAACTCCTTTATCCACCTTCGTATTCTAAAGACAAACATCTTTTACCATCAATTCTCACTCGACAAAAATAAAAGAAAAAAATAATGAAATAAATAGAGTTTACAAACAAACTTTATTTATTTATAGCTGCGTATGTGTATTAATCTTAAGTGAGTGTATTTCTATCTGTGTGTGTGTATGTGTGAACACAAACCAGCACATTTACCTGTATTTACCATTATCCTTGTGATGATGTGTTTATTTGCTTACATACATACGAGTATGTTCATGTGCTTAAAGGGTAAAAGTAATATAAAAAATAAATAAATAAAAAGTCTGTTTGGGGGAATATTTAAACGCGAGTGTTGATGGAAATTTATTGTTATTATAAGCAGCCACACAAACACACACTATCCCACAAAATTATTCAGGCAAAAACTTATATCACACTTACACAGACTTCGATTTCTCTATGGCAATATTTTAAAACGTGCAGATTAAGTCATATAACGTGCAGCACGTTAACAGGACATTATCATTTATGTATATGAGTTTTATGGTATTAAAAATATTATATGTAATGGATAAAATCGATAAAAGACTACAGAAATCGATAAAGATTATACTTAAGGTTTTAGCTCTTTAAGCTCTTAAGCCAAGAAGAGGATAGTCGGAAGTGAAAGATCAGCAATATTGCAGGGAGGTACGTCAGCAGTAACTAGAACGGGGTTTTAGGTCATGATGAAACTTCATATATAAGGCAAGAAGAGGTTCGGCAGAAGTCGATGATCGGCAATATTACAGAAACGTAATTCACGAGTACTTAATTAAAAGGAAACGCAAAGGTTTCAAACGTTCCAGCGCTCTTCTGACATTAAAAGAAAAGAGATCAGTATCATGATCACGTTAACGTACAGAAAGCTTGAGGGTGGCGTTGGCTGAAGTGGTTAGCGCATTGACTACTAAGCAAACAATGATTTGGGGCCTTAGTTCAAACCCTTGCTAGAGCACGTCAATCAACATCATTAATTTCTCTAATGTACATCAGTGAGACATTGTATTAATTGTTGTCGGACTATTTTAGTGATGAAGGCATAGCATTGGTCACTAAAACCTGTTCCGACAGCGATTTATGCTGTTCCAAGCTAATGTACACAACATCGCCCTCCTTCGTCGGTTAGCAAACACATCGGCGAAGTAAAACAATTAATAAAATGCCTCCTAATACAGCTTAACAAAGTTAATGCCTCTACTTAACACCGGAGGCGCCTCAACACTGCCTTAAAAATTAACATAACGCGCAAACCAGAGTTGTGAAAGTGTTAAGTCTTCTAGATTTTCAACATCTCTCTTCTCTACCCTATCCCTCTCCCTGAGTTCCGGCACAGTGCACTGCATACGTAGGGGTCATCCCCTGAGTGCTGGTCCTAATTAAAAAAAAAAAAAAGCTTCACCTACCTACATTGCAATGAGGTGAAATGATCAGCAAGAACCCACACCACATAGCAAGGATCTGCACCACTACACAATTATATGAAGTTTTTTAGCGTAGGTAGCGCCAAATGGCAGAATCGTCATAGATTTTCCTAATTTTTATTTTCAGATCAATTCATATAACAATGGATCCGAGTGGAAGTGTGCTTAATTCTTTCTAACCCACCATTAGTTCTATGCAGCAAACTTGGCAACCATATCACTTTAACTTACCGCTGCTGGACATTCTTAGGAAGAAGTACAGGTAACTCACATCATAACTCTCAACAATTATTATCCTTGCGTGTCCTTTCAGTTTTTTTTTATTAATTTTTAGTATACCTTGGTAAATTGCTCACATCAAATATAATAATTTTTTTTCATGTCATTTATTATTTTTAAATCATTAAATAAATCCCAGTGATTCTGTACGTTTCAACAAAAAAAAAAAATCTCTTCTCTTCGTTTCCTTCATCAAAGCACTTACATATGAACACAACTAAGTATGTTTGTTAGAAAGGGAAATCTGTTGTCAGTTTCAGTTTATATTTTCCTGGAAACAGTGGCACTAGATTTATTAAATTAGAACTAAAATTGTTATGCTCCAATAGCAACAGTAAGATTGAAAGGCAATAAAAATATTTCAGTACTTTCTGAGAGCAGAGCAGATAAAATTATTTGTAAATTAAAAAAAAAATCTCTCTCTCTACTCTCACTACTGTATGGTTCTTCCTGATTTTATCTTCTATTTTCTATCCTTTATAATAATAATGATACAGGCTTAAATGCTGAATATTATAATTGTGTTATTTTATATCGTTTATCCTTTTCATTGTTCACAACAAATTTAATTTCAAGAGAAAGTGTTTCCGTGCTAAAGTTTATACTTATTTAAAATTTATATAGTGTCTGCATAAAAGGGCTACAAGTGAGTGAGAATGCAGAAAATTACTACTGGTATATTTATTAGTCTTCGTTTCATATAATATTACTCTGGGTTGTTTATTTGTTTAAGAGTTTTTTGCTGTTGTTAAGGACTTTTATACAGCAGGATGTGCGAATAGTTTATTTCGCAATAATGTTGCCTGTTAAAGAAAGCATAGTGTACGTCAGATAATTTAATTGCCTGGAAATGAAAAAGGATTTCATTTCCTTTCTCTTCGTGTTTGTGAGGTAGACCATAATTAAGGTTTAACTTTTTTTTTTATTGTTATTTTTTGTAAAGAATTCCCTTAAGGTCTTCCTAAGGTTTTGCGGCTTTATTTTTTGTCTGTTTAATTTTTATTTATTTTTTTTATCAAAATCTTACCCTTATTAAGAAAAATCAAATAATTGTTTGATAATTTGATGAGATAAGGAAAAGAGAATTAAATTTTAATTTTTAAACATTTATTTTCCAAAAAAAAAATAATCCTGACAAAAAAACGACTTTAATACAAAAATTTAATCAAACAGATTAAAAAATTAATGGAACTCTACAAGGATAAAATTCAGTTCTAGTTTATATTTTATTTGATTTCCAAATTATTTTATGAGACCAAAATGTGTAATCCTGTAGTAGCTAGTCGTTGTAAGTTAGATAGCCTTCCCATAGCATGTCTTTCACCAATGGTAGCATTTGTCCAGATGCAAATAGTTATCTTTGCAGGTGGTGGAAGGGCAACTTAGTTATTGCTAATCCGAAGCAAAATTTACTTTTTCTTAAAGCTTGAAGTCTACATTAGCAATATAACATTGAGTTTTTCAAAGATCTGTGTCAAAGAATTGGTCCTTTTAAATTGCAAAACAAAAAAAGGGAGAGTACTGAAGTAAAAATAATTGTAGATATGAATAACCATTAATGGTCAGTATAAGAAAGTGTAGATATCGTTATGGAAATATACGAAATTTACGAGTTTTAGATCTAAACGTGTTTAAGGATGCTGAGGTTTACTCCTTTAAGACTTACTTTCTACAGTTCAAATAAACTAGCGCAAAGAATCGATAACCAAACTTACAGGCAGATAAAAAAAAGGTATCAGATTGTCTCGCAATTGTCTCATCATCAACTATATGTCCTGGAAGATGTTAGAGCGCAGCTGGCGGAGATTGTCTTTCCTGCTAGTGAAGGATAGAGAGACTAGAAGTACCAAATTGTTTCCTCTTTCTCCTCCTTATTTTGACAGGTTTTGTAGAAGAAGTACGAGCCTGATGAAGACGTTGAGGATGCACATGTTGAGGACTTTCTTCTTTGCCATTTTCTTATACGACAGAAGTGACATTATCCTGATTTTCTTAAGATTTTTGTTCGATGCCCGCGTTAGACCGGCAAACTATTGGTAAAAAAAAAGTACAATCACAATTGGGTGTTCAGATTATGTACTATTCGGTATTGCGCAGTGGAATACGTGAAACAGCACACTGTCTCCTCTTCCTCTTTGTTTTGACAGCCTTGCAAGTAGAAGTGTAACACTGACTAAGGTTTGATGAAGGTTTCTGCCCCCCTTTCGGATACAATTATACTGTACTGGCAGCCGAATTGAATCCGTAGTTAAGTTACCAGTAAATGACAGATTCCCAGCAGTTAGCAAGTTGCCTCATTTTCTTTTATAGAAGTTTTAAAGCGGTATTTTCATTAACCCAGCAAAAACTACTGCTTCGGCCGAAGCAGGTTTGTATGGGAGAGATACTTGTTGTTGTTGTGTTTTTTGATGATTTTTTTTTCGCGATGTCCCACTTTGGAGCTCTTGTTTTTTACATAAAAGAGCGCTCTTTTCTAAACATCCGAAATGCGCTAATATCATGTTTGAATTATCTGAATTTTGTCTTCGTTTTACTGCGTCATCTACTCACATACATAATTCATCTGGAGGCAAATACACAACTTTAATTGAATAAGAGAGTGAGAGAGGCAGAGAGCATCTAAATGAAATTTTATCTTCCATTCGTTGTTTACTTTATTATTCGTGTCAACTAAATGTAATCAGCCGACCAACTTCAACGTGCTTAAAAATAAGTTGAGCGATCTCTCTGCCTTCTTTTTGTGCAGCCTCGGAAGCGCTTCAAAACAGCGCATCTCGAAAGCATGAAATTTTGTTACTGCTTTCAGAAACATAATAATTTTTTGCTAGGAATCTACTTTGTTTGACAAATTTTAAATGTCTGCTTATCACACCGAGAGTATTTGGTTATAGAGTGTTCTGGAGCAGTAAGAGAGCTCTATCCGAACAACAGTTCTTAAAACTTATTTTTTCAATTATTAATTCAAAATGATCTTCTCTAGTGATATTAATTTCGTACTTGCGACGAAAACCGCACCACTAACTGGCTTTGGAACTGGTATGATCATTGCTAGAGGACACCTCATACGTTTTATAAATTGTAAGTAAAGAAAATAATTTTTTATCCGCCTCAGCTTCCAAAAGAGAAGTTATATACTTCTCTCCACGTAGAGGTACTAACATTTTACCTTTTAAAACTAAACCTGTTCGTACTAAACTTTTCTATTATTTTCCATTGATGTAAATGAATATTAATCATACGCTAAGGTGTTTTCGTTATATTTTATTTAAATTTTTAATATAATTTATTTCAATACGAGTATAATAAATCTTATTTGTATTTATCGTATATATGATAAAAAACAATCTACGTGATAAATATTCTTTTTTTGTTACTATTTAACATTCTTAACAATTTACAACCACTATTTAACCATAAAAAAAATCATTGTTAACCAATATACCACATGGCAGTAAAATTATATTGAGAAATAAAAAATATAAAAACTCAGGTCTAACAAACAAAAGGTCATTAAAACTTTGGCCTATATACACAATAACTTACAATAACATTTGTAGACATATATATGATTCATATACGTATGTACTCGTATGTACGCCTATAAGGTGATTTTTTTTGTGTTGCTTAGCTTTATCAGAAATTTTCTTAACAGATATTTTGTGAGTCCGCTGAAAAAAAAATATATATTCCCTCAGCTGATCAGCTGCATCGATGACTTGTTCTTAGAAAAACAAGCCTGGGTTTTTTAGAACGAGCACTCAGGATATGTCCATTGCTCTTTTGCAATGCATTGTGCCAAAACTTAGGGAGAGAGATAAAGTAGAGAAGATAGATGGTGAAAATTTCAGTGTCAAAGAACATTTTACTGCACAGAAACAAAATGAACTAATATTTGGGAAATTTTACTTAATCTGAGTTCAAAGCCGCCTATGCCATTTCTTACACAAATGTGGAGATTTTTTTTTTTTTTTTTGATGTTTGGAATAACAAATTTTGTCTTTCACAGGAAATTTCTTTTATTCACAAACGGTATAATCATTAATTTGACGGGTTGGGTAAATTTTAAATGTCGAAAATGTATCGAAGCGACAGTATTTTCGATATGAGTGTTCTGGAGCACTAAAAGATCTAAACAGATATTTTTGTGATCAAATCATGACACACAGATCACATAAACAATTTACTAAAATCTAGTTTAGTGTTTATCCAATTAATAACTAAATATAACGTGTGACGATGTTGTCATAGGAAAAACGTCTTCAAATAATTGTAGAGTATGGTGCAAACCTCAGCTGTGTGGTGTGAGATTTTGCTATACATTACGCTTTCTGATAGTGCTGATCTTTCTCTGATGTTAGCTGTGAAACTTCGGATGGCTTACTCTTTTTTTATTAAATATTTTTTAAGGAAATTGCATACTTTACGAAATACAGTAGTTTTAAAACCATCGCTTCATTTACTCGTGATATCAAAATCAACCGCTTAAAAAATCATTGTATAAATATTGTATGATGACATTAAAAAAATCCAACATCATGATGACATATCTTTGCATCGAAAAAAAACAGATCATAAAATAGTTGTATTTCAACGAACACACATGAGCTGTAAAGCATTTCAATACTCTGGCTAAAAGAATGTTTTTCTTTTTTTTTTTGCAATTCATTTTTAATATTTGCTCTGTTTGCTTCTCCTCTTACATTTCATTGTTTTATTTACATGAACAGTTTTTTATATTTCTATCATTTATTTTTGTTATCCTTGTGAGCCATTATTCGAGTATTTGCATCTCGATTGCCAACGGGATTTTTAGCACAAACGCACACACCACCACTCTCGATATGTTGATTGTTGTTTGCAAAACATTTGTTCAATGACAACTTCTATGGTTGCAACAGCAGCAACGACATCACAGCAACACAGTCAGTCAGCCAGCCATCTATCCAGCTAAAGTTGTGGCCTCTACTAACTGCAGCAGCTGCTGCTGCTGTTAAATGTCGCCTAAGGATGGGCTATACTTTTTCCTTATTTATTTCTTTTTCCATTTCTATTTTGTTCATTTTGCTGTTTACATTTTTTTAATATTGTTTGTAGAGGATTTTATTTAAACACTGCACAATACGAAACTGCCATTTAATTTATCATATTTATTTGTAAAACGAAAACAACAACAATTATTGTTGCTACAACAACATTTATTTTGAATTAAAAATATTTATGGAAAAATAATATGGCCAGCTAAAACTATCGTAGTTATATTAATCATTAACTATAAGAAAACTTTAGTATACTTTTAGGGATTTAAGAAATGTTTGTATGCTTGGTGGGTATATAGATAGGCTGTGAGACTCTCACACCGCCTCTTAACTACAGATGCTGAAAAACTGTTTAAGAAGGCGTATTATGAGAAAAAAACTATATAATAAACCTTTTAATGGGCGTGGAAAATACCTGCTCTGGCATCATAATGTTGCTGAGTTACGAGAGTCGAAGATTTATGCAGAGTTTTTTAAAATTCAGTAAAGCGGAGAATATGAAAAATTATTATTATTAAAATTTTTTGGGCATGACACTGCCTACTTTTCCAATCAGAAACCCTTACTTTCGAAGATATTGTGTTGATGTGTCGTCCACATGTCTCATGAAAAGTTTCTCCAACTCTGATCCATGTTTTGTTAGTTGGTCATCTCTAGGCTTTCTGCTGTTCTAAGGCCATGCAAGATTTTACACCGAAAGTTGCTAAAGCGATGGTAGTGTAGTTGCTTTTTTCAGCCGCTGCAACTGACCCCACAAGAATTTCCTCGACAACTATTTCGAAGAAGGTGGTTCAAAATCCTCCCATTTATTTTTGTCCTAGTATTATTTCCATTTTATTTTGTATTTTTCCATTTTATTTTTCTCTTTAGTTTTTTTTGTTTTCTGTTACAGGATAAAAGCTTAAGTGATTGTGCCTTAGGCATTTTTAAAGTTCTGTTTAAAAGAGTGTGCAGGATGGATGATTTGGTTTTATTTTATTTTATTATTTTTTGTTGTGCAAATATTTTGGGAAATATTTTTTTTTTTTTGGTTTTTTTTTTTTTTTTTTGTTGTTTTAAAGTGTTTCGTTGTCATATTTCTATAGCAACTGCCAAAAGTTTATGAAAAAGTTTTATAGTTAGTATATGTTTATAATTTTTTTTATGCACAAACAATTGGAAATACAGTTAGAGAAATTTTCTTTTAGGTTTGAAACAAAAAATTTCCTTTTTAAAATTTTGGGAGACTTTAGCAGAAAAATACTGTTTCATACCAGTTTTATAACAAATTAAAAAGTACTTCGAAAAAATTAAAAAAATTATGTCATAATGTTACAATTTTCCTTTAAGGGAAATTTTTTCACCAAGGGAAATTTTTGATAATGTAAAGCAAAACGAACTAGAATAAGTTATGCGTTTAAAACAAAATTTCCTACCATTGGAAATTTTTTGTTAAAATTTCCCTTTAGGGGAATTTTTTTTTTCATGTCAAATGTACACCATATAAGACACCAAGAACTAAAACTATTAAAAATAATGTGATTAAAATGAAATTTACTTCCTCGAGAAATTTTTTATTGTCAAGTCAAAATTAATTTACATTTAAAGAGTTTTTTCAAAGTTCTTCAATGCTACAATAAATAATACATATTGATCATGCCTGTGTAAGATCAATAAGAAAGAAATATTAAATTACACTTAGGGAAATTTTGTATCTTATCGTACTTGAGCTTGCACAGTAGGGTTGCTAGTTGATGAAGAATTTCAATAGACTTGTACAAATGCCTCATACATATGACAGTAAAGTGTACTTGTCCCACGACTATTGAAAGTGGGAGTAATACAATATATTCCCACATCGTGAGCATTTCGCTGCTCTCGATATATGGGTGTACGTAGGCTTCAGAATTCCTGTTCTAACAGGATGGCCATGGTAGGCTATTCTGTTCAGAAAGAGAGGTCGGTAACCTTTCTGATCGTGGTAGTGGCACATAAGGTTCTTTATGTTCTCTTTTCTTGCCTTTTCATTGTTATTAGATTCAACCAGCGGTGGTTATAGGAAAGATTCTGGGCTCCAAAACTACAGTGGGACGTTTAATCGTATGAAACTTTGGAAATTTAAAAGTTCCCTATTTCTAATTGTTTCAAAGTGAGGTAAGAGGATTATTATTATTATTATACAGTTTTTCTCAGTGTATCTAATATCCGGTTTGAGGCAGTTTCTGATTTTGAGTGTAAGATATCATTATACGTCTATGAAAAGTTTTTTTCAAAAACTAACAAAAGAGCGGAGTGATAGGGACGGTCAGGAATAAGGGCAATACTAGTGAGACTCTGTATACTATAAAAATTTAAGGCAGCCTTAAAGGTTCTTACTGTGAACCTCCCGCAGTAGGGCTGAACTATTTGTCAGATCATTCACCAAATAATTTTATTTACATGAAGCAGAAACTAATGCAATTCTCGTATGAAAATTTCTCATATAAATTGTATAAGTAAGAATCATCATATTGAACCGATGCATCAGAAGTGATAATGGGAGTGTGACGGCTTGCAAAAGCGTTGAAAATCGGAATATTAATCACTAGACGATATACTTTTTAAAATATTTCTTTAAAAAAAAAAAAGGTTATGAAATTTAAGCCATTAATTTTTCTCCGTGCATCTGTACTTAAAGTCCTGATCATAATGCGGTAATTTCGGTTTTTTCAAACTACTTAAATTTCTCATTTACACACTAATACTTATAAATGCTTATATATATTAAAGTACATATATAGAACATGCATATACATATGAACGTATGTATGCATGTATATGCATGCAAGGGCATGTGAATTTTTTTAATGTGTTTGTAGTTGCTATAAATAAATACTCGTACGTTATGTATGAGTATCTTTGAAACTTTTGCATAATGTTATAGATTTGTTTAATGGTGTGTAAGATTTTAGTTTACATTTAGTTTTAAGATGAAAAAAAAAAAAAAAAAAACAAAAATAGACAATACGGAAACATTTCAAAAGAACTTGAAAAATATGGTAAAATATTTTTATAAATTTTAAATAATTCATTAAGAGATTTGCACACAAATTACTATTTTACTTTCGTCTTGTTAGTAAAAAATCTTGTAATGAATGTAGACCGAAATAAAATATTAAGTCGCTTCAGAACTTTTGAAGAATTTTTGGCATCAATATCTTATGGTGTTTTCTTTTCTACAAACAAAAAAAAAATGGTTCACCTCCATGCAGAAAATGTACTTTGGTGTTCGTTTCTTAAAATGTTTTGTGTTTGATACTAAAAGAATCGCCCTCACTAATGGTGGATGCCATGCACTTTATGCCCCGTAAAAATCGACAGTATTGATAGTGCCCTGTAAAACTTAGCTGTCAGCTGTTAAAAACAGGGCGTTCCACTTTTTCATAAGTTGTGTTTTGTTCTAGTGAAATAACAAGCTGTATTATTACACGGTTGGCAATACATTTTATACATGTGCCTTTCCTTGTTGTGGCATTTTGTGTGTGGAAAAGAAAACACCATAAGTGCATATTTTTGCATATTATTGCATATTTTGCATATTACCGACTGCAGCGCTTATTTAAGCATTTTTTTTAAAAGTATTTGTGGCATATTTCCTTGTTAATATTAATTTTTACATAAAGTAATGAAATTAATAAGTTTTTTGTTCAACCAATTTTGAATATCTTGAATAATATTTTTAAAATTTAAAAAATTTTCTTAAAATTGCCTAAATTTTTAATATATTTTCAGGATTTAAGGAATCGATTTCTTTGTTCCAACGGCATATTTTACTGCTTTTTCTTTCTACGATACTGGTTTCTTTTTAATTTTAAGGTCCAGATTTTTTAATGAAAAAATTTTGATAATTTTTTTTTTAAATTTAGAACTATTTTCAATATTGATTTTAAATCATTTTAAGAATTTATTAGTGCATATTTTTTATTATTTGAGTATAATTTAATCTGTTTCGAACTACACCGCATATTAAGGATATTTTTGTTTATTATTTTTAACCGACTTCAAAAAAAAGAAGGATATTATATTTTTTTATTTCAACCTCCGCAACTCGGTCATTTATGAATCGATTTTCTAAATTTTTTTTTTTTTTTGCAAAAGGGAAAATCGGGGGAAAGTTGTTCCCCCAAATATTGATTATCGAATAACTCTTGTATTTATAGACCGATTTTCATAAGTGTTTTTGTTTTTCAACGGACTTCCGTGCAGTTTGATCCCATATACATTTTATCTAATTTGGGGAAAATTGCCCCACAGTTCAAAAATAGTATGTTAATTTTTATGGTTGCTTCAACTATATTTTTATAGAAAGCAAATGAATATTTTATACATATATTCGTTTGCACATGCAGTAAAATAAGAATATATTTATAACCATCATCACAATTATCTTGAATTTATCCTGTCAACGTTGTTGCCGTCTCCAAAAAAAAAAAAAACAAAAAGAGCACAATAACAAGTGTTTAACTTAACAATTGTTTTGCCAATAACCACTAACTGCTTGCCTGACTGCCAGTTGACTGCCTTTTAAAAAAATTTTTTTATTTGTTTAACAAAAGAAAAACATTTAATTTCTTCACAGTCTTTTCGACGTTGTCCTGATACTTTTTCCAATCTTGTATTTATTTATTGCCTTAAAGCTAAAATTTATATGTTTGTTCTTTTTTTTTTTTTGCTGCTGCTGCTGCAAGTATTATTTTCTAATACCAAATCTTTTTTATGTCTTCACTTTGTCTTCTTTCTTTTTTTATTTTCATAATAATTTAGGTGTAAATACTTCAAATAAATTTTGATTAAACAACCAGGGCAGATTTTGAAAGTCATAGAAATTATTGTGTAGATTTCATAAAGTCAATTATCTTTAGGCTAGAAAAAAGAAAAAATTCTTAAGTGTAGGGAAAAAGATTTTGTTGTAGTTAATTTGTTTGCATTAAGGATAATGGCAAAAAAAAATTGAAAGCTTCTCAAGTGTAATGAAAGTGAAATGAAAGAAAATATAATTTATATTTTTAAACATTACGATTATTATATCATCAGAAAGAATTTAAGTTATGGTTAAAAAGACACGAATGTAGAAACTGAATGAATGACAAATAAATTGATTTAAATTTCTTATGACTGTTCTTATCACTTGGAGTCTCCGGAACAGAAGGCTGACTTGGCGTCTTCGGAACAGAAGGCAGACAATGTGCAATGGCGTAATGCAAGATGGTCCTTAACATTTTGAAAACTTGCGTACGGGGCCTTTATAAAAACAATTATGTATTGATTAATTTTATTCGAATAATTTTACTCCAAAATATTTACTTAAATAATATTGATACGAATTAAATATTCGTCCCCGAAGGTGGTAAATTGGATTTACACATCGGTTGTCAGGCCGGTGATTTCTTATGGATGTGTCGTGTGGTGGGAGGCGTTGGGGAAAGAAAGCCATAGGAAGCTGCTTGCTAAGATCCAGAGGTGTGCTTCACTGGGTATTACTGGGGCCCAGAGGGGCACCCCTCAGGCTGCCTTGGACGTCATCCTTAACCTGCTTCCCATTGAAGAATGTGTGTTGAGAACGGCGGCAAGGAGTTTGCTCAGGCTTTTGGAAGCGGGCTTTATAAGGCCAGGATTTACAGGTCATACACCACTCTTGAAAAAGATTAGTTTTAGCAGACGGGAGACCATATCCCCTGGTTTTACGGACTCTAATGTTGTTGAGACTAATTTTATTAGAACGCCTTCACTAGTCATTCCGGATAGGGATCTTTGGGTCAAATCTGATAGACTGTACGAGAGCTGCGCGGTCTTTACAGATGGATCGAAAATGGAAATAGGCACGGGTGCTGGCCTCTATTTTTTAGGAACGGACATTCGTAGGTCTTTTAGGCTACCGAACGAATGTAGTGTATTTCAGGCTGAGATCCTAGCGATCCTCAGGGCCACGGAATTAGTGGCAGAACACGTAACTGAAGGCGTCGAAGTAACATTCTACGTTGACAGTCAGGCGGCGCTGAAAGCTTTAAAGGGGCATAGTCTCAAATGGAAGCTGGTCAGAAAGTGTAGGCTATCTCTCAACTTGCTTATGGACAAATTTAACGTTAGGCTATATTGGGTACCGGGACATTGCAATATTGAGGGAAACAAAATCACTGATGAGCTGGCAAGAATAGGGTCAGCATTAGATTTGGCAGTTAGTGGCAGGTCAGTTAAACCTCCAATCGGTCACTACTATAGGGAACTCAGTAGTTGGATAATTAGCAGAACTAACCATTCCTGCTTTATTCGTATAACTGATTTCATGTAATATTAGAAATATCTATATTATCGAATATATTTATTCGAATACAGATGTAATTATCTATTTTAGTTTAAATGCGAAAATTTGCATAGCAACATTTTTAATGTGTGTATCTTCGAATAATTTTTAATCGATTAATTTTTTTTCGGTCAATATTATTGGCACAAAATTAATTGAAATGATTTAATTTTAATGCTTTTATTCGTATAACTGATTTCATTTAATATAAGAAATATCTATATTATCGAATATATTTATTCGAATACAGATGAAATTATTTATTTTAGTTTAAATGCGAAAATTTGCATAGCAACATTTTTCTCGTATAATTATTAGAATAAAGATATTCAAACAGAATTTTTTTTTACATAATTATTTATTAAAATTTAATTCGACAGATCTTTTATTCGTAAGGTTTTGATAATAAAATTTTTTTGGAAAAATAGTTTTCATATATACATATGTAGTATATGTTTTTGACTAATACATATTCGAACTATTTTTATTCGAATAATTTTTAATCGAATCATGCTATACCATACAATTTTTTTCAAATGATTTTATTTTGACAATTTTATGCATATATGCTTTTTCGTCCTAGTTTTTACTAAAAATACTTTTAATTTTTTTTTAACAATTTTATTCATATAATTTTTATTCGAATAATATTTTATTCGATTAGTTTTTATTCGATTAATATTATACAAAATATATTTACTCAAACGATTTTATTATAGCTCATAATTATATTCGTATAAACTTTTGTATATCACTATTTTCGTTGAATTTAATAAATAAATAACCGAATAATTATAAACTTATTCATTCATCACAGTTTTTATTCGAAAGCTTTGATAATAAATTTTTTTTCGCAAAATATTTTTATTATGTGTATGTTTTTTTTCGAATACTTATTCCAACTATTTTATTCGAATAATTTTAAATCGAAAAATTTATTAAAATAATTTTATCTTGACAATTTTGTGCAAATACACTTATTCCTTTCAGCTTTTACTAATTATTTTTTTTTTTTTTTTTATAATTATTCGAATCATTTTTATTCGAATCATTTTTATTCGAATCATTTTTATTCTATTAATATTATTCAAACCATATTTATTCAAACGATTTTATTGTAATTTACAATTATATTCTTTAAACTTTTGTCAATCAATATTTTCGTTTAATATATACAATAAATCAATAGTCTAAGATATTTATTCGAATAATTGTCTCAGTTTTTATTCGAATATTTTGGTCGAAAAAATTTTATTTTACAACAACGTTATACTTTTAATTACTGCTTGAGCATATGTATGCATATTATTTGATTTATTTGTATTCGATTATTTTTAGTTTTAATCGCTTAAAAATTGTATTAATCGTTTCGAATAATGTTAAAAATAGTAAACATATTGTTTAAATATGCGAATTTTTTCAAATATTTTTTGTGGAAAATTTTTAGTCGAAAAATGGTATTATTATATGAAAAGTTTAGTCGAATAAATTCTAGTCGAATAAATTTTGTTTCAATATTATAATTGAAACAAAGAAGAAAGAAAATGGAACATATAATAAATCAAAAGCCTAGTTTAATTTTTTTCAAACAAAGTTATTTCTTTGATATGTGCATTATTCGAGTTATTTGTATTCGATTATTTTTACTTTTAATCGAACAGAAATTTTAATAATTGTTTCGAATAATGGTATAAAAAAATAAAACCGAATGATTACAAACTGCAAAAATTTTAAAATATTTATTCGAATAATTATTGGAAAATTTTTAATCGAATAATAGTATTCATATATGAAAACTTTATTCGAATAAATTATAGTCGAATAATTTTTTAGTTCCAATATTATAATTCGAACAATGAAGTAAGAAAATGGCAAGTCTGGACACTCTACTGGACATGTCGTTGCAAGAACGTGTGCTTGTGAAGGAAAGAAAGAGATAGAAATTGAAGACAACTCCTCTGAATTCTCAGTTGTTCAAGTTATTAAATTAAAGTTCAAAATCAAATGAAAGTGTACATGATAAGGATTCAGTTTATATGGATTTCATTGTCCCAAATGGATTTTAAAATTCCTTCCGTTAAATAACATCTTTAAATGCTATTTGCTGTTCTCTGCTGTAGAATTTTTTTCGCCTTCGGTCTTTACGTTAAATAATTTTTAATTGATTTTTTTTTCTTTGTAAAATTGAAAGTAAAATTGTCACTTGATTCAACCAAAAAAAATTCTTATGGTTTCAGCGACAAAAAACAAAAAAAAAAAGGAAGAAAATAATATTGAAATCGCCTGTGGCAATTTAATAGGCCGGAAATTTATAAAAACGGAAATGTAATGACAGTTTGATAAATTGAGAGTTGCTGTTATTACGGTTGCGCTGCGGCAGCATAGTGTTGCCTTTTGTTTGTCATTAAGTTGCCGCTGATAGGAAAATTCAATTAATATGTTATTGGCTATATTGGATTTTGTGGCAAAAGAATTTCATGTCAGCACCAATTGTTTTTTCATGCAGGGGGGGATGTTATCATATTTGAGTGCATTATTAAACAGCGGGAGAAAAAGCAATTATTTTTGTTTATTGAAAACAAATGAAGAATATAGATGATATTTTGAACACTAAACGAAATTATTATTAAAGTTTAAGAAGACAAATTTTAAAGATTTTAAGGATTTGTGTGAGCGACAGTCCTTGAATTGAAGGTCTTTAAACTTAAAAAAAAAAATATTATATTCGAAAATGTTTTTTGTTCTTTAAATAATATTTTTGGCATTTTTAACACTTTAATTTACCTTATTTAAGTTGTTGTTGTCACTTGTGGCATCGTCGTTACGTCTCGTATGTTCCTTTAGGTACCATAATTTTTAACTGAACTTATCTATGTCATCTATCTCTCTAGTTATTCTTTGTCTCTCTCTCTCTCTTTTGCACTTCCACTTCACTTTATATTTATTTAGATATTTTTTTTTTTTTTTAAACATTTTACATCCCAGCAAATAGAAAGGTTTGCCTTGATAAACCCAACAACTTAAGAAAACAAATCATGTTGCCAAGTGTTTTTTCTGGAATTTCAATGAAAAGCACTAAAGATGCCGCAAATAATGCTGGTAGTCATGTCTACAGAAAATATTGTGTATTACGATCATTATCTGTATATCAGTATAGATTGTAAGATCTCTTTTTTTCAAGTCAAAGTTTAAAAAAATCACAGTTTGAAATCTTTTCAAGCTACAAGATTACAAGATTTAGTACAATTGATCTTATTTTTTATTTTAAGTTCATACTTTTTCTTTTTACTTTGCATTTTTAAGCACTTTAATAAAATGTGAAAAATAACACGTTTACAGGAAGCCATGAAATAAGCAGTTGCTTTCCACTTTTAATAATTCATTGGGTAATTGATTTGTTTTGGTTTTTATATATTTTTTTTGTTAATACATTTTTCGTTGTCGTTTGTTTGTTGTTTCATGTTCAACATTTATTTTCACTAAACTCTTTGTGCCAAAAATATAACCCAGGCTAATCTTTTGCAACAACAGCAACAAATGCCAGACTTATTTTATTTAAAAATGTAATACCTTGGCAGCATCTAACATGAATATGGATAACAACTAAAACAACAACAACAAAACATTAATGAAAATTACAACGAGAACTGTAAAAAACTACAATAGATAGTGCAGCTGTGTTAGAGAGGAAATATTTAGAAACGGATATATTATTCGGTAGGATAAACGCAGACTTAAAAGAACCTTAAAAAACTGCTGGTAATTACATATGTACATATATTAAATTTGCAAACGTTTTTTTTTGAAGGAAAAAACTTTTTGAATTCCTGGGTAAGAGGAGGTAAGAGCCCCTCCACGAAAATCTTTATAATGTAGCCGTGTATAGACGGTACAGAAGTATCTTGCTTGCTGGACTTCTATTTACAGATAATATTTAGCGGGCTTTTTCAACCTCTACAGACTTTTATTCTGAAGATAAAAATTAAATTTGAAATAAAAACGGGTGCCTCCCCGTGGCAAATTGATAGCAATTCTAGCCTAGTAGTCCGTAGGTTGTCGGGTTGATTCCAGCCAAAGATCCTGGGTGTTTTCTTCAGGCAAGCTTATCGCTTTGTGGGTTGTGTTGGTTACAAAAAAAAAAACAAGAAAAAAATTTTACATATAAAAATTCTGCAGTTGTGCTAAAATTATAATGGGGGACGTTTAGCGCTCCCTCACCGACTGTCTTATCTGCTGCGGTGAATAGAAACGATTCAAACGACTTCAAAATAAACCTGTTTAATGTTCCAATAGAAATTATTTAGTCTTGTAAATTCATATTCCGAAAACTAGAAAGAGGACATACAGAATTTCTCTTTCAGCAAATAGTTTTATAAGCCATTTAATCTGGTTCCTAACCAGCCAAAAAAAAAAGCATTATGATTTTAGAAGTTAAATTGCAGAGATTCATCAGAAAATTTTGCCTGAATCACCAGCTGAATCTCCAGCTGAAAGATGTGTGTGAAGATAAATGAAGATGCAAACCAAACGTTTTAGCCGAGCCAATTTCGTAGTCAACAGAGCACTTGAGTAGATGAAACTTTTGTACAATGAAGAAATGAGGATATTGCAAGCAGCTGAAGGTCCAGGTAGTGCACTGGTGTGGAGTAAAAGTGGGATATCTGAAATAATTTGGGAAATTTGTAAAAATTTTTGTCAAAAGAATTACAATGATCAGTTTTGACCAGCACTCAGGGGATGACCCCTACGTATGCAGTGCATTGTGCCGGAACTCAGAGAGAGGGATAGAGTAGAGAAAATAGATGTTGAAAATGTAGAAGGCTTAACTCTTTTACAACTCTGCTTTGCGCGTTATGTTAATTTTTATAGCAGTGTTGAGGCGCCTTCGGTGTTAGGTAGACGCATTAACTTTGTTAAGCTGTATTGGCACTGCCAATTTGGCAGGCATTTTATTAATTGTTTTACTTCGCCGATGTTTCTGCTAACCGACGAAGGAGGGCGATGTTGTGTACATTAGCTTGGAACATCATCAATCGCTTTCGGAACAGTTTTTTAGTGACCAGTGCTATGCTTTCATCACTTAAATAGTCCGACAACAATTAATACAATGTCTCACTAATGTACATTACAGAAATTCATAATGTTGATTGACTTGCTGCTCTGGCCAGGGTTTGAACCCAGGCCCCACGTCATTGTTTGCTTAGTAGTCAACGCGATAACCACTTCAGCCAACACCACCCTCCAAGTTGGAAACAACTAAATTCTACAAATATGATAGCGATGCTTTTTTAATTTTTTTTTTTTTTTTTTTTTTTTTAATCTTCTAAACGCCCTTTTTATATCATTTGTAATAGCAAAAGAACATATCTTTAAAGTCATCGTATGAATTGAGTGTAGATCGGTAGTCAGCTGCTAAGCGAAAAAGTTCGACATTTTTAAAATATAAGAGATTTATAAGGAGAGGGAGAGTACCATACTCAATTTTGTTTATTAATCTATATCCTTTATACTGCCAGTGGTCCTCACTACTCAACTCACTTCAGTGCCTTAATAATTTCCACTAAACGGTCTGTAAGTTGACAAAAAAAAAGAAAAAACATAGCTACGTCCTCTAATAGCAACAGCAACAAAACCAGATAAACTAACACCTTCATTAATTTTTTTTTCGTCGTCATCAATGTCGCCATATTTAAAGCTTGCCACCATTGTCTTGTCGAAAATTTTATGTAGCGTTATAAACGAACTAATGTTGTTACACTTTTTTTGCTGTATATGTATTTATCTTTTTTTGTGTATATATTCATTTTAGTTTTTTTTTTTTTGCCGGATTTGTTAACTTTGCTTAGTAGGTTTCACCTAGAATCTAAATGCTTGGCAGCGAAAAGATACATTGCATGCAGCAGCAACAACAATTACAACACAACTACATACATAGTAAAAGCAACAATGAAACCAAAAAAAAAAAAAAAAATTAACTAAAAATGTAAATATAATAAAGTAGACTTTAAGGGATCTAAAGCATTATAATGAACATTAAATAATAGATAAAAAAATAAGCATTAAATGTTTAAGAGAGTTTTCCAGCAGCACAATAAAAGGTCTGAAGTATTTAAAATTTTAAAATAAATAATGTGCGTAGTTAAATATTAAAATACAAAACCCTAGACATAAACCATAGAATTTAACACAGCTCTGTTAAGAGGTTAATATTGATCAGTTGACATATAAAAACCGAGATACGAGTAGAGATATAATCGATTTACAAAATTTTTAAAAAACGCAATGACCAACATTTTTTTTTTAAGGATTCAACGAATGGTTTACAAAGTAAACTTAGACTTCGAGCCTGGGTTCGATACCTGGAGGGTTACTCCGTATTGCGATGCGAAAGCAAATGCGATGCGAAAACAATGCAAATAAGATACAAATGCGAACAGTTATATTATCGCATCGCAATAGAGAGTAACCCCCTGGTCAGGGCAAGCTAATCAATAACTTAAAATTATCTAATTTACATTAATGTGGCATTGTATTAATTGTTGTTGGACTGTGTCAAATGATGAAGGCATAGCAGTGGTCACTTTCCGGCTGCGATTGTTACTGTTCAAAACTAAAGTACATAACTGCGCCCTCGTCTGTCGATTAGCAGAACCGATAGCAAAGTAATGGTGTTCTCTTTTCTACACACAAAATGGCACCTTGTCAAAAGGTACATGTATAAAATGCCTTCCCCTGTAATAATGCAGCTTGTTATTTCACTAGAACTAAACACAACTTATGTAAAAGTGTAACGACCTGTTTTCAACAGCTGACAGCTAAGTTTTACAGGACACTATCAACACTGTCGATTTTTACGGAGCATAATAAAGTGCAATGCCTTCCACCATTAGTGAGGGCGATTTTTTTTTAGAATCAAACACACTGCCCTTTTAGAGAGCAAAACATTTTTAAGAAACGAACACCAAAGTACATTTTCAGCATGGAGATGTACCATTTTTTTGTAGGCAAGAAAACACCAAAAGGCAATTAGAAAAATTCCTTAAAACACACAGATGAAGAATGTCAAGACGTTTATACTTAACACCAGAGACGTTGCAGTACTGCTCTAAAAAATAAACCAAATTCTATGGGTCTCGTCTAGGATTTTAAATTTTACAATTTAACTTCACACACAAGAACACCTTCCATATTTCGCTTTATTGATTTAATTTTTTTTTAATGAAACAAAAAAGATTTTTTTTTTGCAAAAAATATGCTTGAAACAGCAAAAAAATATTCTCAATTATTTGAATATACCCCAAGGTTTTTAATCTCCTTTTTCATCATCTCCATTTCGTTTTCAAAGAATTTTTTTCTGAAAATTTTTTTTTTTTTTGCATTACGTCTGTACGTCTGTCTGCAATAAAAATGGACAAATCAAAATGAAATCTCTTAACCAAAAATTGAATCAATTCGAGATTTTTTCCTTCATTTTTATTTTCAATGCATTTTTTTTTTTGTTTTCTGTGTTCTGTTTTTTTTTTTTTTTTTTTTTTTTTGGTTCAACAATAGTTGCTTTTGCAACTTATTTGAAAATGAATTAAAAATTGAATTTGGTAACGACAAATATGAGATTCTCATGGTGGATTTAGCAAAAGGTTGCCAATTCATAATATGGAATACTCTGATGACAGTCGTCAGTAACATAAGGATGGTTGGTTGGTTGGTTGGCTGAGGCGGTGAGAGAAGGTGTTGTGGCAAAGAATACAAAAATTCAATTTATAAGAGTAACAATTGTTTTAAATTACAAAATGTGTTTATTGGAAAAAAATGCACAGTGAAGGCCAGATCAAATATTTCGGTTATCAACTAACGTTATCTAAAGGTCTCGTCCAGTTTAAGTGCTTCCACTGTACAACACAGTAGTAATTCTTGCAAAAATAAAACTGACTTAAATGCAAAAAATTCCGATATAATTCATTTGTAATTTATATTTTACTGCCACGATAGATTAAAGTACATTCTTAGATGTATAAAAAATTTAAAACATTTAAAAATCGGTCGATAAATGCAGACTTATTTGAAAACCGATATTTTAGGGGAAGATATTTGCCCACGATCATTGCCATCCAACTGCAACTTTCTAATAAAAAAAATTTTAGTTGGCATATTCCTCTTTTGTTAATTTAAAACAATTTCTTGCTGACTTTTTTTTTAATTTTTTCAATATATAGCTAAAAAGATTTCTTATAAAAAAAAAATTATAGGTTTTTCTACTGATAACCAGGTAAACCATAAATATGTAATTGCTTATTTTTTTCCGAGCGCTATATATAAGCCAAATAAAAGATTTATACGTTTCAGAAGTTTTTAAGAATTTTGGTACTAATTTTTTAATGCATATTTTTGCATATTTTACTTTTAACACCATAATTTTGCATATTTCCGACTACAATGCATATATTGGTAATTTTTTAAGGGTTTTCAGGGGTATATTTTCTTGCTTTAATTGCATATTTTGGCAAAATTATTTTATTCTGCCCCACAGTGCAATGTATGCATAAAAATTAATGCGAGAGATGTTCCAGTATTAATAAGGCCTGATTATGAAAGTGTTATTTTTTAAATTTTTCTTTGTCTCATGTTTAAAATCATCATTTCATGATTCCTTTAATCACATTTAAAGCCAAAGGTTTTCTCATACTACCCTCCTTTCCTTATGATTTATTGTAGTTGCTTTAAATCGCCTGATTGAACAACTATAAAACAATGCATGAAAATTTATATCTTTTTTACATTTTTTTACGTATTTTGTATACATGAGGCATAAATTTATACCTGTCGTTGTTGGTTGTTTTCATTTTCCTTTATACACTGAATACAATTTTTGTAAAAATATAGATTGTATATACTCGTGTATAAATTTAACTCAGACAGTAGTTTGTTCTTTCTGTCAGCTCTTAATAAAATATATTTAATTAAAAACTTTTATTAAAAGTTTGAATATTTTATTTGATTGCCGCCATATTTAGTTATTTAACACACTACAACCCACACACACACTGTTATATTATGTGCATGTGTCCTTCCCAGTTAAATAGAAAGGCACTGGAAAATATATTTTATGTATTTGGTCATATGGAATTAATATCATTTGTAGCTTAAACTTTTAAGTGGATCAACCTAATTAAATCATACTTCATTTGATAGCCTCAATTCGAAGGACCACTTTTATGAATTAAAAGAATATAATTATGATGAGATAACCAAAAAATCTTTAAGCTTTACTGTAGCTATCATGAAAAATTGTCCAATTATTCTTAAAACATTTCATTGCTATTTACATTAATTTTCAATTGCAAAAGTAAAAAATTATATAAAAACTTTTTGCAAAGTTATTTTTACGGAATTAGTTTTGCGACATTTATCAATTTTTCTTTAAATGTAAACACATATATTTTTAATTGGAAATCGTTGTATTCATTTATGATTTCAATTCTCTTTTCAGAGAACAGAAATTTAAAGTGTTTTCAAAGGATTTATTTTCAATGCAATTTATTTAAATCGGAATTATTTTCCATAAAATTCCATTTGAATTACATTCATACATGCATACATACATACATACATACATACATACATACATATGTATGATGTATGCATGTATATTCACCGGAAAGAAATCTAAAAATGTATAAAAAATATTCGCAACAATTTTTTTTCCTAAAGACATAAAAAGAGCAAAAGAATACTAAAGTGTATATGGGGAATTTTTAATTATAATAATATTATAATTAAAAATTTTATGCTTAAAAAACACAAACATTTTCGAAATTGAATAATTTCCTGAAGATGCTAACAAATTATTAACCATTGATGAGCTGCATGTTAACAAAGATATAAACTGTCTGTAAATCAAATTTCTCGAAAAAAAATAAATAGGCACCAAAAGTACAAACTTTTTCTCATTTTACCCACCAAAGTATAAATTAATGTGAAAAAGAAATTGTAAAGCAAAGTACCCAAAAAAGTATACTGCATATTTTAAGGTAAAAAAATTAATTGTACCACTTTTGCCCTTAAAGAGTACCCCATATATTAATCTGGGTCACATGCTATCCGTCTACCAAATATCATCCATATCTATTAAAAAAGTATGATAGTTTATAAAATATTAGCAGAAAAATAGTAAGAACCAACACTACATACTAATTTTCCCCCCTTTTTTACCATTAAAAATTACCCTATCCATGAAAGTAGAGATTCTTTTAAATAGCCTGTGCTAACAAAAGCCCTTTAACTTTACATTATTTTACTTCCCCTTATTGTTTTTTTTTTATAGACACACACTAACGCTAGGAAATACTAAGCACAAGCAGAGAGTTTTTATAATGAAAAAACACGCATAGCAATAAACAACCACAAGCAACAGAGGCTTCAACGTCCACTCCGCTGCTCCGACACAAATATATAAACTTTTTTTAACTATTTCCTCTTTTCTTTCGCTCATAAATAACATGCACACAAACAAACTTTTCAATAAGAGAGCAGCATAAAAAAGCAAAGAAAGAAAAACAATATGCGCCATCGTCTTTGCGACTCCCACATTTTACTTGTTAACATTTGAACATTTGCCAATGTTAACATGAGGGCTTACATGTGACTTAAGTATATTTTCAATGTAAAATTGACCCCACTAAGCCCACTTGGAGTCCACTTGTATAAATTAACATTGAAATATTCTGCACACATTCATACTTACATACACAAATAGATAAACACCGAACACATTTGATAATCGAACGACACGAAGAAAATTAATAAGAAAAAGATTCTGCGTCGGCATCTTAACAAAATTACTTATTTTTTATCTTAAAAGCAATTATTATTGATAAATTGTATGACACTTTAATAAAACAATTATTATTACACATTTATTTAATATTTTTATGAAAATTTAACACCATTTAACTACTTTATTTAAAGTTTAATAGAGCGACTACATAGAAACGTGCGCGTTACCGAAAATCTGCAAATGAACTGATTTAAGAATAGAGATGTAAAAAAGAGTTAAGCAAAGTGCAACAGGCGTGGGGTACAGTGTGACAAAAGACTGTTTTAGCGAATGAATATATGAGGGAAATATGCATTGACTTGAAAATTTTATTTTAATCTATAATTTCGTAGTGTTATACATAATTTACATATGTTTATTTTAATACGTTTTATTAAGTTTACATAGATTCATATGCATATACAGTCGAACTTCCATAACACGAACTTCTCTAACTCGAATTTTCTCTAACTCGAACTAATTTGGTTGACAGTAGCGTCAAAAGAACAATCACATACAATTTTTCTTCCGTAACTCGAACTTCTATAAGTCGAAGTTCTCCATAACTCAAACAAGAAACATACACATGAACTCTATAACTCGAAGAATTTTGCTTGTTTAAATGGTTTTTTGTTTTTGCTTTAGTTATGATTTGTTTGTTTTACTATCTTTTTTTGCTTGAGCTGGTTTGTATATTTTACATGCTATTTTTGTTGATTTTTTTCGCGGAGTTACAAATTAGTTTTTTTTTTTTTTGTTTGCGTAAGTATCAGTTCTAGGCATAATTCGGGCTAGATGATAAATTTTGAAATCGACTTTTTATTATTATGGCAGCTAAACGTTTTAAAAAATGCTTATCAATTGAAGAAAAATATAAAATCATAAAAAAGACTTCGAGGATGGACTAAAGAAAAAGGAAGCAGCTGATAAATATGGTATCCCGGCAAGCACGGTCACAACAATTTTCAAAAATAAGGAATCAATTATCAACTCGTTTGAATCTGGATTTCGTTTATGTAGTAAAAGAGTAAGGACCCAGTCACTTATTTCAGTCAGTCACTTATTTCAGAATATTTTACTTAACTATAATTTTTTAATTACATATCCTTGTTCTTTTACATTCTTAAGTATGTAGTTTTCCATTAGAGGCTATTTTAAATAAAAATACATAGTACAAAACCTTTTATTCTATTTTGACAAAAAATTATGTAACGCGAAGTCTCCGTAAGTCGAAGTTTTTCTTGGGATAATGGTGATTCGAGTTATGGAAGTTCGACTGTAATTAACATATACATATGTATACATAATTGCATTTAATATATGACACCTTGAAAAATTACCTCAAAGTTATCTATTGAACACAACAAAATTAATTTTATTTTTGTAGCTATTTTTCCTCAGTTTTTTATATCACCTTGTAGAAGGTATTGAACAGTATATGGTATTTTTACTAACAAATCACCAACAGATCCCTGATAAAATTTTCTTCAAACATTTCTAATATAATTGCGCTTCTTAGTTGTTCCCAAATTACTAGCGGAAAATAGTGGGTTTTATGCAAATAAAATAAAAACAAATTTCTTGAAAGTCATTAGAAAATTAAAACAGCCAAAACTTAAAATGTGACAAATTATTTATAAAAACTAAAGTCTTAGGAAAAAATAAGCCATATATCGTAAAAACCGATGGACTTTGCTAGTTTAATTCACAATTAAGCGACGGAACTGATTCATTCTAATTATAATTGCACTATTTGCCTTATACATATCGAAAGATATCGAATTCAATCCTAATGTTATCAAACAATATCAACAATTTGAATATGAATTCGTTTTAAACTGCTGTTTTATGTGTTGATTTTTTATTAGATAAGGTTCATAACGTAATGATCCTGTATTCCATGAATACTGACGAGGTGAAGTGGCTTCTACCGAAAACAACGTTTGTTCTATTCAGCCGTGTAATTGAAATCTAAAGGTATGTTTAGATGTAGCATTTTTCCTTTCCACGTAAACATGAATACTGACGAGGTTTAGAGGCTTTTACCGAAAACAACAACAATGTCTAATTCTCTGTGATCATTACGTTACGAACCTTAGCCTAAAATAAATCAATATAAACAATTTGATTCGGTTTATAAATAATTCTTGCAATAAAAAACCGTCTGCAATACCCCCAGCCAATCGAACAATTTACAAAATCGACGCAAGAGTACAAAAGCTTAAAACTAGATATACTTAATTAATTTCTAGTTTATAATAATATTACTTCCACGGAAATTTAAAATATTTACTTTATTTATCAAAATAATTTAAATCGGCCCATAAAGAGCGGAGTTATTTAAAAATAAATATTTTTGGGGCTCAGTTACATTTAAATGCCTGTCCGGTAAAAAAAATCGGTCACTAAATTGATAATAAAATTTTTGGGAAGACAAAAACAACTTCTCCGATTAAAAAAAGGTGAAATATGGAACCAAACAGCAAAAATCAAACAAAACTAAAGAATTATGAAATTCGATCTATATATAAATGGAATATTTTTTTTTTTAATTAATAATTTAGGGGAACAAATTCCCCCTTAATTAGGATTAGCACAATCAAACAAAAAACAGAATTTTTCCTAATCGGTAAAAAAAACCATGTTACGCGTTAAGCAATTAAATTTTTGAAGGGATGGGACAAGTTGCCATTAAACGCATTAAAATCAAAAAAGGAATTTTGATAATCTGTCTGTCTATAAATGGAAGTGTTATTTGATAATCACTATTTTAGTGGTAGCACTAGCCTCCGAACTTTTAAAAAAAAAAATATATATATATATATATATATATATATATATATATATATATATTATGGAACTCAACTTGCTTGCTTGCCCTTCAAAAAGAAAAGGAGAAAAATGAATTTTTAAACCGGTTCATAGATAAGAAGAAAATACTACTTGATAACCTCCTTTTCTTTTTTTAAAAAAACCTGTTATAGGTATATAACAGCAATTGATAAATTTCTCTTTATTTTTGAAAATCTTAAAAACAATAAAAATATTTGTATTAAAAGTAGATCAACATACCTTGTAGATATTTTTAAATCGTCTGAGGTGCATTTTATTTTATTTCCTTTCATTATTTCTTTCATAAACACAATACCACTACGAAAACCTAAGGGGAAAGAAAACAGTTGTTATTAATAAGAAAAAACATGGAAATAAAATAACTGTAAGCAACAGAAGCTGCAAAGCAGACATCACTGCTACAATGCAAAATTAAAAACTTTAGTTAACTTTTTCCTCTTTTCTTTTGTTCATAAAAAGAAACACAGAAAACATTTTTAAGATGAGAGCGGCATTTTATTTATGCCACGAGGAACACAAGTTGCGCCACTGTCTTTGCGGCTCTCGCCTTTTTAACGATATCATTTGTAAGAATTGCATCAAAGAGGTTAATTAAACAGTTAGTGAGTGCGTGCTAACAGTACAATTCTGATAACTTTTTTCGTTTCATTAGAATTCCACATGTCAATATTTGTCCATGTTGACATACAGGGTTACTTGTCAATTATATTTCCAATGTAAAATTGACCCCCCTTAATCCACATGGAGTCCACTTCTATATATGTTTTAACATTGAAATATTCTGCACACATTCATCCTCACATACACAAATAGTTAAATACCGAACACATTAAATAATCGAACGACACGAAGAAAATTAATAAGCAATAGATTCTGCGTCGGCATCTTAACAAAATTACTTATTTTTTATCTTAAAACCAAATATTATTGATAAATTGCATTACACTTTAATAAAACAATTATTATTACACATTTATTTAATATTTTGATGAAAATTTAGCACTATTTAACTACTTTATTTAAAATTTAACAGAGCGACTACATAGAAACGTCCGCGTTACCGAAAATCTGCAAATGAACTGAATTAAGAATAGAGATGTAAAAAAGAGTTAAGCAAAGTGCAATAGACTAGGGGTACAGTGTTACAAAAGACTGTTTGCGGGAATGAATATGTGAAAGAAAGATTATTGGTTTAAAAAATGTATTTTAATCTATAATTTAGTAGTGTTATAATTTATGTTATGTTTAAGTTAATTCTTTTAAAGGTATGAGGATATGTATGTGTATATGTATGTTATTAACATATACTTTCATGTTATGTATTGAAAACAACAACACGAACTTTGCAAACATTTTTAATATATTTTTCGGTTATTTTTCCTAAACTTTTTTGCAATAATATATAATTTGTAAAATGAAAATGACAATTTTAGAGCCATTAAATCAAAACAACACTAAAATTAATATGAGGGATTCTTATTTATAATATTTGCTGCCATACAAAATGGATGAGAAACATTAACTTTAGCATCATATAAAATGTTATAAATGAAAGTTAATATTTTAACTTTTTGTGTGTCAAAAATACAAAATCTTAGGAAATTATATACTGTGTCTTTTGAATATTAAAAAACTGGTTTGTATTTATGTAGCATACAAAATTTTAAAATATTATATTACTAATAATGAATATTTTTGTGCAAAAATATTGTTAACTTTCCTCTATAAAATATGGGAAGTTACTTAGTTATTAGAAAAACGAGTTTTCATCAGATCTCGACGTTTTGAGGTCATGGGATTTTATTCTGACTATGGCCGACTTCCAAAACGTTCGTATACAAAGTTTGCATACAGTATTGCTACTGTATTTAAATCACATACATTTGCAAAGTTCCGAAACAATGCAACAACTATAAAGCCGATGCCTTGTTTGCTTTCTTACTGCGTTAAAAATACTAGACGGCGGCGTTTTGAAATGGTATACATTGTATAATTATTGTACTGTGGCGTTATGAAATGTGATGCTTTGTTTAAACACAAAGCAATTGACGTTTTGGAAGTCAGAATATTTTTACGATGATGCCCATAATGGCTTAACCGATCGAAAAAAATTGCCCTTCAAATAATCAATTAATTCGTTTGGAGAGATTTTGAGAATGTTTCGAAAATACGTATTTTTTAAATAAATTTAAAACTGCTGGACCGATCATGTGTAAAATCTAATCAACTCATAAACTAAAGGAACTCTTTTAAATGCTATAAAATTTATCAAAACCAGTAAAGCTGCTTAAGGAATATCGGTGTTGAAAATTTTGAAAATGTTTGAATTTTTGGTGTAAAACTTCTTATGAAATTGGGCATAATAGACAGCGTCAGATGCCGGAAAATTTCAGTGATAATTCACAAGGTCAATCGTATTCAATACATTTTTTGCATTGAAAATGAAAAAAAAATTTTTTTTCAATTACAACCTGGAATTATTTACCATTTTCCGTGTATATAAACTGTAAAGACGGATGTCTTAGGAACAACATAAACCTCAATTTAGCGAGGTAACTAAATAGACCCAATTTGAGATTTTCATTGGGACAGAAGTACTCAGCAAGGATTCTCTCATTCTAATTATAATTGCACTAATTGTCTTATACACCGAAAGACACTGAATTCAAACCTAAAGTTATGAAACAAAAAAAAAACTAATCAAACCGATAACAATATCGATGACACTATGTAGAAGCTTAAAATCCGACATATAATTAATATCTAGTTTAGAGTACTTTCTTCAACAAAAATATTTAAAATCGGGCCATAAATAGCGGATTTATTTATTAATTAATGTTTTTGGAGCTCCCTTATATTTCTGTTAGACCGACATTTTTGGGGTATATTTGCCTCAATAAAAATATTATACGACACAACTGGAAGAAACCCCAATCAAAGAAATAAATAATTTTTAAGATCGGTCAATAAATTGAGAAACTAAAAGACACTAAAAATTAAAGCTGGAGTTACATACCACGCGTTATACGCGTCGACGCGTTTCATGCGTCTGTCAGAAAAGTAGAATCAGTGAATTTGCATGTGATAAGTTACACAGCACGACGCGTAGAACGCACGCGATGCATGCGACGCGAAAAGTAGATCTACTTTCTACTTTTGTACGCGTCAGACGCGTCATATAAATAAACACAGCTGTATTTGTTAGTCATGGATGATAAATAATATTCAATTTCCAATGTTATCGATAAATATTTTTGTGTCGTGGATAAATTGTTTAATTTTTTTTTCCTAAAAAGTGCTGAATATACAAAAATCTTTTGTAATTAAGCTTGTAAATATTGAACACAATAATAAAATGTATTTTAATGCACATTTTACTACAATTATGTAATCAACAAAATTTGCATTTAATTATCGATAACTTTTAAGTTGTTTGTATCATCTCCATTGCATGTTTATTAAAAACAAGTGTAAAATATTGTGTGCGAAATGGAAGAGCAATTAATAAATTCTATTAATTCTTTTAAAACATCGATTTCACTGTCCATTTTTGCCAAAACAATTTACTTTATTTAACTGGTATGTATGTAAACAAGTTCACTTTACTTGAACAACAGCTGATCAATACGAACATTTTGGCGCATAGAACGCGTTGCATGTAACTTGAATTTCAAAAAAGTGTACAACGCATACAACGCGTAAAAAGCGTAGAACGCGTGACGCGTAGGACGCGTGGTATGTAACTCCAGCTTAAGGAAGGCAAAAACAACTTCCTGATTAAAAAAGAAAAAAAAAAAACAAACAAAAAAAAAATTATACAACAACTTCAAGCAACAGAAGCAGCAAAGCCGACTCCACTGCTCCAACACAAAATTAAAAACTTTAGTTAAGTTTTTCCTCTTTTCTTTTGCTCATAAAAAGAAACACAGAAAACATTTTTAATATGAGAGCGGCATAAAGAAAACCGCGAGGAACACAAGTTGCGCCACTGTCTTTGCCAATCTCGCCTTTTTAACGAAATCATTTGAAAGAATTGCATTAAAGAGGTTAACTAAACAGGTAGTGAGTGCGTGCTATCAGCACAATTCTAATAACTTTTTTCGTTTCATTAGAATTCCACATGTCAAGATTTGTCCATGCTGACATACAGGGTTACTTGTCAATTATATTTCCAATGTAAAATTGACCCCCCTTAATCCACATGGAGTCCACTTCTATATATGTTTTAACATTGAAATATTCTGCACACATTCATACTTACATACACAAATAGATAAACACCGAACACATTTAATAATCGAACGACACGAAGAAAATTAATAAGCAAAAGATTCTGCGTCGGCTTCTTAACAAAAATAACCTATTTTTTTATCTTAAAACTAAATATTATTGATAAATTGCATTACACTTTAATTAAGCAATTACTATTACACATTTATTTAACATTTTCATGAAAATTTAAAACTTTTTAACTACTTTATTAAAAATTTAACTGAGACACTACATAGAAACGTGCGCGTTACCGAAAATCTGCAAATGAACTGATTTTAGAATAGAGATGTAAAAAAGAGTTAAGCAAAGTGCAACTGGCGTGGGGTACAGTGTGACAAAAGACTGTTTTAGCGAATGAATATATGAGGGAAATATGCATTGACTTGAAAAATTTATTTATTTAATAGTCTCACAATTTTTACATTTTAAACAACAGAAATCATTTTTGGGAAATTTTTCCTTTTTTGGGAAATGTTTTTAGTTATTAATTTGGTGTCATTTTTCATTTCAACAATGTTTGTTAATAAAAGTAAAATATTTTAAAATGTTTCATTAAAATCCAGAAACTGCACTGCTTACTAAAGACTTAAGCCCTTTTGCTACCGTGGTAGGTATTTCTTGAAACAACGATGCTGCAACGACTGTTGGCATTACAGGGGGTGTTTGGTCACAATCGTCATTTTTTATTTTGAAGCCATTTTGTTGTATTTTTTAAGGTTAGTTTTAGGCCAAAAAAAAAAATGATAATTTGCCTCAAACTTAAAATTGTACAATTTCCCCCAAAATAAGAATAATAACCCCAAACGGATCTGTTTTTCATAAAACTTGGGTTTCGGGATTTTTAAATTTCGGAATAAAAAACTAAATAGGTTATAAGACATCATTTAGAAAAGAAAGATATTTTGTTCTAAATTTTTGCTGTTGAGTGACATTTTTAAGTACGAAGTGCAGCCAATTAAATGAAAATTAATTAGTGAAAATAAATATATGTTCTATTCTGCTCCTTTAGCCTAGAAGGGACACTGAATGATTGAACGAATCATGTCTGTATCTGCAATTCGGCTCTACAAAAATAATTTTAAAAACAATAGTCACATTTTCATATTTTAAATTTTCTTTATTTGTTACACTAAATACAAATTCGCGCAAAAACATAAATGTGAAAATAAGGCCAAGTTCCTAGCCAAAAAATTTCGGCCGTAAAAAGTACTGAAATCAAAATAAAGACCAAGTTTTTGATAGGTACAATACCATCTTATTTCTACGCAACCTGAAAGCTTGGGAAAATTTTTTTTCTAATATGGGAAAGAATTCTTGGAAAAATATTGCCAAGCTTACAGGTTGCCTAAATAATAAATTTGTCCTTATAATTTCCGAAGAATATGAAAATTTGCAATAGTAGGTACATATATAATTAGTTTAAAAACCGATTTTGGATTTTTTTTTTGTCACTTACATAGTTTTACGTTTCATGTTACGATATTTCGCTTGATTCCTAGTAAAGTTTTTATTTCTCTTTAAAAAATTAACAATACTTTTAACAATTTAATATTTTGCAACATAGCATAGTTAATTTTTCTATAACTAAAACAAATATTTGTGTGGCCACAAAGATGAAGTAATTTAAAGATCCACTTTTTTGTTTTTTTATAAAACCAATATTTCGCTACCAAACAATGGGAAGCTTCTTCAGGGTTATATTACGTTAATATTATGAAAAAATGTTTTATTTGTTTAGAAATTTTTGATAGGAAATTGAAAAATTATTTCAAAACACATTCTAATATAATAATTTTAAAAACAGTTATAAATTTTTTAAAAATAAATCATTTGAACAAATTTTTCTTTTACATGTATTTTCTCCCCCCAAAACTAGTCAATTGTTGCACTGTTCACTAACGGCATTTAATTTACAGCTCTCTGAACAGCGTTGCCGTTTTATGTTATTTGTAAATTATACATTTAAATTATGCCTAATTAAAGTTGTATTATAGCACAACTTTAATACTACCCAGCAAAAACTACTGCTTCGCCCGAAGCAGGTTTGTAAGGGGGAGATGATTGTTGTTGTTGTGCCACCTGCTGAGTAAAGCCCTTCGATCATGCATGATTTTTGTTGGCGATGTCCCACTTTGGAGCTCTTGTTTTTTTACATAAAGGAATGATCTAAATTATGCCTTCATTTTACTGCGTCATCTACTAACATACATAATTCATAAGTGTTTAAATACTCAAGTTTAAATATGTAAATAAGAGAGATTTTATCTTCCAGTCGCTGTTTGCTTTTTTATTCGTGTTAGCTAAATGCAAATATCCGACCAACGTGCTTAAAAATAAGTTGAGCTATCTCTCTGCCTTCTTTTTGTGCAGCCTCGGAAGCGCTTTAAAACTGCGCATCTCGAAAACATGAAATTTTGTTACTGCTTCCAGAAACATAATAATTTTTTGCTGGGTATATACATAAATAAAGTTTTTTATTTATCAAGAAATTCTAGAACATTCTAAGCTAGCAGTTTTCAATTTCAATTTTTAAGATTCAATCCAAAATATTTAGAAATATGTAAATAAAGTAAACAAAATGAGCAAAATTCCAGCTTTCTATTTTATTAAATGGCTGGGAAATTTGCAGAAAGAGAATTGTACTATACCTATACTAAGAAACTATGAAATTATTTGTCTCATTTTAATCTCCAAAAAGTTATCTGTACGAGTATATTATTGTATAAAATTTAAGAATAAAATATAATGTGGCAAAGCAACAACTTTATCTCGGTTATACCCCTTTAAGTATTCTATATATGTATATCATTATGAGTCATATGCTATGCATCTATCAAAAGGTAATGAAATCGATCGAGCGGTTTTGCATTACAGTGGAAGAATCAACCTTAATTTGCAGAAACAGGAACCATAATAGGAACTGTAATTATCAAAACGTTACTGTTATTATACAAGTAATTTACGGCTTTTCTACATCAGACAAACCATACAAAATTATTAAAGACGATTCTAAGGCGGATAGCTTTACTATAATTGAGACAAAAAACTCTGAATCCTGTAAAAATGCAGAGAAAAACTCTCTAACACAAGAGCCGTTTATAGTAATAATGACAAGAGTCCATACACAATTCGTGGTATCGTCATAAATAATAGCTGAAGTTTCTAAATACGATCAAAATTCTAAGGAACAAGATAAAAATTAACATCAATTTTGTGTTTGAACCTGTTCAAAAGTTTTTAAAAAAAAGAATTTTCGTTAAATTATTTTCTTAGTTTTCATAAAACCTTTTAAAACCAAAAATATTTTATTATGAACAATTGAAAAAATCAAGTTTTATACATATAAGCTAGTTTTAGTTATGAATACAATTTATGTACATATAAGATTTGCTATACTGCTTTTGAATCTACTCTTCCAGTATCAATTAAGGTCAAATATAGATAGAATTTATAATTTAATAAACCTTTTTCATTTGTACTAAATAATAAATATTTCGATAATTCTCTTCCCATTTATATATACAAACAGTTTTGTGTTCTGGCAACACAGTTTATCATGCACTTTTTTATTTTAACTGCTTATGGCCTACAACTTAACGAAATATAATAACTTAGTTTTCTGTAACTCTCCTTCGCGCCACTATTCTAAACATAGCTGCCAGATTTGACGATTTATCGTCATTTTGACGATTTTGGGTCCTAAAAATGACATAGTGACGACGGGACGATTTATACCCTAATTTTGACGATTTTAAATAATTCAAGTTTGCAACATTTAAGGTACGGTCACATCTGTCAAACATTTGCCCAAAAAAGCGTAACCACTAAATACGAATGAAAAACTTTTTGATTTATGCATTTATTTATTAAGTTAAACAGCATCTAATAAGATAAGATTCTATTACATTATCTATAAATTATGTAGGAAACTGTTTAACGTAATAAACAGGTATCTAAATCAAGTGTTTTCATTCGTATTTAGTGGTTACGCTTTTTTGGGCAAATGTTTGACAGATGTGACCGTACCTTTATTTGTACTATTAAAGCAACTGAACTGCTAAAAATTTTAATGAGCAGCTTTTTAAAAATTAGTTTGCTTAAAACTGTAAACTTTTATTTAATCTAAATATATATAAAAAAAATTGTTGCAAGTGTGTTGTGACTTTATAACTCACGAACGGTCAAACCGAATTCGATTAAATTTTTAGGGTTTTTTCGTATGGTAGTGTAGATGGTTTATCGAAATCGGTCGACGCGTTCGTGAGTTATGACTTTTGTGAAAGTTGTGATGTGCTTTGATTAGGTAAATCGAAAGTTTTAAAGTAAATAGCTTCCGTGCGAAGCCGGACGCTCAGCTAGTTGATTATAAAAACAAAAACATTTTTTTAAATTTTGAAGACATTTATTTAGGAATATTTTTCAGAGATGAAATTGAAGAAGCACAAATAAGTGCAAAAGAAAAATAATAATTGTGATAATTTTTATATAGAGCTTTGTGATCAGATATTATCCAGATTTGATTTTCAAAATAAATATATAAAGCTCTTGGCCAAATTAATCCATTTAATATTATTAATGTAGAAAAAAGTTGGTTTTCTGAAATTATAACAGAATTTTCCTATTTTTAAAAGCCAAGAGCTAGAAACTGATTTCAGACAATTAAAATTATTGCACTGATAAAAACAAATAAATATTGGATTTTTGGAAAAAAATATCAGAGAGGCAAACAAGGGATTCTAGTCTTTTGTTTCCGGTTTTGACTAAATTTATTACAAAAAATCTAGTTTTACCACTATGCCCCGCAAATGTGGAAATAATATTTAGTCAGGTAAACATAAACAAGACTAAAGTAAAAATTCATTGAAAAAGTCGTATTTGGAAGCAATATTATATACAAAAGATTATTTAAAGCTACTATGATTTAACAGTTGTACCTGAATTGATCAATATGTTAACTGCAATATATATGTATTTGTAAAATATATTATACATATATGTAGGTATGTATGTATGTATGTATGTATATATATACAAGTCTATTTTCTTTAACAATTATATATATATATGTTTTAAATTTTATTTATTTGTTGCGGGTTAGCAATATCTAGTTATATATTTCGTTGGTAGCTATACCAACTCATCAGTAGATGTTTTACCCTTTATGTTTAAAAAGTTTTAAAGCTCATCTATTTATACAAAAACTCACATATATATTTTTGTGAATTACAAATCATAAAAACAGCTTTCAAAATTATTTAAACGCATACAACAAATAATTTTCCATTATGAATGTGTTAACTTTTCTACACCTATACAATTAGACAACCGCTGGTTGCCATAAAAGTATTTATAAGGAAAAAATTAAAAGTAAATCTCTCCTTTACATTTATTTATTATATATTTATTGTATAAATTATATTTTAGTTTTTATACATTTTTAGAAACTGTGTTTCCAAATATGAAATTTAAAATCATATTTTACTAAATTTAAGTAAAAATAACTAAAGGATTGGGATTTTTTATTTTTGTCCATACAATACTTTTTCCATGCATGTTTTCAAAGTATTGAAAAACATGGAATCTACTTACATGTGATTTTATCGTCAATTCTAATTGAAGTATATGATCTCTGTATTCAAAAGAATATTGTTTTATTAATCAGATTTGTTTATTTAAGAGTTTTGTTATGTTTTGGCTCTAATAAAATATGTTTTGTTGAAAAAAAAACGGTTTTTTTCATTTGACGTTTTTATGACGATTTCAATAAGCTATATTGACCATAATGACGATTTTTGCCCAAAAATATGACGATATTACCTAAAAAAATCTGGCAGCTATGATTCTAAAATCAGTTCATTTGCAGATTTTCGGTAACGCGGACGTTTCTATGTAGTCGCTCTGTTAAATTTTAAATAAAGTAGTTAAAAAGTGTTAAATTTTCATAAAAATATTAAATAAATGTGTAATAATAATTGTTTTATTAAAGTGTAATTCAATTTATCAATAATAATTGCTTTTAAGATAAAAAAATAGGTAATTTTGTTAAGAAGCCGACGCAGAATCTTTTGCTTATTAATTATCTTCGTGTCATTCGATTACTTAATGTGTTCGGTGTTTATCTATTTGTGTATGTGGGTATGAATGTGTGCAGAATATTTCAATGTTAATTTATACAAGTGGACTCCAAGTGGGCTTAGTGGGGTCAATTTTCCATTGGAAATATAATTGACAAGTAACCCTGTATGTCAACATGGACAAATCTTGACATGTGGAATTCTAATGAAACGAAAAAAGTTATTAGAATTGTACTGATAGCACGCACTCACTAACTGTTTAATTAACCTCTTTGATGCAATTCTTACAAATGATATCGTTAAAAAGGCGAGAGCCGCAAAGACAGTGGCGCAACTTGTGTTCCTCATGGCATAAATAAAATGCCGCTCTCATCTTAAAAATGTTTTCTGTGTTTCTTTTTATGAACAAAAGAAAAGAGGAAAAAGATAACTAAAGTTTTTAATTTTGCATTGTAGCAGTGATGTCTGCTTTGCAGCTTCTGTTGCTTACAGTTATTTCATTTCCATGTTTTTTCTTATTAATAACAACTGTTTTCTTTCCCCTTAGGTTTTCGTAGTGTTATTGTGTTTATGAAAGAAATAATGAAAGGAAATAAAATAAAATGCACCACAGACGATTTAAAAATATCTACAAGGTAAGTTGATCTACTTTTAATACAAATATTTTTATTGTTTTTAAGATTTTCAAAAATAAAAAGAAATTTATTAATCGTATTTATGTATATGAGGTTTATTTAAAAAAGATAAGGAGGTTATAAAGTAGTATTTTCTTTTTATCTATGAACCGGTTTAAAAATTATTTTCCTTTTCCGTGCTTGCAGTTGGGTCCCATAAATTTTTTTTTTTTTTTTTAAACTTCGGAGGTTAGTGCTACCACTAAAATAGTGATTATCAAACAACACTTCCATTAATAGACAGACAGATTATTAAAATTCCTTTTTTTTATTTTAGTGTGTTTAATGGCAAGTTGTTCCACCTCTTCAAAAATTTTGTTGTTTATCGTTATTTTTACCGATTAGTAAAAATTCTGTTTTTTGTTTGATCGTGCTAATCGTAATTAAGGAGGAATTCTTTCCCCCAAATGATTGATTTAAAAAAAAAAAACTGTTCCATTTATAGATAGATCGAATTTCATAATTCTTTATTTTTGTTAGATTTTTGCTGTTCGGTTCCATATTTCACCTTTTTTTTATCGGGGAAGTTGTTTTTGTCTTCCCAAAAATTTTATTATCAATTTACTGACCGATTTAAATGCAACTGAGTCCCAAAAATATTTTTTTTTAAATAAATTCGCTTTTTATGGGCCGATTTAAATTATGTATTTTGATTAATAAAGTAAATATTATAATGTATTTTGGAAGTAATATTATTACAAACTAGAAATTAATTAAGTTTATCTGGTTTTAAGCCTTTATTGCGTCGATTTTGTAATTTGTTCGATTGGCTGGGGAATTGAAGACGATTTTTTTGCAAGAATTATTTATAAACCAAATCAAATTGTTTATATTGAATAAGACTTCTTGTTGTTTTCGGTAAAAGCCACTAAACCTCGTCAGTATTCATGTTTACGTGGAAAGGAAAAATGTTACATCTAAACATCCCTTTAGATTTCAATTATAAGGCTGAATAGAACAAACGTTGTTTTGTGTTCAACACAGAACAACAGCAGTTCAAAACAATTAAATTCATGTTTAAATTGTTGATATTGTTTGATAACTTAGGTTTGAATTCAATATATTTCGATATTTATAACGCAAATAGTGCAATTATAATTAGGATGAATCAGTTCCCTCGCTTAATTGTGAATATAACTAGCCAAGTCCATCGGTTTTTACGAAATATGGCTTATATTGTTCCTAAGACAATTATTGTTTTCTCAAAATAATATGTCATAGTTGAAGTTTTTGCTGTTTTAAATATCTTATGACTTTCGAGAAGTTTGTTTTTTATTTTATTTGCATAAAATCCACTATTTTCCGCTAGTAATTTGGGAACAAGTAAGAAACCCAATTATATTAAAAACGTTTTAGGACAATTTTATCAGGGATCTGTTGGTGATTTGTTAGTCAAAATGCCACATAATGTTCTAGAGCTAAGGTTCAATACCTTCTACATTATTAACAATAAAGGTGATATAAAAAACAGAGTACAGAAAATGATAAACATTCCAATTTGTATCTGAAAAGAGAAAAAGAGGATTTTTATTTGCAATGAAAAACATATATTTTGGGGCTATTTTTAATATATCAATTTGTGCCATTTTTAATTTTTATTCTAAATAAAAAAATAAAATTAATGTTTTTGTTTTCAATACATAACTTTGAGATAATTTTTCAAGGAGTCATATATTTAATGCATGTATGTATACATATGTTAATTATATGCATATGTATGTACATATGTAAACTTAATAAAACGTATTAAAATAACATATGCATATTATGTATAACACTACGAAATTATAGATTAAAATAAAGTTTTCAAGTCAATGCATATTTCCCTCATATATTCATTCGCGAAAACAGTCTTTTGTCACACTGTACCCCACACCTGTTGCACTTTGCTTAACTCTTTTTTACATCTCTATTCTTAAATCAGTTCATTTGCAGATTTTCGGTAACGCGCACGTTTCTATGTAGTCGCTCTGTTAAATTTTAAATAAAGTAATTAAATAGTGTTAAATTTTCATAAAAATATTAAATAAATGTGTAATAATAATTGTTTTATTAAAGTGTCATACAATTTATCAATAATAATTGCTTTTAAGATAAAAAAAAGGTAATTTTGTTAAGAAGCCGACGCAGAATCTTTTGCTTATTAATTATCTTCGTGTCATTCGATTATTAAATGTGTTCGGTGTTTATCTATTTGTGTATGTAAGTATGAATGTGTGCAGAATATTTCAATGTTAATTTATACAAGTGGACTCCAAGTGGGCTTAGTGGGGTCAATTTTACTATGAAAATATAATTGACAAGTAACCCTGTATGTCAACATGGAAAAATCTTGACATGTGGAATTTTATTGAAACGAAAAAATTTATCAGAATTGTACTGTTAGCACCCGCCACCTGTTTAAATAACCTCTTTGATATAATTCTACAATTGATAGCAATAGACGGCGATATTATAAACAAACAAAGATTTCGTTAAAAAGGCGAGAGTCACAAAGACGATGGCGCAACTTGTGTTGCTCACGGTTTTATTTATGATACTCTCTTAATAAGAATTTCGTGTTTTTTGTGTGTTTTTCATGAGCAACTGAAAAGGGGAAACAGATGTAAAAGTTTTTAATTTCATGTCAGAGCAGAGAAGTCGGCGTCGCAGCTTCTGTCTGTTGTTCTATTGTGTATTTGCTTGTGCTTTAGTATTTCGTTGTATTTGTATTTCTATAAAAGAAATAATGAAAGGAAATAAAATAATATAGTGGAAATAGATGAGAGATGAAGCTAAATCAAAGTTGTTGCCAGCGCAGACGATCTAAAAAATTTTATAAGTTAAATTAATCTTCTTTTAAATAAATAAATAAATTTGTATGGGCCAATAAAGGATTTCTTATTTAAATGTCTTTTATCGTTTAATGTTATTTAAATGCGAAATTGAGTTTTCTTTTAAACCCTTCAATGTAGTTTAAATAAACAATCTTGGATATTCAAATTCGTTTTAAATTTTACGATTTTCCGTATGTTTTTGACTGCTGGTTCTTCTTGTTTAAAACAAAGCCAATACAAAATTTGTGGCTGCTGGAAAGTTTTTTTTTTTCTTTTTTTTTTTTTTAATTAGAACCAGCACTCAGAACCTACGTATGCATTGCACTGTGCCGGAACTCAGGGAGAGGAAAAGGATAGAGAAGATAGAAGTTGAAAATTTAGAAGACTTAACTCTTTCACAACTCTGCTTTGCGCGTTATGTTAATTTTTATAGCATTATTGAGGCGCCTCCGGTGTTAAGTAGACGCATTAACTTTGTTAAGCTAAATAAGCAGGTATTTTATTAATTGTTTTACTTCGCGGATGTTTCTGCTAACCGACGAAGGAGGGCGATGTTGTGTACATTAGCTTGATAACATCAATCGCTGTCGGAACAGTTTTTTAGTGACCAGTGCTATGCCTTCATCACTTAACATTAGAGAAATTAATGATATTGATTGACTTGCTCTGGCCAGGGTTTGAACCCAGGCTCCAAGTCATTATTTGCTTAGTAGTCAACGCGCTAACCACTTAAGCCAACACCCCTATTTTGAGCTCATTTTCTAAAATTAAAATTCTTTATTTAAAAATTTATTGACATTTTGTTATATCCTCACTCCTCACAACGATAATTTCGGTGTCATCATCATATGATCGACTCAGGAAGCGTCAACTACGACGGAAAATACACGGAAATGAGAATCGCTTAGCAAGATAAAAAACCACATTGCAAAGAATTGAACCACGATACACTGAAATATGAAAACATTGTGGCTAGGACCACGGTAAATGACGCCCCACGACGAAATTTTTACTAATTTTTGGATATTTTTTAATGATTATGAAAAATTTTCTGTACAAAGGAGAAATATTTTAAGGAACTTCTGTAAAAAAAAAACGACAACCATTTTGAACTCAAATTAAATAAAATTTCAACAATTTTAGTTAAGTCAACTATCGTGAAAGAATTTTGTTAGAACAGTCGTGTTGACTTGGAAAGTTTTCAGAGAGTTCTTAAAGTTGGTAATTTTTTAGATTTTGTTGAGCTTTTTTTGGACATCAATCTTAGCACCTCTTATAACGCGTGATCCATTTCGAGGTTCCCTACTTTTTAAAGAAAAAAACACAGAAAGTTCATATTTAATGGATAATGTTTATTATCATTTGAAAGAACATTCTTTGGTATTTATTTTTTGAAGATTATGTCTATCAAATGTTGGCCGTTGCTACGTCGCAACGAAATATGATTCCACCGGCCCACAAACCACACCAAACCGTTCTACTCGGTCTATTCGGTCGAATATTATCCAATAATGAATGCTGGGTATCAAAATGGGTGATGGTGTAGCGAATAGTACGCTCAGTAGGCCGACTATGTTGACCATAAGTTGAGCGAAGTGCACGAAACACATTCCTCACAGAAAGTGAATTTTCGTAATAAAGTTGAACGATTTGTAAACGTTGTTCAGTCTTTCCATTATGAAATGCCAAACAATACTAAACAAAAATAACATGACACGACTCACACGTGATCTGTCAACAAAAGGCTATTGAAAATCTCTTCTTGGAACACCCATTACTGCTAAATGGCGGCAAATTATACGAAAAATGGCATATAATTGCAGTTTTTTTCAGAATTTACTCTAAAAGTTTTTATTGTAAAATGTTTTATCGCTCCAACACTTTCATGTAGAGTAAGCGACGCATTTATATTTTATAAATCTTTAGGAGTAACTTGTTTAGATTTTATATTAAAATGAATTTACAGAGTTCTTTTTTCATCGGAGGATCTTACAGTTTTTGTGTAAATAATACTTAAATCAATAATTTAAATGTTTCTCTTTTTCACTGTCTCATACATCCTTTTAATTTTTAAAAGAATCAAAAAAAAAACATCAAACGTATCCTTTTTTCTACTCTTCATATATAAAATATTTGACCATTCATTACAACCACTAGCAATTGCTGCTGAACAAGTGAACAAGACAACAAATGAGAACTCTTTAAAACAGGAAAATTTGGAAAAAGCTTGATTTTTGTTTCGTTGGTAAAAAAAAAAATAGCAAGTGACCGGTCTATCATCATGTTGTGTTTTTGTGCAGCAACGCTAAACAACAGTCTGATGTGTGGTGTACAGGCTTCTAAATATTTCAATTTAACCATGATGATGATGATGATGTGATCATGATGCTGCCTGTTTTCTTTCTTTACATTCTACTTATTTTATTTCAGACCATCTTTTTTTTATTCAATTTAATGTTACTGCCTTCTCATGATATCTTAACGAATTGTTTATTTAAAAAAAAAAAAAAGAGGACTATTCACTGTTTTAAGTTTCTTTTTGTGTATTTCATGATGTTTTTGCTCCTTTTTCCATGTGGCAGCAGCCAATAATGGTCGGTTTTTTTTTTCTCTGATGCTCTGTAATAAATGTTCATGATTATTTGTTATGTATGTATGTGTGTGTTATGTATTTGAGTTATTGCAACAAGCAGTTTTTCTACTTATAGTTTTATTTAGCCATTTTTTCTTTGTTGACTTATTATTAGTCTGTGTAGTAGTTGTGTATTTTATTTCCCTTTTGCTAAATATTGCAACCGCATGTTGTCAATAGTTGCCGTCATATTATTTTAGCACAACATTGGCAATATCAATAACAAAGTGTTGTTGGCCAATATTTAATGTTAACAAAATATTTTTGATAGAGAAAAAAATGGAATAAAATTTTTTTATGTGGAAAGTCTTTATTTATTTGTAAATACAGGAAATAATGTGATACTTTAAGAGGACTTCATTGAATTTCAAATGATGTTGTCTTTTCACTCGCATATTTTTTTTAAGAGACAAAAAGATGAAATTTTAGGATCTATTGGATATAAAAAAATTATTTATTTATAAATAAAAAAAGTAAGTACCATATTTTAATATCATACATACATAAATATTAAAAAATTTAATTTTTACATAAACAATAATTGCATGTAGTACAAAAGTATTTATTCTAAAGTACGAAATTTTTGGGTTTTTTTTTATATTAACAATTTTTTTTTTTCGTTGTAGATTAATATTTTTATTTACAAAAATATTAGGGCTATGAGAGCCGTTTTTTGAAAAATACACTATCGGGGTAGAACAGAAAAGTGGATAGATCTGATCCAAGGACCGGCACTGCTACACCTATTGGATCTTTTGTGCCATGGATCTCTAAATTAAACCAAGCTCTGAATGACTCTCCTTATGAAAGTCAGCACAGAGCTTGGAGAAGCCCGCCTACTATCATCCGAACACAAAAATTCAGAAAGAAAAACACGCCTCTTCCTCTTCCAGGCATAAACGGCACAAGGGTGAGCGAACTAGGTTACTTTTCCAAAGATAGTAGTTCAGTCCAAAGTGACCGGAAAAGAAAATAGTGACTAGACGTAAGTCGTTCCTGTTGAAATTCAGGATGCCTCTGTATGAGAATGGCTCTATCAACGATTTGGCCTGCCTTAAACCGGGTGAAGCCACCCAAACTTTCTTTGCGGTCGAAATGTCGTTCTCTCTGATTAGGGTAGTTACAGTCGACCAATTGACGCCACAAAAGGGCTCTGAGCCTATAAGAGAAGCGGCACAGGCCCTCTTGGCCAATTCATTCGCTACCTCGTATCCAGTAAATGGAAACCTTGTTCCGTATCCATAGCTTCTGTATTGAGTCAAAGCACTCTAACACAAGCTTAGAATGGAATTCCCATGAAACTAAGGACTTAAAGGCAGCCTGACTATCGGAATATGCGCGCCTTTAATGCCTCTGCTCAAATTAATATGAACACATTTGGTAATTGCCTGTATATCCGCCTGAAATACCGTGGGCCATTTACCCATGGGCACTGAGATTTTCACGTTGGGTCCACAGACTCCAGCGCCTACTCCATCTAAAGTTTTGGATCCATCCGTATACCAACATAAACTTCTGGAATCTACAAAGAGACCATTACCCTCCCATGTGGCCCTAAGCGGAATTGTGACATTGAATCTCCTGTTGAAGCTTAGGTCACAGATTATTTTGTCGCTAGGCATCCGTAACAGGTTTCTGCAGGACAATGTATTCAGGATCGATGAATGCCCGTTGCCAACACAGCGAGCAGAGTTACCGATACCCATCCGATAAACGGCCATTGCCGCAGAGGGTCTTATAAAGATTTATATAGGTGTTAACACAATCAAGGCCTCAATGGCCAAAGTTGAAAATCATCTCATTGCACCGGTAGCAAGAAGACTCGCCAATCTCTGAGCCTTGCAGAGTTTGTTCTTCGCCGTGGTGTGCAGAGTCTTCTAAGTACGTACGTAATGATTGGTCTGACGATCATTGTATAGATCCACATGATCATTTTTGGGCTCAAGCCCCAGGTGCACCCAGCACAACTCTTTACCGCCCAGATCGCCCTAGTGGCTTTCTGTGTAACGCATTCAACATGACGGTTCCAAGTCAACTTGCTATCAAAAATAACCCCCAGGTATTTGACTTCGGTCGAAAAAGGGATAATGCGCCCATTCAGCAGTATTGTCCCTAGACCAAGTTTCCTCCAGAATAGTCTTGTCAGAGTTGATAGTAAGGCCGTGTCTCCCACACCATGTCATAACAGTGCTCAATGCATCATTCATGATGTCTGAGAGAACGTTGCCGAATTTTCAAGTTGCCATCACAACCAGATCGTCAGCATAGCCGATAACTTCATGCCCTTGTTCACTAAGAATGAGGAGAAGTTCATCCATGACTAAAGGAGTGGTGATAAAACACCACCTTGGGGACACCCTTTGACTGCATTAATAGTATCGTATCCCATAGAAGCAGTGATGTCCCTGCTCTCAAGCATTGATCTTATCCATCTCACAGAAGTGACGTCAAGACCCTTTTGCCTAAGAGAACATTCAATCGAATCATAATTGGAGTTATCGAATGCGCCATTGATGTCCAAGAAGGCATGCTCAGTCGATTTTCCCTTAGCATAAGCATATTGTTTCACAAGCAAGGGGACGGTATTCAAAATCGTCAATCTAATGTGCAGATCAATTAGACTCTCCATCGTTTTCAGTATGATTTTGCCAGATTACTTGGCCTGTTGCCCACTTTAGGTATAAAAACCACGTTAACTTTCCTCCACAGTTGGGGGATGTGCCCGAAGACAAAACTGGCTCTAAATAGGGTGGCGAGGGCACCACTATCGGGATAAAAAAATTTTTAAAAAGATGTAACTTTACCAAAAAATTATACGTACTACAATTAAAAATTGTAGAAAATGTACTTTTAAGATTGGGAATTTTCTAAAGGCAATACTTTTTATTTATTATTTACAAAAAGTACTTTCTAAGAAAAGTTATGTTTTTAGAAAAGTTTTTGTTTAGAATAAATACTTTTTAGAGAAGATGTTTCTCTAAAAAAGAAAATTGAAGAAAGTACTTTTTGAAAATAAAGTACTTTTTATAAATGGTTATATTTTTTAAAAGATTTTTTTAGATAACTTAGAAAAAAAAAACTTAAAAAAAAACTTAAAAAAAAACTTACTTTTTAGAAAAGATTTTTCTTTAGAAGAGAAAAACTAGTACTTTTTGAAAATAAAGTACTTCTTATAAATAGTGCAATTTTCTATAAAATTATTCTTAGAAACTATTGCTTTTGAAAGAAATAGTTTTTAGGGCAGAAAATTAAAAATTAGATAAGGTACTTTAAAAAAAGTACTTTTTAATTATAAAGTATTTTTTTATAAACGGTAATTTTTTAAAAGACGTTTCTTAAGCTTAGATCCCACTATCGGCGCAATGTATCGATTTTCGTCGGATCACTGAAATAAAGTTATAAGTGGGAATTCTCTTTTCTTAAAAAAGAATTTGCTTTTATATATTTCTCAGCTATAAACAAAAACTAGTAGTAGAAAAGAACTTATTGGAAATGAATAATAATTTAATATGTTTTGAGTAGATTATTATTGCGAAAGCTTCGTTTGTTCAAGAAAATAATTGAAATGATACCTTATGGCATGCTGCAATGTTGCATTTCAATTAATCATTTATTTTTGCTTTTAATCTCATTATTGTTTTTACCTTAAAATTCCTGATAATATTGCTTTCATTTAACCAGATCAGTATTTGCACTTTAAGGCAAATTTTGCTAATCTTAAGCCAGAGCAAGATGTTTTCCATAACAGAAACATACATTTTTTTTACATAACATTTCAATTTAACCAAACCAATTGCCAGGTAAAAAAAAAAACAAAATATTAATGAACGAGAAAAATGCCAAGAGGCTGCCATAAAAAAAATTACAATCAACATTCATAAAAATTTTCCATTCACCTACAGACACTTACTTGCAAGTGCATGCTATTAAAACATTGATTTTTTGTAAGAACACATTTTAGTATGAAAATCAGTTTAAAAGATTTTTGAATGAAAATAAAATTAAACGAAATAAGGAAACGTAAAATCATCATAATATTTGCGTCATATGCAAAAATGTGCTTTCAAAAAGATTTAAGAAGTGAAAAATACAACAAGAATAACAAAACAATTTCTGCTTCAACAGGCACTAAAAATCACAGATTTCTAGAGTAAAAATCAAGCAATAAAAGTAAGGGGAAAACCGTTTATGAAAAATTTTAAAAGAAACGGGGGGCCTTTAAATATGTTCAACAAAGATATGTACATAATTTTTAGAACCTTTCCTTGCAAAGAAGCCTTTTTGTACTAAATAAAATAAAAATAAAAAAAAAACCGGGGGAAAGAAAGGTACTGCAAATAGTATCTTTTGTGAAATTTACTCATCTATAACTTCATTTCATTATGAATTTTATGCTGATAATACAGATATAAATATTGTTTCGACTTCAATTATATCTTTAAATTTTAAAATTTTATAACAAAAAAAAAAAATAGTAGTAGAAAAGTCCTTTATTTACTACTAACATGATGATACTATCTTAGTTATGGGAGACTTTAATATACCGTCTGTAGCATGGGACTTTTCGCTTAATGATGGTTTCTTTATTCCGAAAATTCTATTGTCAGTTTTGGAATTTTCAAAATTCTTATAAAATTAAAATAGTAGTGAAAATTAAATAGGCATTTTTAACTGTAAATTTGTTCTTAAGCTAGATATTGATTTCGTTTTTAGTTTCAGCTTTAAAATTTGTCAAATTTTTATTTATGGAAAATAGTAGTATAAAATAATTAGTTTTTTAAAACGCATTTTCAATAGATTAATTTATATTTTATATATATTTTTTTAGTTTTAGTGTCAGGTTTGAAATTTTTGCATAGTATATATGAAATAAAATTAGTAGTAGATAAGTACTTATTTTACTATCGAAATTTTAACAAACAAATCGTTCTTAAATGAATTAATTTATTTTATACATATTAACTTTAGAAATTTTTTAACTTCCTATAAATTAAAAATAGTAGTAGAAAATTTTAATTTTCCATTGGATTGTTTTTTTTTTTTTTTGTAAAAATTAAAACTCCAAAATAGTGTTAGATAAAGTTACACTTTAAAAAATTTCAATTCTAGATTTTCAGTGTCATTTACGAATATTAAAAAAGAGTAGTAGAAAAGTAGTATAATTTTTTAATTTTACCTTTTAGCATTTTGTTTGCGCTGGTCAAATATTTTTTTATTATTTGACGATATATAGAATCTTATAGTTCTGGTAAAGAATGTGAGTGGTGGAAAAGTTCTTTTTTAAATTTATTTATTACAATTTTTTTAAAGCAATTGATTACTTCCATTTATAGATGATAGCAAAATTATAGTTTTAAAAGAGAACAAAAACTTTCAAGTTGCTTAAGAAACAACTCAGATTTCATCTGCAAGATCACACAACTGACAGTCTTTTCTTATTTGTATTGTATAAATACAAAAAGGAGTATGTACTAAAGGTCCTTTTTCAATTAACTTCAACTTAGTGATTTCTCTGAATCCGAACAAATTGACTCCTTCCCAAAATAAATGCAATATTTTGATATTATTTTTATTTTGCTAAAAAAAATATTAGCAAAATAGTAGTAGACAAGTACTTTTTTTAATATATTTCTTTTGCATTATCAGAGGGAAGTTATTCTTTGTTAGTATATTTGTGCTTAAAAAATAAAAAAAAAATATGTATTAAAATAGTAGTAGAATAAAAATGTAGTTTTTTGTATACGATTTTTGCAAAATTTCAGCAAAAACTGTTTTTTTTTAATAAAAATTCTTTTTACACATCGTAAATATAAAAAAAAAATAAATTAAGTAACTTTCACAAGGCCTTTTAATTCAGACTCGTTTAACCTTTGAGTTGGGACATGTATGTGCATGCACTTGTTTTCTCATTCATATGGAAAATAACTGATGCAGTTGTCACTCTTTCCAGCAAATACAGTAGATATGTCAGCACTTCCGGCATTTTTTTAAATAAAGCAGCAAAAAATTTAACTCTTCGTAAACTTACAACTGATTTCTTTTTTCGTGCAACATGAAACACATACACACAGATACGGACAAAACGAGGCACACAAAGTGAAAATCTAATACCAGGATTGAAGTTAAGTAAGAAAAGGTGTCACGTACTAGTGAACAAAGATAAGTGATGCATACCTTTAAATGTACTCTAGTAATGGCTGTGAGAGTGTTTGTATGGATGCTCCAGGAACTGTAGCAATAATAATAGATCCATAGAACATCTCATAGAACGCCAGTATGACAGGAAAAAGATGACAAAAAATAAAATAAAATAGACAAACAAGCGAACAACAGTACTCAGTTCTGCAAAATGCAAATAAATGTCATGAAAAACATGTTAAAGTGGGTGACATTTGTGAAAACGAATTCCCTATCTACTTCTTACTGCAGCCACAAATCTGTCACACAAGGGATTTTTTTTTTCGATTTGTCTTCATTATGACCTTATAAAAGCATAGTTTTAGGATTGTAAGTAAATCATAAAAAAACAATAATAACAATAACAGCAAAAACCACAAATAGGATGTAAATATATCATGATTTTTATTTTATTGCCTGCCGCAAATATTGTTGACGCTGCATTCAAAAATCATTTTGTGCAAATATTCATTTTGTACAAACAGCAAAACATTTTAATTTTTCAAAAGGTTTTTGAAAATAAAAACAAAAATCATTTAAAACCTCAAATGGCAGGTCAGTGTGTTCTTTTTATTTTTTTCTTATAACATTTCAATTAATGCTGTTTATATTCATTGACCTTTAAAGCAGAAAGCACAGTGTAACGAAAAAATAAATTAAATTTTAAATACTCCTAAAAAATACCGAAATTATATTCAATAAAATTCCACAAAATTCATTTCCCATGATGTCCTTGATTGCCTGACTGGGCTCATTTTCCAATAAGCGGATAATGTTTGGTACTTTTATAGTATTTGGTACTTTTTTCTAATTGATACCTTGTTTTTAATAACCAATTTATCTTCTAAAGTAACGAATATAGAAATTAAATATGAAATGCTCCTCTTAAGCAATATTCAAATACGTTTTGGTACTTTTGGGACATTCAAATATATAAAGGGGCAAAGTTTGTATCTCCTTTTTGAACAGCTACCTTTCGATAATATTTTCTATAAAGTACACTGATATAATAAATAGTTTCTTTTGAACATTAGCTTCATCCAGTTAATAAAAAATATTTTGGAAAATATTGATTTATGGGACAGTCACAAAAAAGTACCAAAAACTATAAAAACGTAAAAATTTACTTAAACCGAAATAAAAGCGAAAGGATTAAATAGTAAAAAGGTTCACGTAGTACCTTATTGATTTTCAAAAGGTACTTAATAAGACTGAAATGTTATATATTAACATGATTAATTTATATACGAATAAATCGTTTTGCTTATTACTTTCGCACTACTTGTTCTGGTTCCCCGCCGCCTTTTCCGCCTCTGATGACGATATCACTTTATGATAACATGGGTTCTGTAATTAGTGACTATTCCTACCTGAAAACAATTTTTCGAAATTATGACGATAGTCTCAAAATTGGTCACCTAAATTGTCGTAATATTAGGCCCTCTTCAAATTCTGTTAAGTTGGACGCGCTGAGCTCTATTTTAAGAGATGGCGTGTTTGACCTTTTTGCGGTCTCTGAAACGTGGCTGGATGATACTGTTTCGAGTCGTGCTGTCAGTTTCCCTGGCTATGTTTTCTATTGGAGTGATAGGCCCTCAAGGGATGGAGGTGTAGGTATCTTTATATCTAAGAAATTTAAGTTTAAACATCTTCTGAGGGTATATATTTCCGGTCAATGTGAGTCTTTATTTATTGAAGTGTAACTTATCAGCGTCAAGACTCTAGTTGTAGTAGTATACCTACCTTATGGTAATGTCGCAGTGTTTGAAGAGCATCATCGTAATATTCTTTCTAAGTTTTTAAATACTATTGTTCTTGGTGACTTTGATTGCAACTTATTTAATCCTTCTAGGTGCAATGCCATGGGGTCCTTATGCTTTATTTTGAACTTGTCAATTCTACATAACTCTAAACCCACTCATTATGACGTGACTAACGATTCTACATCCCTGCTGGATTATTTCTTGGTAAGCGATATCTCTTTGGTAAATTTTTCTGGCCAGCTGCAATGCCCTTCGATATCGGATCACGCGTAAAAAATAATCATATGAAAGCTCGCGACACTGTTTATAGTTTTTCATATATCTTTGCAATATTATTGTTTTTCATTTGTGCTTAATCTCAATATTTGTATGGTAAAATATTTACTTTATTTTATAATGCATATATGTAGTAGTATGAGTAATGCAACATCTGTTGCAAATTGCTTTACAATTTGAACAACAACAAAAGCAGCAAAAAAAGTCGTACAAAAACAACATTGAAGTAAGCTTTTTTTTAATAAAACTGAGATCTTTTGAATTTTTTTCAATGCAACACATACTCGAACATACATCCATATTTACGTTTGAATTTACATGCACAAATACAAAAATACTTACATACTCGTATGTGCACACTACATTTGCAGTTTCCATTTTTGAGTTGCAAATAAATAAAAAATTGTAAAAAAAAGCTGGCAAACACACGACAGGACGTATGAATAAATAAGTGTTGATGTGTGTGTGTTTGTGTGTGAGGCTGTGTAAATTTCGTTGGATTTGTGTGCTTGCGTGAATGTATGAAAATGAATTGCAACGTAAAACATAAACAAAAAATGCTAGTCACGTAGCAATGTTGTAAATAATGCATGACATCATGTGGAAAATATAAAAATTTCTTATTTAAACCGTGATGAGGTTTGAAATATATTTTTTATTTTGCTTCATTTTTTGTGTGCTTCTGAAACAAATGCTCAATAAATAAAGAATTCAAGCAGAGTGTTTTTATGTTTTCTGTTATTTGCTGCACTTGCAAATTCGTGCCACCATTTATGTAAAATATTTTCATTTTGTTTTTTTTTTTTTTGGTCAATTATCACATTAATATGATTATGAGGAAATTTTTACGCATGCATATAAATTGAATTTTGTATAAGAAGAGAGGGATAAAAAAGAATGGGAACAAATTAAAGAGTGAATACCCCACGGAAGCATTGTCAACATTGTCTGAATGAGCAAAATCACTTAGAGATTAAAAATTTGCATTTCAAATTAATAAATAAGCACAAAACGAAACAAAAACTGTTTTAAAATTGATTCATTTAAAACAATTTGGCAAAGGTCTACAAACAACCAAGACTATCCACTAATTCGAACTATCCAGTAATCCGGACATTTAAATTGTTCGGTTAGTTTATGGAATCTATAAAATTGTCTTAAATTATATTTTTGAAACTATTTAAAAAATACACAAGTAAAATATATCAATTAATAAAAACAACAATTGAGTAATTTTGAAATTCACAGACAAATTTTTGGAAACAAATAAATTCTTATATTGCAAAATTAATATTTTTGGTCACTTTTAGTATTTTTCTTCATGTTTTCTGTAAATTAATTAAATCCAAATGAATTCTTATGTGTATTTATATTTCTGTTCGATATTAAAAACAAGTTATATGCGTTTAAAAATTTATTTTAACTGTAGTCTGGACGATCCACTAATCCGGACAATAGCTGAAACTATGTATGTATGTATATCTGTCCGGATTAGGGAGGTTGTACTGTATTTAAAAAAAAATATAATTTTCTACACAGAAAACTTCAAAAATCATTCTTGAGTGTAATTTTAGGCATTACACAAAAATTTCCCTTAAAGGGAAATTTTTTCCAAAAGGGAAATTTTACATATACCATAGAATTTGAAGTAATATAATTATAAATGTGTTAAAATTATAAAAAATATCGTTCAGAGTACTTTGTACGAAATTTCCCAATAGAGGAAATTTTATAAAACGCTAAAATGTATTCTAATTACTACATTTCTCTATAAAAACAAAAAATTGTATTTGTAAAATATATCGTTTCTTTTATATATTCAAAATTTTTTTAATTTTAGCTTACAAAGAAAAAATTTCCTTCATCGAAAAATTAGAAATGAAAAGGAATTTTTAAAAGTTTCTTTATGGTTCGAAAATATTGAATTAAAATTGCTCATTAAGTGAAATTTTAGCCATGTAAGGGAAATATTGCCCACCATTCTAACGAGTCTTTAAAGAAAATAATTTTTAAAAATTTCCCGATATTCCCTATCTAAAGGTACGTTCACATTTATCAAATATATTTGTCGAAAAAAACGTAACCAAGAAAGAAACTAATAATTTATTTCTTTTAATTCGAATACTTTATAAATCAAAGGTTTGCATTTTTTTTTAAAACTGCATGAAAATGCTTTTTTTTTTTGTAGAATAATTTATTTTTATTTTGTAATATAACAACAAGTTAAATGACACTATCCCTAAGCAAAACTAGTGGTGACGATTTTTGGGCCAAATATTTCATAAATGTGACGTAGCTTAAACCCACACTAAATGTGGGTTTATATTCTAACAGACGGATTAGAGGCGCACAGTAATTTTAACTGAATTTCCCTCAAAGATAACTTTTAGAAGTTTCATAATATGTGTTTGTAACATTTACATACATATTATGTATTGCCTTTCAGGGAAGTTTTGTCCATGCAAAGGAAATTTTTAACAACGTCATATTTTTATTACATAGAGCTCCTACATGGCAAAAATAATTGATAAAAAAATTTCTAAAGGGGAAATTTAAGATTGATAAGATATTTTTTGTTTTTTTGTTGTTTATTTGCATTTATTGATACTAAATTAAATTTTTACCGTGTAAATAAAAATTTCCCTTATAGGGATATTTTATCTATGCAAGAAAAATTTTCGACAACAACAATTTTATATATAACTTTAAAAATTACTTAGTTTCCGCAATAATTCAAAATTTCCCTAAAGGGAAATTTGTTATTGAAATGATATTTTTTTTTTTTAATTTTTAATTTTGGATGTATTTTACAATTAAATGAAAATTTTTCTTTTACGGGAAATTTAATCCATGCAACAATGTTATATGTTACATTATTAATTTAAAAAAAATTACAGGTTTCTAAATGTGCTTTTTTTACAAACAATTATTTTTTATTTCTAGAAAAATCGTATTCTAAAAAAGCTTAAAAAATTACAGAAATTATTACTTTGTGGTACTTTTTATTGCGATTAGTTTATGGAGGAAACATCTTGAGCTGTTAGTAATAAAAATTTTAATAGAAAAATCCATCACAAAACTAATTTCCCCTACAGGGAAATTTTTGGTTGTATGTATTTTGAAATTCTTGTTATGAATGTGAAAAAAATGAAGTATGTATGTATAAATAAAAAATTTCCCGTTTTTTTTTTTTAATTTTATACATACAAGGAAATTTTTTTTGAACAGTAAATTATATTTATATTTTTATTGGCTCGCTTATAGCGATAGTAAAGTTAGTTAGTGAAACTTTTTCCAAACGAAATTATCCTCAAGTATTTTTTCAATTGCTTTTCTAAAAACAACTTAATTCATCGCCTCCTTAATAATGTTTAACCCCTTGAATGTTTAAGAATGCAAATGACTTTTTAAGTGTGTTAATATTTCATAATAAGTATTTATGTATATTCTCATATACATTTTCTACTTTCCTTTGGGGGAAAAATATGTTAAATCTCTGCATTTAAATCCGTTTTAATAAATTTCTTTTTTTAATAAAGCTTTTCAATTTGTATTTCATGCAGCTTGTTTTTTTTGCTGCGAAGGGGTGTACAAATTCTGTTGAACTCATATATAATATATTTTTTAATAGAAAAGATGACAACGAAAATTTATTAAGAAATAATAAAGCAAAGAAATATATATCGTATCTATGTATGCATGTGTCTGTATGTAGCAAAAGAAAAAGTGAATTGAAGTGAATATTTCTAGAGAAAAGAAGAACACATTTAAAAAACTAGAAAGACGCAGCATGTTGTTTCAAATAGAAAGAAGTAAAAATATAATATAAACTTATAATGTCACTAACATACACATACATACATAGATACATACATACACATCTATACAAAGTCGTTTAAGAACACCTATTTCAGAGCGGAAGCGTGTTTAAGTGTATGTTTTAGTGTTTTATAAAGAAAGCGAGCGGGGTGTACACTTTGGTGGCTTCATTTTCTTCTATTAACTTTTTTATTGTTTGAACTTTTAACTAAAATGATGTGCTAACTTTCTATAAGTTTCTACGTATACGAGTATAGTGGACAAAAAAAAAAATAAAAACAACATAAAATATATATTTTATAAACTCTAGAATATCTTCACAGTATAATTGATTTAAATCATAAATATAACAATTCAGAGACATAATGAGACCAATACTCTGAAGTCTCGAGGATATCTAAAGAGAAGCGAAATTTGCTTAATTAAAGTTTTAATTAAAAATAATGTTTTATAGAAATTTATATATATATATATATATAAAACCGAATGTGTGTTTGTTTATTTGTTTGTTTGTTTGTTTGTTCCTTATAGGAGGCCAAACCCTTAGACCGATCTTCCTGAAATTTTCATAGTATTTAACGGGAACTCTCGGATGAATTATAGGCTATATGAAGTTTTGATTGGACAAAGAGGCGTGGCACCGCCCATATAACCCAAAAATTTAAATCGCCATATTTTGGGCATTTTTTGACCTACGTCGATGATATTTGGTACATATGGTATTAGCATAATTTGGAATACGTACCAGGAGTAAAGTGGGTGGGACCACGCCCCTTTTTAGGAAAATTAAAAATTGTAATATAGTCTTAACTACTGGACCGATCGTCATTAAATTTTCACAATAGGATATATAAATACTTTTAATTTTATTTTATAACGAAGGGGGTAGCGAAGCACACCGGGATTAGCTAGTTGTTTATAAAATAGAAAAGAAAAGCTTTTGAATTTATGGTACTAGTAGAGCTGTTCCCTCTGCTTTGTTAATAAATTTCAAATAGCATGTAAAGTTCACTGTTGTCTTATCAATAAGCCGAAAAATGATCAACATACATAAATTTCCCTTCCACAAAAAACTGAATAAAATTAGTGGAACATTTTTTTTAAACCATGCTTGGACCTAAACTTACATGAACGCTACTAAAAAAAGTCGAAAAGAAACTGTCATAAAAAATTTCCCTCGAAGGGAATTTAATTTTTCATGGGGGAAATTTTGAAAAACAATAAATTAACAGGCATTTTCTGATAATCTGCATTAAAAATAATTGAAATATCGCAAAACGAACTTTTGTAAAAATTTCCCTAGGAGGAATTGAATGAAATTTTTAATTTAACGTCATGAACACAACTGAGACAATAAAGTACGCGAATGAAGAATACGATTTCGAAACTCTTAACCCGAGATATTAATAAAACTTGTAAACAGAAAAATAATGTTAAATATTTTTTTTTCTTAATTCTGATACAAAGAAAAATTTCCCTCGTAGTGAAAGTAGGCATTAAAGGAGATGTAGAAAATTATCTCATACATATGCTGATATGATAAGCTATATATCATAAAAATTAATATTTTCCATCAAGGAAAATTTATACATATTAAGCCAGGAAGTTACGTGCCATGCTTTTGTAAAAAAATTTTCTCAACAGATTTTTTAATTTTACAAAAACTAAAAAATTCTCCCTGGAAAAGTCCATATGTTTTTCAACAAGATTTTTAGAGTGCAAGTTTTCAGAACTATGTATTTCCTATCTATATAAATCTCTAAAAAGCTTTAAAATTTTATATAAACTACCTTACCTCAATACAGCTCTTTGCAAAAATTGAGTACAATAAAAAAAAAATTGCAAAGTAAAATTTCCCCATAAGAAGTTTTTTTACATTTGTTTTATGTTACGTTAAAAACTTTTCTTCTAAATAAAAATTTCCCATGAGGGAAATTTTTCCTAATCCACAAAAATCTACTTATATGTGAATTAATGTGCGTTGTTATAGAAAAATTGACTACGCCAAAAATTTCCCTTATAGGGAAATTTTTATCTATAGCAGAAATTTTATTAGTTTCTAATTTAAAATATAGTAAACTCTTACAAAAGTATATATAAAAAATAAATTTACAAAACGACAAGTTTTCAATATTATTTTTAAACAATAAAACATTGAAACTAACATTACTTTAGAAAAGCTTTAATGTTACTTTTTATTGCAAATTAGTTGGGTCAACAGATCACAAAACAAAATCGTTAACTAAGCCAACGTTTAGCAATTATTAATATAATAATATATTCTCTCGAAATTTAAAGTTTAATTGGCGACAACTGCAAATAATAGAAACCGAAAACAATTTTTTCATTAATTACGGCTTTAAAAAATTTACGATAGTAATTTTGAATGTAAAAGCAGCAGTAGCAGGCGTACAAGCAATAAAACACTTAAATTCGAACAAGAACTCTTACAAGGCGTTAAAGTGGAAACGGAAGTTTTTGAATACAAAAAAGAAAAAAAAAAACACAAATATTACAGGCAACAACAAGGCGGCCTGGCCTAATGTTGCCAATGCTTAAATTTTTTTCTTTTATAAATACAATTTCTATGCTTGTTGGTTTGACTGCTCAAGGTAACTTTAAACTAAACTATTATATATTCAATTCCTATATAATTTAAACAGCAATAACAACAATAATAATATAAAGGATGTTCAAGCAAACAAATTTTGATAGCGAAATGTACACATTAAAATCATTCTATTTTTAAAATTTTTTCATAGCATGTATTTTAGGAAACGGAAGTTGTCTATTATGCTTTACATTTTACTTACTTTTCAAACAAACAATAAAAAAAAAACAAATGGTGAAAAGCGAGGGGTATTTATTTTCCTTGTAATATTTTAATGTTTTTTTTTTGTTCCCATTTGTGTTCTATACTGTCTGTAGTTTTTCTTTTTATACGATTGCTTTATATTTATTTACAGTTATAACACATTCTATCTATTGCAGAAATTTATATTTTATACCAAAAAATTTAAAATAAAATAAAACTGAAAAACATTTCTTGACGATGTTTTCAACATTAACGATAACAGGACATGGAAAAAACTCAACGAAACCAACTAAAATTTTTGAAGAAAATGCAAACCGCAAAACGATTTACAGTAGCTTTTTTTGAACAAATTTAAAAAATATAGTTAAAACTCTTCTATTCTTAAGTGAGTTTCGGAAAAGCCTAGAGGGAAATCAAATGATTTCATAATATTGTGATGTATACTAAAATGGTTATTCGATTAATTTTGAATCAATAAGAAACTCATGAGTATTTACCTTTCCATTACGCTGTTTTCCTTGTTTCTACATTCTTAGTAGAGAACTTTCCAAAATTTATTGTTTTTAATTACAATTTTAGTATAAACAATATTGGAAAAAGCTCTTTGGAAAAGCTTTACAAGAGCTTTTTTAAAGCTCGTCTAAGCAAGATCAAAAAGAAGCTTCTTGTATATATTTCAATTTAAATTTTTTATCAAATATTTTGCAAAGAATTTTTTAAAGTTTAAAAAAAAGCTTTCTGAACAAATAAAACGGTTTCATATGACAAGACTTTCAAAAGTATGTATATATTTTAAACTTTGTACAAAGCTTTTAAAAACTTTAAAAAAACAATATAAATAATAATATTTTTCAACATAAAAAAACTAATTTTGAATTTTCATTAATTCAATAACAACTGAACTTTGAGTGAGAGAGAGAGAGAGAGAGAAAGGCAGAGAGAATCTAAATGAAATTTTCCATTCGCTGTTTACTCTATTATTCGTGTCAATTAAATGTAAATAGCCGACCATGGTCTAATAATCAGATCTGCACAAGAAGGAATATGGATTTTTGTAGGGTTGTGTTTTGACCGTTAAATAATCTGCAAAAATATGGTAGGTCCCATGGTCTTGTCAAAAATTGTTTACATTTTTGGCCACCATCATGAATATTTTTGTTCACGCTATGCTTTTTGTTGCTGCATAACCACTAAATACATACAAACCACAGCTATTTTTGACAATATCATGTTTTTTTTTTTACACAAACAAAATGCATATCGTTTTTTATTGTTGTATTGATAGGTGCACTTTATATTATTACACCATGTAGCCGACCAACTTCAACGTGCTTAAAAATAAGTTGAGCGATCTCTCTGCCTTCTTTTTGTGCAGCCTCGGAAACGCTTCAAAACTGCGCAACTCGAAAGCATGAAATTTTGTTACTGCTTCCAGAAACTTAATAATTTTTTGCTGGGAACTTTAAGAGACAAAAATAATTAGTTCGCCCCATTGTAAAAAGTTTTTTAACACATTTTACTGACATTATTGTAAGATCTGACAATCGTCTGTACAGAGGTTGTAAGAAAGCTCAAAATAGACCGCTTTAGTTGCGTATAGAACCAGCACGCAGCATTTTGCTTAATTAATTTCTATTGTTTAAGCAATTTTTCTTTGATAAAATTCGTTGGTCCCTCTTTTTGATCCTTTAATAAAATTTTTCATCTCATCATCGAAAGTATTCAATTGTTCTTGTACACCTACATACACACATAAACGCCAAAGTATGTTGGAACATAAAACACCAACAACAACAACAATACTATAGCAAAAAGCTAATGACTAACATTTTAAGTGTCTACTTTTAGGAGCTTTACAAATGCTGTTCAACGTTTGCCACGGTCGTCTATTATTATTGCGTCTGCAGTTGTTTGTTTGTTTGTATGGTGGTTTGTTGTTATTACCAAATTTAAGTATTGCGGATGTATGTATGTACATATTTTGTATGTATGTATGTACGTTTGTACAATTTTATGTATCTGTATATGTATGTTCTTAAATTGCTATTAGTTTTAGCAATTTGCTTTCTTAAGAGCCATGTTGGTACATTTAGACTTTAAGCGAGTGTGTGCGTGTGTGTGTGTGGGAAATGTTTGTATTTTTGTTGTATATTTGGTTGTTGTCTTGCAGGCATTTAAGATGCCACAGTTCTGATAACTCACAGCCACATACACACTCTCTTCTTACATTGGTAATGAGCAATAGTGTGATAATCACAATTTACTGTGCAAAGCGTAAAATTGCCACTTAGAGGGAAGAAAATTTTCGGTTGTTTTTATTTTTATATCTTTTTATTTTATTGAAAATTTAAAGAAATAGAGAAAAGTAAATAATTTATATACAATTTGCAAGATATTACAAGAATTTATGAGATTAAAATCCAAACTGGTGGTGCTTTTATTTCTTTAAATACACTTTAATTTTAATACAGAATTTTAATCTTATTTTAAGAAATTATGTGTAAATTACTGATTTGCATTTTTTTTGCTTTAATGCACTAATCCTAAAAGAATAATTTTGGTTTAATTCATTTACTATGTCATTTAAAATCCATTCTTTGTTGATACTCTTTTAAATCATACTTTATTGAGAAAACCAATGATTTCCTCTTTATCATTTGAAAATAAAAACATCATACATTATTTACTTACATTAACCACAAATGTTGTAATGAAACCTTAAATGTATGCCACAAAGCTACAAAGATATATACATATACTCCTAAATGTATGCTTTAAATTTTTGAAGTATTTCAATGATACTCAACGATAATAGATATCAATGACAGAAATAAAATAAATTATAGTTTTAATGCATCATTTAAAATCTAAAAATATTCACTTGCCTTAATTTGCATATGAAATTGATTTTAGGAATAACTGAAAGAAAATTTAAATACTCTTGGCACTGAAAGAAATTGTTCATACAAAATAAATACATTCTGTGTTTTTTTTTTTGTGCTCTAAATATTTAGACTTTTCCAATCAGCTTCCAATCAAGATAGCTTCCAATCTTGAAAAACCGTCTTGAAATGTTTCTCTATGGGATTTGTATATAACCTCCTTTAAAAAGCTTTTAAGAGCTTATAAATGATTTTTTATTTTCGCTTTTCTTAAAACTAAATTTGTTAAATAGGTTAAAAATCTTAAAAAAACCTGAAATTGTGTTTCTTAAAAATTGTTTATTGCTAAAAGCTATTAAAAGCTTTTTTAAAGCTTCTAAGATTTTGTTCTTTCAAAAAGCACTTACATATTATACGAACTATAGTTTTTAAGAGTTTAAAAAAAAACTACTTTGAAATTCATTTGTAAAATATTTTAAATAAAAGCTTCTAAAGCTCTTCCTTGGAAATTAAAAATATTTCAGTTGAAATTCTAATAATGATACAAGCGGCTAGAGATCTTGACCTTAAACTCTTTTTTATTGATGAAATTAAAAAGAGTTCTTTAAATGTTTTAGTAAAAACATAAAAAAAGATTGTTTATTAAGACTTCGAAAGTTTTGAATTTCTAAAGTTTTTAAACAGAAGCTCTTAATTTGCTTCAAAAGCTTCAAAATTCAACTAATAGCTTTCTAAATAAGATAATTAACAAATTACAAACATGTTAAGGTACTTTGTTATTTACGTAAGAGGTGTTATTAAAAAAACCTTTAAATGTTTGCGACAAGCTTTCTAAAACAGCCAAAGAGTAAGTCTTAACAACTTTTTTGAACAGAAAGTTTTCTAAACTATTTTAATGTTTAGAACAAAAAAACCTGGATGTTTTTTATATTAATTTCAAAGTTCTTGCGAAATTTAAACAATTAACTAACTTATTTCTAAAACAGTCAGCATCTAAAATATAAAAACTCACAATGTGGCATATTTAATAAAATCACGGTCAACAAAAACCTTTTTGAAGCTTCTAAAGTTGTTATTGTTTTCCTTAAAAACCCCTAAAGCTTTTGTGAAATTAAAAAAAAAATAAGAAATTTTTTTAACCGTACGATTCATAACCAGCAAAACTCCTTTAATTTCATAACCAGGTACCCGGGTACCCGAAGTAAGTTGTTTTGCTTTTATTGAAATAAAATAATATTTTCCTGTAAATATTTTTGTTGTTGATTATATTTTGCGTTCTCAACTGTACAAATTTGATATTTGGAAAAAAAACTGGTTGCTGTTCGTATATAAGTACCTAAAGCGACACAAGTAGGCAGAAACTGGTTTTATGTAAGGGTTGTTTATTTGCTTATTTTGCTTATTTTCGGTACCTACTTGCTTAATTGCTTTTGAATTAGATAGCAGATGCTCATTTCTGTCGTAAAATTGAAATATTTCATTTGCTTCGCCAGTCTGTGTTGAATATTTGAACAGTGAAGTTGGTGAAAAATGAGCCGCAACGGCCGATATTTGTCTACAAGGGAATACTGGAATTTGAGTGATGAAGCAAGAAGCACATATATTCAACGTTTATTTGAGGAAGCGACTCAAGATGAGGACCTTGAAGTGGACCCTGTGGAAGACCAAAATGAAGGAAATGTGTCCTATACTGGCGAAGTTTCGGAATCAGAGAATGAAGATTTGAATGTTGACAACGCAAACGAAATTGCAGCTGCTATTGACGCACCAGAGGAAATTTTCTTTGATGATGAAAGTGAAGATGATGATATGCAAGAAGATACACCAACAACAAACCCAGCAGACTACATGACTGCACGTGACGGCACACAATGGCAGCGAACACCACGTAGTTGCCAACAAGTGAGAAGCCACAATATATTCAGAGACCGCTGTGGTCCAGCGCGGATTATTGAAAATATGACGCCTTTGCAGTGTTTCAAATCATACCTCACAGTGGAAATGGTGGATATAATAGTGCGCCACACAAATAGAAAAGCGCATGCCACATATAATGCGTACAATGAAGCGAATCCCAATAGACGTCAGTTGAAGTGGAAAGACACGACAATCAACGAAATTTATGCGTTCATTGGAATGATTTTGATGGCTGGCACAAATCATTCTAATGACGAAAACGCAAGAGATTTGTGGACGTCACAGGCTCACCCAATATTCCGCGCCACCATGGGAATAAACAGGTTTTTCGATTTGCTGCGTTTTATGCGGTTTGACGACCCTGGAACACGGGTAGAGTGGCAGCGTCAAGACAAAGCGGCGCCAATTCGCGATATTTGGATAATGCTTAATGCAAATCTTTTGCCAGATATTATGTGCCATCAGAATATTTGACCATTGATGAACAATTATATCCATACCGTGGTAGAACCAAATTCACCCAATATATACCCTCGAAGCCAGCAAAATACGGCATAAAAGTATGGTGGATTTGCGATGCCAAAAACTCATATCCACTTCATGGCCAAATATATACTGGCAAACAAGAAACTGGTCGTGAAGTTGGTGTTGGCGAAAGAGTGGTGAGAGATTTAGTTGGGCCATACTACGGTAGCGGACGAAATATAACAATGGATAATTTTTTTACGACGCTGCCGTTGGCTAGACAACTAAAAGTAGAAAAGCTCAGCATTGTGGGTACACTCCGCCGCAACAAAGCTTACATCCCTGCGGAGATGGAAGAAGACAAAAAAAAAGACGTTGGTTCAAGTTTATTTGGCTTCTACGACAACGTAACACTGCTCTCATATAAGCAGCGGAAGTCCAACTCGGTCATCCTTCTTTCTAGTATGCATGATGATGCACAAATTGACGAGAATGAGAAACCAGAAATTATAAATTTTTATAACCAAACAAAAGGTGGGGTGGACGTAATGGACCAAACGCTCCAAGAATACACGACCCAGCGACAAACAAGAAGATGGCCGATGGCATTTTTCTATAACATCATTGATGTGAGCGCATTTGCATCATATATTATGGAAATAATCCAACTGCACGATACACCACGACGCGCAGGAAGAATTTCCTGCGTCAACTGGCAGAAAACCTGTGCATTCCTGTTATAGAAAATAGAATTTCAAATGTGCAAAGCGTGCGCCAATTTTCAACCAAAAAATGCAATTGAAAGCATCATCGGAAGGCCGTTGGAGAGAGTGCTTTGTGCTGCAGGTCCGTCAACATCTCCGTCAGCACGACAAAGGGGCAGAAAAGTACATACGGGCGTGTGCTACATGTGCAACCTTCTTCCAAATAAGCGCAGAAGAAAAACTAGAAAAAATTGCAGCATATGTAACACGCCGATATGCGATGAGCACGCCATAACAATTACTAAATGCTACAATTGCCACAATAACAACGATAGTGATTCGGATGAATTATAATATAATATACATATATAAAATATGATAAAATAAATAAAAAAGACATTTATTTCCAATAAAAACAACACAAAAAAAACGTTTTTTCATTTACATGTCAGGCATTTACATAGGAATTGCATTAGGGTACCCGGGGACCCGGTTGTGTGTTTATGGGGGTAAAACATTTAAAATCATTTTTTAAAGAAAATATTGAAAATATTTTGAATTTTTTCGTATTTAAATCTTAGTTTAGCCAAAATCTCTCATGATTCGGAGTTTTATGTCCATATCTCAAAAATTATAGGCACAGCAGCACTTTAAAGTCAAAAAAGGTACACGGGTACCCGGTTATGAATCGTAGGGTTAAAAAAAGCTCTTCCAAACTTTTCTGTTATTAGCATGGAAAAAAGCTTCAAAATATTTCTTTTTTTTAGCATTGAGCAACTTTTTAAAGATTTTAAATCTTACAGTATTACAAAAATTAAATAAATAATCTGATTTATAAGACTCTAAAAGAGCTTTTAGTGTCACACATGAAAATATATAATAACTAATCCTTGTAACTTATTACATAATTAGATCTTTCGAAGAGCTTTTACAGCTACATATATATTTTAAGTAAATTCTTCAGATATTTTTCGGAAGCTTTCATTTAAAAATTTCTTGAAATTTTTACTATTTTAAACAGATTTTTCAGTAATTTTTCTGAGGCTGTCATTTATAGATTTCTTTTTAAATTTTTTCATATTATTTTTTTATGAATTCCTTTGAATGATTTGCAATAAGCTTTTAAAACATTTGCTAGTTTCAAGTTTTGGTAAGCTTTTTAATTGCATATGTAACATCTTTTTCCCTTTTACTATGGGGCTGTGCACATATTACGTAACGCTCCAGGGTGGAGGGGTGGGGGGGGGGGTTAAAGATTTGTTACGGATTGGAAATTTTGCACTGAAAAATTAGTAAAAAGCGGTACGTGGAGGGGGGGGGGGGTATAAAATTTCTGAAAACAGCGTTACGTAATAAGTGCACAGCCCCTATTATAAAAAAAAACCTTTTAACGTAAGTTTCGCATTTAATGCATGCTACGATTAAATTTTTAAAAATTAAGCTTTCAAATTCACCTGTAGAACTTTAAATTTTTTTTGTTCTTTATTTCAACAACTATAATAAGCAATACATATATTACTTTTATATGTTTTATTGGTCAGCCGGCTAAATTATTATTTGTAATATTTTTCCTTACTACTTCCATTTGTTGCATATTTTCGACATATTTTAAATATCTGATTTTATAAATTAAACTTTTTTCATAATAGCTTCTCAAATATTTATCTTTACTTGTCATTTCATTTTAAATTGACATGAATTTATAGGCATGTGTGTGTATGGGAATATATACGTTTAAGTATTTCTGTATGTATGTATGTATGTACGGATGTGTGTATATACATACATATTTAAATTAAGTAAAATTTATTAAATTTTAATGTTATTTATTGCTTTTTCCATATAAAAAAAAGTAAATAAAAATAATGCCACAGTAGTTAAAAAGTCTGCTTAAGGGCAAAAAAGAAATTATTTCCTTCTTGTAATTTAATCTAAAAGTACGGTCACATTGGGGAAACATTTGCTTCAAATATGTTGGTTCGTGTTTAACAAAAATTTAGGTAAATAAATACACAACTTGTTTTGTAATCACACTACGCACATTTATTTTCCCATTTTGTTTGTTGAAACAGTTGTCAAACAACGGCAGGTGCTAACATGAGAAAACATATTTTCCCTGTGGTCACACTTGAACAAATATTTTCTTTAACAAAATATTAGAAAAAACTATCAAAAAACATAAATTTATTTTTTAACAAACATTTCGTTGCTAATGATTAGTTTCTGCAGTTGGGCAACCAAAAAGTAATATTAACAAAATATTTCTGCAAATTGCACAAAAACTATTACTTTCACGCTTATTCCATATTTCGTCGTCAATTTTGAGCCAACACCGATTTGTACATTTCAACACAAGTGAATAAGCAATTTTTTGTGCGAAGTGTGATTTTTCGCGTTTTACCATTTACTTATTTTTATTTTAACAGTTTTGCGATTTCTGATTAATTTATGTGCAAGTTTGTGTGTTTGTAATTTTTTCGTTAGCAAGATTGGAAAATTTTCGCCATATTCTCGATTTAGAAAGAATTGTTTTGCATAATTTAAGGCTTTAGCGTTTTTGTTTTTTTAATATTATGGCTTTATTGATATTCAATAATTTTTCGAAAGTTGTCGCTTATTCGCGAAATTTGTAATTCTGCCAAACTTCTTGCCTTTTTTTAATTTTTTTGTTTGTTTTTAATTTTGGCTTTTTAAAAATCTTGCAATTTATAGAGATTTTTCTCTTTTCTCGCAGCAGGAAGCCACATAATTTTTTAAAGTTTTTATCAGCCAGCATCAGTAGTAGTTTTAGAGAATCAAGAGGCATGTCGAAGCAGCCAAAAAAAATATCAGCCGTAAAAATCTTTTATTGAAGCATTTTGTCTAAAGGTAGATATATTTATTTGACTCTGTTTGTTCTTACAAAAACTTTGTAAGATCTAATAATTGTTTTCCAAAAATAAATCAAAATATTTGCCTTTTAGTGGTAACACTTTGTTCACCTTAGACACATTTTTATTTGGCAGCAAATAATTTTGTTTGCCATTACACAGCTGTTTTGCTGTTTGCCTTTAATAAATATTTTATGGTCAGACTATTTGACATTTGACAGAAATATTTGACATTTTTCGTCAAATGTTTCGACAATATGACCGTTCCTTAAGACAGTAAAAGCAAACGAAAGTTGAAATTTTGATTGTCTTAAAAGTAGGCTTTAAAAAATATTGTGAGTTGTGGTTAATATTATTGCATACTTTTACTTGTTTGAAGTATTTGCCACATTAGTTTTAATTAAACATTTGAAGTATTATTCGCAAACGATTATAAAAGTTGAAGTATACATTACGGACAGGGTGCACATTCTGATCAAAATGGTTTCAATTCCATAATTGTATTCCGATCGTTTTTGATTCAGATTGAGTTTCGACGCTCCTAAAGGTATGCATGTTTATTGTTTACTACAATTGAAGTTAGTAAAAAAATTCCTTCTCAATTTTCTTTTGAATTTTAAAGTAGAATTGATTAAAAAACCATTTTTTTGGTTTTCTAAAGACTTAACTTTCGTAAATTGAAACTACTTTCGATCGGAATTGAGTTCTGTGACCGGGTTACTTTCAATAAATTATTTTCAATACTTTTCTTTTTCTATTACGACGCCACTGTGTGTTATTTAAAATTGCAATTTTCCTTACATTCCGTAAGAAATTCTTTAGAGTCATGAGCGCTATACACAAGAGTGATGCTGCTTATTTTAATGTATTAAAAATTCTCTAATTGTTTTATTAATTTATGTTGGATTTTTAGTAAAATATTTTTGTTGTTTTTTTTTTTTATTTTCTTAATTATTTAGAAGTCATTATTTAATTATAAAATAAATGAAAATAAATGATAATAATTGATGCAATAAATAATGTAGAATATTTTAGTTACAAAAATTGTTTTTTTTTGTTATTTTAAATTTATGTCTAGCAAATACCCGGTGTGCTTCGCTACACCACAGATATTTTTGTTAAAGAAACTTTGATAAGTTCTTTGTTTTACCATATTTTTGATTTATTCAAAACTAATTAGTTTTAATTGTTATGACCGACACAATCGACGGTATTCTAGATGTAAATAAATGTTTTTAATGTTCCTAGAGAAATTATCAAACTATATTTTGTTTACATTTCTTTTGGGGAGTAAATAAGCACGAAAGCATGCAACAGGAAACGGCGTATTTGAGAAACATGGATTATTATTGCTTGTAAATACTGACCCTTAGCGAAGCGAATGGGTCAGTATGAATTAAATTTATGTTGTAATCATTGAAACGGTCACTTCTGAGACGTCTTATTCTTCTGTTGTTGCATTTTTTTCTTAAAAGTTCCAGACCGATGTAACATGCGTTAAGTTCAACAAATGTCTTTGTAGATTTTGATTCAACAAATCGAGAACGGTAACTCCTGCGTTCTTCTGGAGAATCATTGGTTCTCAAGGTAGACCTTCTATAGCGGTGTCGTCCGAGAATATTAACATCTGAGACGTCTCTCGCCTTCTGCTGATGTCTCATTTACTCTTATGCGTATTTGCTATTGTTCCAGTAAAAGTCTTGCTCGACTGGTGGCAGTTTTGAAATCATATCAAACTATATAATTGCCCCATTTGGAAAGCGCCACGCCCACTTCTTAAATTTTTAAATTTATTTCAATGATAATGATTTGAGAATTTTTCTATAAAATTTGTTTGTCATTCATTTGCATCAATGGGATATTAAAGCCAAGGGTCCATACTTATAGACTATGTAAGTCCGATTTCTCAATTGTATTTGAGAATTTTTCTATAAAATTTGTTTGTCACTCATTTAGACCAATGGGAAATTAAAGCCAAGAATCAATACTTATAGACTATGTAAGTCCGATTTCTCAATTGTATTTGAGAAAATGTCTATAAAATTCGTTTGTCACTCATTTAGACCAATGGCATATTAAAGCCAAGGGTCCATACTTATAAACTATGTAAGTCCGATTTCTCAATTGTATTTGAGAATTTTTCTATAAAATTTGTATGTCACTCATTTCAACCAATGGGAAATTAAAGCCAAGAATCAATACTTATAGACTATGTAAGTCCGATTTCTCAATTGTATTTGAGAAAATGTCTATAAAATTCGTTTGTCACTCATTTAGACCAATGGCATATTAAAGCCAAGGGTCCATACTTATAAACTATGTAAGTCCGATTTCTCAATTGTATTTGAGAATATTTCTATAAAATTTGTTTGTCACTCATTTAGACCAATGGGAAATTAAAGCCCAGAATCAATACTTATAAACTATGTAAGTCCGATTTATCAATTGTATTTGAGAATATTTCTATAAAATTTGTTTGTCACTCATTTAGACCAATGGGATATTAAAGCCAAGGGCCCATACTTATAGACTATGTAAGTCCGATTTCTCAATTGTATTTGAGAATATTTCTATAAAATTTGTTTGTCACTCATTTAGACCAATGGGATATTAAAGCCAAGGGCCCATACTTATAGACTATGTAAGTGCGATTTCTCAATTGTATTTGAGAATTTTTCTATAAGATTTGTTTGTCACTCATTTAGACCAATGGGAAATTAAAGCCAAGGGTCTATACTTATTGACTACGTAAGTCCGATTTCTTAATTGTATTTGAGAATTTTTGTATAAAATTCATTTGTCACTCATTTAGACCAATGGGAAATTAAAGCCAAGGATCCATACTTATAGACTATGTAAGTCCGATTTCTCAATTGTATTTGAGAATTTTTCTATAAGATTTGTTTGCCACTCATTTCAACCAATGGGATATTAAAGCCAAGAATCATTACTTATAGACTATGTTAGTCCGATTTCTCAATTGTATTTGAGAATTTTTCTATAAGATTTGTTTGTGACTCATTTAGACCAATAGGAAATTAAAGCCAAGAATCAATACTTATAGACTATGTAAGTCCGATTTCTCAATTGTATTTGAGAATTTTTCTATAAGTTTTGTTTGTCACTCATTTAGACCAATGGGATATTAAAGCCAAGAATCAATACCTATAGACTATGTAAGTCCGATTTCTCAATTGTATTTGAGAATATTTCTATAAAATTTGTTTGTCACTCATTTAGACCAATGGGATATTAAAGCCAAGAATCAATACCTATAGACTATGTAAGTCCGATTTCTCAATTGTATTTGAGAATATTTCTATAAAATTTGTTTGTCACTCATTTAGACCAATGGGATATTAAAGCCAAGGGCCCATACTTATAGACTATGTAAGTCCGATTTCTCAATTGTATTTGAGAATATTTCTATAAAATTTGTTTGTCACTCATTTAGACCAATGGGAAATTAAAGCCCAGAATCAATACTTATAAACTATGTAAGTCCGATTTATCAATTGTATTTGAAAATTTTTCTACAAAATTCGTTTGTCACTCATTTAGACCAATGGGAAATTAAAGCCCAGAATCAATACTTATAGACTATGTAAGTGCGATTTCTCAATTGTATTTGAGAATTTTTCTATAAGATTTGTTTGTCACTCATTTAGACCAATGGGAAATTAAAGCCAAGGGTCTATACTTATTGACTACGTAAGTCCGATTTCTTAATTGTATTTGAGAATTTTTGTATAAAATTCATTTGTCACTCATTTAGACCAATGGGAAATTAAAGCCAAGGATCCATACTTATAGACTATGTAAGTCCGATTTCTCAATTGTATTTGAGAATTTTTCTATAAGATTTGTTTGCCACTCATTTCAACCAATGGGATATTAAAGCCAAGAATCATTACTTATAGACTATGTTAGTCCGATTTCTCAATTGTATTTGAGAATTTTTCTATAAGATTTGTTTGTGACTCATTTAGACCAATAGGAAATTAAAGCCAAGAATCAATACTTATAGACTATGTAAGTCCGATTTCTCAATTGTATTTGAGAATTTTTCTATAAGTTTTGTTTGTCACTCATTTAGACCAATGGGATATTAAAGCCAAGAATCAATACCTATAGACTATGTAAGTCCGATTTCTCAATTGTATTTGAGAATATTTCTATAAAATTTGTTTGTCACTCATTTAGACCAATGGGATATTAAAGCCAAGAATCAATACCTATAGACTATGTAAGTCCGATTTCTCAATTGTATTTGAGAATATTTCTATAAAATTTGTTTGTCACTCATTTAGACCAATGGGAAATTAAAGCCAAGGATCCTTACTTATAGACTATGTAAGTCCGATTTCTCAATTGTATTTGAAAATTTTTCTACAAAATACGTTTGTCACTCATTTAGACAAATGGGATATTAAAGCCAAGAATCATTACTTATAGACTATTTAAGTCCGATTTCTCAATTGTATTTGAGAATTTTTCTATAAAATTCGTTTGCCACTCATTTCAACCAATGGGAAATTACAGCCAAGAATCAATACTTATAGACTATGTAAGTCCGATTTCTCAATTGTATTTGAGAATTTTTCTATAAAATTTTTTTGTCACTCATTTAGACCAATGGGAAATTAAAGCCAAGGATCCATACTTATAGACTATGTAAGTCCGATTTCTCAATTGTATTTGAGAATATTTCTATAAAATACGTTTGTCACTCATTTAGACAAATGGGATATTACAGCCAAGAATCAATACCTATAGACTATGTAAGTCCGATTTCTCAATTGTATTTGAGAATTTTTCTATAAAATTTTTTTGTCACTCATTTAGACCAATGGGAAATTAAAGCCAAGGATCCATACTTATAGACTATGTAAGTCCGATTTCTCAATTGTATTTGAAAATTTTTCTACAAAATACGTTTGTCACTCATTTAGACCAATGGGATATTAAAGCCAAGAATCAATACCTATAGACTATGTAAGTCCGATTTCTCAATTGAATTTGAGAATTTTTCTATAAGATTTGTTTGTCACTCATTTAGACCAATGGGATAATAAGGCCAAGAATCATTACTTATAGACTATGTTAGTCCGATTTCTCAATTGTATTTGAGAATTTTTCTATAAGTTTTGTTTGTCACTCATTTAGACCAATGGGATATTAAAGCCAAGAATCAATACTTATAGACTATGTAAGTCCGATTTCTCAATTGTATTTGAGAAAATTTCTATAAGATTTGTTTGTCACTCATTTATACCAATGGGATATTAAAGCCAAGAATCAATACCTATAGACTATGTAAGTCCGATTTCTCAATTGTATTTGAGAATTTTTCTATAAGATTTGTTTGTCACTCATTTAGACCAATGGGAAATTAAAGCCAAGGATCCATACTTATAGACTATGTAAGTCCGATTTCTCAATTGTATTTGAAAATTTTTCTACAAAATACGTTTGTCACTCATTTAGACAAATGGGATATTAAAGCCAAGAATCATTACTTATAGACTATGTTAGTCCGATTTCTCAATTGTATTTGAGAATTTTTCTATAAGTTTTGTTTGTCACTCATTTAGACCAATGGGATATTAAAGCCAAGAATCATTACTTATAGACTATGTTAGTCCGATTTCTCAATTGTATTTGAGAATTTTTCTATAAGATTTGTTTGTCACTCATTTAGACCAATAGGAAATTAAAGCCAAGAATCATTACTTATAGACTATGTTAGTCCGATTTCTCAATTGTATTTGAGAATTTTTCTATAAGATTTGTTTGTGACTCATTTAGACCAATAGGAAATTAAAGCCAAGGGTCCATACTTATAGACTATGTAAGTCCGATTTCTCAATTGTATTTGAGAATTTTTCTATAAGTTTTGTTTGTCACTCATTTAGACCAATGGGATATTAAAGCCAAGAATCAATACCTATAGACTATGTAAGTCCGATTTCTCAATTGTATTTGAGAATTTTTCTATAAGATTTGTTTGTCACTCATTTATACCAATGGGATATTAAAGCCAAGAATCATTACTTATAGACTATTTAAGTCCGATTTCTCAATTGTATTTCAGAATTTTTTTATAAAATTCGTTTGTCACTCATTTCAACCAATGGGAAATTAAAGCCAAGAATCAATACTTATAGACTATGTAAGTCCGATTTCTCAATTGTATTTGAGAATTTTTCTATAAGATTCGTTTGTCACTCATTTAGACAAATGGGATATTAAAGCCAAGAATCATTACTTATAGACTATGTAAGTCCGATTTCTCAATTGTATTTGAGAATTTTTCTATAAAATTTGTTTGTCACTCATTTAGCCCAATGGGATATTAAAGCCAAGAATCAATACCTATAGACTATGTAAGTCCGATTTCTCAATTGTATTTGAGAATTTTTCTATAAAATACGTTTGTCACTCATTTAGACCAATGGGATATTAAAGCCAAGAATCAATACTTATAGACTATGTAAGTCCGATTTCTCAATTGTATTTGAGAAAATTTCTATAAGATTTGTTTGTCACTCATTTATACCAATGGGATAATAAGGCCAAGAATCATTACTTATAGACTATGTAAGTCCGATTTCTCAATTGTATTTGAAAATTTTTCTACAAAATACGTTTGTCACTCATTTAGACCAATGGGAAATTAAAGCCAAGGATCCATACTTATAGACTATGTAAGTCCGATTTCTCAATTGTATTTGAAAATTTTTCTACAAAATACGTTTGTCACTCATTTAGACCAATAGGAAATTAAAGCCAAGAATCAATACTTATAGACTATGTAAGTCCGATTTCTCAATTGTATTTGAGAAAATTTCTATAAGATTTGTTTGTCACACATTTATACCAATGGGATATTAAAGCCAAGAATCAATACCTATAGACTATGTAAGTCCGATTTCTCAATTGTTTTTGAGAAAATTTCTATAAGATTTGTTTGTGACTCATTTAGACCAATAGGAAATTAAAGCCAAGAATCAATACTTATAGACTATGTAAGTCCGATTTCTCAATTGTTTTTGAGAAAATTTCTATAAGATTTGTTTGTGACTCATTTAGACCAATAGGAAATTAAAGCCAAGAATCAATACTTATAGACTATGTAAGTCCGATTTCTCAATTGAATTTGAGAATTTTTCTATAAGATTTGTTTGTCACTCATTTATACCAATGGGATAATAAGGCCAAGAATCATTACTTATAGACTATGTTAGTCCGATTTCTCAATTGTATTTGAGAATTTTTCTATAAGATTTGTTTGTGACTCATTTAGACCAATAGGAAATTAAAGCCAAGAATCAATACTTATAGACTATGTAAGTCCGATTTCTCAATTGTATTTGAGAAAATTTCTATAAGATTTGTTTGTCACTCATTTAGACCAATGGGATATTAAAGCCAAGAATCAATACCTATAGACTATGTAAGTCCGATTTCTCAATTGTATTTGAGAATTTTTCTATAAAATACGTTTGTCACTCATTTAGACCAATGGGATAATAAGGCCAAGAATCATTACTTATAGACTATGTTAGTCCGATTTCTCAATTGTATTTGAGAATTTTTCTATAAGATTTGTTTGTGACTCATTTAGACCAATAGGAAATTAAAGCCAAGAATCAATACTTATAGACTATGTAAGTCCGATTTCTCAATTGTATTTGAGAAAATTTCTATAAGATTTGTTTGTCACTCATTTAGACCAATGGGATATTAAAGCCAAGAATCAATACCTATAGACTATGTAAGTCCGATTTCTCAATTGTATTTGAGAATTTTTCTATAAAATACGTTTGTCACTCATTTAGACCAATGGGATAATAAGGCCAAGAATCATTACTTATAGACTATGTTAGTCCGATTTCTCAATTGTATTTGAGAATTTTTCTATAAGATTTGTTTGTGACTCATTTAGACCAATAGGAAATTAAAGCCAAGAATCAATACTTATAGACTATGTAAGTCCGATTTCTCAATTGTATTTGAGAAAATTTCTATAAGATTTGTTTGTCACTCATTTAGACCAATGGGATATTAAAGCCAAGAATCAATACCTATAGACTATGTAAGTCCGATTTCTCAATTGTATTTGAGAATTTTTCTATAAAATACGTTTGTCACTCATTTAGACCAATGGGATAATAAGGCCAAGAATCATTACTTATAGACTATGTTAGTCCGATTTCTCAATTGTATTTGAGAATTTTTCTATAAGATTTGTTTGTGACTCATTTAGACCAATAGGAAATTAAAGCCAAGAATCAATACTTATAGACTATGTAAGTCCGATTTCTCAATTGTATTTGAGAAAATTTCTATAAGATTTGTTTGTCACTCATTTAGACCAATGGGATATTAAAGCCAAGAATCAATACCTATAGACTATGTAAGTCCGATTTCTCAATTGTATTTGAGAATTTTTCTATAAAATACGTTTGTCACTCATTTAGACCAATGGGATAATAAGGCCAAGAATCATTACTTATAGACTATGTTAGTCCGATTTCTCAATTGTATTTGAGAATTTTTCTATAAGATTTGTTTGTGACTCATTTAGACCAATGGGAAATTAAAGCCAAGAATCAATACTTATAGACTATGTAAGTCCGATTTCTCAATTGTATTTGAGAAAATTTCTATAAGATTTGTTTGTCACTCATTTAGACCAATGGGATATTAAAGCCAAGAATCAATACCTATAGACTATGTAAGTCCGATTTCTCAATTGTATTTGAGAATTTTTCTATAAAATACGTTTGTCACTCATTTAGACCAATGGGATAATAAGGCCAAGAATCATTACTTATAGACTATGTTAGTCCGATTTCTCAATTGTATTTGAGAATTTTTCTATAAGATTTGTTTGTGACTCATTTAGACCAATAGGAAATTAAAGCCAAGAATCAATACTTATAGACTATGTAAGTCCGATTTCTCAATTGTATTTGAGAAAATTTCTATAAGATTTGTTTGTCACTCATTTAGACCAATGGGATATTAAAGCCAAGAATCAATACCTATAGACTATGTAAGTCCGATTTCTCAATTGTATTTGAGAATTTTTCTATAAAATACGTTTGTCACTCATTTAGACCAATGGGATAATAAGGCCAAGAATCATTACTTATAGACTATGTTAGTCCGATTTCTCAATTGTATTTGAGAATTTTTCTATAAGATTTGTTTGTGACTCATTTAGACCAATAGGAAATTAAAGCCAAGAATCAATACTTATAGACTATGTAAGTCCGATTTCTCAATTGTATTTGAGAAAATTTCTATAAGATTTGTTTGTCACTCATTTAGACCAATGGGATATTAAAGCCAAGAATCAATACCTATAGACTATGTAAGTCCGATTTCTCAATTGTATTTGAGAATTTTTCTATAAAATACGTTTGTCACTCATTTAGACCAATGGGATAATAAGGCCAAGAATCATTACTTATAGACTATGTTAGTCCGATTTCTCAATTGTATTTGAGAATTTTTCTATAAGATTTGTTTGTGACTCATTTAGACCAATGGGAAATTAAAGCCAAGAATCAATACTTATAGACTATGTAAGTCCGATTTCTCAATTGTATTTGAGAAAATTTCTATAAGATTTGTTTGTCACTCATTTAGACCAATGGGATATTAAAGCCAAGAATCAATACCTATAGACTATGTAAGTCCGATTTCTCAATTGAATTTGAGAATTTTTCTATAAGATTTGTTTGTCACTCATTTAGACCAATGGGATAATAAGGCCAAGAATCATTACTTATAGACTATGTTAGTCCGATTTCTCAATTGTATTTGAGAATTTTTCTATAAGTTTTGTTTGTCACTCATTTAGACCAATGGGATATTAAAGCCAAGAATCAATACTTATAGACTATGTAAGTCCGATTTCTCAATTGTATTTGAGAAAATTTCTATAAGATTTGTTTGTCACTCATTTATACCAATGGGATATTAAAGCCAAGAATCAATACCTATAGACTATGTAAGTCCGATTTCTCAATTGTATTTGAGAATTTTTCTATAAGATTTGTTTGTCACTCATTTATACCAATGGGATATTAAAGCCAAGAATCATTACTTATAGACTATTTAAGTCCGATTTCTCAATTGTATTTGAGAATTTTTCTATAAAATTCGTTTGTCACTCATTTGGACCAATAGGAAATTAAAGCCAAGAATCAATACTTATAGACTATGTAAGTCCGATTTCTCAATTGTATTTGAGAATTTTTCTATAAAATTTGTTTGTCACTCATTTATACCAATGGGAAATTAAAGCCAAGAATCAATACTTATAGACTATGTAAGTTCGATTTCTAAATTGTATTTGAGAATTTTTCTATAAAATTTGTTTGTCACTCATTTATACCAATGGGATATTAAAGCCAAGAATCAATACCTATAGACTATGTAAGTCCGATTTCTCAATTGTATTTGAGAATTTTTCTATAAAATTTGTTTGTCACTCATTTATACCAATGGGAAATTAAAGCCAAGAATCAATACTTATAGACTATGTAAGTCCGATTTCTCAATTGTATTTGAGAAAATTTCTATAAGATTTGTTTGTCACTCATTTATACCAATGGGATATTAAAGCCAAGAATCAATACCTATAGACTATGTAAGTCCGATTTCTCAATTGTATTTGAGAATTTTTCTATAAGATTTGTTTGTCACTCATTTATACCAATGGGATATTAAAGCCAAGAATCATTACTTATAGACTATTTAAGTCCGATTTCTCAATTGTATTTGAGAATTTTTCTATAAAATTCGTTTGTCACTCATTTGGACCAATAGGAAATTAAAGCCAAGAATCAATACTTATAGACTATGTAAGTCCGATTTCTCAATTGTATTTGAGAATTTTTCTATAAAATTTGTTTGTCACTCATTTATACCAATGGGAAATTAAAGCCAAGAATCAATACTTATAGACTATGTAAGTCCGATTTCTCAATTGTATTTGAGAAAATTTCTATAAGATTTGTTTGTCACTCATTTATACCAATGGGATATTAAAGCCAAGAATCAATACCTATAGACTATGTAAGTCCGATTTCTCAATTGTATTTGAGAAAATTTCTATAAGATTTGTTTGTCACTCATTTATACCAATGGGATATTAAAGCCAAGAATCATTACTTATAGACTATTTAAGTCCGATTTCTCAATTGTATTTGAGAATTTTTCTATAAAATTCGTTTGTCACTCATTTAGACCAATAGGAAATTAAAGCCAAGGGTCCATACTTATAGACTATGTAAGTCCGATTTCTCAATTGTTTTTGAGAATTTTTCTATAAAATTTGTTTGTCACTCATTTCAACCAATGGGAAATTAAAGCCAAGAATCAATACTTATAGACTATGTAAGTCCGATTTCTCAATTGTATTTGAGAATTTTTGTATAAAATTCATTTGTCACTCATTTAGACCAATGGGATATTAAAGCCAAGAATCATTACTTATAGACTATTTAAGTCCGATTTCTCAATTGTATTTGAGAATTTTTCTATAAAATTTGTTTGTCACTCATTTCAACCAATGGGAAATTAAAGCCAAGAATCAATACTTATAGACTATGTAAGTCCGATTTCTCAATTGTTTTTGAGAATTTTTCTATAAAATTTGTTTGTCACTCATTTCAACCAATGGGAAATTAAAGCCAAGAATCAATACTTATAGACTATGTAAGTCCGATTTCTCAATTGTTTTTGAGAATTTTTCTATAAAATTTGTTTGTCACTCATTTCAACCAATGGGAAATTAAAGCCAAGAATCAATACTTATAGACTATTTAAGTCCGATTTCTCAATTGTATTTGAGAATTTTTCTATAAAATTCGTTTGTCACTCATTTGGACCAATGGGATATTAAAGCCAAGGGCCCATACTTATAGACTATGTAAGTCCGATTTCTCAATTGTTTTTGAGAATTTTTCTATCAAATTTATTTGTCACTCATTTCAATCAATGGGAAATTAAAGCCAAGAATCAATATTTATAAACTATGTAAGTCCGATTTCTTAATTGTATTTGAGAATTTTTCTATAAAATTTGTTTGTCACTCATTTGACCAATGGGAAATTAAAGCCAAGAATCAATATTTATAAACTATGTAAGTCCGATTTCTCAATTGTATTTGATTATTTTTCTATAAAATTTGTTTGTCACTCATTTCAACCAATGGGAAATTAAAGCCAAGAATCAATACTTATAGACTATGTAAGTCCGATTTCTCAATTGTATTTGAGAATTTTTCTATAAAGTTCGTTTGTCACTCATTTAGACCAATGGGATATTAAAGCCAAGGGTCCATACTTATAGACTATGTAAGTCCGATTTCTCAATTGTATTTGAGAATATTTCTATAAAATTTGTTTGTCACTCATTTAGACCAATGGGAAAATAAAGCCAAGGGTCCATACTTATAGACTATGAAAGTCCGATTCCTCAATTGTATTTGAGAATATTTCTATAAAATTTGTTTGTCAGTTATTTGACCAATGGGATATTAAAGCCAAGAATCAATACTTATAGACTATGTAAGTCCGATTTCTCAATTGTATTTAAGAAAATTTCTATAAAATTCGTTTGTCACTCATTTAGACCAATGGGATATTAAAGCCAAGGTTCCATACTTATAGACTATGTAAGTCCGATTTCTCAATTGTATTTGAGAAAATTTCCATAAAATTCGTTTGTCACTCATTTAGACCAATGGGATATTAAAGCCAAGGGTCCATACTTATTGACTACGTAAGTCTGATTACTCAATTGTATTTGAGAATATTTCTATAAAATTCGTTTGTCACTCATTTAGACCAATGGGATATTAAAGCCAAGGGTCCATACTTATAGACTATGTAAGTCCGATTTCTCAATTGTATTTGAGAATTTTTCTATAAAATTCGTTTGTCACTCATTTAGACCAATGGGATATTAACGCCAAGAATCAATATTTATAAACTATGTAAGTCCGATTTCTCAATTGTATTTGAGAATTTTTCTATAAAATTTGTTTGTCACTCATTTAGACCAATGGGATATTAAAGCCAAGGGTCCATACTTATAGACTATGTAAGTCCGATTTCTCAATTGTATTTGAGAATTTTTCTATAAAATTCGTTTGTCACTCATTTAGACCAATGGGATATTAACGCCAAGAATCAATATTTATAAACTATGTAAGTCCGATTTCTCAATTGTATTTGAGAATTTTTCTATAAAGTTCGTTTGTCACTCATTTAGACCAATGGGATATTAAAGCCAAGGGTCCATACTTATAGACTATGTAAGTCCGATTTCTCAATTGTATTTGAGAAAATTTCCATAAAATTCGTTTGTCACTCATTTAGACCAATGGGATATTAAAGCCAAGGGTCCATACTTATTGACTACGTAAGTCTGATTACTCAATTGTATTTGAGAATATTTCTATAAAATTCGTTTGTCACTCATTTAGACCAATGGGATATTAAAGCCAAGGGTCCATACTTATAGACTATGTAAGTCCGATTTCTCAATTGTATTTGAGAATTTTTCTATAAAATTCGTTTGTCACTCATTTAGACCAATGGGATATTAACGCCAAGAATCAATATTTATAAACTATGTAAGTCCGATTTCTCAATTGTATTTGAGAATTTTTCTATAAAGTTCGTTTGTCACTCATTTAGACCAATGGGATATTAAAGCCAAGGGTCCATACTTATAGACTATGTAAGTCCGATTTCTCAATTGTATTTGAGAATTTTTCTATAAAATTCGTTTGTCACTCATTTAGACCAATGGGATATTAACGCCAAGAATCAATATTTATAAACTATGTAAGTCCGATTTCTCAATTGTATTTGAGAATTTTTCTATAAAATTTGTTTGTCACTCATTTAGACCAATGGGATATTAAAGCCAAGGGTCCATACTTATAGACTATGTAAGTCCGATTTCTCAATTGTATTTGAGAATTTTTCTATAAAATTCGTTTGTCACTCATTTAGACCAATGGGATATTAACGCCAAGAATCAATATTTATAAACTATGTAAGTCCGATTTCTCAATTGTATTTGAGAATTTTTCTATAAAATTTGTTTGTCACTCATTTAGACCAATGGGATATTAAAGCCAAGGGTCCATACTTATTGACTACGTAAGTCTGATTACTCAATTGTATTTGAGAATTTTTCTATAAAATTTGTTTGTCACTCATTTAGACCAATGGGATATTAACGCCAAGAATCAATATTTATAAACTATGTAAGTCCGATTTCTCAATTGTATTTGAGAATTTTTCTATAAAATTTGTTTGTCACTCATTTAGACCAATGGGATATTAAAGCCAAGGGTCCATACTTATAGACTATGTAAGTCCGATTTCTCAATTGTATTTGAGAATTTTTCTATAAAATTCGTTTGTCACTCATTTAGACCAATGGGATATTAACGCCAAGAATCAATATTTATAAACTATGTAAGTCCGATTTCTCAATTGTATTTGAGAATTTTTCTATAAAATTTGTTTGTCACTCATTTAGACCAATGGGATATTAAAGCCAAGGGTCCATACTTATAGACTATGTAAGTCCGATTTCTCAATTGTATTTGAGAATTTTTCTATAAAATTCGTTTGTCACTCATTTAGACCAATGGGATATTAACGCCAAGAATCAATATTTATAAACTATGTAAGTCCGATTTCTCAATTGTATTTGAGAATTTTTCTATAAAATTTGTTTGTCACTCATTTAGACCAATGGGATATTAAAGCCAAGGGTCCATACTTATAGACTATGTAAGTCCGATTTCTCAATTGTATTTGAGAATTTTTCTATAAAATTCGTTTGTCACTCATTTAGACCAATGGGATATTAACGCCAAGAATCAATATTTATAAACTATGTAAGTCCGATTTCTCAATTGTATTTGAGAATTTTTCTATAAAATTTGTTTGTCACTCATTTAGACCAATGGGATATTAAAGCCAAGGGTCCATACTTATAGACTATGTAAGTCCGATTTCTCAATTGTATTTGAGAATTTTTCTATAAAATTCGTTTGTCACTCATTTAGACCAATGGGATATTAACGCCAAGAATCAATATTTATAAACTATGTAAGTCCGATTTCTCAATTGTATTTGAGAATTTTTCTATAAAATTTGTTTGTCACTCATTTAGACCAATGGGATATTAAAGCCAAGGGTCCATACTTATAGACTATGTAAGTCCGATTTCTCAATTGTATTTGAGAATTTTTCTATAAAATTCGTTTGTCACTCATTTAGACCAATGGGATATTAACGCCAAGAATCAATATTTATAAACTATGTAAGTCCGATTTCTCAATTGTATTTGAGAATTTTTCTATAAAATTTGTTTGTCACTCATTTAGACCAATGGGATATTAAAGCCAAGGGTCCATACTTATAGACTATGTAAGTCCGATTACTCAATTGTATTTGAGAATTTTTCTATAAAATTTGTTTGTCACTCATTTAGACCAATGGGATATTAACGCCAAGAATCAATATTTATAAACTATGTAAGTCCGATTTCTCAATTGTATTTGAGAATTTTTCTATAAAATTTGTTTGTCACTCATTTAGACCAATGGGATATTAAAGCCAAGGGTCCATACTTATAGACTATGTAAGTCCGATTTCTCAATTGTATTTGAGAAAATTTCTATAAAATTCGTTTGTCACTCATTTAGACCAATGGGATATTAACGCCAAGAATCAATATTTATAAACTATGTAAGTCCGATTTCTCAATTGTATTTGAGAATTTTTCTATAAAATTTGTTTGTCACTCATTTAGACCAATGGGATATTAAAGCCAAGGGTCCATACTTATAGACTATGTAAGTCCGATTACTCAATTGTATTTGAGAATTTTTCTATAAAATTCGTTTGTCACTCATTTAGACCAATGGGATATTAACGCCAAGAATCAATATTTATAAACTATGTAAGTCCGATTTCTCAATTGTATTTGAGAATTTTTCTATAAAATTTGTTTGTCACTCATTTAGACCAATGGGATATTAAAGCCAAGGGTCCATACTTATAGACTATGTAAGTCCGATTTCTCAATTGTATTTGAGAATTTTTCTATAAAATTCGTTTGTCACTCATTTAGACCAATGGGATATTAACGCCAAGAATCAATATTTATAAACTATGTAAGTCCGATTTCTCAATTGTATTTGAGAATTTTTCTATAAAATTTGTTTGTCACTCATTTAGACCAATGGGATATTAAAGCCAAGGGTCCATACTTATAGACTATGTAAGTCCGATTTCTCAATTGTATTTGAGAATTTTTCTATAAAATTCGTTTGTCACTCATTTAGACCAATGGGATATTAACGCCAAGAATCAATATTTATAAACTATGTAAGTCCGATTTCTCAATTGTATTTGAGAATTTTTCTATAAAATTTGTTTGTCACTCATTTAGACCAATGGGATATTAAAGCCAAGGGTCCATACTTATAGACTATGTAAGTCCGATTTCTCAATTGTATTTGAGAATTTTTCTATAAAATTCGTTTGTCACTCATTTAGACCAATGGGATATTAACGCCAAGAATCAATATTTATAAACTATGTAAGTCCGATTTCTCAATTGTATTTGAGAATTTTTCTATAAAATTTGTTTGTCACTCATTTAGACCAATGGGATATTAAAGCCAAGGGTCCATACTTATAGACTATGTAAGTCCGATTTCTCAATTGTATTTGAGAATTTTTCTATAAAATTCGTTTGTCACTCATTTAGACCAATGGGATATTAACGCCAAGAATCAATATTTATAAACTATGTAAGTCCGATTTCTCAATTGTATTTGAGAATTTTTCTATAAAATTTGTTTGTCACTCATTTAGACCAATGGGATATTAAAGCCAAGGGTCCATACTTATAGACTATGTAAGTCCGATTACTCAATTGTATTTGAGAATTTTTCTATAAAATTTGTTTGTCACTCATTTAGACCAATGGGATATTAACGCCAAGAATCAATATTTATAAACTATGTAAGTCCGATTTCTCAATTGTATTTGAGAATTTTTCTATAAAATTTGTTTGTCACTCATTTAGACCAATGGGATATTAAAGCCAAGGGTCCATACTTATAGACTATGTAAGTCCGATTTCTCAATTGTATTTGAGAATTTTTCTATAAAATTCGTTTGTCACTCATTTAGACCAATGGGATATTAACGCCAAGAATCAATATTTATAAACTATGTAAGTCCGATTTCTCAATTGTATTTGAGAATTTTTCTATAAAATTTGTTTGTCACTCATTTAGACCAATGGGATATTAAAGCCAAGGGTCCATACTTATAGACTATGTAAGTCCGATTTCTCAATTGTATTTGAGAATTTTTCTATAAAATTCGTTTGTCACTCATTTAGACCAATGGGATATTAACGCCAAGAATCAATATTTATAAACTATGTAAGTCCGATTTCTCAATTGTATTTGAGAATTTTTCTATAAAATTTGTTTGTCACTCATTTAGACCAATGGGATATTAAAGCCAAGGGTCCATACTTATAGACTATGTAAGTCCGATTTCTCAATTGTATTTGAGAATTTTTCTATAAAATTCGTTTGTCACTCATTTAGACCAATGGGATATTAACGCCAAGAATCAATATTTATAAACTATGTAAGTCCGATTTCTCAATTGTATTTGAGAATTTTTCTATAAAATTCGTTTGTCACTCATTTAGACCAATGGGATATTAACGCCAAGAATCAATATTTATAAACTATGTAAGTCCGATTTCTCAATTGTATTTGAGAATTTTTCTATAAAATTTGTTTGTCACTCATTTAGACCAATGGGATATTAAAGCCAAGGGTCCATACTTATTGACTACGTAAGTCTGATTACTCAATTGTATTTGAGAATATTTCTATAAAATTCGTTTGTCACTCATTTAGACCAATGGGATATTAAAGCCAAGGGTCCATACTTATAGACTATGTAAGTCCGATTTCTCAATTGTATTTGAGAATTTTTCTATAAAATTCGTTTGTCACTCATTTAGACCAATGGGATATTAACGCCAAGAATCAATATTTATAAACTATGTAAGTCCGATTTCTCAATTGTTTTTGAGAATTTTTCTATAAAATTCGTTTGTCACTCATTTAGACCAATGGGATATTAACGCCAAGAATCAATATTTATAAACTATGTAAGTCCGATTTCTCAATTGTATTTGAGAATTTTTCTATAAAGTTCGTTTGTCACTCATTTAGACCAATGGGATATTAAAGCCAAGGGTCCATACTTATAGACTATGTAAGTCCGATTTCTCAATTGTATTTGAGAAAATTTCCATAAAATTCGTTTGTCACTCATTTAGACCAATGGGATATTAAAGCCAAGGGTCCATACTTATTGACTACGTAAGTCTGATTACTCAATTGTATTTGAGAATATTTCTATAAAATTCGTTTGTCACTCATTTAGACCAATGGGATATTAAAGCCAAGGGTCCATACTTATAGACTATGTAAGTCCGATTTCTCAATTGTATTTGAGAATTTTTCTATAAAATTCGTTTGTCACTCATTTAGACCAATGGGATATTAACGCCAAGAATCAATATTTATAAACTATGTAAGTCCGATTTCTCAATTGTATTTGAGAATTTTTCTATAAAATTTGTTTGTCACTCATTTAGACCAATGGGATATTAAAGCCAAGGGTCCATACTTATAGACTATGTAAGTCCGATTTCTCAATTGTATTTGAGAATTTTTCTATAAAATTCGTTTGTCACTCATTTAGACCAATGGGATATTAACGCCAAGAATCAATATTTATAAACTATGTAAGTCCGATTTCTCAATTGTATTTGAGAATTTTTCTATAAAGTTCGTTTGTCACTCATTTAGACCAATGGGATATTAAAGCCAAGGGTCCATACTTATAGACTATGTAAGTCCGATTTCTCAATTGTATTTGAGAAAATTTCCATAAAATTCGTTTGTCACTCATTTAGACCAATGGGATATTAAAGCCAAGGGTCCATACTTATTGACTACGTAAGTCTGATTACTCAATTGTATTTGAGAATATTTCTATAAAATTCGTTTGTCACTCATTTAGACCAATGGGATATTAAAGCCAAGGGTCCATACTTATAGACTATGTAAGTCCGATTTCTCAATTGTATTTGAGAATTTTTCTATAAAATTCGTTTGTCACTCATTTAGACCAATGGGATATTAACGCCAAGAATCAATATTTATAAACTATGTAAGTCCGATTTCTCAATTGTATTTGAGAATTTTTCTATAAAATTTGTTTGTCACTCATTTAGACCAATGGGATATTAAAGCCAAGGGTCCATACTTATAGACTATGTAAGTCCGATTTCTCAATTGTATTTGAGAATTTTTCTATAAAATTCGTTTGTCACTCATTTAGACCAATGGGATATTAACGCCAAGAATCAATATTTATAAACTATGTAAGTCCGATTTCTCAATTGTATTTGAGAATTTTTCTATAAAGTTCGTTTGTCACTCATTTAGACCAATGGGATATTAAAGCCAAGGGTCCATACTTATAGACTATGTAAGTCCGATTTCTCAATTGTATTTGAGAATATTTCTATAAAATTTGTTTGTCACTCATTTAGACCAATGGGAAAATAAAGCCAAGGGTCCATACTTATAGACTATGAAAGTCCGATTTCTCAATTGTATTTGAGAATATTTCTATAAAATTTGTTTGTCAGTTATTTGACCAATGGGATATTAAAGCCAAGAATCAATACTTATAGACTATGTAAGTCCGATTTCTCAATTGTATTTAAGAAAATTTCTATAAAATTCGTTTGTCACTCATTTAGACCAATGGGATATTAAAGCCAAGGTTCCATACTTATAGACTATGTAAGTCCGATTTCTCAATTGTATTTGAGAAAATTTCCATAAAATTCGTTTGTCACTCATTTAGACCAATGGGATATTAAAGCCAAGGGTCCATACTTATTGACTACGTAAGTCTGATTACTCAATTGTATTTGAGAATATTTCTATAAAATTCGTTTGTCACTCATTTGACCAATGGGAAATTAAAGCCAAGAATCAATACTTATAGACTATGTAAGTCCGATTTCTCAATTGTATTTGAGAATTATTCTATAAAATTCGTTTGTCACTCATTTAGACAATGGGATATTAAAGCCAAGGGTCCATACTTATAGACTATATAAGTCCGATTTCTTAATTGTATTTGAGAATTTTTCTATAAAATTTGTTTGTCACTCATTTGACCAATGGGAAATTAAAGCCAAGAATCAATATTTATAAACTATGTAAGTCCGATTTCTCAATTGAATTTGAGAATTTTTCTATAAAATTTGTTTGTCACTCATTTCAACCAATGAGAAATTAAAGCCAAGAATCAATACTTATAGACTACGTAAGTCCGATTTCTCAATTGTATTTGAGAATTTTTCTATAAAATTCGTTTGTCACTCATTTCAACCAATGGGAAATTAAAGCCAAGAATCAATATTTATAAACTATGTAAGTCCGATTTCTCAATTGTATTTGAGAATTTTTCTATAAAATTTGTTTGTCACTCATTTCAACCAATGGGAAATTAAAGCCAAGAATCAATACTTATAGACTATGTAAGTCCGATTTCTCAATTGTATTTGAGAATTTTTCTATAAAATTCGTTTGTCACTCATTTAGACCAATGGGATATTAAAGCCAAGGGTCCATACTTATAGACTATGTAAGTCCGATTTCTTAATTGTATTTGAGAATTTTTCTATAAAATTTGTTTGTCACTCATTTGACCAATGGGAAATTAAAGCCAAGAATCAATATTTATAAACTATGTAAGTCCGATTTCTCAATTGTATTTGAGAATTTTTCTATAAAATTTGTTTGTCACTCATTTCAACCAATGGGAAATTAAAGCCAAGAATCAATACTTATAGACTATGTAAGTCCGATTTCTCAATTGTATTTGAGAATTTTTCTATAAAATTTGTTTGTCACTTAATTGACCAATGGGATATTAAAGCCAAGAATCAATACTTATAGACTATGTAAGTCCGATTTCTCAATTGTATTTGAGAAAATTTCTATAAAATTCGTTTGTCACTCATTTAGACCAATGGGATATTAAAGCCAAGGGTCCATACTTATAGACTATGTAAGTCCGATTTCTCAATTGTATTTGAGAATATTTCTATAAAATTTGTTTGTCACTCATTTAGACTAATGGGAAAATAAAGCCAAGGGTCCATACTTATAGACAATGAAAGTCCGATTTCTCAATTGTATTTGAGAATATTTCTATAAAATTTGTTTGTCACTTATTTGACCAATGGGATATTAAAGCCAAGAATCAATACTTATAGACTATGTAAGTCCGATTTCTCAATTGTATTTGAGAAAATTTCTATAAAATTCGTTTGTCACTCATTTAGACCAATGGGATATTAAAGCCAAGGGTCCATACTTATAGACTACGTAAGTCCGATTTCTCAATTGTATTTGAGAATATTTCTATAAAATTCGTTTGTCACTCATTTAGACCAATGGGATATTAAAGCCAAGGGTCCATACTTATAGACTATGTAAGTCCGATTTCTCAATTGTATTTGAGAATTTTTCTATAAAGTTCGTTTGTCACTCATTTAGACCAATGGGATATTAAAGCCAAGGGTCCATACTTATAGACTATGTAAGTCCGATTTCTCAATTGTATTTGAGAAAATTTCTATAAAATTCGTTTGTCACTCATTTAGACCAATGGGATATTAAAGCCAAGAATCAATACTTATAGACTATGTAAGTCCGATTTCTCAATTGTATTTGAGAAAATTTCTATAAAATTCGTTTGTCACTCATTTAGACCAATGGGATATTAAAGCCAAGGGTCCATACTTATTGACTATGTAAGTCCGATTTCTCAATTGTATTTGAGAAAATTTCTATAAAATTCGTTTGTCACTCATTTAGACCAATGGGATATTAAAGCCAAGAATCAATACTTATAGACTATGTAAGTCCGATTTCTCAATTGTATTTGAGAAAATTTCTATAAAATTCGTTTGTCACTCATTTAGACCAATGGGATATTAAAGCCAAGAATCAATACTTATAGACTATGTAAGTCCGATTTCTCAATTGTATTTGAGAAAATTTCTATAAAATTCGTTTGTCACTCATTTAGACCAATGGGATATTAAAGCCAACAATCAATACTTATAGACTATGTAAGTCCGATTTCTCAATTGTATTTGAGAAAATTTCTATAAAATTCGTTTGTCACTCATTTAGACCAATGGGATATTAAAGCCAAGAATCAATACTTATAGACTATGTAAGTCCGATTTCTCAATTGTATTTGAGAAAATTTCTATAAAATTCGTTTGTCACTCATTTAGACCAATGGGATATTAAAGCCAACAATCAATACTTATAGACTATGTAAGTCCGATTTCTCAATTGTATTTGAGAATTTTTCTATAAGATTTGTTTGTCACTCATTTAGACCAATGGGATATTAAAGCCAAGGGTCCATACTTATAGACTATGTAAGTCCGATTTCTCAATTGTATTTGAAAATTTTTCTATAAAGTTCGTTTGTCACTCATTTAGACCAATGGGATATTAAAGCCAACAATCAATACTTATAGACTATGTAAGTCCGATTTCTCAATTGTATTTGAGAATTTTTCTATAAGATTTGTTTGTCACTCATTTAGACCAATGGGATATTAAAGCCAAGGGTCCATACTTATAGACTATGTAAGTCCGATTTCTCAATTGTATTTGAGAAAATTTCTATAAAATTCGTTTGTCACTCATTTAGACCAATGGGATATTAAAGCCAACAATCAATACTTATAGACTATGTAAGTCCGATTTCTCAATTGTATTTGAGAAAATTTCTATAAAATTCGTTTGTCACTCATTTAGACCAATGGGATATTAAAGCCAAGAATCAATACTTATAGACTATGTAAGTCCGATTTCTCAATTGTATTTGAGAAAATTTCTATAAAATTCGTTTGTCACTCATTTAGACCAATGGGATATTAAAGCCAACAATCAATACTTATAGACTATGTAAGTCCGATTTCTCAATTGTATTTGAGAAAATTTCTATAAAATTCGTTTGTCACTCATTTAGACCAATGGGATATTAAAGCCAAGAATCAATACTTATAGACTATGTAAGTCCGATTTCTCAATTGTATTTGAGAAAATTTCTATAAAATTCGTTTGTCACTCATTTAGACCAATGGGATATTAAAGCCAAGAATCAATACTTATAGACTATGTAAGTCCGATTTCTCAATTGTATTTGAGAATTTTTCTATAAGATTTGTTTGTCACTCATTTAGACCAATGGGATATTAAAGCCAAGGGTCCATACTTATAGACTATGTAAGTCCGATTTCTCAATTGTATTTGAGAAAATTTCTATAAAATTCGTTTGTCACTCATTTAGACCAATGGGATATTAAAGCCAAGAATCAATACTTATAGACTATGTAAGTCCGATTTCTCAATTGTATTTGAGAAAATTTCTATAAAATTCGTTTGTCACTCATTTAGACCAATGGGATATTAAAGCCAACAATCAATACTTATAGACTATGTAAGTCCGATTTCTCAATTGTATTTGAGAAAATTTCTATAAAATTTGTTTGTCACTTTTTTTAGACCAATGGGATATTAAAGCCAAGAATCAATACTTATAGACTATGTAAGTCCGATTTCTCAATTGTATTTGAGAAAATTTCTATAAAATTCGTTTGTCACTCATTTAGACCAATGGGATATTAAAGCCAAGGGTCCATACTTATAGACTATGTAAGTCCGATTTCTCAATTGTATTTGAGAATTTTTCTATAAAGTTCGTTTGTCACTCATTTAGACCAATGGGATATTAAAGCCAAGGGTCCATACTTATAGACTATGTAAGTCCGATTTCTCAATTGTATTTGAGAAAATTTCTATAAAATTCGTTTGTCACTCATTTAGACCAATGGGATATTAAAGCCAAGAATCAATACTTATAGACTATGTAAGTCCGATTTCTCAATTGTATTTGAGAAAATTTCTATAAAATTCGTTTGTCACTCATTTAGACCAATGGGATATTAAAGCCAAGGGTCCATACTTATTGACTATGTAAGTCCGATTTCTCAATTGTATTTGAGAAAATTTCTATAAAATTTGTTTGTCACTTATTTAGACCAATGGGATATTAAAGCCAAGAATCAATACTTATAGACTATGTAAGTCCGATTTCTCAATTGTATTTGAGAAAATTTCTATAAAATTTGTTTGTCACTTATTTAGACCAATGGGATATTAAAGCCAAGAATCAATACTTATAGACTATGTAAGTCCGATTTCTCAATTGTATTTGAGAATTTTTCTATAAAGTTCGTTTGTCACTCATTTAGACCAATGGGATATTAAAGCCAAGGGTCCATACTTATAGACTATGTAAGTCCGATTTCTCAATTGTATTTGAGAAAATTTCTATAAAATTCGTTTGTCACTCATTTAGACCAATGGGATATTAAAGCCAAGGGTCCATACTTATAGACTATGTAAGTCCGATTTCTCAATTGTATTTGAGAAAATTTCTATAAAATTCGTTTGTCACTCATTTAGACCAATGGGATATTAAAGCCAAGGGTCCATACTTATAGACTATGTAAGTGCGATTTCTCAATTGTATTTGAGAAAATTTCTATAAAATTCGTTTGTCACTCATTTAGACCAATGGGATATTAAAGCCAAGGGTCCATACTTATTGACTACGTAAGTCCGATTTCTCAATTGTATTTGAGAATATTTCTATAAAATTCGTTTGTCACTCATTTAGACCAATGGGATATTAAAGCCAAGGGTCCATACTTATAGACTATGTAAGTCCGATTTCTCAATTGTATTTGAGAATTTTTCTATAAAGTTCGTTTGTCACTCATTTAGACCAATGGGATATTAAAGCCAAGGGTCCATACTTATAGACTATGTAAGTCCGATTTCTCAATTGTATTTGAGAAAATTTCTATAAAATTCGTTTGTCACTCATTTAGACCAATGGGATATTAAAGCCAAGAATCAATACTTATAGACTATGTAAGTCCGATTTCTCAATTGTATTTGAAAAAATTTCTATAAAATTCGTTTGTCACTCATTTAGACCAATGGGATATTAAAGCCAAGGGTCCATACTTATTGACTATGTAAGTCCGATTTCTCAATTGTATTTGAGAAAATTTCTATAAAATTCGTTTGTCACTCATTTAGACCAATGGGATATTAAAGCCAAGAATCAATACTTATAGACTATGTAAGTCCGATTTCTCAATTGTATTTGAGAAAATTTCTATAAAATTCGTTTGTCACTCATTTAGACCAATGGGATATTAAAGCCAAGAATCAATACTTATAGACTATGTAAGTCCGATTTCTCAATTGTATTTGAGAAAATTTCTATAAAATTCGTTTGTCACTCATTTAGACCAATGGGATATTAAAGCCAAGAATCAATACTTATAGACTATGTAAGTCCGATTTCTCAATTGTATTTGAGAAAACTTCTATAAAATTCGTTTGTCACTCATTTAGACCAATGGGATATTAAAGCCAAGAATCAATACTTATAGACTATGTAAGTCCGATTTCTCAATTGTATTTGAGAAAATTTCTATAAAATTCGTTTGTCACTCATTAAGACCAATGGGATATTAAAGCCAAGGGTCCATACTTATTGACTATGTAAGTCCGATTTCTCAATTGTATTTGAGAAAATTTCTATAAAATTCGTTTGTCACTCATTTAGACCAATGGGATATTAAAGCCAAGAATCAATACTTATAGACTATGTAAGTCCGATTTCTCAATTGTATTTGAGAAAATTTCTATAAAATTCGTTTGTCACTCATTTAGACCAATGGGATATTAAAGCCAACAATCAATACTTATAGACTATGTAAGTCCGATTTCTCAATTGTATTTGAGAAAATTTCTATAAAATTTGTTTGTCACTTATTTAGACCAATGGGATATTAAAGCCAAGAATCAATACTTATAGACTATGTAAGTCCGATTTCTCAATTGTATTTGAGAAAATTTCTATAAAATTCGTTTGTCACTCATTTAGACCAATGGGATATTAAAGCCAAGGGTCCATACTTATAGACTATGTAAGTCCGATTTCTCAATTGTATTTGAGAATTTTTCTATAAAGTTCGTTTGTCACTCATTTAGACCAATGGGATATTAAAGCCAAGGGTCCATACTTATAGACTATGTAAGTCCGATTTCTCAATTGTATTTGAGAAAATTTCTATAAAATTCGTTTGTCACTCATTTAGACCAATGGGATATTAAAGCCAAGAATCAATACTTATAGACTATGTAAGTCCGATTTCTCAATTGTATTTGAGAAAATTTCTATAAAATTCGTTTGTCACTTATTTAGACCAATGGGATATTAAAGCCAAGAATCAATACTTATAGACTATGTAAGTCCGATTTCTCAATTGTATTTGAGAAAATTTCTATAAAATTCGTTTGTCACTCATTTAGACCAATGGGATATTAAAGCCAAGGGTCCATACTTATTGACTATGTAAGTCCGATTTCTCAATTGTATTTGAGAAAATTTCTATAAAATTTGTTTGTCACTTATTTAGACCAATGGGATATTAAAGCCAAGAATCAATACTTATAGACTATGTAAGTCCGATTTCTCAATTGTATTTGAGAAAATTTCTATAAAATTTGTTTGTCACTTATTTAGACCAATGGGATATTAAAGCCAAGAATCAATACTTATAGACTATGTAAGTCCGATTTCTCAATTGTATTTGAGAATTTTTCTATAAAGTTCGTTTGTCACTCATTTAGACCAATGGGATATTAAAGCCAAGGGTCCATACTTATAGACTATGTAAGTCCGATTTCTCAATTGTATTTGAGAAAATTTCTATAAAATTCGTTTGTCACTCATTTAGACCAATGGGATATTAAAGCCAAGAATCAATACTTATAGACTATGTAAGTCCGATTTCTCAATTGTATTTGAGAAAATTTCTATAAAATTCGTTTGTCACTCATTTAGACCAATGGGATATTAAAGCCAAGGGTCCATACTTATTGACTATGTAAGTCCGATTTCTCAATTGTATTTGAGAAAATTTCTATAAAATTTGTTTGTCACTTATTTAGACCAATGGGATATTAAAGCCAAGAATCAAGACTTATAGACTATGTAAGTCCGATTTCTCAATTGTATTTGAGAAAATTTCTATAAAATTTGTTTGTCACTTATTTAGACCAATGGGATATTAAAGCCAAGAATCAATACTTATAGACTATGTAAGTCCGATTTCTCAATTGTATTTGAGAAAATTTCTATAAAATTCGTTTGTCACTCATTTAGACCAATGGGATATTAAAGCCAAGGGTCCATACTTATAGACTATGTAAGTCCGATTTCTCAATTGTATTTGAGAATTTTTCTATAAAGTTCGTTTGTCACTCATTTAGACCAATGGGATATTAAAGCCAAGGGTCCATACTTATAGACTATGTAAGTCCGATTTCTCAATTGTATTTGAGAAAATTTCTATAAAATTCGTTTGTCACTCATTTAGACCAATGGGATATTAAAGCCAAGAATCAATACTTATAGACTATGTAAGTCCGATTTCTCAATTGTATTTGAGAAAATTTCTATAAAATTCGTTTGTCACTCATTTAGACCAATGGGATATTAAAGCCAAGAATCAATACTTATAGACTATGTAAGTCCGATTTCTCAATTGTATTTGAGAAAATTTCTATAAAATTTGTTTGTCACTTATTTAGACCAATGGGATATTAAAGCCAAGAATCAATACTTATAGACTATGTAAGTCCGATTTCTCAATTGTATTTGAGAAAATTTCTATAAAATTCGTTTGTCACTCATTTAGACCAATGGGATATTAAAGCCAAGGGTCCATACTTATAGACTATGTAAGTCCGATTTCTCAATTGTATTTGAGAATTTTTCTATAAAGTTCGTTTGTCACTCATTTAGACCAATGGGATATTAAAGCCAAGGGTCCATACTTATAGACTATGTAAGTCCGATTTCTCAATTGTATTTGAGAAAATTTCTATAAAATTCGTTTGTCACTCATTTAGACCAATGGGATATTAAAGCCAAGAATCAATACTTATAGACTATGTAAGTCCGATTTCTCAATTGTATTTGAGAAAATTTCTATAAAATTCGTTTGTCACTCATTTAGACCAATGGGATATTAAAGCCAAGGGTCCATACTTATTGACTATGTAAGTCCGATTTCTCAATTGTATTTGAGAAAATTTCTATAAAATTCGTTTGTCACTCATTTAGACCAATGGGATATTAAAGCCAAGAATCAATACTTATAGACTATGTAAGTCCGATTTCTCAATTGTATTTGAGAAAATTTCTATAAAATTCGTTTGTCACTCATTTAGACCAATGGGATATTAAAGCCAAGAATCAATACTTATAGACTATGTAAGTCCGATTTCTCAATTGTATTTGAGAAAATTTCTATAAAATTTGTTTGTCACTTATTTAGACCAATAGGATATTAAAGCCAAGAATCAATACTTATAGACTATGTAAGTCCGATTTCTCAATTGTATTTGAGAAAATTTCTATAAAATTCGTTTGTCACTCATTTAGACCAATGGGATATTAAAGCCAAGAATCAATACTTATAGACTATGTAAGTCCGATTTCTCAATTGTATTTGAGAAAATTTCTATAAAATTCGTTTGTCACTCATTTAGACCAATGGGATATTAAAGCCAAGAATCAATACTTATAGACTATGTAAGTCCGATTTCTCAATTGTATTTGAGAAAATTTCTATAAAATTCGTTTGTCACTCATTTAGACCAATGGGATATTAAAGCCAAGAATCAATACTTATAGACTATGTAAGTCCGATTTCTCAATTGTATTTGAGAAAATTTCTATAAAATTCGTTTGTCACTCATTTAGACCAATGGGATATTAAAGCCAAGGGTCCATACTTATTGACTATGTAAGTCCGATTTCTCAATTGTATTTGAGAAAATTTCTATAAAATTCGTTTGTCACTTATTTAGACCAATGGGATATTAAAGCCAAGAATCAATACTTATAGACTATGTAAGTCCGATTTCTCAATTGTATTTGAGAAAATTTCTATAAAATTTGTTTGTCACTTATTTGACCAATGGGATATTAAAGCCAAGAATCAATACTTATAGACTATGTAAGTCCGATTTCTCAATTGTATTTGAGAATTTTTGTATAAAATACGTTTGTCACTCATTTAGACCAATGGGATATTAAAGCCAAGAATCAATACTTATAGACTATGTAAGTCCGATTTCTCAATTGTATTTGAGAATTTTTCTATAAAATACGTTTGTCACTCATTTAGACCAATGGGATATTAAAGCCAAGGGTCCATACTTATTGACTATGTAAGTCCGATTTCTCAATTGTATTTAAGAAAATTTCTATAAAATTCGTTTGTCACTCATTTAGACCACTTGGATATTAAAGCCAAGGGTCCATACTTATTGACTACGTAAGTCCGATTTCTCAATTGTATTTGAGAATATTTCTATAAAATTCGTTTGTCACTCATTTAGACCAATGGGATATTAAAGCCAAGGGTCCATACTTATAGACTATGTAAGTCCGTTTTCTCAATTGTATTTGAGAATTTTTCTATAAAATTCGTTTGTCACTCATTTAGACCAATGGGATATTAAAGCCAAGGGTCCATACTTATAGACTATGTAAGTCCGATTTCTCAATTGTATTTGAGAATTTTTCTATAAAATTTGTTTGTCACTCATTTGACCAATGGGAAATTAAAGCCAAGAATCAATATTTATAAACTATGTAAGTCCGATTTCTCAATTGTATTTGAGAATTTTTCTATAAAATTTGTTTGTCACTCATTTCAACCAATGGGAAATTAAAGCCAAGAATCAATACTTATAGACTATGTAAGTCCGATTTCTCAATTGTATTTGAGAATTTTTCTATAAAATACGTTTGTCACTCATTTAGACCAATGGGATATTAAAGCCAAGAATCAATACTTATAGACTATGTAAGTCCGATTTCTCAATTGTATTTGAGAATTTTTCTATAAAATACGTTTGTCACTCATTTAGACCAATGGGATATTAAAGCCAAGAATCAATACTTATAGACTATGTGTCCGATTTCTCAATTGTATTTGAGAATTTTTCTATAAAATACGTTTGTCACTCATTTAGACCAATGGGATATTAAAGCCAAGAATCAATACTTATAGACTATGTAAGTCCGATTTCTCAATTGTATTTGAGAATTTTTCTATAAGATTTGTTTGTCACTCACTTAGACCAATGGGATATTAAAGCCAAGAATCATTACTTATAGACTATTTAAGTCTGATTTCTCAATTGTATTTGAGAATTTTTCTATAAGATTTGTTTGTCACTCATTTAGACCAATGGGATATTAAAGCCAAGAATCAATACTTATAGACTATGTAAGTCCGATTTCTCAATTGTATTTGAGAATTTTTCTATAAGATTTGTTTGTCACTCATTTAGACCAATGGGATATTAAAGCGAAGAATCAATACTTATAGACTATGTAAGTCCGATTTCTGAATTGTATTTGAGAATTTTTCTATAAGATTTGTTTGTCACTCATTTAGACCAATGGGATATTAAAGCCAAGAATCAATACTTATAGACTATTTAAGTCCGATTTCTCAATTGTATTTGAGAATTTTTCTATAAGATTTGTTTGTCACTCATTTAGACCAATGGGATATTAAAGCCAAGAATCATTACTTATAGACTATTTAAGTCCGATTTCTCAATTGTATTTGAAAATTTTTCTATAAGATTTGTTTGTCACTCATTTAGACCAATGGGATATTAAAGCCAAGAATCAATACTTATAGACTATTTAAGTCCGATTTCTCAATTGTATTTGAGAATTTTTCTATAAGATTTGTTTGTCACTCATTTAGACCAATGGGATATTAAAGCCAAGAATCATTACTTATAGACTATTTAAGTCCGATTTCTCAATTGTATTTGAAAATTTTTCTATAAGATTTGTTTGTCACTCATTTAGACCAATGGGATATTAAAGCCAAGAATCAATACTTATAGACTATTTAAGTCCGATTTCTCAATTGTATTTGAGAATTTTTCTATAAGATTTGTTTGTCACTCATTTAGACCAATGGGATATTAAAGCCAAGAATCATTACTTATAGACTATTTAAGTCCGATTTCTCAATTGTATTTGATAATTTTTCTATAAGATTTGTTTGACACTCATTTAGACCAATGGGATATTAAAGCCAAGAATCATTACTTATAGACTATTTAAGTCCGATTTCTCAATTGTATTTGATAATTTTTCTATAAGATTTGTTTGTCACTCATTTAGACCAATGGGATATTAAAGCCAAGAATCATTACTTATAGACTATTTAAGTCCGATTTCTCAATTGTATTTGAGAATTTTTCTATAAGATTTGTTTGTCACTCATTTAGACCAATGGGATATTAAAGCCAAGAATCATTACTTATAGACTATTTAAGTCCGGTTTCTCAATTGTATTTGAGAATTTTTCTATAAGATTTGTTTGTCACTCATTTAGACCAATGGGATATTAAAGCCAAGAATCATTACTTATAGACTATTTAAGTCCGATTTCTCAATTGTATTTGAGAATTTTTCTATAAGATTTGTTTGTCACTCATTTAGACCAATGGGATATTAAAGCCAAGAATCATTACTTATAGACTATTTAAGTCCGATTTCTCAATTGTATTTGAGAATTTTTCTATAAGATTTGTTTGTCACTCATTTAGACCAATGGGATATTAAAGCCAAGAATCATTACTTATAGACTATTTAAGTCCGATTTCTCAATTGTATTTGAGAATTTTTCTATAAGATTTGTTTGTCACTCATTTAGACCAATGGGATATTAAAGCCAAGAATCATTACTTATATACTATTTAAGTCCGATTTCTCAATTGTATTTGAGAATTTTTCTATAAGATTTGTTTGTCACTCATTTAGACCAATGGGATATTAAAGCCAAGAATCATTACTTATAGACTATTTAAGTCCGATTTCTCAATTGTATTTGAGAATTTTTCTATAAGATTTGTTTGTCACTCATTTAGACCAATGGGATATTAAAGCCAAGAATCATTACTTATAGACTATTTAAGTCCGGTTTCTCAATTGTATTTGAGAATTTTTCTATAAGATTTGTTTGTCACTCATTTAGACCAATGGGATATTAAAGCCAAGAATCATTACTTATAGACTATTTAAGTCCGATTTCTCAATTGTATTTGAGAATTTTTCTATAAGATTTGTTTGTCACTCATTTAGACCAATGGGATATTAAAGCCAAGAATCATTACTTATAGACTATTTAAGTCCGATTTCTCAATTGTATTTGAGAATTTTTCTATAAGATTTGTTTGTCACTCATTTAGACCAATGGGATATTAAAGCCAAGAATCATTACTTATAGACTATTTAAGTCCGATTTCTCAATTGTATTTGAGAATTTTTCTATAAGATTTGTTTGTCACTCATTTAGACCAATGGGATATTAAAGCCAAGAATCATTACTTATAGACTATTTAAGTCCGATTTCTCAATTGTATTTGAGAATTTTTCTATAAGATTTGTTTGTCACTCATTTAGACCAATGGGATATTAAAGCCAAGAATCATTACTTATAGACTATTTAAGTCCGGTTTCTCAATTGTATTTGAGAATTTTTCTATAAGATTTGTTTGTCACTCATTTAGACCAATGGGATATTAAAGCCAAGAATCATTACTTATAGACTATTTAAGTCCGATTTCTCAATTGTATTTGAGAATTTTTCTATAAGATTTGTTTGTCACTCATTTAGACCAATGGGATATTAAAGCCAAGAATCATTACTTATAGACTATTTAAGTCCGATTCCTCAATTGAATTTGAGAATTTTTCTATAAGATTTGTTTGTCACTCATTTAGACCAATAAGATATTAAAGCCAAGAATCATTACTTATAGACTATGTAAGTCCGATTTCTCAATTGTATTTGAGAATTTTTCTATAAGATTTGTTTGTCACTCATTTAGACCAATGGGATATTAAAGCCAAGAATCATTACTTATAGACTATTTAAGTCCGATTCCTCAATTGAATTTGAGAATTTTTCTATAAGATTTGTTTGTCACTCATTTAGACCAATGGGATATTAAAGCCAAGAATCAATACTTATAGACTATGTAAGTCCGATTTCTCAATTGTATTTGAGAATTTTTCTATAAGATTTGTTTGTCACTCATTTAGGCCAATGGGATATTAAAGCCAAGGGTCCATACTTATAGACTATGTAAGTCCGATTTCCCAATTGTATTTGAGAATTTTTCTATAAAATTCGTTTGTCACTCATTTGACCAATGGGATATTAAAGCCAAGGGTCCATACTTATAGACTATGTAAGTCCGATTTCTCAATTGTATTTGAGAATTTTTCTATAAGATTTGTTTGTCACTCTTTTAGACCAATGGGATATTAAAGCCAAGGGTCCATACTTATAGACTATGTAAGTCCGATTTCTCAATTGTATTTGAGAATTTTTCTATAAAATTCGTTTGTCACTCATTTGACCAATGGGATATTAAAGCCAAGGGTCCATACTTATAGACTATGTAAGTCCGATTTCTCAATTGTATTTGAGAATTTTTCTATAAGATTTGTTTGTCACTCATTTAGACCAATGGGATATTAAAGCCAAGGGTCCATACTTATAGACTATGTAAGTCCGATTTCTCAATTGTATTTGAGAATTTTTCTATAAAATTCGTTTGTCACTCATTTGACCAATGGGATATTAAAGCCAAGGGTCCATACTTATAGACTATGTAAGTCCGATTTCTCAATTGTATTTGAGAATTTTTCTATAAGATTTGTTTGTCACTCATTTAGACCAATGGGATATTAAAGCCAAGAATCAATACTTATAGACTATGTAAGTCCGATTTCTCAATTGTATTTGAGAATTTTTCTATAAGATTTGTTTGTCACTCATTTAGACCAATGGGATATTAAAGCCAAGGGTCCATACTTATAGACTATGTAAGTCCGATTTCTCAATTGTATTTGAGAATTTTTCTATAAAATTCGTTTGTCACTCATTTGACCAATGGGATATTAAAGCCAAGGGTCCATACTTATAGACTATGTAAGTCCGATTTCTCAATTGTATTTGAGAATTTTTCTATAAGATTTGTTTGTCACTCATTTAGACCAATGGGATATTAAAGCCAAGGGTCCATACTTATAGACTATGTAAGTCCGATTTCTCAATTGTATTTGAGAATTTTTCTATAAGATTTGTTTGTCACTCATTTAGACCAATGGGATATTAAAGCCAAGAATCAATACTTATAGACTATGTAAGTCCGATTTCTCAATTGTATTTGAGAATTTTTCTATAAGATTTGCTTGTCACTCATTTAGACCAATGGGATATTAAAGCCAAGAATCAATACTTATAGACTATGTAAGTCCGATTTCTCAATTGTATTTGAGAATTTTTCTATAAAATACGTTTGTCACTCATTTAGACCAATGGGATATTAAAGCCAAGAATCAATACTTATAGACTATGTAAGTCCGATTTCTCAATTGTATTTGAGAATTTTTCTATAAAATACGTTTGTCACTCATTTAGACCAATGGGATATTAAAGCCAAGAATCAATACTTATACACTATGTAAGTCCGATTTCTCAATTGTATTTGAGAATTTTTCTATAAAATACGTTTGTCACACATTTAGACCAATGGGATATTAAAGCCAAGAATCAATACTTATAGACTATGTAAGTCCGATTTCTCAATTGTATTTGAGAATTTTTCTATAAGATTTGCTTGTCACTCATTTAGACCAATGGGATATTAAAGCCAAGAATCAATACTTATAGACTATGTAAGTCCGATTTCTCAATTGTATTTGAGAATTTTTCTATAAAATACGTTTGTTACTCATTTAGACCAATGGGATATTAAAGCCAAGAATCAATACTTATAGACTATGTAAGTCCGATTTCTCAATTGTATTTGAGAATTTTTCTATAAAATACGTTTGTCACTCATTTAGACCAATGGGATATTAAAGCCAAGAATCAATACTTATACACTATGTAAGTCCGATTTCTCAATTGTATTTGAGAATTTTTCTATAAAATACGTTTGTCACTCATTTAGACCAATGGGATATTAAAGCCAAGAATCAATACTTATAGACTATGTGTCCGATTTCTCAATTGTATTTGAGAATTTTTCTATAAAATACGTTTGTCACTCATTTAGACCAATGGGATATTAAAGCCAAGAATCAATACTTATAGGCTATGTAAGTCCGATTTCTCAATTGTATTTGAGAATTTTTCTATAAGATTTGTTTGTCACTCATTTAGACCAATGGGATATTAAAGCCAAGAATCAATACTTATAGACTACGTAAGTCCGATTTCTCAATTGTATTTAAGAATTTTTCTATAAGATTTGTTAGTCACTCACTTAGACCAATGGTATATTAAAGCCAAGAATCATTACTTATAGACTATTTAAGTCCGATTTCTCAATTGTATTTGAGAATTTTTCTATAAGATTTGTTTGTCACTCATTTAGACCAATGGGATATTAAAGCCAAGAATCAATACTTATACACTATGTAAGTCCGATTTCTCAATTGTATTTGAGAATTTTTCTATAAGATTTGTTTGTCACTCATTTAGACCAATGGGATATTAAAGCCAAGAATCAATACTTATAGACTATGTAAGTCCGATTTCTCAATTGTATTTGAGAATTTTTCTATAAGATTTGTTTGTCACTCACTTAGACCAATGGGATATTAAAGCCAAGAATCAATACTTATAGACTATTTAAGTCCGATTTCTCAATTGTATTTGAGAATTTTTCTATAAGATTTGTTTGTCACTCATTTAGACCAATGGGATATTAAAGCCAAGAATCATTACTTATAGACTATTTAAGTCCGATTTCTCAATTGTATTTGATAATTTTTCTATAAGATTTGTTTGTCACTCATTTAGACCAATGGGATATTAAAGCCAAGAATCATTACTTATAGACTATTTAAGTCCGATTTCTCAATTGTATTTGAGAATTTTTCTATAAGATTTGTTTGTCACTCATTTAGACCAATGGGATATTAAAGCCAAGAATCATTACTTATAGACTATTTAAGTCCGATTTCTCAATTGTATTTGAGAATTTTTCTATAAGATTTGTTTGTCACTCATTTAGACCAATGGGATATTAAAGCCAAGAATCATTACTTATAGACTATTTAAGTCCGGTTTCTCAATTGTATTTGAGAATTTTTCTATAAGATTTGTTTGTCACTCATTTAGACCAATGGGATATTAAAGCCAAGAATCATTACTTATAGACTATTTAAGTCCGATTTCTCAATTGTATTTGAGAATTTTTCTATAAGATTTGTTTGTCACTCATTTAGACCAATGGGATATTAAAGCCAAGAATCATTACTTATAGACTATGTAAGTCCGATTTCTCAATTGTATTTGAGAATTTTTCTATAAGGTTTGTTTGTCACTCATTTAGACCAATGGGATATTAAAGCCAAGAATCATTACTTATAGACTATTTAAGTCCGATTCCTCAATTGAATTTGAGAATTTTTCTATAAGATTTGTTTGTCACTCATTTAGACCAATGGGATATTAAAGCCAAGAATCATTACTTATAGACTATTTAAGTCCGATTCCTCAATTGAATTTGAGAATTTTTCTATAAGATTTGTTTGTCACTCATTTAGGCCAATGGGATATTAAAGCCAAGAATCAATACTTATAGACTATGTAAGTCCGATTTCCCAATTGTATTTGAGAATTTTTCTATAAAATTCGTTTGTCACTCATTTGACCAATGGGATATTAAAGCCAAGTGTCCATACTTATAGACTATGTAAGTCCGATTTCTCAATTGTATTTGAGAATTTTTCTATAAGATTTGTTTGTCACTCATTTAGACCAATGGGATATTAAAGCCAAGGGTCCATACTTATAGACTATGTAAGTCCGATTTCTCAATTGTATTTGAGAATTTTTCTATAAGATTTGTTTGTCACTCATTTAGACCAATGGGATATTAAAGCCAAGAATCAATACTTATAGACTATGTAAGTCCGATTTCTCAATTGTATTTGAGAATTTTTCTATAAGATTTGCTTGTCACTCATTTAGACCAATGGGATGTTAAAGCCAAGAATCAATACTTATAGGCTATGTAAGTCCGATTTCTCAATTGTATTTGAGAATTTTTCTATAAGATTTGTTTGTCACTCATTTAGAGCAATGGGATATTAAAGCCAAGAATCAATACTTATAGACTATGTAAGTCCGATTTCTCAATTGTATTTGAAAATTTTTCTATAAGATTTGTTTGTCACTCATTTAGACCAATGGGATATTAAAGCCAAGGGTCCACACTTATAGACTATGTAAGTCCGATTTCTCAATTTTATTTGAGAATTTTTCTATAAAATACGTTTGTCACTCATTTAGACCAATGGGATATTAAAGCCAAGAATCAATACTATGTAAGTCCGATTCTCAATTGTATTTGAGAATTTTTCTATAAGATTTGTTTGTCACTCATTTAGACCAATGGGATATTAAAGCCAAGAATCATTACTTATAGACTATGTAAGTCCGATTTCTCAATTGTATTTTAGAATTTTTCTATAAGATTTGTTTGTCACTCATTTAGACCAATGGGATATTAAAGCCAAGAATCAATACTTATAGACTATGTAAGTCCGATTTCTCAATTGTATTTTAGAATTTTTCTATAAGATTTGTTTGTCACTCATTTAGACCAATGGGATATTAAAGCCAAGAATCATTACTTATAGACTATGTAAGTCCGATTTCTCAATTGTATTTGAGACTTTTTCTATAAGATTTGTTTGTCACTCATTTAGACCAATGGGATATTAAAGCCAAGAATCATTACTTATAGACAATGTAAGTCCGATTTCTCAATTGTATTTGAAAATTTTTCTATAAGATTTGTTTGTCACTCATTTAGACCAATGGGATATTAAAGCCAAGAATCAATACTTATAGACTATATAAGTCCGATTTCTCAATTGTATATGAGAATTTTTCTATTAAATTCGTTTGTCACTCATTTAAACCAATGGGATATTAAAGTGAAGAATCATTACTTATAAACTATGTAAGTCCGATTTCTCAATTGTATTTGAAAATTTTTCTATAAGATTTGTTTGTCACTCATTTAGACCAATGGGATATTAAAGCCAAGAATCAATACTTATAGACTATGTAAGTCCGATTTCTCAATTGTATTTGGGAATTTTTCTATAAAATTCGTTTGTCACTCATTTAGACCAATGGGATATTAAATCCAAGGGTCCATACTTATAGACTATGTAAGTCCGATTTCTCAATTGAATTTGAGAATTTTTCTATAAGATTTGTTTGTCACTCATTTAGGCCAATGGGATATTAAAGCCAAGAATCAATACTTATAGACTATGTAAGTCCGATTTCCCAATTGTATTTGAGAATTTTTCTATAAAATTCGTTTGTCACTCATTTGACCAATGGGATATTAAAGCCAAGTGTCCATACTTATAGACTATGTAAGTCCGATTTCTCAATTGTATTTGAGAATTTTTCTATAAGATTTGCTTGTCACTCGTTTAGACCAATGGGATATTAAAGCCAAGAATCAATACTTATAGACTATGTAAGTCCGATTTCTCAATTGTATTTGAGAATTTTTCTATAAAATACGTTTGTCACTCATTTAGACCAATGGGATATTAAAGCCAAGAATCAATACTATGTAAGTCCGATTCTCAATTGTATTTGAGAATTTTTCTATAAGATTTGTTTGTCACTCATTTAGACCAATGGGATATTAAAGCCAAGAATCATTACTTATAGACTATGTAAGTCCGATTTCTCAATTGTATTTTAGAATTTTTCTATAAGATTTGTTTGTCACTCATTTAGACCAATGGGATATTAAAGCCAAGAATCAATACTTATAGACTATGTAAGTCCGATTTCTCAATTGTATTTTAGAATTTTTCTATAAGATTTGTTTGTCACTCATTTAGACCAATGGGATATTAAAGCCAAGAATCATTACTTATAGACTATGTAAGTCCGATTTCTCAATTGTATTTGAGACTTTTTCTATAAGATTTGTTTGTCACTCATTTAGACCAATGGGATATTAAAGCCAAGAATCATTACTTATAGACAATGTAAGTCCGATTTCTCAATTGTATTTGAAAATTTTTCTATAAGATTTGTTTGTCACTCATTTAGACCAATGGGATATTAAAGCCAAGAATCAATACTTATAGACTATATAAGTCCGATTTCTCAATTGTATATGAGAATTTTTCTATTAAATTCGTTTGTCACTCATTTAGACCAATGGGATATTAAAGTGAAGAATCATTACTTATAAACTATGTAAGTCCGATTTCTCAATTGTATTTGAAAATTTTTCTATAAGATTTGTTTGTCACTCATTTAGACCAATGGGATATTAAAGCCAAGAATCAATACTTATAGACTATGTAAGTCCGATTTCTCAATTGTATTTGGGAATTTTTCTATAAAATTCGTTTGTCACTCATTTAGACCAATGGGATATTAAATCCAAGGGTCCATACTTATAGACTATGTAAGTCCGATTTCTCAATTGAATTTGAGAATTTTTCTATAAGATTTGTTTGTCACTCATTTAGGCCAATGGGATATTAAAGCCAAGAATCAATACTTATAGACTATGTAAGTCCGATTTCCCAATTGTATTTGAGAATTTTTCTATAAAATTCGTTTGTCACTCATTTGACCAATGGGATATTAAAGCCAAGTGTCCATACTTATAGACTATGTAAGTCCGATTTCTCAATTGTATTTGAGAATTTTTCTATAAGATTTGCTTGTCACTCATTTAGACCAATGGGATATTAAAGCCAAGAATCAATACTTATAGACTATGTAAGTCCGATTTCTCAATTGTATTTGAGAATTTTTCTATAAAATACGTTTGTCACTCATTTAGACCAATGGGATATTAAAGCCAAGAATCAATACTTATAGACTATGTAAGTCCGATTTCTCAATTGTATTTGAGAATTTTTCTATAAAATACGTTTGTCACTCATTTAGACCAATGGGATATTAAAGCCAAGAATCAATACTTATACACTATGTAAGTCCGATTTCTCAATTGTATTTGAGAATTTTTCTATAAAATACGTTTGTCACACATTTAGACCAATGGGATATTAATGCCAAGAATCAATACTTATAGACTATGTAAGTCCGATTTCTCAATTGTATTTGAGAATTTTTCTATAAGATTTGCTTGTCACTCATTTAGACCAATGGGATATTAAAGCCAAGAATCAATACTTATAGACTATGTAAGTCCGATTTCTCAATTGTATTTGAGAATTTTTCTATAAAATACGTTTGTCACTCATTTAGACCAATGGGATATTAAAGCCAAGAATCAATACTTATACACTATGTAAGTCCGATTTCTCAATTGTATTTGAGAATTTTTCTATAAAATACGTTTGTCACTCATTTAGACCAATGGGATATTAAAGCCAAGAATCAATACTTATAGACTATGTAAGTCCGATTTCTCAATTGTATTTGAGAATTTTTCTATAAAATACGTTTGTCACTCATTTAGACCAATGGGATATTAAAGCCAAGAATCAATACTTATACACTATGTAAGTCCGATTTCTCAATTGTATTTGAGAATTTTTCTATAAAATACGTTTGTCACTCATTTAGACCAATGGGATATTAAAGCCAAGAATCAATACTTATAGACTATGTAAGTCCGATTTCTCAATTGTATTTGAGAATTTTTCTATAAAATACGTTTGTCACTCATTTAGACCAATGGGATATTAAAGCCAAGAATCAATACTTATACACTATGTAAGTCCGATTTCTCAATTGTATTTGAGAATTTTTCTATAAAATACGTTTGTCACTCATTTAGACCAATGGGATATTAAAGCCAAGAATCAATACTTATAAACTATGTAAGTCCGATTTCTCAATTGTATTTGAGAATTTTTCTATAAAATACGTTTGTCACTCATTTAGACCAATGGGATATTAAAGCCAAGAATCAATACTTATACACTATGTAAGTCCGATTTCTCAATTGTATTTGAGAATTTTTCTATAAAATACGTTGTCACTCATTTAGACCAATGGGATATTAAAGCCAAGAATCAATACTTATAGACTATGTAAGTCCGATTTCTCAATTGTATTTGAGAATTTTTCTATAAAATACGTTTGTCACTCATTTAGACCAATGGGATATTAAAGCCAAGAATCAATACTTATAGACTATGTAAGTCCGATTTCTCAATTGTATTTGAGAATTTTTCTATAAAATACGTTTGTCACTCATTTAGACCAATGGGATATTAAAGCCAAGAATCAATACTTATACACTATGTAAGTCCGATTTCTCAATTGTATTTGAGAATTTTTCTATAAAATACGTTTGTCACTCATTTAGACCAATGGGATATTAAAGCCAAGAATCAATACTTATAGACTATGTAAGTCCGATTTCTCAATTGTATTTGAGAATTTTTCTATAAAATACGTTTGTCACTCATTTAGACCAATGGGATATTAAAGCCAAGAATCAATACTTATACACTATGTAAGTCCGATTTCTCAATTGTATTTGAGAATTTTTCTATAAAATACGTTTGTCACTCATTTAGACCAATGGGATATTAAAGCCAAGAATCAATACTTATAGACTATGTAAGTCCGATTTCTCAATTGTATTTGAGAATTTTTCTATAAAATACGTTTGTCACTCATTTAGACCAATGGGATATTAAAGCCAAGAATCAATACTTATACACTATGTAAGTCCGATTTCTCAATTGTATTTGAGAATTTTTCTATAAAATACGTTTGTCACTCATTTAGACCAATGGGATATTAAAGCCAAGAATCAATACTTATAGACTATGTAAGTCCGATTTCTCAATTGTATTTGAGAATTTTTCTATAAAATACGTTTGTCACTCATTTAGACCAATGGGATATTAAAGCCAAGAATCAATACTTATACACTATGTAAGTCCGATTTCTCAATTGTATTTGAGAATTTTTCTATAAAATACGTTTGTCACTCATTTAGACCAATGGGATATTAAAGCCAAGAATCAATACTTATAGACTATGTAAGTCCGATTTCTCAATTGTATTTGAGAATTTTTCTATAAAATACGTTTGTCACTCATTTAGACCAATGGGATATTAAAGCCAAGAATCAATACTTATACACTATGTAAGTCCGATTTCTCAATTGTATTTGAGAATTTTTCTATAAAATACGTTTGTCACACATTTAGACCAATGGGATATTAAAGCCAAGAATCAATACTTATAGACTATGTAAGTCCGATTTCTCAATTGTATTTGAGAATTTTTCTATAAGATTTGCTTGTCACTCATTTAGACCAATGGGATATTAAAGCCAAGAATCAATACTTATAGACTATGTAAGTCCGATTTCTCAATTGTATTTGAGAATTTTTCTATAAAATACGTTTGTCACTCATTTAGACCAATGGGATATTAAAGCCAAGAATCAATACTTATACACTATGTAAGTCCGATTTCTCAATTGTATTTGAGAATTTTTCTATAAAATACGTTTGTCACTCATTTAGACCAATAGGATATTAAAGCCAAGAATCAATACTAATAGACTATGTGTCCGATTTCTCAATTGTATTTGAGAATTTTTCTATAAAATACGTTTGTCACTCATTTAGACCAATGGGATATTAAAGCCAAGAATCAATACTTATAGGCTATGTAAGTCCGATTTCTCAATTGTATTTGAGAATTTTTCTATAAGATTTGTTTGTCACTCATTTAGACCAATGGGATATTAAAGCCAAGAATCAATACTTATAGACTACGTAAGTCCGATTTCTCAATTGTATTTAAGAATTTTTCTATAAGATTTGTTAGTCACTCACTTAGACCAATGGTATATTAAAGCCAAGAATCATTACTTATAGACTATTTAAGTCCGATTTCTCAATTGTATTTGAGAATTTTTCTATAAGATTTGTTTGTCACTCATTTAGACCAATGGGATATTAAAGCCAAGAATCAATACTTATAGACTATGTAAGTCCGATTTCTCAATTGTATTTGAGAATTTTTCTATAAGATTTGTTTGTCACTCATTTAGACCAATGGGATATTAAAGCCAAGAATCAATACTTATAGACTATGTAAGTCCGATTTCTCAATTGTATTTGAGAATTTTTCTATAAGATTTGTTTGTCACTCATTTAGACCAATGGGATATTAAAGCCAAGAATCAATACTTATAGACTATGTAAGTCCGATTTCTCAATTGTATTTGAGAATTTTTCTATAAGATTTGTTTGTCACTCATTTAGACCAATGGGATATTAAAGCCAAGAATCAATACTTATAGACTATGTAAGTCCGATTTCTCAATTGTATTTGAGAATTTTTCTATAAGATTTGTTTGTCACTCATTTAGACCAATGGGATATTAAAGCCAAGAATCATTACTTATAGACTATTTAAGTCCGATTTCTCAATTGTATTTGATAATTTTTCTATAAGATTTGTTTGTCACTCATTTAGACCAATGGGATATTAAAGCCAAGAATCATTACTTATAGACTATTTAAGTCCGATTTCTCAATTGTATTTGAGAATTTTTCTATAAGATTTGTTTGTCACTCATTTAGACCAATGGGATATTAAAGCCAAGAATCATTACTTATAGACTATTTAAGTCCGATTTCTCAATTGTATTTGAGAATTTTTCTATAAGATTTGTTTGTCACTCATTTAGACCAATGGGATATTAAAGCCAAGAATCATTACTTATAGACTATTTAAGTCCGGTTTCTCAATTGTATTTGAGAATTTTTCTATAAGATTTGTTTGTCACTCATTTAGACCAATGGGATATTAAAGCCAAGAATCATTACTTATAGACTATTTAAGTCCGATTTCTCAATTGTATTTGAGAATTTTTCTATAAGATTTTTTTGTCACTCATTTAGACCAATGGGATATTAAAGCCAAGAATCATTACTTATAGACTATGTAAGTCCGATTTCTCAATTGTATTTGAGAATTTTTCTATAAGGTTTGTTTGTCACTCATTTAGACCAATGGGATATTAAAGCCAAGAATCATTACTTATAGACTATTTAAGTCCGATTCCTCAATTGAATTTGAGAATTTTTCTATAAGATTTGTTTGTCAGCCATTTAGACCAATGGGATATTAAAGCCAAGAATCAATACTTATAGACTATGTAAGTCCGATTTCTCAATTGTATTTGAGAATTTTTCTATAAGATTTGTTTGTCACTCATTTAGGCCAATGGGATATTAAAGCCAAGAATCAATACTTATAGACTATGTGAGTCCGATTTCCCAATTGTATTTGAGAATTTTTCTATAAAATTCGTTTGTCACTCATTTAGACCAATGGGATATTAAAGCCAAGAATCATTACTTATAGACTATTTAAGTCCGATTCCTCAATTGAATTTGAGAATTTTTCTATAAGATTTGTTTGTCACTCATTTAGACCAATGGGATATTAAAGCCAAGAATCATTACTTATAGACTATTTAAGTCCGATTCCTCAATTGAATTTGAGAATTTTTCTATAAGATTTGTTTGTCACTCATTTAGGCCAATGGGATATTAAAGCCAAGAATCAATACTTATAGACTATGTAAGTCCGATTTCCCAATTGTATTTGAGAATTTTTCTATAAAATTCGTTTGTCACTCATTTGACCAATGGGATATTAAAGCCAAGTGTCCATACTTATAGACTATGTAAGTCCGATTTCTCAATTGTATTTGAGAATTTTTCTATAAGATTTGTTTGTCACTCATTTAGACCAATGGGATATTAAAGCCAAGGGTCCATACTTATAGACTATGTAAGTCCGATTTCTCAATTGTATTTGAGAATTTTTCTATAAGATTTGTTTGTCACTCATTTAGACCAATGGGATATTAAAGCCAAGAATCAATACTTATAGACTATGTAAGTCCGATTTCTCAATTGTATTTGAGAATTTTTCTATAAGATTTGCTTGTCACTCATTTAGACCAATGGGATGTTAAAGCCAAGAATCAATACTTATAGGCTATGTAAGTCCGATTTCTCAATTGTATTTGAGAATTTTTCTATAAGATTTGTTTGTCACTCATTTAGAGCAATGGGATATTAAAGCCAAGAATCAATACTTATAGACTATATAAGTCCGATTTCTCAATTGTATTTGAGAATTTTTCTATAAGATTTGTTTGTCACTCATTTAGACCAATGGGATATTAAAGCCAAGGGTCCACACTTATAGACTATGTAAGTCCGATTTCTCAATTGTATTTGAGAATTTTTCTATAAAATACGTTTGTCACTCATTTAGACCAATGGGATATTAAAGCCAAGAATCAATACTATGTAAGTCCGATTCTCAATTGTATTTGAGAATTTTTCTATAAGATTTGTTTGTCACTCATTTAGACCAATGGGATATTAAAGCCAAGAATCATTACTTATAGACTATGTAAGTCCGATTTCTCAATTGTATTTTAGAATTTTTCTATAAGATTTGTTTGTCACTCATTTAGACCAATGGGATATTAAAGCCAAGAATCAATACTTATAGACTATGTAAGCCCGATTTCTCAATTGTATTTTAGAATTTTTCTATAAGATTTGTTTGTCACTCATTTAGACCAATGGGATATTAAAGCCAAGAATCATTACTTATAGACTATGTAAGTCCGATTTCTCAATTGTATTTGAGACTTTTTCTATAAGATTTGTTTGTCACTCATTTAGACCAATGGGATATTAAAGCCAAGAATCATTACTTATAGACAATGTAAGTCCGATTTCTCAATTGTATTTGAAAATTTTTCTATAAGATTTGTTTGTCACTCATTTAGACCAATGGGATATTAAAGTGAAGAATCATTACTTATAAACTATGTAAGTCCGATTTCTCAATTGTATTTGAAAATTTTTCTATAAGATTTGTTTGTCACTCATTTAGACCAGTGGGATATTAAAGTGAAGAATCATTACTTATAAACTATGTAAGTCCGATTTCTCAATTGTATTTGAAAATTTTTCTATAAGATTTGTTTGTCACTCATTTAGACCAATGGGATATTAAAGCCAAGAATCAATACTTATAGACTATGTAATTCCGATTTCTCAATTGTATTTGAGAATTTTTCTATAAGATTTGTTTGTCACTCATTTAGACCAATGGGATATTAAAGCCAAGAATCAATACTTATAGACTATGTAATTCCGATTTCTCAATTGTATTTGAGAATTTTTCTATAAGATTTGTTTGTCACTCATTTAGACCAATGGGATATTAAATCCAAGGGTCCATACTTATAGACTATGTAAGTCCGATTTCTCAATTGTATTTGAGAATTTTTCTATAAGATTTGTTTGTCACCCATTTAGACCAATGGGATATTAAAGCCAAGAATCAATACTTATAGACTATGTAAGTCCGATTTCTCAATTGTATTTGGGAATTTTTCTATAAAATTCGTTTGTCACTCATTTGACCAATGGGATATTAAAGCCAAGAATCAATACTTATAGACTATGTAAGTCCGATTTCTCAATTGTATTTGGGAATTTTTCTATAAAATTCGTTTGTCACTCATTTGACCAATGGGATATTAAATCCAAGGGTCCATACTTATAGACTATGTAAGTCCGATTTCTCAATTGTATTTGAGAATTTTTCTATAAAATTCGTTTGTCACTCATTTAGACCAATGGGATATTAAAGCCAAGAATCATTACTTATAGACTTTGTAAGTCCGATTTCTCAATTGTATTTGAGAATTTTTCTACAAAATACGTTTGTCACTCATTTAGACCAATGGATTATTAAAGCCAAGAATCATTACTTATAGACTATGTAAGTCCGATTTCTCAATTGTATTTCAGAATTTTTCTATAAAATACGTTTGTCACTAATTTAGACCAATGGGATATTAAAGCCAAGAATCATTACTTATAGACTATTTAAGTCCGATTTCTCAATTGTTTTTGAGAATTTTTCTATAAAATTCGTTTGTCACTCATTTAGACCAATGGGAAATTAAAGCCAGGAATCATTACTTATAGACTATGTAAGTCCGATTTGTCAATTGTATTTGAGAATTTTTCTATAAAATTCGTTTGTCACTCATTTAGACCAATGGGAAATTAAAGCCAAGAATCATTACTTATAGACTATGTAAGTCCGATTTCTCAATTGTATTTGAGAATTTTTCTATAAAATTCGTTTGTCACTCATTTAGACCAATGGGATATTAAAGCCAAGAATCATTACTTATAGACTATGTAAGACCGATTTCTCAATTGTATTTGAGAATTTTTCTATAAAATTCGTTTGTCACTCATTTCAACCAATGGGAAATTAAAGCCAAGAATCATTACTTATAGACTATGTAAGTCCGATTTCTCAATTGTATTTGGGAATTTTTCTATAAGATTTGTTTGTCACTCATTTAGACCAATGGGAAAATAAAGCCAAGGGTCCATACTTATTGATTACGTAAGTCCGATTTCTCAATTGTATTTGAGAATTTTTCTACAAAATACGTTTGTCACTCATTTAGACCAATGGGATATTAAAGCCAAGAATCATTACTTATAGACTATGTAAGTCCGATTTCTCAATTGTATTTGAGAATTTTTCTATAAGATTTGTTTGTCACTCATTTAGACCAATGGGAAAATAAAGCCAAGGGTCCATACTTATTGATTACGTAAGTCCGATTTCTCAATTGTATTTGAGAATTTTTCTATAAGATTTGTTTGTCACTAATTTAGACCAATTTGAAAATATAGCCAAGGGTCCATACTTATTGATTACGTAAGTCCGATTTCTCAATTGTATTTGAGAATTTTTCTATAAGATTTGTTTGTCACTCATTTAGACCAATGGGATATTAAAGCCAAGAATCATTACTTATAGACTATTTAAGTCCGATTTCTCAATTGTATTTGAGAATTTTTCTATAAGATTTGTTTGTCACTCACTTAGACCAATGGGATATTAAAGCCAAGAATCATTACTTATAGACTATTTAAGTCCGATTTCTCAATTGTATTTGAGAATTTTTCTATAAAATACGTTTGTCACTCACTTAGACCAATGGGATATTAAAGCCAAGAATCATTACTTATAGACTATGTAAGTGCGATTTCTCAATTGTATTTCAGAATTTTTCTATAAAATACGTTTGTCACTAATTTAGACCAATGGGATATTAAAGCCAAGAATCATTACTTATAGACTATTTAAGTCCGATTTCTCAATTGTTTTTGAGAATTTTTCTATAAAATTCGTTTGTCACTCATTTAGACCAATGGGAAATTAAAGCCAAGAATCATTACTTATAGACTATGTAAGTCCGATTTCTCAATTGTATTTGAGAATTTTTCTATAAAATTCGTTTGTCACTCATTTAGACCAATGGGAAATTAAAGCCAAGAATCATTACTTATAGACTATGTAAGTCCGATTTCTCAATTGTATTTGAGAATTTTTCTATAAAATTCGTTTGTCACTCATTTAGACCAATGGGATATTAAAGCCAAGAATCATTACTTATAGACTATGTAAGACCGATTTCTCAATTGTATTTGAGAATTTTTCTATAAAATTCGTTTGTCACTCATTTAGACCAATGGGATATTCAAGCCAAGAATCAATAGACTATGTAAGTCCGATTTCTCAATTTTATTTGAGAATTTTTCTATAAGATTTGTTTGTCACTAATTTAGACCAATGGGAAAATAAAGCCAAGGGTCCATACTTATTGATTACGTAAGTCCGATTTCTCAATTGTATTTGAGAATTTTTCTATAAAATTCATTTGTCACTCATTTCAACCAATGGGAAATTAGAGCCAAGAATCAATACTTATAGACAATGTAAGTCCGATTTCTCAATTGTATTTGAGAATTTTTCTATAAGATTTGTTTGTCACTCATTTCAACCAATGGGAAATTAAAGCCAAGAATCAATACTTATAGACTATGTAAGTCCGATTTCTCAATTGTAATTGAGAATTTTTTTATAAAATTCGTTTGTCACTCATTTAGACCAATGGGAAATTAAAGCCAAGAATCAATACTTATAGACTATGTAAGTCCGATTTCTCAATTGTAATTGAGAATTTTTCTATAAAATTCGTTTGTCACTCATTTAGACCAATGGGAAATTAAAGCCAAGAATCAATACTTATAGACTATGTAAGTCCGATTTCTCAATTGTATTTGAGAATTTTTCTATAAAATTCGTTTGTCACTCATTTCAACCAATGGGAAATTAAAGCCAAGAATCAATACTTATAGACTATGTAAGTCCGATTTCTCAATTGTAATTGAGAATTTTTCTATAAAATTCGTTTGTCACTAATTTAGACCAATTTGAAAATATAGCCAAGGGTCCATACTTATTGACTACGTAAGTCCGATTTCTCAATTGTATTTGACAATTTTTCTATAAAATTCGTTTGTCACTCATTTCAACCAATGGGAAATTAAAGCCAAGAATCAATACTTATAGACTATGTAAGTCCGATTTCTCAATTGTAATTGAGAATTTTTCTATAAAATTCGTTTGTCACTAATTTAGACCAATTTGAAAATATAGCCAAGGGTCCATACTTATTGACTACGTAAGTCCGATTTCTCAATTGTTTTTGAGAATTTTTCTATAAAATTCGTTTGTCACTCATTTAGACCAATGGGATATTAAAGCGAAGAATCATTACTTATAGACTATGTAAGTCCGATTTCTCAATTGTATTTGAGAATTTTTCTATAAAATTCGTTTGTCACTCATTTCAACCAATGGGAAATTAGAGCCAAGAATCAATACTTATAGACAATGTAAGTCCGATTTCTCAATTGTATTTGAGAATTTTTCTATAAAATTCGTTTGTCACTCATTTCAACCAATGGGAAATTAAAGCCAAGAATCAATACTTATAGACTATGTAAGTCCGATTTCTCAATTGTAATTGAGAATTTTTCTATAAAATTCGTTTGTCACTAATTTAGACCAATTTGAAAATATAGCCAAGGGTCCATACTTATTGACTACGTAAGTCCGATTTCTCAATTGTATTTGAGAATTTTTCTATAAAATTCGTTTGTCACTCATTTCAACCAATGGGAAATTAAAGCCAAGAATCAATACTTATAGACTATGTAAGTCCGATTTCTCAATTGTAATTGAGAATTTTTCTATAAAATTCGTTTGTCACTAATTTAGACCAATTTGAAAATATAGCCAAGGGTCCATACTTATTGACTACGTAAGTCCGATTTCTCAATTGTTTTTGAGAATTTTTCTATAAAATTCGTTTGTCACTCATTTAGACCAATGGGATATTAAAGCGAAGAATCATTACTTATAGACTATGTAAGTCCGATTTCTCAATTGTATTTGAGAATTTTTCTATAAAATTCGTTTGTCACTCATTTCAACCAATGGGAAATTAGAGCCAAGAATCAATACTTATAGACAATGTAAGTCCGATTTCTCAATTGTATTTGAGAATTTTTCTATAAAATTCGTTTGTCACTCATTTCAACCAATGGGAAATTAAAGCCAAGAATCAATACTTATAGACTATGTAAGTCCGATTTCTCAATTGTAATTGAGAATTTTTCTATAAAATTCGTTTGTCACTAATTTAGACCAATTTGAAAATATAGCCAAGGGTCCATACTTATTGACTACGTAAGTCCGATTTCTCAATTGTATTTGACAATTTTTCTATAAAATTCGTTTGTCACTCATTTCAACCAATGGGAAATTAAAGCCAAGAAACAATACTTATAGACTATGTAAGTCCGATTTCTCAATGGTATTTGAGAATTTTTCTATAAAATTCGTTTGTCACTCATTTAGACCAATGGGATATTAAAGCGAAGAATCATTACTTATAGACTATGTAAGTCCGATTTCTCAATTGTATTTGGGAATTTTTCTATAAGATTTGTTTGTCACTCATTTAGACCAATGGGAAAATAAAGCCAAGGGTCCATACTTATTGATTACGTAAGTCCGATTTCTCAATTGTATTTGAGAATTTTTCTACAAAATACGTTTGTCACTCATTTAGACCAATGGGATATTAAAGCCAAGAAACAATACTTATAGACTATGTAAGTCCGATTTCTCAATTGTATTTGACAATTTTTCTATAAAATTCGTTTGTCACTCATTTCAACCAATGGGAAATTAAAGCCAAGAATCAATACTTATAGACTATGTAAGTCCGATTTCTCAATGGTATTTGAGAATTTTTCTATAAAATTCGTTTGTCACTCATTTAGACCAATGGGATATTAAAGCCAAGAAACAATACTTATAGACTATGTAAGTCCGATTTCTCAATTGTATTTGACAATTTTTCTATAAAATTCGTTTGTCACTCATTTCAACCAATGGGAAATTAAAGCCAAGAAACAATACTTATAGACTATGTAAGTCCGATTTCTCAATGGTATTTGAGAATTTTTCTATAAAATTCGTTTGTCACTCATTTAGACCAATGGGATATTAAAGCGAAGAATCATTACTTATAGACTATGTAAGTCCGATTTCTCAATTGTATTTGGGAATTTTTCTATAAGATTTGTTTGTCACTCATTTAGACCAATGGGAAAATAAAGCCAAGGGTCCATACTTATTGATTACGTAAGTCCGATTTCTCAATTGTATTTGAGAATTTTTCTATAAGATTTGTTTGTCACTCATTTAGACCAATGGGATATTAAAGCCAAGAAACAATACTTATAGACTATGTAAGTCCGATTTCTCAATTGTATTTGACAATTTTTCTATAAAATTCGTTTGTCACTCATTTCAACCAATGGGAAATTAAAGCCAAGAATCAATACTTATAGACTATGTAAGTCCGATTTCTTAATTGTAATTGAGAATTTTTCTATAAAATTCGTTTGTCACTAATTTAGACCAATTTGAAAATATAGCCAAGGGTCCATACTTATTGACTACGTAAGTCCGATTTCTCAATTGTATTTGACAATTTTTCTATAAAATTCGTTTGTCACTCATTTCAACCAATGGGAAATTAAAGCCAAGAAACAATACTTATAGACTATGTAAGTCCGATTTCTCAATGGTATTTGAGAATTTTTCTATAAAATACGTTTGTCACTCATTTAGACCAATGGGATATTAAAGCCAAGAATCAATACTTATAGACTATGTAAGTCCGATTTCTCAATTGTATTTGAGAATTTTTCTATAAGATTTGTTTGTCTCTCATTTAGACCAATGGGATATTAAAGCCAAGAATCAATACTTATAGACTATGTAAGTCCGATTTCTCAATTGTATTTGAGAATTTTTCTATAAGATTTGTTTGTCACTCACTTAGACCAATGGGATATTAAAGCCAAGAATCATTACTTATAGACTATTTAAGTCCGATTTCTCAATTGTATTTGAGAATTTTTCTATAAGATTTGTTTGTCTCTCATTTAGACCAATGGGATATTAAAGCCAAGAATCAATACTTATAGACTATGTAAGTCCGATTTCTCAATTGTATTTGAGAATTTTTCTATAAAATACGTTTGTCACTAATTTAGACCAATGGGATATTAAAGCGAAGAATCAATACTTATAGACTATGTAAGTCCGATTTCTCAATTGTAATTGAGAATTTTTCTATAAAATTCGTTTGTCACTCATTTAGACCAATGGGATATTAAAGCCAAGAATCAATACTTATAGACTATGTAAGTCCGATTTCTCAATTGTATTTGAGAATTTTTCTATAAAATACGTTTGTCACTAATTTAGACCAATGGGATATTAAAGCCAAGAATCAATACTTATAGACTATGTAAGTCCGATTTCTCAATTGTATTTGAGAATTTTTCTATAAAATACGTTTGTCACTCATTTAGACCAATGGGATATTAAAGCCAAGAATCAATACTTATAGACTATGTAAGTCCGATTTCTCAATTGTATTTGAGAATTTTTCTATAAGATTTGTTTGTCACTCATTTAGACCAATGGGATATTAAAGCCAAGAATCATTACTTATAGACTATTTAAGTCCGATTTCTCAATTGTATTTGAGAATTTTTCTATAAGATTTGTTTGTCACTCACTTAGACCAATGGGATATTAAAGCCAAGAATCATTACTTATAGACTATTTAAGTCCGATTTCTCAATTGTATTTGAGAATTTTTCTATAAAATACGTTTGTCACTCACTTAGACCAATGGGATATTAAAGGCAAGAATCATTACTTATAGACTATTTAAGTCCGATTTCTCAATTGTAATTGAGAATTTTTCTATAAGATTTGTTTGTCACTCATTTAGACCAATGGGATATTAAAGCGAAGAATCAATACTTATAGACTATGTAAGTCCGATTTCTCAATTGTAATTGAGAATTTTTCTATAAAATTCGTTTGTCACTAATTTAGACCAATTTGAAAATATAGCCAAGGGTCCATACTTATTGACTACGTAAGTCCGATTTCTCAATTGTTTTTGAGAATTTTTCTATAAAATACGTTTGTCACTCATTTAGACCAATGGGATATTAAAGCCAAGAATCAATACTTATACACTATGTAAGTCCGATTTCTCAATTGTATTTGAGAATTTTTCTATAAAATTCGTTTGTCACTCATTTAGACCAATGGGATATTAAAGCCAAGAATCAATACTTATACACTATGTAAGTCCGATTTCTCAATTGTATTTGAGAATTTTTCTATAAAATACGTTTGTCACTCATTTAGACCAATGGGATATTAAAGCGAAGAATCATTACTTATAGACTATGTAAGTCCGATTTCTCAATTGTATTTGAGAATTTTTCTATAAAATTCGTTTGTCACTCATTTAGACCAATGGGATATTAAAGCGAAGAATCATTACTTATAGACTATGTAAGTCCGATTTCTCAATTGTAATTGAGAATTTTTCTATAAAATTCGTTTGTCACTCATTTAGACCAATGGATTATTAAAGCCAAGAATCATTACTTATAGACTATGTAAGTCCGATTTCTCAATTGTATTTCAGAATTTTTCTATAAAATACGTTTGTCACTCATTTAGACCAATGGGATATTAAAGCGAAGAATCATTACTTATAGACTATGTAAGTCCGATTTCTCAATTGTATTTGAGAATTTTTCTATAAAATTCGTTTGTCACTCATTTCAACCAATGGGAAATTAAAGCCAAGAATCAATACTTATAGACTATGTAAGTCCGATTTCTCAATTGTAATTGAGAATTTTTCTATAAAATACGTTTGTCACTCATTTAGACCAATGGGATATTAAAGCCAAGAATCAATACTTATACACTATGTAAGTCCGATTTCTCAATTGTATTTGAGAATTTTTCTATAAAATTCGTTTGTCACTCATTTAGACCAATGGGATATTAAAGCCAAGAATCAATACTTATACACTATGTAAGTCCGATTTCTCAATTGTAATTGAGAATTTTTCTATAAAATTCGTTTGTCACTCATTTAGATTAATGGGATATTAAAGCCAAGAATCAATACTTATACACTATGTAAGTCCGATTTCTCAATTGTTTTTGAGAATTTTTCTATAAAATTCGTTTGTCACTCATTTAGACCAATGGGATATTAAAGCGAAGAATCATTACTTATAGACTATGTAAGTCCGATTTCTCAATTGTAATTGAGAATTTTTCTATAAAATTCGTTTGTCACTCATTTAGATTAATGGGATATTAAAGCCAAGAATCAATACTTATACACTATGTAAGTCCGATTTCTCAATTGTTTTTGAGAATTTTTCTATAAAATTCGTTTGTCACTCATTTAGACCAATGGGATATTAAAGCGAAGAATCATTACTTATAGACTATGTAAGTCCGATTTCTCAATTGTATTTGAGAATTTTTCTATAAAATTCGTTTGTCACTCATTTCAACCAATGGGAAATTAAAGCCAAGAATCAATACTTATAGACTATGTAAGTCCGATTTCTCAATTGTAATTGAGAATTTTTCTATAAAATTCGTTTGTCACTCATTTAGACCAATGGGATATTAAAGCGAAGAATCATTACTTATAGACTATGTAAGTCCGATTTCTCAATTGTATTTGAGAATTTTTCTATAAAATTCGTTTGTCACTCATTTCAACCAATGGGAAATTAAAGCCAAGAATCAATACTTATAGACTATGTAAGTCCGATTTCTCAATTGTATTTGAGAATTTTTCTATAAAATACGTTTGTCACTAATTTAGACCAATGGGATATTAAAGCGAAGAATCAATACTTATAGACTATGTAAGTCCGATTTCTCAATTGTATTTGAGAATTTTTCTATAAAATTCGTTTGTCACTCATTTCAACCAATGGGAAATTAAAGCCAAGAATCAATACTTATAGACTATGTAAGTCCGATTTCTCAATTGTATTTGAGAATTTTTCTATAAAATACGTTTGTCACTAATTTAGACCAATGGGATATTAAAGCGAAGAATCAATACTTATAGACTATGTAAGTCCGATTTCTCAATTGTATTTGAGAATTTTTCTATAAAATTCGTTTGTCACTCATTTCAACCAATGGGAAATTAAAGCCAAGAACCAATACTTATAGACTATGTAAGTCCGATTTCTCAATTGTAATTGAGAATTTTTCTATAAAATTCGTTTGTCACTCATTTAGACCAATGGATTATTAAAGCCAAGAATCATTACTTATAGACTATGTAAGTCCGATTTCTCAATGGTATTTGAGAATTTTTCTATAAAATTCGTTTGTCACTCATTTAGACCAATGGGATATTAAAGCCAAGAAACAATACTTATAGACTATGTAAGTCCGATTTCTCAATTGTATTTGACAATTTTTCTATAAAATTCGTTTGTCACTCATTTCAACCAATGGGAAATTAAAGCCAAGAAACAATACTTATAGACTATGTAAGTCCGATTTCTCAATTGTATTTGAGAATTTTTCTATAAGATTTGTTTGTCACTAATTTAGACCAATGGGATATTAAAGCCAAGAATCATTACTTATAGACTATTTAAGTCCGATTTCTCAATTGTATTTGAGAATTTTTCTATAAGATTTGTTTGTCACTCATTTAGACCAATGGGATATTAAAGCCAAGAATCAATACTTATAGACTATGTAAGTCCGATTTCTCAATTGTATTTGAGAATTTTTCTACAAAATACGTTTGTCACTCATTTAGACCAATGGGATATTAAAGCCAAGAATCATTACTTATAGACTATGTAAGTCCGATTTCTCAATTGTATTTGAGAATTTTTCTATAAGATTTGTTTGTCACTCATTTAGACCAATGGGATATTAAAGCCAAGAATCATTACTTATAGACTATGTAAGTCCGATTTCTCAATTGTATTTGAGAATTTTTCTATAAGATTTGTTTGTCACTCATTTAGACCAATGGGATATTAAAGCCAAGAATCATTACTTATAGACTATGTAAGTCCGATTTCTCAATTGTATTTGAGAATTTTTCTATAAGATTTGTTTGTCACTCATTTAGACCAATGGGATATTAAAGCCAAGAATCATTACTTATAGACTATTTAAGTCCGATTTCTCAATTGTATTTGAGAATTTTTCTATAAGATTTGTTTGTCACTCATTTAGACCAATGGGATATTAAAGCCAAGAATCAATACTTATAGACTATGTAAGTGCGATTTCTCAATTGTATTTGAGAATTTTTCTATAAGATTTGTTTGTCACTCATTTAGACCAATGGGATATTAAAGCCAAGAATCATTACTTATAGACTATTTAAGTCCGATTTCTCAATTGTATTTGAGAATTTTTCTATAAGATTTGTTTGTCACTCATTTAGACCAATGGGATATTAAAGCCAAGAATCATTACTTATAGACTATGTAAGTCCGATTTCTCAATTGTATTTGAGAATTTTTCTATAAGATTTGTTTGTCACTCATTTAGACCAATGGGATATTAAAGCCAAGAATCATTACTTATAGACTATTTAAGTCCGATTTCTCAATTGTATTTGAGAATTTTTCTATAAGATTTGTTTGTCACTCATTTAGACCAATGGGATATTAAAGCCAAGAATCATTACTTATAGACTATGTAAGTCCGATTTCTCAATTGTATTTGAGAATTTTTCTATAAGATTTGTTTGTCACTCATTTAGACCAATGGGATATTAAAGCCAAGAATCAATACTTATAGACTATGTAAGTCCGATTTCTCAATTGTATTTGAGAATTTTTCTATAAGATTTGTTTGTCACTCATTTAGACCAATGGGATATTAAAGCCAAGAATCATTACTTATAGACTATTTAAGTCCGATTTCTCAATTGTATTTGAGAATTTTTCTATAAAATTCGTTTGTCACTCATTTAGACCAATGGGATATTAAAGCCAAGAATCATTACTTATAGACTATTTAAGTCCGATTTCTCAATTTTTCTATAAGATTTGTTTGTCACTCATTTAGACCAATGGGATATTAAAGCCAAGAATCATTACTTATAGACTATTTAAGTCCGATTTCTCAATTGTATTTGAGAATTTTTCTATAAAATTCGTTTGTCACTCATTTAGACCAATGGGATATTAAAGCCAAGAATCATTACTTATAGACTATTTAAGTCCGATTTCTCAATTGTATTTGAGAATTTTTCTATAAGATTTGTTTGTCACTCATTTAGACCAATGGGATATTAAAGCCAAGAATCATTACTTATAGACTATTTAAGTCCGATTTCTCAATTGTATTTGAGAATTTTTCTATAAGATTTGTTTGTCACTCATTTAGACCAATGGGATATTAAAGCCAAGAATCATTACTTATAGACTATTTAAGTCCGATTTCTCAATTGTATTTGAGAATTTTTCTATAAGATTTGTTTGTCACTCATTTAGACCAATGGGATATTAAAGCCAAGAATCATTACTTATAGACTATGTAAGTCCGATTTCTCAATTGTATTTGAGAATTTTTCTATAAGATTTGTTTGTCACTCATTTAGACCAATGGGATATTAAAGCCAAGAATCAATACTTATAGACTATGTAAGTCCGATTTCTCAATTGTATTTGAGAATTTTTCTATAAGATTTGTTTGTCACTCATTTAGACCAATGGGATATTAAAGCCAAGAATCATTACTTATAGACTATTTAAGTCCGATTTCTCAATTGTATTTGAGAATTTTTCTATAAAATTCGTTTGTCACTCATTTAGACCAATGGGATATTAAAGCCAAGAATCATTACTTATAGACTATTTAAGTCCGATTTCTCAATTTTTCTATAAGATTTGTTTGTCACTCATTTAGACCAATGGGATATTAAAGCCAAGAATCATTACTTATAGACTATTTAAGTCCGATTTCTCAATTGTATTTGAGAATTTTTCTATAAAATTCGTTTGCCACTCATTTAGACCAATGGGATATTAAAGCCAAGAATCATTACTTATAGACTATTTAAGTCCGATTTCTCAATTGTATTTGAGAATTTTTCTATAAGATTTGTTTGTCACTCATTTAGACCAATGGGATATTAAAGCCAAGAATCATTACTTATAGACTATTTAAGTCCGATTTCTCAATTGTATTTGAGAATTTTTCTATAAGATTTGTTTGTCACTCATTTAGACCAATGGGATATTAAAGCCAAGAATCATTACTTATAGACTATTTAAGTCCGATTTCTCAATTGTATTTGAGAATTTTTCTATAAGATTTGTTTGTCACTCATTTAGACCAATGGGATATTAAAGCCAAGAATCATTACTTATAGACTATTTAAGTCCGATTTCTCAATTGTATTTGAGAATTTTTCTATAAGATTTGTTTGTCACTCATTTAGACCAATGGGATATTAAAGCCAAGAATCATTACTTATAGACTATGTAAGTCCGATTTCTCAATTGTATTTGAGAATTTTTCTATAAGATTTGTTTGTCACTCATTTAGACCAATGGGATATTAAAGCCAAGAATCAATACTTATAGACTATGTAAGTCCGATTTCTCAATTGTATTTGAGAATTTTTCTATAAGATTTGTTTGTCACTCATTTAGACCAATGGGATATTAAAGCCAAGAATCATTACTTATAGACTATTTAAGTCCGATTTCTCAATTGTATTTGAGAATTTTTCTATAAAATTCGTTTGTCACTCATTTAGACCAATGGGATATTAAAGCCAAGAATCATTACTTATAGACTATTTAAGTCCGATTTCTCAATTTTTCTATAAGAATTGTTTGTCACTCATTTAGACCAATGGGATATTAAAGCCAAGAATCATTACTTATAGACTATTTAAGTCCGATTTCTCAATTGTATTTGAGAATTTTTCTATAAAATTCGTTTGTCACTCATTTAGACCAATGGGATATTAAAGCCAAGAATCATTACTTATAGACTATTTAAGTCCGATTTCTCAATTGTATTTGAGAATTTTTCTATAAGATTTGTTTGTCACTCATTTAGACCAATGGGATATTAAAGCCAAGAATCATTACTTATAGACTATGTAAGTCCGATTTCTCAATTGTATTTGAGAATTTTTCTATAAGATTTGTTTGTCACTCATTTAGACCAATGGGATATTAAAGCCAAGAATCAATACTTATAGACTATGTAAGTCCGATTTCTCAATTGTATTTGAGAATTTTTCTATAAGATTTGTTTGTCACTCATTTAGACCAATGGGATATTAAAGCCAAGAATCATTACTTATAGACTATTTAAGTCCGATTTCTCAATTGTATTTGAGAATTTTTCTATAAGATTTGTTTGTCACTCATTTAGACCAATGGGATATTAAAGCCAAGAATCATTACTTATAGACTATGTAAGTCCGATTTCTCAATTGTATTTGAGAATTTTTCTATAAAATTTGTTTGTCACTCATTTAGACCAATGGGATATTAAAGCCAAGAATCAATACTTATAGACTATTTAAGTCCGATTTCTCAATTGTATTTGAGAATTTTTCTATAAGATTTGTTTGTCACTCATTTAGACCAATGGGATATTAAAGCCAAGAATCATTACTTATAGACTATGTAAGTCCGATTTCTCAATTGTATTTGAGAATTTTTCTATAAGATTTGTTTGTCACTCATTTAGACCAATGGGATATTAAAGCCAAGAATCATTACTTATAGACTATTTAAGTCCGATTTCTCAATTGTATTTGAGAATTTTTCTATAAGATTTGTTTGTCACTCACTTAGACCAATGGGATATTAAAGCCAAGAATCATTACTTACGGACTATTTAAGTCCGATTTCTCAATTGTATTTGAGAATTTTTCTATAAAATACGTTTGTCACTCACTTAGACCAATGGGATATTAAAGCCAAGAATCATTACTTATAGACTATTTAAGTCCGATTTCTCAATTGTATTTGAGAATTTTTCTATAAGATTTGTTTGTCACTCACTTAGACCAATGGGATATTAAAGCCAAGAATCATTACTTATAGACTATGTAAGTCCGATTTCTCAATTGTATTTGAGAATTTTTCTATAAGATTTGTTTGTCACTCACTTAGACCAATGGGATATTAAAGCCAAGAATCATTACTTATAGACTATGTAAGTCCGATTTCTCAATTGTATTTGAGAATTTTTCTATAAGATTTGTTTGTCACTCACTTAGACCAATGGGATATTAAAGCCAAGAATCATTACTTATAGACTATGTAAGTGCGATTTCTCAATTGTATTTGAGAATTTTTCTATAAAATACGTTTGTCACTCATTTAGACCAATGGGATATTAAAGCCAAGAATCATTACTTATTGAGACCTTATTTGAGACCTTTTCTATAAGATTTGTTTGTCACTCATTTAGACCAATGGGATATTAAAGCCAAGAATCATTACTTATTGAGACCTTATTTGAGACCTTTTCTATAAGATTTGTTTGTCACTCATTTAGACCAATGGAATATTAAAGCCAAGAATCATTACATATGACTATGTAAGTCCGATTTCTCAATTGTATTTGAGACCTTTTCTATAAGATTTGTTTGTCACTCATTTAGACCAATGGGATATTAAAGCCAAGAATCATTACTTATAGACTATGTAAGTCCGATTTCTCAATTGTATTTGAGAATTTTTCTATAAAATACGTTTGTCACTCATTTAGACCAATGGGATATTAAAGCCAAGAATCATTACTTATGACTATGTAAGTCCGATTTCTCAATTGTATTTGAGACCTTTTCTATAAGATTTGTTTGTCACTCATTTAGACCAATGGGATATTAAAGCCAAGAATCATTACTTATAGACTATGTAAGTCCGATTTCTCAATTGTATTTGAGAATTTTTCTATAAAATACGTTTGTCACTCATTTAGACCAATGGGATATTAAAGCCAAGAATCATTACTTATAGACTATGTAAGTCCGATTTCTCAATTGTATTTGGGAATTTTTCTATAAAATACGTTTGTCACTCATTTAGACCAATGGGATATTAAAGCCAAGAATCATTACTTATGACTATGTAAGTCCGATTTCTCAATTGTATTTGAGACCTTTTCTATAAGATTTGTTTGTCACTCATTTAGACCAATGGGATATTAAAGCCAAGAATCATTACTTATAGACTATGTAAGTCCGATTTCTCAATTGTATTTGAGAATTTTTCTATAAGATTTGTTTGTCATTCATTTAGACCAATGGGATATTAAAGCCAAGAATCATTACTTATGACTGTGTAAGTCCGATTTCTCAATTTTTGAGAATTTTTCTACAAAATACGTTTGTCACTCATTTAGACCAATGGGATATTAAAGCCAAGAATCATTACTTAAACACTATGTAAGTGCGATTACTCAATTGTATTTGAGAATTTTTCTATAAAATACGTTTGTCACTCATTTAGACCAATGGGATATTAAAGCCAAGAATCAATACTTATAGACTATGTAAGTCCGATTTCTCAATTTTATTTGAGAATTTTTCTATAAAATACGTTTGTCACTCATTTAGACCAATGGGATATTAAAGCCAAGAATCAATACTTATAGACTATGTAAGTCCGATTTCTCAATTGTATTTGAGAATTTTTCTATAAAATACGTTTGTCACTCATTTAGACCAATGGGATATTAAAGCCAAGAATCAATACTTATAGACTATGTAAGTCCGATTTCTCAATTTTATTTGAGAATTTTTCTATAAAATACGTTTGTCACTCATTTAGACCAATGGGATATTAAAGCCAAGAATCAATACTTATAGACTATGTAAGTCCGATTTCTCAATTGTATTTGAGAATTTTTCTATAAAATACGTTTGTCACTCATTTAGACCAATGGGATATTAAAGCCAAGAATCAATACTTATAGACTATGTAAGTCCGATTTCTCAATTTTATTTGAGAATTTTTCTATAAAATACGTTTGTCACTCATTTAGACCAATGGGATATTAAAGCCAAGAATCAATACTTATAGACTATGTAAGTCCGATTTCTCAATTGTATTTGAGAATTTTTCTATAAAATACGTTTGTCACTCATTTAGACCAATGGGATATTAAAGCCAAGAATCAATACTTATAGACTATGTAAGTCCGATTTCTCAATTGTATTTGAGAATTTTTCTATAAGATTTGTTTGTCACTCATTTAGACCAATGGGATATTAAAGCCAAGAATCAATACTTATAGACTATGTAAGTCCGATTTCTCAATTGTATTTGAGAATTTTTCTATAAGATTTGTTTGTCACTCATTTAGACCAATGGGATATTAAAGCCAAGAATCAATACTTATAGACTATGTAAGTCCGATTTCTCAATTTTATTTGAGAATTTTTCTATAAAATACGTTGGTCACTCATTTAGACCAATGGGATATTAAAGCCAAGAATCAATACTTATAGACTATGTAAGTCCGATTTCTCAATTGTATTTGAGAATTTTTCTATAAGATTTGTTTGTCACTCATTTAGACCAATGGAATATTAAAGCCAAGAATCAATACTTATAGACTATGTAAGTCCGATTTCTCAATTGTATTTGAGAATTTTTCTATAAGATTTGTTTGTCACTCATTTAGACCAATGGGATATTAAAGCCAAGAATCAATACTTATAGACTATGTAAGTCCGATTTCTCAATTGTATTTGAGAATTTTTCTATAAGATTTGTTTGTCACTCATTTAGACCAATGGGATATTAAAGCCAAGAATCAATACTTATAGACTATGTAAGTCCGATTTCTCAATTGTATTTGAGAATTTTTCTATAAGATTTGTTTGTCACTCATTTAGACCAATGGGATATTAAAGCCAAGAATAAATACTTATAGACTATGTAAGTCCGATTTCTCAATTGTATTTGAGAATTTTTCTATAAAATACATTTGTCACTCATTTAGACCAATGGGATATTAAAGCCAAGAATCATTACTTATAGACTATGTAATTCCGATTTCTCAATTGTATTTGAGAATTTTTCTATAAGATTTGTTTGTCACTCATTTAGACCAATGGGATATTAAAGCCAAGAATCATTACTTATGACTATGTAAGTCCGATTTCTCAATTTTATTTGAGAATTTTTCTACAAAATACGTTTGTCACTCATTTAGACCAATGGGATATTAAAGCCAAGAATCATTACTTATAGACTATGTAAGTCCGACTTCTCAATTTTATTTGAGAATTTTTCTATAAAATACGTTTGTCACTCATTTAGACCAATGGGATATTAAAGCCAAGAATCAATACTTATAGACTATGTAAGTCCGATTTCTCAATTGTATTTGAGAATTTTTCTATAAAATACGTTTGTCACTCATTTAGACCAATGGGATATTAAAGCCAAGAATCAATACTTATAGACTATGTAAGTCCGATTTCTCAATTGTATTTGAGAATTTTTCTATAAGATTTGTTTGTCACTCATTTAGACCAATGGGATATTAAAGCCAAGAATCATTACTTATGACTATGTAAGTCCGATTTCTCAATTTTATTTGAGAATTTTTCTACAAAATACGTTTGTCACTCATTTAGACCAATGGGATATTAAAGCCAAGAATCATTACTTATAGACTATGTAATTCCGATTTCTCAATTGTATTTGAGAATTTTTCTATAAGATTTGTTTGTCACTCATTTAGACCAATGGGATATTAAAGCCAAGAATCATTACTTATAGACTATGTAAGTCCGACTTCTCAATTTTATTTGAGAATTTTTCTATAAAATACGTTTGTCACTCATTTAGACCAATGGGATATTAAAGCCAAGAATCAATACTTATAGACTATGTAAGTCCGATTTCTCAATTGTATTTGAGAATTTTTCTATAAGATTTGTTTGTCACTCATTTGACCAACGGGATATTAAAGCCAAGAATCAATACTTATAGACTATGTAAGTCCGATTTCTCAATTTTATTTGAGAATTTTTCTATAAAATACGTTTGTCACTCATTTAGACCAATGGGATATTAAAGCCAAGAATCAATACTTATAGACTATGTAAGTCCGATTTCTCAATTGTATTTGAGAATTTTTCTATAAAATACGTTTGTCACTCATTTAGACCAATGGGATATTAAAGCCAAGAATCAATACTTATAGACTATGTAAGTCCGATTTCTCAATTTTATTTGAGAATTTTTCTATAAAATACGTTTGTCACTCATTTAGACCAATGGGATATTAAAGCCAAGAATCAATACTTATAGACTATGTAAGTCCGATTTCTCAATTGTATTTGAGAATTTTTCTATAAAATACGTTTGTCACTCATTTAGACCAATGGGATATTAAAGCCAAGAATCAATACTTATAGACTATGTAAGTCCGATTTCTCAATTTTATTTGAGAATTTTTCTATAAAATACGTTTGTCACTCATTTAGACCAATGTGATATTAAAGCCAAGAATCAATACTTATAGACTATGTAAGTCCGATTTCTCAATTGTATTTGAGAATTTTTCTATAAAATACGTTTGTCACTCATTTAGACCAATGGGATATTAAAGCCAAGAATCAATACTTATAGACTATGTAAGTCCGATTTCTCAATTTTATTTGAGAATTTTTCTATAAAATACGTTGGTCACTCATTTAGACCAATGGGATATTAAAGCCAAGAATCAATACTTATAGACTATGTAAGTCCGATTTCTCAATTGTATTTGAGAATTTTTCTATAAGATTTGTTTGTCACTCATTTAGACCAATGGAATATTAAAGCCAAGAATCAATACTTATAGACTATGTAAGTCCGATTTCTCAATTGTATTTGAGAATTTTTCTATAAGATTTGTTTGTCACTCATTTAGACCAATGGGATATTAAAGCCAAGAATCAATACTTATAGACTATGTAAGTCCGATTTCTCAATTGTATTTGAGAATTTTTCTATAAGATTTGTTTGTCACTCATTTAGACCAATGGGATATTAAAGCCAAGAATCATTACTTATAGACTATGTAATTCCGATTTCTCAATTGTATTTGAGAATTTTTCTATAAGATTTGTTTGTCACTCATTTAGACCAATGGGATATTAAAGCCAAGAATCATTACTTATAGACTATGTAATTCCGATTTCTCAATTGTATTTGAGAATTTTTCTATAAGATTTGTTTGTCACTCATTTAGACCAATGGGATATTAAAGCCAAGAATCATTACTTATAGACTATGTAAGTCCGACTTCTCAATTTTATTTGAGAATTTTTCTATAAAATACGTTTGTCACTCATTTAGACCAATGGGATATTAAAGCCAAGAATCAATACTTATAGACTATGTAAGTCCGATTTCTCAATTTTATTTGAGAATTTTTCTATAAAATACGTTTGTCACTCATTTAGACCAATGGGATATTAAAGCCAAGAATCAATACTTATAGACTATGTAAGTCCGATTTCTCAATTGTATTTGAGAATTTTTCTATAAAATACGTTTGTCACTCATTTAGACCAATGGGATATTAAAGCCAAGAATCAATACTTATAGACTATGTAAGTCCGATTTCTCAATTGTATTTGAGAATTTTTCTATAAGATTTGTTTGTCACTCATTTGACCAACGGGATATTAAAGCCAAGAATCAATACTTATAGACTATGTAAGTCCGATTTCTCAATTGTATTTGAGAATTTTTCTATAAAATTCGTTTGTCACTCATTTGACCAATGGGATATTAAAGCCAAGAATCAATACTTATAGACTATGTAAGTCCGATTTCTCAATTGTATTTGAGAATTTTTCTATAAGATTTGTTTGTCACTCATTTAGACCAATGGGATATTAAAGCCAAGAATCATTACTTATAGACTATGTAAGTCCGACTTCTCAATTTTATTTGAGAATTTTTCTATAAAATACGTTTGTCACTCATTTAGACCAATGGGATATTAAAACCAAGAATCAATACTTATAGACTATGTAAGTCCGATTTCTCAATTTTATTTGAGAATTTTTCTATAAAATACGTTTGTCACTCATTTAGACCAATGGGATATTAAAGCCAAGAATCAATACTTATAGACTATGTAAGTCCGATTTCTCAATTGTATTTGAGAATTTTTCTATAAGATTTGTTTGTCACTCATTTAGACCAATGGGATATTAAAGCCAAGAATAAATACTTATAGACTATGTAAGTCCGATTTCTCAATTGTATTTGAGAATTTTTCTATAAGATTTGTTTGTCACTCATTTAGACCAATGGAATATTAAAGCCAAGAATCAATACTTATAGACTATGTAAGTCCGATTTCTCAATTGTATTTGAGAATTTTTCTATAAGATTTGTTTGTCACTCATTTAGACCAATGGGATATTAAAGCCACGAATCATTACTTATAGACTATGTAAGTCCGATTTCTCAATTGTATTTGAGAATTTTTCTATAAAATTCGTTTGTCACTCATTTGACCAATGGGATATTAAAGCCAAGAATCAATACTTATAGACTATGTAAGTCCGATTTCTCAATTGTATTTGAGAATTTTTCTATAAGATTTGTTTGTCACTCATTTAGACCAATGGGATATTAAAGCCAAGAATCAATACTTATAGACTATGTAAGTCCGATTTCTCAATTGTATTTGAGAATTTTTCTATAAGATTTGTTTGTCACTCATTTAGACCAATGGGATATTAAAGCCACGAATCATTACTTATAGACTATGTAAGTCCGATTTCTCAATTGTATTTGAAAATTTTTCTATAAGATTTGTTTGTCACTCATTTGACCAATGGGATATTAAAGCCAAGAATCAATACTTATAGACTATGTAAGTCCGATTTCTCAATTGTATTTGAGAATTTTTCTATAAAATTCGTTTGTCACTCATTTGACCAATGGGATATTAAAGCCAAGAATCAATACTTATAGACTATGTAAGTCCGATTTCTCAATTGTATTTGAGAATTTTTCTATAAGATTTGTTTGTCACTCATTTAGACCAATGGGATATTAAAGCCAAGAATCAATACTTATATAGCCCAATTACGAATAATAATTCCGGGGGAATTTTTTCCCTTTTCCCATTCCTCCTATTATGAGTATAAATTCCGCATGAGATTTTTCACTTTTCCTTTGTATTTACATATAAAAATTTATAATTGGAGAAATTTTTTCTCGAGAAAAATATTTTCCGTGGGAGAGAAATTCCTAGGGAATATTCGTAGTTGGGCTGATAGACTATGTAAGTCCGATTTCTTAATTTTATTTGAGAATTTTTCTATAAAATACGTTTGTCACTCATTTAGACCAATGGGATATTAAAGCCAAGAATCAATACTTATAGACTATGTAAGTCCGATTTCTCAATTGTATTTGAGAATTTTTCTATAAAATTCGTTTGTCACTCATTTGACCAATGGGATATTAAAGCCAAGAATCAATACTTATAGACTATGTAAGTCCGATTTCTCAATTGTATTTGAGAATTTTTCTATAAAATTCGTTTGTCACTCATTTGACCAATGGGATATTAAAGCCAAGAATCAATACTTATAGACTATGTAAGTCCGATTTCTCAATTGTATTTGAGAATTTTTCTATAAGATTTGTTTGTCACTCATTTGACCAATGGGATATTAAAGCCAAGAATCAATACTTATAGACTATGTAAGTCCGATTTCTCAATTGTATTTGAGAATTTTTCTATAAGATTTGTTTGTCACTCATTTAGACCAATGGGATATTAAAGCCAAGAATCAATACTTATAGACTATGTAAGTCCGATTTCTTAATTTTATTTGAGAATTTTTCTATAAAATACGTTTGTCACTCATTTAGACCAATGGGATATTAAAGCCAAGAATCAATACTTATAGACTATGTAAGTCCGATTTCTTAATTTTATTTGAGAATTTTTCTATAAAATACGTTTGTCACTCATTTAGACCAATGGGATATTAAAGCCAAGAATCAATACTTATAGACTATGTAAGTCCAATTTCTCAATTGTACTTGAGTATTTTTCTATAAAATTTGTTTGTCACTCATTTGGACCAATGGAAAATTAAAGCCAAGAATCAATACTTATAGACTATGTAAGTCCACCCACTTCGGTCACTATCAAAAGAATTACTACCATAAAATTTAAAATATTCTTACCGAATTAGCCCTAAAAGTATTTAAAAAAGCTATCTTTCTTGAATGGGAGATGCCACGCCCACTAATTTTTTCTGACTAATATTTCGTATGTATTAAAACGGTGTAGTAACTACTTTTTCTGAGGTATTTTAATTTATTAGTTAATGATTACAAGGTGCCACGCCCACATACCAACTCCTAAATATCTTTTCGTTAAAGCCAATATAAAAAGGGCTACATGCAAAAATTTTAAACTTTTAGATGCATTAATACCATAAATATGATCGTATAAAAAGTTCTTCTGTATGGCATGTGCCACGCCCACATATTTTTTTGTCTGTCTATTTTTCTGTAAAATAATGCACTAAATTAGCGGAGTAACTCTTAAAAATTCTGAGGTATTTTAATTTATTCGTTACTAAGAAATATCAAAATTAATTTATGCAAGGTTTCACGCCCACTTACCCAGTTCTTAATATTTTTTTCGTTAAAACCAATTGAAAAAAGAGATACGCGTACAAAATTTCAAATTTTTAGCTGCGCTAAAATTTAGTAAGTACCACGCCCACTAATTTTAATCTGGCATATTTTGTGTAAAATAATTCACTAAATGAGCGGAGTTACTCCTACAAAATCTCAAGCCATTTTCTTTACTACTTCCCAAGATATATCAATACTAATATGTGGGAGGTGACACGCCCACTTGTTTAATTTTTAATATTTTTTCTTTAAAACCAATATGTAACGAACCACGGGCACAAATTTTAAAGTTGTTTGTTGCATTAATACCATATATTTTATCCCAATTAAAAAGTGAAGTAAGTGCCACGCCCACAAATTCATTTCTGACATGTTTTCTGAAAAATAATGCAATTAATTAGCGGACTAAGTCCTAAAGATTCTGAGGTCATTTAGTTTCTAAGATATATCAAGGTTATTATGTGCAAGCTGCCACGCCCACTTATTAAATTTTAATTATATTTTCTTTAAAGCCATAATAAAAAGGGCTACATTTACAAATATTTCAAGATGTTTGCTGCATTAGTACTGTAAATACATCATATAAAAAGTTTCTCTATGTGGCAGGTGCCACGCCCACTAAAGATATTTAGAACAAATCTCATCCTATTATTGCTTCCCTATCATTGCAAATACGAGTATGTGCTAAAAATGTCAGTAAGATTTGTTCACTGGTCAAGGAGTGTCCATAGCTTTCAGACATACAAACATATAAAAAAAATTTTATATATGTACATACGTATACATACATAGATATAAAATACATGTAAATCTATATTTATAAAACAGGATGTGTGTATGTATGTAACTAACGTATGGACTCCAAAACGGCTGGGCCGATTTTGATGAAATTTTCAGGGAATCTTCAAAATATTCAGGCGGGTGACACTGTGGAGGCTGATTTTTGATTTTCGGTCTGCGGGCGGAGGGGCGTGGCAAAATCCAATATCTATATATATATATATAAATGAATGTCTGTCTGTCTGTTTGTATGTGCTTTATAGGAGGCCAAACCCTTGGACCGATCTTCCTAAAATTTGCACATCATGTTACTGTGACCCTGGAAGGAATAAGCTATATGAAGTTTTGATTGGACAAAGGGGCGTGGCACCGCCCATATAACCCAAAAATTTAAATCGATGGTATTTGGTACATATATGGTATTGGGATATTAGGAATCCGTACCAGGAGAAAAGTGGGTGGGACCACGCCCCTTTTTAGGAAATTAAAAATCGTAATATAGTCTTAACTACTAGACCGATCGTCATTAAATTTTCACAATAGGATATTCTTACGAAATAATAAATTCTTGACTATAACGAGGGGTTATGGAAGCACACTGAGTTCAGCCAGTACATACATATTTCCTTATGTATAAAAACTATGTACATACATTTCCATTCCTTATCAAATTCACTATTCTTGCAAAACTTTCAAAATGTTACTGCTCTTTCCATTTACAATCAATTTTTTTTTTTTTTTTTTTTTGTTTCTTCCTTCAGCTCTTTTTATAAATTCTCACTTTTCATGGTTGTGTTTGTTGTTATTTGAAAATTGAAATGAAATTTCCTTTTTCTGCTATTATTCCGAAAGCTGTAGAGTGTTTGAATTTAATCGAATTAATTATATGTACTTGAGTTTATATACAAAACAAGCAGCAGTCAGAAGCTGTTGCCATGTATGTATGTGTGTGTATGCATCTACGTATAATTTGATTAATTAACGCCTAAATGTATGCAGACAGTTTTTCCAACATTTTCAATTTCACTTGATTTCTCTTTTTCATTTTTCTACTTTTGTTTTCACTGCACACTTTCGGTTTGACTATTACCATCGAAAGCTGGTTAAGAATTAAAGATTTTGTAGAGACAGAGTGATTGAAAGAGGGAGAGTGGGGCAAAAAAAGAGGACTTTTCAGCAACAACAGGTTTGTTGTTGTTTATGAAAGGGAGGCCGAACTCAGGCAAAATGTATTGTTGGCTATTATTACAGGAGTTAGTTGGGTATGAAATGTTGGGAATGTATTTGAAAAATTGTCCATTACACAAACATGATATACATAGACTGTGGTTCGATTTCAAAAATTTTAATTTTTTTTTTTTTTTTTTTTGAGTGATGTGTGATTGCTGCAGGCCATACATAAGTACGGAACAAAAACCAGCTTAATATGAACATATAAGAAATTTACACAATCGAATAAGGACCTAAAGTTCAATATAAGGGGGCAAGTTACATATTCCGATCGAAATAGTAGTTTCATTTCCGTGATTGTATTTCGATTGTTTTTCATTTGTAGTTTTAAGATTCCGTGAAATGGCTGATAAAAAGTAAAAATTAAGCTAAACAAAATGGATATATAAGGCTTAGCATCACCCTAAACAAATAAAAAATGCATGAATGTTAAAGTTTTCTTAAAGAGGAAGAAAAGAAATTTTGAAAATTTTTAGTTATTTCTTCCTTTATTAAATACCAATCGTATTTAAATGCTTGCAAGTCGTACATATGAATAGTAGGAATGGGATTGCAAAAGAAAATTACTTCTGTAAATTTTCTAAAATTAGTATAAATTTCTTATTCACTTTCAGTACTCTTTCTCTCTTCGTTTCTCTCAGATTAATCGAAATATTTATTTGTCTGAGTACAAAATTGTACCTCTTGACCATAATTTTACTATTATTATTTCAAATTTTTGATTATTTTGAAAATTTTTCAAAGTATACTTAAAAAAAATTGTAACTAAAAATTTTAAAAATTTTACTTCATATTTTTTTGTTTTTTGTTTAAAATTTTATTTATTTGTTGCGGGCTAGCAATATCTAGATATATATTTCGTTGGTAGCTATACCAATTCATCAGTAGATGTTTTACCCTTTATGTTTAAAAAAAATCCAAAGCTCATCTATTTATACAAAAACTCACAAACATATTTCTGTGAATTACAAAGCATAAAAATAGCCTTTAAAAAATTTGTTTAAACACACAAAAATAATTTTCCATTATGAATGTGTTTACTTTTCTTTGCTTTGGAATTTTTTTAAACATAAAGGGTAAAACATCTACTGATGAATTGGTATAGCTACCAACGAAATATATATCTAGATATTGCTAGCCCGCAACAAATAAATAAGATTTTAAACATAAATACTTGAGAACATGCTCAAATAAATGTAAAATTTTTGTTTTTTGTTTTTTTTTTTTTTTTTTTGTAGGACCAGCACTCATCCTCTACTTAGGCAATGCATTGTGCCAGGGATAAGAGAAGGATAGGATAGATAAATAAGGTAGGTGCATGGTCTAATAATCAGGTCTGCGCAAGAAGGAATATGGTTTTTTGTAGAGTTGTGTTTTGACCGTTAAATAATCTGCAAAAAAATGGTAAGTCTCACCGTCTTGTCAAAAGTTGTTTACATTTTTGGCCGCCATCATGAATATTTTTGTTTACGTTATGCTGTTTGTTTCTGCATAACCACTAAATATGTACATACAAACCACATTTTGTTTTGTTTTGTATACAGCTTTTTTGACAATATTGTGATAATTTTACACAAACAAAATGCATGTCGTTTTTTATTGTTGTATTGATAAGCGCACCTTATATTATTACACCATGGGTAGGTGTTGAAAATATAAAAGGCTTAATTTCTTTACATCTCTGCAGTTGCGCGTTTTGCTAATTTTTAAAACAGTGTTGCTGCGCCTCTGGTGTTAAGTAGATACATTGAATTTGTTAAGCTGTCTGAGCAGTCATTTTTTAAATTAATTCACTTCGCCGACGGTTCTACTGATTTTTAAACTCAGTTTTTCTTTTTATAAGAAAAGTAAAGAAAATATTTTTTATTATGTAGAAATTATAGAGAAGTTCTGGTTAATATTATCTCTCGTTTTAGGGACTGCTTTGAAGGAATTGAAATAGAAAAGCTTGAAAAGTCTGGAAAAGAACTTTTGTTGAGCGCCTGGAAATTGTATCGCTTTATATTGAACTAGCCTATCCCGGTGTGCTTCGCTACCCCCCTCGTTATAAAATAAAATTAAAAGTATTTATATATCCTATTGTGAAAATTTAATGACGATCGGTCCAGTAGTTAAGACTATATTACGATTTTTAAATTTCCTAAAAAGGGGCGTGGTCTCACCCACTTTTCTCCTGGTACGTATTCCATGTGTACCAAATATCATCAACGTAGGTCAAAAATGCCCGAAATATTGCGATTTAAATTTTTGGGTTATATGGGCGGTGCCACGCCTCTTTGTCCAATCAACACTTCATATAGCCTATTATTCCTTCTAGAGTCACAGTAACATGCTGTGAAAATTTCAGAAAGATCAGTCCAAGGGTTTGGTTTTCCTAAAAAGGGGCGCGGTTCCACCCACTTTTCGCCTGGTACGTATTCCAAATTATTTTAATACCATATGTACCAAATATCATCGACATAGGTCAAAAAATGCCCAAAATATGGCGATGTTATTTGATAATCAATTATTGTGGCGGGCCATTTGCAACGCCCTACCGCCCCCCCCCCCCCCCGTTCGAACCAACAAACAATTTCTAAAAATAAAAAAATATTCTGGACCTTTTCCATATTCAAAAAGAATTTTGAAAATTGATCCACAAATGGCGAAGTTATGCTCACTTTACATTATAAAATCTGTTAAAAACTACGTGGTAGAAGTAACATAATTTAAAAAAGTGGGCGTAAAAGTGGGTGTGGTTGAAAAAAAAAGTAGCCTATAATTCATCCGAGAGTTCCAGTTAAATACTCCAGTTAAATGTCAGGAAGATCGGTCCAAGGGTTTGGCCTCCTATAAGGAACAAGCAAACAAACAAACAAACACACATTCTGTTTTATATACGAGTATTAAGATTAAAATTAGTAAAAATTTCGTCATAGCACGCCATTTGCTGTGGCTACGAACATTGCTGTATAGTGGTGAACATCCTTGCTATGTGGTTTGTGATCTTGCTAAGTACTTTCTCATTGCCGTGCTTTCCGCTGTAGATGACGCTTCCTGAAGGTTCATGTGGTGACGACGCCGAAGTTCTTTAATGGTTCATATAAGAACTAAAATTTCACTCAAGGGTGACCCATACTTAAGCCATGCATTATGACAAATCTAGGGAGAAAGATATAGGGTAGAGAGGTTAGATGGAGAAATGTAGAAGAAGGCTTAATTCTTTTACAACTCTGCTATTGTGAGTTTTTGTTATTTTTTTTTTTTTTTTTTTGGTGACCGAGGAAAAGGTTATTAGTTCAAGGAGTATTTTTTTAATGTTTGAAACTCAATGAAATATCGAATAATTTCTCTAATTATGGACCGATTTATTTGATAGGGGTTCCTTGCGGTTTGGTTCCATAAATTTTTTTGAAAAATCGGGTAAAGTTGTCACAACTTTTCGTTAGTTATTAACCAATTTTTAAAATTCTTGTTTCGTTTGATCGGGTTTGCATGCAATTTGCTTCCATATATGGAAAATTGGGGCAAGTTTTACCACAACCCCTCTCCCAAAATCATGTTTGTTTCTAAATTTATTGAACAATTTTCAAATCTCTTTTTTAGTTTGAACTTGTGTGTTTGCTTCTTCCATGTATATATTTTTTTTTTATTTGAATCGGGGCAATTTGTTCCCTCCCCCACCGGGATTTTTTTTTTTTTTTGGGTAATCGCATAACTCTTCAATTCAGGGGTCGGTGTGAATTTTTTTTTTACTGGAAGGTTTTTAAATTGGTACCATCGGAGGAGAGACGAGTTTAAAATTTTAGTCCCATTCAAATTCAATAAGCGGCCTGCTGAAATATTTATTACTAAATAAAATCTCTTATTAATAAATAAAACCTCAATTTTTTTTTTATTATTGTAGTCGGGTTTTTTGCAGCCAAAATTATCTACTGTAACTTGTTTTTGTAAAATTATCGATTTCTGGTGAACTTATTCAAAGTTTAAAATTCATTCGAAAATGTATTTCGAATTTTCGAAATATTATTTTTTTTTTAGTGAAATTAATGAATTTCCTGAATTTAGTTTCGAATAAAGTTTTTGTGTGTTTTTTCGAAGTAACTTAATTATTTTTTTTTTGCAATTTTCGATTTTTTTTTCTAGCGAAATAATGAACTTCATTCCGCTGAACTTAAAGCACGTCGTCTGGTGCATTTTCGTGTGTAATAAAGGCGTCGTTACAAGCAATTTTAACATTTTAATTATGGCCTCGTCTCCACACAGCATTATGTTCTTCTTGGTCAGGAATGATTTAATATTTTTTTCTTTTATTTTGCATATTTTTTATGTCAATTAGATTTCTTCGTGCATTTGTTTATTATTTTTCTCTTGCATTTCCCGATTGAAAATTTACATCGAAAGCCCTTTGGTGTAGCCATGAATTAATTTTGAATATGTTTTCTTATCAACCCCCCATACCATCAGTAGTTGATGTCATCATATTCATTTATTCCTAGAAAGTATGGTTTGTGTTAAATGTTATTTTTTTTTTTTAATTCTTACAATACATTTTGTTGATGTCTATCGGCATTTATCAGTATGTTTTATGCAGTTTCTCTTCTAAAGCGGTACAACCGGCAAAGATCGGTATTAGCAATAAACTTGTTGAAGGGTGAAAAAAAGGAATAATACGTTTCAAGCTATTTGTAGAAAGGAGTCAAAAGTCCTCTATCTTTACAAATTCTTACTTTGTCAAAGATGTGAAACCCATCCGTTTCCTACAAATGAAAGCAGCAAAAAAAATATTGCTAAAATTAAGGACATTTTAATTCGTTTAATATCTGTAACTGATATCAATTATCTTTTGAATGTTTTCAATATATCTATTGAACACTTTACTCTCGTCTATTGGAGACATTTAATTGAAAGTTTAATTAAGCAAAGATTTATTATCTTTATGAGCACTTAATATTTGTTATTTCTACTCTATTTCTTATTCTGAACCTTTTGTCTATCTATTCAGTTGATTTTATTTGAGTTTTTTTTTTTTCTTTGTTTGCTTTGAGTTTTCTAATTCAGATCAGACTACTTGTTGGAAAATAAATATAAATTTACATGTTATTTAATCCTCAAAGTATGCAATATTTATTTAAAAAATATGGCATAGCAAAGTATGCAATGAAAAATGTAGAAATGAATTTTTGAAAGTAATAAAAATCAAATTTTCTAGAACCTCTTTTCTAGTTCATAAAATTTATTCTTACTGGTTTGATGGTTAGCTCTATACCAAAAGTATGCAATAAAATAGGATACTTAGAGAGTTTCACGTGATATACCGTGATGCAACATATCAGGCTAAAGGAGTTTCTTATTTTTTTTCTTTTGAACTTCTTCATTCCCAGTTGAATTGTTGGCAAATTCACGCGCTATCAATGCCGCCAGCTTTAGCTTAAAAATTGCTTTAAATTTTTAGATTTTCAACTATTTCGTGTTAAATTCACACATGAATAAGTTTACCTCAGTCTCTCTCTTTCTGTCACCCTCTCATGTTTAACCTCTAACTCGTAACGTTTTGCTTGCACCTTTTACACTGCCTCAATTACATTTGATATTCGTTTTGAGTAGCAAAGGAATTTGTTTAATTTTCCCCTAAAACAATGTTTAATGCACAAGAGTGCATGTATGTATGCACGAGTATGTAGATCCCATACGTATCCTTTAGTTTGTTGTAAAGGATTTAAAATTAGTTTGAATGAACTTCATGCACAGAAATGTGCAAACGGTAAAGTTTTGTTGTAGTTGCAGTTTTCATCGCCCACAACACCCAAAGATATGCTACATTTTAATACGAATTAATTTCAATTGCTGTTTGTTTCAGTGTTTTGAAATCTTTTTTTGGGGGATGGCGATGGATGGTGCAGCATTTTAAACCGCAAAATGTTTAAATCCGTAAAAACACAATTAGAAATTTTAGTTGTACTTAAGTGGATTTAAGGGAAAATGCTGCTGGTGTTTGCTGAAGTATATTCCAAACAAAAGAGGGCCGCAATAATTAAAAGGCCAGCCAACGTGCTTGGAGAGATCCCGAATATATCCCATTATTTTAATAATCAACTAAAAAGTAATGGTTTTCATTAAAGGTAAAAATATATATTTAGCCTATTTAGCAAAATCGTCGTAAAAAAACAGTTCCTAAAACAAATTTGTTATCGATAACAAATAAATATCAATAAAATACTGTTATCGGAAAAAAATTTCAAACAACCATAGTTTGCGAGCTTAGTGTAATCGTCCTTGTTCAGAGGACTGATGCATGTATCGATATGGTTAAACAAATATCGTTTAAAATTAAATTTAATTATCGATAACAATGCAATTCGTTAGCAATTTTGTGAAGCAAGTACTACAAAATATTATTTAAAGAAGTTTGGTCATCAATAGCAAAATATAAATAAAATAAAACTTTAGAAAAAACAATTAAGAAACAAAATTTTGTTATCGATCAAAAGAAATTAAAGAAAAAGAAGAAAAAAATTGCCAAAAATTATTAAGAGAAAATTAGGGGTTTATTTATTAATAAATAAATTTTTTTCAAACAAAGTAAAGTTTTTACTAATATCGCTATCGATAAAAAAAATTTCCTAAAAAAAGACTTTTTTAAAGGCAGCTCTAGTGATCTGCCTACTAATAACGTCAAAATAGATATCAATAAAAGAATATATGTAAAAGGAAACTTATTCCGATAACACAAAAAAAATTTATAGAATTTTTTTTAATTTTTTACAATACATATTTAAAATAAATTTCATTATCGATAGAAAATGCTCGCTTAACAAAATTTGACATTGGCAATAAAAGGATTTTTCTGGAATTTTGTTATCGATAACAGAAATAATTCCCTAAATCGATAGCAACTTGTGTTTAGATATTTTTCTGACGCTAAAAAATATGTTTTCTAAGGATATTCTTTTTTTTTTTTTTTGCTACGGGAATTTTCCTATCGATAACAAAAACTTTTAAGTCTGTATCGACAAGATAAAACAGAATTTTTAGCAAACGTTACGAAGAAACAATTTCAGTAATAACAAAAAAAAATTTAATGAAATAAAATTGATATAAACATATTATATTATCGATTACAAAATGAGTTTTTAGTAAATTTTGCTATCGATAACAAAAATGTATTTAAAGAAATTTTCTAACAAATATATTTCCTGAAGAAAGTTTGTTATTGATAACGAATAATTCGCTTCAAAAATTTTGTTATCGATAGCACTTTTTGCATTTTTCCAAACTTTTTATAAATTTTTCTATCGCCATTTCCAAAGCAATATTGTAATCGATAACAATTTTACAAATCTTGCAAATTTTCAATTTGCCCAGTTTCTTTTAAACCTTAGATTTTAAACCTGCCTTCATTTTGACTTCAAAAGCCAGCCGTTCACCCAAATTAGCCAAAAAAATAAACACACACAAGGTAAAATGCATTCATTGTTCACATTTTCTTTTTTCTATGTAAGTATATACATATATAGTTTTTTTTTGTTGCTACATTAGATACAAAGAACATAAATGACTCAATTGAAATTCTAATTTGTTTGCAGTTGTGTTTTTGGGGGACTTCATTTTGTGGTTTCTAATGATTGTTTTTTTTTTTTTGGGAGGAGGGGGTAGGCAAAAACTAATATTAAGTTCTCTTTAGATAGGTCAGAAAAAACATTAAACTAATTTGTAAAAAGAACAATAAAAAAACTATATTGAGTTGTAACAAAACTTTCTTTTAATTCTTAAATTTACGTACAGGACCTGCTCGCCCAGTGAGAGAAGATGTTGCTGTTGCTGTTGCTGCCGCCCCGCGGCGAAATCTTGAATGTGTACCAAATTGTTTGCCAGCTGCCAACATGGCTGCGGAACCGGAAACTTCATCTTTTTCGGGTAAGTGTGCAACATGTAGAATGTCCCATAATAATTTACCATTTTCCTGAGAGTCTAGCAACGAAGCTAATTCAGCCTTTAAGAAAACAAAATATTAAATAAACGAAACATGAAATGAAACTTAACCAACCTGTGACTTTTTCAACAATTCTTTTAAATTCCCACCATGTCGCATTACTTTATTTATATTACGGGTATTAAGACCGGGCAAACGTAAAAGAAAATCATAAATATTGGCATTAAATTTCAACTCATCGTAGGCGCCTAAATCGTCGCCACCCAAAGCAGCTGCCTGATTTGGATCTGGTTCGGGTTTTCCCAATTTAAGTTCTTCAAACAACTGTGCAGTAGCGTAGGGACTAGGTGACCATATCAGACGTAGTTTGGGAAAGTGTAAAGTTAAAAGCTGCAATTTTTGTACAATATCGGCATTAGTGGAGGTGGTATTCTGTGAAAGCATATATTTGCCCTGCAAATGGAACGGTTTATTTTGATCGAACTCTATGAGAAGTATTGGTTTGGCATAATAACGTTGCATTTGTATGCATTGATTATACAGGCGTCCCGAATTAAGCGACCCAATTAAATCTGATATGGATTTACGTTCCACGCATATTTCGGGAGTTAATATATAATCACCGATCTGTAAGAAACCAAAGAAAAATTTAATTAATTTCTCTTCTCTGTATAAATTATTCGCTCACCGTGATCGTAACAGGAATCACTTCAATGCCCCTCTTGTGTATAAGACACGGCAAATCTGAACGAAATTCACGCATATCCACTATAATTTTGGGATTTTGTTCTATTTCGGTTGGTTTGTTGATCTCTTGACCGCCCGCTTTACGGCTTTGGACATTGCCAGACTCGCTGACAGCTTCAGGATCTTTAAAGGATTTAAATAAAATAAAAGCCTCATCGGTTTTGCCATCTTGATACTCAGGTATGACCATTTTCTATGAAAAAAAAAACCCAATTTTAATTAAAGCATTAATTTCAGTCAGCCGTTAGTTGTAAAACATTTAAACTTACGCTTTTCGTATCGATTATCAATTCAAATGCCTGTTTTTCTCGTCTCAAACTGGTGAGATAGGACTGTTCCTCTACGGTTCGGGCGTGTATTAAAAAGAATACTTTCATTCGTTCCTTAGCCGAACGTTGTTGGCGAGCTTCATATATTTCCAATTGCCTAATAGCTGTCACATTGCAATGATACATTATTACGTACTGTGGAGTAATTTCATCTAAAATCCTTTCTAAAGCCATTGAACCTTCTCTTTCGGTCTTAAAAGTTTGCAAACATATTAAAGGCTGTTTGCGTGCTACAATGGCAGCTGTTATATCTAGATTTTCCATTTCAGGAAATGGTTCAAATACTGACTTATCTATGCTATCATTCGGATCATTATCGTTTTCATTTAAGACAGACGAATCGGTATTCTCAAATTGAGTTTGAGTCATGGTGAGCATATAACTTTCTTGAAATTGATTCACTTCAACATCATCCAAATCGTTGTTCAAAAGCTGGGTGATTTCATCAATTTGTTGTGGATTTTCTGACTCATCCGTTTCATTGTTAGATGACTTTTCTCCCTTGCTAGATTTCTGACTATTACTTAATTGCTGCTGTGCTAAGGTAATTTCCAACTCTTTGCCAGTTTGTATTTTTTCGAAAATTTTTCCCAATTTACCGATTGGAATTTGTTGCTTCATAGCCGTATAGAGTAAGAAACGTTCGCCACTCTGTGTTAGGAACTGTTTTAGCTGATAACATGTTCTGGTATCTTGACAAAGAATTAATACTTTGGGTGGATCACAGCTATCGGGATTAGTTTGTTTCATGTCGCCTGGTATTTCAACTTTTAAAATTTCACTCAAATACTTCCACTTGGGGCAGGGTTCGGGCTCGAATTCTAAAAATTAATTTTAATATTTTATTGGATGCTATGAAATTATTTTAAAACAGAAAATAAATTTTGACATTATAAATTCTTAAAATCTTCGCACATACATACATATGTACATACATATACAAATATTAAGAAATGTTACCTTGATTAAATTGAGCTATTTCGTAAAATTGTGCAATTATCAGGCATTAAACGAATTTTTTATGATATATTCAATATACTTATGATTGATTTGCAGATCATACAAGAATCACAGATGTGATTTGAATCTTGTGATTTTTAGAACATGCCTGTATAGCTTTAAACTTATTTACATTGAAAACAATATATTACTTGAATCAATAATTGCCATTCGTTTTTTTTTTTATTGAGTACAAAAAGAAATTGTCATTTGTAAAGGAATTGATCAATCATATAGCGCGATTGTTATTTATGTCGTTGTTAATTAAATACTCACCTCCCTGTTCATTGTATACTCGCTCTTTAGATAACTTGAAAATTTGCTCTGCTGAATCTAATAAAGTCCAACCTGAATTGCTAAGAGCATATTCTGTTGTTCTATAACGTTTAATTAAGGCATATGCGCTTACCGCATCATTATACATAGTGGCTCTAAAACAAACAAAAAAGAAAAATTAGTGCATTAAAGTTTTTTTTTAAATGAGTAAATAAAAATATTCTACTAACATCATTAAACTTCGGAGAATTTTCAAGTCTGCCACTATTAGTTTGGTCTGTGAATTCAATTGATGCCATATACAATCTAGCTGAGATTGTAGTATCTTATGGAATTTTTTTGTTACACAATTTTCAACAGTTATCTCTTCCATATCTACTGAACGATTAATACGTTTTATTTCGCGCACCAAATAGTTCATAATATCCAGAATATGTGCTTGTATTACTTTCATTTTATCCGTCAAAGGTACATGTATTTCTATGGTTTGAGCCTCATAAGGTTTTAACGACGCCTGCACGGTGGCATGAAATCTAGGCCATATAAATAATTCTTTCACAAATAAATTACGCATTACACGATCAATATGACCATAGCCCATGGTAAAAGATTCAGCACTGCTGGAAAATGCTTTAATGAAACCGGTTTTATTACGTTGGCGATATAAACGTAAAGCGAAAGCTTCTTGACACGACTCAAAAATGGTGTGAGCTCGCAATACAATAATACCGGTTATAAGTTCTATGGGTATGCGATTTTTCAAAAGGTCCACTACAAGAATGCGTGTTGTAATAAATTGTATGCCGCCTTCTAGGTAAACACGTTCTCTACAAGATAAGAATAATATATAAAGTAATATCGAAAATATTTAGGTAACATTTTATTTTATTAATCACAATATATTCTGATTTCCAACAGCATTGTCAGCATATTGCCTAACTGATGGGTTGCCTTGTTTGCACTTAGTATAAGATTAATATTTTACTGACCTTTCTTTCGCTGTATTGGCCACTTCATGTAAATATTTCTTTTCCAACCTTGATTTATAATACTGTTCTTCCCAATCGGAATTGTTTATGACTAATATCAAATTTCCGGCATCACTATAAACTTTTAAAATATTCAAAACTACACGTTCATAACTGAGGCCTCTAAAGGAAATACATATTAAAAATTGTGGAATTAGAGAATTAATTAAAATTGCCTTTAACCATTTGATCTTACTTGGCACAAACCATTAAAGCGTCTGCATGCACCATGTCCAAAAACATTTGCCTCTCATACTCCAGCAGCACAACTTTGCTGTTTATTAAATATTCTTCGGCGGTAACAAGATTGGCCAAATCCTCATCTTCTTGTTTCTGTATAGCTTCTGCAGTTGCCTTGTTGCTACATGAGGGTTGCTCATCATTATTATTTGAACTTAAATTTTGTGATGCAGATTCTAAATTATCCATTTATTTCGAAATGTTTTAATATTTTTTTTAGCATAGAGTATACAATTCTGTGTTTTTTAGCGAAATTATTTAAAAGACGGCCAATATTTGTTTGTTTATGTTGACACCATACAGCTGTTTGGGTACTGATTTTGGATTTAGTAAAGTACTGTATAAATGTAATTGTTCAGGGGTTGCTGAATTTGTTTAGAATTGTATGCACGCAAGGCGAATTAGATAGAAATTTCTATCCATGGTACGTTCGTTTTCTTCTACCGATTTTATGCAGTTGCCGAAGAACCACTTATTTTGGCGCCATGAAAAATGGCCCCAAACTTAAAAATAAAAAATGGCCCCAAAAAAGGAAAAGTAACCCTAAGTTCATGTTGTTGTTGTTTTTAATACAAAGCTTTGGGGCCAAAAACCGTTAGTAAACGACTGTCGCTGTTAGAAGCTTGGCCGAGAAATTGTCTAAATAAACAAGGTCCCCAGAAAAAGAGTGAAATAAATCCCCAAACTTGTACATGTTGGACGATTTTTGGGTCAGAGAGTATTTGGTACCCACCGCCTTGTAAGCAACTCTAATTTTGGAAAATAATCCCAAATTTTAAAATATTTGATTTCTAATACAAACGAATTTTCGCGTAGCCGGCCCTTGGCGGGCTTAGGGATTTTCTCCACCATGGTATTTCCCGACACGGCGCTGTTTACTAAAGATTTTCTGCATTGCATTGGGGTGTTGGACAAAATAAAATTAGGTACGTATGTATGTAATGCAATGCAGAAAATCTTTAGGAAGGCAGCCTATGGGAATTCATTCCCAAAAAAAATTATGGGAATCATTCACGATAGTAAAACATAAAATTTGAGTGTTTATTCGCGATAGGGGTGAATAATTGGACCATGATGAAACTTACTTCGTGAACAGTAAGAAATTAACTGTTTTCTAATCAGATTTGCTGTCAGGCAGTGACCAAAGTATCACAAACCTGTGGTTGTAGAGTTCGCTTAAATACCAAAGAAATGCATACTTAACCCATTTTGCCAATTTTTTCATTCATCTCAGTCACTTATATTTTAGAACTTTTCTAATCTTTGATATTAATTTTACCTTGTAAAGCATTTGTTTGATCCATGTAACGTAATGTGCATGTTTCACACAGGCTGTATTTATAAAAAGTTTATTTACATATATTAGTATTTTTTATTTTGTTTATAATAATTTCTTTACACTTTTATTCCCAGTTTGAGTTTTATTAAGACTGTTAATTCTTGGTATTTTTACTTTGTGTATTTTCTTCAAGGTATATTAATTATTATACCATGATTTTATTTTAGTAGTTGTTTTACTGATACTGCTGCTTTTTTGCTGATGACGTGCGTATAGACAAACATATACAATGTATGTATGTATGTATATACATATATTTTAAATTAAATCATTAATGTTAGAGGGCATTTCCTCGATAGTAGTATCGTAAAATTTTTCAATATCTTTAAGGATCTTTAAATCTTTCGCAGTAATAAAATTGATAACAACACCTTTTCGACCAAAACGTCTACCACGACCAATTCTGAAACAAAACAATGACCAAAAATTCTTAGCTTGAACGATAAAATTGCGCAATATACCATCTACCTACATATAAATGTAATTTTCTCTATTTGGGGGCATGTCATAGTTGATAACTAGTGGAACTTGCTGGACATCAATGCCTCGAGCCAATAAATCGGTTGTAATCAAAACGTGAGAAGATCCTGAATGGAATTGTTTCATAATCAATTTACGATCACGTTGTTTCATATTACCATGCATTGCCGAAACGGTAAAATTGTTCTTGGTCATTTCTTCAGTCAATTGATCGACCTTAAAAGTTAAATATTAAAACATATGTAGTATATATTTTCATAAAATGTTCTTTTGATATTTTTACCTTACGTCTGCTGTTGCACAAAATAAGTGACTGCTTTATAGATAACTTATCATACAAATCACACAAAGTGCCGATTTTCAATTTTTCCTGTTTGAAATTGATATAAAATTGCTTAAAACCTTCCAAAGTGAGTTCTTTCTTAACTAAAATTTGACGCATAAACCAACGGCTGTCTTCTAACACATCTTGTGACATAGTGGCCGACAGAAGAATAACTCGCACATCATTAGGCAACATTATAAAAACGTCCTGGATCTGGTCCTTGAAATCAAGAGAAAACATTTCATACAACACGAACAACTTGATACTACTCGTGCGTATACACTTTCGTTTTATCATATCAAATACACGACCGGGAGTGCCGACAACAACTTGACAACCAGCTTCCAACTCGCGTGCGTCCTCGCGGATATTTGTTCCCCCAATACAGGCGTGGGAATTAACTTTTATGTACTTGCCAAGTTCCATAACCATACGTTGGATTTTAGTTGCGAGCTCACGAGTTGGAGCCAAAATCAAAGCTTGACAGTCACGAATGGACATATCGATTTGCTGTAAAATATCAATCGATATCGTTGCAGTTTTTCCAGTACCTTAAGCGTCAAAACCAGTTAAATCTTGTTTACAATAGATATGGTGTTAAGCAAAACTTACCCGACTGAGCTTGAGCAATGACATCTCTGCCTTTGACACAGGGAATGATAGCGCGCTGCTGAATAGCTGTAGGTTTCTCAAAACCATAATCATAAATACCACGCAAAAGTTCTTTGCGCAAATTCATATCATCGAAATTATCGTAGACTTCGAGACAGGTAGACTCTGTAACATCTACGGTCACCATATAGGCAGCGCCTTCATGTACATCACTTCGATCATCCCTAAACGAAAAACGAACAGAATATATTAAGTTTTTCATGTTTTCATTATTTGCTTAATGCGTATCTATTTTTCAACTTTATATATAAAATATCTTGCAACATTTCCTTACATCGTTTCAATTTACATATATATCGCACTCTTTAGCTTCTTTTCAAAAAATTTCTTCTTGGCGGCAAAAAATGCAAGCACGTTTTGACAAGAGACCGAAGAAACTTACCATATTTTTGCAGATTATTTAACGGTCAAAACACAACCCTACAAAATAACCATATTCCTTCTTGCGCAGACCTGATTATTAGACCATGAGCCGGTCAGTCGTTTTTTTATGAAGCCGTGCCGCCGCTGAAACAGGCGGCTTATCGGCGGCTTACCACCTATCCGATTTTTTTAACTGCTTTTTAAATAAGAAGTTCTATTTAGATCATTGGTGCCCAGGCCCTATGCTCTTCATGCTCATTTGTTTTTGTAATACTCTTAGCTATAGGCTGTGTGTTTTAATATACTCATACAGTACTCAGCAACCTCAATGCGAAATACACAAACAACTTTGTCTTATTAGCTTTTTTGGTCGTTCTTCACTGTATACACGCAAGAGCAAAGCAACAACACTTTCGTATGCTTTGCTGGTAAACATTGACGACAGCGATCATCAATGTACATTTTGTTTTTATTTAACTTATGATATGAAATAAATATATGAAATATATTTTTTGTGTTTTCTTTGCATGTATTTGTTTTTACAACACAAAATTTTGAATAAAAATTTGTTTTTCTTAAAATGTATTGGTGTTTGCTCTTCCATAAGGAACTTGTGGGCACCGCGGATTTAGATCATAAATCATTCCAACTTCTGATCTCCATTCCAACTCGAGAATTCCACCGGTTATTATGAAGAACTGTATACATTCATATCTAGATAGCGGTTGACTCAAAGCATATGAAAAGCGGTTTTTTGTATCTAGTACAAGTGTAGCCTAGTACAGCACATCTGGTGACGTCAATATATTTAGCTATTTTGTCGTTAAATCATCCTCTTTAGCAGTTAAAATATCTTTTCAACTATTATCAGGTTATATGGAGGTTTAATTTTATATAACATATGTATATGGAAAATCTTACAAAAATCGCACAGACTTAAAAATATGGTGCTGTAGGTGCCAAACTATGATACAAATATGATGCGAAAACATTTTTAATACCTTAAATGCTTTCGGTATATCCATCTTTGTCATTTATTTGCGCTTATTTTAGTAAAGTAAAAACTCTTTTGATATAAATATTTCGAAAACTACGATATGGAAATTTTTCGTTTTTTTTCAAGTTCTACGGTTAGGAATTATGGTTGTTTATTGGAGTTTCATAGCATAGCATTTCGTCGAGTGACGAGTTAGGTATAAATACTAAAGTTTTTCTAATTAAATGCCTGTTTGTACAAGACGATTAAAGACAAATAAAAATCTACAATCGTCTTTTTACATATGTATGTATATTGAAAACAAAAACAAAATTTTGCATATTGTTTTGGAAAATTTTCTACAAACAGGCGGTAAGTGTTCGGACTATTTTTTGAACAAAATAAATTCTTCAACTCTCAGCACAGCATCGGTGAAATTTTGACTTAGTAGTAACTAACTTAAATGCGGCCCCTACACGCTGCGACTTGTTGTAAAATTTTATCAAGTTGCATAGCCAAATATTCGAAAAAGAAGTTATGAAAAGTTATTTAGTATAAAAAATCAAAAGTGGACGACTTAAAACAAAAAAATATCAAACATGCGTATCTCAGTTGACTCTATAAAAATTACTTTTCATTAAATTGATTGAAAGTTAGTGGAAAAAATGTAGCCCGTGTATCGAACGATCAACTGGTTTATTTAACTTGGTTGTACGACCAGTTGCAACTTGTAGGGCTCGCATAATTTAGTTAGCTACAAAGTAATGTAATGGGCACAATCGGTCACAATACACTAAACGAAAGGTAACTCCATAAAAACTAAATTTATATACATATGTATGTATGCATACAAAAATATATGCTTAAAAATAGGCGTGAAGCCGTTCAGCCGCCGCCGCCGAAAATATTTGCCCTTTCAACCGCCGCCGAAATGTTATAGTCGGCTTGTTACTCTGTTCCTCTCTCTATGAATAGCGGTAAAATTTATTTGATAAACAAAACCAAAATTTTCATATATATCATGGCAAGACTAACAGGTATGCGCAGTTCGACAACAAGTACAACAATCCAACAACAACATTTTGATATGAAGCGAGTGCTTTATACCAACAAAATACAAAAATAAATTTAAAACATTTTCTTACGTATGCATACCAAACCGTAACTTTTAAAACTGTAGCAGTTTGTATGAAAATTTGCTATGAAGTGAGCTCAGTCAGCTGTGCTAGTAAGCTCACCTGTTGGATAGCCTTGATATGTATTCAGTTTTGTTTTCCATGTAAATTTTCACTTATTCGACGCGTTTTCTGGAATAGACACCATTATTTAAAAGCCGCAAATTTTCGTTTGTTTATGTTGACCAGAGAACTGCACGATCACAGGTTTTCGTGATTTAGGTATACTTGTCTTAAATGCGGTTGCGGTGTGATCGCCACCGCATTGCTTTTGTTCAAGTATTCGCCATATCCGTACACAGTGAGTATTGCTACGTTTGAGCTTCTAGCATACACAATCATATGCGATTGCAGCAGTGATGGAATTTGAATTTTTTTGTTTTGGGCCAAATTGACAATTTGAAAGGGCCAAAATAGCTTCGAGAGGGCCAATATATTTGATAACACGCTTTTTATTTAAATAAAAACAATAGTACAGTACACACAGTATAAAACTAATACAGTATATGTGTTTTATTTTATTTAGAACAAAAATTAACGACGAAAATTCACATTGTTTAAAAGTGTTTTTTTTAAGGTTATATTTAAAGCAAATACATATTTTAATATGTAGTTAAAAAAAATATTGTAGTTAAAAAACATATTTTCTATGTAATTCTAATTTTATTGTATATAATCCCCAAGATTTTAGTTCAAAGTTCCTCAATGGTGATATTACTGTTTGTAACATTTTTCTTTGTTATAAGTTTTAAAATATCTTTATCATAACAATTACTAGAATTATATTTAATTAAATCTTTCGATTGCATTAAAGATGACACGGTATTTACATGAAGACGATTCCTTATATTGGTTTTAATCATATTTTGGGTAGAAAAAATCTTTTTACACATGCTGAGAAGTGTAGAATGTAAAGAAACAAATAGTGTATTTTAATATCCGACAATGATGAAAGAGCTAAAAACAAGTTAACAGCTGTGCTTAAAAGTTCACCTGAAAGGATTCGCCTTGGGTACTAGCACAAGACAGGTTTGCAAATAAAGGTAAAGTGCGGTCTACACCTGACATGAAAACACGGACAGAAACAGCAAAATCCTGTTACTGTCAGGTGTGGACCGCAAATGTTAATGTTTTCTAGCCGTCTTAACACGGCTGTTAAGACGTCTGTCTTGAAAGCTCCGTCTTAACAGAAAATGACGTTTAGCTGTCAAAGTTTTGTTTTCGTTGTTATTTTAAGGGAAAAAACTGAAATAATATTGTGGAAAAAGTAATAGTTGTATATATTTTATAAAAAAAGTGTGAAGCAAACTGAATTTTTGTAGCAAATACGTCCTGAATAGGAAAATAAATAACAAAAATAATGTGAGTTTACAATTTTAGTTAAAAAGAATTAAATTATACATATGTATGTAGATATATACTACATATGTACATATGTATGTATGTATTTTTATTTCGACACAACCACAAACAATAGACAAAACTAGTGTAGTTAACTCGTTGACGATACAAAAATAATGAAAAATTATGACATACGTATACTCCACCATTAAAAGACTCGCGTGTTTTAACAGCACGTCTTAACAGCATGTCATGTCTAATGTAGACGTGCAGTAAGGAGTTTTTTTCTTGACAAACAAAACAATGTTGTATATAAAAGTATGGTTCGAAACAGGGAGAAAATTACATTGAAAATGTACTGAACGCTTTCAGTACATTTCAAACCGTTCGAACGATTTGAATCAGTTAGTTGAATTTTGAGCTGAAAGGGCCAAAATAGATTAGAAAGTACCACAGGGCCATCAAACACTCAAAAGTGCCACAATTGTGCCACATTTTCCATCACTGATATCTGCGATTGAAATTGACAATTACTGAGAGAAATATCTCAGAGAATATCCCAGGTGTAGACCCCATGTAAAGGTATTATTACTGAAAAGTATGTTCAATGGAAGAAAAAAATCGTTACAATGACAAGTTAAATGACAAATAAATAAATTATTAATATAAAGAATTTGTATGTATATGTACATGTAAGAACAAAACCAAAAATTTTGTAGAAATATCAAATTATTATTTCCTTTTTTTTAAGCAATGCTATTTTACACTCAAACCCCGATCGCACGGTGTGCAAAATTTCGAATTTCTATTATACCATAATAAAATTTCTTTTAAAACAGAATTTTCATAAATTTTTTATATTTCTATAAACTTAAAGTTTAAGAAATAAAATAAATAATAAATGGCGAAATATTGCAGAAAAATATATAATAATTTTTATATAAAAATACAAGACCTCTAGCTCGAATAAAATAGATATAAATAAACCAGAAAATATTTTAAAACTACTTTTTCAAGGTGATGTACGTGATTATAATTTGTGAAAACTTGGCGTCTAAAGATCAAATAAAAATCTTATTATATGAGATCCTTTTAGGGTCCCCAAAAGAAAAACAACGATGTATTTTCGTAAAATGCCTAAGTTAATCGTTTCAATCTTGTTAATAAAATTAAAGAAATCTTCTTTTCCTTCCACTAATTTATTAAATAATTATCTATATACATATATATATATGTATACTTATGTATATGTATATACATAATGTATACATACATAATGTATGTATGCACATTTATCAGTACCCAGCAGTCGGCGTAGCTAGCGAATCACTAGCGATTTCGCTAGCTACCAGTCGTTACCACTAGCTACCAGACTAACTACCAGCAATGCATTCGACTGACGATTTTAACATGGGGATGACATTGACGGTAGTCAATTGACACCATCAGACCGGTGGAATCACTAGTCAGCAAGTAGTTAGTTCTTTCGCTAGTCATAACGTACCAGTTAGATCGCTAGTGATATTTCCTAATGAAAATACTACAGAAATTAAAATTTTTTGGATTTTTGTTTATTTATCAAAAAAAAAAATAAAATTTAAATAATTCATTTATAGATTAAAACTTAAAATACATTAATTAAAGGTTTAAAAGAGTATATATAGTTATAAAATATTATTTGTCTGTTTTAATTGTTGTTTTTTTGCGACTGAATTTGCCTTTATCTCCCTTTTTTTTTTGAAGCTGAATAGCTCTTCTCAACTGGTCTTCAGCCGGGCCAGGGAATTTTAAGTTTATTGGTATGGATTCTGAAAAAGGAGTAAATAAATAATGTGGAAATGAAATACTTATATTATAATATTTTAAATACGAGTATATATATGATATTACCTATGAGAGCAGAGTACACATTTTCCAGTTCTTTTAAACTTTTTTTTGCCATGAATCCCATCAATGTTGTAGGCCATGACAACATTAGTACTTAAAATATATTTTAAGTTTTTTTCAACTCCATTTTCAAGTATTGACTTCATAACTTTTACCTAAAAAATAATATTAAAGATTATATGAATAATATAGTATATATATAAGATATTTATTAATACTCACATAAGCATGCTTGTTATCACCAGTGATTTCGCTATTCAATGTAATTAATTTTTCTATTGTTAAAACAGGGAAAATTTGATGTAAATCTAACGAATCATTTTGCTGTCGTAAAAGTTTGTTTAAAGCTTTGTGTCCACTATAGAGTTTTTTCGGTAGAGTTAGAGAAAACTCTCGCGTAGAGAGGTGTATACACCATGTAGAGCTCTTCACGATCACTCTACACGGACTCTACGCTAGAGTTCTCTAGCCTAAAAAACTCTATAGTGTATACGGAACTTTTTTGCGTGTGGTAGAACTCTACATTTACTCTACACTCTATTGGACGTGTTCAATAGAGTTTTTTCTCTACTGTAGAATGCGCTGTGTATTTTTCGAAAAATGGCATCGGCAACAAAAAAATCACGTGGAAAATGTTGTGCTAGTTTGTGGACAAAGGAGAAAACGATGCAATTAATTGCATTGTTTGAATCATATAGTGATTTATGGAATGTTTCCAGTCATCTATACTGCAATCGGTGAGTAGGTAATTTTTTTTTTATATTAGATACATATGTTTATTTTCGAGTTTAATTGAGTAGCAACCACAAACAGAAGCTTCAGTTGGAAATAGCTGAAAAGATGGAAATTGATCCCGCAGAAGTTGCCGCCAAACTACATAACCTCCGATGCCAATACAATGGTGAATTGCGAAAATTGAAAGTGAAGAAAAGTGGCTCGGGAACAGACGAATTATACGTGCCTCGTTGGGAATTTTTCAACGCATTAAAGTTTTTATCGAATGCTGGTCAGTCGTGCAAAACTTTTTCCAATTTGGTAAGTAAAAAAGTTAAATTAATTTTTAAGTTTTTATTTAAGTTAACAAAAAATTAACAAAGAGGTTAAATATGTCCATATTGCCATGGAACTTCGCCTGCTGCACTTACAAAATATTCTTTAAATATGTTTTGAATAATTTTTGCATCTGTTGATGGATTTCCGTGATGTTCGGTATTCAATGCCTGTATTTCGCCACTTATTTCAGCTCGCCATCTACCCAGAATAATTTCACCATTGTCTGTTTCACGATCGAAATCACTTGGTGATGAATATCTAGAATCTGATTCCGTCATCAGAAAATTATGCAACGCACAGATCGCCAAAACAATTTTCGTAGTTTTCTTTTCATCCAAATGAATTGGTTTTAATAGTATGCGAAATCGAACAGACATTATTCCAAAAAGGTTTTCGACAACTCGTCTAGCTCTGGATAGCCGATAATTGTATATGCGTTGTGGGCCATTCAAGTTTCGAAGCGGATATGGCTTCATAATATACGGCTTCATTGCAAATGCATCATCTGCAACAATAACATAGGGAACAGCCGGTCCATTCTCTGTCAACGGTCGCGCGGGTGGAATGTTTAGCGTATTTTTTATAAGTGCATCCGATAAAGTGCATTGATTAAATACCCCACCATCAGATACGCGACCTTTGCACCCGACATCCATGTAAATAATTTTGTAGTTTGCGTCGGCAAGTGCCATGAGTACAATACTGTGCGTGCCTTTGTAATTAAAATACATGCTTCCACTATTTGGCGGCGCAAACATTACAACATGTTTACCATCTAAGGCACCCAAGCAGTTTGGAAAATTCCATTTTTTGTTAAATTCATTGGCGTGTTGCATCCATTCTTCCTCTGTGTTTGACATCTGAAAAATAAAAGAAAATATTTTGAATTTATTTGCAGGAAGTAGAAGAAATTTCATATGATTTCGATATGAGTGGTTCGGAATCAAGTTATGAAGTCGATTCTCCTACATCATCAGCCAGCACGGAAGCTGTTCTTTCCCTAAGTGGATCGTACCGGAAGAAAAAAGGCGAAACTAAAGCAAATTTGCAAAAGGACGCTCTTTTAAGCAACGCAATGAAAATTCTTGGTACGCCAACTGATTCCCACCAAATATTCGCTGACTATGTTGCTGACCAAATGAGAAACATGGCTGAAGCAAAGCAGAAGCGGTTGAAATTAATGATCCAGAAAGCGATTATAGAAGTGGAAGAAGAGCCCGAACTATTGCCACCTATAGTTCCAGTTTATTCGAGATCAACTCAACAAATTTCATCACCATCAGCAACATCAACTCCACTTCATTCGTCAAAACTATTCTCACAAAATATATTCGAAGGGGAACCACAACTAGACGAATACTAAAATAGTTCTTCAAAACATTTACATTTATATTTTATAAACATATTGATACTCATATTAAATAAATAATATAAACTAAAGCTACGTTCACATTTATCAAATATTTGCCCAAAAAAACGTAACCAATAGTTTTGCTTACGTATAGTGTCATTAACCACGATTTTTATATTACAAAATAAAATTAATTCTTCTCCAAAAGAGTATTCTTATACAGTTTTTAAAAAATTCGAACCCAAAATTAAAAAAATATTGGAATTAAAGGAAATAAATTATTAATTTTTTTCTTGGTTACGTTTTTTTCGACAAATATTTGATAAATGTGAACGTAGCTTAAGTCAATTTACCTTTAAATATTTGTTTTTCAACACTTGATGAATGGCATCACACACTTCGGGAATTATTCTTCCTATCGTGCAAACAGGAATGCGAAAAAGGTACATCAGCGAATGATAACTGTCACCTGCGAATAAACAGTGTAATAGTTCATTCAATTTAACTTAAAACTATATTTTTACCTGTAGCAAGAAATCTTAAAGTCACTGCCAATCTCTCTCCGGGGGGAATCGATTTTCGCAAGTGTGTGTCCTCCTTTTGAATTATAGGAGCAACCATTTGCAGCAACGCCTTGAAATTAGAATACGACATACGCAAAAAATTTTCATACGCGGATGTATCTTCTTCACTTAGTTCCCTCAATAATTCGCGATACACTCCAGCGTTTTGTTGCCTTTTTGCAATCCAATCTCGCTCCCAACATTTTCTTTTCTTTTTTTCACTTTCTTCGATTAAAAATAGAACGGCAGCAGCTCGTTTTTGGCGTGAACTCATTTTTTTGTATTTAGTTTTCTTTTTAAATAAATTATAATAATTTTTTATTTCACAATTTGTACACACACGACTGAAAATATAAATGTCAAAATGGTTGGCATCAGCTGTTCGCTCTACCATATGACTCTACACTAGAGTTAAAAACTCTACAGTGTAAACAGTCTCTAGAGTTCATTGTAGAGCTCTACTCAAAATGTCTCTACTGTAGAGTGCTAGAGTCGTAGAGACGCGGTCTAATGTACACACTACATGTAGAGTTTCCACACTTTACGCTCTACACTCTACCGAAAAAACTCTATAGTGGACACAAAGCTTAAGAGAACTTTTTGCTCTGCTTGCGTTTCCAGTAGTAATTTCATTTGGCCGGATATAACTTTTTCTCTTTGTTCAACAGCAGCTAAAAGTAGTTTAAAAAAATTATATACATATACATATGTATGTATATTGTATTATTCCAAAGATACATAGATATAAGAGCTTTCTTACCTTTTAGTTCTGATACAGTCCTTAGCAATTCTTCGCATTTGCATGTAAGTATGTTTATTGTATCCTAATGAAATACGAATGACATTGGAATATGTTTGGGTACAAAAATCATTAAAAATTTAACTTACCTTGATTTTCATCCTGAAGGAAGGCACGTCTAATTTTTCTGAGAGGACTACGGCTTTCGGACATTGTGAATTAATATTGACTGGATTGAAAAAGTGTTATTGTATAGACGTATAACATAAGAGCTTTAAATTGAAAAATAAGATGCTTTTTAAAAAAAAAAAAAAACAATTACCAAAAATTTAATGACAGCTATGTAGAATTGGAATTAGTACTAGATTTTCGCCATAGGGTAAAGCTATTGCTTTACATTCTATATCCTTGATTAAAAACGTTTCCTCATTACTGGAGGTTTCCTTATCAACCAAATATATTCCCAAGGATTTTGAATCGCAGGGCTCTTTATAAAATCTTCTAATATTATTAAAATGTTGACAAACTACAGAGCCTTTCTCGTCATGTAAAAACTTCATTATTTTCAGTGGTACATAATTTTTTATATAACAAACGTTATCAGGATTTTTTGCTGTCAGTATGCAATTATTGAAAGTATATTTCGTACCCATATTATTGAAACCACTTTGGATAGAAGAAACATTAAACTTATCCTCAACAAGTTTCCTATATAGCTGTTGCAATATTTTATTTGGCTTTTTTACACTTTTCTTTAAACCCTGCAAATAATTTTCGAAGGGATATGAAGTGCATGACATTGGATCATCGACAAACTGTAAAGTTTCTTTTAGATGGAGTAGATTGTGCACATTAAAGGAGACACTATTTGGTCCAAAAATAATCTGAAAGTCGTCTACAAAAATATTAAGGAGCAATTGAGCAATTTCGATGTTAGATTTGTATTGCTTCGGGCAGCAAATCATTCTGTAAGCACAGTGTAATAATAGAAAGACGTAATATATGTATGTACATCTTCATGCACCTCATCTTTTAGGGCAACAATCCCAGTATAAAGTAAAAATTGTCTGAACTCGGTGGCTTTCCAGTTTAGAACCTCGTCTAAAGATCGTGGCTTTCTAACAAATTCTTGGGTGACATTTTTACGCATTTTTTGTAGTTTTTCTGATATATTTACTTTATTTTTATCCAAGATTTTAAAATTTGTTTTGTTATTTATAAGTCTTAGCAAGAATTTTCTAGTTACACCTAAATCTATTAGGTGCATAGGGTCTAATAATATTTGTGAGATCATTTTCACGTTCAGTTTTTCCAAAGGTGATTTTTCATTTAAATACATTTTCAAATGGTGACATGGATACTTTCTAGATCTGAAATCTTCATCAGAGATCAGTGTGCCTGATGTTGTTGAATATGTCAACACATTGTCTATCTTTTTTGCAACTTACATTTCATGCAACCATGTCGTGACACATGAGAAGGAGTGCCAGCAATATATGCCCTAGCGGGAGCATCACATATCACGAACCTTAAATTTACCTTTATATGTTTGCCTGCTACTTCCATACCGTTTTCCATGCAATTAGATAGCTCAAAAACAAATTTATTTAAAAAATCAGCACAGCTTTTGGGTTTGCTGTGACCAGCAAATATACCGATTGGAAATATTGGCTGGCTTTTTAAATTATTTACTCTAATTAAAAGTTGGCTTTTAGAGCTTCTAAATAAAGGCAATCCATCAATATTTATGTCAATACTAATAGCCTCAGGAAGATCTATTTCTTTGGAGAGCTTTTGTAAGCTATGCGCCATGCCAAAATGAAGGTATTTACCTCCGCCAATGCTTTCTATTTCGGGTTTTATGGGGAATTTAAACTCATAAAAAGATTCTACATAAATATGATCATCCCTTAGAATTTTTATAAGGTCCTTCACACAGCTTCTTGACGGTCTATGTTTTATATTCCATTCTATTAATTTCTGTGAAAGACTACATTTTGCTAATTCAATGTTTTCTACAATGTCTGTACTTATTATTTCTTTATTTTGCTGTGATTCTTCATTAAATGCTTCAGGATTTTCACAAATTTCTTTTTCAATATTTATAAAATTTTTAATTAATTGTTCTTTTTCTTTTTTTATGCAACGTTTTAGTTGACTTCTGCTGCTCATTTTACCTTTCTAAAAATAAACACTTTTTTTAATACAAATTTAACATTCACTGACCACGAACTTCCAATTTTAACTGACGCCAACACAAAATTATAACACACATAAAATATTTTTTATTTGTTTTTGTTGATTTTCTTGGAATAAGAGCACAATTTTTTTTTGACTCGTAAAAAAATTGATGTTGAAGGCATTAACAGTTATATGTACATGTACTGAGTGCGTGCACATGTACATGAGTGAGAGAGTCAAAAGGAGAACTCTTGCACTACTTGTAGCTAGTGCAGTAGTTAGTCCATTTTTCGTTAGCGAAACAACTAACGATTTTGAGTCAATTTCTACTTTTGAAACTGGAGGGTATATATACACACATACATATGTATTTACATATACTTATTTAAAACAAAGTTCATACAACTATTTACTTATTATACACTTGATATTTCTTTATTTTTCTTAATACGATTAAACAACATCCTTTATTGCTGTATTTATTGTAAAAGAAATTATTCTTTTTTAAAGCAAAACTGTATGTTAAAATTATATAGAAATTGTTTTTTAACAAATTCAAATTAAAAAAAAAAAAAAACAAAACAAAATATTTATCAGAGTCTCATTTAATTCATTTATTATAAATAAAAGCTAAGTTGAAACCAACACAATATTTACTTTACAATAATTATGAAAGAATAATAAAATTATTAGTGTAAATTTTTTGTAAGTACATATTAAAATAGGTGGCACGAAATAAGCCCCAATGAAATAAGCCCCAAATCGAAAAATGAAATAAGCCCCAAAAAATTTTCAAATTTTTTGTTTGGGGTTTATTTCATTTTATTTGGGGCTTATTTAATTTTTTAAAAATTTGGGGCTTATTTCATAAAATTTTTTGGGGCTAATTTCATATTAGCAAAATAGATCTAAAATCCTTGCGCCCGGCCGTAGTCCGGTTATGCAGAGAATGCTTGGAACGCGAAGCCGGTGTTCGATATACCATAGAGGATAAATTCCTTGCGCCCGGCTGTAGGCCGGTTATGCAGAAAATACTTTGAACGCGAAGCCGGTGTTCGATATACCATAGAGGATAAATTCCTTGCGCCCGGCCGTAGGCCGGTTATGCAGAGAATGCTTGGAACGCGAAGCCGGTGTTCGATATACCATAGATGATAAATTCCTTGCGCCCTGCCGTAGGCCGGTTATGCAGAAAATACTTTGAACGTGAAGCCGGTGTTCGATATACCATGGAGGATAAATTCCGTGCGCCCGGCCGTAGGCCGGTTATGCAGAGAATGCTTGGAACGCGAAGCCGGTGTTCGATATACCATAGATGATAAATTCCTTGCGCCCTGCCGTAGGCCGGTTATGCAGAAAATACTTTGAACGCGAAGCCGGTGTTCGATATACCATGGAAGATAAATTCCTTGCGCCCGGCCGTAGGCCGGTTATGCAGAGAATGATTGGAACGCGAAGCCGGTGTTCGATATACCATAGAGGATAAAGTCCTTGCGCCCGGCCGTAGGCCGGTTATGCAGAGAATGCTTGGAACGCGAAGCCGGTGTTCGATATAATTTAGAGGATAAAATTCTTGCATTTTATGATTTCTTCTTAAGCTTACATCATAAAGTTAACAAATTTGGGGCTTATTTCATTTTTTTTGGGGTTTATTTCATTTTTTAAAAATTTGGGGCTTATTTCATAAAATTTTTTGGGGCTTATTTCGTAAATTTTGTTTGGGGCTTATTTCATTTTTTTTGGGGTTTATTTCATAAAATTTTTTGGGTCTTATTTCATTTTTCGATTTGGGGCTTATTTCATTGGGGCTTATTTCGTGGTGCCATTAAAATACATACATACATACATACACTTAACTACGCACTGTTGCCTCTAACGCAAGTAGGATTCAATACAATTGGTGTGTTCCAGGTGCATAACGAAACAGTTCTAACTTGAACAAAGGTACACAAAAGCGTAAATTTTGAGAGTGAATAAGTGAGTAAACTTTTTCAATTCTTGTAAGATTTTCGAAAATACTTGAAGTTGTAAGTACATTTGTGCATTTAATGGTGTTTTCTTTTCTACAAATAAAATGGGAGCTTGTTGAAAGGTACATTTAGAAAATGTCTTGCTAACCATGTAATAATTCACCTTGTTATTTCAATGCGATAAAACACAACTTATGAAAAAGTGGAACGCCCTGTTTTTAACAGCTGACAGCTAAGTTTTAGAGGGCACTATCAACACTGTCGATTTTTACGGTGCATAAAGTGCAATGCCTTCCACCATTAGTGAGGGCGGTTATTTTAGAATCAAACACACTGCCCTTTTAGAGAGCAAAACATTTTTAAGAAACGAACACCAAAGTACTATGTACTATGTACCAAAGTACATAGAAAAAAAAAACATCATAAGTATATCCCTTCCTTCAATATAAAAAAATTCTTTTATAAATCAGTGAACAATTTTTGCACATACATATACAGGCGAGTTCCGAAAATCACAAGATTTGAAACCAATTTGTGATTTGTGTGATTTTAAATTTTTGAAAGCACAATGAAACAAGAAATCATGAGAAAAACGTATTAAAAAGCATTCTTTGAGGGTTGTCAATGTCATTATATGTACGCAATGGATATGTACGAAACATTCTCAGTAGATAACAATTAAAACAATTAAGTTAGCAGACAATGAAGAACAAACGTGAAACCACAAAACAAATACATTTTTTAATAGTTAAAAAAGGTGTACGTATCTAGGTTTTTCTTAGTTTTTATGTTTTTTTTAATAAAGCAAATATTTGTTTAGGAAAATTAATAAAGAACACATTGATTAATTTATTTGATGATTTTATAAATTTTGCAATTTACTTATTGCAAAAATAACTAAGTGATTAGAAAAGTTTAGAGCCTTAGTTGCACGTTTTGAAATCACAACATTATGTGCACAGAACACCTTTCTTGTGATTTCAAATCACTTTCGCAAAAAGTGATTTTCAGAACATGCCTGATAAAGTGTGACTGATGAAGACGGCATTTTAAATCTAATTGTTGAAGGCACTGACAAGAAAGAAGACATTTTGGTTGAAGTTATTGCGGCTATCGAAGTGGAAAAAAGAAGCAGAATTATTAAATACTTAGAAGATGAGGTGTCTCAATACACAGACCGTGAATTTAGGAACTATTTTAGAGTTTCAAAAGAGTTTTATTTAAATTTATTTGAATTTATTTTTTACATCTGTTGCCAAGGATGCATTTTTTTTTATTATGTTATGCGGTTTAAGCGTTTAAAATCACTAATATTAAAATTTTATTTAAAATTAAGTTTAAAATTTATAAGTTAGCATTATAGAAATGTTTGGACTTAAAATTATGGTATTTCGCGATCCAGATCTTTTGGGAAATTTTTATAGTCTGAGAGAGCTTGTCCGGAGTCATCTGGACCGGACCTAATATGAGCTGCTAGGTGGTGTTAATATCGATCACTTGGCATTGTGAAAATATTTTTAAAGAACCTTCATTCATAGGAAATTTTGATAGAATACTGTTCTTCTGAATGTAAAAGATTTTGGGGCCTTCATGAGGAAAAATAGCAAAAACTAAAAAATGTCTCCAAAATGTTTTCTTTGAAAACAAACCATATTTTTGGTCCATTTCTCTTATTTCAGAGTCAGTTTTAATTTTTGGTTTGTGAACATTTTTAATTTTCTTAGTTGGGGCCATTTTCCATAAATAAAATAATTTTAAAATTAGCTATTTGCACCATTAAAGAAAACTTTGTGTTTCTTCTAGGAGTATTATTACGACATTTTAAACATGTACTTATGTATGTATATGCATGTACATAAGGTATGTATGGATATGTTATGAAAATGTGTTTCATATAAACCTTGGAAGGTGTAAAAGGGCTTTGTAAAGGTTCTGCTATTTTTAACCGACTTCAAAACGGAAGGAAGTTATGAATTTAAGGGGTATTTGTTTTTTTAATTTTTGAACCTCCATAGCTCTATTTTAAGCCGATTTGCAAAATTATTTTTGTATTTGAACGGGTTTCCTTGCAGTTTAGTCCCACAGAAAAATTCGGCGCTTTAATGCAGTAATTGACTTATGCACATATTATTAACATTCCTAAATGCAAATTAAAAAAAGGAATGATTTTTACTTTAACGCCTTATCAGTTTTAGCTGTACAAGTATTTGCCAATTTCTATAATATCTACAATTTTATTGTAGCTCGAATTATTTTGCTTCTGTACTCTTCATATATGTATGTATATACATAAGTAAATGTGTATATAAAATTGCACTGATATCAAATAATAATAAAAAAATTCCCTATAAAAGATTCTACAAATTGTTTAAAGTCATTAGTTGACTTTCACGTCTTCAAGTGACCACTTACATACTTATATTATTTTATATCTTTGCTGTCGCAATACTCTGCTAACAAAAAGTATGGTTTTCTATAAATTTCTAAACTAATAAACAATGAAAAGAAATTGTGTCTCTGTGTACGAAAAATATAGTGAATAAAATGTGTAGGACATATCCTTTAAAAGGGACCAAAATCCTTAAAGCACATACATACATATGTACATATGTACTTACATAATAAAAAAAGCTATTTTAAATATACTCTACATAAGTACATGAGTACGTATGTATGTATGTAGACTGATAAGAAAAATATAACACGATTAGGTTTCTTTCTCAAGAATATAAAAATGTTAAAAAATTAAATGTAAAATATGGTCATTCGTGGGACTTCCTGCAAAGCACAGCCTTCATATTTCATATAATATTTGCTGTCTTTTAAGTTCAAAGAAAGTAGCCGAATAGTTTCACCTGAAAATTCACACTACTAAAAATGGTTTTTTTTTATTTTGAAAATTTTCGGCACCGATATCTTAAATTACCTAAGCGATTTTTTTTTTATCAAACTATAACAACATTTGATGTAGATTTTCCAGCTAAAAAAAAACAACGGGTTGCAGTCCCGAAGTGCCGGCAGAAGTGAAAACTTGAACACACTTGCTAGTTTGGGGACACATAGCCAAAACACACTATAGTATAGCCGAGACACAAAGTCTTAGCAAAGGCTCAAACATTTGCCAATAAACAAACCACCTTCGGGTATTCCCAAAAACTGGGACAAAACTCCCAGAAAATTTCCCGGAAAAAGTGGCAACACTGAAAATTTAAAAAATTTCCAAAGCGGCAACTCTGAATGTTAAATTTGAGGAATTTGACCATCGCGCCGGAGTTTCACTTTGAGACATCGAATCGCTACTTTTTTGCCAAAGAAGTCACAAAAAAAGTTTATCTCTCAGAAAAATCAAAAATCTTATGAATTTCCGAGCAGGCACGTGGCCTGACGCGAGTTTAACATGTTATACCCATCCCAAAAAAGTGCTCAACGCCGCTAAAGAGGTTTTCCTTTCAAAAATATTTTTGAATTTGGAAAATCAATTTGATTTGCGCTTTTCGAGCAATGAATAAATATACAACGCTTTGTTCGAAATTTATCGACAAGCGTTCTATCGAACGAATCGATTGGTTTTAATCAAACTTGCACTCGATATTGTTTTTTGAGTGTAAGAGTTTAATCGGTTCATCACAGTGAGTTTTTTGGATAGAGTTTAAACGTAGTTTCAAACTACGTTTCAGTTAATCTGAATAAAAAATTTAATCGTATTTGCTGTTTTTAAGTGCAAAATGTCCATACTGAAGGATAAAAAATGGCAGCACTATACTTCAAATATAAATATTTTTTTCAAACAACACTACATTTTATGCAAAAGAAGAAATTTTAAATTTTATTAAGTTTATATCGGAAAAAAATTGTGTGCATATAAAAGATTAAAAAACAGTAATAAATTAAAAAAAAATCTTTATATAGTATGTTTTTATATTTTGTTGTTTATAATATTTTGATAGCTTTTTATCAGGGACGTAACAATTATAAGATAAACGACAAAAAACTCATTTTTAACCATTTATATTGATGAGTTTACAAAATGGTTATAATTAACCATTTTCATAAGATATATTTTATTTTGGTCATCGCAACCAATTTTAGTGAGTGTTTTGTTTTTTTTTTTGGTTATAAATAACCATTATATCAACCAAAAAGATTTTTTGGTTTCAAATAAGCATTATTTCAACCAAAAAGATTTTTTGGTTAGAAATAACAAATAAAAAAGAAAATGAATTTTTTTGGTTATCAGGCATGAAATTTAGTGGGAATATTTCTCCCATTGAACATGTTGAATAGGGATTTCTAAATTCATTAAAATCATTATTAAAATTGCAATTGCCTGTATGTAATTAGGTTTTGTGTAATGGTTTTAAAATATAAAAAACATACATACATCGCCTTTAGCTGTGCTTAGTTTTGTTACTACCGCAACGGATTTCCAGAGGCCAGGCCGTTCCCTATATGGTCGAATTGAATAAAAAAATAAACATAAGTCTTGGAGTTCATTTATTAAAATTTTTGTTTAACTTAACAAACATAAGCGATATTAAGGAATCTTCTGAAAGGTTGCATCTAAGATCACTTAGTACTAACCTTAATGCTGAGAATGCGATTTTAATCGTTTACGAATTTGTTGAGTTGTGTCATCATTGATAACCAAAACGAAGAAATTATTTTTTACAATTTTGTTGAGAAAATGGTTATTTAAAATAAAAATTTTTTTTTGGTTGATATAATGGTTACTTATAACCAAATAAAAATAATTACCACTTTAATTGGTTACGATAACCAATATAATATATATGTACTGATAATGGTTAAAAATTCCCAATATTAAATAAAAAGATATTTCTTGTAACCTTTTTATCAGAAATAAAAAAATAACAATTAAATTCGGTCCCTGGTCCCTGCTTTTTATACATGTGTTGTGTTATCATATTTCAGTAAGTTTAAAGGTACGGTCACATCTGGAAAACATTGCCCAAAAAAGCGTAACCACTAAATACTAATGAAAATACTTTTGATTGGTCTTCCGCACACGAGATGAATTTTTAAGCCGCATAATTTTTGTTCTTTTTTTTACACACGAGACTAATTCATCTGGCATAAAATGTATACGTGTACTCAGCTTTGTGTGTGTTAGTGTTTTTTGTATTCATTTGATGTTTGGCTTGTGTATGTATTAGTTTTGTGCTGCTTGTGCGGGTATGAGGCTGGTTGAAAAATTGTTCCAACGAAAAACCGCTCTCTTCACCCCTCTCGCCTAAAAACTCTCATGTTATGCCAGCATAATTAGACTCGTGTGCGGAACACCATTACCCAAAAAAATAATTTTCATAGAAATCACAATTTATTTTGACAGCATGTGTTAAAACATTATTGCTCAGCAATGTATTGTAACATTTGTTGCTGAATATATGTATATTCAAACAGATATTCATTCATGCGGTCTACACGTTAATATCTAGTGTTGGCAACAAAATTTGCAGGTTGCCACGGCAATAATTGCCTAACTTATTGCTTGTGTGGTCGGGGTGTTAGAACGTCGCGAATTTGATTGTGATAGCTTAAGCGATTCTTAAGTTATGAGGAGTTACATACACACACATATCTACATACAAATGGTCATCATCGTAAAAATAGTCTGAAAAGATTGCCATGTCCTCAAAATGCCGAGATCGTGATGAAAAACCGATTTTCGAAAATTGGGGTTAAATCAAGAACTTCTTGAAAATTTTACGTAACGCTTGACATTTCCAGGCTTTAAATTACCTGAAGATTGGGTACTTTTACCTTCTCCTCAGTTCTTTCCTATCATATGTATATAGATTTTTTAATGGGCATATGTAATCATCTATCTGGCTATACTATAAATATCACCTTTAACTTACATTAGCTTATTATTTGTTATAACATTTATCAGGAGAAAAATTTTGCTAGTATAGACCGCAGATATTACTGTTTTGTTACTCTTATAACATCGTTATCAGAACAATTATCAGAACAACGATGTCAGATATCAAATGTCATTTTCCAATATGAAAAAACGAGACAACAAACAAAAGCTATTTGCTGTCTCTGGCACCCCACCTTAAAATTATGGCAAAACAGCACATAAACATTTACTAATATTCCCCACATAGAAAAACATGAGCAAATTTAGTACTGTTATTCTGCTGGCGCTAGGTTAATGTTATAATAAATAATAAGCTAATGTAGAATGCGAGTTAGTGCTGACAGAGAAATTTTTATTGCTTTCTTTGTTTTTCTCCTAGCTGAATTAAAACTTGATCAATGAAACTTGACGTGTGTAAATCAGCACTTAAGATTACTTTTTTTTTTTATATTATTCAGCTAAACAATACAATGCTTGCGATTTTCTGCAATAGCTAACAAAAAATAATATTACATACATATGTACGTATTTTTTTAGCGAATATCTCGAAAATAAAAATTTACATCAGCGACGAAAATTCTAAAAATAGACGCACTTGAATATTTTCCTGAGTAATTTTTTTAATATTTTGTTGTATGTCCATATGTATGTTCCTATAAGACAAGCCCGAAAACACTGTAGTGAACCTGATGATGACATCTACATCATCTGTAGGTATGAATGAATGTACATTCACAAAAAATAATTAAAAATATTTGGCCTGTTTACCCTTTCTGTGGTTTCGCAAGCAAATATTTTTATGACTTTTTTCAATTTTTGAGCAGTTTGGGTTTTTCCAACATTTTATGTGTATGTTTCTTACAAGTAACGAAATGTGTATAAAACCCATAATTAACAAGATTTTTTGAAATCCAAGAAAAGATTTTTTTTAATAACTGTGAGAGACATACAATGTGAGTATGTATAATTGTATAAGGGGCAGATATTTTAACCTAAAACGTTTTTTTCGTTTTGAAATTGTATGGAAAAATTTTGTTTTGAAATGAATTTTTGTTATTTTTCATACAAATTTAAAACGTTTAGAAACGATTTTTTTTACAAAATCTGCCTATAAGTAAAAAACCAATTATCAAGGTATTTATAAACATCTATAGATACATATGTATATATTGTCCTTGATAATGTGGTGTTGTATTTTTTAAAGATGATTATTCTTGATGTAAAAATCTATTATTTCCTTTACTAACATTTTTTACCACTGTAAATGCGCTATGCGCATTTCTTGCTCTTTTGGCTCTTTTTGCGCTTGCTCTTTTAATGCGCAGCGCAAAAATAAATGCGCGGAGCAGGCGCAATAATAAATTGGCTCCGCTCTTTGCGTAAAGAGCGAAAAAGAGCAAAAAGAGCGGCGCTGCGCTGCGTTTTTTCGTACTCTGGTTTTAATACAATTAGGGTCAAAAAAGTACAATTTTTCAAGTTATTTGGTACAATTTTAAAATTCCCGATGCCATCCCTGATGTAGGTGTATTTTAGAATAATAATATTATTACCAGAATTAAATTTATAAAAAACTAAGAAGAAATTATAACGAAATGGCCTAAATAAAATATATCTTGTCTAGAATCTACATCATTTGCAAAATATGCCTACACTAGAAAACGTCTGTTTTTCGTTTGCGATGCCAGACTAATTGCACTTAAAAGTTGTTCATCTGAGCGCTGCCACATGTGTATGTGATTATTAAAACCGTTAGAATTACTATTTTTGATCTTCAGTCAAATTACAATTAATATATTTTGAAAGTATTATGGTGTACAGGTTTAATTCGAATTAATAGTTTAGGGCAATAAATAGCGTCACCATTTTATTTAAAATCATAGTTCATACATATGTATATCGTCAGCTGAAATCACGTAATTAACATATTTAATATTAAATAAATTTTTTCAAGTGCTAAACTATTTTATTTTTCATTTTATTGTGGCCAGTTAGTATCATTAATGCGATTTCGAATTTTTTTTTGTTAGTTAAGTCGTTTTGTATATCAGCTAATGATATAGATATTAATGGATATGTATATTTATGGACTTTACTTATTTTCTTTTCATCATCCTGCCACAGCAGGCAAGTATATGTTGGAAATTCCCGAACTTTTATAAATCGAAATGCATATACATACTTACATATGTACATACAAACATACGTATCTTACAGCTTATTAAGTTACTTGTCTTATCAGAAATGCAACAAAGTAAATAAATGCATAAATAATTTTAGCACAAAATAACTTTGAAATACAACTGCTTAAGATTAGTCATGATATTTTTATATACACTGAACTATTGCAGAAAATATTAACGAAAAATTAGTTGAATCAATTGATTTTGCTTCTATTTTAAACTTGCTGCTTACCGTACCTCCATTTTTCTGTCATGACATCAGTTTTTTTTTTTTTGCAAGAACTATTTTTTATTTGTATTGATAAAGAAATTAAATAAATTTCTGTTTGCTGAAATGGTTTGTATTCATCTTAAGACAAATGAAATGATTATTTGGAAATTTAATATTTAGGAAATAAACCTAATTTTTCACGATCTAGCAAATTTTGTATCTGAACACATGGAATGGGAATTGCCCTGCGTGCTCTAGTACGAGTATGTTTTAATGATTTTTCAATTGTATAATAATTTTTAAAGCTTTAGGTTGTTTTTATATAAAAAAATCTTTTTAATATTGTATTAATTTTTCGATATTTCGCCACACCGTTGGTCGGCTTCTTCAGGAGAAATTTAGTTAAATTTAATTTATAATAATTTGAACAAATACCAATCAAAATATTGAAAAATATTTGTAAATTTAAAATAATTTTTTCTCTTTTATTTTTTGAAACAAAAAACTTCATAATAATTTAACAAAAACAAAAACAATATAAAAAAAAATTTTTGAACCAATGAACAAATATTTTTGAATATACACCTACACCTTCACCTACACATAAATACAAATTACATTTCCTATTTTTATCTCTTACTAACTTATAGTCTTAAATTCTAATTTCAATTTCCTTAACTGCTCTAAACTTAATTTTATTTGTTACAAATAATTAACACACCAATACAACAAAGAATTAATTTTAAAACAGATACTGAAAATATAGCTCAAAATTACAGACATTTCGTTACAAAAAGATAGAACATTTCACATGTACTTTTTATTAATGTATTTATATAGTTACAAATAAAATTAAGTTTAGAGCAGTTAAGGAAATTGAAATTAGAATTTAAGACTATAAGTTAGTAAGAGATAAAAATAGGAAAATGTAATTTGTATTTATGTGTAGGTGTGGTGTATATTCAAAAATATTTGTTCCTTGGTTTAAAAATTGTTTCAAACAATTTAGGTATTTTGTTTTTGTTTTTGTTAAATTATTTTGAAGTTTTTTGTTTAAAAAGAAAAAAGAGAAAAAATTATATTCAATCGGTAATACAGTGCGACGGTAATACAGCGCTAGCGGTTGGAGCTATCGAATGATAGATGGCGTTGAAGTAGCAAAAATTTAAGACAAAAACTTTCTTATCTTTTGTAAGAAATTATTATTTTTTATATATAAAAAGTATCCTATGTTTCTTCTAATAGCTCCAAGAATATGTGTACAAAGTTTCATGATGATAGGTTTAGTAGTTTTTGTTTTAAATAAACAAAATTCTAAAAGAAAACCATATTTTAATGATTTTCGAAATTTCGAAGTTAATTTCGAATTTAGAAAATGTTGAATAAAATCTCTTTTAATGTCTAATTGTACAGAAAATACAAATTTTTAAATGAAAAATGTAAAAACGGTATGTTCGACATTTCAATTTCAAGCCCATGTGAGCAAAAACAAAGTTCTCTTGCAATTTTTAAAAGTTTTGAGTAGTTCAAAATGCGAACTTTTGTAATTAGGTGTCCATTTTTTATTTTAGGGACTATTAAATTTTACCTTCGTAACAAATATTATAAAATTTTTAGTACAAAATTTTTAAAAAAATTTTCATTACGAACAAATGTTAATTGTGTAACACAGAGTTACAAAACTTATGAAGGTATATTCATAATAACAATATTTCTAGTCCTGAACACTGTTATTCTGTTGAAAGAATGAATTTCGAAATTTCTAAAAGCTTTTTTTAGTGGGATACTTTTTCCCCAAAGAGTTCTCGTATTGATAATAAAATGTTATCAGTTAAACGTGCTGACATGATAATTTGTCGGAAGTTTTTTTTTGTCTCTAAATTTCTAAAAAGGGGAGAACTTTATCAATATCCCATCTAAACTTTTGTCGTCTCTTCTCATACTTTCATCATAAACAAATATTTACATTTATTTACATATGTATGTACGTATGTATGTATGTATGTATTAGTAAACTAAGGGAATTTACCGGCTTTATATTTTTCTTTTAATATAAAATCTCGTCTAAATTCTACTCAGAATTCAGTCTAACGTTTTCTTTTAAAGTGATAACATCGATAGTGATGAAATTGATAAACAAGAGGATTATAAATAAATATATTTGTTTTAATTAAATTATAAATAAATAATTAATTAATTGAAAAAAAAAAAAATAACAACAATAAATTGCTATAAATATTTGGATATAAAGAACGTAATAAATAATAAAGAAAGGTGCTTTGTTTGGTGGCATTTGGTTTTTTATTTGGCGTCGTGAGTGGCGTTTTGAAAATTTACAATTTTCTTAGACATCGATCGACCAGTATTAGAGAGACAGACAGAGAAATTGGCGCACACACACATACACATACAAATTTAATAGATTTTGTCACTTTCTCTTAAATGGGATTAACTATTAAATTAGAGGTAAATTGAATTAAATTTAATTAAATTGTACACTAAAAGCTTTAATGACGCTGTAATATATAATATTTCCTTGTTTATGAAATATTTCGCAAAAAAATGGTTTGTGTCACTGCTTAGAGAATTTTTTTGCTATCCTGCTGCCTTATAAAGAGAACACATTTCATTTCACTTCATAATATGGTTCGCAAAAATGCGTAAACATTTAAAAAAAATATACGAGAGAGAGAGAAGGGAGAGATACATTTGACCCTACAGGCCATCCATCCATGAAATCTTTCCGTTAAGCGCAAAAATTATAAATTAAAAATTTTTTCTGCTTTATGACACCAAAAATTGAATTAACTCATTTCTCTCAAAATTTTTTCGTAAACAATATGTTTCGAACTAATGAATCGTATTTAATCAAACATATTATTTTGAATTTGATCAGTCCAGTAGTTTAAAATTTTTTATTTAAAAAGACAAAATATTTTCGAAAGCTTTATTTTTCAAAAATTTTCAAGATTTATAGAACCGAATCGATTCGGAAAAACCACTCAAAAAACTGAGTGCTTATCATACAAAATTTGCACTAAAATCACTCGTTCGTTTTTTAAAAACATCATCTATATTTCGAAAAATTTTCGTTTTTGAACGAATTAATCATTTTTAATAAAATTTCCACCACTCGACATAAAGTTAAAGGCACGAAGGATTTGTGTAAAAAATTTTTATGAGAATCCCTAATAAAAAAAAACTGAGTGCTTTTTATATAAATTTCTATTCAAACGAATTTGGAATTTAATTACTGCCTGTTTTTATCAAATGAAAAGAAAATTTTGTGTGGAAAATTAAATTGACAACATATAGAAATTTCCGCCTTCTTTTATTATTTTTCCACATAAATTTTTAAGCGAAAATTTTTATATAATTTTATAAAATCAAAACCGTCATAGCCTGTAGTTAAAAACATATTTAAGGAGCGGTTTATACAAGCCGAACGAGTGATTTGAGTGTAAATTTTGTGTGGAAACCACTCAAAAAACTGAGTGCTTTTCATACAAAATTTACACTCAATTCAATCGTTCGGCTTGTATAAACCGCACCTAAATATCCAAAAAAATGTAATTATTCAAGCTTTCCACATAATAAACGAATGATTTAAGTGTACAATTTTGTATGGAAATCACTCGAAAAAAACTGAGTGCTTTACATACTTTCTTTCTTTCGTCCCCAATTAAAATTAAAACAAAAACTAATTCTGAATATTATTTTACTGCTCTATAAATAATTGTCTAACTAAAAGTACTCTTACGATAACGTGGGACAGGCAATATATTTGTTATTGTTTTTTTTTTTTTGTTTTTGCTAATTCTATAATAAAAGTAAGTTTAAAAAATTTTTGCCTAAAACATGCATAAATATATAAACGTGTAATAAAAATTTAAACGAAACATTTTGCGTCACAAAATTTTATAGATGAGTTAAATGTGATGAAATTTGTGTGCTACAAGATTTTCAGTTTTATAAAAAAATATTTAATAAAAATTTGCAAGTTTTGCAAGCCGTAATTTGTTAAACTAACTTTTACTCGTTACTTCGTTTACGCTTCAAGTTAATAAAAAAAGTGCTAACAGAAAAAGCTCTGAAAGTAGCAGATTTTTCTCATATTACGCACAAGAAAGTACACTGTAGGTTATTGTAAAAAAAAACTAAAAAGAACCAAAATACCAGCTTTTCCTTATTTTAATCCAAAAGAAAAAAAGTACCAAAAGTACCAAGTTTTCCCGTTTTTACCCATTAAAAATTACTCTATATTTTAATCTGGGTGACATGTTGTTCGTCTACAAAATTGGATTCAAGTTTATTAAGAGAATTTCTTAACAAAATTAAGTACCATAAGTAAAAAAGTACCAAGAGTATCATAAGTAAAAAAGTACCATAAGTAGCATCTTTTACATTTCAGCCCCTAGAAATATAAAATGTATAGATTACTAGCTGAACCCGGTGTGCTTCGCTACCCCCCTCGTTGTAAAATAATATTAAATGTATTTATACATATGTATATTCCATTGTGAAAATTTACTGACGATCGGTCCAGTAGTTAAGACTATACTACGATTTTTAATTTTCCTAAAAAGGGGCATGGTCCCACCCACTTTTCTCCTGGTACGTATTCCAAATTATGCCAACACCATATGTACCAAATATCATCGACGTAGGTGAAAAAATGCCCAAAATATTGCCATTTAAATTTTTGGGTTAAATGAGCGTTGCCACACCCCTTTGTCCAATTAAACCTTCATATAGCCTATAATTCATCCGAGAGTTCCAGTTAAATACTGTGAAAATTTCAGGAAGATCGGTTCAGAGGTTTAGCCTCCTATAAGGAACAAACAAACAAACAAATAAACAAACACACATTCGGTTTTATATATATAGATTAGTACAAAATTAAAAATTATTTAAACTACCAATTTGTCCACTTCTACTGAGTATGTACTCTGTTAGAACCAGGAAAACCAAAAATATGCAACCGTTTGTTTTTTTCTGTGAAATAACTGTAGACCCAACTAAAATATTTAAGCGTTTTAAAATGTTTCAGGAATTTTGGCATCAATTTGTTGCAGCATATTTTTGCATATTATATTTTTTTAAAGCATAATTTTGCATATATCCGAAAATATCGCAAATTTAAGGAATTTTATTACTTTTTGTGGCACAATTAATTGCTTTTCCTGCATATTGTGAGGCGACCGAATCAAGAAATTTTGAAAAGTTTGTTTCTTAAGTCTTTTGTTTTTTTTCTATGTGTGATGACTATACAGTGTTGCCGCTTTGGCAATTTTTTAAATTTCCAGTGTTGCCACTTTTCCGGGAAAATTTCCGGGATTTATGGGTTTTTGAGGGGATTTTTATATATGTATATAAAAGAAAGTCGTGTTAGTTACACTATTTATAACTCAAGAACGGCTGAACTGATTTGGCTGAAAATCGCTGGGCAGGTAGCTTACAGGCCGACCACACAAGCAATAAGTTAAGCAATTATTGCCGTGGCAACCTTCAAATTCTGTTGCCAACACTAAATATTAACGTGTAGACCGCACGAATATGTGTTTGAATACATATTCAGCAACAGATGTGAAAACACATTGCTGAGCAATAATGTTTTAACACATGCTGTCAAATTCAATTGTGATTTCTATCAAAATAGTGTTTTTTTTTTGGGCAAATAGAATAAAAAAATTAAAACACAAATGTATAAATAAATAAAAAGCACAAAAAAGTGAAACATTTTTAATATAAACGTTCATACTATTGATAATGCTGAAATTTTTTTTTACGATTAAGCCCGTAATTAAAATTTACAATACAAATAAAATACAACCCACATCAGTAAAATTTTCATATTTGTGTTCTAAGATATCTACGATTTCCCTACCACAAATACATATTTCAACACTGGCAATTTGACGTCTTAATTCTGCCGACGTTATTGCTTGTATTAAGACATATGAAATTGCTGGTCTGTTCGGGGGTAAGAACCAGGAGAAGGACATAGGCTACTAAGGTAAGGCACTTTTTACCTGGGGGGACTAGGGTGCCCCTTCTTTGTATGGGGCACTTCCAGTATAGCTAGAAAGCTGAAATTGAAATTGCATAAGTTGATAAAAAAAATGCTATGCAATAGCTTTACCGCGGCAGTCACCTAGTGCCACACGTCTTTTTTTTTGATTCATTTAGAATCTATTCACAGCTATAATAGATTTTAATTGTTTTATATTTTTGATGATATATTTCGCTGTATTTCCAGCATAATTTAAATATTCACTTTTTAAAAAAAACGCCAAAAAAGTTTTTTTTAATAAATTTTTTTTTAAATTTTCGGTAATATTTTTAAGCTAGAAAAATTTATTTATTAAATATTTTTTTCGGCAATTTTAAATACAATTTGGCGATTTCTTATTAAATATTTTTGCATATTTTATGAATTTCAGCATAATTTTGCATATTTCGTACTGCAACATATATTTAGCACAATTTTTGCTTAATTTTTCTGGTTATTGGTTATATTTTAAGAATAAGCTAGATTAAGTTAGGTTAGAAAGGGTAGTGTGAAATACACATCCACTCGGAGACCCAATTGGATCCATTGTGATTCCCTTCATTTATAATTTATTGACTAATTAGTCTCCTTACTGTCCAAGGAGAAACAAAGAGCCCTTATCATCCATCATTCAGCCATTTAATTCCCATGATAAAGCCCCTGATTATCTCAAGTTTGCACTTCGCGATATCACTAATGCCCTCATGGAAACGTCTGCTCAGCCATCTTTGCCTATGGCGTTGCAGCCTTGGGCAATGACAGATGATATGCTCTATAGTTTCTGGCTCCTTTCTATTCAAGAATGAGCTAAATTCAATAAGAAAAAGAATAAGAGAAAAATTTCGTCTTGCGATCGGTAACTTTTCAAAATTTTATTTAACAATAATTAATATTAGTGATATTTTAGGCATTACCATTTTTTTTTTCAAAATTTTTAGTTAATTTTGTTAATTTTTTAGTTAATTTTGCAAGCAAAAAGTGTAAATTATATACGTCAACTTTTTTTTATTGTGACTATAACTAATGTGAAAACTAATTACAGTGAATCGGAAATACTGAAATAACTGCGTTTCAGGTATTGAATGCGTCCTGCACTCCTGGAACATATTAATTTTTTGAACCTATTTTCGGGGTACGGCTCTTTTTGTACCTTTCTTTAAAAAAGCCACAACAAACTCGCCTTCATCTGTGTTATTAGCGGAATAAAATTGTAAAAAAAAATATTTTTTTCACAAAAATTCTACCACAGGTTTTAAGATAGTCCAAAGCTCTAAAACCAACTTGAACTTCAGAAATAATTTTAAGCTTTAAAGATGTTTAAGAGTTAATTTTGTTTTTATTAAAGAAATATCTTGCACACTGGATTCTAAAGGATTAAATTGTATAACAAATTGAACTTTAGTAATAACTAGCTGATCCCGGTGTACTTCGCTACCCCCCTCGTTATAAAATAAAATTAAAAGTATTTATATATCCTATTGTGACGATCGGTCCAGTAGTTAAGACTATATTACGATTTTTAATTTTAATAAAAAGGAGCGTGGTCCCATCCACTTTTCTCCCGGTACGTATTCCAAATTATGGCAATACCATATGTACCAAATATCATCGACGTAGGTCAAAAAATGCCCAAAATATGGCGATTTCAATTTTTGGGTTATATGGGAGCTGCCACGCCCACTTGTCCGATAACGCCCATTTTTGTCCTGATTACTCACATTAGTAATATATGAACTATTGCAATGTTTCAAAACTCTTGCTATCACAATAGTCAAGATATATGATGTTATTCAATTTATGTGGGTGGGGCTACGCCCACTTGAAATATTAAAAGCCTAAAACCATCCTCTATAAATTCACTTTTGAATGACACCAGTTTGGGTCAAATCGGTTGGATAGTTTCCGAGTCTATAGCGAACATGGGTACAAACATTTTTTGTATTTTATATATATAGATTTTTACAAATAAAAGCTTCTCTCATTATTATAAAAACTATTTTACAAATCATTTAAAATTAAGTATAATTTATTTTCTAATTTTAGTCGTACAGTATGTACGAAGACAAATTGCCCGATCGGGATAATCCACGAAAAAATGCGAATATATTGTCACAACTTATATTCGCTTGGATAATGCCCATGCTATACAAAGGCTCTAAGCAAGGAATCAAAGAAGAAGATTTGCCAAAATGTTTGCCAGATGATGAAAGTAAAAGTTTGGGTGATAAACTAGAGAAGTACAATACAAAAAAAAAAAATCATGAAATATAATATTAAGTAAAAGATAATTTTATAATATTTTCGGTTTCAATTTTTAAGATATTGGCGCCAAGAACTTGTAACGAATGAAGTTTCGGGACGCCAACCCAGCTTGAGAAAAGCCTTGTGGAAAACTTTTTGGCCTTCAGCATTGATTGATGGATCGATATGCTTTTTTCTATATAATGCTCAAGTAAGTGAATTAATTTTAAAATTAAGGATAGTTCTCTAATAGCACATAACAGCTTTAGGCGAAAAAAATTTATGTTTATTCATTGTTTTTTAATTATTCATTCGTAAAGAAATAATTAGTCTTTTTATAAAAGAAAGCGAAACTAGAAAGCTTTGCCTAAATATCTTATATTAATTAGAAAGCGTTTTCGGGAATTCGATACGGATAGAAATTTGCATTAAAATTGCATTGAAGAGTCACAATTTGTTTCAATTTTTTTAGAAATTTTTTAGGTGTTCGATAGCATAGAAGGAAAAGAAGTGCAAACAAACAACGCCAATTTGCTTTCGATATCAATAATAATGGCGTTAAGTTCTAAAAGCACATACGAGTACATAAATTAAAGTCGAAGCAAAGTGAGTTTTTTCTAGTGTTTTCAATATACATACATACAAACATATTTACAAAATTAAAATTGTGTCTGGTTTCCCAAAAGTTTTTTATTTTTTTATTCGCAAAAAACATTAAAAGCTTTCCATCAAATTTTGGTTATTTTGAAAAGTTATTGTTTTATTATTAAGAAAGCTTTACTTATTTAAAAAGCTTTAATTATTACAAAGTCTTTCCATTTATTTAAAAATCTTTCTAAGCTATTGCATAGCTTCTATCGCGGTCGCTTTGTGGCGACCGAATCAAGAAATTTTGAAAAGTTTGTTTCTTAAGTCTTTTGTTTATGAAACGAAAAAACCTGACACTAAGTTTGTTTCTTAAGTCTTTTGTTTTTTGAAGTGAAAACTTCTTTTTTGTATAGTCTATGTATGATGACTATACAGTGTTGCCGCTTTGGAATTTTTTTTAAATTTCCAGTGTTGTCACTTTTCCCGGGAAGTTTTCCGGGATTTGAGGGGATTTTTGTCCAAGTTTTTGGGAATTCCCGTCCATTGTTTTTGAGGGGATTTTTATATATGTATATAAAAGAAATTCGTGTTAGTTACACTATTTAAAACTGAAGAACGGCTGAACTGATTTGGCTGAAAATTGGTGGACAGGTAGCTTGGAACCAGGAGAAGGACATAGGATACTAAGGTAAGGCACATTTTACCTGGGGGGACTAGGGTGCCTCTTCTTTGTATTGGGCACTTCCAGTATAGCTAGAAAGATGAAATGGAAATTGAAATTGCATAAGTTGATAAAAAATGCTATGCAATAGCTTTACCGCGGCATTTCCCGAGTGCCACACGTCTCTTTTTTATTAAAGCTTTTTTATTTAGAAGTGAAATAAGTGAAACTTAAATAATGTAAAATTTAATTTCAAGTTTAATTTTTTTTTTTTTGCCTTACAGATCTCTAATACCTTTAGTACTGGCTCAATTACTTATAGAATTACAAATTGCTCAAAATCCCAATGTGTTCCATAATCGTTCAAATAATATTAGTGATACTAGTGTTGGTAATTTAAGTTCTATACCTTCCAGTGCCAGCGAAAAAAGCTCAACTCTGGAGCAGCAATTAACAGGCAGCAATACCAGTTGGATGTGGCTTTTGCAGGATATTTATTTACTCGGAGCATTGCTGGTGGGTTCCACGTTTATTGGGTGTTTTATCAACCACCATGTGGATCAAAGACAAAAGCGAATGGGAGCCAAAATGAGAATTGCCTGTTGTTCACTTATACAAAGAAAGGCATGTAAACCACAAAGGATAATCACACAAAAAAGCTCTGTAATTAACTGGAAACATCTCTTTGAATTTTTTTTTAAATCATTACAGACCACGAAACTGTCTTTAAAAACTGCTCGTAATATTTCTAAAATCGGTCATATTGTCAATTTAATTTCCAATGATGTCAATCGTTTGGATATTGGTTTCGTTTTTGCCCACTACCTTTGGATTCTGCCCGTACAGACTTTATTAATCGGTTACTTGATCTGGCAGCGTCTAGGCTATGCAGCCATAATAGGAATCGTAGCCCTGCTACTACAAACCATACCCGTACAAATGTGTCTGAGTTCGTGTACATCGAAGTTAAGACATCGCATTGCCCAACGTACCGATTCACGTATTGGAAAAATGAACGAACTGATACGTGGCATGCAGGTTATAAAAATGTACGCTTGGGAGTCATGTTTTCAGGAGGTGGTAAAGGAATCTAGACGCCAGGAAATACGTGAAACACGTAAAGCGGCCTATTTAAGAAGTTTCTATTTGAGCAGCATGATTTTGCCCGAACGCTTAACGTTATTTATCACTATAGTGGCAGCTGTGGAAATGGGCACAGTGATCTCGGCTGATGCCATATTTTCGATAGCAAATTTATATCATGTCTTTCAACTGGTAGCGGGTATATTTTGTCCCATGGCCATATCATTTGCTTCAGAAGCTTTTGTTTCAATTGAACGTGTGCAAAAGTTTCTTATGCAACCTGAAAAAGAAAATTTCACAAGAGCTTTGCCGCACTCCAATAATGCTGTGGAAATTGCAAATGTCACCGCTAGTTGGGATGTTAAGCCAACGTTGAAAAATATTAATCTTATAGTGCCCAAGGGCAAATTATGCATCATAGCCGGTCCAGTAGGATCGGGAAAGGTAAGAAGAATCGCTTAATCAAATTTTGTGCAAGTCTTGAAAAGTTTATCGAAAAAGTTGTCATACATTTTTTCTTTCAGAGCTCTTTGCTTCAACTAATATTAGGCGAACTAAATGCCGATCAAGGCCAAATTAAAGTCGAAGATAACATTTCTTATGCTTCGCAGGAACCTTGGCTTTTTAGTGGTACAATTAAGAAAAACATACTATTCACGCTACTGTATCATCAAACACGTTACGAACACGTTGTAGAGAAATGTTCGCTTTTAACCGACTTTCAACAGTTGAGATACCACGATCGCACATTGGTGGGTGAAAGAGGAGCGGCATTGTCAGGCGGACAAAAAGCTCGTATTAATCTGGCTCGTACGGTATACAATGAGGCCGAAGTGTATCTCTTCGATGATCCTTTAAGTGCTGTTGATGCTAATGTTGGCCGAAGTTTATATGACGAAGTTATAGGACCACAAGGCCTGTTGAAAAATAAAACAAGAATTTTGGTTACCCATCAAACGCAATACATTAACGAGGCAGCCGATGTTATCGTATGGGTAGAGGATGGTTGCATTAAATCTGGCAATTGGCATGAAATGAGTGCCACTATACGAGTAAACGCCGGTGCGATAAAAGCACAAAAGCAATTAAAGACTAATGCAAAGAGGGACATCAAAAACGAGGATATTGCTAAGGAGCAGGAAGAATTTAAAGAACATGATGGTTTACTCAATGGAAAAGTACATATATAAGTTTTAAATGGATTTTAGGCCAACATGAAAAAGATTAATTCAAAATTTCTGTATTTTATTAGCACAAAGAATCGAAAATAAATTCTAATGATGAAGGCGAACAATTAGTGTCGGAAGATCAGGGTAAAGGTTGTGTTAAGGCCAACATTTGGTGGTCATATTTTCGAGCTGGCAACAGTATTTCGGGTCTAATTTATATCATATTTATATTAATTATATCACAAGCGATTTGCAGTGGAGCCGACTATTTTGTTAATATTTATACGAAAATAGTTTTTATGGATAAACAGCAGAAGGGTAATTTTATATCGCAGGATATCTGTCTAATCATTTACTCTATACTTATAGGAGCAGCTATATTTGTGAGTTATCTTCCCCCGAAAAAGAAAAAAAAATCCCTTTATTAATCTTGTGATAAATTTCTTTGTATTTTTCCAGATGATCATTTATCGTTGTTATTTGTTTTTGAAAACCTGCATGCATGCCTCCAAAGTATTGCATGACCGCATGTTTGGTTGTATTTTAAACACTACCATGCGTTTTTTCGATACTAATCCGTTGGGACGTATTTTAAATCGTTTTTCCAAGGATATGGGTGCCATTGATGAAAGTTTGCCACGTTTCATGTCCGAATTTACACACTTGGCGTTGGTAATGCTGGGCGTTTTGGTTGTGATTTGTATTGTTAATCCGATGCTTTTGTTAGCGGTGACTGTAGTGGCTATAATTGATTTGGTCATAATTAAATTATATTTGCGTTCGTCTCAGGATCTTAAGCGATTGGAAGGAATACGTAAGTTAAGAAAATTTCTTAATTATTAATTACTAGGCCCGTAAATCGTGCTACATATTAAAAAGTACTAAAAGCAATAATCAGCCAAAGTACCAGGTTTAGCTTACATATATTAACTTAAGAAAGTACAATGTACGTCAATGTAAAATAAATTAAAAAAAGTACCTAAAGTACCAATTAATCCCATATTTTACACCTTAAAAAGTACTCTATATTATAATGAGGGACTCTACTTTCCCGATTACTCCTTCCACGATTTTTCCACATATGTAGGTGGAAGGAGTAATCGGGTCGGGAATCTTGAAATTAGTAATTTGCCCATAACTCCGTAACTAGTAGGCGTAGGGTAGTGAAACTTACAGCATTCGAAAGACCAAAAAATTTGGAATATAATAGAGTTAATCATGTATGTGGACAATTCGTGGGAGGAGTAATCGGGTCGGGAATCTTGAAATTAGTAATTTACCCATTTGACAATATTCCCGACCCGATTACTCCTTTCACGATTAGTCCACATACATACATGAAATCAACACTTTTTATATTCCAAATTTTCTGATCTTTTCGAATTTCTGACAATAAGAAATGAAAAATTGCTCTTAAAAAGTTGGTTTTGTTGTTTTCAATAGAAAACTTTGTGGGCATTTTTCATTTTTGAGGAAATCAAAAATTGCATCAAAAAATTTATGATTTTTTTAATGTAAAAAGTTTGGGGCCATTTTTTAGTTTGGGTTAATTTTTTAGTTTTGGGCTATTTTTCAGTTTGAGGCCATTTTTCATGAAGCGGCTTTGTTTAGTGGTGGTTAGGCGTATACACTGCCAATCGTAGTCTGCTGCCGCCACATTAATACAAAACACAAATAATTATTTATTTTTTACAGGTCGCAGTCCCGTCTTTTCTCACGTTTCGGCCACTTTAAGTGGTTTATCAACAATTCGTTGCCGCAAACGTGAAAATACCATGATCGAGGAGTTCGATAATTTACAAGACATTCACAGTGCTGCTTATCATTTAACTTTGACATCAAATACAGCTCTGGGTTTGTGGCTGGACTGTGTCAATGTAATAATACTTTTAAATTCTGTCACATTCTCTTTTATACTTTTCAATCAGGGTATTTCATTGATATTTTCGCTTTTAAAGTACTCGTTTTGACTATTGATATGCTTTTGTTTGGAATGTTAGGCACCTACAGCGGAAATGTGGGCCTGGCCATAACACAAGCCATGATGCTTACAGGTATGGTGCAATATGGTTTGCGTCAACTGGGCGAGGCCTTCCAACAAATGACCAGTGTTGAACGCATACTGGAATATACGAAATTGGAACGGGAGAAGTTTGTTGGCCATACTCCAGCTGAAAAGTGGCCAAACAATGGAGAAATTGAATACAAAAATGTCAATATTCGATATCAAAGCGGTGGTCAAGTAGTTTTGAAAGACTTAAATTTTGCCTTAGCTTCTGGTTGGAAAGTTGGCATAGTTGGCCGTACAGGGGCAGGCAAAACATCATTGATATCTTCCTTATTTCGTTTATGTGATTGTATTACTGGCGATATAGTCATTGATGGCCACTATACGCGTAATATTGATTTAAATAAGTTACGCTCGAGCATCTCGATAATACCACAAGAACCGGTACTATTTGAGGGAACTATACGTTATAATCTGGACCCGTTTAATAAACATAAAGACAGTGATATGTGGCAGGCCTTAAAAAACGTAAGTAATTTAGCGCGAGTAAAAAAGTGCGAGTTCGTCAATTATAACTATTGCAGGTTCAATTAGGACGAAAGTTATCTTTAGACTCCGAAGTCTCCGAATATGGTAGTAATCTTAGTATTGGCCAACGTCAATTGATTTGTTTGGCTCGAGCTTTATTGGGCAATAATTCCATTCTGGTCATGGATGAGGCAACAGCAAATGTTGATCAAAAGTGCGTACATACAAATCAACAGTAATAAAAATTTTAAATAATTCTAAATTAATATTATAATCGTATATTTAGTACCGATCATCTTATTCAGGAAACTATAAATCAAAATTTTTCCCATTGTACTGTGATCACTGTGGCTCATCGTTTAAAAACGGTTATGAAATCAGATCGTATCATGGTTTTAGATAATGGCGAGTTGAAAGAATTCGATGTACCTTATAAATTGTTGCAAAAGCCAAAAAGTTTATTAAAGCAAATGGTTGATGCAACTGGAAGCGAGGCCAGTTATCTGATAAGTTTGGCCAACGACTTTTACAACAAGAAAGTGTAATTTATTTATATGTATTTATTTTTGTTTATTGAACTTGTATCTTTTACTTCTGTCTTATACACTACATTGTTGTCATGTTGTGATAGAAAAATACAATTTGAGAATTTTCGAAAAATAAACAATCGGCAGTGAAAGAGTTAAAACCACCGAACATATTTTTACCAACAATCTAAACCTTAAAAAAAGCTTTATTATAAAATAATTTTTAATATTAATTATTCCTAAAACTTAATATTTCTTTTAATATATAAGAACTCATTTTTATTTATATATACATATTTACAAACTCAACTAAAAATAATGCTTCGATAGGTGAAAAATATATAAAAATGTTTGATGAAAAAATGTGTTTAGAATCTCTAAGACAAGAAGATGTGGGACAGAAAGGATTGTGTTACAGGAAAATTTATCCAACATTGAGACATACTAAATTAAGAAATAATATTTTAATATGTTGATAATAAAATAATATTTTAAAAACTAAATATAATTTATTAAAATTGAATTAAACAAAGTTTTTAATCAAAAGAGTAAATGCTAGATTAAGTAATCAAGAATTTCTGAAACAAATGTAGTAACATCAAAGGAAAAACTACAAGTTATTATCATGGTTTATATATTTGCTACTTTGTGCATATATTTTAATATTTTTAAGTATCTTTGTGCATTTTTGAATTCAAACCAAAACGTTAATTGAATACCAGGTGCGAAACAGAAGAAAAACCTCTGGCAGCCTTGTCCCACATTTACAAAATGCACCCCTAAAGAAATGTCAATTTGGTTTATACAGTACTTAGTGTAACATAAAAACAAATTACACGTGCTGAATTCACAAATCGGGAATATTTTTGGACTTTCTTAACAAAACAGTTATAAATATTCCAATCGGATTCCAATTTTAGCGAAAATAACTGTGAGTATGTAATAGAAATATAAATGGCTGCTTATAAGGCGGACATAAGCATTTAACAAATATCAGTCATTTTGCAAATCAATCTACAAAAGTTTTTTACCCATCGTAGATACAGCTGTTCATATGTCTAAGGAAGAGCCGGTCTCTGCCTATCAAGTTTATAAAGCAGCCAAAGATATGGCTGGGCCAAGTAAAAAATCTAAACAGAAACAAAATGGTTCCGCCAATAGAAAAAATACCGCCAAATCTAAGCAAAAGAAATCAACGCGCGGCGCTCCGTCCAACACTCAAGGTAAAAATGCTGGCAAAAAGATGACAACTTTATCAAACGCTAGTGAATCTAGTCTAGAAAAATCTCCAGCAATTAGTAATAAAAATAAAAATACAAATGGTAAAAAATCCCAAGAAAAACAAGCAGCAGAAGCAGATAAAAATTCACCTGCTTCTAAAGAGTTAGAAATCGTTAATCTAGTGGAACAACTTTACTCACACGGTTCTAAAACGCTTACTAGATCGGAGCAAAAAAATAAAAAGCAGCTTGAAGACTACTTAATTGAGCAATTAGACATAGATAATATTGAAGGCTTTGATACTGTAGGCCTTGGAGAAGAAGAATCTTATACGGAATACGATTTAAACTCGGATGTGTATACAGAAGGTGAATCTGCAAGTTCCAATGAAAGTGACAATCAATTGGCAATGGCTTTACCCGAACCTAAAACTAATAAAAAAAGGAAAAGTCCAGAAATGGAACAAACTAAAATCAAATCTAATACCAGTGCAACTAATCTAGGTGCAAAAAAAACGAAAATTTCGGAGAATTTTAATAAAAGCGTTATTGGCGCAGAGAAACAAAGGCGTCGCCGTACATCTTTGGCTTCTGCGGATGAAACTGACAAATTATCAACTTCTAAAATTGCTAGCAATAATAATGATTCGGCCATTGCTAATGTTAAATTGGGAGCTCTATCACCTCCTAACAATGTTGTCAAGTTAAATAGTATTGAGGAAGGTAAGCGTGCCTTTCAATGGTTGCTCAATCCAGTAAAAGTTGATGTGTTCTTTAAAAAATATTGGGAACAAGAAGCCTGTTTCATTCAGCGTCAACAAAACAATTATTTCGGACACTTAATTTCCTTCGAGTCTATAGATCAAATGATGCTAGAAAATCATATTGAGTTCACCAAGAACATAGATGTGACATCATATAAAAATGGTATGTATGCATGTATGTATGTACATATGTATCTTCATATTTATTGTACAAGAAAAGAAAAAACCGTTTTGTTATGGGTGATTTTTTTATGCTAAGTTTCGGATTGTCGGTAAAGTTTTTCGACAAATTTTCTATTATCCATGAGTTTTAGCAGAAAATTTTTTATTGTTGATGATATTCTGCAGAAAAATGTGCTACTATCTAAGATTTTTCTTTAGAAAGTATTTGCTCATCGCTGGTTTTCCGTAGAAAATTTTCAATTATTGATATTGAAGATTTTTATTTATTGAATTTTCTTTCATTCTATTTATAAAATGTTAAAACTGAAAGGTGTCCGCGAAACTTTAAATCCCGTTGGACGTGCCCTTCCACCTGATGTCTGGGAACATTATGGCCAAGGCTGCAGTATTCGTTTGATTAACCCTCAAACATTTATGCCTGCTATTTTTACACTCAGTACAACAATGCAGGAATATTTCCATTGTTTAGTGGGTGCCAATGCTTATCTGACTCCACCTAATAGTCAAGGTTTTGCGCCACATTACGATGATATTGAGGCATTTGTTCTACAAATTGAAGGACGAAAACGTTGGAAACTTTATAAACCACGAAGTACTTCGGAATGGCTTCCTCGTTACTCTTCTAAGAATTTCACTCAGGAAGAAATTGGTAAACCAATTTTTGATCAGGTAAATTTGTCTGATAATTTTGTATAAAATAAAATTTTAAAAAATTTTAGATTTATTTGAGCATGTACTCAAGAATTTATGTTTTTAAATTTTATTTATTTGTTGCGGGCTAGCAATATCTAAATATATATTTCTTTGGTTGCCATACCAACTCATCAGTAGATAATTACCCCTTATGTTTAAAAAGTTTCAAAGCTCATCTATTTGTACATAAACTCACAAATAGATTTGTGAATTACAAATGAGCTTTGAGACTTTTTAAATATAAAAGCTAAATATCTACTGATGAGTTGGTATGGCAACCAACGAAATATATACATATTTACATATTGATAAACCGCAACAAATAAATAAAATTTAAAAACAAAATTTTAAAATATAAAATTTCTTTTAAAAGGTCTTAGAACCGGGCGATATTTTATATTTTCCTCGTGGCACTATACATCAGGCTTCCACAGAACCCGGATACCACTCTTTGCACATTACTTTTAGTGTTTATCAAAAGCAGTCATATGCTGATTTGTTTGAAAAGATGATACCTTTAATGTTGCAAAAGACTATTGCCGCTAGTGTGGAATTGAGAAGAGGCCTACCGTTACATATTTGGCAGCATGCAGGCCTAGCTTACGGTGATAGCTCCACTAAAGAAAGATCAGATTTAACAAAGAAAATTACTCAACTGATGCAGAAGTTTATGCGTGATTTACCCCTGCAAGAAATTATAGATGCTGGTGTGGATCAATTGGCTAAAAAGTTTCAACATGAAGCTTTGCCTCCCGAAATTTTACCAGCTGAAAAGTTGCGCACTGTTTTTGGTTCTCGCAGTCGGACTAATGATCGTGGTGAATGCTTATGCGATTATGATATAGATGAACGCACTAATGTACGTTTGTTAAGGGCGAATATCTTGCGCTTGGTCGAGGAAGAGGATAAAATATTTATTTATTATTATTTGGGTAACTCCAAGGAGTGTTGTGAATATGAAGCCAACTTTATTGAAATTGACCCTATTGAGGCCGCCAGTGTCGAAGTCTTAATCAAATCTTATCCCCAATATGTGGGAGTATCACAATTACCCTTATCATCTGATGAACAGAAAATTTCAATGGTTACTGCTTTATGGGAAATCGGTTTATTAATGATGGAAAAGCCTTTTAGGTAAAGGTGCTTATAAAGCAGAATTTTATCGTGTCAAAAGTCGGTTAGTTAAGAATTTATTTTATGTTTTTGAAACGTTTGAGTAGTTTTGTTTGGTGTGTCTTTTGCTAAAATTAAACATTATTATGTAGAGTAAATATCGAAATAGAGCAGTAAAAATTACGCTTACTTCCGATCGTTAAGAAATAAAAAAAATATGTAGCAATTAAAAATGGTTTAAATTCTATCATCTTAAATATTCGCAAGTATTTTACAAACTTGAGAATATTTAAAATACCAGTTGGAGCAAATAACTGAAATGTAAGTAAAAGTACTTGTGAAGTACTGTATAAACTAAGTTTATTATGTGTTCAAATATTACGTGCTATCACATACCAGTGAGTAGTAAGAAACCAGCAGCCATGTTTGTCAGCTGTTGAAAATTATTTCTTGCACAACTTTGATTTTTGATAAATTAATTAAAATCATTTAATTTAAAATAAAAACAATGCGCTTAACTAACATTTTATTGAAAAAGGTTAAAAGCAAGTAAGTTAAATATATGAAGTTTGCTGTCTCTTAAATTAAAAAAAATTAATAATGTAATATATTTTGTTAGACGCATTATGGTCGTAGTAGAGAGTGTGGTTAGTGGTCACCAATTTAATACATTTCGTGAACGTTTAGGGGACAAAATTGAATTGGTGCGATTTGATCCTTACAGTAAGTAGATGTCTTAATTGTTACAGCGTTTCGTCTATTTTGTAAAATCGCCTTTTATTTATTTTAAATCTTTAGTTCAAATGAATAGTGTCTACCGCGAGCGCAAGAAGATCCGCAGTGCCTGAGCCAGTAATTTCATATAAATTAATAGTAATGTTTATTTGTTTTAATTAATAAAATTTTTTGTTTTCATATTAAAGAAATTTAAGAAAAAATGCTGTAATATAGTGAAAACAAACACGAAATTCAGTTAAAGAATCAACATACAATCATACATACATATGTACATATAAAAGAACATACATTCTTACATGCATGGAAGGGCAGTTTTTCAAGATCTCAAGAACAGGTTAGTAAATGACTTCAATTAAATTTTATTATTGAAGGTTAGACCATTGATTACATTCGGAGTAGTACACTTACCTTGATTTTGAGTATAATTTAAATATTAAGAACTCTTTTCGAAAAGAAAATATCGCCTTGCAACATTTATATCGAAAATGTAGTCTAGACGGCCATGGCGCGTTTCTCTGTATATTGAATCTAAAACAAAAGCTTTCGAATTGAAGTGTAAATAAGATACAAATTAGAACAGTTTTCTTTTCAAATTGAATTACAGAGTAGCATTCCTGTATCGAACGAATTTTGTATCATATCAGTAACCATGGTTAGCAGGTTGCTGGTAAAAGGAAGATTATATTTCAGCCCACTTTGATCCTGGTGTATTCCCATTGTTTTGTATGTTGATAAAAAAATTCATTGCCAATTCCATTTTGAATTTTCAAAATTGAAATCAATTTTGTTTGGAATTGACTTCTGTGACATGGCTGATTATTTGAACTATCAGCCATATCAAAAGCTTTTTCGATTCGGAAAGTTGTCTTTTAGAAGCTACAGCAAAATAAACAGCATGTGAATAAGAAATGATTAGTTTGAGGTTTGCTATTAAACACATACATATTTAAATAAACGCTTATGGGCGTACAAAACTTGATTACTGTAAAATCAAAACAAAATAAACGGAAAATGAAGACTGTAAATCGCAGACGATCGGAATATGGTATATTTGAAAATTAATATTAATTAGCTCTAAGTTAAGATTTTATTGAATCAAATCCGATTTTTCAACAGAAATAAAATTCAAAATTATTTTGTAATTTTTTCTCTAAAATTTGTACATGTTGAAATAATTTTTGGTTAGTCTGAAATTCATCCACTTTTGAACGATCATTATAGACGACCACCATGTCGCCGAATATATTATTTCAAGTTTAATGTTTCCAAAAAAAATGCCATCCCGTATAGAATTCATATTTCCATAAATTAAGGTCAAAGTTTTTCCCTATTCCCCTTTACGATTGTACGCTTACGTTATCATTACGGCGCTATTCAGTTAAAATAACCAATTTTTAGTCGGCATGATGTTTTATTAAGATTTTAATCCGGAGTTATTAAATATTATTAAGATTGGTGAAATGTAATGAACAGCCCCAAATTCAGTTTTTAAATGTTAACTGAACCAACAGATTTTAATAGTTGCACTGCATGGTTTGTGTCTAGGATAATTTATTTCAAAATTTAATTTCAAGCAAATCAATTAATTTTGACTAGTTTAAATAAAAATAACTAAATTTTGTTAATCTGTATTGATTAAACCGATTTCTATTTTTTTTTCTTTGGAAAATTCAAAACTGGTTGGTAATTAAGCAATCGGGGGCTGCAAATCTCATTACTGAATAGAAAGGACAGTTGGCACTTGATGAATCTTCTCTCTTGGGAAATTATTCGCACATGAAAGATCTCTGGGTTTTAAGTTTGTTTGTTTGTTTTTGAACAAAATTTACTAATTAACCATCCCCTGTAGGGCAGATGAGACTTAAATTGCATTTATTTATCGAACATATTTAACAAATCTATTAGTTTTAACTAGTAATTGTCAATTGCTAGGAAGAATATTCTGATTTTTATCCCGCATCTTAGTCAGAAGACTTTTACTAGTAAAACTTTTAAATTAAATTAACGATTGTTGTTAAAATGGAAAACAACAAATTAAAACAAAAGACAAAAAACCTCAAGCAATGTTTGTTGTTACTAATCTTACAATTACAATGGAAAAAAAATAATACGAGGAAGTCATACAAATTAGCACTTTTCCTTTTGTTCAATGCCAGGGACAATATTGAAAATAAATCAATTATAGTAAATTCTCTTTGAATGCACAAAAAATTTTTAATTGAAAATCAATTGAAGCCGTATATTAAAAAAATTTAATAACGAGAAATTTAAAGTTAAAAACAAAAATCTGATTACGGCGAACATGTCCACTAGTTGTAAATAGTGAGCAAATTTGAGCTTACGAAGTAAATTGTCTTAAAAATTCACTTTTTTTTTTTTTTTTTTTAAGAAATTTAGCTTTATTGATATCAATGTAAAGTAGAAATATGGGGAGTAATAATGGAATATGATGTCGGAAAAACCTACACATCTAGAATGTCGGCAAACTTCCGCTCTCTTCACAAAATTTTTAACCACATTTTGCAACAAAGCTTCGCTTATCTCGTCAAAGCAGCGCCGAATTTAATCTTTTAGAGCGTCAGTTCACGTAAGCCCGGTCTTTTAAATGGCCCGATAGAAAATAATCCAGCGGCGTTACATCACAAGAATGAGGCGGCCAATTGACATCGCCAAATCGAGAATTACGCGAAAATCGGTACATTGTGCCGATAGTGGGATCTAAGCTTAAGACTTTGATGTAGAAATTTCAATCATGGAGACATTTATCATACTGCAACTTTGAATGCCTTTTAGTGAGGCAGGGACCAGAAAGACTCGTTCCAATATTACAAATTTAGAAAAATCCTTTATTACTACAACGGAAGAGTTTGCTTTGTCCTCTTTAACTATAAAAATCATGGAACGGATCAAGACATATTTCAACCGACAATTAGTGTCATCAATATGTCTGTAACAAGGGAAAATCAATTGAGACTTTACTTAACACGTTTATAGTCCTTGTATTTCTAGAATTTAAGGAGTCTTAAAAAAGTGAAATCAAGAGATAAATGTCCTATCTCTGGAGAGACTCATTAAATAGAGCCATCTATAGACAGTACCTCTGACTCATCTCCTATGGAACTTCGCTAGAAAGTACGTGCTCGTAAACGTGTAGTAAGACCGTGGCATACGCTGGTAATATTTATTAAGGCAATAAAGCTCATATTATTAAGTTATTGGACAGTATTAGAAATCACGGAAAGAATTTTGAAACCTTCTGCCTTGATCATGCATTTTTCACCACTTCAACAAAAAGCTGTTCTTTACTCGGTTGTACTGGAGGTCGAATAACTCTGCTAGCAGATTTGACATGTATACAGTATAAAGAGAGGACATTGCGAATCTCTTATCAGGCATTCCGGTAAACTCTTGGTATCGATACGATCTGTTTTGTTTAAGTTCCGATTTCCAGAGTAACCTTTTAAATAGAAGCGGAAATATAATGTCGAACGAGTTAGTTAAATCAGCAGTGGAATTGCATTATCGGGATACTGGCGAAGTCTTTGCCGTATCCTAGAAATCCTTTAAAATATATTTTTATTATTATCACTTGCTGAATAGATTTGTAATTGAGGTAACTTGCTGAATTCCGATCGAAAGTGATTTCAATTGTGAAAGTAGTATTTACAAACCGATTTTTTTTTTTTTTTTTTGTGACATCCAATTTTGAAATTGACAGTGAATTTTTCTACCAATTTCATTTGTAGTATACAATAAGAACTTAGTATTCTCTTAGGAGTGCCAGTAAAATAAATATTGCATGTCAATAAGAAGAAAGCTTAATGTGAGCTTTGCTAGTAAAAATAATTTAAACAAACGTCTATGGGTATAAAAAACTTGATCACTGTAAAATCGAATAAAAAAATTAACTGAAAAACAATCGGAATCGGAAAACAATCGGAATGAGTGACTTGCCCGATAATTGTAAGGGGTGTTATCCCTCGCGAGAGTTGACAATAACAAAATTATAGTTGTTTTGAGATTAAATCTACTGTAAACTGAGAAAAAAAACGGCAATTAAGTAATACCTCCTGTTCTTCCTCCAGCCTCCTCTATCACTGCAATGCGTATCGTCTCTCTCTCAATCTCTGTAAAATAGATACATATCTTATAGGAAGAAATTTTTCATCCTCAACAACCGAACATAACCTATACAATCCTTTATAAATAATTCGTTATTGTTAAAAATATCGATAACAGTTAAGCTATTGCATAGCTTTTATCGCGGGCTTTGAGTGCGGCGACCGAATCAAGAAATTCCGTAACGAAAAAAACCTAAGACTTGTTTAAGTATTTGAATCGCCGAGTTTATGTTAACCCCTAACGTATGCTATTGATTTCATTAACATATAGTATTGCCAGAACAGATTTTTAATAAAAATATTTTAAACGATATTAACTTCTCATTTATTCAATAAAAGAAAAAAAAAATTGTTTTCTTATCGGTCACCACGCTCAAAACGTGTAACTTGAATTAATATCAAAGAAAAAAAAATACTGCATAAATAAAAAATAAATAAATAATTATAATTGCATAAGTTGATAAAAAAATGCCATACAATAGCTTTACCGCGGCAGTCCCCGAGTGCCACATACTTTTGTTTTTTATTATTACTAGTGTGTACCAACTAAACGTGAGCACAAAACATATGCTTGCTTAATACACAAGATGTACAGTATTGAATTGTTCTCTTTGTTTTATTGCTCTTGATTTTATGAGAACACTAAAATTGTTATTCCCTGTAATCAAAAGTATACAACAACATTTATGTATCTGCCAAGCAACGGCATTATTTATTGTAGTGTGGAAAGCAAATTTCACTATTGCAATGCCTTTGACAATATTGTCAACAGAAATATTATAGTGTGACAATATGTGCATGTGTGAAGAAAACCAAAGAACCACACGTACTTTGAGCGTGCCTTTTGTATTTTATTTCGTGTGTGATGCTGTTCTAAGCTTTATCATTTATAATTAATTTAACAATTTACTAAACATATAATTAAAATAATATCATGGATATAGATGTAAGGAGTTTAATTATAATTATAAATTGTTATTTTTTGAAATTAATATACATACATACATACTTGTAATGTTTTTCTTCCCATTCTAAAATATACATATATCATATGGAATTTTTATTTTATTATTTATTTCTCTTTTTTGGTAGATAAAACAATGGAAATAAAATTTCGTTACAAAAAATTAAATTGTTTTTCTCTTTCTATAAAATGCTTGTGAAATAATGTGTACTTTGAAGTGTACAGTAGTTTTATTGTACACGTTCAACAACTGTCTATTCAAATGTTGTACAACAGTTTTGTGTGTTGTTGTTTCATTGTTCTCTATATTTGCTTTACACTCAATTATAATAACAACTACAATCAATATTCGCAGTTGAAAAAAATGCAATACTGTACACTTTTACGCGACTTGTGCTCACCTTTAGTACCAACGGTCGACCCAATCGACTGTATTCAAGTCATAGAAAAAAAAATCATAAAAAAATCTCTTATAAAACAGTTATACAACAACCAAAACTACAATTATTTAATGATACATTTGTATGAATTCACAAAAATTAAAATAAGAATAGTTAAATGCAAAAACAAAATACTCAACTCTCTCATATTTTTTCCTACATGTCTCCCACATCTTAGTATGTATAGAATCTATAGTATAGATGTCTTGTTGTTATTTTTCTCTTTCCATCTAAATGTGTACTCGTAAAACACATGTACATGTGTGAACTTCTCCGAGAAAAGGGACCTAGTGTGTGAAAATGAAGTTTTGAGAAAAGCGCATTCAAAGTTTCATAACGCATTATCACTGTGAACACAACAAGTTCGTTTTGTATGTTTTTATGGGGTAAATAAATTTTTATTAGAAATCTAACTCATTTCATCTTATTATACACCCTTTTAGGTACCAGAATCCACTCTTTTTAAGTCCAAACCCGTTTTATGACACACTAGGTCCCTTTTCTCGGAGAAGGTCACATATGTGTTATTTGTTTGTTTTTTGTTTGGCTTTAACCCTGCAGTCGGCGTAGCTAGCGAATGACTAGCTATTTCGCTAACTACCAGCCGTTACCACTGACTACCAGACTAACTACTAGCAATGCTCTCGACTGACGATTTTAACATGGGGATGACATTGACGGTACTCAATTGACACGATCAGACCGGTGAAATCACTAGTCAGCAAAACCCAACTATTTCGCTAGTTATAATGTACCAGCAAGATCACTAATGATATATCCTTAATAATTTCTTATCAAATTTCTTTTTCAATATTTATAAAATTTTCAATTAATTCTTCTTTTTCTTTTTTTATGCAACGTTTTAGTTGTCTTCTGCTGCTCATTTTACCTGTCTAAAAAAACACTTTTTTTTTAATAAAAATTTAACATTCATTGACCACGAACTTCCAATTGTACGCCAGCACAAAATCATAATAACACTCATAAAATCTTTTTTGTTTTTCTGTTGATTTTCTTTGGAATAAGGGCACAGTTTTTTTCAACTCGTAAAAAAAATTGAGGTTGAAGGCATTAACATTTATGCATGTACTGAGTGCGTGTACATGAGTTTACATGAGTGAGAGAGTCAAAAGGCGAACTCTTGCATTACTTGTAGCCAGTGAAGTAGTTAGTCGATTTTTCGTTAGCGAAATACCTAACGATTTGGAGTCAATTTCTACTTTTAAAACTGAAGGGAACTGACATGCATGAGTAATACGTGCAAATGTAGTAATAGGAACTTTAAACGGTTATCGCTTACTGAACCCACAAAAACCCAAAATAACTCGTTCACTTCTGTAAAAATATGTCTTAAATTTGGTAAAAGTCTTGTAAAAATCGTTTGTATAATATTTGCATGAAGGGCAGCACAAGAAAAGCAATTGTATATTACTTTTATAGCTTCCAATCCGATGTCACAAATTGCTGCTGAAATTTGTGACATTTTCAAGCCAATGAAGAACTTTGTAACCGATAATAAAATGAGCGCTATTCATTCCGCTATTTGCTTTATTGTAGCACACTGTTTCATAAGTTTTTAATATTCAATCTTTTTCCCTCCAAATGTGCAAATGAGAGAATTAAAGTAGTTTTGTATGGTGAGTTGCATTAAAGCATTCATTGATGTTTGTACATTTGTATGTATGTATGTATGTATGTATTTACACATGTCTGTGCGGTTTTTAGACAAAAGCTCTGTGAAGCTTATGACTGTTAACTGTTAATGCATTTCCGTTTTTTTAGTGGCTTTCTTATTTTCATTTTCCACCGAATCGACGGTCAACAGTGCCTTCCTTCCGTCATTGGAAAGTTGTTTTATGGTTCGAGGTTTTTCTCGTTTTTTCTTTATCCATTGCAATCGAATGGCTTTGTTGGCAAAATTTACTTATATAAATAGATATGTCTGGATAAGTATTTGTCTGCATACGTATGTATGTGCACGCGTACATGTATGGAGATGCATTTATTGTATATGTATATGAACGTAAATAAGAGTTGCGGTTGATACTTTTGTACTTTAGCGATTGATGACTTTTAAGGAAATCGCAAAATAAAGAACTTTACTTTAAGACTTTTATTATTTCATCAGACCATTATGACCATTAGTAGTATGCTTATTCTGATGGCCGCAATTCTCATCAGCTTTTGATACCACTTATCACGGTGGATACTACTGTTTAGAAACATCGTCTACTTAAATAACTTTTCAACAGAAATTGAATTCGAGAATTTTTTCGAAACATCTTTATATCGATAGAAATAAAGTTAGAATTTTTATGTACGTATATAGGAATTTCCGGAGGTCTCGAACGTACGTTCGTATGCTTTTGATGTAAAAAAAAAATATAGAAAACAAAAATTTTCTTAGCCTTTTCTTTTGCGATTCTATAGCATTTTTGTAGCTCTATGCTTAGTGCCAAAGATGAATTTCATTGAGTTGAAGTTTTCATAATGATAGTTAAAAACATGTGGTCACGAAAGTAGGCAAAATGGAAATATGGAACTTTGGCTGACAGTAGTAAAATGTAAAAATCTGCGAAATGGAACGAAATATTCAAAAGTGATTAATTTATTTTAAAAGTGTAGGTCTCTATCCTGTATCTACACAATAAAATATCTCTATTGGTTTTTGTTTAATTGGCTTAAGTACCGGTCGCGAACGTATGTACGTATAGACCTTTTTTATAATTATAAACAATAAAAAACGATGATTATCAACATTTTATTTTTCGATCCTTGTTGACCATTCGGAGGGGAAATGCCCATATACAATTTAATTATACAAAATATTTATTTCATATAAATCTGACTAGAAGTTTTTTATTTGAATATGTGTACACTCAGATTTAAGACTTGTATAACACTTATAAAATTGTTATACAACGTCAAAATGTTATGTATTATAATTTTAAATAATGTGTTTAAAATGTGTTAAAGATATGTGATGTATGACAGTTTTTGAAACTGTTATACTGTCATAGGAAACTGTTATACAGTTCCATAAATCTTTTATACTTGCATATGACCTTTTTAACATTTAAAATTTTGCGACCAACTGATTTACAACATAAAATGCAGTTCTTATAGAGATATGTGTAACGACAGCTGTAGTCTTAGAATCACTTACGTACATATGTATATATATATATGTAAGTATGTATGTTTGTAGATATGTATTTATGTTGACATGTACTAATATCATTTTTGTATTAAAGTTTTTTACACGTATTATATTTTTATATTTAATGGAAAAAGAGCAGAAAAGAACTTAAAATAAGATCAGAAATAAATATTTTAAACATCAAAGTATCAGAGAGCACCAATAAGTATGATCACTCACTAGCACTCAATTCAAGCCTTTGGCGGTTTTAATCCTTAGCAAATGTACAGTGTAAAAATCAGTCATAAAAATTTTAATTATATTTTGAAACTAAAAACTCCCTAACAAACTAAAACTGTTCCCACAATTGAAAGTGGTATTTGAATTAAAACTGTTATATTCAAGTTTTGCGTATTAACATCTTATTGTTTTACATAAGTATATTTTTCTTAGTATATATTTAAAAACATGTGTGGTTAAATCTTTTAATAACAACACTGCTTGATAGCAAACACCTGTGTTTTTTTTTTCTAAATCTTATTATGGAACTAATGCTATTAAAATAATTAATTTAAATAGCATTTTTCCAATTAAAAACATCAACAATTTTTGTTTAAATATCCTAAAAGCTAAATTAAATTAAAGGCAACCTTAAAAATGTTCAAAATGAAAACAAACAAGTGCAAAAAGAGAATGAACAATAATCGTCATAATTTCATTGACAATGACGTGCTTTTTTGTTGCCGCCATTAGGAAATGTCCGAAAAATGTAAATGACTGAAGTATTTACGTGAATGTTAAGGTTTTCTGTTAACCTGTAAATAAAATGGGATTAGAAAATAAAAATCTATACGAATGTACGCTGGAGGTATCACAATTACCTGAAAGTTTTTCAGTAGTGAAACATTATTGAAATTTATTTGGATTTTTCTATGCAGCACAGAGGCAAACATTAAATTTGTAATGAAGCTGAGATTTCATAATGGATTTTGTAAAAAAGTGTTATGTTGTAGCACAATATTGGAATGAAGAAGCAAAGCTATGAATATCGGAAGCTGTATAACACTATAAATTTTTTTTTAGAGTATAATGGCAAAAAAATACGTACTCGTATACGTAAAAATTTGCACAGAAAACTCTAACGAAAATTAAGAATTAATAAGAAAAAGTAAAACCTATAACACTTGCTAAAACTGTTATATTGATGACCTATTTGCTAATATGAAATACTAGCACGCACTAAAATTTTTTAAATTTAAAGTTTATGAAAAAAAATCAATATGTAATGTAGTATAACAGTTTTGAAGTGTATAAAAGTTTTGAAATGTATAACAGTTTCCAAGTAAGAATTTAGCTTTAAAATTGACTACATACAATGTTTCTAGCTAAATGTTCGTAAGAATATTCGTCAATTTCGGCTTCTATTCATGCACATCATTTGTATAACAGTTAAGAGTTTAGTTTTAAATTCTTGAAAATTATTAAAATAAAAATCTGGCGAGTATGCTTGTTATGAATTTGTCTTGACATTGTCATGAGTAATCAAAGTATTTTTTAAATTTTTCATCACAATTTTTTTTCGAAAATTCTTATATTAAAGAAAAAAATACCAAATTAAATACTGTAAAAGTTGGAAATTTTATTTCTGACGTTAGAATGATACCAGCTTATCCAGATAAAACTGTTTAAAATTATAACCGAAAGTTAACTATAAATGGATAATAATGTTTCTAAAGCGAATTCAATACTCGGTGGCCTTATTAGCCTACATACGTCAACATCAGCTGTTCAACTGTCATAACTTGTAAACTTTGTAAACAAAAATAAACAATTGAACATTTGTATTATTACGAAATCCTTGAAGAAGTCAACAAAAAATTGACAAAACGTTGGGTAAGAAATGTAATAAAGCTGTTTTATTAACATTAACTACGTTAGGCCTTATTAGCTTAAAGAATAAAAACATCATTATCAAAAATAAATTATTTTCATTCAAATAGTGTTGCGTTTTTTTGACAGATTGGTGTTTTGTAGCTATAAACTGCGGGTTGTTTTTTTATTGCTACATTGTTGTACGGTTGTAGGGCGATAGCATTTATAATAGAATATAAAGTTGACGATGTGAGACATGCAAATGAAATTAAAATATATGGGGGAATAGACGACTATGTGCTATTGGCGAAAATATTGATAATGTTTTCTTAAGGAGTTCCACTAAATAAATTAATTTTCTCATGTTAATTGCGTTTTATACGGAATTAATAATTCTAAAACCGCCCTCGTTAATTACTTTTATCATAACAGCTCAGCTGTTAAGGTCAATGTAAAGTTTGTAGATATATTTTTTTGTGTAACTATTGTGCAGATAAATACGTATACGTAATAACAGACAAAAATGTTTGTTATCCTTTGTGGTGTTGTATAAATGTAAATGTATGTTTGTATGTAGTTGTATTTAAAGGTTATACAAGTGCTTAATATCACAAATAGCCTACCAAACACGATATGACCCACACATATGAATGCACCCTTCAAAACCCTCTTTTATTTACACTTAACAAAGTCACGTTTTTCTATTATAATTTTTTGCTTACTTGCTCTTCTTTCTGGCTTAAATAAGTATGTACATTCATATCTATATTTTTTCTTCTTTTGTTGTTGCTTTTGTAATAGGGTCTTCTTAGTAAAAGCAAAAAAAAAAAAAATCACACACACAATTTTAATACTCTGGGAAAGCGAGTGTAATACTGAATAGTACAAACAAATTCGTCTTAGCATATTGAAACGTTAGAAATACGTAAATATGCATGTGTGTTCAAAATAATTTATGAAGCTTTTTTTTACATTAAAAAAGCTTTTGTGTAATACTTTTAAGGAACTAAGTTTTCTCTGGCCATAAATCTCTAGAAACTAGAGAAGGAGAGCGTATGAGTAATATAAAGAAATAAAATTAAATAATGATGCCAGACTTGAGTACAACAATATCCGGATCTCAAAAGAAGAATTCCATTCATTTAAAAATATTTTGGGTAACGTTCAGTACACATATGTATTTTAACAAAACGTAATCGATTGATAAAACCTTTTCCAAGGCAGTAAGTTATGATAAATGAATAAAACTTTTTAAATATATAGAATCTATATAATTAATAGGGAGTTCGATTTTTTGTGATGAACTTTATTGCCACATTATTCGACCGATTTTGACAAAATTTATACCAAATTAAAAATATTTTTACACAGAAGCTAACGAGATAATTTGAGTTATTTTGTGTTTAGCACTTTAGAAGCTGTAGACTTTTAAAGTTGCACACGTAGCAAAACAAAGATGCGTTTGTTTTTCCGCAACAAGAATAAGTAATTTTTTTCTAGATTTGGATGTAGGAGAATTGTAGGAATGTTAAAGGAACAAGGGAGAAGGGAGCTCAATAAAAAAATTGTTTACCATTGAAAGGTATTTTGTTTTTGCATTTACCTGTTCTGTTTTATTTTTAATCAACCGTGTCTGTCATGAGTTTTACATCCGTGTGAAAGTGAATCTTTTCCAAATATTTTGGTGTATTGAAAATCACTTCCGAACAATTTTTTTTGTTTTACTTTCGACTGCACTAAGCTGTGTGAAAGCAAATAGAATCTCATTTATTACACAAGAAAACTGATTTAATTTCAAAAAAAATCTTTTTTGAACTTTATCTACCTAATTCGGAAAAGGATATAAAAAAAACAATTCCCACATTAGCCACCAATCGAGCAAAAATATTCGTAAGTATGCCGGACAGCAAATATTCTATTTTGCGATTCAAAAATTTTCATTCTAATTGAAAACGTTCGGAACTCAGGACTGACACGAATATATGCGATTTCATTAAATACTTGTAGTTTTATGGTTATGGTATGACTTCTTTTAAAAGATTTTTGATGATAATTTTTATATGAACATTAAAACAAATTCATTACATCTAGAATACGGTCGTTTGTGTCGACCGTTGTTTATACTAGTCTAGAATAAATCGGTGAAATCATAAAACAGACGATAGCAACAAGAGATTGAGAAAAGTATACTCTTTATCATTTTTTAAAAGATTTCGAATGAACAAAGCTAAGTCATACCAGCTAGCCTCTAAGCTTCACATCGCTACAAAATTATTTATATGCAATTTAACTGCTTAAATAAATTGCAAGATTAAGATAAAGACATGTTGCATATTCCAGGGATCAAAGAGAAACCGTATAGTTGAGGAAATCACTATCTTTTTGTCTTAAGTAGAACCACAAATCAGACAAATTGAGAAAAAACTGGGAAAAATAAACTAATTGCAACACTGGGCTTTACTGTGATCGACATCAATTTATTAGTGATTTAATTCTCGTATTCTAATTGCTCGCATTCAAAATGGCAGAGCCACCTAACAAACAGTGATTAGTTAGATGTCCCATAAACACTGACAATTGAAGGTAGATCATTCCGTAAAACACTTAGTTCTGTTCTGCTGTGTACGTTTAAAACTAAATTGATGTTGATTTTTTCTATGTTTATAGGAATTAAATAACAATATTGCATTAAATACAATTTTGAATAGTTGTATTTTATTACAAGAGCTGTTATTCGAATATCTGCTACCCGAATAGTTTTATATGAAGCGTCGAAATTGATTGGCCTGAGTAAACGACGTCAACAAGTTAAAGTTATGTATATGGAAAGTGAAAACAACTGCTTAATTCACAGGCCTTGATGGTTTCGATCTCTTTCGCTGCACATGTCTTATTGATCTCTTTGAGGTGTCAAAATACATAACTTTATGCTGCCCAGTTTTTCACTTTAATATCATACTTTAACAGTTACTTATTTTGTGCTTACAAGATTGATAAGAATACATAGCTTAAGCAGTAGTATGTTGTATTGTCACGATTCAGAAAAATCTATTTACCAAAAATAGTCCAAAATAGTTTATTTATTCTGTATGAGGTTACTGCTTCACAAAATTGCTTTCTAATTTAATATTAAAAATAGGTATTTAATTTTTCTCTTCTGAAATTTAATCTGCATAAAAAAGAATCAACTATGGCATCATTATAAGTATTTTGTATACATTCCAAAACACATGGGAGAAGAAACAAAATTACATTAAATGAGTCTTGAAAATAAACAGAGAGCTCCTAATTGAAGAGGCCTTAATGCTCAGGTATTCATCTAAAACGAAATCAGTTCGTGTTTAACATTCATACGCAGCGCAGTTGTAATAAAATAGTGGAAAAATATAAAGTAAATATATCGCTTTAACGGGAGCAAAAAAAAAAAAAAAAAAGAAAAGGAAAATAAAAAATATTTGCATAAAGTGAAAAGTTGTAAGGAATAAAAATTAAAAATAAAAAATTCAGGAAGAAAAAATCTAAAAGGATGTGAAAACTTAGTCCTTAAAAGTGATAAAAAAAAAACGAAATTCAAATGAAATAAAAAGTATGTTTAATTTATAAAATTTTTTTTGTTAATTTGATGTAATGATACTAAAAAATACGCAGAAACTACTTTTAGGCGTTGCTTAACCATTCAAAAATAAATCATGCATTAAGACGAACATAAACATGCTGTCCCGGCTGTATGCTTATTCCCGTTGTAACTTTGTTGCCATGTTACTTGTTTGTTATCCTTTGTTATGTTATACTCTTTGTTAAATTTTACTACAAAAAATTTTGTAGTGGTCAGCTGAATTGTGTGTTTGTGTGAATGTATGTTTTTTTCGTGTTTTGTGTTTAAATTGCAAATATACTTTTCATGAATGCTACATACGTATACATACATATGTATGTATACATTTAGGCGCGCAGGACTAAAATATAAGACAGCTTGTTGTAACAGAAACGAGAAAGACAAACATTAAAAGGAAATAAAAGAAGGGTTCAAACGACGTTATTTAAATTAATTAAAGTAACCAAAATACAATATTCAAATACTCCATGTTTGTTATCACGAACTTAAATAAGCAAAATGCTCTTTAATAAATCTATTTCCTGTATTCTATTTCCTTCCTTTATGTATTTGTTTTTTGATATTTAACTCTATTCGTACATTTTCTTGTAGGCGTTAAATTTTCTTTTAATAAACTAAGGCGTTCTGACGTTTCTCTTATTTTTCTTCTTGTGGCTTTTAAGTGGAGTCATTAAATTCTTGTTGCTTTTGTGCAAAAAATTGTGATGTAATTTTGCTGTTGCTGTTGCTATTTTTTTTTTTGTAACATTTATACTCGCAGATATACATACATCCTTTAAAATATACGAAATAAAATATGTATATTAATGTGAGAAAATACCATAAAAGTATGTTTTGCGACATTCGACTTGTGTAGAATATTTATATGAAAGGCATTCAATTTTTTTTGAAGGATTCCCATAAAGAATTTTCTAGACAGCGCAACTTTATGGTTTAAGTAAACAGTACTTTTATTTAAAGTTGAGTTACAGTCGTCAGATTACTACACCATTTTTCAATGTAAATCAGAACATTACCGATTATATTCAGAAAATTCCAAATGAAATTGAGAATTTCGAGTTCAAATTCAGAAAATTCCGAATGAAATTGAGAATTTCAAGTTTAAATTCAGAAAATTCCAAATGAAATCAAGAATTTCAAGTTTAAATTCAGAAAATTCTAAATGAAATCAAGAATTTCAAGTTTAAATTCAGAAAATTCCAAATGAAATTGAGAATTTCATATTCTAAATGAAATAAAAAAAATATTGAAATTGGAAGATTTGTATTTAACAAAATTAATTATACCTTCATATGTAACATTAAAATAATGCAGATATAAAATAATTGTAAATATGTACATGTTTGCATCATTTTACTGCCCAACAGGCATATCATCTAATTGCAGATAGTTTGGAAAAATGTAGTTGTCTGCTGTATAGCTCTATGTACTGCAATCTCCGGTAGTTATGCAGGACTTGGAAGTGTTTATTATTTCTTCAAGATATGTCAGCCTCTACTCACCTACATTAGGCGGACTTACATTTGGTTTATTCATTTTGAATTTTACACTACTTTTAATTTTGGACCAAATAATTTCAATGGGATTAAGAATTGTTGAGTAGGAACTCAATCGTAAAAGATTTGGCAGGGAGCATTGTCGCATACCAAGACGAGTTGGGATAACTGATTCCCCAAATCCTCCCATTTCTCAAAAAGTCCTCTGACCCATTCATTTGCAGTATCGGCGTTGAATGAACCTCTACGACTATTCATTTGGACAAAGCCTGATGTACAAATTGCACCTATTAAATGTATGTTGGGGCCACGGGAAGTAGGTATCGTTTTTACTGTACGGAATCCAACACGAGACCAAAGTTGAAGTTAGTCTCATCTATCCAGACCACTTGTTTTCCAGCTCTGATAAAGTCGTTAATTTTGTTGACCAAAAAATAATTGAAGTTTATGTAATATGTTTCAATTATTTTTTGCCTTAAGTAATATCACAATTGATTAAAGTTGTGTAAAGTTTACCTATTTGTTTAAAACAAATCAATTTCTTAATATTATATCGAAATTTCTCAATTTCATTTGAAATTTTCCCAACTTCATTTGGAATTTTCTGAATTTAAACGTGAAATTCTCAATTTCATTTGGAATTTTCTGAATTTAAACGTGAAATTCTCAATTTCATTTGGAATTTTCTGAATTTGAACGTGAAATTCTCAATTTTAATTAGAATTTTCTAAATTTAAACTTGAAATTCTCAATTTCATTTGGAATTTTCTGAATTTGAACGTGAAATTCTCAATTTTAATTGGAATTTTCTGAATTTAAACTTGAAATTCTGATTTTCATGTGGAAGTTTCTGAATTACATTGAAAAATGGTGTAGTTGCTCTTAAGGAAAAGTAAAAACTATGTTGTATTCAGCCCAATCATGAATAATAATTCCCAAGGAATTTTTTTCTCTTTTTCCATTCTTCTTATTAATAATTACGATTTCCATAAGGAAAAAAGTAAATCTGCTAAATGTGTGGGAAAGGAAAAAATTGTTATCCTCCCTCACATACAAGAATACTTAAATTTTTCCTTATGGGAATTGTAATTAATAAAAGGAGAAATGGAAAAAAAGGAAAAACTTCCCGGAGAATTATCGATTATTGAGCTGAATATAAAAAAATACGATCACTCACAATATCACTTATAAGCAGTGATGCCAACTCTTGCAACATCAAAAGCACTGTGAGCGCATGGAAATAGGGTGAAAAAAGGGTAAAAAGGAAAAAAATTTCGGATACAAAAGCAGTAATCTAATTTTGTTTTGGGTCTGGTGGATCAAAAGACAGCCTTGGCTATACTGAAAAACTTGCATTTCGATCTATTGCTTTTTCATGTTTTTTTCTGCGACTTTGTCGGAGTAAATCGCTTTTATCGTCGATTAATTTCACAATTACAACAAATGCAATACGCTTTTAGGTTATCTTTAGCTGGTCTAAGCCAACTTTTAAAAACTGGATCATTCTCCCAAGCTTTTCTATATTTTTTTGTTTTTCCATCTAAAGGAAAGCCATTGTTAGATGATGGACTTTAACACATATAAAATCAATGAAGAACTTATTTTTAATAACTGGCACTTAAAATTTGCACAACAAACAAATCAACGGATATTAAAATTAATAAATCATAAAAATTTTTGCACGAATTTAAAAAAAAGATGCTTAAGAAATTCTAGAATTCAAACTCTTAACAGGTTGCGTGTACTACTCAAAATATAGATGCAAACAATACGCAGTTGGTTAAAAGAGTATTAGGTGGGTTTAAAAAATAGCAAGAAAATGGTTTAGTGCCAAAAATGTTGATTATTTAAAACGCGCTTAAAAGCACTGTGAGAAATTGTTAAAAGCACTATAAATACCCGATTTTCAAAAATGAGTATTTAACAAAATTTCGGGTATTGCTTGAGTAAAAAAGCACCAAGAAATACCCGAAAAGAACCAAAATGGCAACGCTGCTTGTAAGGCTAATATTAATATGTCGCTTCTAAAAATGTGCTAACTTTATAATTAATAAATCCATGAAATCATATTCTACTATAGGAATTAGTGTCCGACTGGTGCTTGCTATAGGTACGTACGATTATAATCTTTAAAAATCACTAAGTAAAATAAACAATTTCTTCAAAAGAAGTATTTAAAAAATTACTAATCCGCAGTATCTTGTTTTGAATCGCAATAGACTTTGATTTTTATTAAAAAGTTTTTCAGTTCTCCTCATTCGACATTCATACATTCTATTTGTAAAGAAGCATCTTCAGTCATGCCAGCGTTCTGACGACATCAAAAGACGGTTCAGAAAACTTGAAAACGCGGAAAGGAGAATTGCTTAGCAAGATGAACAACCACATAGGAAGGAAATCAACCAACACAACAATTCAATAAATTTTTTATAAGTTAACATACTTTCTGCGGCCTGAAATGAGTAGAAACTAATACATTTAGTACTTATTTACTTCTAGTACTTTTTTACTTCTGGTACGTTTTCCCTTTAGAAATTATTTTAACGTATTTAAATGGAATTTTGTAAACGGTTAGTATGAGATAAAAAACTAGGGTAGTTCTTAAAAGGTAAAAAAAGGGATAAACTTGTTGTTTTGCTAGATTTATTTCCTTACTAATATTTTATAATTTTTTTTTAGGTTAATATAATAATTTTTTGTTGAAATGAGAAAAAAAACTGGTACTTGTTTACTTATGGTACTTTTTAACTTATGGTACTTTTTGTACTTTTGGTACATTTTCTCTAAATGATGTTTTTAATGTGTTTGAATGAAATTTTGTAGACGCATAGAATGCGACCGAGATTAAAATGTATAGTACTTTTTAGGGTATAGAAATGGTACTAATCAGTATTTTTAGTACTTTTTGTTTTTTATTTTCTTTTTTTTTACGTTTACTTACAGTGTAGTTTCGACAGGTAAAATAAGGAAAATCTGGTACTATTGGTACTTTTTATTGTTTTTTTACAATAGCGTACAGTGTAATTTCTTGGGGGTAATATAAGGAACATATGATAATTTTATTGCCTTTTTTGCTTTAAGTACTTTTTGTTTTTTTATTAATATGTAGCGTGAACGAAGTTACGGGTAAACATTTTGGGGAAATTATTGTAAAAAGAGTTAATTGAAAAATATCTTAAAGTACTTATCGCCACTGAACCATAAAAAGTCACAACCACAATTTTTTTTGAATGTTTTTATTTCATTAACGAGTTCTCAGATCAAATGTCCAAAGATTATGCAAATTTATTTTGCATATTTGTGATTTTTGAGTTGTCACTGTTTATGATTTAGTGTGCGATATGTATGTATGTATGTATTTGAGACCAAAATTTTCAGGAAATTCAATGCAAAATTTGCAAATTCTCTAATCTAATCAAATTTAAGCGTTGACCTTAATTAAGCACAAATTTTCATTATATCAGTTTTGACGGCACAATAATCCGTCTCGGATTAACAAAAAAAAAATCCTAAATTAAATTTTTATTGCTATTATAATATAATTATGAATTTACATATCGCTACCTAAAACCCAAAAGGCGGTAACTGCACGTTTTATTATATTACAGGAGAACCAAAATTCGTTATAATTTTACATATAAAGTCTTGTAATTAAATCGTTATTTGTGAAAATTTTACGTATGGATGTGTATTCTTGTTAATTACATCATTACCTATCACAAAAGACAGTATCGATTGTTTTCATTTGCGATCTTTTGGGTTTTAGGCGACGATATGTATGTATATACATATGCATAAAAAAATATTCGTTCAATTACATACATACATACTCGTACATATGTATTAATTTCAATGTTAATAAACATGTGTAGCTGTTTTACCGCGACTATTCAAATGCTAGAGAAAAAAACCCAGAAATTGTTAAGTTATTAAATTGAAAATTTAAGATATAAACACATTCGCCACAGCAGGCTACCGACTACCATCTATCAAAATTAGAATACATGTGTGCATATGGTAATGATTATATTGACGACAGCAAGGCAACACGGCAAAATGTTTTGCTACTTTTGTCGTGCAGTCAAATTAAACTAATTTCTATTTCTGATGGCTACAAAACCAAAACAGTGTTGACAATATAACAAAATATGTAAAGCAAATTAGTGATTAGAAATATTTTTTATTGTAAAATAAAAAAGAAAATTAAAAAATTTAAAAAATTTTAAAATTGAATTTCACTCGTAATGGATAAATTGTTTTAAAAAATTTGTATACCAGTATAAAGGTATTTTAGAGAAGTTTAGAGTTATATCCACATCGCTTATATCCGTTCCACATTCTAGGAGTTATGGCCAATAAAAAATAAGTTTTGAACCCCGTAACTTCGGAGCCAAAAGAGATGAATTTTTTCGGTTTATGTTAAAGAGAATCCATACAACGCCGTATTCAATTCGCTCCAGCGAACTTTAAAAAAGTAAAAGCGCTAAATATGCACCACTGTAATATACATAAATGAATCGTTGCAACAATTCAGGATCAGCTGTTTACTATGAATCTGTCGTTTCCAAAATAATTAAGTAGCTGGCTACACGGCTGCAACTGTAGCTAGCAGCATTTGTAGTCGTGTGTTCGTGTAGTCTGCTGTGGCGAATGTGTTTATAGCTTGAATTTGAAAATTTTTCTATTTTGTTTACAACACATTAATGAAAACGGTGCAATACAGTCTGATGATTTTGTTGCTTTTGAACATATCTATATTTTTTTTTTGTTGTTTTCTTGTTTTGGTTGCGTTTATTTTTTCATGAAAAAAATGAGATGAAATATAAGAAGAAGAAAAAGAGTACACTACTTGTTTTGGGAGTACAATTACTTTTTATTTATTTTTGTTATTACTACTATTTTAATTTTTTGTTTACATTACGGTACTTTAGAGTTGCCAGGTAGTCAAATTGTTTATAGGGTAAATAAAGTGGAATTAAAGTAAATTCTTTAATATACGTATGCAATTTAAAATGTGTGTATCTAATAAGTTGGAAGTCAATTAATTGCAAATCAAGGCTGGTTGGTACTGTTTACCCCTGTTTCCGGTTAATTTAAAAAATCCCCAATTGCTGGGAAAATGTTTGATATCAAATTCCTAATTACATACATACATATATACTCTTTAACATAAATTTTTTTTTCCAATAAAAAACAATTTTAAAATAAGTATTCTTCATAGACAAAAATTTTCGCAATACCGATAAAAAGTGGGGAACTTTGGAAAAAAATGGATGTATGTATGTATGTAAATCTGATGTGTCGCCGGAATAAGATTTCATACGATATTGAAGATGGTTCTATTACAATTTAGTTACGGAGTGGAAATGCAGAAACAATTTTTTAACAAAATTACTACACAAATCTCTTGTCAAATGTGGCAACACTCTCATTTCGCTGGTTTTAAAAAGAAATTAAAAAATTAAACAAAATACGAAATCAAAAGCAAATAAACACGTTGGTATCAAATTTACCCTGCGACTACAAATTAGTAGTCGGGAATTTTTTTGCACCAAAAATCTTATTGTTTGGAATAAGAATTGTACAATAATCAAAACAAGTATCCAAAACGATTATAGTGAAAAGTGCAAAAAAATTGGAAACTGAAATAATATTGGAAAAAAAACAAAAACAATAAAACACCACTTTGTGCGGCAGCCAAAGAAATAACAATTAACCCTATTTACCAATTTTTTCTAAAGAAAACCAAAATGTTTTTTACATATTCACTTAAAACAATTGTAGGAAAAATTATTGTATTGCAAATTTGCATTAAATTTGGCTTAAAATAGTTTCAAATTCATTCAAGGCAATAAATGTACATACATATTTATAACAATTTTGGGATAAAAAGGGTTAAATTCTTTAAAATTTTAATAAAATGTAAAAGCAAATTCAAAGAATTTTATTAAAAAGTTAAAATGCAATACTTCATAAAAAAATAGACAATTCTGTAACTTAGGGTGCCGCCGTGGCTGATAGGTAGCAATACTAGACTAGTTCTACGGAGGTTGTCGGTTCCATTCCGGCCAGAGATCCTGGGTGTTTTCTGGTAATCAGTTTGCGGGTTTGTGTTTGTTAAAAAAAGACAATAAATACATATGTATGTAACTAACAAAAGTTTGTAAATATCAATTAACCCATGGCACACCAAACTAGTGAATACAAATTTTCACGTTTTGATCAAAAAGAAAAGGAAATAGAATGAATAAATTAAAATTATTACTTACTTATGTACGTATGTATATTATTTTAAAAATATTGGTACAAAAAAGGTTAAAGTATTTTATTGCAAAAAAATTAAAAAAAACGAATATTTAATTAAGTCTAAAGGCTTAAATGCAAAACCACAAAGTTGTAAATAACAAAAATTCGTAAACAAAGATTAACCCTTGATGCACCAAAAGAAAAACAAAATATAATGCAGAAGCTAAAGTTGTTACTCGTTTTACGAGCTCCAATAGTCTAGAAAAAAATTATCTTTAGAATCTTGGCATTTAAAGGGTTAACATATGTTGCAACAAACATTTGAAGAACGAAAAAATATAATAAATTTTTTTTAAAGCCGAGAAGAAAATAAGTCATAATATTAGAACTACACGAATTTTATAACAAATTATTAACCCTTGACACACCAAACTACATAGTAACTAATTGTATGCTTTAAAGCTTCTTTTAACAACTGAAAATTAATATGTTACGAGTTAAAAAAAATTAGTTTAAAATGTTGGGATATAAAAGGGTTAAACTGTATTGCAATAAATTTTTTGAAGAAAAAAGAAAATGTTGTATTAACAACTAGAAGATAGTTGACTATTAAAATTTTTTAAATATTAATTAACCTTTAATACGCCAATTTGCCAACGTTTGGACAAAAATAATGTAGTTCTAAGATTGATTTTGACCTTTTTCCAAAATATTTTATTTAAATTTAAAGATTTTAACGCTTAGAACTTTCATTAAGATTAAAAAGGGGCTTTTTTCCCCCAAAAATCATATAAAGTATTTTTTTTAACAAATGTTCATAATTGCAACTTTTTTATTCTTTTATTTTAAAGTACACATTTCTGCTTTTGTCTAAATAAAACTTTATTCATGTCTTCTCTTTCTCTTGCTTTTTTATTTTCAGTTATCAACTACACAATTTTAAATTTTTTTTATCATCAGAAATTAAATAAAAAAAAAAAAAAACAACAGTAACAACAACAAAAACACATACATACCAAAAATTTAATTCAAAGTAATTTTGTGAGAAAAAAGTGTATTGATAAAATGTAAAAAAAACGTTTGCTGTTTAATCGTAAAATATTTAATGAAAAAGTTAGACGAAGAAAAAAGTCCACTAAATTTTAAAATTACAGAGAAAAAAAGTTACAAAAATCTTGTATTAAATTCAAAGTGAAAGTGCTTCATTACTTCTAAAATAATTATTTGGTTCAAAAATCTTCCAGAGAAAAAAATTAATTTCATTATTTTATCAAAGAAAAAAAAAATAATAACAACAGAAAAAAATTAAAAGTAATCTTTAAATAATTAAATTTTTAAAAAGTGAAAAGTTTTTGTGTCTTCTCATCAAAACAAAAGATCGATTAATTAAGGAAATTACACAGCAAAAGTAGCAGCAGCAGTAGCAGCGGCACTAACATGTAAATACTAGCGGCCTAATTGTCGCCACAAAAAACCAAGCAAAAAACAATTTTAAGGTACATACATAAGATTTAATTTATTTCTCAGCTTAAAATGCAAAGCTCAAGTTTGCTTGAACTTTCTTAGAAAAATTTAAATTAATATGAAATAAAGAAAGAGCAATAGACAAGCCTAAGGTGATGTTTCCACATAACGTACGAATGATTTTGATTGTAAATTTTGTATGAAAAACACTCAGTTTGTTTTTACTGAATTTCCATAAAAATTTTTCACTCACATAATTCGGTCGTTATGTGGAAACAGCACTTTAGCTGAGGTCAACAAGACTTGTTCTCTTTAAGAGATCTCTATCCGATATGTTGGCGGTCCCACAGCTAAACGTTCGCCATAATTCTATGTAATTATCCTAAAAATCGAAGGTGGTACCACGTCAAAAATATTTTAGTTTTCTGATCTGTAATTTTTGTGTTAGTTCTTTACCAAAGACTTTAAATTACACTGTTCAACAAAATACGAATTTCTAATATTAATATATTTTCTTGTGATTTAGGGATTTTGGAAGTTTACGTCTGATCTTTGTTTTAGTGAGAGTTAAAGGTTTCCTCCTTTTCCATATTTTTATAGTGAGAGTGAATCATCTTAGGAAAGCTTTTAATTCTTATATTTAGGATAATGAAAGTGTGCTTAAGGCCGTGCTTCGCTATCCTACACAGTCGTGCGATCTGCCAAATATGAAATGTGTGCTGTAAAACTATGGTAGTGTGGACTAAAAATTCAACTGTGTGACAGATTTTTTGGCAAGTCGTGCGATTTGTAAAATTTTATGAAAATTTTCATGAAATGATAATTTTCATACGATCAGAGGAGTATTTATTGTCTGTCATCCAGAAGTTTTGGCATCAGTTTTGTATGATAGTGTGTCAACTACAAAACCATTTTGAAACGATTTTTGAAGTCGGTCAGATTTTTGCAAGATTTTCCTGTGAATGAATCGTACGATTTTTGCACAATGTAGCATTCTTTCTAGGTAGAAAAAATAAGAGACTATGCAAAATCGCAGAATAGATAACATTGTTTACAACAGTGGGACAGCATCAATGTTGAGTCAACATTTTTCGCAAATTTCAATATAGAACTAGTCTAAAGAGACAAAATATATCCATGCTGCGAAAAGCAAAAGGATTAAAATGTTTCTCGTGGCACTTTACATAAAACATGTGAACACACTTAATATCTGAAATGTCAGATTACCAAAATTTCCGTTGACAAACCCCTAAAGCAATGATTAAAAAGGGGGAACCTTAACTTCAGCTAAAATAAGAGCCCGTCATAAAAAGCTCCGATAAACGAATCTTTTGTTGTTCGATCTGCCACATTTCGTTAATAGAATCTTGCGACTTTTTTTGTTTGTTTTTTTTAAATAAATTTTTACTACAAATGACCTTAAATGTTTAGCCTCAAGGTCATTTAAATTATTCCAATCCATCTTAATATCATAAAAATATCATAAAAAGAAATACAATAATTTGTCTTCTTTTTTATTAACTTTTTAATTCATAATAGAATTATTTAGTTAAAGTTAACTCCCATAATTTACTTTCACTTTTACTTTGCATTCCATTCCCTTCTTATTGTTTTCCTTTAAGGTGTAACTAAAAGTATGCCTTTTATTTATGCGACTCCTTTTACTGCTGAAAATCAAACAAACTGATACTACCGGAAATGTAATATTTTGTACAAAAAAAAAAGAAAAAAACATAATAATAAACTTAATAAAACAGTTCATTTGCCACATTGAACAGTTTGAATAGTCTTTCATGTCATCAGCAATTATTATTGAATAGGAAATGTGTTCTATTTTGTCATGAGAACAAAACAAAGTTGGACAAATAGACATAATAAATGTCATAAAATTGTAACAAACACTATTATATTAACTAATAATAGTAGTAATATAACAAATTATAGTAACTTGTAGATATCAAGGCTTTGCTGCAATATAGTCATAACTCAAAAAAAAAAAAAAAAAAAAAAAATTAATTTTATAATCGAAAGTAATTGCTATTAAATTAAAGATCTACAAATGCGAAATTATAATTATTAGGCTTAAGTTAAGTTTTATTGAATTAATAAAAATTCAAATTATATACTATGAGATCGTAAAATTTTCAATTCATTATTCTAAGCAACAAGAGAAAAATTAACGTTCATTAATTTTACAATCTGCACTGCAGAACATAAACACACTATTTTCGGAAGCCATAACACTTTGAATCGTTAGTGTCCAAATGTTCAGCTGCTTCCGTTGTATATAAATTTCACCGAAAATATACTACAAGAGTTTAGTTTATTTTGGTAATATATAAAAATCACATGTCACGATGTTTGTTATCCGAAACGTCTCGACCGATTTTAATGAAATTTTTATGCATATTTTATAGGTATGAGATTAGGTTTTAAAGTATATTTTAAACCGTTAGTAGCAAGAGGTGTGGAGGGAGGGAAGAGATAGGGCAATTCCTATATTTACTAAACTATTAACCCAATTAAAAATAATCCAAAGCAATTTTGGAATTTTATACAATCGAAGAAGTCTACTTCAACTTATCCTTCTGTTATGCATTTTAATGAGAAATTTATAAGCTCGGGTAATGACATTGCTAATGCGTTTGCACTGTTTTTCAAATCAAATTTTGAAACTTGTGGTAACTTAATAGATCCTAATGTTTTGAAATTTATACAACCTATTGTTGATTTTGGTTATATTCAATTAACTGCTGGTGATATCTTAAATGGTATTAAAAATATCAAGAACTCTTTCGGTATTGATTAGGGATGGTTTTAGTTCCTTTTTTATAAAAAATTTTGCTGAAAGCTTAGCTGGACCTCTTCAGCACATTTTCAATAAATCCCTGGCGGAAGGTTGCTTTATTGATATTTGGAAAGTTGCTTCTATTACTCCGGTTTATAAAGGAGGTGATAAATCTGATATTTGTAATTATCGGCCAATTTCTAAGTTGTCAAATGTACCAAAAATATTTGAGCATATAATTAAAGAAAAGAAGAAGAAAAGATGTATTTTTCAATTATATTTGTAATGAACAGCATGGATTTTTTCCTGATCGGCCCACTGCTACTAATTGCGCAGTCTTTAATCATTTCTGTATTTCAGTCATTGAAAGACACAATCAAGTTGATGCAATCTTTATGGACCTTTGCAAAGCATTTTATAAGGTTGCACATAATATTCTGTGCTTCAAACTTAATAAGATGGGCTTTCATGGTACGTTTTCAACTGGTTGAGGTCTTATCTATCAAATAGAAAATACACAGTCGTCTTAGAAAATTTTGTGTCCTTACCATATACTGCTACTTCTGGTGTACCGCAGGGTAGTATATTAGGTCCGTTGCTGTTTTTAATTTTTATAAATGACATTGGAAATTCCTTTTCAGGTTCCAAGTTTTTGTTATATGCTGATGACCTAAAAATTTTTAAAGAAATAAGTTCTGATAATGATACCCTTACTCTACAGCATTGTATCAATCAAATATCTTCATGGTGTGATGTTAATAATTTATAAAATTTTACATTTATTTGAGCATGTACTCAAGTATTTATGTTTTAAATTTTATTTATTTGTTGCGGGTTAGCAATATCTAGCTATACCAATTCATCAGTAGATGTTTTTTTAAACATAAAGGGTAAAACATCTACTGATGAATTCACATTAGACACATTTTTGTTTAACAGCAAATAATTTTGTTTGCCATTACACAGCTGTTTTGCTGTTTGCCTCTAATATATATTTTATGGTCAGACTACGATAATGAAATATTTGACATTTTTCGTCAAATGTTTTCCCAATATGACCGTACCTTTAGATATGATAATTTATTTTATGTATCAACACATGGGAACTATGCTATGCGTGAACCTATATTGCGTGCATTAAATACATTAAATAATGTGAATAATTTTGTTAGAATATATTTTTCTTTGTCTGCGGATAATTTTAGAATATTTTTAAATTAACTTGTTGTTAGCCTGTAAGGATAGTGTTATCCATTGACAGATGGAACAAAATTATTTTGGCTTTTGAATGGCAGATGGCGCTACGTCCGCCTATCAAGATTGGAAAAATGGGTTGATGAGTGGGGAGAATGGTTCCCCCAAATAAGAAAATAGCTTCCGGGCGAAGCCGGTCCAATCATCTAGTGATGTATAAAATTCTCGTATTTTATTTCCACTTCTGTGTGCACAATATCATTCGTCAACCCTCGTAGCAACAAATTATTTTATTCCACTTTAAATTTTTGATGATCTTTGAGGAGCTTTCGCCCCCTCGAGGTCAAAAAGCAAAAATGTTATAAAAAAAATATTTTCTTTTTTTTAATACATGCCAATATTTTAATTGGGAAACCCGGTTTTTTCTTCTACTTTAACATCCATTTATGAATAATGCTGTCAATTTGCACCTTCCTTTGGTGGTGGGGATAATCAACATTTTATGGGAACAACTTGCCCACGATTTTTCCAAAAAATTTGTGGCACTAAACAGCAAGCAAATCCTTTCAAACAAAAAAGAAATTTGAAAATCATTTCATAGATGAAAGAGTTATGCGTTAACCAATATTTTGTAGGGGTTGGGGGGACAATTACCTCCACGATTAAAAAAAAAAAAATTTATGGGACTAAATTTCACGGAAACCTGGGGCCAAATTACGGCACTCGATATCGATCGAAATTTCAATACAATTTAAATATAAATTTCGATCGATATCGAATGCCGTAATTTGGCTCCTGATCAATCATTAAAAAAAAAATTATGAAAATCGGTCCATAAATGGAAGTGTTACTTTAGGGAAACAACTTTCCGGCGATTTTTAGTTTATAATTTTTATCTTTCACTTTGAGTCAATTTTCCGACATGTATTTTCATAAAAATTGAAAATTACCAAAAACATAACAGTAAAATATGCCTCCAAAAGTCATATGATTGCATTAAATTATATTTGTTTAAAAAAATCAAAATATCTAGTCTAATGCGGAAATTGAACCCACGACTGACAGTTTACAATAATTTGTCGTTTTTCGTTAGGGGATATTTTTAATTGGGGCCATTTTTCTCAAAAAAATGTATAATGAATCGTGTGCAAATTCGGTTTGGACACTTAAATTATGTCAGCAAAGAAGTGAAAACAATACATAATTTTTATAATAAAACCCTAATTATAATAAATATTGGTGAATCGGTCTGGTACCACTAAAAAATTGAGTACAGAGTTTCTTAAAAACCCAGACCGAAGCTAGAACTGCATAGCGCGATTTTCTATTGGCCACTCACGATTTTCTAATCAGCCAGTCAAGAACAGATTTGATAAATTCAACATAAATTGATTTTTAATAAACTTAAATTAATTAAAAATTAATTTTAAACCGGCCTAAAGTTAATGAATTTCAATTTGTATTTTTTTTTAATGTGCACTGTGCCGGAACTCAGGGAGAGGGATTGGGTTGAGAAGATAGATGTTGAAAATTTAGAAGACTTATGTTAATTTTTTTAAGGCAGTGTTGAGGCGCCTCCGGTGTTAAGTAGACGCATTAACTTTGTTAAGCTGTATTAGCAGGCATTTTATTAATTGTTTTACTTCGCCGATGTTTCTGCTAACCGACGAAGGAGGGCGATGTTGTGTACAGTAGCTTGGAACACCATCAATCGCTGTCGGAACAGTTTTTTAGTCACCAGTGCTATGCCTTCATCACTTAAATAGTCCGACAACAATTAATACAATGTCTCTCTAATGTAGATTAGAGAAATTAATGATGTTGATTGATTTGCTCTGGGTAGGGTTTGAACCCAGGCCCCAAGTCATTGTTTGCTTAGTAGTCAAATAATTGTACTTATCTTCACATCTTATACTTACTGGATTGGATTTATTCGCTAAGTGTATGAAGTAAAGTAAACTGAATTTCCTAAAAAAAAAACAAATTCTTCTTTCCTAAAGTGTTTAACGTTCCGCAGTTCAGAAATACGCAAGAACCCAGAATGTAATAGAAAATTAATTCCCTTTTCATTTGCCCAACCAAATCACTCCCAAAATTATAACCGGCATGTTCAGGCGATTATAATTACTTCCTTTTGCTTGTATATTGGCCCTTCCCACCTCTAGAAACAATCTATCTACCAACTACATAAGAAGTGAAATTTCCATAACATTTGTAGCAGCGCAGTTGTATTCAAATCGAAATTAAAACATTAAAAATGGTCCTAAATTGAAAAAAAAAAGAAAATGGCCCAAAAAGAAAATGTTTAAAAAGTACTTTTTAAGAAGAAGTATTTTCAAAAACAGTATCTAGGTATAAGAAACCCTAACTTTTTCAAAAAAGTACCTTCAGAAAAAAGTTGGAAAAAATACCTTTGAACAATTTTGCATATCAAAAAAAATTAAAATTGGTCGAGAAATTGTTCTTCTTATTTTCAATGGAAACATTTCAAGGTCATTTTTCAGTTTTTTATTCCGTTTTCATTTTTAGGTAACGATATATACGGCCTGTTTCACACTGTCGACAAGTCGATGTCGTTCTCCAATAAATTTAATAAATACTTTGTAAATAGCATTGAAACAATTAGAAATTCTATAGAGCGAGTGCAATATGTTAACCACCTAAATGTGATAAATACCAAATTTAAATTTCGCGCAATTAGTTTGCAAGATCTTGAACTTATATGTAAAGATATAAAAAATAAACCTGATTTCAATAATGTCTCCTCAAAAATAATAATGGACAACTGGAGTGTCGTGGGCAGAATAATATTGAACATTGTAAACAAATCCCTTGAAATGGGTGAATTCCCGGAAAGCTGGAAAATATCGTCAATAACTCCAATAGAAAAAGTTGCAAAAACATCAAAATGTGAAGAATTTAGACCAATAAATACGCTAAAAACGTTCGAGAAAATAATTGAAAAAGTCGTAAAACAACAACTGCAAAACTATTTTGAGCAAAACAATATATTTTCAAAATACCAATCAGGTTTTAGAAAAAAATTCTCTTGTGAGACAACAGTGAACTATGTTATTAATAGATGGAAATATGTTGAAAAAGACAAAAAAATTATGGCAGTGTTCTTAGACTTTAAAAGAGCATTCGAAACATTAGACAGAGATATCTTACTTCAAAAACTTTACTTGTATGGAATAGAAGGAACAGAATTAAAATGGTTTAAATCGTATTTATCAGGCAGAAAGCAAATTGTGAAATTTAATAATGTTAAATCTAAATGTATAAACAATGAATATGGTGTTCCACAAGGCTCTATTTTAGGACCACTACTTTTTATTATATATATAAATGAAATGCCAAATGTGTTACAAAAATGTGAAATAATTTTATATGCGGATGATACACTGATTTATACAGAAGGACACACAGATGAACAGTGCCATTACAACATGATAAATGATATAAATAGTGTGAATAAATGGCTAAAGATGAATAAATTAAAATTAAACGAAACTAAAACAAAACTAATGCAAATTAATATGAACAGTGAATTAGCTATCGAAATTAACGGCCAAAGAATAGAAAAAGTAGATAAAATTAAATATCTTGGTTTTATATTAGACAAAAAATTAAAATTCAATGAACATGTAGAATACATATGTAAAAAAATTGGTAAAAAAATAGGTTTCTTTAGAAGAATACGTAACAAGATTTCCACAATAACTGCTATTAATATATATAACGTAATAATAAAATCACATTTTGAATTTGGCTCAACAATCCTATATACCTGCTGCACGGTAACACAAATCGAAAGGCTCCAGAAACTACAAAACAAAGCTATGCGATCAATATTAAGATGTAACATTTATACACCAATAGGTTTTATGCTGAACACTTTGAAATGGCTAAACATAAAACAAAGAATCGAAATGAATACTCTTTATTTTATTCAAAATATGAAAATCGGAAACGCTCCAGAATACTTAATAGATCAACTATACTATGTTGGAGAAGTACAACCCTACCACCTAAGAAATGCTAATAACTTCAGGCTTCCACGAATAACAACAGCTGCAATGCAACGGTCTCTTTTCTTTAAAGGACTAAACCTTTACAATATGCTTCCTAATAATATTAAGAACGAAATAAATATCTATGTCTTTAGAAGAAAAATTGTAAATTTTATAAGATATAATATAAATTAGTGCTTTTTATTTATTGTTCTTTCATCAAAAAAATTATAAAATAATTTACCGATGTAAAAATTGTTATATTGTAATTGTTACTAAAAAAGTATTTTAAATACTACTAAATAAATACTACTACTACTACTACTTCTCTTATTTATATTGAAAACAAAAACAAAATATTTAAATTTGTTTTTGTTATTAATATAAATAAGAGAACGACATCGACTTGTCGACAGTGTGAAACAGGCCGTTAGAATCCATTTAACCTTTTGTATAACATTGTAGTAATGCTCTAAAATCATCCGGTTGCCTTTTACAAAAGTATAAAGATACAAATAAATAAATATTAACTAACAACAGCAGTAATAAAAAAAAAACAACAACAAAAACTAGAAAAAAAGAAAACTTAGCCATGCAACAGAATCTATTCATTAACACACCATAAAATAAACGAGAATGTTCAACAAATAGAAAGATAATAATAAGAAAATGAGTAATTTGATATGCTCTTTATATAAAAGCTAAATAAACTTTCCCTTTCCCCAACACCCAAAATAACTCAACACAACCCACATCTATACCCTGTACACCCTTAAAACAGACCCTCTTACTTTACAATTGTAAGGCAGACATAATGATGGTACGTATATACATACGTACCGTGACAAAATATAGCCAACAACAAACACACACATTTGTTTCGAAGACAGTGCTTTTTCTATTTAAATTGTTGTTTTGCTAATCTGGAATATTTCTATGAAAACCAAGCCATTCATTTTAATTTCTTTCTATCGAAATATTAGAAATTACTGATATCAGGTCCATTTTAAAAAATCAAATACTCCTCCGATAATACTCCGATAGCTTATATTATTTCTGAATAGAACTTAAAAAAAAAAAAACAAAAAAAAAAAAAAAAAAAAGAAATCCCAAAGAAATTGCAAAAAATCCAATATAAGGGATTTTATGGTATTTTCGCAATATATGTCTCAGAAAATTGATGCTGTAGAATTTTTATTTACCACATTTTCGGCTAAAAATAAACTTCAAGTTGAGACAGAATGTAGTACTTGTTACTGCGAAGCAAATAGAAAAATAATTTGGTGCAGATAATATATTTGAAAATTCATAAAACTATACCAGACCTCTTGGTGGCAATATAAATTGCTTATTGCAAACACAGGCCTTAAATTTGATATTCTCAATAAGATAGATTTTTAAACACTAGCACGTTCAATTCAAAAAATTTTTTAAAAAAGAAAAATTCTGTTATATGCTCTAAAGTAATACCTTTGAAATCTAAATAACTTATAGGCTAGGGCATATTTTGTGAAATAATATTTATTTACAGAAGTTAACGAGATATTGTAGGTGAAAATAGGTTCATTAGTTTGGGAGCTATAAGCGTTTTAATACATTTCCACGTATTACTCATGCATGTAAGTTAACAAAATAAAAGGAAAAATGCATATCCTCCAACTGGTTTTTCCAAAGATCAGTAACAACAATAAGACTTTCTTTTTTTTTTTTTGGTTTGATGTGAGAGAATTGTAGGAATGTTAAGTGAGCAGAAGGAAGGAGAGCTCAGTAAATATATTTAGCTCATTGGAAGGTATTTTGGTTGTTGGATATAACTGTACTATTTTATATTTAATACGTATTGCGAATACAAGCAAAAGTACCATTAATTAATTGTAGTTGTTGTTTTTTAGTGGTTGACGTTTTCATAATTTCTCTATCAACATAAAAAAAATTATTTGCCTCCAGAATACGGTCGATTGTGTAGGCCGTTGGCTATACTACTTGCGAAATTTTGTTGTAATACCCAAATGATTACCGTAGTTTATATTTCTAAAAAAAAAAACCAAACAAAACCGGGAAAAATCTTTTATTTTTAAAATTTTAGTTTAAAAGTTTCATAAACACGACGATCCACCTATGGGGGTCTCGTGGCTCCTCTCACGCCTTAGATACAAACTATAAACTCAAACTCAGTCGAATCTTCTCAAATTTTGTATATAATTTCATTTGGATCGAATTACACATTTAAAAACAAGATTTATAGCCATATATTTTCTTAAAATGCCCTACTGTGCAATATGTATAGGCAATCCGAAACTAATTAGACTTGAAGAGAAATTGAGTGGTAATATTCTACCGACTATTCGGTCTTTAAAACCAGAGCCTATTTAAATTTCCAAACTTATCCCTACAAAAATAACTTTCACCGTTACATTTTCCTCCCAGCTGTCAAAACAAATGCAACAATGTTCTTAAATAAATATATAAAGAAAACTAGCCTAATTTGTGACAGTTCTGAGTTGCACAGCTGATGATGACGTAGGCTAATTAGGCTACCTGGTAATAAATCGCTTTGGACATTTGTATGATAGTTTACTATAGAAAATTATGCAACATGAGATTCATTCCATTTTTTTTTGTAGACCTGTGTAATCGATGTTTATTTAAAATGTTTTTATTATGCTTTTTTACGTTTTCGTTTTTTAAACTTAATTTACTATACATATTTAGTTTAATCTTTGCTCTTGCAAAATTTATTTCAAAGTATTCATCTCTTTTATCTCAATAAAAATTGTTAAATAAAGGTAACAAAAGCTAGTGTTATTATATAATTAAGAAAAGGAACAAAGGAAGAAAAAAAAAATACTAATGAATGGAATGCAAAGATGACTGATAAGATTGATGGCTGGTTTAGTTAATAGTAGTTATTTTTGTTGTTGTTTTTCACTGTTGTTATCGGCAACTGTAAAAGGATGTTTCACTGAGTGTGTAAATGCGCCAGTCAGGCCTTTTTTAAATGACATGATGTACTACTGAGTGTATACTTAAAGATAAGATATTAATTACATGCTGACAGTTTGTCAAACAATTATTTTCAATTAGAAAAAAAAAGTAGAAAATATTAGAAATTTGAAAAAGTTCATACTTAACTACATACTTACATACATTCATATATAGATATTACAGTACAATACGCATATAAGAAACTCGTTTATAAGAAAAACTCGGCTATAAGAAACACTTTTCCAGACACCATGCACATTTCCATATAACTACGTGCTAAATAATCCTTATATAAGAAACTCGCTTATAAGAAAAACTCTGCTATAAGAAACAAATTTTTATGAAAAATTACATTCCTTCCATAGAAAATTGTACGTGTATAAGAAAGTATTCTCACAATGAAAATTTTTTCAATTTGGGGAAAAATAAAAATTTTTTTGATTATGTTTTACAATTTACATCTGTGAACACTGGTCCAAATGTCAAATGAAGTCGTTCATTTTTGTGAAATCAGCCGGCTTCGTTGTTTTTTTTTTTTGTACAAAATAATCATATCTATTCCAGAAAACGCGTCGAAGAAGACGCATATAAGAAAATATCTTTCCTATATGCGTGTTACATATATAAGAAAATATCTATATTTTCAATTTAATTGAAAAGTTAATTAGCTCTATTAGAAAAAAATGAGTGACAATTGATACTTTAGAGAATGTTAGGAAATAAATTTATAAGATCTAGATAAAGAATTTCAAAAATTCTTTTTAATTACATTTGAGAAAAAAAAACGAAAAAAATCGAAAAAATGTTTTATAAATAATGTTTGAACTCTAAAAATATTTTTCTAGATTTTGCTGGAAACTGTATTTTGTTCTTGAATAGTAATATTTGTTTGGCTTCCTATAAGGAACATACAAACAAAGAAAGTAACAAACAAGCAGTGTAGTGGGGATTTTTCCCCAAATTAGGTGCCGTAGCTGCTGTTTGGGGAGAATGCTGCATTTCTGTAGCTTGTAAGAAGTTCTCGCATCGAAAATAATCGTTCTTGTCGAACGATATTTTGTACGATGACTCACAGAATACTGTGAAAGTTCACATCGGAAATTTATTTTAGAGGAGGTTAAAATTTCCCAGCTCTGTCCTGTACTTGCAGCATATCGGTGTATAAAACTATGTTTTCTTTACATCTGTGGTGTAGGGTATGTTCAGCAAATTTGTAGAAAATCTTATGGCAAATAGTTTTTGACCACATATTAACCCTCTAACTCACCCGCATAACGGCATTCTGTGCCTTTATTGTAACAAATCGGGGATAAAATGTTTTACAAAAGTCTTGGCCATAAAATTTTACTGCATATATCGGAACACACCAAAACCCAAAACTTAGATAGATAGATAGATAGATAAGTAGATAGATCTGGTCCAAGGACCGGCACTGCGACACCTGTTGGATCTTTTGTGCCATGGATCTCTAAAAATTAAACCAAGCTCTGAATGACTCTCCTTATGAAAGTCAGCACAAAGCTTGGAGAAGCCCGCCTAATATCCTCCGAACGCACAAATTCAGAAAGAAAAACACGCCTTCTATTATTACATAAGACTATACATTCACAAAGAATGTGTGCCGTTGTCTCATCCTCTTCCATGCATAAACGGCACAAGGGTGAGCGAACTAGTTTACTTTTCCAGAGATGATAGTTCAGTCCAAAATGACCGGAGAGGAAACCAATAACTAGGGTGACCTCTATGGCCAGGTATCCAGAAGATGGAAACCTTGTTCCGTACCGATAGCTTCTGTAGTGAGTCAAAGCACTCTAAAACAAGCTTAGAACGGAATTCCCATGAAACTAAGGACTTAAGGGCAGCCTGACTATCAGAAAAGATAGCTACATGCGCGCCTTTAATGCCTCTGCTTAAATTAATGTCAACACATTTGGTGATTGCCTGTATTTCCGCCTGAAATACCGTGGGCCATTTACCCATGGCCAGTGAGATTTTCACGTTGGGTCCACAGACTCCAGCGCCTACTCCATCTAGAGTTTTGGATCCATCCGTATACCAATATAAACTTCTGGAATCCACAAAGGGACCTTTGCCCTCCCACGTGGCCCTAGACGGAATTGTGACATTGAATCTTCTGTTGAATCTAAGTTCACAGATTATCCTGTCGCTAGGCATCCCTAATAGCCCTCTGCAGGACAATGTATTCAGGATCGATGAATGCCCGTTGCCAACACAGCGAGCAGAGTTACCGATACCCATCCGATAAGCGGCCATTGCCGCAGAGGATCTTATAAAGATTTGTATGGGTGTTAACCCAATCAAGGCCTCAATGGCTAAAGTTGGACATGATCTCAATGCACCTGTAGCAAGAAGACACGCCAGTCTCTGGACCTTGCAGAGTTTGTTCGTCGCCGTGGTCTGCAGAGTCTTCTGCCACCATACCCAAAACTTAACACAAACACCAAAAACAAATCAAATTAAAGATTTCCCATTAAGGGATAATTTAGTTATTAATTAGAATTAGTATAAGAAATTCTTTCAAAAATTCTTAAGGTCGTACTTTTATTTTACGACAAATAAATTTGTTTAAATATTGTTACCAAAAACTTTTATATCAAATTGATACAGAAAATTATATATTATATTTTGGGATAAAATGGGGAATTTGTAGTTTTGAATGAACACCACCCACCAGTCTTTAAATTGGGGACACTATTAATTATCCTGGCTACACAGTAAACAAACAAACAAAAATACAAATACAGATTTATATTTTATAGATACCCTGCAGTCGGCGTAGCTAGCGAATGACTAGCGATTTCGCTAGCTACCAGTATATGCCATTTCTAACTAACGGAGTCTTATAAAACTGCCCACATGTTAAGGTATTTCGCCAATAAACTTTCGTAGTTAGAAAAATGGGCAGTGCCACTCCCATATAAAGTAATTTGTGTTTTTCAGTTATTGCTACGTCGATTCGGGTGAAAATTTGACAGTAAAATTCCGTGATTAGAGAAGTGAGCACTGCCACTCCCAAAACCAACCGATTCTTTTGAAACTTCACATACATATATTGACAAAAAACTTTAGTAATCACAAAAATGGACATTGCCCCGTCCAAATAATTTGTAGCTAGAAAAGTAGGTGCATAAAAGCTAACTATTAATTAACAATTTCTACGATCTAGTCGATTTTTATGAAACTTAAACACACATTGATTTTGATCTTCATTGATAGTAAAATTTTGGTTTTAATTAATAATTTTTGGTAGGAAGTGTCACGCCTATTCAAAGCTAATTAGATTTTCCATTAATTCTTACTAAGTCGATTCTTACAAAAAGTTTTCAAACACATTTAAGTTTAACGGCAAACAAAATTTTGTTATTGGCAAAATGGACACTGGCTGTCATGCAAATTAAATCTTTTTAAGTTTTAGATATTTTAAATATATAAATCGTTTTTAATATAACTTTGATCTCAAATCCAAGTTCAGGCTCCTCCGACAGTGTAAATAAATAGTTACAAAAGCGTATTTATAGAAATGTATTGTTTTTTTTACATGAATTTGTGCAAAAAAACTAGAATATATTTTTTTTATTTATTTAACATGTTTTTGAATTTTTGTTTAATGAGTTAATTGTCCTTTTTCTTCGCTCCTTACTGCCATTTTAGTTCGCTTTACTCTGCTTATTTGTCTCCCTGTGAGTCTGTTTTATTCCAATGTTATTTAATTTGCTTTCCTGTCTTTTTGTTTACTTGGTGTTATTAAGTTTTTATTTGTTTTATGCTGTTGCTGCTTGCTTTTTTTGGTCTGCTCTCATTTACCAACGGGATGTTTGTTGAATTATTAATAAAGAATCAGAAGCAAGAAAACGAAAGAACATGCAACACAACTGAAATGAGGTTAATGTGGAACACACCAGCCTTGTAAATATCAAAATGGTCGGTTGGTTGGTTGGTTTGGTTGGCTGATAGTTAAAATGGTCCTTCGGTCCGATGAATATGTTGACTAAATTTTATGGGTTACTAGGCTGTAGAAATGGTCTTCAGTACACAAGAAAAACAAAATAAATAAGACAAATAGAAATATTAACACAACTGTGCCTATTTAGTACATTAAACTGCTTTGGCACAGCAGGTTTTAACTGATGAGACTGTTAACATTAACAGTTTTATCGCAGCCGGTGGCAGGTTGATGCATCTTTTTGTATCCTTTATTTAAAAATTTATCAGTTGTATCCCCTACAATGTCCTTTTGATTAACAAAACCAATTACTTTGTGTGTGATTGCGTGTGTGGTTATTTAAGACTAGGCGATGGTTGTATTTTAATGTTTGCATAATGTTGCCTATTTTTAGGCGTGAAAATGAGTTCAATCAACTTGTTAATGAGTTTAATTGAGTATGAAGTGTGATCCAATTACTTTTTAATGGCTTGTGTTTGTTTTTGCTCTAACAGTTGGAAGCTCACTCACAGAGAGTAAGTAATTAAACAAATTGTGTATTAAAACATACCAAGTTAAATGTTGACATGTATGACTCAAACTCAGAGTCTTTATCGTTAACTAATGCCAGATGGTTCAATCAATGATGATATTTATAGTGAAACCAGCGGCAAAAGTTAATTTCAGCGTAGCCAATAATTGTGAGTGTACATGTACATCTATATGATTCTCTTTATATGAATGGATCAAAAAGAAGATTAGTTGTGTGTATTAAACGTTAACCTTCGTGCTGATATTCCAACCCTTAATGCTTTTCCTTTTAATATCTCGAACGCGTAACAACAATTAATTAACAACAATTAATTAATTAACAATTAATTTAAAATTTTAATTTAAGCCATATATAGAGCTTTCTTTACAAGAAATGTTTTGTCACGGGCTTTAGGGAGTTTTAAATATTTTCTTGATCATTTCAGCTAACACGTTAGTGTTAATTACTTTTAAGCTTGATAAAAATCAAAGCTTAATCACTATACGACCTAGAAATCGCTTGTAAAAAGCTTACCTATGTAAGCCTTAAGCTTAGAAAAGTGTTGTGAATACAATTGTATAATTGTTTAACAATTACAACTGAATCTTGTAGTGCTGGCAAAGTATTGAGTAGTGGGTACCGAGTATCGAGTATTTGCCCTTTTTTTTGGATACTCAATACTCAGAAGTAGTTACTCAATACTTTCAGAGTTGTATTTGTAAGCAGTTGAGTGGCTAAAATAGTGTATAAAAATATATCACTGTACAGAAAGACAACAATGTGTAAGCTAAAAAATTAAACCAACCGCCGAAATAAAGCTGTCAATAAAATAGAACAACCATAAAAAAGTATTAATTTTCCAAAGAAACCTTATATGCATAACTACATTTTTTTGAGAACAATTAAATTATTTCTTAAGTTGTTAACGTTGAATTAAAAGTTAGCTTTACATTTATTTTTGATTTAATAATAAAAGACACACAAAACCAATAATAGTGAAGATCTATTTTTAATTTTTAAAGAAACTACTTCAATTTGCAGATAAAAACTATGCGTTACAAATTCAAAAAATCCGTTAAAAGTATCGAGTAGTATTGAGTACCCAAATGAAAAGTATTGAGTATTATTGAGTAATGAAAAATAGTAGAATTTGCCAGCACTAGAATCTTGGTATAATATTGCTTTTCGAAATATAGAATTAGTTTCGAGGAAAATAGATTTATAATCACTATTATAATAAACTTATAATAAGCTTACATTCGTAATCTAATATATAAAATTCTTGTGTCACGATGTTTGTTATCGAACTCCTCCGAAACGGCTCGACCGAATTTAATGAAATTTTTTAATGCGTATTTGGTAGGTATGAGAATAGGTTCTAAGGTATATTTTAAATCGTGGGGGGAGGGAGGGGCAATTTCTGTATTTCCGAAACGGCTTGACCGATTTTTATGAAATTTTTTATGCATATTCAGTAAGTCTGAGAATCGGCTACTATCTATTTTTCAAACCGCTATGGGCACGAGGATGGGCGGGAGGAGGCAATTTCTGTATTTACTAAACTATTAACCCAACAGATGGCGCTATGTTTGCCTCATAATTATTTTTGTTGTTGAATGACAGATGGCGCTATGTCCGCCTCATGCAGGAGAATCGTCGTCGTTCAAACAGAACAAAATTATTGTTTAGTATTTTTTTCATCGGCGGTCATCGTCACACACTTCGGTTTTTTTTTAATACAACACCCAAAATATGCACTAGAAATATTTTGTATGGCAAAAAAGCGTTTGCCGGGTCATCTAGTAATTTTACAGTCGACTAAGAAAAATTAGTTTTCATTAGAAAATGTATTTTTAAGTTTAAAAAAATGCAAAATTCTTTATGGAATTTTTCTTTCTTTTACCCACTTGTCACACAGATTGCTTGTCTACTTTTGGCGACCTAAAGGCAAGATTAAGTCCTCCTTACAATAGGCACGCAGGCTCCCCACACTATTATTTATTTCTAATACTGCCAAATAATTTAAAATTAAATTTTTAATATTTCTTCTATTTTAGAACAAAAATTAAACATGGCAAATGAAAACCACTGAAAAATTTCAGTTTGAAAAAAAGTAAATCCCAAGATTAATTCTAAAATTTCTGTGTTAGTACCGTAAGAGTAAGTGAGAAAGATAGAGCTTTGGCTGGCGGTGTTATTCTTTCATTACATCTATTATTTATTTATTTATTTACATTAATTCCCATCGCTACAGCTGTTAGAAGAAAAATGCCGGAATTAAATTAGTACAGCTTGAATTATTTAAACATTTTTGGATTCACTTTTTCTTGGCGAATGTTAATTAAATTTTCCTTAAACAAGCTTTTATATATATTTTGCTCATAAAACATATTTCATCTAATCTCTAGAGCTTTCTCTATATGTGTATTTTTTTTTCTTCTTAATCCGAACATGTCCTCTTATATTCATTCGTCTGTCTGCCTTTGTATACTTCGTTCGTAATATAAATCCTTGTTTTGCTACAAGAACAACCAACATACGTAAAATAAATGCAAAACGTGTTGTAATATGGAACCTACCAACTACACCCACTCTTCCATCTACCTTGTTGCCGATGATGAGACCATTAACCGAAAAATAAACAAAATTCTTGAACAAATAGTACAGACAAGGATGATGATAAAGGAAAAAAAAAATAATAAAACATTTATTTATATTTTATATTTATATTTGCTAACAAAAAGTAATTTTCAAAACCTGTGTCATAAAAATGTTTTTATCATGTAGAATGGAAAATAGAAATATACTTCAAGTTGTTAAAAAGAATTGTTAACTTCTTATCATGCGAAAATTCGAATTCTATTCAAGTTAATTTAAAAATATTTTTTTAAAGCAGAGTTCACTGTTTGTTGCAAATGGTCTTGCAAAAGTGTACTTGCAATATATTTTAAAGTATTTATGAAATCTAACGCCAACTCAATTAAAAAAACCCATACTCTTTTGCTGTGTAAATTAAGAGGAGAGGAGTGAAAGAAAGCTCTAAAAAGCTTTTCATGTTGGCTTTCATGACAATCTGGGAAGAATTTTAATTTAAAAAAATTTATTGCGAGTTGCAAGTGTATTGTTTTAGTGGGGATTTTTAATAAAAATTTTGAAAATTTTCGTCTATCAAGCTTTTTGGAAAGCTTGTGAGCTTTTTGTTTTTGGTATCTATATGCTTTCTAAAAATTTAAGTAAATCATTTAATAAATATTTGATTTGAGATATTGTGCCAATTATATTTGGAAACTTATATTTTGAAAATAAACCTTAAAAGTTGTAAAGCCTACTACTGTCGCTCTTGTGAAATCCTTAAATTATTTTTAATTTATCGTGCGAATCTACGAAGTTTTGTATCTTGTAAAATATGGTTAAAACGTATTCATGATTTGTTATAAGCACTAAAGAAAGGCACGTTTGTAGACACGCTTTGCACATAACAAAAGTATAAGTAAATAAATAAATAAAATAAATGATTATTAAACTTTAAAAAAGCTTTTGTGATGTTTTCCTTATGCGCTTCATAAGATTTTATATAAACAAACATTTAAATACTGTATAACGTGCAGTATATAACTAAAGCTTTTAATGTATACAAAAGCTTTTGAAATCATTTCTTTAACAACTTTTTAAAACTACAATTATCAGAAATTAAAAAAAAAAAATTATAAATTTTAAAGTCGTTGTAAAATTAATTTTTCATTGCCATTTCGGAAATAGCTGAAAATGAAGAGAAATTCTAAACAGCTGATTTACAACTTTTGAGTTTTTTTGCATAGTTTTTTTTTTTTAGTTTGTAAATTCTAAGATAAGGATAATTGTAAACTTTAATGAGTATAAGTTTCCTTTAATTACGGATAATTTTGATCATTCATGGTTTTCAAAAGCTTCTTCTTTTTGCAAGGTTTTCTTTTCGATTTTATTTGGGTTCTGTAAAAATAACTGCACATAAAAACGTTTAACAAAAATCTAAAGCTAAATATAAAGCTTTGCAATGAAATAACTGTTTTAAAGATCAAAAACAGAAGAAAAAGTTGTGTGTTCAAAGCTTTTTAAAATCCTTTGAAATGGCACAAAACCTCTGTAGCTTTTTTTATCATTAAGATAAATTGCTTTTAGAATTTGCAATGCTAAATTATTAATTATTTTAACTTCTAAAATATATATTTTAAATGAAAAAGTGAAACATATTCTAAAATTTTGGTAGTCGATGCTTCATGGTTGATGGTTCCTCAGAGCTGTAGGTAAAAATTATACTTTTTTTTAATCCAAGCATTAAACTGTCGCATTTGTGTGCAATTGATTTTCAAACGTTTAATTTTTTAGAATTGTTAAACTAGTAGCAAATATTGGCCTCGTATAATTTGAAATTTTAAAACTTCTATTTTCGTTTTGGTTAAGAAAAAAATCACATTGAGAAGCTAAAATTATCCTTAAAGAAATAAAAAAAATACAAAGCTTTTAAAAACAGCTTTCAGCTATTTGTAGCAATCTAAAGCAATTAGTAATCTAAATTGAATTCTACTTGAATTAATATCATCAAAATATATTTTTAATGAGTAAAAATTTTTCATATATTTGTTTGCAATTTTACACTAAAAGCTAAAAATAAATTTGAAAGGAAATCGTTATATTGAATACAGGATGCCATGAATGAAAAACTACTGCAATTACTATATCTTTAAAATTTTTTCTATGAAAACAATAATCCTTTTTTACATGGAACAATGGCCATAGAAAATAATTTTTTTTACAGCATTTTGTTCATTTCACCGCCTCCAGTTAACGCATTTGTGGTGTATTTGTGTTTTTGTTTCACGTGGCCGGTGAAGGACTTTAGTACTCTGTCGTATTCTATTGAATTTAATTATTTTTTACTACGAAAATTAAAATATTTTTAATTAAAACTTTTTTTCTTACTTATTCTTTTACAACATTTATGTAGAAGTGTGCTTTGTTGCTTTGCATTAAAACATAATTAACGAATAAAAAAATGTTATTTTGGCGGATTTCTCTAGGGTAAAAAAAATTTAATTTGTAAAGGACATTTAGGTAAAAGAAAAAGCTTTAAGGACATAAATTTCACCTGTTTGTATTTATTTACCGAAAACAAAACAGAAACTTGTTAAAATTAAATTAATTTTCTATCCCTTGTTACAGTTTGTCAGGATACGCTGTGTTTCATTGGTTGATTTTTATACAGTGAATAAAGTTCAAACTGCAGTTTTCAAAGTAATTTTTTAATTTAAATCAAATTTATTTAGCAAAATTAAAGAAACCCGTTTCTAGCGATGACAATAATAAATAATTTTTGAATAAAAAAAATCAACGCATTGCCCGTTTTTTTAGTCGTTTTGCTTTATAGTCCCGGGATTTTAATATCTTTATAAAGTTTCTGAGTTTCTGAGGCTAAGTAGAAGTAATTGAAAGAATTGTTTAATTCGTTTGAGCGTTGCGCTGCCCACTTTTCTGGTCATCATTTTATATTTTCACAAGAACAACATGTGTGTGGTAAATTTTCATTAAAACCTTTTACTAGAACTATTTGAAAAAGAAATTTTACTCTGCAGAGGCGTGGCTATGTCCACTTTATCAATCACTATTTTCTGGCTTTACGAGTACTTAATGCCTGTTGTGGGCCTGCTTAAATAAGGATCGTTTAAATGAAAGCATTTGAAAAAGATTACTTACTTTACATGGGCGTGCCCTGCCCATTTTAAGAGGAACTTAATATGTAAATTTTCATTGGAATTGCTTAAATAGAAGTAGATGAAAAATAATACGGTATTTTATGCATGTGGACGCGATGCTGCCCAATTTGCAACGGCAGCAATATGGAATCCAATCACATTCCTTCATTTAAAAAATTAATGAAGTCGGCTTCTAAATAACAGAGTTTTGCCGGAGCACACATACATAAAAAACGAAGGCGTTGTGATAACCTTCAAAAGAGAAGCACATTAATTTACAGATCCGAAAATGAAAAAATCATCATATTTAAAAATCTATAACAATTTATTTCTCATTTATGCAGCTATCTCTGTTTGCCGACCACTGGCTTAAATTAACTTGAAATTTGTGTACCTCTAGACGTAGGCGTATGATTAATATTAATTCATTAAAACTTGAATTCATATTGACGTTATGTTGCCCTCCTTACAATGGCAGCAATATGGAATCAAATCCTTTCGTTAAAAAATGTATGAAATCAGGTGTATAAATGGTAGAGTTGAGCTGGAGCACACATACATAAAAATAGAAATAGAATTGATAAACTTAAAAAGAAAAACACATTAATATATACTTGATTGATTGATTGATTGATTGATTGGTTCTCGGGAAAACATGCAGGACACTGCGACCATGAAGATCTATTGTATCCCCTGCCAGGTGCTATAGCACCTCAGCCAGACCCACTTTCCTAAAGAATCTCAAAATTGCCAGTGGTTCTAGCATTGGCAGTTCCCAGTCCTCCAATAGGTGCTTGCCCAATTGGCTATGTCTTCTGTGGCACAACGATTCACAGTCCTTCAGAACATGCTCTGGAGTTTCATCCTCATAATCACAGAATCTACACAGGCTATTTCTCTCAATGCCAAGTCTGTTGAGGTGTTTTCTCAGTCTACAATGGCCTTTGAGGAAGCCTGTGAGAATCCTTAGATTATTTTTACTCAGGGACATGAGAGCTATGAATCGTTTCTGGTTATACGTTCCAATCATTAGCTTTGCATGCCTTAAACCTGAGAGATTGAACCAGAGGTGATCCCTGGTATTCTTAATCTCCGTCGATGTATCTACGCGGATTTTATCCGGTCCAAGTCCACAAAACGGTTCCGGTCCGACCATGGGTGTACTAGCCCCTTTCCTGGCCAGTTCATCCGCCTTTTCGTTTCCTACCACTCCACAATGTCCGGGAACCCAGTGGAGTGTGACCTTATTCATGCTGCTTAGCTGATTTAACTTTATGCGGCATTCCCAAGTCAACTTAGAGGTGAACTCATGTGAACTAAGCGCTTTGATTGCAGCCTGACTGTCCGAGAAAATGACTATTTCTCTTCCTCTGTAGCCCCTGTCGAGATTAAATTGTGCACATCTCTCAATGGCATATACTTCCGAGTGAAAGATGGTAGGGGTTTTTCCCAAGGACTCATAGTAGCTAATCCTTGGTCCTACGACTCCCACCACTGAACCCTCCAGCGTTCTGGAACCATCAGTGTACCACCTCATGGTGCCAGTTCCAAGGGAGCATCGGTAATATATACTTCCGACCACGAAAAAAAAAAATCATAATAAATCGCAGATGGTCCATCCGTTGAGTCCAATTTTCGATGACTCGTTCGAGCATTTCGACTGGTAACTGGCGAATGACACTCGTGATGTTTTCCTCCAAGGCCTGAATCGAAGCGGGTTTGTCCGCAGTAAACTTTAGACTTTACATATCCCTACAGGAAAAAGTCTAAAGGTGTGATATCACACGATCTTGGTGGCCAATCGACCGGCCCAAAACGTGAAATTATGTGCTCACCGAAATGTTCTCTCAATAAATCCATTGATTGATGCGATGTGTGGGAAGTGGCGCCGTCTTGCTGAAACCAATTGTCGCCGAGATCTCGAGCTTCAATTTCAGGCATCAAATAGTCGGTTATCATGGCACGATAACGGTCGCCATTGACGGTTACGTTCGCACCAGCATCATTTTTAAAGAAATATGGACCGATGATTCCACCGGCTATATTTTCCTCACAGCGTGATTGACGTGGTCTATTCGGTCGAATATTATCCAATAATGAATGCTGGGTCTCAAAATGGGTGATGGTGTTGCGAATAGTACGCTCAGTACGCCGATTATGTTGACCATAAGTTGAGCGAAGTGCACGAAATACATTCCTCACAGAACGTCAATTTTCGTAATAAAGTTGAACGATTTGTAAACGTTGTTCAGGCGTAAGTCTTTCCATTATGAAATGCCAAACAATACTAAACAAAAATAACATGACAGCATGACACGACTCACACGTGATCTATCAAAAAGAGGTGATTGAAAAAAATATCTATACTTGGATCACCCAAGATGGATTTCTCTGTTTCTCGACCACTGGTTTAAATTTGTGTATCTCTAGACTTAGACGTATGATTTATATTAATTTATTAAAACTTGTATACGTATCATTATTTTCCACATTTTAATACATTTTTAATAATAAATCCTTAAATGACAAGTTTTAAAAATATTTTAAAAAGCATTTTCTTGTTTATTTCAAGTTTTAATTTGCAAATGCTTAAAATGCATTTAAATGCATTTCTTTATATTTAATGCATTAATGTCACCATTTTACATTGTCATTATATTTTAATCCACTTATAAGCATACATGCGTGCATATGTATACGTATATATCCACATACACATACATACATCAAAGTGAATAATTAATTAGAGATTTTTAAAACATTAATTTCCATTATAATATTAATTGAAAGATAAAGTTATAAGTTTTAAATTCAGTTAAGCTGCTTAATAATGTTGCTGTGTTTTTTTTTCGATAATAACTGAACTAAAGAAATCATTATCCACTGAAAAAAATGTATCTTATATTTTGGAGAATTTATTTTTGTCGTTAGGAAGTACAAATTTCGCCTTTTACTGGAAAATTTTTCATAAATTATAAGAAAATATTTATTAAAAACTAGTTAAGTATTTATCCAAAAATTTGTAAAAATTTGCATAAGACAATGCCTTTTAATATAATTGTATATGGGGGTCATTTCCTTTCTATGTGGTTTTTGATCTCGCTAAGTGCTTCTCATTGTAGTATTATTCCCCGTATGTGGCGCTTCCTGAACCGTCCGTGTGTTTCAACGAAGCTCTTGATATCGTCCTGTTATGCTTTTTTGTTGGAGTGTTTTAAACCTTTTAATAAAACCCGAGGTCTATTGGGATTCGAACCGAGGTAGTTCTGCTAAGTCGATAGGCAGTCTACCCACTACACTACGATAACTTGTTACCTCCCACCAGCCACTTTCATAAGTACTAAATTCGTAATTTCTTACATTAACAAAAATATATTTTTTTTTATAAATTGAGCCGTTTATTTTAAAAGTGGCATAACTCGCTTTTTCAAAAAAATCGACCTAATGGCACCAATAAATAAAATTGGACGGTATCTTTCCATTTGTAAAACATTTGCGATCAAAAAAAAATGACATGCCACTTTCAAAATAAACGTCTCAATTAGAAAGTGATGAACTAAAAAGAATTAAACTTTTTTTCTTAAATGTATTGGATAATTTTCCAACTTAAAAAAGAAAAATTTTGAACTTTAATTGAGGACAAACATTTACTGCCTGTTCGCCGATATCGAAGAAGTTCTTTCTTTCCAACAATTAAATATAAAAAAACCAAATTTTTGAATTTGCCTCTGTTTCAAATGTATTTGTTCTAAATTTATTCTAAATTTGAATAAAATTATCATTAAATTATTAAATTTTTTTTAAACTATTTTGAACGAAAATTTCTTTCTTAAATTTAGTTAGGACATGTCTTTTTTATGAGTGCAGTCCGACATTATTTCGTAATAACCTTATTTTAATTTATAAGTCAATTATGTTTATGAGATATACTGCTTTTGCTTTAAATCATGTTTGACACTTTTTTTTTAATGAAGATATTCAACAGTTGTTTGCTGTTATAAAAACAGGTGGATAATGATAAGAAATTAATAGCATTGAATACAAAACCACAGCAAATGTTTAATAAACTATACTTTGTATATGCATGTCTTTACATGCATGTGTTTGTACAACAATCTATGTATATGGATAGTGTTTACAAATACAAATAAAATGTGATATATGTAAGTATGTATATGTGTATGGCGATATAAAGACACCCGTTGTTTGCGCCATTTATTGACTATTAAAAATGTATAGTCAATTTATATTAACTATGACTTACAGAGAATAGCTACATACATACATACTACAATAGTTATTCATAGCCAAGCATAAACACGCACATGCATGTTTAAGCATGCATGCAATAATCGTACTTTTTTGTTAGTTTTTGTAGAAATTATTAAAACGAAGGGAATTCCTTTTTAATTATTAAAATTTTAATGATTTTTAGTAAAATCCTTAGAATGATTATTACTACGCATACTTTGTAGTAAAACGAATAGAAGGAGTCAACTTTATAAATTTGTTAGGACGATTACAGAAAGCAATTAAGTAATTTTACAAAGTTTTAATAATCTAACTGATGTTTGAAAACTAAAATGAGGACATATGAAAGTAATTGGCCAGAACACCAAGTCAACAAAGGATTTTTGTCTTTTAGATATCGTCAACTATTTAGTTTTTTGCTTGAGAAAAAAAGAAGGATTGTGGCAAACGTTTAAATTCATCGTGTAGTTTGTTTATACATACATATATGTATATTTTTATTTCTTTTTATATGTATATATTTTTTAACTTATTGAATTTAAAATTATGAAAGAAATTGTTTGTTTTTTTTGATCTGTTATATAAAAGGAAAACTTGTTTTGTGTATTGAACGTTACCCTTCATCTGAGACAAGTGCTGTTCGTTTTTGTTGCTAAGCTTTAAGATTATTCTCTTTTGAATATTAGCCTTCATTGATAAATTTCTTTTTTTACTTAAAATATTTTTCATTTTTCCATTTAAACACACAAACTTTTGTAAAAATTTCACTCAAACTTATTTGTCATTGCTTAGAAATACTGTATGTTGGGCTTTACCGAGTTTATCTCCATGCCTTGTCGACTTTTCCACTAGTGTCAACTGCTTTTAACAATTCTATAACTTAAACTCGAAGAACATTAGTGTATTTTGTCAAAGTAACACTCAATACATATTTTATTTGGACTTGATATTTTTTCCAAACTTCAATATGTAAAATATTCGATGATCTTTACCAAAAAAGCCTTAAATATGTATTTAAAAAAATACATACATTTCATTCATTTTAAAAAAAAGTAACGTTCAATACATATTATATAATATGTGTTATATACAAATATATTTGTAATATATAGAAACACAAACTGCGTTTCAGCTATTAAATAAGTAATAATGTCTACTAGGAATGAGTAACGTTCAGTACACAAAACGACAGTAAACCACAATTGCATGAATTATAATACAGTAAAACTTCGATATAACGGAGCTTAGAGCTGTGGTGTATTTGAGGAGTTTTACTCGACTTTTATGACAAATATTTTTGTGGAAAATGTATGCCCTCTCCCCCTTTTATCTCTTTTTATGGTGAGTTTTTTCTCTCTTACTGAGGAACGGTCAACAAGACATACAGATGAAAGAGTTGGAGGGTCCAAAAATTTTTCCTATAATATTCTACACATTCTATTCTAAGTATGTACTGAACGTAAGAATTACAAGTTTTCCCATTTGAGTTTCGAATATTAATGTGCAACATTAATGTGAGAAAAGGAATTTAATTACGCCTTAAATGAATCCCATGTGTAAACATTGATAATTATTTGTGGGGTAAGTCGTTAGTACCTTCTTATATAGTTGTTTTTGTGTTGAACTTTATTATTTGAAGAGTAGACCAAACAAAAAAACAGAACTAATTATCCCTCTCAAATAATTTTAAATGATTAACGACTCAATAAAATGTTTGTTGAATTATTTCAAAGTCAATTAACACCATTTTTATAATCTCTTTATATTTTAAATTATTTCCTGTTTTCAAACACTAAAAAAGTACAAATTAAGCAATAAAATTGTTTTTGTAATGAAAAGCTAAAAATATATGTACGATAGATACATACATACATACATACATACGTACATTTCCAATTAAGTACTTTTTTGTAAACATGGCATTTTTCTGTGCGCTTTGAACTTGTAAAAGAAAAAAATATACATATATTTTGAGTTGTTTTCTTTATTTGTATAAACAATAAAGAAAATCTCTGAAATGAAATGAAAGCACGGCATGTTGCTAAATAATTGGCCACCTGTTGAAAAGTAATATCAAAGAAAAATTAACTTCCTATTGCGTGTGAATTTTTTTATATAAATTTGTTTAATAGTCAAAACTAAGCAAATAAATTAATCAAAATAAATAATAGCAGCTAGCTTTTTCCATGTTACATGTTAATGAAGGCATAAACTATGTGTATACCAAATTTATCGAAAAAAAATTAAAAAATTTACGAAAAGTACCAACTTTTCCTGATTTTACCCCATACAAAGTGTACTGTATGTTAAATGTAAAAAAGAAATGGAAAAAAAGTACCAAAAGTACCATCTTTTCCTTGTTTTACCCCAGGAAAGTATACAGCGTATTAATGTAAAAAAAATAAAAAAAACAAAAAGTACCAAAAGTACCAAAAGCACAAATTTGTCCCGTTTTTTGGACTTAAAAATTACCCTATATAATAATTTGGGCCATATGCCATCAATCTTCGAAATTTCGTCCAAGCCATTTAGAGAATTTTTTAAAAGAAAAAGTACCAAAAGTTAAAAAGCACCATTAGTAAAACAGTTCCATAAGCATAGAAGTACCAAAAGTAGTAGTGGTTTTTTCTCATTTCAGCCTAAAGATAGTATATTAATTTATCAAAAAAAAATTAAAACATTATTAAAGAAACAAAAAGTACCAAAAGTACAAATTCGTCCACGTCTTTAGCTCTTAACAAGTACCCTATTTTAAATGTAGGTCACAAACTATCCGTTTACTAAATTGCATACAAATCTATTAGTGAATTCGTCCATAGAAAAAGCAACAAAATTAAAAAAAAACATTAATAATAAAAAAGTTCCATAAGCAGCAAAAAGTACCAAAACTAACAAATTTGTTATTTTTTTAAAACTTTTAGAAAGTACCTTTTATATCATTATAGGTCACATGCTAGACACCATGGTAGACACCACAACTTCATACAATCCATTTAGAGCATTTCTCCAGAGAAAAAGTACCAAAAGTAAAAAAAGCATCAATAGCAAAAATGTTGCATAAGCAAAAAAGTTGCAAAAGTAACAAAACTAGCAAATTAGTCCCTTTTTATGTTTTAAAAAGTTCCTTATAAATGAAAACTACTTTTTCCTTGTGCAAATTTTCTGATTAATTGTTTCTGTTTCACATGTAAACAAAAATCAGCTGATAATAATTGTAGAACTCTTGATCGAATTTAACCAAATAAAAAGTTAGTACAAATTTGTACTTGAAATGCAAAATACTACTTTCAGCGAATGATCGCTCTCAAAATTAAAAATGAATTTTTATTTGGAACTCTTTTGTGTAACTTTGTACAGGTTCGGGCTGTTTTGTTATCCTTTTGGAATTTAGCTTAAAAATGTTGAATTTCAAACAGCTGTTCAGTGAGGCTAAGTTAGTGAGAATTCACTTTTTCTTTCGTAAAGCGCTCATGTTTTGTTTTAAAAAATTAATGTATCGATCGGAATAAACATATATGACAGATGCCAAATTTCAGAGTTGCCACTTGCAAAAATTACAATAAATTAAAAAAATTTATTCTTTTTGAGGCACAACTTATTTTGTCAAAGACTGTACAACATCATATTAACTGCATATTTCTATCCTGCGAAAGGCTTCGTTCATTCGTACAAATACATTTGAAACAAAAACAAATTCTAAGGAAGTTTCCTCCATTTGAGGTTATTCAAATTAAAGCCTTCTTATTTTCGACTAAAATGGATTTTTAGTTTGAACTAATTTTTAAAACGAACCGTGTTTAGCCATTAAAATAAAACTTTTCATGGTTTTGCTTGAATTCCTTAATAAAGTTTTGTTTTGGTTTTTTTTTGCTTTCAATCAAAATTTTATCTTTGAAGTTTTCTTTTATTATAACTTTCATTTTTTTTTTCTGTCACAAGAAATTTTCGATTACCATTCCAATCGTCAACTACAGAAAAGACCCTCCCTCATACCATACAGCCAGCCATTGTCATGCATTTCAGTGCATTTTATATAAAACAATTACGATTATTATCATTCCTGTACAACTGTCATGATGATGATTAAGCTGCCTGCCTGCCTGCAGCTGATGGTGATTCGTTAGTGATTGTGCTGTTTCTTTTCATGGCTACAATGACTACAACATCATCACATCTTCATCGGCAACATAATCATCACATCAGTATCTTTGTCATTGTGCTTTCTTATTGTATAATTTGGACTTGTATCAAAAGCAGAGAGACAAATTAAGAAAAACGCGTGATACTTGAGTATTACTTGCTCTATATCTTTAGTTTTTTGTATGGTCTATTCTATTGCCATTAAGAAAAATAATAATAATAGTAACAGTAATAAAGAAAATGCACTTTTTTACAATTTCTATAGATCATTTTCACCATATTATGTTTACATTAAATAAACACGAAAATGCCAACAGATAAATTTGAAAAGAAAGTGCAATTTTTATATTGAAATTATCAATCAAATAAATAGAATCGAGACAAAAAAGAATAAATATTTCTTAAGAAAAAAATATAAAACAATAAAATAAATATGTATATTCCTGATTATGAAATCAATTTGAAATTAAACACCAGTACACTGAAACAAAAATTCATGACAAACATTCATTGTTTTAGCGAATTTTTCTATTAATTTTGATTTAATGTATTAGTAAATGATTTAATTAAAATGAATGTATTTATGCATTGAATCAATGAATTTTTGCATAATACTAATGAAACTACTTCAATAAATGTCATTCATTGAAATTATGTACAATAATTGGGGTGTTCACACTGTTGTCATATCAGTCATATTGTCATAAAATCTTATTATTTTACAGTAGTTAAAAAAAAATTGTTGTTGTGCTTCAAGCAAAAAAATCATATAACAATTTTTATTTTCGTTGAACTGTGTTGTTATTGCCCGATTTTTTAAAAATTCCATATTGGTTTTAACAAAGTCTATTTTTTAACAAAGGGAGATCGAAAAAAATTGCTCCCATTTAATTTTTTAAAAATTTTTTTCTAATAGATTTTTCAAATGTTTGTTCTTTTGTTTGAAAAAATTGTTTCCATATTTTTTTTTTAAATTTGAAAGACACATTACCCCCATTATTTACAGACCGATTTTCAAAATTCTTTTTATGTTTGATCAGATTTTCTTGCAATCTTTTGGACAAATGGAGAGTGCAAGTTGTATCCCGAAATATTGCGTATCCAAAATTTTAAAAATTCTTGTTCTTCTGCTTGTAGTTTGGTGTGATGTTTTTTTTTTAATCGTAGGGGCGAGTTGTCCCTCGATTACTGCATATCAAGCATCTTTCTACATTTGTAAAATGATTTGAAAATTTGTATTTATGTTTGAAGGGGTTTCCTTGCGGTTTGCTTCTATACACTTTTTTAATTCGGAGGGGCGAGGGGCTCACTCCAAAGTTTGATTATCGTGTTTGGTTATTTGTATTGTGGTCTTTTTTTTTACCAGAGGTATTTCATTCTTAGTCATTGAGTACGTACATAGGTGTAAGAGCAAAGGAGAAAATAGTTCCATGATACCAAATTTCCGAAACACGTCATTAAAACCACTTTAACTTTAATAAACGTTTATGAATAACCCCGTGTTTATATAAATTTATACTTAATGTTTTTTTTATTATATTGATCCTTATCAGTTTACCGAAAATTTCCGTTTGAAATAAAACTCATAAATACATTTTCGGTTAATTAATTCATGTTAATTTCAATTTATTTATTTGCACAACACAAAAAAAAGTACATACTGTATTTGTCTAACCTTTATACATAAAAACATATTTGTTTATGTTTTTCGAAAAAATTTCATTAGCTCTTAATTAATAGAAATAAACATACACCAAAAACAAAATGTGTCAGTGAATTTTAAATTTAGATAAGATTAGTTTGGATAGAACAACAAACACAACATAAATATATAACGGCAACAAAATGAATAGCAAGCGTTTAAATCACTACAGAGAACATTTCGGAAGGGGTGTTAAAAGATGTTAAAATTCTAAGAAGACTTCGATAAAAAAATTTTGAGGCAATGTTTGTTTTTTTTTTTTTAAATTTTAGAATTCGATTCTTATGTGTGTGAAGATAAATTTAAATTTAACTAGCAAAGATTTGAACCAAAAATTTTAGTCAAGTCAATTTTGCGGTTAACAGAGCACTGTTAAAAACTTAACAGTTGCAGTAAAAGTTGATGAAACTCATTTCAGTTTTAAATTTTCATATAAAAAATTGCTGGCGAAGATTAGTGGATAGATATTTTGGAAAAATGGTGATGTATGTAGGGGATATGGAGTTTGTGAAAAATTTTATAGGTAATTCAAATTTATCGATAATTTAAATTTTTCTTTATTTATACACGAGATCTCTGAGGGATTTTGGCCATTGTAGCCAAATGAAGAGTTGGCATGCTATGCCACCTTATGGAAACTAATTATGAGAATATTCTTAACTACGCAAAATAATGGGTGATCCAAGTAGAGATACTTTTTTCAATAGCCTTTTTGACTGATCACGTATGAGTCGTGTCATGCTGTCATGTTATTTTTGTTTAGTATTGTTTGGCATTTCATAATGGAAAGACTTACGCCTGAACAACATTTACAAATCGTTCAACTTTATTACGAAAATTCACGTTCTGTGAGGAATGTGTTTCGTGCACTTCGCTCAACTTATGGTCAACATAATCGGCCTACTGAGCGTACTATTCGCAACACCATCAACCATTTTGAGACCCAGCATTCATTATTGGATAATATTCGACCAAATAGACCACGTCCAGCACGCTGTGAAGAAAATATAGCGGCCGTAGCTGAGAGTGTACACGAATACCGTGGAGAGTCGATTCGGCGCCGTTCGCAGCAACTCTGACTGACGTATGGAACGAGTTGGCGCATTTTACGTCGAGATCTTAAGTTGAAAGCGTACAAAATACAGCTTGTGCAACAACTGAAGCCGCTCGAACTTTCCAAGCGACATCGCTTCGCTCTATGGGCTCTTGAAAAGTTCCAAGAAGATCCGACGTTTTCGAGGCAATTTTTGTTTAGCGATGGGGCCCATTTCTGGCTCAATGGGTATGTAAACAAACAAAATTGCCGCATTTGGGACGAAGACCAACCTGAAGAGATTCAAGAACTCCCACTTCATCCAGAAAAAACAACGGTTTGGTGTGGTTTGTGGGCTGGTGGAATTATCGGTCACACCGTTAGACTTTTTTCTGTAGGGATATGTAAAATCTAAAGTTTATGCGGACAAATCCGCTTCGATTCAGGCCTTGGAGGAAAACATCACGCGTGTGTGTCATTCGCCAGTTACCACTCGAAATGCTAGAACGAGTCATCGAAAATTGGACTCAACGGATGGACCGACCATCTGCAACGTAGCAACAGCCAACATTTGATAGACATAATCTTCAAAAAATAAATGCCAAAAAATGTTCTTTCAAATGATAATAAACATTCTTCATTAAATTCGAATTTTCTGTGTTTTTTTCTTTAAAAAAGTAGGGAACCTCGAAATGGATCACGCGTTAGTTTCAATCCCTAATTTGGATTTGGGGTGAAATTTGTTAGAAGGATAGAATATGACCCACGTTAAAGTATCGGATACTTTTTAAGAGACAAAAGCGAAAAAAATTGGTACCCTTTTTAATTTTTTTGTACATTAACATACGAGTAAGGTGTACTTTCCGGAGGTTAAAATGAGCAAAATTGGTACATTTGTTACTCTTGCCATCTGTTTTGTTTCCGCAATTGGTTTCCAATCGTTTTTGATTTAGAGTGTTCCGATTCCGATTATTTTGTATTTCGATTTTACAATGATAAATTTTCTAATTAGGGTTTGTTTAAATTTAAATTCTAACTAGCAAAGCTTACATTGAGCTTTTTGTTTTTTAACATGGAAAGGTTATTTTACTGGCGCTCCTAAAAGTATGCATGTTTTTTTGTTTATTACAATGAAATTGGTAGATAAATTCTAATTCATTTTTCTAATTCATTTTGAATTTTAAAAATAGTTTGATTACAAACAAATTTTTCGTTTTTCGATTCAACTCACCTTTCGCAATCGAAACCATTTCCGATCGAAATTAAATTTTGTGTCGAATTTTTAAAAAAATTAAAACTTTTTTCTCTTAGTTGTCGATTTAATTAAGAAAATTGTATAAATTTTGGTATTTTACGTGACTTTTTGATTTCTCTACTGAAATACTAATATTTGCTTCGGATTTGTAGCACTTTGCTGCATATACATACGTATGTACATTTTGTTGGTTTCCAACTTTTGATAACATTTAGAGTTTTTTCAGAATAATTTAGATTCTCTGCAAGTTTTCGACTTCTAAAGTGAAAAACAAAATAGAATACTTCATTCTGTTTTATTATGTTTGTTATGGCAATGAAGCAATATGAGAGTAAAATGTATTTTGTATCGTCAAACGATTCGTTGGATTTCTAGACGCAAAAAAAACCTTTTTGCTTTTCACTAATTACTGAAATTATTTCACTTATTATTTGCTTACTGGCACAAAAGCTAAATAAATAAATAAAATGAATGTTTACAACCGCGGTGCCCACAAGTTCCTTATGGAAGAGCAAACACCAATACATTTAAAGAAAAACAAATTTTTATTAAAAATTTTTTGTTGTAAAAACAAATACATGCAAAGAAAACACAAAAAATATATTTCATATATTTGTTTCATATCATACGTTAAACAAAAACAAAATGTACATTGATGATCGCTGTCGTCAATGTTTACCAGCAAAGCATACGAAAGTGTTGTTGCTTTGCTCTTGCGTGTATACAGTGAAGAACGACAAAAAAAAACTAATAAGACAAAGTTGTTTGTGTATTTCGCATTGAGGTTGCTGAGTGCTGTATGAGTATATTAAAACACACAGCCTATAGCTAAGAGTATTACAAAAACAAATGAGCATGAAGAGCATAGGGCCTGGGCACCAATGGTTTACAAGGACGCAAATCACTTGTTTGTCGTTTACAATTCCAGCATTATCGATCGTTCTTCATCGTGGTTCAGTCCGTTTATTCATCTTTTTATAAAAAATTATTTATTTTTGTCTCTTAAAGTAAAATTTAATTTATCATTAAAAATAGAAACTACGCACAATAAAAATACATAATAATCTCATGTCATTAATTTATTTTCTTTTCCTTTCATTTCAGGTAAAAAAAGTGATTTTATTTTCCTGTTTAGAAAAGGTTTGAATTTCATAAAAATTTCATGTTTCAATTATTCCTGGTATTCTTTTTTATTTATAACGTTTTATTACGAAACGACTCCTAAATTAGTTGGAATGTATAAAATTTATGTCGTATTTCTCTAATTCCTTTTATCCATTTAAATATTCTTTAAGCAATTCATTTCCCTGATTACTGCACTACAAACATACTCTCATTATTTTGCTCGTCATACATATACACGAATAACACGTCTTAATAATGCAATCAGGGATGGAAATTCGGTTTCTTAGATTGTGCGAATTACATTGTTAACAAAATAAAAAATATAACAGAACGTCGTATATATAAATTCTTTTAAAATGTAATTGAAAAAATGTTCTCATTTGCAGCAAAATGTTGATAATAAAAAAATTCCTAAAAACTATTTCAGTGTTTATCCAAATAATAAGTAAAAACAATGTTTTCAATAATAGTGTAGTAATTCATTTTCTAGCCATGTGGCCTGTGATCTTGCCGATCACTTCTAATTGCCATATTTTCCCCTTAGATGGCGCTTCCTTAACGTCCATATGAGTAACGTTGGAGTTTTTGATGTCAGGAGAGTGATGAAGGGCAGGTGCTGCTTCTATTGGGACTCATACCGAGGTACTTCGTTTTAGTAGATAGGCACCACAATCACCCAATTACCACAGCTCTCCAACTACTTCCTGCCAGTTCACATAAGTGCTAATTTCGTTATTTCTTACATTAATTGAGCAAATTTTTTTTTAAACTTGTAAGTCAGGATTTACTTAAGCAATGCGTAAAAGAGAGGAACTTTAACTCCCCTGCGAAATGCACAGCGGATGTAATCTTACCACCCACTTTTAAATTCGTAATTTTTTTAATGATTTCTATCAAAGTCAGTAGTTAGAATCTCTGCTGAATTTCCGCAACTAACTGTGGGATTTTCTCGCATCAGAAATATCATGAAAAAAAGTACCAACATTATCAGATTTTCCTTATTTCAACTCCAGGGAGTAAACTGAAGTTCAACGTAAAAAAAAATGAAAACAAAAGTACCATTTTTTCCCATTTTAAGCCCCTAAAAGGTACCACTATATATCAATATGGGTCACATGCTATCCGTCTAACAAATTTCAGCCAAATCCATTGAAAGAATTTCTCAAGAGAAAAAGTACCAAAATAATCAGCTTTTCTTTATTTTACCCCCAGAAAGTACACTGTAGTTTAACATAAAAAAAAAAACCAAAAAGTACCCTTAGTACAAATTTTTCCCATTTTTAGGCCTTAAAAAGTACCACTATATTTCTAAATAGGTCACGCGCTATCCGTCTAACAAATTTAAATACAATCCATTGAGAGAATTTCTTAAGAGAAAAAAGTACCAAAACTAAAAAAGCACCAAAGTGCCAGTTTATTCTCATTTCAGCACTCAGAAAGTTAAAAAAAACAATATAAAATATTAGCAAAAAATAAATAAAAAGTACCAACACTACCAATTTTTTCTGTTTTTATACCTTAAAAAGTAGCCTACGTTTTAATCTGTAGTGTTATAATAAACAACGATACAAACTTTCATATAAATATATAATACATGTACATATATTAAAAATTAACTAGATTAATATAAACGCATTATTAATAATAACTTGTCTAAATAAATTATGAACAAAATAGATGGAAAATGTACAAAGATAATAAATGAATTTATGTGTAGCTAAGCTTTAGGTAGACCACAAACTTAATTAAACTTTAAGAAGCAAATAAGTATATACAGTTCGAAAGAGAAAAAGTTATCTAGAAACTATTTTTATATAGTTTATAAAGTTTGTCCAGGACTAAATATTAAATAAAACTAAGATATTAGATATTCCAAGTAACTGAAATTTGACAGCCTGTGAGCCACCATCGTAACACCAGTGTTTTTATTTAATCTCTTTCCTGCGAACTTTTTCGTACACTTTATAAAGTTTTTCCTGCACACTAGTACACCAGAATTACACATAAATTTCTATTTGTTTGCCATTAAACAAGAAACTCCTTATGTACATGGTATAGGTGTAGTATACTTTTTGGCGTTTTCTAATTAACCGGTCAATGAATATTACAACAGTGTGTGCTTGATTGAGTTGTTAGCAATATTGCCATCTTATTTCATCAAATTCCACCCAACAGCCATTTACACTCGAAAACTAATTAAAAGTGTTAACACACACTCGCACACACACAAATGGCGCAGCTTGTTATTGTACGTATTCAGTGCGTAAAAATATTTCAATGCTAATTGTTCTAAGAGGCTTTTTACAATAAAAATTAAGTGTTAAAGAGTTGTATTTAATAGAAAATTTTTGGCAATTAAACTCAATCGCTTACAATAAAATATGTGCTATTTATGGAAATTAATGCTACACAAAGTTAAAAGTACAAGTATTTTTAAACACATTTCATTTTTTGGCAATGTGTTATAAAAATGTTCAGTTGTAAATAGTTTAAAAAAAAAATTGAAATAATTTTCAAATAAACATCCAAAAACAGATGACTCCCACGCGTTACAAAGTATTTAAAAGGAAATTATTTTTAAATAAAATTAATTAATTTTAAAATATATTTCTGTTCCTTTCTAAATGAATTGACAGTCAATATGGAAAATAAACAATTATTGAACTGCAGATGCAAACACTGGTCGCTGCAACTACACAATTTAAAGATTTCGAAACATTATTAGGAAATTCTAGAGTAAATTCAGAATATTCTGCCAAAAATTACCAGTTTTGTCAAGAACGCATCTTATCATTGATTTTCATGAGGGTGAGGTATAAAAGAACAGCGACATGCAAAAGCATGCTAAACTAGAATGTGAACGATCGCGATTTTTAAGTTATCTAATCGCAAACGCCTAGCAAAGGAGTAGTCGCTCTTATGATATTAAATAGAAAAGAAAAGTCTGCTCTCATATGTCCTACATAGTTAAAAAATTTGTCTTTATCTCTGTTCATTTTATGCAAGGAAAACCTTCATTTACAAGCATATTGCTTTGCTAGAAGAAAAAGCTTCGTTAAGTTTTTTTAGGGTCAAGTCAAATATTAATAATTTTATAAATTTTAATAACTTATATTTTCGGCCTGCAAAACGTATTGTATTTTCCAAAAAGTTCTCCTAAATGAAATTAATTTCGTTAAGTTTTTATTTGAGAAATTCATTAAACGGGGATACTTTTTTGTTCTACTAATGAGGAAACAATAATAAAGTAGTACAGTAATTATTTGTATTAAAAATAAATACTGTTCGGCAAGAAAAACAACCTTCGTTAAGTTTTTTTTTCTGTGTTGAATATTAATAGTTTTACATGATTAAATAACTTATTCTTACGGCCTGCAATAAAAGTGTAATTTCCTTTTATTTCTCTGAAATGAAATTATTTTCGTTAAGATTTTATATGCTTAAAAGTTGGAAAACCTCTTTGAATTGGTAAATTTTTTTTGTTATACTAATGAGGAAAGAGGAAGCTAGTAAATTATTTATCATGTAATAAAAATACAATGAAAATGTATTAAAAAAAAGTTTCGTTAAGTTATTGTTGCCATAGAATTATTGAACTTTAAATTGTTGCATTTATATTCTTTAATATTTTACACTAGCAGTTCAAAATAGTTTAAAATAAATTTTCGTTAAAAATATAAAATATTTTCAGTTTTCTTTTCAAAATTAAAGTTTCGTCAAGTTTTTGATTGTCTGATTTTTTTATTTTTTTTTTAGTACATTTTTTCAATTATAGATGCTACACTTAGCCACATGCTATTTTTTGTAAAAACTAAAATTTCGACAAGTTTTTACTTCGGGAAAAATTTAATTTTAATTATATTTTCATAAATAAAATATTTTCATTTCAGCCAAAGCAATAAATGAATATTAAATTTTTTTAATAAACATACTAACTACATTTGTATATGTCTTAAACATGTTTCTTCAATAAAATTATATTTTTTGCAAATAGTATGTATATAAACTAATTTTAAAAATTATATACATTTTACAAGTTGCTTGCAGCTCTTAACCAAATTTGATAGTATTTATATTTAATTACACATATAAGTTTGTGGTAAAAATTTCAAGTTTCGTTAAGGTAGAAATATGTTTTCATATCAAATTTCGTTGAATATTTAGTTTCTGTCAAAATTTATACTGTTTTTATTGTTTGCTGAAATGTGTACTGTGCATAGCATAAAATTTTCATACAGAGATATACTGCATAGGCATTAAAGTTTCGTGAAGTTTTTATTGTTATTAATATGTATATGTATATGTATCTCTAAGCAATCGAACTAGGCAAAAGTTTTGAAAAAAGTATTTAGGTCCTTTTTATTATCAACTGAAAATATATCTATAACTTTAAAAGTAATTTAAAAATTATTGAAGTTATGCAATATGCCAAAATAAATATTTATGCTTCCAAATTTAAATATAAAAATTTCGTTAAGTTTTTCTTTTCGTCGAAATTTAAAACATTCGATATATCCGACAATCTCCTCGAATATGTTAAGCATCTATCGGTGAATTTGTATTAAAATATATCTCGTTCGGATATTAAAGTTTCGTTATTTTTTTTTTTTTTTTTGTAGTAGAATAACGATTTTAGAGTAAGCTAGCTATTTTTTTTAGCTTGTGGAGCAAGTACATTTAAAACTCTTTAAAACTTTTCTTCGTTAAGATTTTAAAATTTCGGTAAGTTTTTGTTTTCATCAAAACTATAAACATTGTTTTTTATTTTTGTGCTGCTAGAAAATATCAAGCAAATATTGCAAATTTAACAGAAAGATATATGCGTTAATAAAACTAAAGTTTCGTTAAGTTTTTATATGCATTAAAATTTAAAATTTCCGGTAATTTTAATTTTTTGCAAATAAACTAAAGTGCTTTAATATCAGTTTCTGTTACAAAATTTCGTTAACTTCTTATTTTCTGCAATTTTAATATATTTTGGTTAAGAAATGAAAGTTTCTTTTCAAGTTATTGATTGTGTGATAATTAAAACTACTATAAGTAAAACAGATTTTTTATTCACGAGGATTACAAAGTTTCGTTAAGATTTCTTTTTTTGTTTTCAAATATTACATATTTTTCTTGCAATCTATAAAATAAAAAAAAAAAACTAAAAAAATGAACAAAGTTTTCCATCTAACAATTTCCCGTTATAAAATATTATTTTTATTCAAACAAGAAAACTCGCTTATATTAATCTAGAAGTACAAATAATATTTGAAGTGCCTTACTTTCCTCTTAACTCATTGTCGGTTTAACACTTTAGTAACACTTTCACATTGACGTGATTCATCTTGTAATTTTTTGAAGGACAATCCACCATTATTTTTTAAAATTGAAAAAGCAGAAACCTCTTAAAAAATACGAAGAGTAAAAAAGAACATTAGTTCAAGGAGTAAAAATTTGCTAACAATGTAAAAGGTGAAGGTAAAATTCATGACCAAAATCAAATCAAAGTTACACAGGCAGACATAGAGACACACAGGCACCGTGAAATGTACTCCAACACGCATGCACATATACAAACAAGCTATCACACTATTTTCCCTTAACATGTATGCAGCAGTAGTGAGTTTTACTGTTAAAAGAGGAGGTGGAAAACGTTTTAATCCTTAACAGATTTCTTTTCTGCAATATGATGTGCTGCTGCTGCAAAATACCCTAAAGGTTTTCCTTTCAATAGATATTAAAAGATTAAAATTTCATGAAATTACATCCAGCTGAGAAACTCAAAAAAACTACGGATAGATTTAAGTTCCTTCCAGATTAAAATGAAAGAAAAAAAGAATTATTAAAAATAAATAGTTTTAAATTGAATTCCATTAAAAAATATTAAATTCTTTTAAGATTTCAAGCTGTCGTCATGTCATGGGTTTAAAGTTTTCAAGTCAGGCACAAAAGCCATAAGAAAGAATTTGAGAGTAGTCAGAAAAATAATCCTTTTTTTCTTATCTATGAAGATCAAAGATGGATGTTCATAGATTGGCTGATATTAAGAAAGAAGTAATAAATTGCCCCGATTTTCCAAAATAAAATTATGCAACTAAGCTGACTAGTTCACACATAAATAATGGAGGAGTTTTTCAAAACACAATAATTTAAGGAAATAAATTTCCCGTACCGATTTATTTTTAAACTGTTTGTAAACCAGTGCAACTTGCATCGAAAGCCCCTTTTGAACAAAACGTAGATTTTTAAAGTTGGTTCATAAATGATAGACTTATGGAAGTTGAAATATAAAAAATAATCCTTGAATTATAAACTTATTTTTTGTTTGAAGTCGTTCAACAGAGCTCTGTTAAATTGTATGGTTCTTGTCTAGGGTTTTATATGTAAGAATTTAACTTCAAATACATTCTAAAGACTACTACTAATTAAAGGCGTTCAATCGAACAGCGATTGTTTTTATATTTTATGTTGCATTTATTCCAACTTGTAGTTAATATGGGATGCCTCTGTTGACCTTTTCCATAACTTGGAAAGGCGAAAACTTTAGGGTTTCTGGTTAAAGCTCTGCGTAACATAATATTCCGACATATAATGCATGTCATATTGATATGTATGTCACTCTACACATGCTATAAGCTAAAATCCGTCATAGAATGACTTCTACAGAAATTGTGTTGAATCTCATTAATGATTTTGCCTTGCAATGATAAAATTTGAGAGAAATCAGGCTTTAGTGGTGGTGGTTCGAAGGACCATGCAACCCAACCACACAAAATGTATGATCGTAGAAATTCTTAAATTAACGACTTTTTTATTTATTCAAATTTATTATTTGGTGAAAATATAAACCGCTTTATATGATAATTTTTATTAGCTTTTTCAGCGCTCCATGTAAATAATGAATAAAAGAAAATTTTCAAACAAAAATTTCCCGTTCCTTAATGAAAAATTTTGCAATAAATTAAAAAAATTCATATTTTGTTGTCATTTTTACGACAGACGAAAAATAAAAAAAAAAAACTGACTAATAAAAATTGGCGAATTAAATTGATTTGTTTGTTTTTCTTGTTTTTATTTTTTTGTTTTGCTGTTGGCCGAAATTCACTTTGGCTTAATTCTGTTGTTAACAACGACCAGCAAACATCAACACAAACGCAGGCAAAAATTTATAAAAATACGATTTTTGTTGTTGTTGTAAAGACTGGAATGAATATTTATTACGCAAAAAAAAGTTGTTGTATATGAGCTAAAGCACAAACATTTTTTTTCTTTTGTCTTTTGGCCTGCAGCCAATAATTTAAGTTCAAGTTTGATCGACAAAACAAAAAAACTCAACCTGACATAATATGGGCTAAACTGTATATAAACTAAAAGCGAAATAAAATTAAACGTTTATTAAAAATATTTCATTAAAAATTCAAAATTATTACAGACAATAATGGCTTTTTGCATAATAAAAATTGAAAAGTAATAAATTTTTTGACTTCAAATCAAAGAGAATCATAAAGATTAATAATGTTTTGTTATTGTCTTGAAGAAAATGTGCTGCGAAATAATTTTAAGGAAAGAAAAAAAAATTATAAAACAACAGAAAGACCATCTGAAATTGGGCTAAATATAAATGAATACATTGACGCTGTTTTAAAATCTACTATGCCTTGGAAATTGGCTATAAAGATCTAGGATTTTGGTAAATTTCTATATTGACCCATTTTTGTTGATTTTTCAAAATTATCTTGCAACCATTCACAATGTTTTAAATATTTTGTTTTTAAATTTCGATTTCAGTCTATTTTTCGATTTGAAACAAATGTCGGACAATGGCAGTTCAAGATTTAGCTGTTTTCAAAATTCTATTTCTCAAAACCGCGTTATGATTCTGAATAAAAACATTTCAGTTCTAAAATCTACGATATCGTGATCTAATTTTTTTCAGAAATTTGATTTTGGCAATATTTTTGATTTCTAAAAATTGTCTGATTATGAAAATTTAAGATTTTATTTATTTCAAAATTTTATTTCTCAAGACCTAAACTGATTTTGAATGTAACGTTCTATGGTTTAAGATGTACCATGTAGTGGCAGTTCCACAGTATCTCCATAGTCAGCTAATTAAGCATATAAACCGTTTTCAGATTTTTAAAAAGTGCCTGCTTAACTCAATTTCAAGATTTGTTTTTTTTAAATTTTTTTTTCATTACTTATTCTAACTATTAACTCTTCTTTTTTAAAATCTACGATGCCAAGGGGGTCCAATTCAGTTACCCAAATTTGTTTCTAAATTTTGATTTTTACCCATTTTTTTAAATATCTTAAAGTTTTACTCCTTTTATTTTAAACTAGCTAAATCCGGTGTGCTTCGCTACCCCCCGTTATAGTCAAGAATTTATTATTTCGTAAGAATATTCTATTGTGAAAATTTAATGACGATCGGTCCAGTAGTTAAGACTATATTACAATTTTTAATTTTCCTAAAAAGGGGCGTGGTCCCACCCACTTTTATCCAGGTATTCCTAATTATGCCAATACCATATGTACCAAATATCATCGACGTAGGTAAAAAAATGCCCAAAATATGGCGATTTAAATTTTTGGGTTATGTGGGCGGTTACACGCCCCTTTGTCCAATCAAAACTTCATAAAGCCTATTATTCCTTCCAGAGTCACAGTAACGTGCTGTGAAAATATCAGGAAGATCGGTCCAAGGGTTTCGCTTCCTATAAAGCACAAATAAACAAACAGACAGACATTAATTTTCATATATTAATAAAATGCCTGTTAATACAGCTTAACAAAGTTAATGCGTCTACTTAACACCGGAGGCGCCTCAACACTGCATAGTGCACTGCATACGTAGGGGTCATCACCTGAGTGCTGGTCCTATTTAAAAAAAAAAAAAAATCGAGTTATGGCGATGTATGAAGCGGGGGTAAAAATCGATCTAAGGTCCATAATCTCTGCAATTCTTTATGTGGCCGTATTTTTCAAGTTACTGTGAAATTTATTTATTTATTTATTTATTCATCTACAGAATCATATTCTTACAGATTACTTATCGTGGTTAATTATAATATTTAAATAACAACAATTTGTACATATTATAACTTATATTAAAATTTAAAAGCGGAGTAAAGCTATTACATAAATGTAAGCATCTGGCAATTGGTTCATTATTTCCATAGTTCGTTCTAAGAATGCATTCCTCGAACATACGGTTATTTCTCAAATCTCTAGGAGGGTTGTATATGGTAAAATAATTTTTAATTTCTGGACAATTAATATTATCAGATAATATATTATAAGCAAGAATTAATGAAGAACAAGTTCTACGATCGCTTAAAGATTGCAAACCAAGAATTTGCAACAAGTAGCGCAGTTTTGTAGCAGTATTTTTTTGAGCGATTTTAAGCGCTTTAAATATAATTTATTTACATTTTTTCGCAAACTAAATCATCAAACACCACCAGAGATAAAATTTTTGTTGTTTTAATTCAATTGTGTTATTGTTTTGCTTATGTGCGATGGTGGGGTATGTGTGTGTGTGTGTTTTTTTTGCTTCCAAATGCCTGCACGATAATGGAAATATATGTTGAAATTTATAATAAATGTGAATCGCTAAATTTTCTTTTTAATTCGATTGTTTTGCAAATGTGTCCACCGTTAATTAATAGTGAGTGGGGTACGAGGGCGATCTAAACAGCACCTTATTTTTAAAATTAAATAGGTACTAACATTTTAATTTTATTTAAAAGCAGTCGCCATTTCTGTGTTTAAAGGCAAAATATTTTTCGGTGAAATTCTAAGACTGGCATCGTACATATGTATATGTAGGCTTATTGTATGTATGTGAAATGTTTTCTGTCTGTTTATTAAATTAAGTGCATTCTGATACGAATTTGATATGTGAGAAATTACGAGGGATACAATTTATTGCATTGAGGTTGTGTATATATTTTTTTGCAATTAATGCCGGCCGATACTATCTGCTGCTGCAACAAAAAATAAATATCAAAGAAATGCGCGGCGACATTTAATGCAAATAAAAAAAAAAAATAAGGTAAAAAGCACGGTCACAAATTTCAAAATGATTCCTTGTAAAGAAATTTGTAATTTCACCATGTTGGAGGTGGGAGTTTTTTTTTTTTGCTGAATTCCAAAATATTTCGTCGTATATAAAATTTTTCTCACATCCATTTCAATTTATTGCACAACTTGTCCTGCCACGTCAAATAACACAATACATACATGCATACATTGTGATTTTAGAATAGTAAATATATTTTTGTTTAAATGAAAGGCACGTGTTAGCATTTAACTGGTCAGATAAATCGTATTAGATTTATATTATGGTCCCCTATTTTACTGACGCCAAGAAAGAAACACTAACAACCGGAAAAAGCTAGAAAAATGTCATTGACAACAAACAGTAAATATTGTTGTGGTTATGAAAGCAGGGTTGGGAGTATTTATCTATAAAAATTAAATCATACATATCGTATACTTGCTACACAGGTGGTGGTCTTGCAAAGAAATCGAGTTAAACTGACAAAAATTATTAGTTCTTGATTTGACAGCACATAAAAATCACCAAACACACAATCACCAGTTTTAGATAAAAATAAATTAAAGAAATGCGGAAATAATAAAAGGAAAAAAAGCTAATAAAAGTACTGAAACAATATGATTGGTAGCCATTGATTTGTCACAATGAAAGTCACTGTACAACAAAAATAAAAAAAAAACTTATATCGGCATTGAAGGTTTATTACTGTCATTTATTTTAGAAAGAGCTAAAGCGAAAATTTAGAAAAAAATTTCCTCTTGAATAAGACAAAACCATTTTCAAATTATCTAAATTTATTTTTTCAAATGAAAATGTAAACCTCGTAAACTAAAGCAAAAATGTCACTTCATACATCTTCGGAATTATGGCACGTTTTCGAAAAACCAAAAATCGAACAAAAATTACTGCAATTGTATGGAAATATATCGCGAAAAATAGTTGTTATTTTTAATGAAATTTTTTGTAAATAAAAGATTAAGATCTTAGCAAATCATTTCAAAATATATTTTTAAATAAACCGCCCCCTTTTTAAAAATTCTTCATAATGAGTTATATCATCTTAGCATCTTAACAATTTTATCAATAATTTATCAATAAATACTTTTAAAAAAAAATTTCGATAAATTATCCATATTTATCGCCTTTGAAAATATTGGGATGAACTATTAATGATATTTTAAAATTATATACAAACATTTTCGATAAATTATCCATATTTATCGTCTTAGAAAATATTGGGACAATATTTTAAAAAACAAGCATAATATTAAAAAAAATTCAAAAAGTTGTCAAAGTTGTTAAAGTTTTTGAAAAATTCATTTTTAAATAAGACGTCCACTTTTTTATACTAAAAGTAGGCGTGGCTAAGAATATCTCAATGCTCGCCATTTTTGATTAGAAATTCTATCATTTTAGTTTAGGAATTTCTTCGATAATTTATCCATAACGATTTTTTTTTAATTTTCGATAAATTATCGATATATACCTATTTAGAAGATATTAAGAAAAGTTACATCATTTCTTTACAAAATCAAGAGTAATTTGTAAAACCAATTTTCGGAAAAGTTATCGATAGTTATTTTAAAAATTTTTTTTATTATTATTATCGATAGTGGTTTTTATAGCAATATTTTTTATAAGATATCAATTTTTTAAAATCATTTTCTATATGTGCACATATGTACAGTATTTTTTAGCAAATTATTCGGTAAATTATCGGTAGTTTCATTTAAAAAAGCATTTTTTTGACAATGTTTCGACAATTTTTCGATAAATCAACGATATTGAAATATTTCTATGACCGTTTAAAAGGAATAATTCTTAGCAATAATATCTTATTAGAAAATTTTTCGATAAATTATCGATAATATCTATTATGCGTTGAACTATCGATAATGTGTTCTTTAACACATGCTTCGAGAAGTTAGAATAATCTCTTATTAAATATTAATCTAGGAAATCTTGTTAGTATATTGATATATTTTTCGGAAATTTATCGATATATTAACGATAATTGTTAATTAAGAAAGTTTTGTCTAAAAATTATTATGTAATAATTTTTTAGAATTTTTTTACGTTGTTGCTAAAGTTTTCGATAAATTCTAGTTACTTTACTTTCCTGTAGGAAATGTCACTAGTGAATCAGTACTTATTCACTATTGACACTGTCACCAGTACTAGTGACTTATTATATTAGTGACTAGGTAGTTCTTTTGGGACCATATGTAGACATTGGAACCAGTGATTCACTAGTTCATTTAAGAAATTATTGTCTACACTTTTGGTGATTTTCTAAAGCAGATTTCGATAATGAAAATTCATATTTTGTTACCTTAACCGACATATCAGCCATCTTCCGCCGCCACAAATTTTTTTGTCATCAAAGCCAAATTTAAAAATGTAGGTGCTTTATTGACAATGTCGCCTAATAGTCACCAAAATTGTAGCCAAATGTGGTGACTAGGAGACACTTGCCCCCAGGATTCCTTCAGGGTTGTTATTTATTTATTTGTTTTTGATGTTAAAAAATTATCGATAACGGAAACTTTTCGATAGAATTATCTATAATTATTTTTTTGTCAAGGTTTTCGATTAATTATAAGAACTTGTAGTTTTTCAAAAAAAAATTTTTTTTAGTAAATTTTTCGATAACTTATAAAAACGTTTTTTCTCAATTCTTTTTAAATGTTCAATTAGCGATAATTTCTTCTTAAACAAATTTTTATTAAATTATACTCAAGCTTCTAAAACCAATTGTAGGCTGTTCGAAAAATTTGTCCAAGATAATTATAAATATGTATATCAGACCTTTTTTGATAACTATTCGATAACTTTGTGACCACAAAATTTCAAAAAAGCTTTCTTAAAAATTTTCAGTATATTTTCAAAATCTTTTTCCTTTAAATAAAACGTGTTGTTTAGCTGTGAGTAATTTTAAAAATTTTCGACAGACTGGATTTTCAGCACCACCATTTTTTTTTTTTTTTTTTTTTTTTGATGAAACAACTTTAACTTTTAAACATGGTGTCTTCCAAAATTGAAAATTTTACACAACATTAGTGTCAGTAGGGTGCATTACGTGGAAGAAATATAATAGAAGTTAAGTATGATTTTTCAGAATATTTAAGATGGATATTATGACATTTTAATATATATTTCTTACTTGTCTATTGACTTTCATATATTTAATATACGACGTGCTTTTCCAAAAAATTTAATAGTTCTTCCGTAAGAGTGTAGGAATTTTATTAAAATCGGAAAGTGTCTGGTGTTTTAAATTACTCCTATTTCACTTGTTAAATTAAATAAATTGTTTGGTTTTTAAGCTTTTAAGCTTTATTATTATTTATTTAAAAAGCTAAAATATCCCATAAGTATGCTTTATGTATTACATTGCAAACTGTTTAAAGTACTATAGAAAAAAAATAATGTAATATTTCTTATCAAATACCAGCATATAAAAATTTAAAGCTGCTTCAAAGCTTTTAATTCCTTTAATCTTTAAAATTTTTCCGCTCCCCCTCCCTTAACATAAACTTTATCATTTGTCTATTTTAAGATATTTCAATCTGTCAAATTACATCCGGGTATACTAAATGAAATGCTTTAAAATTTTACTTAAAAAATTTATCTGTTAACTTGCTGCTGACGCGCATATTTCTTATTTAACTTTCATTCAATAAGATTGCCATGATTTTACCAACAATACATAAAAAATTGACACTACATTTCTTAATGTTTTCTGCCTCCTTATAGCATGCTTTGTTTTTTTCTTCTTCGTTTTGTTGGCAGCTTGTTTCCCAAAATTATGCAAGAACAATTTTTCTAGACATTCTTGTTATAAATTCTGTTTATCTACAGCTGTACTTTTCTACAAAATATAAGCATAATTTTAGGCGTTATTAAGATACTACTGCTGGTATAAGAAAAACAAATCATTTTAAGCCAATCACTGCGGAAAAATATCTCTAAAGATTTGTTTTGTAGAATTTAATCTTGTTCAAAATACAAAATCGTTTAGTAACGGAAGAAGCTGATTAGAATAGGAATAGAAAATGACAGAAGATGAAGGTAACGTTCTAGCAATGATGTCATTTAACAACATTAATTAAAAGTGTTATTTGCCTAAAAGTATGCTTTGTGGAGTTAATGTTGTGTTTTTCATTAAACCTTTTAATATTCTGCTTGAAGCAAAAGTTCTTGGCAAATGTTATGCGTATGTTTTTAATTATGTTTACTTTTAAGTAAATTAATTAAATATTTTGTAAACTACTTATTTACATTAAAAAGGAAATCCTTTCCATATTAAAATAGACTCTGTGCTTCACTTTCTCTCTCTCTCTCTCTCCCTCTCCCTTGCACTAAAATGCCTTGGTGTCTTGATGTATATGCCTGCTTCTTGTTATTCTTTAAACATGTTTCCCTAAAAGTATGCCATGATTTTTGTTTTCAAGAAATCTCATTAAAACTCAAACAACTATGAGTAACTTGGTAGGAATATTAAAAACTTGCAACCAACAAAAAAACTATGCCACATTGCAAGAATATTTCTTTTGTTTTTTTTTTTTTTTTGTGACAACAATCAACAACTGCAAAAGCATTATGATGTATTTAAATACTAAAGTTACTAGCTAAGGACATGCGAAGAATAATTTTTTATGAAAAACCAACAAGTAGAAAACAATATTAAATACAGTCGAACTTCCATAACTCGAATCACCATTATCCCAAAAAAAACTTCGACTTACGGAGACTTCGAGTTACAGAATTTTTTGTCGAAATATAATAAAAGGTTTTTGTATTATGTATTTTTATTTAAAATAGCCTCTAATGGAAAACTACATACTTAAGAATATAAAAGAACAAGCATAATAATGCACTAGATATAGGCATGTTTTGGCTTCAAGTTGCTGAAAACCAATCTATGATTGCTTTGTCGACATTCTGGAATTTTGGTGTCTTAACTCTTTTAGTACATAAACGAAATCCAGATTCAAACGAGTTGATAATTAATTTCTTATTTTTGAAAATTGTTGAGACCGTGCTTGCCGGAATACCATATTTATCAGCTGCTTCCTTTTTCTTTAATCCATCTTCGACGTCTTTTATATGTTTATATTTTTCCTCAATTGATAAGCATTTTAAAACACGTTTAGTTGCCATAATAATAAAGAAATCGATTTCACCATTTATCATCTAGCCCGAATTATGCATAGAACTGATAGTTACGCAAATAAAAAGAAATAAATTTGTAATTCCCCGAAAAATATAAAAAAAAATAGCATGTTAAATATACAAACCAGCTCAAACAACAAAAGAGAGTAAAACAAGCAAACCATAACTAAAAAAAACAAAAAACCGTTCAAACAAGCAAAATTCTTCGAGTTATAGAGTTCATGTGTATGTTTTTTGTTCGAGTTATGGAGAACTTCGACTTATGGAAGTTCGAGTTACGGAAGGAAAGTTGTATGTGATTTGTTCTTTTAACGCTACTGCCAACCAAATTAGTTCGAGTTAGAGAAAATTCGAGTTAGAGAAGTTCGAGTTATGGAAGTTCGACTGTATATACTTAAAAAAAAAAATTTTTTTTTTATTCAAGAGATTTCATTTGTTTGTGGCCATATGAAAAACTTATTTCAAATTAAATTGGAAACATATTCTAATTCATCAAATGCATTAAGTAAAATATGTTTTTATAAAAAAATATTTTCTAGAAAAATATCGACAGTAAGTACACAACAGTCCTTATGTTTGATATTGGCGTGACGTTAAAAAGTAGTAGGAGAATAAGGGTAAATACTGACATTTGATTCAACTTTCTCAACTCATTCATGTATAGTTCTTTCAGAATTTTTACAATTTGCCCATAATTTTTTAGGCGAAGGTGTCGAATCGGCATCAAATTCGGGTTCAAGGCATCCAAATATAACCTGTTTTTTTTTTTCTAGTTGGAAAACTTTTTCTTATCATGACTTTTGAATGTATGTATTTAAAACAACTTCCGTATAACCGCTTTTTCCACCAATTGCGGCTGATTATCCATTAAGTATAGTTTAAATCATTCTATACCTTTTTATAAAAAAAAATCAAAAAAAAAAAATAAGTGGATATAAAAATAAATAAATTGAACATTTCATAAGAAAGAAAAAAATAACAAAACCAAAAAAAAATCCTTTAATGTGCATGCAGGCGTTAAAGAAAGCAAAAATGTGAAAAATATATAAAAAAAAAGTACATTTTTATAAGAAAAAAATATTTTCAACCATTATTCAGACAATATAATCATTTAAAAATGCATACATCCAAACATTCAAGTAGATACTCGTACATATTGTATATAAACTCATTCAGCCTGTTTGTTATGCAACAAATAATGTTTGTTTACAATTCGTGCAATATAATATCAGACGAGGGAGGTGCTAGAATTACTCCTCGTTTTACTCTTTTTAGTTTTATATCCAGTTTGATATACATTTTTTTCGCAATGGCACTCTTATGGTGGCGCCTAAAAGTACACAGCATGTAATAAATGACTTTGTTGCGCTTGTTGATAATGCCGTTTGCTTTCGTAGGCTTTGTTGTTGTTGTGTTGTGCATGTTGTTCTTGTTACAATATTCAGTTGTTGGCTAAATACAACTGTGTAAACTAACAGTAATTTTCATATTACACTAGATTGCAATCGACAATAAAATTCTCAGTGTGTTGGTGTTTTTTTTTTCTTCTATGTATGGATATAATATATGCGTATGTGTTTTGTATTTAATACAGATACAGGCATAAAGAGATGGGGAGTGAGATTGGGGAAAGGTAGAAGCGAGTAAAACCTTAAGATGGTTGAGCATAATACAAAACTTATAAAAAAAACTAAGTAAAAAGTATTGTTTCTTTGTTTTTTCAATAGAAAAATTATAAACCAAAAAGAACTAAAAAACACATTTAGATGTATATATGTATCTATGTGTTTATATTAGAGTTGTCAATTATTCGCCTTTCAACTTTGTTCGAATAATTCAAATAATTGATTTTGTTCGTTCGATCAAACGATTTAAGCTGAAAAATTTTTCGATTAATCGATGAGAACAACGAATAAAAAATGATTTAAAAAATTTATTGACAAAAAATAAACATTTCATACAAAAAACTTAAAAATAAAATAGTTAATATTTTTATTAACAAAAAAATACATAAAAATATTTTTATTAAATTAAATTTTGAAAAAACTCTTTCGCTAATTGTCGAGGTAGGTTATATTGTCAGAAGAGCAATACAATTTTCATGTTATTTTTTTAGATTTTTCCAAATATACCGCTGAAGTCTTTTTATATTTTGAATTTTTAATACTTTTAATAGAATTATTTAATTCGCATAAAAGATTGTTATTTTCATTACTAGTAACATTTTCTATGTCATTACCTCCATCTGAATTATTGTGGTTACTTTCAACATAAAATAATCAATAATTCAATTGGATATTCTTTAGTTTCACTTTTTGAAGAATATTTTAAAAAACTTTCATTGCTCGGAAATTTTCCAAAATTTAAAAAATATTATTAACGTATTTAAAAATTTTATACGTCTCTCATTTATTCTTATTTTAATACGTTTTCGCAAATCTGTTGCAAAAGAATTATTAATTTTTTTTTGTTGTTGATCCAACAATTTTGTATACTTTAGGACACTTGTTACATGTGACTTTGTTTTTTTTTTTTTTTTTCATTTTTGTTCTTGGTAAAATACTTCCAAAACAAGCTCAATTTTTTGGCTTTAGTGTATTTCTAATTTATTCACCTGAGAGTGAAAAAATCCCATTCTTGAAAATTTTTTAACGTTTCATTCAAAACATAGCACGACTACTATGTAGGTAATGCACAGTTCGACAACAACTGCAAACATCCAAAATAATATGTATTTGGTTGATATAAAGTACTCGCTTTGTTTCTAATTTAAACAAATTTAAACATTTTTGACGCATGCATTTTAAACTAAAAAAAGTTGTTCGATTAATTGACATTAATTAATCGATTTATTCGTTATTCGAAAATCGGCATTTTAAAATTATTCGAACAAGAGTTTCGTTTTGTTTGATCGATTAATCGAATTATTCTTAATCGGTTGACAACTCTAGTTTATATACTCGTATATATGTGTTTTTATATAATCGCTTGGGCAAATAGAAATTGTAACATTGGATTTGTTATTTTGCAAACAAGAAATGCACACAGCTGTTACATGTTGTTATTTGCGCGATGGTTTTATTGTTTTGCGAAGTACATACAAACATATTTGCAATAGTTTTCTTTAGACGAACCGGTTTTTCAGTCAGTGTTACCTTCTGCCCCGTTTTCCAGCCATGTGCATATGAGGGAGCACACAGATAAACGGAATGTGTGAGGAAAGTCAAACCGCGATCGATTACATCATTTTGACATGTGTATATTGTGAATAGATAACTCTGGCAAAAAAAAAAAAACCGACTTTAAATCGCAATAAAAAAAGATTTTTTTAACAACTGTCCTGTCCAATGAGTCATATATGACTCACGAGAGCGTATTGGAATAAGTTTATGAGTCACATGTGACTCATTTCTCTATCTATATATAGTAGCTTTTTTGCAATTAAAGCGGCAATGATCTGCCACTTAAGAGTTATTTTCACAAAAACTCATTTGTCATATGTAACTCATTGAGCGTGGTAAAGATTTTTTTTGCTACATCCATGAGTCATATATGATCTCAAAATAATATAGCCAAAATCCGATAAAAATATATCTAATCAGTAATAAAAATAATATTTCGTTAATAAATACAACAAACCATTGGAAGTGGATCCTTCACAAATTGCTTTGTATGGGGACAGGGAAGTTGGTAAATATGTCAAGAAGTTTAGGAGTTATAGGATAATCACAATTGTTAGGAAAGAGGGGCTGCAACTTTCCATGTTAAAAAAATTATGTGACCAAAATTCAAGCACACTAGTTGTTCAGACAAAAAAAAAAAACACTTTTGAATATCGGTCAGTAAATTGAGAAGATTTTTTTTTTGGTGTGTCGGGGACAACTTTCCATGATTTCGCGAAAAGTTTTATGGGACAAAACTGCAAGGCAACTTATGCAAAATGAATATGGAAAAATCGGTCTTTAATATAATATATAAATAATAATATTTTCCAACACAAAAAAACTCTTAGTAATTTTGAATTTTCATTAATGCAATAAAACTGAACTTGAGCCTGATAATATTACTTTTCATATGTTTTAATAAAATTTTAAAAATTAAACTGATTTAATTGTTTTTTTTTTTTTTTGTTTTCTTTCTTTGCAGGTAAGCAACAAACCAATTTGGGCTTGAACTATGCAAGTGAGTGTTCTATTAAAAATTACATGCTGTAAAACTTTGCATACTCGTGACTATTTTTTTTAACAATAAATGTCTCTAATTATTTTTACAGAAGTTCAAAAAATTGCTTCAAAGAATATTTACCGAAGTATAAATTTAGATTTAAGCAGGCTTTAGGGAATGTGTGTGCAAATGTTCTACTTTAATTATTTGAATCAAGACTATAGTGAGTTATTGACCATATACATATTGACTTTTTGTCTCATATGTATCATATAAAATGATTGTTTGTAGAAAAAAAAATTTTTTTTTTGATAATAAGAGCTACAAAAAATTTCAAACAATAAATTTTATGCGAAATTTATTTAACAATCAATTTTATTTAATTTATTTAACAGTATAAATCCAGCCAAAGAAATTTACCGTGTTATTTTTTTATAGTCTAGCAATTCAATTTTCAAATAATAGTTCTCGAGATTCAAATAAAATTTATTTTATTTCATTATTTAGCATGAAATAAACAATAAATATTCATTTCTAATTTTTTAAAACTCAAAATTTAATTAAAACTATTTTCATTTTCTCCCCCTCTCTATCTCGCTCTTCTTTCTATTTTCACTTCCGGATTCTAATAAAAAAACATTGTTCCTTTTTATGGCCTTGAAAGCCGTGTGTTTTTTTTTTCGAATTACAACAATAAAGATTTATTTGTATACAAATTTAAATTTGTTTGTACTTGATGTACTTTTAACACTGTAATTTATACGCCTAAATGTAGGCTTTACACACTTGTGTATTTCCAAACTCTATCTTTCTCTATCTCTCTCTGGTTGTGTGTGCGTATCTGTGTGTATTATAAAACTTGCCAAACACATTGAACATTTTCAGGACTCGCATGTAGACAAAAGTTTTTTTTTATGGAACGAAATTTTTTTCTTGGAATTTTAATAGTAGAAGAAAAATAAAATAAAATTTGCTAAGAATACTACAAATTACAAAGAAAAAAGTTTAAATGACTTTTTGAATGTTGTGTGTTGTAAAAAAAAACTTATTGTTACATTTTTAATAATGGCCCCAGAATAATTGTTAAAGTTTTACGAAACGCGAAATAAAACAAGTAAGAGAACTACAAAGTAGAAAAATAGCCGACGTATCAGAGAAAGGAACTGTCATGCCAAACAAGCTTAGTGACTTACAAAAACTGTATGTTTTTTCCCATTCTCCTGTATTTATTGCCAAAAATAATTAGGTTTTTTTTATATTTATGGCTTGATCAAAATGATTTTAATTAATAATTAGAATTTTTTTTATAACTCTTCAAACGTTACCATGCGTAAATTTCCTGTTGCCTAGACTGGGACAGCACACAACGAAGTATTGAGAGGTGTTCGGACAACCTGACAATACGTACCAAGTGATGCCATGCTAAATCCAACATGTCCCTAATTTTGCCCAGCATTTTTAACGTTTCTTTGCGGTCACTTTACTACAAAGGAAAAGTCTGGCAACACTCAGGTAGTATGGCAATATTTCAAGTGGTCATATGTATGTATGAACGCGTGCATAGTGTTCCTCGTATTAGTAAGACTTTCTTGTGAGTTTCTACTGCGTCTAAGGCAAAGGAGAAGTCTGGCAACAATACGCGAAGCTTTGTCAGGAGGTATGGAAACGCCTCAACACGTCCAATATGGGTTACGCATCCTACATCCCACTCTTCACGGGTTTTCGTGCGTTTTTCGCAACTCTACAATGATAGGGAAGTTTCGCAACACGTAACGAAGCCGTGAAAATCCTTCAAATCGTCGCAAGTGGTCCTATTCACTGCTCAACAGCTTAGTAGTTTGCCTAGGGCTTCTTACAGCTTTTCGTGCGACTTTTCTGGCCATCCCTAAACAGATCACAAATGGTCATATGTAGGATGAAACTCTTCCCTAGTTTTCCTACTACAGCAAAAGAGAAGTCTGGCAACATTCGTCAGATGAGACTCTCCAGTTCTTGTCAGTATCATATGCATGCATTGCATTCTTAATATGTTTTGAAGTGTTTTTTATCCTAATTTCCGCCGAAATTTAATGAATGGCGCTCTATTGTTATCAGAACTAATTACGTTTGCCTTTACTTCTTGCTTAACTTGAACTGTATACTATATGCCAAGCAAATAACACTTGAAATGTCCAATTTGTATATTTTCCATTGCCTAGTTTTAGGCTCATACATACCTACTTAATTATTCATATATTTTGAAGGGTGGGTTTTACCTTTTAGTCTATTTCTTTAATTATGTACTTAATTTAGTCTCTTGTCAACATCATCAGTCAAGTTATTTATTTATTTATAAAATTTTACCTTGAATTGTTGTAAATTCACGAAGGTATATAAAGTTATGCCGAAAAGCAATGATGAAAATCATTTGACATTAACTGATTAACTGCTCTTTAAGGTATAGAAGTTGATATCATTTTCAACACAAATGATAGTATCTTGTAGACGTTATTTGTGTGCTATTTTATTTGTGTGGTGTATCTGTGTGTGTGTGTTTCCATTTGGCTGTGAATCTCTTTAAATAAAACAACTTTATTGTTATATTAATATTGATAAGCAAACTTTTGATTTATTTTTTGTTTATTTTGTTTTCTTTATTTCATTTCAATTGCTGTCAAATTGTGTAAATAGATTTTCTTATTTTTAGCCATGAAAGATTTAATTTTTCACTTGAGAAGTAGAACGGTTTTTAAGCTAAAAGATTATTCAAATACTTGTGACAGTATTGATAACTTCCAAAACGTCAAAGCATCACTTTTCATAACCATATATGTATACCATTTCAAAACGCCGCCGCCATGTATTTTTAACGCAGTAAGAAAGCAAACAAGGCATCGGTTTTATAGTTGATGCATTGTTTCGGAACTTTGCATATGTATGTGATTTAAATACAGTAGCAATACTGTATACAAACTTTGCATACGAACGTTTTGGAAGTCAGCCTATTAAGTAGTTCGCAGGCCTAAATTTAGTTTTATAGATATTTTAAATATTTCAGCCTAACATGAAAAATTTTTAAGCTTAAAATTTAAGACAAAAAAAAACTGTACAGAGTAAATATCGACATAAATTAAAAACGTTGTTCTAAATTAAACATTTAACCATTTAAAATGTCCTTTAGTTAAGAGCAATATAAATATGCTGCATTTCGTTGGTTGGTAAATAGCACCTCATTAGTAGATCTTTACCAGCATGCATTAATAGTTCTTAAATTAATTTACTTATACACAAACTCTCAAGCATTAGCCGAGAATTACTAAAGCAAAGCACAATAATTTTAAAGATTTTAAACAAACAACACAACAAACAATTTTTATTCGATATGAATCTGCATATCATATATCTGCATATGCAAAGCATGACAAAGATCTTCTGATAAACCAATGAAAAAATATTATGAATAAAAAGTTTTTTATTGTCATAAACTGCGTTAGGCCTTAATAGCTGAATATCAATAATCAACAACATAAAACACAAAATTGGCCAAAACAACATAAACCACATTATGAACTAAAATTGATGACAACCGCTTATCGTTTATAAGTATGTACGTTTTTATTAAATATTCGGAGGTAAATCATTTCCTAAAACATTTTTTAAAGCTAAAATAACAAAATTTCATTCTTATGACAAAATGTCCTTGAACTTGGCAAAACAAAAGGTCTTACTTTTAGTAAAAGAGCTCCCAAATTAAATAAAGATATGTTTGAAAGTTTTCCTAGTTTTCCTCGCATTACAAAGAGTTTGTAATTTATTTGCATTTCTGGTGCTTCCAAGACAAAAGAGAGAAGTCTAGCAACACTCAACGAAGGTTTGAAAACGCCCCAACACGTCCAATGTGGGTTACAAGTCCTAGATAATTTTCCTTGCGCTTCTAAGGAGGTTTCTGGCAACTCTACGATAATAAAAAGGTCTTGTAACACGTAAGGAAGAGTTCAAAGGTGATCTGGTAATCCTTCAAAACATCCTAAGTGACCCTTTTTCAGGTCTCAATACTTCAGTACTTTGCATATGGCTTCTAAAAGTTTTTCGTACGAGTCTGGCACCTCTACGACAAAGTAGTAGGTTGTCAATGCTGAACTTTGTAAAAAAAATGATACCCTCAAATTAAAAAAAAAATTCTTACATTAAGAAAAATTTAAAAAAATTGCCTAAATTTTAATAAAATTCTAATTAAATTTAGAAAATTTTTTGAAACTCTTTTCAATGAAATTGTTTTACTTAAATTTTGTAGTTGTTTTTTTTTCGAGTGTATCTAATTAAATTTTGTGTTTACTTTTTTTTTTTCACTTTGTATGAACAAATTACATTCTGTCGGGAATCTCTTTCATCATTAAATAAAATAAATAAACAATATTATACATAAGTATGTAAATACGTACGAACACATGCATACATACATACTTTGGTTTCCTTAGCTGCGGCAAACGATATAATTGTGCAAAATAATCATGCTTCCTTTGAAATTTTTCATTGCCATCTACAACATTATTGAAGCCCACTCATTCTATTTTTGATGATAACTTAAGTAAACTTTTTATTCTCTTTCATACATTAATGATTTGTTTTTTTTTACAAAAATTTCATGTACAAGCCTTAAATATGCTTTATTTGTTGTTGTGAACATATATGGCCAATTTATTTAATCCTTACAATTCAGTTAACTGTTAAATATAATTAGTGTTGTATAAAAATTTTTCCTTATATATTTATTTATTTCTCCTTGTTTTTTTATAATAAATACACATGAGTGCCTTCAGTATTGGAGATGCCAGTAAATCCCTTAATATATGCTATATATTGCTATAAAATTATAAAATATGAATTAGTTAGGCATTAAAGAGAAAGAGGGTGCCACAGAGAGAGAGAGAGAAGCAAATAATTTGAAATATATTAGGCAAATAGACAAAATATTTGAGATGAGAAAACTTTATAAAGTTTTGGCAAAATTAAGCTTCAGCTTTTACAATACGGACGAATAATTGGAGTCAAACATAACTCGTCCGTGGAAATATTAAAATTTATGAGTTATAGGTGACTTTCGAAAACAACGTTTTTATGTTCTGCTGTGTATGTTGCAACCTAAATAACTGTTGATTTTGTTCCCCCATTTTTAAAAATTTTAACAATGTTTAATTCTTTCTGAATAAAATTTAAGAAACTTATCTCATATGTTCATAAAATTTAACGAATTTTGAATTTAACCTGAACAAAAAAAAATTGTTGATTTGTTAGAAAATCCATTTGATCATATTCATTTATTTTAGTACTTCTATTCACAGAAAAAAAATAATGCAAATCATAAAAGCAATTTGAAATTGATATAAAAGATTAATAACATTCTCGGAAACATGCATATAGCATCAGTCATTTGTGTATGTACTCGTATGTATGTATGTATATCAATCATGTACATATACGACATTAAGTTTGTTTTCAACTTTAAAATATGTATGTATGTATGTATATTCCATTACATAAGACTCAGTCAGTTAAATAGAGCGCGACAAAATGATAAGGTAACTTCTTATTTTTTCTTTTTTGTTTGGAAGGGAATTTGCAATAGACAAATCATAGCAAACGATTACTAGCAACAGTTTTTGCAGCAGGGAACATCACGAGACCCGAATTTCGGTGAGAATACAATTATTATAAAAGTGGATAGTGCCACGCCCATTCTAATTAAATATACCATTTCAACTTCATAGACATGTATGTATGTACATACGTATACTTTGCCCATTTTAATTGCAATTTGCGCATACGTTAAGCTTTTATGAGAACTCTATTTATGGAGTAGAAAAGTAGGCAGTACCACGCCCATACTCAGCAAATACGCCTATTAAATACTAATAAAAAAATTAAATCCACATTTTTTTATTTTCAAAGTAGGCAGTGCCACGCTTTTGCTAAAAAATTATAACTTTTTAGCTACTCCTACACTTCATCGATTCGTGTGATACATCGTGCACTTATTGAGGTTCCGCGGGAATACTATTTATTGATTTTAAAAATTGACTGTGCCACGCCTATGCAAAAAAAAATATAACTTTTTAGCTACTCCTACACTTTATCGGCTCTTGTGATACACATCGTGCACTTATTAAGAACCCCTTGGACGAAAGTAAGCACTGCCACGCCCATGTATTAAAAATAGATATTTTCATTATTTTGTCAAAACTGATTCCTACCAGAATTTGTACATGGGGACAGTGACACACCCTTTTTTTCCACACACAGTGATTTTCTTGATTTATTGTTTAGAAAAGTGGGCTGCGCCCCGCCTGTTTTTAATATTTTTATTTTTATTTTTTTTATGGAAAATGGGAATGTCACTACCATAAAAAGCATAAGGGGCTGTGCACATATTACGTAACGCTGTTTTCAGAGATTTTATACCACTCCTTCCGCCCACCGAGACACTTTTTAATAATTTTTCAGTGCAAAATTTTCAATCCGTAACAAATCTTTAACCCCACCTCTGGAGCGTTACATAATATGTGCACAGCCCCTAAATATGCATACACATTTTCATATATTCCTATTAAACTGATTCTTTCACTTACAAAAAATTGCGATAGTGATGGCCCCTCCTCACCTCCTACAACGAACTAACAAAAACTTGTATACACATCTGTCATAATAAAGATTATAAAAAATAACAAAATATTGTAATTTAAGAAGAATCAAGTGAACACACACAAATCTATGTTGTCCTTATCATTTCGAAGCGCACCTCATTTATTAGCATCTGTTTTGTACTGGTTGAATATATTTTAAATTGAAAAAAATAGAGAAAAAACCAAATCAGCAATTGAAAACTATGTTCGATTACATTGAAAATTACGCAGTTCAATTTGTATGTAAATAATTGTTGTATTGTGTTATTGTTGTTTTTGAAGTGTTTTTAGGAGTGCAGTAGCAGAGTTTAGCTGCATCTGCTGCTTTTGTTGTTATTTGTAATTGTTATAAAGAGAGGAAAAAATATAGTTTTTTTTCCAATATTACTGCTATTGTATTTTCCGTTTTAATAATGAATATCCAACTGTGTACTGAGTACAAAAGGTTTACGTAGCGAACACATCTTAACATGACAATTTTACACTTGAAGAAAATAGGGGGAAGAGTGAATACTACAGCAACCAAACTTCTTTCAAGGTGAAAAATGCTTTAGGAGCATTTTTAACTAATTAAACAAATAAAGAAACAAAGACAAGGAATTTTTGTCTCAGAAACCTGAAATGTTTTGGGAATGCTCCAAAAATAAGCAACAACATATAAACCCATTTTGAAAATTTCTGAAAAAATACTTTTTAAATAAATTTTAAGCCAGAGCTTCCATCGAATCCAAAACTTCTTAATCTGAAAGAAATGCATGTGAGTGACTTTGGATATTTCAAGAGATATAATAGAAAATTTTCGATATTAACTATTTATATTAAAATTATTGGTCATACATAATCACATATTAGAGCATGAAAAATGCGATCAAAACATTTTGCATCTCAATATGAGCAGATCAATTTAATAAATGAAAACGTATATTCCTCGCAATTGTTTATCTTTAATTAAAAGTATGTATTTATGATATGATATTATTTAAAGCCTTCTATCTTTTGTCTATATTATTTTCGTGCTTTCGTCGCTGTTTAATTTTTTACTAACCTTTTTTAAAGGTAACGTTCAACACATTTTTATAAGACTTATATAAAAAAAAACGTATTATTGAATACAGATAATCTTCGACGTGTTTTAATAAAAATAAATATACCAAAATAAATTTTCAATAATTTTGTTGAACGTTACGCATATGTAACTTTTTTTTTATGAAAACAAGCCATTATCAACTAATGAAAATTTTTAATTAAATGATGTGTACGTACATACATACATAATTAATTCCTCAAATTCAATGTTTTTAAAACAAGCAGCCCTCTTAAACTGAGTAATAAGGCATGCTAATAAAGAGTAACGTTCAATACAAAACAAAAATATGGACAATAGCAAAAGTTCTGATAAATTTTAAAGCACTGCAAATTGGTATCACCCTTTATATGTACATATACACCTACAATACATGGGAGTAATTAAATAAATTGAGCAATTAATTGTCGATTTCATTGGCATTGACTTATAAACAATGCCAATTAAATTTTTAGCATTATCATTATTTTGAACAATGATAATGCTTTTCAGTGAAATAATTTCATTATTAATTAGTTAAAAAGTAAAAGCAAAAAAGCATTGGCATTTATTGGTACTGTTTTTTTTTCATTGTAAATGTTTAAAATAATGCTAACGAAAATTCAATGCCAATGAAAAAGTCCCATGTATGATACCTACACACATGAGATGTGAGTAAATATTTTTTCAACTGTATAAAATTAAAACTTTATAATGAAATAAATCAACAATTAATAATTTATATCGAATAGTTTGTTGAAAACATAAAATAAATAAAAAAAAAACCAACTGCATCAACAACTAGTTGGCAAAATAATGAAATTTATTATCAAAAACCAATTTAATTGCTGCAAAAACATACATACATATATATGTACATGCATAAACTTGATTAAGCAAATTTAAATAGAAATACAAGCAATTAATTTTCATATACACGTACATACATACTCACATGCATATGTACGCGTATAAAATGAGACTGATATAAAAAAAATAAAATAACAGTAAAATGTTATTGATTGGTGAGATTTGGCAGACTAAATAAAAGTGTATGTGTGTTTACACATGTATGTGAGTGAGTAAATAGTGAATATTCCCAGCAGGAAAAAGAAGGACTATGAAGGCCTTCTAGAAAGCCTCTGCACCCCTTCTTTTGGATGCGAAAGGCCTTCTCGCTTCTTCTCGCTCCATTCCATACTCATATATTTTTTTACACACGATGTCATTGCGAAGAAGCCCTTCCGCATTCGTTTATTTCGAGAGTGATTCTGAAAGGCCTTATAATTAATGGATTTCCTTTACTTTGGAATGTGTATAACACAAAAAAAATTAAATCTCTCTTTTTCTCATTTCTCCCTTCTCAGAGAAGCTAATTTGAAATGTGTTAAAAAAAGTAAATTGGTTCAAAAACATTCCTAAGAAGGCGTTTAATAAGTTAGAAGGGCTTCTGAGTTTTCCCGCTGGGTTGTTGCTTAGTTTACCCTGTTGTACACAGCAAACAAACATAAAAAGTCAGTGTAAACTTTACAGTTGGTTACCTTTTTTAGTTGTTTACGTTTCAAAATTATTGTGAACTTGTTGTTTTTGTTTATTTACTTGGCAACAGTGTTGCCAGAAGTGAAATAATCTGCAGCATCTTCAGAAATCGTAGGTACCCAAAGAAATTAAAGGCAATTACATATGTAAGTACATACTTACATACATACATTTGTCCCTGTCTATGACGTGCAATTTGTGTTGCAGCAATACTAATTTTTCTTTTCGGGTAAGAATGTTAACGCTCCAAGGGGGGGGGGGTTACAGATTTGTTAAGGATTGGAAATTTTGCGCTCAAAAATTTTTAAAAATCGTTACGGTGGGGGGTAGGGTATAAAATCTCTGAAAACAGCGTTACGTAATATGTGCACAGCACCTAAGAAGATTGACGAGGACTATTAAGTTTCTTGCCTCTCTCGCTGAAAAAACCAAATATTGCTGCAACAAAAATTGCAAGTGTAGACAAGGACTTTATTATATTATAAATTTTAATTATTCTGGTTAAAGTTCATATATATTTTTTTTTATGTATGTCTCGTATCCTATTTGCCATTTATTTATTTATTTATTTATTTATTTATTCAACATAATCAAAAAGCCTTATATAGGCCGAAACCTGATTACAAGATTAATCCAAACTAGGCATTATAAAAATATATAAAAAGAAAATATAAAAGAAAAGGTTTAAGGCTTATTAGCTATTCTCAATCTTAACCTATAAGATATACATAACTAAGTTAACAAACAATCATATATACATAGTTATAGTTTCCCAGCACATATGAGGTTTCGCAAATGCATCAAAAAGGTCAATAATAAGCGAATAATGATAACACATAATTAGATCAGTTCCATCAAAAGACTGGTAAAACTGTTAACGGACTTACAAAAGGTTCTTTCATTATACGGAATAACCGTATTCCATAACCGGGCAACTTTCACATGAAATGATCTTTGCATAATGAGTCTACTGAAATTTGGAATTCTAAGTGAGCTTGTTCTTGAAGAGCTTAAGAAAACAAATCTAGACGCAAGATATGATGGTGAATTATACTTAGCTGCTCTATAAAAAAATGTCAGTAACCTAACTCTAACGAAATCTTCAAATTTACAATTTAAGAAATCCTTTACATACTCAGATACGTGTTGGTGAGAGCGAAGGTGATAAATATACCGAATAATGGTATTAAAACACTTTTTTATTTTATGAAAATTACGATCACTCGTCAAGGAATAGACCTCCAAACCATATAACACTAAAGGCATGAGTAATGCGTGCTCAATATTCTTCCTAATTTCTATAGGAAAATGGTAGCAAGTGTTATAAATTCTCCTTAATTTAAATATGACCCTACGAGTCACAAAACCAATATGATGCTGAAAAGTTATCTTATTATCAATGTAGATTCCTAAAACTTTCAAATAAGATACAAAACATAACCTTTCTCCATTTACAATAATTTCTGGAGATCTATGTGAGTCTGCATCTCCAAAAAACATCGCTCTTGATTTTTGCTCATTCAGTATAACAAAGTTTTCCCTACACCAACTCTCAACACATCTCAGATTCACATTTAAATTAATTTCCAAGTCATCAAGAGACCTTGAAGCCAATATCAGCTGAAGATCATCAGCATAAAGCATTTTAATCCTGACATTTTAGATAACAAATCGTTTATATATAAAAAAGAAGAGAGGTGTCTTAGGACACCCGGTTATAGCTTTGCTCATATTTTTTTTATAAGGAACGAAGGCGAATAAGAAGAAGTAAGTATGTACATATGTATGTACACATAATATTTTCGGTTTTTTGTTAAAGTTGAAATCAAAATAAAAAAAACCAATTTCGTTTCTTGCAAGGCGAATATGATGTAAATTTGCCAAATTGTGGTGGTTTTTTACTTGCATACACACATATGTACATATACATACATATATGTATATACATACTTGATAAATTCTGATATATTGCAGATATTATAGTGATAAAATACAAACGATCACTGAAAACAAACTTTAATTAATTAAATAATAAAATAAATATTTCACATACATACATATGTATTCATATGAGTAGGTATATTTATTGTTTTGTTTTTGTTATTGCGGTTGAATGTGAGTAACACACTATATATGTACATACATATTTTCTCGTCTTGATTTTAAAAAACAACAACAAAGTCGCTTTTAAAGGATGAGCTAATCAAAACAAAAAAAGAAAAACATAACGGGAATAGTGTCGATTATTTATCTTACGAAAAATAAAATTCAACCCCTACCGCGCCATAAATAGCAAAGCTATAATAACAGAAATAATTGAGGACCTAGGACAGAACCCTGAGGTACACCTCTGCAAATATTTCTCACTGCAGAAACATTATCCCCGTTCTTTATATACTGCGACCTGCCTCTTACAAAGCTATCAATTAGACTACAAGCCGTGGAAGAAAAATTATATAAAGTAAAAAATTTTTTAAGCAAGACTTTATGCGATATAGACTCAAAGGCCCTACTAAAGTCTAGGCTTACTAAGCAAACTAGTTTTCTCTGATCAACATCAGCCCTCACGCCTTCCATCATGTCCAAAACTAGCGCAGTAGTACTATGGCGTTTCCGAAAACCAGATTGGAACTCGGATAAAAATTTCTTATTTGTTACATATTGAGAAACTTGCTCATTGATCAGAACTTCTAATTGTAATTAAATTATTTTTGTTATTGGAAAGAAAACTCCAGAAGCTCGTGATGATGATGAGACCTTGTTTGGTATTGAAATATCGTGATGTCAGTTCAACATTCCGTTTAGTCTAAATTTTTTTTGTCTGTTCAATTATGACGATCTTATAGAGTTTTTTCTAAAATGAGAAATAATTTAATTGAAAATATACAAACTTAAGTCTTAATTAAAATGTCTTAAAAATATTTATGTTATGTATTATTTTAACCTTCATACATATATATGGTTTAAGGAAAAGTTCAATCCTATAGACTTGAGATCGATACTTGATTACTAACTACACACATTAATTTCGATGCCTTTGTTTAGTTAAGTTGACGAATGACAAATCCTTGATTATTATGTGTTTAATAAGAACAAGTTGCTTTTGAAACAGTATTACCTGTACAGTCAATTTGTATCCTTAAGTTTGAATTTACACACACACACACATATCATTGAATTTTACAAACATACACTCCAAAAAAAATTAACTAAATTTTTGGAATTTTTACTTAATTTGAGTTCAAATTAATTGTTGTATGACGCCAATGCCGTTATTTATAGACAATCAGTAAAAATTTCCTTAATGTTATTAAATACAAATTTCGTCTTTAACTGGAAATTTTTACTAAAAACTAAAAAAAATATTTACTAAAAACAAGTTCAGTGTTTATCTCAAAATTTGTACAAAAATGTCGCCATCTTGGTGCGCATTTTTCATTACCTTGTTTTGTTTTACCTTCTATTGCACCGGCCCCATCTGCTGCAAAGAAGCTCTGGATGTCATCATCAAAGCGCTGGAACGTTCGGAATGCTCATTTTTGTTTTGTACTTGTATTATCTGTAATTAACATTTTTATAAAACTTACGTCTTTTGGGACTTGAACCAAGGATCTTCGGTTTAGTAGATAGACACTCTAACCACTTCACTACTACAAGGTACAGTACAGGTACAGCTGGTACATAACTAAAGTACTAAATTCGAAATTTCTTACATTAGCAAAAATAAGTCACGAACTAAAATTAATATAAAAAATTATTTTGTTAAAATTGTGAAAAATGTTCAATATGAGATAAAAATATGAACTTAAATTCAGGATAGCCGTTTTCCGTTTCTGATTATTCAAATTTTTATGAGCTACTAGCTGATCCCGGTGTACTTCGCTACCCCCCTCGTTATAAAATAAAATTAAAAGTATTTATATATCCTATTGTGACGATCGGTCCAGTAGTTAAGACTATATTACGATTTTTAATTTTAATAAAAAGGAGCGTGGTCCCATCCACTTTTCTCCCGGTACGTATTCCAAATTATGGCAATACCATATGTACCAAATATCATCGACGTAGGTCAAAAAATGCCCAAAATATGGCGATTTCAATTTTTGGGTTATATGGGAGCTGCCACGCCCACTTGTCCGATAACGCCCATTTTTGTCCTGATTACCCACATTAGTAACATATGAACTATTGCAATGTTTCAAAACTCTTGCTATCACAATAGTCAAGATATATGATGTTATTCAATTTATGTGGGAGGGGCTACGCCCACTTGAAATATTAAAAGCCTAAAACCATCCTCTATAAATTCCCTTTTGAATGACACCAGTTTGGGTCAAATCGGTTGGATAGTTTCCGAGTCTATAGCGAACATGGGTACAAACATTTTTTGTATTTTATATATATAGATTCAGGAGTAAGTCTTTTACTAAATCATTTTTTTTTTTTACAAATAATTTTATTTGTATGATAAAATGTATTTAAATTTAGTAAGAACCATTTTTAATTTAATAAAATAAGCACTCAAATTATATAAAAAAAATTTCTGAAAGTATTTCACCCAATTCACACCAGGATTTTTTCCATGATTTTTAAATCACAATTTTTTGTGTATGTTGGAGAACGGGCGTAGAGAAGCAAAAGGGATAAAGAAAAAATCACACTTTCAGTTCTCTGTGATTTTTTCTTATATTTTTCTTTACACATATTCGTTTTTTTTTTATTTTGCTTTATTTCATTTTTCATTTTCATGTGGCAATACACATATTCGTTTGCACGAAGTTTGCACGTAAATAACAAATTGATGTACATACACACGTCAGATTGTTTTTATACAAATAATAAAGTAAAGCAGAATAACCGATTACGGAGAAAAAAAATCAACATTTAAAACACATAAAACATCGTGTGAATCTGCAAAGATTTTGGAAGCAACTTTTGAAGATAATTAAAAAATCGCCATTTTTAAATCAACGTATGAATTAGGTGTTTGTTTTTTAAGTGACATTATTGAAAATTTGAATAAATACAGAAATACACTGCCTGCCACATGAATAAGGAATCACATTTTTTTAACTTTAATTAAGTGTATCTCCTAAACTAAAGTTCAGAAAAAAATAATTTCTTGCACAACCAGATTTCAATGTGTTGGCTTTAGTTTCCTGAAGAAATAAAAAATATACATATTTTTATTATACTAAAATTATGCATTTATATAAAGACATGTATTTATAAAAATGAAAGTTATTAACAAAAATGCGATTTAAGTTATTAACAAAAATGCCTCCTTTAAGGATTCTATCGTCTCAAATTGTTTTCCTCTTTCATAAACTTTTCTTGCAAGCCAACCCCAGACATTTTCCATTGGATTCAGTTCTGGTGAATATGGTGGCCAATCCAAAAGTTGAACACCTTGTTGATTAATCCATTGTGTTACTGCTCTGGCGGTATGAATCGGAGCGTTGTCGTGTTGGTACGTCCAAGGTATGGGTCCAAAGAAATCATTAAATTTTGGAAATGCTTCCTCCAGAATGTTTTTGTAAGTCGTTGCAGTCATTTTGTGGGATACAAAAACCAATTCTATGGTACCCCATAATACGAAATGGCACCCCATACCATTATTCCGCCCTCTCGGCTGTATCTGCGGCTAAAAAATAATTCCTCCTTATTTAGATTATGGATCTAATACTTATACCCGTCGGGACCATCAATATTAAATTTTTTTTCATCGGAATATACAACTTTAAAATGCGGTGCACTGTTCTTAGACTGGCACTGACTCCACTTTTTTCACGTATTTTTGATACCGACATGGCAGAATTTAACGCAATTCTAAGAATTTTTCGTCTTTCTTTTGGAGTTGTTGCCATTTTCTTCATGTTTTTTCCATATCTTCCTGATTAATATTAAAGGAATTCCTTATTCAAGTGACACACGAAAAAGTACCTCAGAAATACATGTATACATGTCATGTAATAAATGCATAATTTTAGTATAATAAAACTAAAGCCAACACTTTGAAATTTGGTTGTGCAAAAAATTATTTTTTTCTGAACTTTAGTTTAGGAGATATACTTAATTATAGTTAAAAAATGTGATTGCTTATTCAAGTGGGAGGCAGTGTATTTTAAACTATTTTGAAGGAAATTTTTTACTAAAATTTAGTACATTTTCTTTTTTATTTGAGTGTGTATTTTTATAAAAGTTGTTTTCCTTTCTAATTGAATAATCGAACTAGTTTCTTCATAGTTACAATTCACTAGCATCCTTGAACAAAGGCATGCGGATTTGGAGCACAACGTGGCCAAACACTCCATGCAGAAAATCCTCCATGCGCTCTCCTTACCAATAGGGCACACCTTACAGCAGCAGATATATTGTCCTGCATCAATGCACTACACGGAACGCCGCATCCAGCAGAACCGCGATCACACCACCATTGTGGATGAATTTGGAATAGACCCCTTTCTAGTTTCCGTCCTACAGCCCGAGTATTGTATTCAGACTCATATCTAGCAATGCAAGTAAAAGCAGCCACATCATATGACGATAAACCTTGATTCCTCAATTCTCTGACCAATTCACAACGTTGAAATCTTCTCGCCAGAGATGGGGTGACCACGCCTAAGATTGCAAATAGAACTAAGCAATTTTTCATCTAAACTTTTTTTTTTGTTAATTTATTATAAAGAAACTTTATTAACTGTGAATTTTAATCGAAATATTGACGGTTTTTATATGAAATAATAAGTATGAATAAATGGTTATCGGTGTTTACTTAACGAAAACATCTGTTTGCTGTGACAAGGTAACATCTGCTTCGAGAATTATTTGTGGAACAGTAAGTTTATTGTTGAATATTTAAAATAAATATTAAAGAAATTGTAAAGATTTCATATAGTATTTTTATTATATTATATGTATATATACATATCTTCACCTAAAATCTAAAAGGCCGAAACCCAAATTCACTTTGTGATAGGTTATGATATAATTAACAAGAATACATCCTTCTTGAAAATTTAACTAGTATATTTTCAGAAATAACGAATTTCATAAATTAATGTGTTTGTTATGCACTCAAAAAAAAAAATTCCTTCAAAATAGTTTAAAGTATTTCTATATTTTATTCTAAATTGTTTGTCCTGCTCTGACTGTAGTGGCGCCAAGTAGATCTTGTCACGCGGCAGGTGCCTTCTTGTTTCCACCTCTGTTGAGCAATCTTATATGACTCTTGCTTTATGAGTCGTTTGCAATGAGATAGAGGAATGCCTATAAATGGGCATATAACCGAGTCACTCAATGATACGACTATTTTGGTCAATTTCATCCGAAATATCGTTTCCAGTGCACTCTGAGTGCCCCGGTACCCAAATTAATGTTACTCTCGAGTGTACCGTTATCTTGTTTAAAGATGACGGTTTTTAGTAAATATTTTTCTAGTTTTTAGTAAAAATTTCCTATTAAAGACGAATTTTGTATTTCCTAACATTAAGGAAATTTTGACTGAGCGTGTGTAAAAAGCGGCATTGGCGCCATACGGACTACAAATTAGAACTCAAATTAAGTAAAAATGACAAAATTTTATTTAATATTCTTTTTCTTGAGTGTATGTACGTAAATAAATTCTAAATAGCAATTGTTTTGCATAAACAAACCGTTTGGAAAATCATAAGGAAAACACACATGTTGTTTGAAGTTAACTTCTACATACAAACATACATATATAATATATAAATCTAGGCTTACGGTAGTGCGCCAGGCCAAGTTCCTCTTGATCATAATATAATGAAACTTGAAACGTAAGGTCTTCCCACAGAGGTGACCTCACAGGTTCAATTTAAAAGTTGTACCGTAAAAGCTTCCCGAGATATTAAGATGTGAAAAGTCCATATTTTAGTACATAATCACTCACTCACTGACTCACTCATCAATATTATTGGGCACTTCCAGTATAGCTAGAGAGCTAAAACTCGGTACACAGGTAGGTCTTGGTGAGAAATTAACCAGAAAAATCTGAAAACGGGCACTTTCCACCCGGGGGGGACTAGGGCGCCCATTCTTTACAAAGGGGTCTTCTAGTAAAGCTAAAAAGCTTAAATTTGGTACACAGACAGGTAGGTCCTGATGAGAAATTAACGAATATGATTTTTAAACGGGCACTTTTCATCGGGGGGAGTATCATGGCCCTTCTTTGTATGGGGCACTTCCAGTAGAGTTAAAAGGCTGAAATTTCGTACACAGGTAGGTTCTGATGATAAATTAACGAAAATGATTTTTAAGTGGGCACTTTTCATCGGGGGGAGTATCATGCCCCTTCTTTGTATGGGGCACTTCCATTATAGCTAGAAAGCTGAAATTTCGTACACAGGTAGTCCCAGATAAGCAATGCATATAAATATTTATACAAAAACAACTTAGAAAAAAGAAGTGAGCTCTGCACAAAAACACAAATGTGAAAATAAGGCTAAGTTCCTATCCAAAATATTTCGGCCGTAAAAAGTACTGAGATCAAAATAAGGACCAAGTTCTTGATAGGTACAATTCCATCTCATTTCTAGGCAACCTGTAAGCTTGGCAAAAATTTTTTTGCCTTTATAATATGGGAAAGAATTCTTGGAAAAATATTGCCATGTTTATAGGTTGCCTAGAAATGAGATGGAATTGTACCTATCAAGAACTTGGTCCTTATTTTGATCTCAGTACTTTTTACGGCCGAAATATTTTGGATAGGATTTTGGCGTTATTTTCACATTTGTGTTTTATTGTGGATACATAAATACATACATACATACTGCAAAGGTGATATAATTTTCATACACACACTCACACACATTTAAACAACAATAAACTTTTAAAAGTTTGATTTATTTACTTGAAGAAAGAATATTAACAAACTATTTACAAACCTATAGTCTTCAGAAATGATAAATAAAGTTATTCAACTATGTATGTGCGTGATTATGCATATGTGCAAACAACTCACACTTGCAACTTAAAAAAAAAATTAATTCAATGTGTATAAAATTTCATACGAATATCTAATAAATAAACTAAAATTTTATGGAAAAAACAACATTTTCTTTTATCATTGTAAATTGTTAGTGAATTTAAAACTTTAAAATTTGTTTTCTACAAATTTACATATTTTTAAGTTATCCCTATATTGCATCAAAGGCTCATTTAATGCCTCATTTCCTCTTTGTTTTCATAAAAGTTCCTACTCACTCTTTCCTAATCAAAATGTTAAGCACAATTTGAAGAAAGACTATTAAATATGTATGTGTGTGTATATATGTGCGCTATGTGTGACACTTCTTAATGGACTTTTAATAAGAAGTTAACTTTATAGAAATAAAAAAAACTTGGAAACTTTTTCCACATCAGATATTAACCTAAATGTAGTAAAACATTTTAATATTTTAAAATTTTTTTAAAAAAATTCTAAAAAAAATATTTAGAAAGGTTTTAAAATATAAAGATGTATATAATTTTTTTAGAGCTTCGTATTCAAAAGGGTGAAAAAGGAATCACCCTACTGAAAATCTGTTAGTTCCTACGGCAAAAAAAAAAAAAAAAAAAAAAAACAATGGATAGCAAATCCGTATTTCAATAATTTTTATGTACATACATAAATATCACAGAGGACGACCAAAGCTTTATAAATATTATCCTCTTGACCACCCTGTTCAAAGACTACAGGGTATCAGAGTTGAATAACTCAGGCAGAAACACATCTATTGCTATCATGACTTAAAAAAATATTGTCCGATTACAATCATATATTATTTTCAAAGACTTAACAACTAAGGCCCTAATTTTGTAAAACGCATCACCGAAGTGACCGAAGTGAAAAGCAAAAACAAAAATTTAAATATTTAAAAATTTTGTTTTTCATACAATATCAACACCTAACAATCGCACGTTGCCAAGGCAACGGATGAAGCTAAAAACTATAGAATATCCCTTCAATCAGTGTGAGTTTTTCAGAATAGCAATGGAATTAGATTTCAGAATCAAAATATAAAAGGAAATAATATATGTATAAATTTTCTTCAATTTGTTTTGTCTTTGAAACACTGCACTAGAGATACAAATTTCATAAGTTTATCTCTTACGGCTTTAATTACAAAATCTATTAGAAGAAGTGTCCAATGCAAATCAGTGGTGGGCTTCAGTAACTTTTATTACGATAATCGTATTGCTAAAATTAATATAACGAAAATTTATCGAATTTGGTATTCAGTAACACTTTTAACGATATTCGCTATCAGAAAAACTTAACCACATTAATTTTTCGGTTGTTATGAAATAAATAAAAGTCAGCAGTTATGCCAAAAACAAAATTGATCTTTTAAAACAATATACAAAAACCCAGAATCTTTTATGCATAAATAATAATATTACTATTTTTTAAACATGCAATTTAACATTTATTTAACTAAATTCCAAAAAAATTTAACATTAATATATTTTTTTTTAATTCTAAAAATTTTTGATAAAAATTTCAATAAAAAAATTTATTTATGAAGTTGTTTTGTTTATTTCTCTTTATGCTTTTCTTATATATTGATAGAAATACCAGGTAAAAGGAAATTATAACGATGTTGTTAAGAAGTAAATAGTTAATTCCAAAATCGTTACTGCAAATCGCAATAATTGTCGGTAAATTTAACAATTATCGAATTGGTTAAAGTTACAGAATCGCACTACAGGAATCATATTATATAAAAGCTTTAAAATTTTAATGGTACTGAATTGGAAAAAATCTCTTCATTTCAATAACGGACTATTTTTTACAACCCTCGTGTCGCATGTGTTTCACTGTGAAGGTTGGTTGAGCAAAATGTTGCCAAAAAATATCACTCACACTTATTTACAGAAAAACTTTCAACTCGATAAAATAAAAAAAACGTTTTGTTTCTGCTTTAAAATTTTAATGGTACTGAATTGGAAAAGATCTCTTCATTTCAATACCCGGCTATTTTTTACAACCCTCGTATCGCGTGTGTTTCACTGTGAAGGTTGGTTTAGCAAAATGTTGCCAACAAAATATCACACACACACACTTATTTACAGAAAAACTTTCAACTCGATAAAATAAAAAATTAAACTTTATGTTTCTGATTTAGTTTTAAAACAAACATTGTCAAGGTTACAAATGATAGTTTTGGATTTTTTTTTTCTTTTGTTTAGTTATTTTAAACGACTTTTCATTTATGCTGTTGTTTTGTTGCTATTTGGTGTAAACATCAAACAAAGTTTTTAACTTTTTGCTCACATGGACATTGATTTCTTAATTTCTTATAGATAGAAAGAATCCGAAACAATAAATGAAAAGAAAGTTGACGCATTGAAAAATAGTTTAGCAGAGAAAAAACAATATTAAATAATAAGAAATTTTTAAATTTCCTTACAACTCTCCTCTCAGTGTATGTAACAGTTTGTTTTGTCACTCGCTGCGTATGAGTATTTTTTTTATTTTTTACCATAATAAAATACATTTCATACGCAAATTGAACTGTACCTTAAAGTAGGCAATATATTATAATTGTAGTATTTTCTTCCACCTCTTTCTGGCTGTATAATACGTATGAGTACTTTCTACATGCAATTAACCACAACTCATACGCAGTGTTGTTCAAGAAACAATTCGATAGAAACAAACAACTTTCCTTTCAATTTCTCTAATCCATTACGAATAATCATCTCTTGTTTTATAAAATTTTTTACAAAATTCCAATGTTTTTGAGACTATTTTGCTACCGACATATTTTTTTATGCTGATTCTATACTCAGTTTTATGGCATTTGATTTGATTGACTTTTTCAATTCAAAACAAAGTTTAACTAAAAATATTCTGCCTCCACCCGCCCTTCATCAAAAATTTTTAAACTATATCAGAAATCAATGTATGTATATGTACTTGTACAAATAAATATTGATCAACCATCACATTTAGTTTAGCTACTTCTCCTAAACGTATACTTCATTTCTAATCATTTAATTAGTTAATTAAATTATTTTCACTCCAACTAGGCAACAAAAACTCTCACACTTTGTCTCTTTAATGCTGGCAGTAAAACGATAAACATTTATATAACAGGCACTCAAACATAGATATTTAATTGCCATTTTGATTGAAATGAAGTGTCTAAAAAGGCAAATTTTATTGCTTTATATAATTTTGGATGTGTTTCATGATGCCTTATATGAAGATACAAATATATTGCAGAATATTTTAAATAAATTAAAACGAAAAAGTCTTTGTGGCGTACATATTAATGAAGTGGTTCGTTTCTCAGTCTATATCAAGTGAAATTGAAAATTGTTTCATCTAGAATAGAATTATGTGGGTGAGAGGGGTAACCAAATAATTTATGTAGAAGTGTATAATAAATGAGCCAAAATTATTTTTAATTCTATTCTACATGACTTAAACTAGACTTTCACTCGATTCCAATTCAAGAAATTAATTTTTCACCCGATTCGGAACGGGATACATAATTGTTTACCCGATTCTTAATGAACTAGTTGTTTTTCAGCATATTCGAAATGATCCAGGTAATTTTTCATCAAACTTGAAATTATCAAAAACATTTTTCACTCGATTCTAAAGGAAATAGCTCATTTTTCACTTGATTTAAAGAAAACTAGTTTAAGTTTTAGCCGATTGTAAAAGAACTTGCTCGTTTTTCAACATATTCTAAATGAACTAGCTCTTTTTTCAATCGATTCGAAATGAACTAGCTCATTTTCACATTTCATGCAATCCATCTGCAAAATTTAATCCAAATCCTTTAAAAAGAATTTGTTCAAGACAAAAATTAAAAAAAAAATTACAAACAAATTTACAAAAAAAAGCACCCCAAAAGTGAAAAAGTACCAAAAGGAAAAGAGTACCAAAAGTACCTGTTTCTTCGAATTCTAGCAACCAGAAAGTACAATAATTTAAAAAAATATATAAAAAATATTAGTACAAAAAACATTACCAAAACTACTAATTTGTCTCCCTTTTTACACTTTAAAAAGTGCTCCAAATTTTCATCTGGATTTTAGCCCTCAAAATTATTGATATTTTATTCTGGGACACATCCTATCTGCCAAATTTTATCCAAATCCATTCAGAAAATGTTTCAAGAGAAAAAGTACCAAAAGTGAAAAAAGTACCCCAAAAAATGAAAATGTACCATATGTAAAAGAGTACTAAAATTGATCTGGGACGCATGCTATATGTCTGCCAAATTTTATCCAAATCCATTTAAAGAATTCCTCGAGAAAAAAATTAGTAAAACTAAAAAGGCATTGCAAAAGAAAAAAAGTACTATAATTAAAAGAGTACCAAAAGTACCAAGCTTTTCTCATTTCAGCACCCAGATTAAATGTTAATTTAAAAAAAAATTATGAAATATTACTACAAGAACAAAAAGTTCCACAAATAGAAATATGGGCCCTTTTTACCCCTTAAAAAAGAAATCTACATTTTAATCTTGATCTTATGATATCCCTCTACCGAATTTCATGTAAATCCACTGAGCGGTTTTCGCCTTACAGGTCATATTTACATTATTAGTAGGATTACAACAGCTAAAGCAACCAAATAGATAATCGCCTTCCGTTACAAACAAACTTATTTCCTCAAAGTATACTTTTAGACATAAACAGTCTCGTTGCAATCTCTTAAACCATATTTGCTTTATGATTGTGGTTGCTTGTGGTTGCTCAGCATTGATACCAGCTTTTCAATATTTATAGACACACACACATACACACCCACATTAAAACATTATATATACTTTTATATAAATTGTTGTATGTGTAGGAGGAATTTTTCCCATTAAACACTTTAAACCATGTCAACGTATTAAATTGTATTTTATGTTTGCATGATAATTAAAATGGTTCGAGCATAGTTGAGCTCTGTTTGCGCCATTGATATATGCAAGCTGTTTAAAAAGTATTAACATTATTGCTGTATACTTATAGGTTAAACTTGAAGTCATACATACGAGTATATTTCCCACACTCATGTAGATAGTTTTCATAGCATATTTTACAGCTTAACAGCCAATTGTTATATTAAATTCAACGAAAATTTATTTCTACCTTGTTTTTTGTATTTGCTTCTTCTCTTATTCATCGTTGTGATACTCGTTTAACGATAATTATGGGTGGAAAAAGAAAAACTTAAATAAAACGGGATTTAATACTCTACAGTATTTAAAAGAATAAATTTTTCTAGCTTTTTAAACGAATTAATTTAAATTCTCTTTGTGGTGCACTTAAGCCAAATTTAAAATAATTGATTTTAAAATTAAATTATATTATTTCTTTATTTGAAAAACTGCAAATATTTTTTTTCTTTACACTTAACTACGAAAATGATGAAGCTTTTAATGCGTGATAACACCTTGATTTTTTTACACTTTTAAATTAATTTTTTTTTTTCAATGTTTAAAATTTTCTAACAACCAATACAACAGCAATAGCAATAGCAATTCAGAAAGTGAATTCATAAAATTTTGTCAAAATGACGCATATAATTTTTTCTCTATTCTTTATACAAATAAAAAGATATAAATTTTGTTGTTTCTTTTTATTGGCAACTATCTTTTCACAGCTGAAGGTTAAGAGACCTTTGAAAAATATCCTTAAAGAATGAGCTTTTTCTTTTAAGTGCGGTTTTTTTTTCACAAAAATACTTCCTTGTTAACTTGCAAAAGACAGAATGAAAAAAAATGGGGGAAAAAATAATTGAATTTTTAAACAGCCACAAAACCATTTACAAAATTTATTAACTTTAAAAGAAAATTCGCAAAATCAAATTTAAAACAAATAAATCAAATCTTTCATATACACACATATGTATGTTTGAATGTGTGTTACTGTATAATAAAACACATGCGTTAAAATATAATTTACGACATTTTTTTGAAGTCGAATTAAAAAATTGAAAGACTGTGATATTTTGTTTGTATTATATTTTTATGATCGCTTCTTCGAAACGTTGCCATTAAGAAACCGATTTGGATGGTTTCTTTTTTTTTGTGTGCTTGCAAGTGTTTTTAATTTGCTATTTACGTCACTATTACCATTTTTTTTTATTCGTATAAAATTCATAGCGTACTTTAGAGGGGTTTCTTTTAGTTGTTTGCTAATTTTCAGGCAGCATTGAAATTACGAAAACAATTTGATGTGAATTTTTACGATTATAATTAACAATTCATATAAACAAATCATTGATTACTTTTTACAAAAACTCCTGAATTATATGCCAGTTTTTGTACCTTAATTAAAAAAAACTCTGGGTAAGGGGCTGTGCACATATTACCTAACGCTCCAAGGGGGGGTTAAAGATTTGTTACGGATTGGAAATTTTGCACTGAAAAATTATTAAAAAGTTTGACGTAGGATGGGTATAAAATCTGTGAAAACAGCGTTACGTAATATGTGCACAGCCCCTAACATTCAATTCATCTTTCAAGATACAAAATATATTTGTAAGACGACACTTTTTCCAGTTTACTTAAACGCGCAAGTCACACATTACGATCGAAATGGTTTCCGATCCTTTCATATTTCGTTTATTTTATATATCGATTTTACACTGATGAACTTTTTAAAATATCCAAAGCTCACAATAAGCTGGTGCTTTAAATAAGCTGATGTTCCTAAAAGTATGCATGTTTTTTTTATTATTGATTACTACAAATGAAGTTACTGGAAAAATTCATAGTCAAGTTCATTTTGAATTTTGAAAATTGTTTGTGATTACAAACACTATTTTCGTATTCTAAAGACTCCACTTTCGGAATTGTCAACACTTTCGATCGGATTTGAGTTCAGTGACATGGCTGAAAATTATAAAATATTTAGATTTAAATTGTGTAGCTTTTAATGATATTCCAGTATATAAAATGATTAATGAAGCATACTTCGAGCAAGTAACGTTCAAGATACAAAAATTAGGTTAGGTGCAGCATTCAATGTGTCCAAAGGTCTCTTGCTCTTTACTTATTTTCAGTCCATGATAAACAGAAGAGCTCCAAAAAATATCTACTTTCATTTGTAACATTTTAAACCACGAGCACGAGCTACATATATACCCTAATAACAAGGGTCACAGTAATATGAGAATTTCCCTAATATAGAGTGAAAAAACAAATAGTTAAATTACAAAGTAGAATACTTTGAAGATAACAGACAATGCGTTTGTGTTGATTATTAGTAATTTCCAACCAGTGATGGGGAATTTCTTACTAACAAAAATTGTTTCAACCTGTAAAAAACAGAATAAAAATGAATTAAATTAATTCTCGTATTCTATTTCTGTTGAAAACTTGGTTAATTAGTTGATATTCTTCCCAATTAGTATCCATGTTTGCGAAAATTGTAAAAATGGACAAATGAATGCTGATGAAAAGTGTAGCGGCCTCGAAATCGGTATACTGATACGTTATGCTAAAACTGATTGGATATATAAATGTTTTTCACAATAAAAAAAACTCTTAGTAATTTGAATTTTCATTAATTCAATAAAACTGAAAGTGAGCCTGATAATATTAATTTTCATATGAAAATTTAATTTCATTTTTCAATTGCTGAGCTTTTGGTATTAACGACAGGCAAAAAGCTCAATTAGTAACAATCAAACTTTTTAAACTGAATAAAGTTTTCTTTCATACTTGCACAATTTTCCTAAAAATTTTAATAATAAATTTTAACATGTTCTACTTAACTGTCTCACTTTATTGAACAAGGATTTTTTTATGGAATTAAAATTTCATACAATTTTGCATTTTATATTTCTAAAACTCAAACAAACACTTAACTTTTAGTATGTTCATATCTTCATACATACATACGTTCGTATATATGCATGTGTGATACGAGTACATATTAAATCACATACAGGATGTTCCACAATTTTTGCAACTTTGTACAGTAAAGTGTTGTAAATGAGCAAGATTTTATAAATGAATAATATGAAACTTTCTTCTTGTGAGAAAGGTATGATACTGCCCACTTTTCTAAACACAATACTCTATGGTGTCATAAACTTATTATGTATGCAAAGTTTATTAAAACTGTGCAAAGCAGAAGCAATGGGAACGAAATTTTCAATTCGTTTGGGCATGGCACTGCCTATTTTTATTATAATAATAGTGCATTTAAAAAAAAATTAACATGCTAACGAATAGTCATACGTTTGGTTTAAGTAGAAGTAGTTGAGAAGTAATCACTCTTATTCTACTTGGCGGCGTCAATGTCGTCATCAATTTTGAGCCAACATCACTTTTACTCAACTTCAACACCGCGTCAACACTAATTTTATATTCTGTAAACATGTTGGGGGGACGTTGACTATTTATCGATAATTTTGACACACATATCTAATACTTGAAACAGCTGATTTATTCTGTTTGCAATTTTTGTTAAAAGTTTTGGTGGAAAAATAAATAAATAAATATATTGAAGTAGAATGTTTTTTCTTCCCGTGCCTAATTCTCATTGTAATAATGGAGAAAAAAAATTTAATAGTGCAAAGAAGACTTCTCAGGCAGAAATCAAATATTTTAAATTGCCTGATGAAAAGTAAGTGATAAATTCAAACTCCTCTAATTGGAAGTAATACATTTTTGGTTTGGTTTATTTAAAAGGTTTGAAAGTTATTTTCGGCTGAACAAAGCAGCATTTAAGCATCTGCTAGAGACTATAGCTCCTCATTTGAAAAGCGGGGTTAGATCGAGCACCATCAAATTGGCAGCAACTTTACGATTTTTATCAAAAGGATCGTACCAGCTGAGTGTGGGAAATGATTTCAATTTGGGATTATCACAACCTGCCGTGTCGAAGATTCTGTCTGAAACTCTAGATGACATTTAACACTGTTGAAATATTTTCCCACAGCTCCTTAAAATTATTTGAAACAGTGCCCCTGCGAAATCCTCTTGCAAAAGTTCGGGATTTTTTTCCATTTCCTCAACTAATTTTTCAAATTGGTTTGGATTTGTAATTTTGATTCTTTCCTTTTCCATTTCTTTATTATATTTTGTAAAAAAGTAAAAAATAATACGAAACAAATTTTCGTCAACACCTAAAACACTGACGACAAAATCAGAGTCAATATAATGTCAGGTCGCTGTCACATTTTTTTAGAAAATACAAAATATATATTGACAGTAATCGCTTAATTTCAATGTTGACATTGAAAATACTGATTTAACACAAGGGATACAAAACGATGTTGTGTTACATTAAATAAGGGCGAAAAATTTCTTTTCATGGGCGTGGCACTGCCTATTTTTCTTACCATTAAGTTCTATTGCGCTAAGAACTTTATGAAGATGCAAAGTTTCATAAGAATCGGATAAAGCGATAGAGTTGAAAAATAACATTTTTTAAGTTTGGGCGTCACACTGCCCACCTTTCCAACAATAATATTGTAATGTTACTATAACTTAAAGTGTGTGCAAAGTTTCATAAGAATCGGCTTACTAGAACCGCTTGAAGTAAAATATTTATAAATATGACTTTTCAACAGGATCAAACTGAAACAACATCCTCGTAAATAAGGAAATTAATTCCGAAATAGATAAATGTGAAAGGCGGAGTTTTGATGGTAGATATATTTAAGTCAAATTTGAAAACGAATTTCAACTGTTTCTCTACATTTCAGTAGCATGGTTACGACAACTATGTTATGGTTTCATCTAACATTTTATGGTTGTAGCGAACAAATTATTGTTTCTTTACAATAAAAAAGTTTTTATAAATTTTTTCTTTTTTATCCCATTCGAAAAGGAAATGGTTAAGTAAATTTATCTTTTTTTTCATTTATTTCAAAATCAATTAGTCTTTTAATGCGTCAAAAAAAATTGTTACTCAGAAACTTTATCCATCGTAGACTGACCATATTTTAATAAAATATTTATCGATAATATTATTGTTACAGTGTAACATTTACCTACTAAGGTATATATCTTCTTATGACCGCCCTTGTTTGATAATATGATAATCTAGAAATAACTCAACCATAATATGGTACATATTCTAAATCTATTAACTATGTTTGGCCATATTAATCATATGGTTTCTTGTTGATTATTTAAAAATCTCATATTAAGCCCAAAAAACTCATATTAAGTGCTAAATATGCTATTTTTTCGCCTTGTTGTCCTTGCAAATCTCGTTAATTTACAAATTTGCGGATTAGATAGACTTCCAGCTGCGATGTTCGAAAAATAAATTCTTTTTCCAAAAACAAAAAATGTCGTTTAAGATAATTTGACATTATGCGGTCGATTTTGATTCCAGGGCTGTGCACATATTACGTAACGCTACAAGGGGGGGGGGGGGGTTAAAGATTTGTTACGAATTGAAAATTTTGCACTGAAAATTTATTAAAAAGCGCTACGGCGGGGTGGGGGGGGGGGGTATAAAATCTCTGAAAACAGTGTTACGTAATACGTGCACAGCCCCTCAACAAAAATAAAATATGCTCTTACTAAATTTTGTGCAAATTGTGACACACCCTGTGTTTACATACAAGTACTCTCAGACTCCAAAGTAAATGACAGGCTTTTAAAATGCTCGTTTGACAAAAGAAAAAAAAAGAAACTAAATAAATGTTAAACACACATACTAAGACACATTTGCTTTGTTTTAAAGTCTCTTCACAGAATGGCTGGTGAGATAGTGTTGACAGTTATGTCGATTTGTCGCCATAAAAAAATCTTTCTTTGCGATGTTAATTTTTGAATTGCAATCGGAAGGAGACTTGGCGATATCCTTGTTTGCCCGAATTTTTTTAATTATTTAAAAAAATATGACATTTATTCGAGCAAATGCTCAAGAATTTATGTTTTTTTTAAATTTTATTTATTTGTTGTGTGTTAGCAAATCTAAATGCATTTCGTTGGTTGCTAAATACCAACTCATCTGTGTAGATCTTTACCATTTTTGTTGTGATCATAAAAAAGACAGATCACAATCAATATTTCTGCTTTCGTATGTAATTTACATACATTATGTTTATTCATAACAAACATTAAACTTTTGGTTTTGCAAAAAATCAAAAATAAAAAGTGTGAAAACTAGACTTCATTTACTTTTACTTTTCTGGAACATGCCTGAATATGTTATTTTTTTAGTTTATTGTCGATTTAAAAATGCTCCCCATCTAAAATTAAATTTTATGCTTTTCGAAAAGTTTTTGAAAGATTCGGGGATCCTCATGTCGCAAACGGTGTTTATAAAATAGTAGTGGTGAAAACTTCCTTATTTAAATTAGAAACAATATTTTGATAACAAAATAACAAAAATCTTATTCGAGTACAGGTTTAAAGTTTATGAATACCACGATGCTGCTGGTAATTACCACTTTAAAGATCTTTTGGTGGCCATACGCACAAGTGTAATTCCTACGGCGAAAAAACTTTTTCTATATTAAAACTGAACTGAGATATAAAATACAATACGAACTTCTCAATTTTTTTTTTGCTAATTTCCAGATACAACATTTTTGACAGTAAATTTTGTTAACCAGTTTAAAAGTTCGTCATCTATTTTTTTTATGAAAAGAATCCATTCAAATGTATGTATGTATGTATGTATTAGACAGTAAAATTGAGTTGCCAGTTAAACTAATTATTAAGAATAAATTTTAAAAATTTTCCAAAGGTACTAAATCAGTCACGGTTGTACTGTAAAGTACTTTTAAAGCTTGAATTGTACCAAAAAAAAGTACAATTGTACCAACTTTATCATCCCCGACAACAATTGGTTCTCTACTTAATAACCGTTTCTTTTTTTTTTTTTTTTGTTTGTTTGTTCTTGTTTTCGTTAAATTCACCATCCTTTTGTATTTCAATCAATGTTGCCACTTTCTAAATAATTTTTACAACTATTTTATCTTATCAAAAAATTTTAATTGTAAAGAAAAGTTAATTTTATGATTTAATTCGCTATCCCATTATTTTTAGGCAATGAAAATATTTCAAAATTTTCAATTCGAAATTTTTATAAAGTGCTGAGAATATAAAAAAATAAATATGTTTTTAACAAAATATTTCCTGATAAAATAGTGTGCACATATGTACACTGCACAATGTACAGTCACACAGAAAACTTCACATACCCCCTAAAAATGTGCATTTTGAGCAATCTTTTCAAAAATTTATTAACAAAGTTTATCATTTGTTGTACAAAATAAAATTATTTAAAGTAAAGGATTTAAAAAAATATTTTTTAGCACACAGAAATGAATGAAAAAAGTCCCTATTGTATGAAAAGTAAATAAATTACTTATTTTTTTTTCTTTTACCCATAAGACCTACTTTAAAGTACGTTTCCATTATGAGCAAATTATGTTAATTTGAGGAAATCATGTCAAAGTGTTTCCATTATGTTGAAGTAATTTGGTGTTCGAATTTTCGAAATCAATTTCACGTTTGTGTTGTTTATGTATTATTTAGCATACAAAAATTTTAAGTAGCACAATATATAAAATGGAAGATATAATCGAGTTTTTATTAAATTATGTATATTTAACACAACAACGGTTTGTAGGAAAAGTATGTGCCTACTCTTTAAGTGCTACAACTTTGTGTCAACGTCAACGCCATTTTTATTCGCACTTTAAGTGTCAGCCGCGAAATGTTGCATAGACAAAATTCGAAATAATTTCGATCAAATTAAGTCATTTCATATAATATGCTCATATGAAAAATGTATGGGAAATCATCTCACAAATTACTTCATTTGACCAAATGAAATAATTTGACGCAAATCACCAGTTTACTGGTGGTTTCCGAAGAAACTAGACTAGGGGTTCGCAAAAGTTCCTTATAGAAGAGCAAACACCAATACATTTAATGAAAAAATAATTTTTATTCAATATTTTGTGTTGTAAAAACCAACACATACAAAGAAAAAAGAAAAAATATATTTCATATATTTATTTCATATCATACGTTAAACAAAAACAAAATCTACATTGGTGATCGCTGTCGTCAATGTTTACCTGCAAAGCATACGAAAGTGTTCTTGCTTTGCTCTTGCGTGTATACAGTGAAGAACGACAAAAAAACTAATAAAAAAAAGTTGTTTGTGTATTTCGTATTGCTAGTGCTGAGTGCTGTATGTGTGTATTAAAACCCACAGCCTATAGCTAAGTGCTTTTCCAAAAACAAATGAGCACCAAGAGCATAGGGCCATAGGCCAACGCTGCTTTATATCATTCTTTGATAAGACCAGTTTTTACGTCCAAGTCTTTTCACAAACTTGCAATTGGATCTAAGTCAAGCAACTGAAATGGATAATTCAACTGTTTTGTTCCTTTACAATGGCTGCTATATGTTTAGGTTAATTGTCTTGTTAGAAATCCAGCTTCCTAATAGCCCCAATTTAGATACTGATAATCATTAAGGTCGCAGCAGGTTCAAGACCAAAAAAAAATCAATCCATTGTTGTGTCAATAAAATCTTTATTATAACCCCAAATCATAATAGAGCCACCACTATGTTTTAATGTAGGCATAATCTTTTTAGTTTGAAGATGTTTGTTCTTCTTTCGCCAAATTTTCTGTTTCTTCTTTAGCGACGAAAGTAAGTTTAACAAATTATTTGCATGCAATAGACTCAATTTTTTACAAAAAATTATCCAATATAAAGTTTGTTAATGAAATGTGAAAATTTTGCTCCAAATGCAAAATTTAAAAGGATATATAGACTTCCCTGTGTGACTGTATTTATTTATATCTACATACCTATATAAGTATATAAAAATAAGTTGTCCTATATTCATGATTTTATAACTCGATAACGAGTACATGCGTTCGAAAAGTCTACTTTCACTGATGGTTTATAAGAAAAAAAAACATCGAAAAATTTCTACAAATATTCGTTATACGCACACTTGTATGATGGTGTATTTTCCCCATATAAAACGTATTTTTTTTTTTTTTTTCTTATGAGAATTACATTTTGTCGGTATAAGGCTCTGCTTGATCGCGTCATTTGACTTATTTAATTTCTGTGTGTTTATTGCTTACTGCCAGCAACGCAGGCATGGTTACTCTAGTTTTTATATATAAATATATTCTTTTTTATATGTATATTAATTGTATTTTTTTTTTTTAAATTACTACGAACTGTTTATTATTAATATTTGTTAATATTTATACAGGCTAAAGTTCGTAAATGTTTATAATCAGAGAAATATTAGGTAGACACTGTTAACATATTTCGAGCAACAGAGGAATCTTAAGTAGTAGACGAGTCTTAAGTACGAGTAGAACAAAAAAAAAAAAATCAGGAGATTGGGCATTGTAGGATATAATTCGCTGGCAGCACTGTAATATTTAATATATAATAATAAATAAAAAACAAAACAAAAAATTCCCCAGCTAGCTTCCAGTAGTAGAAATAAGTCGCGTGTTCTATTTTTATTTGTAATTGTGTATAAATCGAGTATGTAATGACGTTCAACGAAGCTACTACCTAACAAGCATTTCCACATGAATACTGACGAGGTTTAGTGGCTTTTACCGAAAACAACGTTTGTTCTATTCAGCCAGTGCTGTTGAAAAATCTACAAAAGGGTTGTATAAATATCAAATTTTTCCGTTGTTACTCGAAATATGTTAACAATGTCTACCTAATATTTCTCTGATATTCTTTTTTGTTTTTAATTTTTTAAGTAACATAAAAACATTTTGTCTCTTCTAAATTTTTGTACACAGCCTCTCATACAGTTTTAAATAAAAGCAAACTCTTGGCCAACAACATATTTGTTTTACTGCTGGCAACGTTGATATCGTTAACAAAATAAATAAAATAATACTTACATAAAAACATAAAAATGAACCAAGGAGGAAAACCCCAAAAAAAATATCGTATAAATAATTTTGAAAGAAACCCCAAAAAAAAAAATATAACAAAAAATTGCAACTAGCAAAAGAAACACAAGTGCAAATACTCAATGCTTTATAAAATAAAAGAAAGTAAACTTAGAAGAGCGAGAGGCAACAACAAACCTTCTCGTTGTCTCCACAGTAACTGGAAACAAACTTTATAAAAGCATACTTTTAGGCTACATATATTTTGTACTAACAAAAGCCTAAACTAAGGCAAAATGATTTTAAAATTTATATACACACTAGTATGTATGTGTATGTACATGTGAATGTATATGTATTTGCTTATTAAATTGCAATATAATAAAATTTATTCGTGCGTGCAGTTTATTGGTTTTAGTCCAAGACAAAAAAAAAAAAAGAAACAGAAAATAAAAGCAAATTTCTTTTTGTTTGTTTTAAACACTTTTGGCAAATAGTGGCAAATAGCATTAAACGAGTTAATAAGCAGCTTGTAATGGAAAATTTATGAGGGTACGTTTTGTTGAAATATGCTTTTTAAAAGTAAATTTAATAAAACTAAAAGTTCTTTTAAACATTAAATTAAATTGATGACACAGAATTTTCGCTTCGAAATGAGTTTTGATTATCTTTATGGGATAAATGTTTTTCTTTAAAATTATGATAATACATAATTTGCTAAATTATTTCATTAATTTTTCCTTAAATCTGACAGAGATAAAAGTACAGTATTATATTATATAACTGCTGAAACTATCTACATTTGTAAAGACTGTGTTAAAATAAATTTTACCATAAATGGCATGTTTTTTCGGTGTTATATTTTCTATCAGTAAACAGAATTTCAACTAAAAATCGGCTTTATTACGAATGTCGTTGCCGTGGGCCAAACTTAACGACTCCATTGTAAAAAATATGGCGAACGTTGCCACGACTTCGATTTCGTCACGACAACTACACTCGATTATCTTGAATATAATGAATGAGTTTGAAAGAAATCATAACATTTTTATATCCTTCAAGTAAGTTAAGGGTAATTGGTTTGTCACTACTTGTGAAATTTCCACAATATTTATATGAGGTCTATATAGTATATGTATATATTCTGAATACTTATAGATAGGGAAGTTAAATGAGCAATGTCCGTCTGTCTGTGCTGTAACAACAAAAGTCGGCCCTCGTTTTTGTTAACATCGCGAATGAAAAATGTAAAATGAATAAAGGAAGACATATATGTATTACTAATTCATTATACATTTTTCATTCGCGATGTTAACAAAAACGAGGGCCGACTTTTGTTGTTACATCTACCTCCCCTCTTCACCGAATGTGTAAGAGGGTGGTAGTGCCCTGATGCTTGCTTCTCCAGCGGCATTGACGGTCCTTTGAGGAACTGCGCGGGCCGGGGTTCCTTGGTCACGTTATGGGTGCTTGGTTTGGTGCTACATATATACTTTTACTTCGCTGACATGTGCGGTCCGCACCTCGCTACTGTTTAATTTATTTTTTTCTACTATGACAGGGGACACAAATCATTTGATGACATAAGGTCCCCCATATTTAGGTGCCAATTTGGCGGCAAATTTGTCTGCAGCGTTCGATAGCGGATGCAGGCGCATCAGGACGTGATCACCAATTTTGGGTTGCCAGTCGCGCCGTCGCAAATTGTAGTAACGTTTCTGACGCTGGGACGCATCAATTTCACTTCCGTGATTTTAAAAACGTTCGTGATTTGATATCACCGTGATTACAGAACATGCCTGATAGATATACTCGTATGTGCAAAAAAGGGAAATCCTGCGGCCAAATTACGGCATTCGATATCGATCGAAATTTACATTTAATTTATATTGGAATTTCGATCAATATCGAGTGCCGTAATTTGGCCCCTGTATTATATTCAATGAATTATAGATATACGGCTTGGTTGGTGCAGGGTATATAAGATCCGGGACAGCCTATTGTAGCACTCTTACTTGTTTTTATTTTCTTTGTAAAACTACCAGGCCAACAGAACCACCAGAACCGCTCTACTGCTAGATGGATTTCAGCAAACGATTTTTTTTAACGATTTAACTCAGTAATCGTTAGAGCGTTTTGAATGAATGTTTCGCCATATAATAGGTTTAGATCTTGACTACCAGATGGTAAATTTTCGGGCTGCCTGGTGATCCCACTTCCTAGTCAAAAAGTGTAATTATTATTTGAAGTCCATATATATCCCAAAGTATAAGAACTGACTAGCTGGCCGCTGGTATTTCTCGTACCTCTGGTATTTAGTATACATTCTCCGTAAATTTGTTCAAATGCAAAAGAAAATGCGATGCGAAAACAATGTAAATAAGATTGCTTTCGCATCGCATTTGCTATCGCATCGCAATACAGAGTAAACCCCCAGGGGTACAGGGAAAATCACCGTTATTTCTTGGCATTAAAATTCATTGTGAAGTTTGATGGAATGATCATATTTTTCATGACTCAAAAGAGGCATTCAAGTGCCTCGGTTTTTTATGAAAATATATTTTTCATGAACAAAATCGATGATTTTCAATTTTTGAATGGGGATTTTCGGGGACACCACTCTTTAAATTGGGGACATGAAACAATATTTACCTGGCTTCACTGGTCCCAAGTTTAATTTGTCACACTTGTGTTCCCTCGAGGTGACTCGGAAATATATTCTTACGGTGTTAACAGCACTGTGTGCTGAAGCCTTAAGGCAAGTTCCTACATTAATCTATAACACATCTGTGTGCAACACAGCAAAGGAACATAAATTTAAAATTTTTTTAAAAGTATTTACTATGTAGTATATGAATGTATGTTGTATGTAAATAAGAAAATAAGATAATAAAATAAATCAAACTCATCAAATATGTTTGTATTTTTATTTTTCTTCTTCTACTCTTTACAGATACCGTGTGTGTAAATTTAAGCAACAACAACAGCAAATAAAACTCAAACCCACCCACCACTACACATGTTCACAAACGAAAGTAACAGTAACATTTGCAGCAACAACGACATTCCATTGCAAAGAAAACACCACCAGACGGAAAGTGACAATATGTTTGCTTCTGAATTAAAAAGCAGTGCTGCCAGATTTCTAAAATGAAACATATAGCATTCATGGTTTAACAATACAACAATTAAAAAAATTTTCCTTGCCGAATTTCTAAAAAGAAAACAACAAGAAATGTTTCTTTTTAACAGTTTAATACTCTAACAATAGACTTTTGTTATGCTGTTGTGGTGTTTTTCTTTTTAAGTTTAATCATTGAACGGAACTGATGAAATCGTAAAAGATAAAAAGAAAAGGCAGCTGACGTCTCTAAGCAGAGAAGTGGCAGCAGAGACGTTAGAAGTATTAGCAAATGCAGTTTTATTTACATAAATATAATTTATTTATTTATATTAGCTTAAAAGTTAATAGTTTTAGTAAAAATTAGTTTTGAAAACAAATTAAGAATTCAAAATGACCAAGAAGTATGAATTTGATTGGATAATACCAGTTCCACCGGAATTGACAACCGGCTGTGTGTTCGATCGCTGGTTTGAAAATGAAAAGGAAACCAAAGAAAATGATTTTGAAAAGGAAGCCCTGTTTAAAGTGGATGAATATGGTTTCTTTTTGTATTGGAAAAGTGCTGAAAGGGTAAGTTTAGAATTTAAAGAAAAGGCATCATTGTTTTTATTACTTGTTTTTTTTTTTTAAGTTTTTGCTAATAACAGCTTTTCTTTTTCATTGTGTTTTTGACAGGGAGGCGATGTCATTGAATTGTGTCAAGTTAGTGATATAAGAGCTGGCGGTGTACCCAAGGTTAGTGTACTTTAATTTTCTATTTTATTTATCGTCTTATCTTATCGTCTTAAAACCTTTATCCATTCTTACAAAATTCATGACTCTAACTCTAATAATCGCTTATGTATACGAAACTTTGGTCTCTTAGGATTCTATTGCAGAATTAAACTTTTATTTAGTGTAACATTTCTTATCATTTATATACATTTTCTTATTCCCTCCTTTTCCTTAAGCCTTGAAATGTCTCCCTACTGAATAAATACCATTGCTATTCGCATTGTAGCTGTTGATTTTGTTGTGGTAGGTGTTGTTGCTCTGTCAAAAGAATTAACATTTTCTTTTAACAGTACTGTGACATTTAAATTTGTCACTACACTTGAGATGTTTCCATTTTATTTTTCGTTTTTGCACTTTCTCACTGCTAATTTGAAGCATTAATTTACATTTACATGAATATGTTAAGAACAAAAATGTTAATTAATATTTAATGTGTGAAACGTGTTGTCAATATAACACGTTTAACTATTTACATTTGTAATGTTGAAGTGACATCCAAAAAAAAAAAGAAAGCAGAGAGTACATTTTGCTTTAGTTTTCCCTTGCGTGCAAATACTAAATTAAAAGGCAATATGTAACGCAAATTCAGTATTTTCATGAAAATGCTAAAAATAAATTTTTTTTTGCCAAAGAGGTACATAGAACAGAAGAATTTGTGTGTTGAGAACGGCGGCAAGGAGTTTGCACAGGCTTATGGAAGCGGGCTTTGTAAGGCCAGGATTTACAGGTCATACATCACTCTTGAAAAAGATTAGTTTTAGTAGACGGGAGAACATATCCCCTGGTTTTACGACTCCAAGGTTGTTGAGACTAATTTTAATAGAACGCCTTCACTAGTCATTCCGGATAGGGATCTTTGTGTCAAATCTGATAGACTGTACGAGGGCTGCGCGGTCTTTACAGATGGATCGAAAATGGAAATAGGCACGGGTGCTATTTTTTAGGAACGGACATTCTTAGGTCTTTTAGGCTACCGAACGAATGTAGTGTATTTCAGGCTGAGATCCCAGCGATCCTCAGGGTGACGGAACTAGTGACAGAACACGTAACTAAAGGCGTGGAGGTAACATTCTACGTTGACAGTCAGGCGGCGCTGAAAGCCTTGAAGGCGCATAGTGTCAAATCGAAGCTGGTCAGCAAGCTTATGGACAAATTTAGCGTTAGGCTATGTTCGGTAGCAGGACATTGCAATATTGAGGGAAACGAAATTGCTGATGAGCTGGCAAGAATACGGTCAGCATTAGATGTGGCAGTTAGTGACAGGTCGGTTAAACCTCCAATCGGTCACTACTATAGGGGACTCAGTAATTTGGTAATTAGCAGAACTAACCATTCCTGGACGCATAGAGAAGATTGTAGAGTCTCGAGGTCCTTATGGACAGGACTAAACTCAGGTAAATCTGATCTACTGCTGGGTATGAATAGAAAGGTTTTGAGAGTCTTATTAGGCGCCTTGACTGGCCATTGCTCGGTTAGAGCGAGGACCAGCATATGGGAAAATGGCACTCCGGATTTCTGTAGGATGTGTGGGGATGAAGAGGAGCCGGAAACTATAGAGCATATCATCTGTCATTGCCCAAGGCTGCAACGCCATAGGCAAAGGTGGCTGAGTAGACGTTTCCATGAGGGCATTAGTGATATCGCGAAGTGCAAACTTGAGGATATCAGGGGCTTTATCATGGGTTAAAATGGCTGAATGATAGATGATAAGGGCTCTTTGTTTCTCCTTGGACAGTCAGGAGACTATTTAGTCATTAAATTATAAATGAAGGGAATCACAATGGATCCAATTGGCTCTCCGAGTAAATGTGTATTTCACACTACCCTTCCTAACCTACATAGAACAGAAGTTTTTCTTCTTGAAATTCAAATTTTTTATTCTGCTAAATATTGAATGGAAGTAAGTTACACCGGATATATGGAAAAGGTACAAAAACAAGGGCCATTTTTCGAAGACAATCACTCTGATTAGTAGATACTAGATTAATGACTAGTAGATACTAGATTAATGAAAAGTTCAAAATTTTTCTGATCAGGGTTATTATCACAACTTCAAGACTTTAATTCCAAGTTGTAAATTAACAACTAAAACTCATCTTCACATATTTACTATCTCTGCTTCAAATCAGCAAGCTAAATTTGGTGATGTTATCTAACTTTTAATCTGTCTCTTCTGTGTCGCCTTTCTTCCTAGTTAAAAATTTGGAGATATATTCGACACCCGTGCAATCCCTTTTTAGGTCCTCAGTCACTCTCATTTCCTCATGATGCTTATCAATTCCATTTCGTTGTCACAAAACAACAGATACTCCCGCCAAGCATTGTTGTCTATCTCCTCGTATTTCATCCTCTACCAATTGGACGAAATACAGCGAGTTACTTTGTAACAACTTTGCCGGTAGGCTATTCCTTCCAGTCAAAATAGATCCGCTCTTCTTTCGTTTCAGCTGCTTGCGTTTCCTCATTATATACTAAAGTTTCGATTCTTCGCCGGATTACTTTGACTGCTATCGCATCATCGTTTTCACTTTGCTTAACCGCCTCTTAAAGCTATCCATCATACTTTACGATGGTCGAAGAAGAATTCTTTTTTCGCCATTGAACAGTGATTCTTCTGAAAGGTCTTTAATAGCCCTTCTAATTCCTAGGCCTGGATCATCCAATTAAATTGATATGTCCTCCACCGATTTATGACCATTATCTTTGTAGCTCTTTTACGCAGGCTTTCGCGTGCCTCATTTTGCCATAATTACGGACCTGTTCGGCAATGCATCACTGCGCGGCATAAATACCACATGAGTGGTTGCCAGAAAATAATTGAATAGCAACTGAATCATGCAGCCCTCAGTTGACGGTTGCCAGCGGTAATATAATTTTTAGCCACTGGCAACACAACTTAGGACCATTTGCCATCCATAATCGTGCCATAAATTACCTTGCATGTTTGTTTGTCTCTATCACAGCTCCTCAATGACGGGCTTATTCCGATTAATCCTTTATATTTGTCAGTCCAGTAAAATTGATTTGAGGATTCACTGGTAAACAAAAACTGTTACGGCAGCAATTGGTACAGTTAGTTCACAGCTAATGTACACCGTATCGTCCTTCTTCGTCGATTAGCAGAATCGTCGCCGAAGTAAAATAATTAATAAAATTACTGCTCATACTGCTTAAGAAATTTAATGCGTCTACTTAACACCAGAGGCGCTGCAACATTGCTATAAAAATTGCCAAAACACACAATAGCAGAGTTGTAAAAAAATAAGGCCTTCTTTTACATTTTCACCATCTAACTTCTTTACTCTAACTTTACCCTCTTCTTTTCTTCCTAGTTCTGACACAATGAATGGCATAAGTAGGGGGTCATTCCCTGAGTGCAGGTACTATAAAAAAAATTAAAATAATCCATCTTTTTCTCAACTAAAACTTATTATACTTGGAAGTCTTCGTTTAAGCTCGAAAAGTTGATCGAACTTTGTGCAATTTTAGGTCATCTCTTTGGATATCCAAATAAATGTCAACAACTCGTCTGCAACATTGCAGTAATATTTTTTTCAGCTCGTCAGCTTACGACGACAGCAACATACAGTAGTTTCTGATCTCCAGGACCATTTGATTAACAATTTTTTACATAAGATATATTCTTCGCAGATGATTTCTGCTGCTGTTATTCTGCATCGTCTGTTTCTTCTTCATATAATTCCAAAAAATTTACCTTACTGATCTCCAATTTAGAAATTTTAATTAAAAAATCTTAAATATATTTATTTATTTAGCCCTCAAACTGATTGATGCTGTCAAAATTTAATCACTCTTTTTGTGTTCCCCTTTTGCATTGCAAAAAGATATTTAGGTTATTTTATCTCTTATTTTCCTTTTTTTATTTTTGTTGCTCGTGCCTCCAACTGAAATAATTGTGCTGTTAAAATACAAACTACTGAATATAAAAAAAAGAAATAACAAAACAAAACGAGATGAAAACATTTCCATGTTGATTGAAATGCATTGCAAATTATTGACTAAAAATTTCCGAGTATCAGTTTGTTTTAGTTTTTTTATTTTGTTCTTTTTTACACACAGTTGAATTTTTTGCTTTATAAAAATGCATATGAGAGTTCATTGGAATACAAGATTGTTGAATTTTATTGGCAAAAATAAACTGCTAACAAAATTTCCATATTACTCCAGTTTAATACTTATCTGCAGTGTGAATATTTTTGCATATAAAATTAAGAATTTTAATGAAATTTGAGCGAAACAAAATAGAAAAACATTTTATTGTTACTTTTAGAAATTGTTAATCTGGTAACTGTTTACAATTAAATGAGAGTTAAAGATGTTAATCCGGTAACTCTTTAATTTTAATTACTGTCAAAACTGTTAATACGATAACTCCTGAATACGAAATATTTGATACAGCTACTGGTCTGGTAACACACGTCTTTTTTTAACAAATTGCTTTATTTGACTTTCGCTTAAAAAACCAATTTGATCTAATATTAATATTAAAAAATTTACATACATACACTGCGCGTCGTCAGGTTAGCGACACACTTTGGGATGGCCCGTATAAAGTGATTAAAAGGTTAAATGACGTCGTCTACAGAATACAGAATTATAATAACCCAACATCTAAATTAGAAATCGTACACCTCGAACGTCTAGCACAATATAGAAAAGGTGACTATGATCCTATTCGCGACGAACAGGTCTAAATGGTCGTCAGTGTTACGAAATGAGCTTAAGGTGGAGGTACATAACACGCGTTTTAGCGTCAACGCATTCTACGCGTTTGAAGCATTCTTTTCTTAATATCAAGTTACATACGATGCGTTTTGTGCAGCAAAATAACCATCAAAACGGCTATCAAAAACAGCTGATCGCTTTGAGTGACGCGTAGGATGCTTACAAAAAGTAGAAAATACATCTACTTCAACGCGTTCTATTATGTGTGTTGTGAATTCGGCCGTAAAAAGTACTGATATCAAAATAAGGACCAAGTTCTTGATAGGTTCAATACCATCTCATTTCTAGGCAACCTATAAGTTTGGCAATATTTTTCCAAGAATTCTTTCCCATATTAGAAAGGGAACCGTAGTCCCCCAGGTGAAAAGTACCCGTTTAAAAATTATGTTTGTTAATTTATCATAAGGACCCACCGTGTACCAAATTTCAGCTTTCTAGCTCTACTGGAAGTGCCCCATACAAAGAAGGGGCATGATAGTCCCCCCAGATAAAAAGTGCCCCTTAAAAAATAATTTGTGTTAATTTCTCATCAGGACCTACCTGTGTACCAAATTTAAGCTTTCTAGCTCTACTGGAAGTGCCCCATACAGAGAAGGGGCACCCTAGTCCACCCGGGTGGAAAGTGTACGTTTTCAGATATTTCTGCTTAATTTCTCACCAAGACCTACCTGTGGTCAAAGTTTCAGCTCTCTAGCTTTACTGGAAGTGCCCAATAATATTGATGAGGCAGTGAGTCAATGAGTGAATCAGTGAATATGTACTAATATATCGACTTTGCACAACTTAATATCTCGGGAAGCTTTTACGGTAGAACTTTAACCTGTGAGGTCAACTCTGTGGGGAGACCTTATGTTTCAAGTTTCATTATATTATGATCAGGAGGAGCGAAGTTATCAGGTCTCGAATGGTTTCGTGTAAATATACACACTGTGTGGCTGAACGTGGTCTGGCGCACTACCGTGCGTCTTGATTTTTGCACTAATTCAACTTTTTTGACAGCCGCGTAAAAAGCGGCGTCGCGTAGAACGCGTTTTATGTACTTCCTCCTTTAAAGACTACGAATTATTGCAACACTTCAGCATAAACTTGGCAGCACAGTCCACAGCTGTCGTCAAACAGTATCAACAGTTGAAAAGGAAAATAACAGAAAATGAAACTTTCCGGAACCTTGTACAAAAGTAAAGTAACGATAATCTACAAGAATATTGTAGAATGATAAACAATTTGCAGTAATTTTTGTCCGAATTTTGGTTTTTAGAAAACGATCAATATTTCCGCAGAAATTCATTCTAGACTAATGAAATTTTAAATATTGTTGATAGAATACAAACTATATTAAAATGAAAAAATTTAATATGTGGCAAATATTTTCAAATATGACGTAACGACTTACGTCAAAACATTTTACATTCGCAACACTTATTCTTCCTCACTCACTTGTTAAATTGCATTTTGTTTTTAAAAGAAGCAGTCAGCTGATTTAAAATATGATACATTTTTTTTTTAACTTAGTAGTTGTTACGTTTTGCTATAAATTTGCATCACTTTAAAACATAGTTATTATAATAAGAGAATGTGCAATATGTGTCTTGGATTGCCAGTGCTAACTGCCCGTCTTGAGTTTTCTTGAGGTCTAAAAATTTTCTATGCTCGTCAAGAATCAAGGAAAATAACCTTTTAAAAGGCTAAACCAAGAAACACTTTATTGTTTGCATATATTTGTTCATAGTTTTCATTAAACAAATAAATATTTATATTTCAATTTCATTCATGCATACTCGTATATTATTGTGAAATGTTATGTTTAAGTGTTTTTGAAACTATACGTTTCTCTTATGCAACACTAAAATTATAAAATAAATATAAGAATATGTTTGGGTGATTCTTAAAAATTGTATTTTTTTTTTGTTATGGGCTGGCTAATCTATACGTAGCTTTTCGTTGGTTGCTAAATTGCAATTCATCAGTAGATCCTTAACCATGTTTAACAACTTTAAAAACTCATTGCCTTGTACACAAACCCTGTAATCTGAACTGAGAATTACAAATGTTAAAGTACAATAAAAAAAATTTTTCAAAATAAAAAAATTTACTCGAAATCTTTTTTAAATCAAAATTGTTTGGTGATTCAAAATTTTCGCAAAATAAAATTTTGTCATCTAATATTTTCTGAAGTTTTCACCGAAAAAAAAACTGGGGCTTTTTTCTAAATTACTACTATTTATTTGAAATTTTCGAAAACCGGTTTTTGTAAATCGGCGAATAAGTGACCACCCTAATATTTATCAACAAATAAAAATGAAACATGTCAGTTAACAATTTAATAAAATTAAACTAATGAAAAATACAAAATACAATTTAATTTATTTTTTACATCAAACTAAAAATGTTCCACATATTATACGTGCATACGTGCATAATATGCACTGCATATGTATGTATGTTTGTATGTATAGAGCAAAAAATGTACAGGATATTGCAAATTAAGAATTCAATTAAAAACATTTTAGTTTCCGACACTGCATCTAACAACTTGGCAGCCATTTAGCCTAGTTTTAAATATGTACACACCTACATACTACATGCTTACATATGTATATACTTACATACATACATATGTATCTACATATAACCTTGTACATAAAATTATATAATTCCAAAGCAGGTCATTAGTTTTAAATCAAATAAATAAAGAGATTTACAACTAAAATATAAGCGAGTAAAAAAAAATAAAATTTAATTATTTAGGCTTAAGTTCGTTCAATTTAATTTTTAATTGAAATTATTTTTAATTAGAAAATTTCAGAAAATCTCATAATAATTTAAAAGCCACAGAAAATTTTCATTTTGGAAAGTAACCACAATCTCATGATCAAAGTTTTTGTCCCCTTGGAACTCACTGCCAACAATCACGGCAGCTGCAATCGATTAGTTAAAAATCCTCTATCAGTAATTAATGCTGCCGAGTCAAAGTTGAAAGCTTATCATTAGATTTTTTCATAATAATGGTTTGAAAATTCACTATTTTCCAGTTGAACTAAAATTTTATAAATTAACTATGTACCCGGTGCGCTTCGCTACCCCCTTCGTTAGATAATAAAATTCCTATTTTGAAAATTTAATGACGATCGGTCCAGTAGTTAAGACTATATTACGATTTTTTATTTTCCTAAAAAGGGGCGTGGTCCCACCCAGTTTTCTCCTGGTATGTATTCCAAATTATGCCAATACCATATGTACCAAATATCATCGACGTAGGTCAAAAAATTCCCAAAATATGGCGATTTAAATTTTTGGGTTATATGGGCGGTGCCACGCCCATTTGTCCAATCAAAACTTCATATAGCCTATTATTCCTTCCAGAGTCACAGTAACATGCTGTGAAAATTTCAGAAAGATCAGTCCAAGGGTTTGGTTTTCCTAAAAAGGGGCGTGTTCGCACCCACTTTTCTCCTGGTACGTATTCCAAATTATGCCAATACCTTGTGTACCAAATATCATCGACGTAGGTCAAAAGATTCCCAAAATATGGCGATTTAAATTTTTGGGTTATATGGGCGGTGCCACGCCCCTTTGTCCAATCAAAACTTCATATAGCCTATTATTCCTTCCAGAGTCAAAGTAACATGCTGTAAAAATTTCAGGAAGAAAAATAAATATATGTGTATGTCATTGGTGGTGCAATATGAAAATTGGATTTTGCTACGCCCCTCCGCCCGCAGACCGATAATCAAAAATCAGACTTCACAGTGTCACCCGTCTGAATATTCTGAAGATTCCCTGAAATTTCATCAAAATCGGCCCAGCCGTTTTGGAGTCCATACGTTACATACATACAGAAAACAAAATCAAATCTTTCTCAATTTCAGTTACAAGTATACATACATACATATTTTTAATTAATAATTTTTGTAATCTGAAATGAAATTCAATTTTATAAAAAATAAAAAAGCGAGTAAATTATTGTTAACTAAAACTCATTTTTCATTTCAATGTGTCACATTTAATCTCGTCAATTATATCATGCCACGATGTTACAAACAAACACAAAATTAAAAATCAAGAAAATCATAGAAAAGGTAATAAGTTGAAATATTATTTATTTAACTTGAACTTTTCTATGTCTTGTTGTCATCCACTTGCATTTAATTACTAAAGCAGCCACTTTCCCCACCCCCAAAACCTTTTAATTAAATTCATAAAATTTTTATATTCAAAAATAATTTTGCTTTATTTTTTAGGATCCGAAAATTCTCGATAAAGTGACGAAAAAATGTGGAGCAGATTTAGCGGCATTGGATAAAAAATCTTTAACTATATGCTCGAATACGGATTATATAAATATAACATATCATCATGTTGTTTGTCCAGATGCCGATACGGCAAAGGTGAGTAAAGATAGAAATAGTTTTGACTTTCTGTTCTGTTCCGTATCAGCTGTTCGTTTTTTGTTTATGGAAAACATTTACTTATTTTCAATTAGTTGTTCCGTTCTGTTACGGACCATTCTGTTGAAAAGAGAATTTTACTTACAGTTCTAAGTGACAGCAAGAGACAGCTGCTTGTTTCAGTGAACCAAGCCGATCGGTCCAAAATTGCCGCGTAACGCTGATAAATTTTTATTATCACCGCCGCCATCGACTTAAAGCACATTAAAAACAAAACGATTTTTTATATAAAAAAATTATATTCATGAAAAATTTATAGTGAGTAGAGTTTTTTTTAATTAAATAACGTTTTTAACTTATTTTCTTTAAAATTATTCAACCTGATAATTAAGACGAAGCGCCGTTTTAAATTTGTGAACACCGCCACCGCCGCCGATAATAGATGTATATTCGGCTATGTATTTTCTGCAAGAAACAGCTGATACGTTTTTACAGAACTCAACAACTTCAACAACAGAACGGCACAGAACAGAACAGAAAGTAAAAGTCAAGACTAATGAGGCCTTAAGACGGCATTTACGGAAATCTTTTTGCTACAATTTTGATTTTTTTATAGCAGAAAGAGAAATGTACTACACTCTCATTTGATTCACAAAATGCAGCAAAATAAATCTTCCCAATTGTAAAATTTTATTAAGTATAAGCGGTATTTAGTAGGGGTATTCAGTGTTTCCTACAAATGGTCTTGCGAATGGGCAAATTTCACATTTCATAGGTATTTGATAAAATCCAGCAACAAAAGAGTTGGCGTTAGATTTAATAAAAACTCTACGATATCTTGCGTTTGCATTTTCGCAAGAAGATTTGCAACAAACTGAACACCGCTAATGTGTGGTGCATGTGGTCTTGCGAAAAAAAAAAAATTACGATGAATTATTGTCATGATTTTTCCAGAGAAAATTTTGTTTATTAGAGAATTTCCGATATAATTTTCTATTAAAAATTCTTCTAGTGAATTGCCTACATCAGTTTTCTATAGGGAAATTTTATCCGTGAGTCATTAACATGATTTTTGGTCGATCATAATTTACATCACATACAGATTTAATATTAAAATATTATTTTTTTTCAATTAAATCTAAACCATATAAAAAGCATTTAATAAATTTTAATAAAATGGAATGAAAACTTTTCAAATTAATCATTTGCGTTCAAAAATGTGTACGTACATGTGTATCACTACAAAGCCAAAAAGAGAAAAAAAAACAATTCAACACTAGATGTTGCAATTTGCCCGTTCGTCCTGCAGTGCAAAACAAAAAATTATGCTTGAAAAAATAGTATTGTTCAAACTTTTGTGAAAAGACAAATGAAAAGAGTATAAATTTTATTAAACTTTTGTTAAAAGCAAACAATACAATTCAGAAAGTAAGTTAACGGACAAAGAGCTGTTGAACATTTGACAAAAATGAAGGAATATAAACAACAAAAAACCATTGTTGTCGAGAGAATGAGAGCAAGTGAAAGTAATATAATAACTAAAAAAATTTAAATACGGACAAAAATGAAGAGTGAATGCTGCTTCACAGTGGGATGGCTGGCATTCAAACTTATGGCTCAATTATAGATGGCAATTGAGTCTTAATTGGGTGGACAGTTGCTGAAAATTATAATACAGATGGCAAGGGGCAACTTAGAGCTGCCAGTTTCAGTTGATTATTAAGTTTTTTCTGGCAGCCGCAAAATTTTCGCTTGTCTGCTGGCAACGCAACTGAAGTTCGGTTGCTATCCATAATAGAGAAATAGAAATAAAAAAAAAAAAAAAAACTGACAATAATTTAAAGAACGAACAAGGCCATTCAAATATTTAAACAAACGCACTATTTGTCACTTAAAATTGCAATTGTATGCAACAAAGTCGCATAGTGTAAATAAGTACGCCAAGTTAACGTGAACGTAGTAGCGTCGATTTTGGGAATTTAAAACTGGGTAAAAACGTAGAGATTTTGTCGGTATTTTTGCGCAAATGATAAAAATATCATAGATTTTGGGAATTGGCAACGCGAAAGTATAAACTTCACCTTTAGGACTTATGACATCCAACACAAGCTTTCGCGTTCTAAACAGAATCCTTTTATATCCCCAGTTTTAGATTCGTCTACTGACGCATGTTAATAAAATATTGCGCAACTGAAACAGCTGTTGTCTTGTGTTTTCATGGTAAACAAAAATATTGTACAATATTGCCAACACATATTGCAATATAATGGATTTCTTGATTTTTGCCAACAAATCGTGACATCATCTTCGATTTTAACACACACATTGGCAATATTATTGTACACTGTACGAAAAAAATTAATAATTACGAGTACATTGCAATTGTGTGCGCCGCTTTCATGTGTCGATGTATTCAACTTACAAGTGTTGTTGTACTTGATGTTTATTTCGTCTGAAACATTGGCATTCATCTCAGATTGATAGCATGCAAATTATGTATAAAAACTCTCCAAAATAAGGCGACTTGTAACTGGAGGATTTATTTTAATGAAAACTACAACAACAAAAAATACCACAAAAAAAAAACATAAAAAATTGTTCTAAAAACATGGGCCCAAATTAAAAAAAAAATCACCCCAAAATTAAATGGCGCCAAACTGAATAATGGACCCAAAATATCGCAATTTTTTCTATTTTGGCGGCATTTTGAATTGTTTACTCTTAAATTTTTGGTAATTTTTGACCATTTTTGCATTTTAAGAATCTCTGGTAATAGCAATAAAATATTTTAAAATATATCTTTTATATAAAAAAAAAACTGTTTATTTGATGAAAACTGTATCTCGTTTCTGTAACATGTGAGAAGTTCTCACATCGATAAAAAAAAGTATGATTCAAAGAATATTTGTAGGCTTTTTATTCGACTTGCAGGGTGACCTAATAAAAGTACGAAAATTTAATATTTTTTTTTTCTCACTCATCCTGTATTTTACAGAATAGTATTAAACTTTTCGATGCGAGAAAATCTTATATTATATAAAAATTGCCCCAACCTTTGTGTTGTTGTTTTCAATACAAAACTTCTTGGGCTAATTTTTCATGAAGCCAAATAACAGTTACAATACTAAAATTGAGAAAGAAAGAAATGTTTATTATTCAACTTTTCCTTTATATAATTTTAATTTTCCATTTTAGATTTGGTTAGATGGCATACGTAAAATAACCCACAATGTAAAGGCCAATAATATTTGTCCGATGATGTGTTTGAAAAAGCAGTAAGTTCTCAATACCAACCAACAGCATTATATGTACTTATTTCGTCTCTACAAGCATGCCTGTAAAATATTATTATAATTTTCTGTTGCTTAATTAATTTTCGCTTAAATCTCTACTTTTAAGCGTTCGTGCACGCTTCCGTTGCAGACAAGTTGTTTCTTTCTTTTTGCATGACAATTTAACATAAAAATTTCTTTAACTAATTCTATTTATTATCAAATTATTGTTGGTTGCGCCTCTATTATTATTATTAATTGTTGGTGTTGTGTTTTAGTGTTTTATTCTACAATATTATGTTTGTTGTGTGTGCACGTGTGGTGAGTTTATGGTGACACATAAGTGTTGCTATATCGTTAAATAACTCTGTTATATGACTTAATTTTAGTGTTAATAATTAAATTAATTTCTCAAATGTTCGCCCAACAATTAATGGCATGAAAGATTTCTTTTATACGGCAGCAATAATATGAATAACGATTAAAAAGTAGAAAAGTAGTTAATATTTATACTAATCTAATAATTTGCATTTTTTTTTTTTTTTTTTTTTGAAATTTATATAAATAAATATATCGTCACCTAAGATCCCAAAGTCCATAACAAAACTTTTTCTTTTAAGACAAGATATATTTTTGTGAATTAAGTCATTATTAAGCAAAAAGTCTCTACTACATACATATTAAAATTTTCCTCAGTTATGGCCTTTTGCCTTTTTTTTTTTTTTTGGTGGCATTCGCCCTTATTCTATTTGGCAGCTTCAATGTAAGACAACATCGTTTTGTATCCCTTGTGTTAAATCGGTATTTTCAATGTCAACATTGAAAGTAATCGATTACTGTCAACATATTTTTTGTATTTTCGAAAAAAATGTGACGGCGACATTATATTGACTCTGATTTTATCGTCAGTGTTTTTGGTGGTGACAAAGATTTGTTTCGTTTTATTTTTTACTTTTTTACAAAATATAATAAAGAAATGGAAAAGGAAAAAATCAAAATTACACATCCAAACCAATTTGAAAAATTAGTTGAGGAAATGGAAAAAAATCCCAAACTTTTGCAAGAGGATTTCGCAGGGGCACTGTTCCAAATAATTTTAAGGAAGTGTGGGAAAATATTTCAACAGAGTTAAATGTCATCTAGAGTTTCAGACAGAATCTTCGACACGGCAGGTTGTGATAATCCCAAATTGAAATCATTTCCCAGAGTCAGCTGGTACGATCCTTTTGATAAAAATTGATAAAGTTGCTGCCAATTTGATAGTGCGCGGAACATGTCGATCAAACCCCGCTTTTCAAATGAGGAGCTATAGTCCCAGCAGATGCTTAAATGCTGCTTTGTTCAGCCGAAAATAACTTTCAAACCTTTTAAATAAACCAAACCAAAAATGTATTACTTCCAATTAGAGGAGTTTGAATTTATCACTTACTTTTCATCAGGCAATTTAAAAATATTTGATTTCTGCCTGAGAAGTCTTCTTTGCACTATTAAATTTTTTTTTCTCCATTATTACAATGAGAATTAGGCACGGGAAGAAAAAACATTTTACTTCAATATATTTATTTATTTATTTTTCCACCAAAACTTTTAACAAAAATTGCAAACATAATAAATCAGCTGTTTCAAGTATTAGATATGTGTGTCCAAATTAACGATAAATAGTCAACGTCACCTCAACATGGTTACAGAATATAAAATTAGTGTTGAAGTTGAGTAAAAGTGATGTTGACTCAAAATTGATGACAACATTGACGCCGCCAAGTAGAATTAGGGTGAATATTTATGTGGAAATAAGGAAAAAGTGCTTAAGTCGTATTTTAAAGATGTGTAGAAAATTACTTTTAAACTTTAAAGTGGGTTTTTAAAAATTTAGTCCCATTGTATATGAAATTTATCATTCGTTTTTCGATTCTTGTGATTTACTAACACATGGTTTTGCCCACTATATGGTTATGCTGCATTTGTCGAGAAAACTTTAGAATATGGAGAATACGATGGTGATATTAATTAAAAATTAGCTTATCTCGACTTAAGCATTTTTTCCTTTTTGCCATAGATTTATGTATACGAGATTTATGTGTATCAGTATGTACTAATAGTTATAAAGTTTATTTCAGAAGTAGCCGAAACATTATTGATGCCACATATCAATAATGCTCCCATCATACTTGGAAGACACACAAAATACTCTTAAACAATAAATGAGAATCAAGAATTAAGACATTTATAAGCTGCGGCAAGCAAGAACATAAAATCAAATCATTTTAGAGTTGTATTCTATTTGAAATAATTGCACAATTCACAAGCCTAGTTGTATCGCTTATTGTTGTATATGAAAACACAATTTCAAACAAAATTTCTCAAAACAAAAACAATTTTAGAACAATTTATTTTTTTTAAGGCTTGTGAATTGGGTAAATATAGATATTTATTTTCTAAGGTTTGATTTTGTGTTTGTTGGGTGTGATCATAACGAATGGCTAAATTAAAATTTTCAACTAATTTCTTCATTAACTGTCTGCTGTACTAAAATAAAAATATTTTAATTTGTTATGTAACGTTTTATTTATTATAACTAGAAATCCCACGAATTCCAAAAAAATTTCAAAATAGTTTTTTATTCAGCAAGAATATATGTATAAAAGAATCTCGAAAAAAGTGAAACTACAAAATACTTTACAAATTATATTTAAAAAAGAAGTGAAACATATAGAAAACGTTTTTTGTAAAACTTATAAAATCCGGAGATATAAAAGAAACAACTTCGCCAAAAACAACGAAATTTTGTGTAATTTTTGTCCGATTTTAATTTTACAAATCGATCCATAACTCCGAAGATATTAATCCTAGAGTAATGAAATTTTATACACATAGAGAATAGACTCTTGTGATGATTATGCAATTTATAAAAATTCCGTATGTCAAATACTTTATAAGATATAGAGGTTTTTAAAATTAAAAGCAATTTTTAACCATTAGGGGAGGGTGCCAGGCGGGCCAAAGGTTTGCCATATTGTAGCCAAACTTCCGACCTATCATATGGTGAAACAATAATTCAAATATCTCAAGTGGTTAAGGAGTTATAGCTGTTTTAAAAAATGCATTTTCCAAAATTGACTTGCTGCTGGATTCTGGGGGCCTGGTGTTTGACAAAAAAAAAATTAAATTATTTCACGGATTTTGCAAATTTTCCCGCGTAAAAAGAAACATCGGGCTGCTTTACATTTTGTTGAATATCTCTGGTGTTTTTGAAGATATTTTCATGAAATTTGGTGACAATGTAGAATTCTTAATGGAGAATAAGATGCTTTTAAAATATTTTGCCACACCCACCTTTTAATTTTAATTGCTATTTTTGCAAGGCTTGGTTAGTTTTTTGCACTTTCAAAACCTGTCTATAGTAAAGCTGAGGTCGTGACCTTTCATCTACAGGAAATTTCATCAAAATCTGACCAACAGCTCCGGAGATATAAAGGACACAACATCGCCAAAAACAACGAAATTTTGTGCAATTTTTGTCCGATTTTAATTTTACAAATCGATCCATAACTCCAAAGATATTAATCCTAGAGTAATGAAACTTTACACACATAGAGAATAGACTCTTGTGACGATTATGCAATTTATGAAAACTCCGTATGTCAAATACTTTATAAGATATAGAGGTTTTAAAAATTAAAAGCAATTTTTAACCATCAGCGGTGGGTGCCAGGCGGGCCAAAGGTTTGTCATCTTGTAGCCAAACTTCCGACCTATCATATGGTGAAACAATAATTCAAATATCTCAAGTGGTTAAGGAGTTATAGCTGTTTTAAAAAATGCATTTTCCAAAAGTTACTTGCTGCTGGATTCTGGGGGCCTGGTGTTTGACAAAAAAATTCAATTATTTCACGGATTTTGCAAATTTTCTCGCGTTAAAAAACAAACATCGGGCTGCTTTACATTTTGTTGAATATCTCTGGTGTTTTTGAAGATATTTTCATGAAATTTGGTAACAATGTAGAATTCTTAATGGAGAATAAGATGCTTTTAAAATATTTTGCCACACCCACTTTTTAAAGAACAAAAGTGGGCGTTTAATTTTAATTGCTATTTTTGCAAGGCTTAGTTAGTTTTTTGCACTTTCAAAACCCATCTATAGTAAAGCTGAGGTTGTAACCTTTCATCTACAGAAAATTTCATCACAATCTGACCAACAGCTCCGGAGATATAAAAGAAACAACTTCGCCAAAAACAACGAAATTTTGTGCAATTTTTGTCCGATTTTAATTTTACAAATCGATCCATAACTCCGAAGATATTAATCCTAGAGTAATGAAACTTTACACACATAGAGAATAGACTCTTGTGATGATTATGCAATTTATAAAAATTTCGTATGTCAAATACTTTATAAGATATAGAGGTTTTAAAAATTAAAAGCAATTTTTAACCATCAGCGGTGGGTGCCAGGCGGGCCAAAGGTTTGTCATCTTGTAGCCAAACTTCCGACCTATCATATGGTGAAACAATAATTCAAATATCTCAAGTGGTTAAGGAGTTATAGCTGTTTTAAAAAATGCATTTTCCAAAAGTTACTTGCTGCTGGATTCTGGGGGCCTGGTGTTTGACAAAAAAATTCAATTATTTCACGGATTTTGCAAATTTTCCCGCGTTAAAAAACAAACATCGGGCTGCTTTACATTTTGTTGAATATCTCTGGTGTTTTTGAAGATATTTTCATGAAATTTGGTGACAATGTATAGAATTCTTAATGGAGAATAAGATGCTTTTAAAATATTTTGCCACACCCACCTTTTAATTTTAATTGCTATTTTTGCAAGGCTTGGTTAGTTTTTTGCACTTTCAAAACCTGTCTATAGTAAAGCTGAGGTCGTGACCTTTCATCTACAGGAAATTTCATCAAAATCTGACCAACAGCTCCGGAGATATAAAGGACACAACATCGCCAAAAACAACGAAATTTTGTGCAATTTTTGTCCGATTTTAATTTTACAAATCGATCCATAACTCCAAAGATATTAATCCTAGAGTAATGAAACTTTACACACATAGAGAATAGACTCTTGTGACGATTATGCAATTTATGAAAACTCCGTATGTCAAATACTTTCGAAGAATTTATAAGAATTTACTTACCACTGTCTATTAAATATATTTTTATTATTACATATATAAATTATAATTCAAATAATAAAAATTAATTATTAATAATTATAATTAAGTACAAGTCTAAATAAAGTTAAAGCATAATGTGTTGTTATTTGGGCAGGGGTTCACAAGATTCCAGTTGGCAATTGCAAAGTATGTTTGTGTTTCTGTAATTTGTATTGAAATTCCAGGTTAGTTTTCTGCATTCTTTAAGAATTAATGATGATAACCACGGATAGAAACTGGCATTAGCGATTGGTGTGGAATCACGCTTCTGAAAAGTAATCAAAAAAAAACATTATTTAAATTTTTAACACAAACGATAATCAAAACTTTGGTGTAAGTAATTTGAAAGGTTGTTTTAAGTTTATATAATTTAATTCGTTTTTAGTTAAGTTTATGTATTTAAATTTTCAAACGTATTTATTTTTGTTTTCTTTTTAAAATGTTTCTTTTAAAAATCTTTTTGTTTTAATTTTATTGCATGTCTGTTCTTAATGCACCAACTCTTACTCTACTAATGTACATACTAAACAATTAACAACTTAATTTTTAATAATTATAAACAACAACGCACAACTGCTTGCATATACACCAATAAATTTACAAATTTTTTAACCAAAAACATACAGCGTTGGCAAGACGGTTTGCGTTATATAACACATAATAACAAGGCGACTAATGTGTGTCCCACTACTAATTTGATGAAGCAGTAAGTAAGATTTTAATAGTAGTAAAATAATCGTAAATATGCAGGTAAGTATTTTTGGGGGCATTTTTCAAAACTATAAATAAAATTATAAAGAAAACAAACATACTTTTAGAAAATTACAAAAAGGTGTTTCTAGTTGTTGGCAATGCGAATATACATAAAAGGTTTTAATTTAACAGATTTGCTAAAGAAATATCACATAAAAACCTAGTTAACGCGAAAATCCATTTTGTGCCTGTTTTGCTCTTTGTTAAATGTAATTTATTTAAAATTCCTTTTTCTGTAATTTTAAAAGAAATTTTTTTATAAAGTTGGCAATGCGATAATTATTAATAATCATTTTTGGACATTGAACAATCTTTAAACATGAATTATAGGTACATATAAATAAATTTATATTTTTTTTAATTTCTGTAGTTGGTAAAGCGCAAACAATATTTTGTTTGGCAATGCGAATACACAACTTTTGTCTTATTCACCTATTAAATTAAAGTTCCTTAAAAAAATATTATATAAAGAACTACATATTTTCTTTAAATTTTTCGTAAAAAATTTCCATAAATTTGTATAAGTTGGCAAAGCGTAAATTAATAACCATTATTTTTTTTTTTTTTTTTTTTTTTTTTTTTGGAAGCGAACGATTTTTAAACATTAACTGAAATGAAAAATTTATGCAAAAAATTATTTAAAATTTTTGGATAGTTGGTAAAGCGGAAATCTTGTATTTGTTGGCAATGCCGAGACACTATTCTTAGGGGCTGTGCACATATTACGTAACGTTGTTTTCAGAGATTTTTTACCCCCCCCCCCCCCCCCCCCCCTTCGTAACGTTTTTTACAAATTTTTCAGTGCAAAATTTCCAATCCGTAACAAATCTTTAACCCCCACCCCCCCTGGAGCGTTACGTAATATGTGCACAGCCCCTTATCGCTTTGCCTCTATTCATTACATCTAATATTTCTTTAAATAACAAAAAATATTCAGTTCGGCAGTAAGGTGCCACTTGTAGTTGCTATTTTATCGTTTTCTGGCATCCGTAAATTGTTAGTTGCCGGTAGGCAACGCCAAAGAATTTCGTTTCGAAATCCTTAGTCGCGAAATTATATTTATTTTAAGACGCCTAGAAATTTTTGTGTTAGATATTTCAATAAACACACTAATAACGGAAATGGCGTAAAGAGCCAGTGATAATAATAAAGTTATGCCATATGCCTTCAGGAGCATATGGTTACCTTAATATGGAAAAGCCCTAAATAATTATCTTTTTTCAAATTGCCTATTTGTCATATTTCGATAGCTAACACTAGTAAGTTATCAAAATAAGCAAAAAAAAAAAATTCGATATTGGCCTTTCTACGTTAAGGTAACGATATACATACATATTTACATATGGCAAAAACTGAATTTCCTTTCGTTGAGGGTGCTACAACCAAATGTCCAAGCTGTAAGCTGTTTTCTTTGAAGCATTAAATAAATATTCAATTTTCTGACTTAATCAGTTCCAAAAAACTTTCCAATATTATGTTTCATTGTATGTAAAAGGTGCCACGCCCTCTCATATTATTATGAATATTTATTTTAGAATAGTGCACAAAATTTACGAAAATGCTTCTACCAAATTTTAGTTAACTTTCTTCATTAGTTTCCCAAAATATATCATTTATTATTATGAAGTAAGTGCCACGCCCACTAGTCCAGTCTAAAAAAAATTTCCCTCAAAGCAATATGAATATACCAATACACGAAATATCGTTAAATAGCAAGTTAATCTACTCTTATATGAGTAGTGCCACGCCCACATATCTAAAATTTTGTTTTTAGAAAAATGCACTACATTAACGGGATAACTCCTACAAAAAGTTTTTAGCTGCATTAGTTGCCTATATTTTATCAAATAAAAAGTGCCTTTTATAAGTGCCACGCCCACTCCTTTTTTCTTACTATTTGGTAGAATAATGCGTTAAATCAATGGAACAACTCCTACAAAATTTAAGGTCCATTTACTTAATTGGTTTCCAAGATATTTAAAAATTATTATTAGGTGAGAGCAGCCACGCCCACTTGGCCACACTTTCATACTTTTTCTTTAAAATAAATATACAATGGGCCTTGTGCACAAAACTTCTAAATTTTTAAATGCATTAATTAGTTACCTAAATATCCTATAAAATATTGTTCTGTATCGGAAGTGTCACGCCCACTTACGAAATTAAACAAATAACTACTCTATTCTGTTTTTCCTAACCATCACAAATATACATACAGTGAAAGTTTGATATACCGAAATTGAAGGGGATCGCAAAATACTTCGTTATAGCTATTGTTTCGTTGTATATATGTACATATGTAACAGTCAAACCTTGTTATAACGAACAATAAAGAAAAACGAAAAAAAAAAAAAATTTTTTTTCCCGAATAATGGAATATACTAAGAAATAACATTCCATATTGGATTTGTTTAAAATTTAATTTGCTTTATTCGGACTTGGTTGTATAGAAGCTTTTAAATGACTATTTCGTTGTATAGAAGTTTTATAGCTTTAGAATTTCTTCGTTATTGCTATATTGTATTTCTGTATAAACAACTTTGCAATAGCGAGAATTTTTAGGGAAGTTAGATAAAATGCGTTATCATTATATCGAAGTTCGTTGTTATCAAGGTTTTACTGTTGTATGTAAATTTCAGGAAGATTTGTTCAGATGGTTTAGGGCTCTATAGCTTTCAAACAGACAAACATTCAAAAAGAGTATCTTTATTTTCCTCCCTTCAAGTGATATTTATTTAAAATATCTATTAAATATTTTAAAATACCCCAAAAAAATTAAATGTGGTGATATTTTTCCCTCACTAATACTGTATTTACACTACGCAACTTTGTTGCAAGCAATTTTAAGTGAGAGTGTTGAAGTACAAATGTATACATTTTATGCTTCTTTCGTGTCATTCTCACTGTAAAACGGACGTTGTATACAATATAGTGGCGTAGTGTAAATACGACATAACCTACATTTTGTTGATTGATAGCAATTCATATTGGGTGCTAAGCAAACAACCCAAATTAATTGAAAACTTGCCGCCAAATTTATTAAGAGTTTTTCTCTCATAAACACACACACTACCAGACACATTATTATTTGAGTCGTTTATTTTGGAAGTGGCATAAGTCACTTTTTTTGTTGATTGTAAATTTTTTACAACTGAAAAGATAACGTACAATTTTATTTAGCGTTGCCATTAACTCAATTTTTTTGAAAAAGTGACTTATGCCACTTTCAAAATAAACGGCTCATTTATATCCATGATATAATAAAAATTTCATTTTCATTCATGATAATTTCACATGTCAGCACAAAATTGTTTGTCTGTTGACAGGATTTTTTTTTTCTTTTGTTTTAAAAAACCCAAAAACGAGGAAACTAATTGACCTAAATTCAAAACAACAAAAACATCAGTTAATACAGCTAAAAAAAGATTGTTTAAACAATTGTATCCCTTCTTTAGCAAATCGTTTTGAATATTTCGTAGACGAGGAATTCCAATAAACTTTAACCTTTAGCTGGAATTACTTTTTTGGCCTTTCAAGCTGCTCTTCACGTTATTGTATTTCATCATATGTTTTTCTCTTTGTTGTTGATGTTGTTGTTGTTGTTATGGCAGTTTTGATGTATATGCAGCATATCATTTTATGCATGTCATTAATATTGTTGCTGCAGCATATACATATGTATGTATGTACATGCACACAAGAAGTTTCAAGGAATATTGGAAAACTAAACAACAATTGCAAGGATAATCTCATTTTATTTTTCTGCGAATATATATTTAAATTTTTTTTTTTTAGTTTAACCTCCTTCGTCAGATATAATCATTCGCTTTCTATGAATTTCTCAAAGTAGCACATTGTATAGAGTGCCCAAAAGAGGAGTTATGTGGTGGGAGTTAGTGCGGATCTTATAAGAAACTGTAAAATGTTGTAAAAGTTTTCACAAATATGTGCTTTTGTTAATTCTTACAAATATATTTAAATGGAAGTTAAATATTTTGGTTACTGGTTACACGAAACTATGGGAGGGAATTTTGAAATTGCCGTAAAAACAAATACAACAATAAAAAAAAAACGTTAAATTCGGCTACAGCGTATAAACCATTATAAACAACGAGCGACACAAACGACCATATTCTAGATGCAAATTATTTGCTTTTAGCGTTCATCCAAAACCGTTGAAACAGTCATAAAACTTTCGTATTATAGAAATAAAATAGAACAGTTAAATGCAAAAGTAAATTACCATCCAGAGAGTCAAATCTATTTAACTGAGCCTTCTTCTCTTATTTGTTCCTACATTCAAACAAAGAAAAACGAAATGTCTTATTGTTGTTATTTTCATTGCAAAAAAAAAGGATAAAAACACATACATGTTTTGTATGACGTGGGCGTATAATAGTAGTTGCAACTTTTAACTCTTATAGCTCTTAAAATAATGTACCCACAATATCCCGTTCTTTTCTGCAAATAAATATTTTCAATTTGGTTAAAGTTTTGTCAAAATCGTTTGATTAATTTGGCAATAAAATGCACCACAAAAAAAACGATCTTGCCTAATAATTATATATATAATAGTCAATATCTTCGCTTAAAAATCGGTAAGTTTTTTAGATATTTTGTCGTAAAACACAAAAAAAAACTCTTGTTCAGGTAAGTGTTTAGCGGTTCTTATTAAAAACAAACTTGATACACTTTTCAATGTTTTAATTTTAAATAAACTTTGACCTCTTTTTTTTCTTTCTTGTTTGCCTAAAAAAAAAATCTAAATTTTCTTTTTATTACTTGAATCAGTTGGATGCGTTTATCGTTCCAAACGGAAAAAGGTGGCAAAATACCGGCAAAAACTGTGGCCAAAACATTTGCTTCGGGTAAAACGGAGAAGCTGGTATATCAGTGTTTCAAAGATGTCGGCTTGCCAGATGACAAAAATGCCAATATGACACGAGATGAGTTTACGTTTGATAAGTTTTATGCTTTATATCACAAAGTCTGTCCTAGAAATGATATAGAGGAATTGTTTACAACGATGTATGTTCATGTCATTTGAAAGGCAGATCATTTCTTAACTTTATTTTTTTTTTATTTTTAGAACAAAAGGTAAATCGGAAGTGATTGAAATGGGGCAAATGGTTCAGTTCATGAATGAGAAACAACGCGATCCTAGAATGAATGAAATTTTATATCCTTTATATGATGAAAAAAGATGTACAGAAATTATCAACGATTATGAATTAAGTGAGGAGAAAAAGAAGGCGGGTAAGTATCCTTGTTTGACTTAAACAAAAAATTTTTTCGTTTTGCGGAAGACGGAATTTTTTGAAATTTAAATTTTATATCGAATAAAGCAATTATTTTAACACAATTAACCGGTTATTTTAGCACGATTAACCCTTCATTTTTAAATAATTAACCGGTTATTTTAGCACAATTAACCGGCCATTTTAACACAATTAACCGTTTACTTTTGCACAATTAACCGGTCATTTTTAAAAAATTAACCGGTTATTTTAAAACAATTAACCGGCCATTTTAACACACTTAACCGGTTATTTTAACACGATTAACTGGCCATTTTTAAACAATTAACCGGTTCTTTATGTACAATTAACCGGCCATTTTAAGACAATTAACCGGTTATTTTAGCACAATTAACCGGCCATTTTAACACAATTAACCGTCTATTTTAACACAATTAACCGTTTATTTTAGCACAATTAACCGGTTATTTTTAAACAATTAACCGGTTATTTTAACACCATTAACTGACCATTTTAACACAATTAACCGGTTATTTTAGCAAGATTAACCCTTAATTTTTAAATAATTAAATGCTTATTTTTGCACAATTAACCGGTTATTTTAACACGATTAACCGGCCATTTTAACACAATTAACCGTCTATTATAACACAATTAACCGTTTATTTTAGCACAATTAACCGGTTATTTTAGCACGATTAACCCTTCATTTTTAAATAATTAACCGGTTATTTTAACACAATTAACCGTTTACTTTTGCACAATTAACCGGTCATTTTTGAAAAATTAACCGGTTATTTTAAAACAATTAACCGGCCATTTTAACACAATTAACCGGTTATTTTAACACCATTTTTAAACAATTAACCGGTTCTTTATGTACAATTAACCGGTTATTTTTGCACAATCAACCGACCGTTTTACCACAATTAACCGTTTACTTTTGCACAATTAACTGCCCATTTTAACACAATTAACCGGTTTTTTTTAGCACAGTTAACCGGCCATTTTAACAAAATTTACCCGCCACGTTTATTTATTATTATTTTAACACGATTAACCGCCCATTTTAACACAATTAACCGTCTATTTTAACACAATTAACAGTTTATTTTAGCACAATTAACCGGTTATTTTAGCACAATCAATCGGCCATTTTAACACAATTAACCGGTTATTTTAGCACAATTAACCGGTTATATTAACACAATTAACCGGTTATTTTAAAACAATTAACCGGTTATTTTAACACGATTAGCCGGTTATTTGAAATATAAAGAAATGATTCAGTTTTTTTTTTTTGTTTCTTTTTATTAACGTAACACCAAATTATTCTATTAATTGGAATATAAAGTGAATTTTTTTATTAACGCCCACTGTTAAAGGTTAGAAAATAGGCGTTTGAACTATGAACTCATCAGTATACGAAATTTCGACTAATTATCTTGAATAATGGATGGCTGAGATTTGAAAGAAAACGTAAAACGTTATAATTGAATATTTCGCCACATCTCATAATCTTGGCTAAATGATGGTCACTGTTTGGCCCGCCTGGTGGTCTCCTTTTCCAATCAAATAGGAAAATTTTTATTTGAAGGCGTTAAACATAACTCCTAAAGTATAAGACTTAAAAATGTCAAACCAATTTTCAGCAGATCAGTTTTTTTTATAGAAGTGCCAAAAGTATGTTGTCTAAGGGGCTGTGCGCATATTATGTAATGCTCCAGAGAGGGTGTTAAAGATTTGCTACGGATAGAAAATTTTGTACTGAAAAATTATTAAAAAGCGTTATGATGTGGGGGGGGAATAAAATCTCTGAAAACAGCGTTACGTAATATGTGCACAGCCCCTAATTACTCAAACCGCAGAGTTAATTATAAATTTGTAGCAACTGTATTAAAAGAAATTTTCTCATAAATTACATGTTTGGAATAAAAATGCATCAGCTCGGTAACCGATTGGTAGACGATTTGACGAAATCTTCTGTGGACGAAAGATCACAATGTCAGTTGTTATATACGAGAAGTTTTAGGATTTCAAATCATAAGCTGCGAATTTTTTATACTATGGACGTACGTATGAAATATTCGAAACACTACAAAAAATTTAGAATTTTTAAAATAACAAGTGATCCGTGACAAAAATATGCGTATATTGAAAGTTTAAGGCCAGTTTTTTTATTTTTGCGGAAGTTGCTTCCCCTCCCCTCCTCCTGCTCTTACAGCAATTACTTTTGCACAAGGATTCCGACAAGTAATTTTCTAATTCTAGCTTTAAAAGTACGAGATATATTCAGCACTTTTATGCCAGGACCATTTTCACGATTTACCTCTTCGCTGTATGGGACTTCTTTGTCAACAACTTAATAAAACCAGGAAAAACACAACCCGTGAAGTGATTAACTTGTCTGGAGAAAATAACCAGAACATTTGGTCGAAATCGATGTGACAACGACGCCACGGGTGCCTTACATGAAAGATCGCTACAAGTTTTCATACAAAATGAAGATGTAGAAATAAAAAAGTTGTTTAAAGGTGTTATTTTGACCTTATCGAAAAAAGGACAAAAAAGACCCATACACCGAAGAATGACATGGCTAAAATATTCCACAAAATTGTTCCTGGTTGTTTTTTACATAAAAGTACTGAAAACAACTTTTACCTATAGTGTGAGCATTAAAAGATTTCTTATTGGTTTTCACACTAACAATTTGCTAAATGTGGGAAACGATAACTGCCCCCTAAAGTAAAGGCCCAAAAAGCCCGATACGAGTATATGGTTTTTATATTTCCTCTGCCGCAATGTACGATCATCGATACTGATATTTTGGCAATAAATAAATTGTAAATTAATTACAACAAAAAAATTTATTAAAAAGAACTTCTGCACAGTTTTATATTTAAAACAGTCTTTCAGTTTAATTTAATAAAAATTAATTATAAACTTTTGTATAAAATATGTTGATCTTTAGCTCATTAGAAATAAGAAATTTAATAAATTTAAAAAAAGATCAAAGGAAAATAAGAAGCAATAACATACTTTTACATTTGAAGTATACTTTTACCCATCTATAGTAGCAATTAAAGTATGCTTTAAATATTCTTTTTTATTTAGGTCAACTTTCCATGGATGGCTTTAAACGTTATTTAATGTCGGATGAAAATGCTCCTGTATTTTTGGATCGTTTGGAAATTTATATGGAAATGGATCAACCTTTGTCCCATTATTATATTAATAGTTCACACAATACCTATTTATCGGGTAGACAAATTGGTGGCAAATCTTCGGTGGAAATGTATAGACAAACCATGTTGGCTGGATGCAGGTAAGATGTTTTTAGGGCGGTTCTATAAATGTGTGAGTATGTGTAGTACATATTTGAAATTTCTCTTTTGCAGATGTGTTGAATTAGATTGTTGGAATGGTAAAGGTGAAGATGAAGAACCAATTGTTACCCATGGTCACGCCTATTGTACAGAAATATTATTTAAAGTAAGTTAATCGTATTTTATGTGTATGTAGTCGGTATCTTAAGGATTAATAAGACTTTGTTGTGTTCTTAATACAAATCCAGGATTGCATACAAGCTATAGCCGATTGTGCATTTGTAGCCTCGGATTATCCAGTTATATTATCTTTTGAAAATCATTGCAATCGTGCCCAGCAATATAAATTAGCCAAGTACTGTGATGACTTCTTTGGTGAATATTTACTAAAGGAAGCTTTGCCAGATCATCCGGTAAGGATATTTTTGTCCTGCAAGCTTTAAAATATTTAAAACCATTCCACCCAATAACTTCTCAATTTCACCACTAATAAATGTTTCATTTCATTTTCATCCCCGCAAAAAATATTTGCAGCTTGAACCTGGTTTACCGCTCCCACCGCCTAATAAACTTTTACGTAAAATAATGATTAAAAATAAACGCATGAAACCCGAAGTGGAAAAAGTTGAACTTGAGTTGTTTTTAAAAGGTGAACTAACGACCGATGATGATCCTGTGGAAGATGCAAGTGCTGCAAGTCCACCCGAAGCTGAAGCTCCACCACCACCGCCACCAGCTGCTGAGGGCGCTGCTCCCGGTGAGCCGGGTGCTGAAGGTGCACCTGCTGAGGGCGGTGAAGCGGCTGTCGCCTACAGCGGCTCAACGACCAATGTCCATCCTTGGTTATCATCGATGGTCAATTATGCCCAACCTATTAAATTCCAGGGCTTTGATAAAGCCATCGAAAAGAATATTGCCCACAATATGTCATCGTTTGCCGAATCGGCGGGCATGAATTATCTCAAACAGAATTCCATTGATTTTGTCAATTATAATAAGCGTCAAATGTCACGTATTTATCCTAAGGGCACACGTGCCGATTCTTCCAACTATATGCCTCAAGTATTCTGGAATGCTGGCTGCCAGATGGTGTCCTTAAATTTCCAAACATCCGATTTACCCATGCAATTGAATCAGGGTAAATTCGAGTACAATGGCGGTTGCGGTTACTTGCTGAAACCCGATTTCATGAGACGTTCCGACAAAGACTTTGATCCTTTCGCTGATGCTCCCGTAGACGGTGTTATTGCCGCCCAGTGTTCTGTGAAAATAATAGCTGGTCAATTTTTGTCCGATAAAAAAGTGGGCACCTATGTTGAAGTGGATATGTACGGTTTACCTTCCGATACAGTTAAGAAAGAATTTCGAACACGTTTGGTACCTAACAATGGCCTGAATCCCGTTTACAATGAAGATGCCTTTGTTTTCCGTAAGGTGGTCTTGCCCGATTTGGCTGTGTTGCGATTTGGTGTTTATGAAGAGAGTGGCAAAATGATTGGTCAACGAATACTACCTTTAGATGGTCTGCAGGCGGGCTATCGTCATGTCTCCCTACGTACTGAGGCCAACTTTCCCATGTCTCTGCCCATGTTGTTTGTCAACATCGAATTGAAAATCTATGTACCCGATGGCTTTGAAGACTTTATGGCCATGTTATCCGATCCTAGAGGTTTTGCGGGCGCAGCTCAGAAACAAAATGAACAAATGAAAGCGTTGGGTATTGAAGAACAAAGTAGTGGCGCTGCCAAAGATGCTGGCAAATCTAAGGAGGAGGAAAAGAAAGAGGCTCCTTTAGTGTTTGAGCCAGTGACATTGGAGTCTTTGCGCAGCGAAAAAGGATTCCAAAAGGTGGCCAAGAAACAAAATAAAGAATTGGATACCTTGAAAAAGAAGCATACCAAAGAGCGTATGGGTGTTCAAAAGACCCAAAATACTGCCATAGATAAACTCATCAAGGGCAAAAGGTAATTCTCAATCGCTCTCTTTTTATTTAGACTAAAATAATTTATTTCGTCAACTAAATTAATTAATTAATAAAATATGTAAAATTTAAATGGAGTACAGTGACACAGCGATGTCACAGAACTCAATTCAAATCGAAAGAAATTTCAATTCCGAAAGTTGAGCCTTCAGAAAATGTAAATATTTTTTTAAATCAAAAGAATTTTTAAATTTAAAATAGAAATTAATGTTTCTACAAACTTCATTTGTACTAAGCAATAAAAAAGACGTGCATAATTTTAAAGTTAAAAGTTAATTCGTCATTATTTATTAATACATCGTTATCTAAATTTTTGTCTTTCTAAGCCCTTTGCTCGTTCAACTCGTTCTGTGTGATCAGCTCCAGTTTCAAGGATGCATCACAAAACCCGTTGTAGCCGATCTATTTGCATGTCGTCCGTTTCAATGAGTATTCTTCCCTTTTTGCAGCTCAAGTGGTTGAGGTACCTACTTAAGGGCTGCCATTGAAAAATCTCATATCCTTTGAATTCCGCATTGCCGAATCGCTCATCAACTTATTGAGCTGATTTGACTGAGACTAACTACGTCATTATTTTGAAGACATTGTGCCCCAATTGTTTGTGTCACTAAATTCGTTGGTCTCAGTGATATCCATTATCGTTGTATTTTAAACACTTTAATATGTTAGCGAATCAATCCGCACTGCGATCGAATAAAAGTTCTTCACCTTCGGTTCGGTTAAATGGTTTCAGCGGCGGGATATCTCTCTTTTCCAACGTTTCGACTTTAAGGATTGGTATATTTCCGCAACTCTACGATTTGACATCTAGTCGGTAGGCTGAAAAGCCCATAAATTAGTTCCTGTTTTATCTCCAAATAGCCGTTTTTAGGCACCGTTGTTCGATTCAGTTTTGCTCAAAATATCATCTCTATTCTTTGGAAGAAGTAACGTCCGCACCGTTTTTATATTTGCCGAACTTGTGCTCTCTGAGCTGTCTTAGCTACAAAATTTAATTCCAATTTTCGATATGGAAGAGCAAACTTAATTCAGCTGTTTAATAATTTTTCACATAAGAAAAATCAAAATTGTCGGTCAAATTTTATTAAACTCAACCCAATGTTTTTCTTTTCAATTAAAATTCCTACTAAAAGATCTTAACCAAATTCTAGAGTTGTGCTTTATAAAACAAAACTGTTATTTATCAATTTCCCCCATTTATTGCAAATTTTTTTATACTTCACCTTTTGTAGCAAAGATGAAATTCGCAATGATTCCGCAATTAAAACGGCAATAGCTGAACAAACAAAACAATGGACTGAAATGATTGCCAGACATAAGAAAGAAGAATGGGATCTGTTGCGCCAACATGTACAAGACTCGCAAGAAGCCATGAAGGCTCTCATGTTAACCGTACAGGCAACACAAATTAAACAATTAGAGGAGAGGCATGCAAGGTAAGCCAAACAAAACAAAACCAAAAAAAAAATAGATTGTACAACAAAGAAAAATTATAACTAAATAAATAAACAAAATTCTTGCACACAGAGATATCAAAGAGTTGAATTCAAAACAAGCCAAGACCTCAGCTGATACCGCCAAAGAGGTACAAAATGATAAAACCTTAAAAACTAAAAACGAAAAAGATCGACGTCTTCGAGAAAAGAGACAAAATAATATTAAACGTTTTATGGAAGAGAAGAAAGTATGTTATGAAATTTTAATTAAATATTTTTTTTTTTTTTTGTTCTATTCTCTTTAATTTAATACATTTTTAATTTTTACAGCAAATTGGCGTTAAACAGGGCCGTGCTATGGAAAAACTAAAAATGGCTCATACCAAACAAGTCGAGGAATTTAGTACTGATGTACAAAAGGTACTAAATGTTTGTGTTAGCAGCCACTAACTGACTAACTCAGCTCAGTTGTTGCAACTAGTAGCACTTAAATAGCTAATTACACAGGGGAACAAAATCGAAAAAATTTTAAAGGCTTTAATAACCACTATATAGATTTGATGCATCATGGATACCTACATAAGTACGAAAATGGTAAAATTTTTCAATTCTATGGAAAAGTTTTTTTTTTTAATTTTTTTCTAAATTTTGAAATTTTCGAAGGGGCTGATTTACCAATTTTATCATAGCTATGGAACGACTTGTTCAATTTTGTCACAAAATATACTAAAAAACTTGAAATGAAATTACTTTTAATCCATGCAAATATTATTTTTTTTATAAACTCAACGGTTTCGAAATTATTTAGACTGCAATAATTAAAATTAATTTTTTTTATGCAAAATTGGTAAATTTTTATTCTTAAAAAATATATAAAAAATCGAAAATGGCAAAAACTTCATATTTTTATTACATGATTAGAAAGGTATGTATGTATATTCCAAATAAAATAAACTTTACTTTATGAAAATCGATGCATAAATGTTGATTTTATTCAGAATACAGTGAAATTACCCGATTTTAAGATTTGACTACGTTGCAATAAATGCTCGATATGTATTCCACCACGTATTAGTTATATTATATTATTATATATACATAACTAATAACGTGGTGGAGTACATATCATATATTTTGCATAAAAAAAATTAATTTTAATTATTGCAGTCTAAATAATTCCGAAACCGTTAATTTTATAAAAAAAATAATATTTGCATGGCTTAAAAGTAATTTCGTTTCAAGTTTTTTTAGTATGTTTTGTGACAAAATTGAACAAGTCGTTCCATAGTTGTGATAAAATTGGTAAATCAGCCCCTTCGAAAATTTCAAAATTTAGAAAAAAATTAAAAAAAAAAAAACTTATCCATAGAATTGAAAAATTTTTACCATTTTTGTACTTAGGTATCCATGATGCATCAAATCTATATAGTGGTTATTCAAGCCCATTTTTACTGTTGACCTGTGTTATCATTACCAATGCTACTACTATTGCTACTGCTACAACTTAGAAAATTTCACTAATTTTAGAGATATTGTGCCTTTAGGCTGCACTCTTATCACAAATCTTTAGTATTTAAAGGTGTATAAAAAGAGGTTATATATCATTCATACAAAATTACTATAATGCTATTATTTAGAAACTATAGCATTATAGTTACACAATTAGGCGGTGCTTTGCCCCACCGAAAGCTGGTACTTTTGTTTTTTCGATAAACTTGGTATATAGACAGTATTTTGCCTACATTTACATGTAACGTAAACGAAGTCAAGGGTAAAAGCTTGTTTTACATAAATAAAGAAAAAATAAGCAAATGAAAAATACTCACCACTTTGAAATGATAATTCTTATTTAAAATGTTCGTCATGCGTGAAGATGTCCTGTAAATGTCGGGAAAACTGAAAAAGACAGATATTTATACTTATGTAGATTATTTTGATTAAAGAATATGTTTAGCTCGATTATGGATCAAAGCTAAAACTTCGCTTGCGTTGTCACCTAGCAACTAAAAAAATAGTAGTTGCCAGAAAATCACTAAATAGCAACTGAAACTTACAGCTGTCATTTGCCATCGGAAATACAACTTTTGCAACTGGCAAAGCAACTGAGATTCGATCCATAATCGAGCTATTAGTTTTTAACTGTTAATTAGTGTTAGCAAACAATGAATTTCAATGAATTAATTATATTAATTTTTATTTTCCTCATTATTTCTAGCTTCTAGACATGTACAAAGTCGAAGAAGAGGCCTATAAAATACAAGGAAAATCTGAGTTCTTTGCCTAGAACTCAAAGTCACAGGATGCTAATAAAAACTCCTGAAAAATAACAATAATTTTAACTATGTTTAACAAAAAGAATGTTAAAAACCTACACTGGGAGTTATCAAATATTTTTTCTAAAAAAAAAAAAACAAAAACAAAAACCAAAACAACCCACTAAAAGCCAAATATAAAAAAAATGTTTGCTAGAAAATTAATATGGCTTGAGAAATATGCAATCGAAATATTTAACATTAAAAAAATTACTTTGTTATTTAATTTATATTTAAGAAAAACTTTAATAATTCTTAAGTAAAAATCATTAATTTAAAACACAAGAAAATAAGAACAAATATTTAAAAATTATAAACTTAAGTTTAAAGCTGAAAAAAATCATATATTTAGAGAAAAGATAAACTTAAAAAAAAAAATACATTAAAAAGAAATAAAACAAATATACACCGATTATACAAAAATTTAATAAAAAAAAACCAAGTAAAATCAGAAAAAGTTTAAAATGAAATCTAGTCAAATTTATGATAAACAACAAACATTTAACTAAAAAAATAAACTATTTAATAAATCTTATTAAATTAGTTAAAACAAAAGATATGTTCTTAAAATATGAAAGATATAAACAGTATTTAAATGAACCTACTTCCTCCAATAAAAAAAAACATAAATAAAGAAATAAATAAATAAGAAATAAAATTTAAAGAGTTTCTGTTTAACCACCTATAAATAATAAGAATATAAAATACAGGTGTATTTAAGAGGCAAAAACCTTTAAGATTGTAACAAACATAACATTCTGGCAACACTGTATGAGCCAAGTTTTGAACATTCAAATATTCGAAGCAAGTGAAGCAGTGTCTTGAAGTCCAAAATTTAATACCCCTACTAAACACGCAAAGTAGACATTGAAAGTCCTACTTATCCGACAGCAGAAAGGAGAAACTACAACTACTTTATTAGTTTCTACCTGAAGTTGGCTGCAACTTTGCATTTGACGTTCAAACAAAAACAAAACAATGATATTGTTCAGGCAAAAAAAAAAAAAAACGAAAGTACTAAACCCTCATATACTCTCTGTGTCTACACTAGAAAATTAATTAAATTTAATTTCAGGCTTATGCTTTGAATTGGCAATTCTGTTTTGCTTGACAATCCATTAGACAGTTGCTTACATATGTTGAGGACATCACCCTTATTCAAAATCAATAACAATTGACTAGTTTTGAAATTCCTTAATAATCTGTAAAACCAAAAATATTACAAGAGTCTGTTAATAAGCAGGCAGTCGCAAAGAAATGCAATTTTGTAGGTGGCAGTTTGACATAAAGTCGACAAAGAGTTGAAAATTTTATTTATTTAAAATTCTAATCCCGAGCCCACAACACACATAAAAGTAACAGGATTTTTTTCATATATGATGCATGTCAATCTGCATATAAATATGAAGAAATATATCAACATTACAAGTAAATTGCAAGACGTATTTAATATGTCACAATATAAAAACAACGGCTATTTTTTTTTTTTTTTTTTTTTTTTTTGTTCTGGTTAATGTCAAACTCCATATTAATTATTATTAATTATTATGATGAAATGTGACAAAAATTTATATATGAACTTTTCTGCATAGGTTTTTTGATCAAAGTCTGGCTGAAAGAAAGCAGTGCAAAATATAATCAGCTGCAGAGGCGGCGATGCCATCTCTTTAAATACACCTTGAGAATTTGTAGCAACAACGAACGGTATTGCCATGAAATATTTTCTATGAACATAAAACTGGTGAACTTTTATTCCCGATAAGGGTGCTTAGTATGGAAATGCCGTGAAATATGTGGCTACACTTAAATATTTTGTAACAGATCTGTCCAAATTAATCGATTTATGAATCACTACCAATGTGTAATCCCGAAGGGGACCTCAGCAATAACCTGTCACAGAATTATGCTACTATTGCGGGTGGGTTTAATCGTGCTGCATATCGATTAGCTGAAGTGAATTTACCAGCAATACTTCTCTATCTCTCCAGTAGGCCTTTATCTGTGGAGGTTACCTCTTCCCGTACTATCTTTGTTTACTTATGAAGCCTCGAAAGATAATCCCCCTAGATTAATTTTTTATCGAATTTGGTCTTGTACGGAGACTTTAGATAACCGTTCACCTTCTATCAGACTAGCTTATGTTACCCATCTTCTTTTTTCCCATTTTCCCCGGAAAGCACAGCACCAAGATGTGGTTACTCACCAAGATGCAGGAGCGTGCCGCCGGGGGATACATAGGTACAATTTTGTATTTGTTTTATGTATATGAATGTATATACACTTAGATGAGTGATCGATAAGGATCATATAGATTTGAAAGAGTTTCTTAAGCCGAAAACCTGCGCCAGTAACATGCAATGAAACGATGCACTCAAAATCACCGCAGCACTGACTATCGGGATTACAGCCACATTTATGCGGTAAAATCATTTGGAGTCCTGGGATATACATGTGTACGTGTTGCCGTATTCATAAAAAAATAAAATGGATTTAAAATGAGTTAAAAAAAATTTCTAAAATTTTTTTTATTTTGCATAGACTTACATAAATACATAAGTATGTTTGTATATGTATAACATGTTAAGTATATAAACTAATTTTTTGCAATTTTAAAGGATTTTATCCTTAAGTTTCAGTAGGAAAAAAAACTGCTTATCTTGGGAAAGATAAAAACTAAATGCTAAACTAATTTATGTTTTGAATATTTTTTTGTCTTCATAATAATTTTCTGAATATGGGCTTTACTTATACAACAAAATATTACACGAAAATATGTAAATAATATGATTGTATACATACATACATATTACAAATAGATTCTTCCATAAAAAATTTTTTCTAACAGAAAAAGCATTTATTTTTAAGTAAACTACTGCATTCCAAATAAAATCATGGAAAAAATTATATACAAAAATTTTCAAAATCTCTTTAGCTTTAAAAAAAGTTTTTGCTATATTTTACAAGCTTTTTCTCACACAAGCATCACACATAACGCTTTAAGATAAATGATATTATTTTATATTAGGGGCATTCATTTAGCGTTTTTTTACTGTAAAAATATTGTGAAATGAAAGAATGTCCTTATTGTTTTAAGCATCAATCAAAGCAAATTTATAACAGATAGTCTCGACAAATCAGGTAGGATCATTTTCGCCTCTGGCAAATGTAACCCAGTTGCTTTGTCAAATGCTTTCTTGAATTTGCCTTGTCATTAATAAGAAAATATATATTTGGTAAAATAATGGCTCTTATTAGGGTTGCTTCTAGTCCGAAGAGAAATTTAAGCACGCTTAGATTATTATTTTCGTCGCTTATTTTTTGATCAACTTTATACATATGTCAAAATTGCTTGCTCGTCTTCTTTTTACATACCAAGACGTCAATATGCAAAAATACAAACTGCGAATATAATCAGCTGATATCTCGAGGCCACATGGTATGAATTCACTTTGATTTAAAGCCAAAACGAAAATATAACCAACTAATAAACTTATAACACTTTTTTTCAAAATCATTTAAATTTATTTGTTTATCGATTTATTAAAGAAAAGCATGCAAAATAGCTGCGCTGCGAATAAACTTATGAAACAAAAACAATTAACAACAAATTCGAATTATTTTTTTGCAATTAAAACACTTAAATACTTTTACTAATTTTTAAACTCAGTCAATAAAGCTTTTTTAATGGAAAACATTAATTTTAAGGAACATTTGCAAAAGCTTTAAGGCTTAAATAAATTTAATTTATTTTGAAAAAAATTTATTTATTTGTTGATGGCAACGGATTGTCTGGTGCTTTACCACAACATCAGTCGACTTCAGTCATACTTTTGAAAAGCTTCAAAGTTTTTATCGTTAGCTCGGTATTGTGTTCAGTATTTCATGCGGAATTCTATCAAAATGCATGTGAAAAAAAAAAATTGTGAAAAAATGTTGCAATAGTAGTGCTGTGTTTTCTTTAGTAAGAAAAAACATTTGAAATGTTACATTTTAACAAAGCTGCGAAATAAAGAAAATGAGAATTATTTCATTAGAAATTTTCACAGCTGATCTAAAATCGAGTAAGCATAAAAACGATTAAAACGTTACAGCTTCTACAAATCGCTGGATATAACCCCACATTTTAAATGTCATATTTTCCAAATGAAATAATTTATGTTGCCTCAACATTTTCCACAAATTCGAACAGATACATTTTTTAGTTTTATTTTTTACGAATGAAATAAACAACGGACCCCATTTTTTTGAAATGGCTGTTTATATTAAGACAAATTAAAGTTTAAATTATTAAGCGAATATACTATTTATCGGGGATTAGAATTTCTTACTCGTCCCAAAATATATTAATAATGATTTTTTTCTCGACTTTTCCTAAATCTCACATTAATTAATTTCTTTAGCAACTATTATTCATACGTTAAAATTTTATTTAACCACTGAAATATATTTTGAATATGTAAATGTTAAAAAACTTTATAAAATTTTTAAAACTAAACAACAACAACAACCAAAAGTCATCTTCATACTAATTTAGTTGTTTAAGCTAAACAAAAAGGTATTATTAAATGAAAAAAGTTTATAATTAAATAAAAATATTTATTGTAAGAGAAAGCAAAAGTTATAGAATAAATAATAAAAAAAAAAAAAAACACATGATATTGAAAGAAAAAAACAAAGAGTTTTATTTCAATATTAAAGCTGAGATCGTCATCTTTCATTTACAAAAAAATTCATCAAAATATGAGAATTAGTTTACAAGATATACGAGATAGATTGACTTTAGTCAAAACCCATTCAAATCGCCAGTGTGAAAGTAAGCAATAGACACACACAATAAATTGTTTAAAAATTTGTTCTTTTTTTGTGAAGGCAATAAAAAGAAAACATATTAAATCTTAATTGTACATCATTTTATTTTATCTCTAATATTTAGTTTTATCAAAATACTTCAGTTCACTTGACTATACTCTTGAGTATCTTGCCAAGAGTCTTGCGATTGCGATTTATAGAACACTTCTTTTTCAAATTCGAGTCCCAATCGCGCATGTTATGCGAGATGTGCGTGTCAGAACATGTTAATTTTGTTATGGATTTTTATAATTTTAAATCTCACGTTTACACATTTTTTAATTTCAAAATGTTTATTTAAATAGTTAACTTTATTTACAATATACGAGTATATATAAAACTGGAGATATTGTAAAGATTTTGTAGAATTCCCAAAAATTTGCCAGGGTTTCTTTTTTGGAGAATAACACAAATCCGGTAGCACTGTAGTTTACTAATACCTGTACTAGCGAACAGAGTTCTCAGTTTGGAAGATTTGTCAACAAATGGGGATTTGGTATAGAAATTTCGAAAGGGTATTTTTCTTGGATATTATAAATATTTTTGTTCTGTGTTTCACTTATCATGGCATTGTTAATATAAATAGTTTACTTTTTCTAAAGAAATTTTGTTTGTAATCAAACCAGCTTTAAAATTCAAAATATAGTTTGCAATAAACAATAAAAAAAAGGGGTGCATAACACTGTGGAACAAATTCAGGTCAGCAAAAGTTAGGTCGATTCTGAGAGTGAGGGGTGAAAATAGAGGCTAAATTAGAAGACCCGTATCGCGGCGTTTGTTTATGTTAATTCGAATTTTTTTTTTAATCGACCTTCGAACTTTGCAGTCAAATGCCGAATTTCAGCATATTGTTTATAATGGTTTTTTGGCTATAACTCGTCGACTAATTGATATTTTTTAAATCTGTAAAAGCCAAATTATTGCTAGAGACCTGTGCAACAATTAAAATTTTTTAAAAAATTGATTTAGAAAATTTTTGTGGTGCTTATGAAGCAAAATGTTGGAAAAATTATTTGTTTTTCATGCTTTTCAGACCTCACTGCGTATGAGCAATAAATCGCTTGAAATAACTGAATATAAATAATACACCATGTCATTGTTCATATTTTGCATAAAAAAAAAACCTATTTCTAGGATTCTAAAAGTAAAATTACGATCCACTAAAAACACTTTTGAAGAAGAGAAGACGAGGAAAAAGAGGAAGACAAAGAAGAAACTGAGAAGCATATTATAGATCAAACAGAAAGCAAAAAAGACTTAGTTTTGTGGAAAATATTTTCAAAAAGCATTGTATGATAAGTTTTCTAAACTATTTATGCTTTTATGTTCGTAATTCTCATTTTATCTTTAAGAATTTTATAAAAGCATGCTATACGCATATGGAGTTGACATTAGGACCAATAATCAGTAGACATATAAAAAAGCTAAGTACCTACAAAAATAAAAATTTTAAACTAATTAACTTCACAGACTATCTCAAATAACATTAATGCATTTAGTTATCTGAAATCTTGGGTATTTATGGGAATGAGAATAAGAAAATGGGGAATAAGGTATGGAAAAAAACTGGAAGCCCTACTTAAAAGAGAGAGAGCAGTTAAATTAAGCTTTTTACATATTTACCAATTTTGTTTATGTTTCATATTAAAAAAGCTTTTCAAACAGCTGACTCGTCACAATATTTTTTAATATTGAATTTTCAATTACTTTATTTTTGTAGATACATAAGCAAATACTACAATGCATTTGATATCATTTGATAAAAAATATTCTACGGGTTAAGTGCAAACATAACTTTTATTAAAAGCACTCACAGAGAATTTCATCATTACAAGAAACTTAACTACAAGTAAACTAAACAAAAATAATTAGCGAAAAAATGTCAATGTTTGGTAAAGAATTTGAACAAATATGGCCCAAAGCTGGCTCCCAATTAAAACTAACCGAATTTGGTCGTAAATTATTAAAACAATGCGAAACAATTAAAAAGCCAGAAGCTCAAGAAGAAGTTGATATCAATGAATTTAAAAAAACATCATCCAATTTTCCTTTAGAGGTAAAACATTAAAGCAATCGCTTTAGTTTTAGTATGCATTTAAATTATTGGTTTTTAATTATGTTTTAAATTTTTACGTTTAGTTTGGCACAAACACTTGCCGGGTTCTAAGTCAACCTAAAGATCGCTATCCTCAGATACAGAAACAAATCGCCTCAGCTTATCCAGTCATTCATGAACGTGTCTTACAATTATATTTGGACTTTTTGGAACATAAATGCAAATACGGTAACTGCACAAATATTTAGTAATACATAAGTATGTATGTTTGCTTGTATGAATGCTTTTAGTTTACAATATACTATTTCACAACACTCAGCAGATATGGCAATTAAAATGTTTAAGAGTTTGTAATGCGTTTTTTAGTTTAATTAATTAAAATTGGCAAATGCGTTTTTCGATATACAATTCTAATTATTAAAATTTAAGTAGTCTCGTGTTGTTTTTATCATTTTATATATTTTTTTTTTAGTATCCATCCAATTTTGGACTATTATCCGTTAAAATCTTTGAAAATTAATCCAATAAAATTATAGAAGTATAGATATTGTTATAAGTCCCATTGGGAATAATAATTCCCGGGAATTTTTCCGCTTGCCTTCACCACCTTTTAACCGTTTTTTTTTTTTAACCGTGGGGAAATCGCAATTAATGAAAGAAGGAATTACAAAAATAAAGGAAAAAAATCCCTGGGAATTATTATACATAATTTGGGTGAACATTTGTGGAAAAAACCGGATTCCGAAAGAACAATAATTATAGAGAAAATTTAAAAAGTTTATATAATATTTATTGCCTATTTCAATATGACGAAATAATTTTTCCATGTTTTTTTTTTTCGTATATTTATATTTGAAGCAAAAACAAATTATAAAATTTTGTTTTTGTATTAAATGTATTTGTACGAATGAGAAAAAAAATTCAAAATTCTTTCGACATCTTGAAATCGGTATGTATTTGATTGAGCAAAAATTAAATTAATACAGTGTCAGAATAGGCCGTAAGAGAGGGCTTTTAAGTGCGAGATTAGAGATAAGATTAAATTTAATATCTGCATTTACTCTATGAGCTAAATTTGTTTTCAATTATTTTTTAGTGGTTTAACGTTCAATGCTGATGGTTGGCTTATAATTAGCCAACAAAAAAAATTTAAGAAAAAACCAAGTCAAAAAGTAAATGCAGATATTAAATTTAATCTTATCTCTAATCTCGCACTTAACACCCCACTCTTACGGCCTATTCTGACACTGTATTAATTTAATTTTTGCTCAATCAAATACATACAAACATTTTGTTTTCGGTTTAATGGTTTATTTATGCCACTATCAATATGTAACAAGATGAACCTCCTCTTTTTAAAAAAATCTTTATGGGACCAAGGGACTAAATTGCCAAAAATACCGATCAAGCAGAAAAAGGGGTTTGAAAGTCGACCCCTAGATGAAGGAGCTATACAGTAATCAATATCACATTTTTTTAGTCGCCTCAAAGGCGGGGTTCAGAAACATATTTTACAGATAAAGCGAATATGAAATTTTGACTTCACAATTGACTTCAAACCGGAATCATATAGTGTTTTCTTTTCTACACACAAAATGGCACCTTGTTGAAAGGTACATGAATAAAATGTCTTTCCAACCCTGTAATAATGCAAGTTGTTATTTCACTATAACAGAATACTACTTCTGAAAAAATGCAACCCCCTGTTTTTAACAGCTGACAGCTAAGTTTTACAGGACACTATCAACACTGTCGATTTTCATGGGGCATAAACTGCAATGCATACCTGTATGTCCGTCCATATAAGTAACGATCCAATCAATGTCAAATAGTTTCGAAAAAGAAGAACCTAGTTGAAAAAATATGTAGCCTATGTATGTGTTTTCTTAGCCAAATTTCATCATAATCGGTAAAAAAATTTCAAGAGACATAAATTGCCCCATCTATCCGATCTTGATCATAATAAAAAAAAAAGCCCATAACCTTCTTCTATGTTGCTTTAGACGCATATCATCACAATTGGTTTCGGCTAGGTTAAAATTGCCCCTAGCACACTCTCGATCAAAAACGCATATTTCTTATGTACCCATTTTCGATCCGATCTATATGTGCTAAGTTTCAACTAAATCGATGATGAAGTAATTCTCGTATTAAATTTTCATAATAAAGTTGTTTACGGCATTTTCACAGAAAATTCTCCTTTTTGTCATGTAACGTCATCAAGAAATTAATCTTATATTTTAGAGTCTTTCTGGTCGCATTTTTCTCCTCTTTTTACTAAATTTAGAAGTAATTACGGTCAAAGTCAAAATATAAATAATATATAAAATTTTCTTTAAAAAACAAGCTTCTATGTGGCAATGCCCATATATAAGAATTGAAATCGCGATCCACGGAACTATTTAACAGGCAGTGTAAAGCAAAAAATTGTACATATGTACGAGTATGTACGTAAGTATCAAAAACACAATAAATCTAAAATGAAAAAAACACTGCTTTTTGGGCTCTTCAAGCGGACCCCTTGGATGGCTGTTATGGATCCCCAGGGGTCCACGGACCCCCATTTGAGAACCGTGGGTGTAAAGCATGATACACATGAACACTGACAATGGTTTAGTGGTGACTTTTGAAAACATTGTTATTCTGTTCTGCCGTGCATATTGAAACCTAAATTAATGTGCATTTTTTTCACGCTTCACCCTTGCTTGAAATATTGGTTCAATGGTTAATTTTTTCTGAACAAAACTTGACAAACTTTTCTTTTTAGTTTATAAAAATCACATTGAAGGATGAAATAATTTCCTTAAAGTTTTTAAAACCTCCCTCAACCTTTTAAACTTTTTCCAGGCAACGCCAAAGAAAAAGAAATCTATGACAATTTAAATCTCACATCGTTTGTTCAACGTCTTTTAAGTCAACGTTGTGCCAGCTTTTTTGCTAAAAATGATAAATTTTTGTTACTTTCGCGTGAACGTGGCTGCAGTGGTTTCATGGAAGTGGGCACCGCCAATGAACAGCCTCCGTTAATATTAAAAAATGTCTTAAGTTATGATGAAATAAAAGTAAGTAAAAATAATAAATTAGATCTTAAAATATATTTACTCGTAAAGTTCAACTTGATTTTCTTACTTTTAGCTGTCAGCTTTATTAAGCGTTTCTTCACATTCGGAACTCATAAATAATGGCAATCGCCAGAATTGTGGCGTTATAGAAAAAAATAAATCTCTTATAGAAACACAAGGTGTTGTGGTTGGCATAATAGGCGCCCGTTTAAACCGTCGTAATGTTATGGAATTTCAGGACATAGTTATCGCTAAAACACAAAATACTAAAGAAAATGGTTATGGTTTTCCCATACAAGAGGATACCACAAATAGCAAAACAAAAGATTATCGACGCATTTGGAAAGAGTTTTATGAAGAGCAGGACTTTTTATTTACGGAAATCAAAAAGGATGACAAACGTTTCGGCAGCTCCAAGAATAAAGAGGATATCTTTGATAATGTTATAATGAAAAAACGTTATGCGATATCATTTGATACTTTACTGCTGGAAGCGCAGGCCAGAGCAAAAGTTGAGGGCAAAGCGGCCTATGTACATGTGGTAGGCATAGGTCTGGGAGTATGGAAGGCAGCCGAACAACAAGAACGAATATTTTTACAGACTTTTACCGAAAGAGTAAAATATTTATTGCCGAAATTACAAAATATTGGAGTTTTGCATTTTCCGTGGTTCTCATTAAACGAATGTGGTGAATTAAAGAATGGCAAAGTTTTTACATCGGAAACGCATCCTCAGGGTGGAATAAAATGTTTTATTTCAAAACGAAATCCAGCTGATAAATTAAAATTGCCGGGAAATGATAATATGCTTTTGGTAATATCATATGCCTGGGATGGTAATGCTTTACCGGGTAATGAATTTTGGATGGTAAGTTTTAAGAAACTTTAATATATCCAAAAATTTTATTTATTTATGCTAATTGTGGTTTTTTGTTGGATGCTAGTGCAGTAGTAGTAACCGTAAACCATTAACAACGTTTACTGATAAGCTTACATTAGCACCCAACAAAATACAGCATATAGATTAGCTAATTCTAATTCTTGACAATCTCTCACAAACAATTCTTATAATTTTTGGATTTTTTCTTTAGAAAATGTTGAAATCTACTGGCGATTCTTCTACTGCTTGCAGTACTTTAATAACCGAATTACACAATCCACATATAAATGCACAATGGGTTAATGGTGACAATTTGCATGTGGCCACGGAAAAGCTTGGTGTCATACATATTGCTAAATATGTTCAAAAGATGGATCCATAATTTAACAATAGAATAGTAAAGGATGATTTTGTGCTCTAAGTCTATTGGAAAAACATATTAATATGGTTTGTGGCAACAGCACTTATGTACATACATTCATAATTGATGTAATTTACAAATATTTATATGTACAAGTTTTAATTTATTAAGTCAAATATATTGTTTTATTTCATAACGGCCGTTTTCACACTATAATACACAAGTATTATTGCTTTAGAGCACCATGAAAGCCTGGCAACAAGTAGTTGTTATTATTAGGTCCGTTTGTTTACTTTTACAGTAAAATGCAGTAAAGTCAAAAAAGTGTTTGCCCAAAAAAGTACGCGAACGCGAAAATTGTAAAAATTTGTAAGATTTAGGCAAAAGCTGATGGAAAATAAATGTAGTATTGAAAAATTTTTATATTTTTGGATATTTGAACAATTTATTCATCGGTACTCGATTAAATACTTTTTATAACACAAATATTTTAATAAAATATGAACAATTTAATTTATGTAATCTTTCTCATTTCTTCCTTTTTTTTATTTCATTTTGCATATTTATGTGTGGTTAAAATTATTCAAAGTACATGAATATTTTTTTTCCTACTGACTATCGTAAAAAGAAGTGCATTACTAAATACCCAAGTACTTTAGAATTTCACAACTCCAAAGAATTAAAATAACAACTCCACAAATAACTTTTATTTTCCATTAAATGGCATGTAGGTAATTGTTTCACAAACAAGTTCTATTTAATGTTAATTAACTTTTAGTTTTGTTTTATTTTTATTTAAATTTTTTAGTTTGATAAATATTTTAGGCACAAATTGTACACTTTTTGTTTGTTTACCTTTTGAATCATATGTTTTCTTGTTTTACTAAACTTTACTGCGAAAAATTTCTGCAGTAAAAATTTGCAAGTTCTCAATTAAGAACTGTCACTTAACGCTCTCAATTTGTGTTCTCATTTACTGTATTTTCTGTTAACGAACGCAATTTAGTAAAATGCAGTAAAATTCAGTAAAAAATAGTAAAAACTTTTGCGTACTCGAACACACTTATATTCTGCAAATTTTCAAACAGCTCTTAGATCAGGGTTGCATTTTTGTCAAAAGTATTACTATTTGTGTATATAAATGTGGAGTGAAATTGCGTTATGTAGTTTTTGTAATATCTCTGTATGTTTGATTTTGTGATATATTAAATATTTTTATTTAATATATAAATATTTTCAAATTAAATAAAGAATTTTTTGAAAAAATTTTATTGCAATTATCTGTATAATCTGTACATCTCTGTTCAATTTAGTTCAACATGAAATACTTAGGCTAAGAAGTAAATTTAGTCTAAGAAATAAAATGTATTTTATTACCTAGGCTAGACACATTTTATTGGTCTATATTTCTTTAGTCTACACACATTTTATTACCTAGGCTAGACACATTTTATTGGTCTATATTTACTTAAGCTAAGATCCCACGATCGGTGCAATGTACCAATTTTCGTCACAATGCATGTACCGAGTATGGACAATCAAAATCAACCTTGATGCGCCGATAATGTGAACACGCTATTGCACAATGTGGACCAATCAATTTATAAAATTTATCGGCAACTCGTGCGCCGATCACAGTCGACAATCTGTGCCGATACACGGGATGGAAAACCGAATTTTTAAATTGCACCACCTTCTTATCATTTTTTCATACTTAAAAGACGCTTAATTCTATCCGAATTATTCATTAATTGGTTCAATAGATATCGAGCACTTTGAGCAAAAAATTATTGGGAAAATACACAAAACGGCCAACCATTCTTTATAATTTTTCACTCGAATTAAACTTGACAATTTTACTGTAATTTTTGATCAACTTTAGGAAAAGAATTAGATTTTCTAAATTAGTGTGGATTTTATTCTGTTTACACACTCATAACTCTATAATTTATGAACCGATTTATAAATTTCTTCTTTTGTTTGAAAGGGTTTGCTTGCAGTTGGGTCCCATATTTTTTTTTTTTTTTTTTTTGAAATTGGCGGCAACTCGCTTGCCAAAATACTGATTTTATAGAAAAACTCTTTCATTTATGTACCGATTTTTAAAATACAATTTTTTGTTCATATGCAATTTTTTTGGAAAACTGGGGAACAAGTTATGCCCTCTTCCTCTCAAAAACTCTACCATTTATGGACGGAGTTTTTATTTGTTTGATCGGGTTTGCTTGCAGTTTGGACCAATATTTTTTTTTGTCTCCAATCGGCGGCAAGTTGTCCCCCTCCTAATATATATTATATCGCATAGCTCCACCATTTATGGTCTGAGTTTTAAAATGTTTTCAATAGTTTGCTTGCAGTCTGATCAAAAATTGTTTAACCTGGGCCAAGTTGCCCCAACCACCAATTTTATAAGTTATAGATTGGTCCCATATTATTTTTTTTAATCGATGCAAGTTGTCCTCTCTTTCAAAATATATTTTATCGCATCGGTTCTGATTTTTAAAATTCTTTATGTTTGTTTGCAATTTGTTCAAATCTTTTTTTTTAACTTGGGGCTAGTTGCCCGTCCTTAGCATCCTTCCAAAGTTTTGATTATCGCATTACCCCTGCACTTACGGAATTTTTAAATTTTTTATTTTCTTGACCAGGGTCTTTTTGCAGTTTAGGGCCATACAATTTTTTTCAAAATTTAGAGGGCAATATGTTCCCCCGAATTATTTATCACAGTATAAAAAATGGGCTATTAATCTTTAATCTTTCTTGATGCATGGGTTTTGTGTTTTCGCATAGTTGCGTCGATTTTCTAATCTGTTCTATTGCATTTTTGAATTTAATCATGCTTTTATTGTTATATTAATAAAAATCAAATTGATTTTTTTTTTTGCCTCTAGGATATCCTGTTGAAAAACAACTCTATCATAATCTTAATCTTTCCGATTTTATACAACGTTTGTTAAATAAGCGTTGTGTTACTTTTATGGGTTTCAAAGATTTCTATATGCTGCTAACGGGTGAAAAATGCTATGCAGGAAATAACTATAAGGATGTGGGTACACCACAAGAAAGAAAACCTTTGATATTAGAGGATCTACTATCATACGATGAAGTCAAGGTATTTTCTCTTCTTTTTCAAGCTCTAATTTCTTTGTACTTTTTCAAACACTTTTAAAAAGCTTTCAGCATTTTTGTCGGTAAGCTCTCTAACGGAACTAATAAACGATGGCCGTCGTAATAATGACGGTAAAATCGAAAAGAATTTGTCTTCTATCGAACGTGAAGGAGTCGTAGTTGGTGTTATTGGTGCTCGATTTGAGAAACCTTTTGTTATGGAATATCAAGATATTTTAATAACGAAAGAACAAAATGTTACCGAACATGGTTATGGTTTTAATAAAGAAGCCAACGAAATTCAATTGGATCGAAAGGACTTAGAAAATGTTATTGAAAAACGCAAATTATGGCAGAGATTTTATGAAAGTCAAGATTTCTTATACGATCAATTATCGGAAACTGATAATGGAAGATTTTCTTTAATTGCTGACAAATTTCCAAATAAATTTCCTCATAAATTTGACAATGTGTTGATGAAAAAACGTTATGCTATAACTTTTGATACTCTGCTATTGGAGAGCCAGGCACGAGCCAAGGAGTTGAGTAAACAAGCCTATATTCATATTGTGGGCATTGGTTTGGGTGTTTGGAAAATAGCCGATCATCAAACTAAAATATTTTTAGAATGTTTCATGCAAAGAGTTAAACATCTGTTACCTCAGCTGAATAATGTAGGCGTTTTACATTTTTCCTGGTTTCATATGCAAGAATGGGAGGATTTAAAACACAATGGCTTTATCGAATCCCGCACACATCCTTTAGGCGGCATTCGAACATTCTTGGCCAATCGTAATCCAGCTGAAAAGTTAAGTGAGGAATTTAAGGACATGTTATTGATAATATCGTATGCTTGGGATGGCAATGCTTTGCCTGGAAATGAATTTTGGATTGTAAGTTTTATTAATAAAATATCATTTCCAAAGTTTTTGTTTAAATTAATTCATCTTTATTTTGCAGGGATCTTTGAGTGGTTCTAATGATCCTTCCACCGCTTGCAGTACTTTGATATCGGAACTTCACAATCCTCACATAAATAATGTGTTTGTTAATGGAGAGAATTTACATGTAGCAACGGCGGACTGTGGCGTTTTGCACGTTCAAAATTTTGCTAAGAAGCTTTTGGAAGGAGAAGAATAAAAGTTTTCTTGTCTTTTTTTCTATTTTCTTTTCATATTAAGTTTTTGAAATTTTTTAAAAACAATAAATTAAAATTACTTAATTTTTAAATGCTTACAAGGACGGACCTCTAATCGGCATAAGATGTCATATGCGACGTAAGAAATTTTCAAATCTACCCCAAGAGTTCTAAAGGGTCACCGAATAGGGTTAATTTTGAACTAAATGTTCTTGTCTATCAGTGTCTATCAGCAAAAAGGGAGCTTATGTTCCTCTTAAGTCAGTAATGAGTATAAATCTTCCGTTATTTATGGTACATCCACAAGGGGCTATAATACAAATTTTAGTCAAATCATTCGTGAAATAAAGATTTATTATCATTTACTACATAAATTGTGCATATCACACCTGTTCCTGTAAAGGGAGCCAACATAAGTTTATGAAATTTTTCTATCTTCGTAGACATACTGTAGTGATTTTTCAGAGAGAGGCCTGCAGGTCAAAGATGTCTCGGTAAGAATGTACTTCTTAATTTTAAAATAAAAACGATCCATTTTTAATAACCGGAATAAACATATCTGACAGTTACCACTTGCTCAAAAAAATATCATACTAAATTAAAATGTTCATTCTTACTGGGACACCCTTTAATGTGGAACAAACATAGGGATTGTAAACGACAGCATAGTAAAACCTTAAATGACATCAGGCAAAGACAAAAGTCAGTGAAGATGATATTGCAAACATTGTACAGTGGAACGAAAAAAAAGAACAGAAACAACTCTACAGCTGCTAAAAAACTCATGTTATGTATTTACATAACTCATATTTTACGGAATATTACGCAGAACTCTAGATATAATATCAAGAATTCTGTAGAGTTTAAAAACAGGATAAAAGATCAACAGATATCAAATGATGAAATATTGATTTCTTTTGATGTTGTGTCTTTATTTCCCCGTATACTTGTTGATGTTGCGATAAATACCATTGAAGAAAAATGGGATATGATTAAGGATTATACAAATATAGATAAGGATTTATTTTTACGTATTTTAAAATTGCATAGAAGATAATAGATATTTTCAATATAATGGAAATATATTTATGCAACAAAATGGTCTTCCAATGGGATCTCCAGCATCTCCAATTGTTGCAGATATAGTTATGGAGAAATTATTGGATTTATCTATTCAAAAACTGAATGCGATTCCCAGATTGATGACTAAGTATGTAGATGATCTGTTTTGCATTATTCCTGAATGTGAAATTGATAAGGTGCTTTTGACATTTAATGAATTTAATTCTAATATTAAATTTACTGTTGAAAAGGAATATAACTCAAGGATCAATTATCTAGATACTAGTATTATTAGAAAAGATAATAGATTATTGATAGATTGGTACCAGAAACCAACAGCATCGGGAAGGTTATTTAATTACTATTCTAAACATAGCAAACATATTATTATTAATACAGCTAGAAATTTCATAGAAAGAGTTTTAACTATAAGTGACAAACAGTTTCACAACAAGAATGAGAGGAAGATAAGAAGTATTTTGAGAGAGAATGACTATCCCAGTTCTTTAATTAATAAATTAATATATAGACACAAACATAAAATAGTTATTAATATAGATAGTAATACAGAACAGAGAATATACAAATCCTTAAAGTATATTCCTGAGATTTCAGAGAGATTGACAAAATCAAAGATTTTTGATACGAACAAATATAGAATAGCTCATAGAATCTATAACACATTAAATAAATTATTTAGTAGAACTAAGGACAAAATTTATAAATGGGATAGATCGAATGTAGTTAACAAAATACCTTGCAGGGGAAATGATGGAGAGAATTGTAACATGGTATATGTTGGTACTACCAAAAATAAATTAAAAACGAGAATAGCAGGTCATAAGTCAGATCAGAAATATAGGCATATCAATTCACAGAAGACATCTCATTGTTCCAGATTAGTTCACTTTCCTAACTTTGAAAATGTTTCAATTCTGAATACAGAAAATAATTATAAACAGCGTTTGGTGTTAGAAATGTTAGAGATAATTAATACACCAGCAACACAAAGAATAAATTTCAAAGTAGATACAGAATAATTTAGCACAGAATTTTAGATATTTAGTTAGTAAAAATCTAAATGTTAAATGATTGTTTCTTGTTTCAGTATGAATTTTTTGTTACTTTGTTTTTTTAATTACATATCTAATTATATTATGGTCCCACAGGAAAATAATCACATTATTGCTCCTTGGTTTTACACCAATAATAACTTAATTTCCTGTAGGATTTTTATTATTCTTAACTTTTATAAAGCTGATAAAAATTTGTAAATACTTTTTGATATTTATATTTAAAAAACAGCCTAGATACATACTATACATTTTAATGTTAATTGTGTTGATATATTGAATTCAATGTTAATTTTTTTATAAAAAAAAAAAATTTATAACATAACATTTTTAATAATTTTTTCTATGTTAAAAAACAGCCTAGATACATACTATACATTTTAATGTTAATTGTGTTGATATATTAAATTCAATGTTAATTTTTTTTAAAAATATTTTCATAACATAACATTTTTAATAATTTTTTCTATGTTAAAAATTTTATATCTATCCAATACTTAACTTATTTTCAATAATTTTTTATGTTAAAATTTGGAAACAATTTTTGTGACATTTCATACAAAAACCTTTTTATATACTGTAGTTAAATTTTCCTAGACTCTTTCCATAAAAAATTATTGAAAAAATTTTATGACACCCAATACACAAATCAATATTAAAATTTCAAATAATTTATAAAATTTTCCTGAAGATGCTAACAAATTGTTAGCGAAATATCGAAAATAAATATAAACAACAATATATATATGTATGTATATTAAATCAAAACACATATTGCTTAAATAAACATTCTAATAAATTAAAATTTATGTATATTTTGATGAATTTGGCCATTTGTGGGCACATTTTTGTTTGTCACTCATTTGGACCAATGGGAAATTAAAGCCAAGCGTCCATACTTATAGACTATGTAAGTCCGATTTCTCAATTGTAATTGAAAATTTTTTTATAAAATTTTGAAAATTGAAATTGTGTAAATTTTGATGAGCTCTACGGGAATTTGGCCATTTGTGGGCATATTTTTGTTTGTCACTCATTTGGACCAATTGGAAATTAAAGCCAAGGGTTCATACTAATAGACTATGTAAGTCCAATTTTTCAATTGTATTTGAAAATTTTTTTATAAAATTTTGAAAATTAAAATTTATATAAATTGTTGATGATCTCTACGGGAATTTGGCCATTTGTGGGCACATTTTTGTTTGTCACACATTTGGACCAATGGGAAATTAAAGCCAAGGGTCCATACTAATAGACTATGTAAGTCCGATTTCTCAATTGTATTTGAGAATTATTCTATAAAATTTTGAAAATTAAAATTTATATAAATAGTTGATGAGCTCTACAGGAATTTGGCCATTTGTGGGCATATTTTTGTTTGTCACTCATTTGGGCCAATTTGAAATTAAAGCCAAGGGTCCATACTAATAGACTATGTAAGTCCGATTTCTCAATTGTATTTGAGAATTATTCTATAAAATTTTGAAAATTAAAATTTATATAAATAGTTGATGAGCTCTACGGGAATTTGGCCATTTGTGGGCATATTTTTGTTTGTCACTCATTTGGACCAATTTGAAATTAAAGCCAAGGGTCCATACTAATAGACTATGTAAGTCCGATTTCTCAATTGTATTTGAGAATTATTCTATAAAATTTTGAAAATTAAAATTTATATAAATAGTTGATGAGCTCTACGGGAATTTGGCCATTTGTGGGCATATTTTTGTTTGTCACTCATTTGGACCAATTTGAAATTAAAGCCAAGGGTCCATACTAATAGACTATGTAAGTCCGATTTCTCAATTGTATTTGAGAATTATTCTATAAAATTTTAAAAATTGAAATTGTGTAAATTTTGATGAGCTCTACGGGAATTTGGCCATTTGTGGGCATATTTTTGTTTGTCACTCATTTGGACCAATTTGAAATTAAAGCCAAGGGTCCATACTAATAGACTATGTAAGTCCGATTTCTCAATTGTATTTGAGAATTATTCTATAAAATTTTAAAAATTGAAATTGTGTAAATTTTGATGAGCTCTACGGGAATTTGGCCATTTGTGGGCATATTTTTGTTTGTCACTCATTTGGGCCAATTTGAAATTAAAGCCAAGGGTCCATACTAATAGACTATGTAAGTCCGATTTCTCAATTGTATTTGAGAATTATTCTATAAAATTTTGAAAATTAAAATTTATATAAATAGTTGATGAGCTCTACGGGAATTTGGCCATTTGTGGGCATATTTTTGTTTGTCACTCATTTGGACCAATTTGAAATTAAAGCCAAGGGTCCATACTAATAGACTATGTAAGTCCGATTTCTCAATTGTATTTGAGAATTATTCTTTCTATAAAATTTTAAAAATTGAAATTGTGTAAATTTTGATGAGCTCTACGGGAATTTGGCCATTTGTGGGCATATTTTTGTTTGTCACTCATTTGGACCAATTTGAAATTAAAGCCAAGGGTCCATACTAATAGACTATGTTAGTCCGATTTTTTAATTGTATTTGAGAATTATTCTATAAAACTTTGAAAATTAAAATTTATATAAATAGTTGATGAGCTCTACGGGAATTTGGCCATTTGTGGGCATATTTTTGTTTGTCACTCATTTGGACCAATTTGAAATTAAAGCCAAGGGTCCATACTAATAGACTATGTAAGTCCGATTTCTCAATTGTATTTGAGAATTATTCTATAAAATTTTAAAAATTGAAATTGTGTAAATTTTGATGAGCTCTACGGGAATTTGGCCATTTGTGGGCATATTTTTGTTTGTCACTCATTTGGACCAATTTGAAATTAAAGCCAAGGGTCCATACTAATAGACTATGTAAGTCCGATTTCTCAATTGTATTTGAGAATTATTCTATAAAATTTTAAAAATTGAAATTGTGTAAATTTTGATGAGCTCTACGGGAATTTGGCCATTTGTGGGCATATTTTTGTTTGTCACTCATTTGGACCAATTTGAAATTAAAGCCAAGGGTCCATACTAATAGACTATGTAAGTCCGATTTCTCAATTGTATTTGAGAATTATTCTATAAAATTTTGAAAATTAAAATTTATATAAATAGTTGATGAGCTCTACGGGAATTTGGCCATTTGTGGGCATATTTTTGTTTGTCACTCATTTGGACCAATGGGAAATTAAAGCCAAGCGTCCATACTTATAGACTATGTAAGTCCGATTTCTCAATTGTATTTGAGAATTATTCTATAAAATTTTGAAAATTAAAATTTATATAAATAGTTGATGAGCTCTACGGGAATTTGGCCATTTGTGGGCATATTTTTGTTTGTCACTCATTTGGACCAATTTGAAATTAAAGCCAAGGGTCCATACTAATAGACTATGTAAGTCCGATTTCTCAATTGTATTTGAGAATTATTCTATAAAATTTTAAAAATTGAAATTGTGTAAATTTTGATGAGCTCTACGGGAATTTGGCCATTTGTGGGCATATTTTTGTTTGTCACTCATTTGGACCAATTTGAAATTAAAGCCAAGGGTCCATACTAATAGACTATGTAAGTCCGATTTCTCAATTGTATTTGAGAATTATTCTATAAAATTTTGAAAATTAAAATTTATATAAATAGTTGATGAGCTCTACGGGAATTTGGCCATTTGTGGGCATATTTTTGTTTGTCACTCATTTGGACCAATTTGAAATTAAAGCCAAGGGTCCATACTAATAGACTATGTAAGTCCGATTTCTCAATTGTATTTGAGAATTATTCTATAAAATTTTGAAAATTAAAATTTATATAAATAGTTGATGAGCTCTACGGGAATTTGGCCATTTGTGGGCATATTTTTGTTTGTCACTCATTTGGACCAATTAGAAATTAAAGCCAAGGGTCCATACTAATAGACTATGTAAGTCCGATTTCTCAATTGTATTTGAGAATTATTCTATAAAATTTTAAAAATTGAAATTGTGTAAATTTTGATGAGCTCTACGGGAATTTGGCCATTTGTGGGCATATTTTTGTTTGTCACTCATTTGGACCAATTTGAAATTAAAGCCAAGGGTCCATACTAATAGACTATGTAAGTCCGATTTCTCAATTGTATTTGAGAATTATTCTATAAAATTTTAAAAATTGAAATTGTGTAAATTTTGATGAGCTCTACGGGAATTTGGCCATTTGTGGGCATATTTTTGTTTGTCACTCATTTGGACCAATTTGAAATTAAATCCAAGGGTCCATACTAATAGACTATGTAAGTCTGATTTCTTAATTGTATTTAAGAATTATTCTATAAAATTTTAAAAATTGAAATTGTGTAAATTTTGATGAGCTCTACGGGAATTTGGCCATTTGTGGGCATATTTTTGTTTGTCACTCATTTGGACCAATTTGAAATTAAAGCCAAGGGTCCATACTAATAGACTATGTAAGTCCGATTTCTCAATTGTATTTGAGAATTATTCTATAAAATTTTGAAAATTAAAATTTATATAAATAGTTGATGAGCTCTACGGGAATTTGGCCATTTGTGGGCATATTTTTGTTTGTCACTCATTTGGACCAATTTGAAATTAAAGCCAAGGGTCCATACTAATAGACTATGTAAGTCCGATTTCTCAATTGTATTTGAGAATTATTCTATAAAATTTTGAAAATTAAAATTTATATAAATAGTTGATGAGCTCTACGGGAATTTGGCCATTTGCGGGCATATTTTTGTTTGTCACTCATTTCGACCAATTTGAAATTAAAGCCAAGGGTCCATACTAATAGACTATGTAAGTCCGATTTCTCAATTGTATTTGAGAATTATTCTATAAAATTTTAAAAATTGAAATTGTGTAAATTTTGATGAGCTCTACGGGAATTTGGCCATTTGTGGGCATATTTTTGTTTGTCACTCATTTGGACCAATTAGAAATTAAAGCCAAGGGTCCATACTAATAGACTATGTAAGTCCGATTTCTCAATTGTATTTGAGAATTATTCTATAAAATTTTAAAAATTGAAATTGTGTAAATTTTGATGAGCTCTACGGGAATTTGGCCATTTGTGGGCATATTTTTGTTTGTCACTCATTTGGACCAATTTGAAATTAAAGCCAAGGGTCCATACTAATAGACTATGTAAGTCCGATTTCTCAATTGTATTTGAGAATTATTCTATAAAATTTTAAAAATTGAAATTGTGTAAATTTTGATGAGCTCTACGGGAATTTGGCCATTTGTGGGCATATTTTTGTTTGTCACTCATTTGGACCAATTTGAAATTAAATCCAAGGGTCCATACTAATAGACTATGTAAGTCTGATTTCTTAATTGTATTTGAGAATTATTCTATAAAATTTTAAAAATTGAAATTGTGTAAATTTTGATGAGCTCTACGGGAATTTGGCCATTTGTGGGCATATTTTTGTTTGTCACTCATTTGGACCAATTTGAAATTAAAGCCAAGGGTCCATACTAATAGACTATGTAAGTCCGATTTCTCAATTGTATTTGAGAATTATTCTATAAAATTTTGAAAATTAAAATTTATATAAATAGTTGATGACCTCTACGGGAATTTGGCCATTTGTGGGCATATTTTTGTTTGTCACTCATTTGGACCAATTTGAAATTAAATCCAAGGGTCCATACTAATAGACTATGTAAGTCTGATTTCTCAATTGTATTTGCGAATTATTCCATAAAATTTTAAAAATTGAAATTGTGTAAATTTTGATGAGCTCTACGGGAATTTGGCCATTTGTGGGCATATTTTTGTTTGTCACTCATTTGGACCAATTTGAAATTAAAGCCAAGGGTCCATACTAATAGACTATGTAAGTCCGATTTCTCAATTGTGTTTGAGAATTATTCTATAAAATTTTAAAAATTGAAATTGTGTAAATTTTGATGAGCTCTACGGAAATGTGGCCATTAGTGGGCATATTTTTGTTTGTCACTCATTTTTTTTTTTTTTTTTTTTTTTTTTTTTTTTTTTTTTTTTTTTTTTAATTAGGACCAGCACTCAGGGGATGACCCCTACGTATGCAGTGCATTGTGCCGGAACTCAGAGAGAGGGATAGAGTAGAGAAGATAGATGTTGAAAATGTAGAAGGCTTAACTTTTTTACAACTCTGCTTTGCGCGTTATGTTATTTTTTATACCATTGTTGAGGCGTCTCCGGTGTTAGGTAGACGCATTAACTTTGTTAAGCTGTATTGGCAGACATTTTATTAATTGTTTTACTTCGCCGATGTTTCTGCTAACCGACGAAGGAGGGCGATGTTGTGTATATTAGCTTAGAACATCATCAATCGCTGTCGGAACAGTTTTTAGTGACCAGTGCTATGCCTTCATCACTTAAATAGTCCGACAACAATTAATACAATGTCTCACTAATGTACATTACATAAATTTGGACCAATTTGAAATTAAAACCAAGGCTCCATACTAATAGACTATGTAAGTCCGATTTCTCAATTGTATTTGAGAATTATATTATAAAATTTTAAAAATTAAAATTTATATAAATAGTTGATGAGCTCTACGGGAATTTGGCCATTTGTGGGCATATTTTTGTTTGTCACTCATTTGGACCAATTTGAAATTAAAGCCAAGGGTCCATACTAATAGACTATGTAAGTCCGATTTCTCAATTGTATTTGAGAATTATATTATAAAATTTTAAAAATTAAAATTTATATAAATAGTTGATGAGCTCTACGGGAATTTGGTCATTTGTGGGCATATTTTTGTTTGTCACTCATTTCGACCAATTTGAAATTAAAGCCAAGGGTCCATACTAATAGACTATGTAAGTCCGATTTCTCAATTGTATTTGAGAATTATTCTATAAAATTTTAAAAATTGAAATTGTGTAAATTTTGATGAGCTCTACGGGAATTTGGCCATTTGTGGGCATATTTTTGTTTGTCACTCATTTGGACCAATGGGAAATTAAAGCCAAGCGTCCATACTTATAGACTATGTAAGTCCAATTTCTCAATTGTATTTGAGAATTATTCTATAAAATTTTAAAAATTGAAATTGTGTAAATTTTGATGAGCTCTACGGGAATTTGGCCATTTGTGGGCATATTTTTGTTTGTCACTCATTTGGACCAATGGGAAATTAAAGCCAAGCGTCCATACTTATAGACTATGTAAGTCCAATTTCTCAATTGTATTTGAGAATTATTCTATAAAATTTTGAAAATTAAAATTTATATAAATTGTTGATCTCTACGGGAATTTGGCCATTTGTGGGCACATTTTTGTTTGTCACTCATTTGGACCAATGGGAAATTAAAGCCAAGGGTCCATACTAATAGACTATGTAAGTCCGATTTCTCAATTGTATTTGAGAATTATTCTATAAAATTTTAAAAATTGAACTTGTGTAAATTTTGATGAGCTCTACGGGAATTTGGCCATTTGTGGGCATATTTTTGTTTGTCACTCATTTGGACCAATGGGAAATTAAAGCCAAGGGTCCATACTAATAGACTATGTAAGTCCAATTTCTTAATTGTATTTGAAAATTTTTTTATAAAATTTTGAAAATTAAAATTTATATAAATTGTTTGATGATTGTTGATGAATTATGAAAATCAAAATTTATGTAAATTTTTAATGATCTCAGAAGTCAGAAACACATACTGAAGGTGGCATTAAAATTTTTATATCAAAAAGGAATCCTAATGAGAAATTGGTAAGGGAAAATTTATTTTAAATTCTTTTTGAAATTAAATTTTAATTTTTAATTTTCTTTTTTTGTGAAAGCCAACTCACTAATAAAATATGTTGCCCTTTGTATCATTTGCTTGGGATGGTAATGCCCTACCGGGTAATGAGTTTTGGATGGTGAGTAAATAATAATTTCTAAGATTTAATATATAGAATTTATACTTTCTCTACAGGGTTCTTTGCATACCTCCAACAATCCCTCACCAGCGTGCAGTACCTTAATAGCAGAACTATTCAATCCTCACATTAATAGGGATTATGTCAGTGGCAATAACTTGCATATAGCTTCAATTCGTTATGGTATTGATCATGTTAATGATTTTGTGGAAAAGATATTAAGTGAACAATCAACCATGGAAAAAAATTAAGTTAAGTTAATTAATGCATTAACTTTCTTGAGCTAAACAAGCAGTTAACGGTTTTTTTTTAACCGGCGAAGAAGGGTACTGTTGTGTACATTAGCTTGGAACAGTATCGTTCGCTCTTGGAGCAGTTTTAGTGAAAAGTGATTTGCATTCATCACTTGATGCAGCCCAACAACAGTTTAAAGCCCTCCTTCGGCGGTTAGCAGAATCGTTGGCAAAGTAAAACAACTAATAAAATGACTCCTCATACATTTTAAGAAATATAATGCGTCTACTTAACACCAGAGGCGTTGCAAAACTGCTATAAAATTAACATAACGCGCAAAGTAGAGTTCAAAGAGTTAATCCTTCTAAATTTTCAACATTTATCTTCTCTACCCTATGCCTTTCCCTAATTTCTGGAACAATGCATTACAAAAGTATTAGTCCTACAAAAAAAAAATAATAATAATAAAACAAGAGAAACGGTAGCCCGTAAAAAAGGAACAGTATTAACAGCAAAATTTTGAGATAATTCGTCTTATATATTTTGTTCTTCTATCAATTAGAAGTAAGCAATTTTTCTCAGTGGAATAGACAAAACCAAAATACGTAAACAGTTTACGCATTTCTTCTTATATTATAGATAAATATAATTTGTGGATGTATTAGTTAATCACAAACTTAACCATAGAAGTAAAATTTTAAGTTTCTGTTTAAAAACAAATTTCCCTATAAAAGCTGCCGCTGATTGTCTCAAAAATCTATACTGTGAACGGATCTTTCAAGGTCTGTATTAAATAAGTACAAAATGCGTGGTTTTGCTGTGATATTATTGGTGGCAATAAGTTCCTCTTTGGTTGCGTGTAGACCAAAAGAAGATTTTAAACTAAATGGCGCATTTGGTGAGTAGAGATAATCAACAAATTTAGATTTAAATTAAATTCTTTACTCCTTCATAATGCTGTTCATTCAGGACTTAACTTGCAAGGATTATCTTATTCTGGTGCTGGCAATCTTTTAAAAAATCTTGTTGATAAATCAAAGAGTCGCGTCGAAGATTTGAAATCGAAAGGTGAAGGTCTACTCAACGGAGTTCTGGGAAAATCCAATCTGAATGTTGATGCTGATTTGAACTTGAAAGGCTCTGAAACTGGTGCCCATCACTATGCTACTCCCGACGTTTCGTCAGTAATTAAGACTTATGTTAATGGCATTGAAGAAGGTTTAAACGACGTTGTCGACACATCAAAGAGTGTTGTTAATGGTGCTGTGGAAAAAGGCACTGATGTTGCTAATAATCTTAAGGATGTTTTAGGTAATGTTGTTGATAAATTACAGAGTCCTGTCGAAGATTTGATATCGAAAGGTGAAGGTCTACTCAACGGAGTTCTGGGAACATCCAATCTGAATGTTGATGCTGATTTGAACTTGAAAGTCTCTGAAACTGGTGCCCATCACTATGCTACTCCCGACGTTTCGTCAGTAATTAAGACTTATGTTAATGGCATTGAAGAAGGTTTAAACGACGTTGTCGACACATCAAAGAGTGTTGTTAATGGTGCTGTGGAAAAAGGCACTGATGTTGCTAATAATCTTAAGGATGTTTTAGGTAATGTTGTTGATAAATTACAGAGTCCTGTCGAAGATTTGATATCGAAAGGTGATGGTCTACTCAACGGAGTTCTGGGAACATCCAATCTGAATGTTGATGCTGATTTGAACTTGAAAGTCTCTGAAACTGGTGCCCATCACTATGCTACTCCCGACGTTTCGTCAGTAATTAAGACTTATGTTAATGGCATTGAAGAAGGTTTAAACGACGTTGTCGACACATCAAAGAGTGTTGTTAATGGTGCTGTGGAAAAAGCCACTGACGTTGCTAATAATCTTAAGGATGTTTAAGTTAATGTTGTTGATAAATTAAAGAGTCCTGTCGAAGATTTGAAATCGAAAGGTGAAGGTCTACTCAACGGAGTTCTGGGAAAATCCAATGTGAATGTTGATGCTGATTTGAACTTGAAAAGCTCTGAAACTGGTGCCCATCACTATGCTACTCCCGACGTTTCGTCAGTAATTAAGACTAATGTTAATGGTGTTGAAGAAGGTTTAAACACATCAAAGAGTGTTGTTAATGGTGCTGTGGAAAAAGCCACTGATGTTGCTGATGGTCTTAAGGATGTTTTAGATAATGTTGTTGATAAATTAAAGAGTCCTGTCGAAGATTTGAAATCGAAAGGTGAAGGTCTACTCAACGGAGTTCTGGGAACATCCAATCTGAATGTTGATGCTGATTTGAACTTGAAAGTCTCTGAAACTGGTGCCCATCACTATGCTACTCCCGACGTTTCGTCAGTAATTAAGACTTATGTTAATGGCATTGAAGAAGGTTTAAACGACGTTGTCGACACATCAAAGAGTGTTGTTAATGGTGCTGTGGAAAAAGCCACTGATGTTGCTAATAATCTTAAGGATGTTTTAGTTAATGTTGTTGATAAATTAAAGAGTCCTGTCGAAGATTTGAAATCGAAAGGTGAAGGTCTACTCAACGGAGTTCTGGGAAAATCCAATCTGAATGTTGATGCTGATTTGAACTTGAAAGTCTCTGAAACTGGTGCCCATCACTATGCTACTCCCGACGTTTCGTCAGTAATTAAGACTAATGTTAATGGTGTTGAAGAAGGTTTAAACACATCAAAGAGTGTTGTTAATGGTGCTGTGGAAAAAGCCACTGATGTTGCTGATGGTCTTAAGGATGTTTTAGATAATGTTGTTGATAAATTAAAGAGTCCTGTCGAAGATTTGAAATCGAAAGGTGAATGTCTACTCAACGGAGTTCTGGGAAAATCCAATCTGAATGTTGATGCTGATTTGAACTTGAAAGGCTCTGAAACTGGTGCCCATCACTATGCTACTCCCGACGTTTCGTCAGTAATTAAGACTTATGTTAATGGCATTGAAGAAGGTTTAAACGACGTTGTCGACACATCAAAGAGTGTTGTTAATGGTGCTGTGGAAAAAGCCACTGATGTTGCTAATAATCTTAAGGATGTTTTAGTTAATGTTGTTGATAAATTAAAGAGTCCTGTCGAAGATTTGAAATCGAAAGGTGAAGGTCTACTCAACGGAGTTCTGGGAAAATCCAATGTGAATGTTGATGCTGATTTGAACTTGAAAGGCTCTGAAACTGGTGCCCATCAATATGCTACTCCCGACGTTTCTTCGGTAATTAAGACTAATGTTAATGGCATTGAAGAAGGTTTAAACGACGTTGTCGACACATCAAAGAGTGTTGTTAATGGTGCTGTGGAAAAAGCCACTGATGTTGCTGATAATCTTAAGGATGTTTTAGTTAATGTTGTTGATAAATTAAAGAGTCCTGTCGAAGATTTGAAATCGAAAGGTGAAGGTCTACTCAACGATTATTTATACAAACCTTTGAAGCGTCAGCCTGACCCAGAATTGGAATCCACACTGTCTTCGATAGGTAAAATTAAAAATACTTTTAATTTTTCAAGCTTTAGGTTTTTCTAAAAAGTGTATTAAATAATGAAATTTTTCAAAAAGAAATATACACTCTTCAGCTGGTATTAATAAGATTTCCAATAAAAAATTGTTTTTAAAGTGCACATTAGAAGATACAAAATAAAAAATAAATAAAAAGTATTACTTCATTAAATGTTTTATTTGAAAAAGGTATACTTCTCGTATCTGAAACATAGACTTGAATTATCATTTTCAATATCCTGATGTAGTTGAATTGTGAATTGCAAACATGCGATAAATTAATTTCCCTTTATTCAATATGATCAATGAAGAAAAATTAATTTTAAATAGAAACAGAGAAAGTAAATATGTATATTAAATGTGGTGGCCGCCATTTTTAAATTAGAATTGTTACGTTTGCAGTTTCTCAGAAAATGCTTTTGTTTGATATCCATATTGTTAGGGCGCAAAAAAACTTAATTTTTCACTAATTTTGAGCGCCCGGTGTTTGGAGCGACCACCACATTAAATTTATTACGTTCGCTGTTTTTTCTTAGAAAAAACCATTCGTGTTATGCCCATATCTTAAGGGCGAAAAAAGTTCGTAATGACCTGCAAATTTTGTGCTGCCGGTGTTTGTTTGGGGTGGCCGCCCTTTCGTTTTGATCACCACACTACACTGTACTAAAACATTCAATAATTAAACAACCACCTTCCACATGAAATTAAAATTCCCCATTAAACAAAATGCAAAAATAAATACAAAAAATCGTGTAGTCTGCTTCATGAACTTTCATTTCATATATATTTTAACACTTATTGTTGTTTACTGCGATATTAACCTTTCAATACACTTTATGGTTATTTTTGTTAGCATTCATACTTAATTTATTTGTGGAAAATTTTAGTTTAGTTTACTACTTTTAAAGGGCAGTACTTTGTTCATTTCTCGAAAAAAGCACTTAAAATACCCTTCTAAAAAAACCGAGAGGGTTAAAATATTCTAAAGAAATTTGGCTTACAATGGTTTATATAAAAAGGTCGAAAATGTTTTATATTTAAAACTTAAAGATTACAAAGTTTCGTATAAAAAGATTTAACTGTGCCTCAAATAATGGCCAGTTGTTTCGAGCACCGAATATTTTTTGATGTATTTAGTACCTACCGGGTATCATGCTTTGTGCTGCAGGTTATAATTGGAATAATAACACTGTACAATAAAATCATATATTATAATAATTTTGGTTTTTAATGTTTGATTGTTGTTGTTGAACAAGTTTTTTTCTAAAAAGACCCCCGAAAAACCCATATATATATGTATGTAGTTAGGTAAATAAATACATATTTTATCGCAAACGTAAGAATCACAAAATTTCCTATAAAAATTTCCTGTGAAAATGTGGTAACGTTTGAAATGTTTAGCTCCCATCTCATGCGTAAGTTTGCCAAAATCATTCGTTATCATGCTTATCTTGAAAAGATAGCTGTGAAGAAACTTTAAGCCGCCGACGATGAAACATAATCAGTAGCCGTGTCTCTTTTGTGTTGCCAGAAGTACCGATTTATCTGAATTTTTTTTTTTTTTTTTTTTGTAGTACCAGCACTCAGGTGATGACACCTTCTTATGTATTGTACCAGAACTTAGGAAAAAAATTAAGTTTAAATTTTAAAATATGTACATATAAACATATGTAAGTTAAAGAAAGAAATAAACAAAACAAAAAAAGGTATGGGCAGTTGAGAACTGAATTTTATAAAGAAATAGTTGAACCCGGTGTGCTTCGCTACCCCCTCGTTATAAAATAAAATTAAAAGTATTTATATATCCTATTGTGAAAATTTAATGACGATCGGTCCAGTTGTTAAGACTATATTACGATTTTTAATTTTCCTAAAAAGGGGGCTTGGTTCCACCCACTTTTCTCCTGGTATGTATTCCTAATTATGCAAATACCATATGTACCAAATATCATCGACGTAGGTAAAAAAATTCCCAAAATATGGCGATTTAAATTTTTTGGTTATATGGGCGGTGCCATGCCCCTTTGTCCAATCAAAACTTCATATAGCCTATTATTCCTTCCAGAGTCACAGTAACATGCTGTGAAAATTTCAGGAAAATCGGTCCATGGGTTTGGCCTCCTATAAAGCACAAACAAACAAACTGACAGACAGACATTCATTTTTATATATCTGTGGCAATAAATGATAATGGCTTAAGTTGACATAAGGGCATTTTCATTTTATTACATATTCTTATTCTCTTCTTCAAGATCTATCAATCAGCTAAATTTCAAGTATAAAATGTCATTATTAATAAAACTATACGCATTTATATTTTAACTTAAGTCTTTTTGAAAAATAATACATAAGTCATAACATTTACATTGTATGGGAGTGTTTACGCCCAATTTTGCAGTCAGAAAGTTTTATTATTCGGAAAACTCACTATGTGAGCAAAAATTCACAAAGAAACGTTTAAGTAAAATTAAGTTAATAATAATATTAATATTATTAATATTGGATGGGCGTGGCACCATCCAAATTTCTAGTGAGAAAATTGTATTATTCTAGGTACTACTAAAAGTGACTGAAAAGTTTCACAAAAATCGATTTAGTGGATACAGATTAAATATATTGCTGACTTAAGTGGTTGTGGAACTGCCTACTTTTTCAAGACTCTTTTAAAAAATTCTTTTGTTAGAGCAACAGAAAGTGTTTGCAGTTTTATACGAGATGTTTTACGTAAATTAGTTGACAACTAATTTTTCCTTAGTATAGGCGTGGAACTGATTATTTTTCTAATCCTAAAATTCTGTGACTGTTTTTCCAAAAATTCATATAATTCAGTTAAACACAAGTGTTCGATTGGAGAATCATATTTTTATTGAATAGGCGTGGCATTGCCCATTTTTCTTGACACAAAATTTTTAATATTAGTTCCACTCAATTTTAGTGTTTCTTGAGTATCGGCAAAGTAGAAAAAAGTTAAAAATTATATTTTAACTGTATGGTCGTGGCAATTGCAAAATTTCTAGCGAGAATATAGTGTGCAGCAATTTTTATTAAAATTGGTTTAACTGAATGAGGCAAAAAATGGTTTTTTAAGGTATTTTTAATATGCAGATGTGCACGATCAATAGTTCATGAAAATTGGAAATTTTGTAATCCTTATGACGAGAAAAATCTTTAATGGCAATAACGCAGGCTAAATTGTTTGACAAGAATATTTGCCATAAGATTCTACTATTGCTCCTCAAGGTACCGAAAGCCTCCTATTGAATTAATCTGATATTAACCCTAAAATAATCATTAAAATTGTTTGATTTTCTTGGTTATAAGACTTAATTTATTTCTTTACTGTCTTTTAGTATATCGCTATTTAAAGAAAGTTCTTTGTGTTTTAGAGTTAATTTCGTATATATTCCAAAAAAATTTTATGTAAAACTTATTTTTAATACCAACTAGTCTTAAGGTACGGTTACATTGAGAAAACATTTGCTTTATTTGACCATTTTTGTTTGGTAAAACATCCATCAAATAGTGTCATGTGCAAACATGGGAAAAAATATTTTCTGTGCGGTCACACTTATGTCAAACAAAATATTTAATACAAAGGTTTAACCAAAGTGTCAAAATTTAAAAATATGATTTCCCAGATAGTTTATTAAAAATTTGTTACACATACTATATTTGCATTTGCTGCAAATCACTTTTTGTGGAAGTGATTTGAAATCACAAAAAAAGGTTACTGCGCACAAAACTTTTTGAATTTTAATATTTTAAATTTTATTAAAAATATTAAAATATTATTTTCTTTAAATATTTTGTTTAAAACACTATTTATTTTTCAATCCATAAAAAATGTCGCCACATCAAAACAAAAGTCAGCTGTTTTATTGTGTTTTCGAAAATCCAAAAACACATCGAAAAGTAAACATTTTTGTGATTTGCAAAACAGCATAAAATTGCAATTGTGATTTTAAATATTGTGATTTGCAGAACAGACGTGATATACTTGCAACTCCAATATTCGGTGGATTTGTAAAGTTGTCAGTTACGTAAATAAAAATATATTTATTTTAATATGAAGAACTGACTTAAATCTAGTTTAGCCATATGTGTTTTAGGAATTATTTGGCCAATGATGCAATTTTGTTGATAATGATATTTTTCAATCTTTAAGCTAATAAGGCCTAAAGTAGTTAATGTTAATAAAACAGCTTTATTACATTTTTTACCCAACGTTTCGTCAATTGTTTGTTGACTTCTTCAGGGGTTTCGTCTATTTAAAATTTAAAAAACATTATATGTATATTTTGAAAAAGTTTTTTCACCGTACCATGGTATAATAAATAAGGTAGTCTTGTCCCTAAAACAAATACAACGTCACAAAAACAACAGGCATTTTGTTAGTGTAAAAACTTGGCTGTTGTCAAAATGTGATGTGTAAACAAAACAAAAATTAAATTAAAAAAAAATCAATTGCATAAAATAAAAATATAAGTTAAAATTATTTACAATACAGAAAACAAAAAGGTGTTGATAGATGTATGTATAAAATCAGGATGTGTCTTTTATTTGGGTGTTGGAACAACTTTCCTTCCCCCTTTGCAAATTTTTTTTCCAGACACTAGATACACGCATTTTAACCGATATTTTTAATTTTAATTAAATATTAAAAATTTTTCACGCTTATTTTTTCACTTTTTTAAATTTTAATTAAATAAAAAAAAATGTCACAATATTTTTATAAAAACATAACAAAGTTTTGACAACAAAAAATCAATCAGCTGATGTCAATTTTAGCTAATGCGACTACCTTATAATTAATATACCTTGCACCGTACATTATTTACTTACAATAATTATTATTAAAATTGTTTTTGACATTTTTTAATGCCGAAAAAAATTTTTAAAAAATTAATAAATAAAATTATACCGTAAAAACACACACAGTTGGTGTTATTATTTGATTGCAACAATATAACTAGCGCCGATATTTTCGGTGTCCTCTTTTATGTTCATCGTTCTCTCTATGTTCTTTTGTATGCGCAAGCTTTCAATTGTGTATCTTTTTCTCTTTATATTTTCTCTGTCTAAAATTCTCTGTCAACTGTATGTTTGTTGTTGATGATATGTGTTGACAAAGCTAGTTTAGCCAAACCGGTTCAAAAGAAATAAAAATTAGCTCAAGTTGTAAGTTAGCTGCGACCCATATTTTTCGAGTAATATGCTTCTGCGTGGTTATTATGTATTTCGATTCGAATCGGAAAATTTACGAATGGTATTACATCGATTTTCGAAAACTTATTTCCTAACTTTCTTAATTTATGGAAATTGTTTTAATCCCTTTCGGAAAGCAATAAATTCCTTTCGAAAGCATTTTCGATTCGAATCAAAATGCATAATAACCCCCATGAAGTTTTCATATGAAAGTTGAGAAGATAATGGGATAAAATTGGTGTCTTTTAAAAGATATGTACAGAGAATCTTTTCTAAATAGCCCTGCGTCGGGAAATACCATGGATGAGAAAATCTTTAAGCGCAAATTTTTTATTTCATTTTCTTATTATTGTTCAATTTCCTACAACATAAGGAAAACTAGATTTGTTACGAAAAAATTTCTGTGTACATATATGCATATACATATATATGTACATATGTATATTGTTTTTCTTGAAATGTATTTTCTTTTTGCCATTTTTGGGAAAAAAGTTACATTACAAATTTTGAAACGTCATCTCTTTGAATAAAGTTAACTTCTGGCTAAATGGTTTTGTAAAGAAGCAAAACTTTTCGTAATTTAATATTATGGTTCTACGCTAGTAGTAACATCACTGTTGGCAACAGCTGTCATTTGCCAATGTTTGTTCTTACAAAAATTTTGTAAGATTAAATAAATTTTTGACCAAACAGACGAAAAATGTTTGACATAGGGTAGTCACACTATGTTCACATTAGAGACATTTTTTTTTTGCCGTCAAACAAATTTGCTTTCTGTAAATATTGTTTGCCTTCAAAAATATTTTATGGTCAGATTTACGGCAATCAAAAATTTCATGTTTTTGGTCAAATGTTTTACAAATCTGACCGTACCTTTATAAAATACATTTTGTTGGATCTTTTACCACCAATTGTGTATTATTCTGATATTAACCCTAAAATACTCTTTAAATATGTTTGATTTTCTTGGCTTTAAAGAATAATGTAGGTCTTTACAGTATTTTAGTCCCATATATCACTGCTTAAAGGAATTTATTTTGCTCTTTTTTCAAAAAAGGCCGTAAAACTACCTATACTGCTAATTACTATGATGTTTTAGGGTTAATTTCGTATATATTAAAACTAAATTATATGTAAAACCAACTAGTCTCATAAAATCCTGTGTTGTCAGATATTTTGCTACCAATTGTGAATTATTATGATATTAACCTTAAAACACTCTTTAAATTTGTTTGATTTTCTTGGATTTAAATCTTAATTTAGATCTCTTAATGTCTTTAATTCCCACAAAGTTATTTTACCCCTATATTAAGAAAATCAATAAAAAGACCCATACTGAATGTTATTTTAACGCTTATAGTAAATTAGTGCAATATTAACCCTTTAATATACAACTTCTTAATATATGTATATTACTTTCAGTCTTAATTTTAAACTTTAGTGTTCTTAAAAAACTATAGTAAAATTTTTATTTGTTTATTTATTTATTGAATCACTTGCATAACAAGACTTAGTCTTATAATTACAATGCAGGGTTGTTTTGTGTACAATAAGTTCGCCAACATAATTAAATTTAAGAAAAAAAGAAATTTATATAAATAATTTTAAATTGCATATTAAATAAGAGTTTTACAAAGTAAGGGCATATGTATGTACTTAAGTATGTAGAAAATATTTAATCTAATCAAAATAATTAAAAAGACATTTTTTAAAATTTGTTGCGTTGCTGTTAATTTGTTGATAATGTGGAAGAGAATTCCAAAGACGAACAGCATGTAAAAAGAAGTGCCATTCAGAAACATGACAATGATATCTAGGTATTATAATATTTTTGCCTCTTAAAGATCTGGCAAATCTATCCTTCTGAAATAGATATTCAGGCTTTTGGGTGTATATAATTTTGTGGAGGAAAATTAATGTTCTTACCTTTAGGAGATTTTCAAATAAGTTGCGTGAGTCATATTAGAACAGCTTTTAAAGAGTTTTTTCCCCTTTACTCATGAAAGGCACTACTATATTGTAAAGGTTTAGGTTCTTTATGGGTTAATTTCGAATTTGTTATTCATTTCATATATAAAACATATTTTAAATTCAAATTACTCCCAGTAAATTCACTTTTGTTGGATATTTTTACACTTATTGTTGTTTACTGCGATATTAACCTTTCAATACACTTTATGGTTATTTTTGTTAGCATTCATACTTAATTTAAAACATTAATATTATGACAAAAATATATTTGTGGAAAATTTTAGTTTAATTTACTACTTTTAAAGGGCAGTACTTTGTTCATTTCTCGAAAAAAGCACTTAAAATACCCTTCTAAAAAAACCGAGAGGGTTAAAATATTCTAAAGAAATTTGGCTTACAATGTTTTATATAAAAAGGTCGAAAATGTTTTATATTTAAAACTTAAAGATTACAAAGTTTCGTATGGAAAGATTTAACTGTGCCTCAAATAATGGCCAGTTGTTTCGAGCACCGAATATTTTTTGATGTATTTAGTACCTACCCGGGTATCATGCTTTGTGCTGCAGGTTATAATTGGAATAATAACACTGTACAATAAAATCATATATTATAATAATTTTGGTTTTTAATGTTTGATTGTTGTTGTTGAACAAGTTTTTTTCTAAAAAGACCCCCGAAAAACCCATATATATATGTATGCAGTTAGGTAAATAAATACATATTTTATCGCAAACGTAAGAATCACAAAATTTCCTATAAAAATTTCCTGTGAAAATGTGCTAACGTTTGAAATGTTTAGCTCCCATCTCATGCGTAAGTTTGCCAAAATCATTCGTTATCATGCTTATCTTGAAAAGATAGCTGTGAAGAAACATACTTATATTTATGTATAAAAATTATGCGGCCGAAACAATATTTTTCTGTAAAGAATTTAATTTAAAGTCATGATACTAAAATCTAAGATAAAAAAGGTGTCGCATTAAAAACGCGTAATTCCAAATCTTAATTTGAATTTATAATTTAAATAAATTCGTAGAAATGAAAAAAAGAAAAATATATAATTTAGATGAAACTTATTATAAATAAGGATGAATGTTGACAAGTTTTATTTGGATGGGGGCTTATGATGTTTTGACGATCATGCTACATAGCGATAAGAAAAAAATAGTTTTACGATTATTATGAACACGAGTACAACTCATGAACTTTTTATCATCTAGACTTTGCCTAGATAGAATTTTACAAGAACACAACAATAAAAAAAATAATTCAAATAAATTATTTCATATACTCTGTATCTAAGCGAACACAGAAAAAAATCCAAAAAATATATTTAATTTCAAAATAATTGAAACAATTACGAAGTGGTTTTATTTTGCTTCAATTAAGTTAAGAATGATTGTAGGGCACTCAGGAGAGTAGAAGAATGTCTTTCCTACTTTATTTAACTTTTATCGATTTTAAAAAGGATATTTATTACATTATCCCATCAACTTAACGACCAATAAAAATTAAAAATTCTATATGTAGGAGAGAGCTACCGAACTTAAAATGACGTTTGCCTTTGTATTGAAGTTGTGGGGGCTGCCACCAGAGTTCGTATTTGCTCATGAGTACGTAGCACTCACGTGCATGAGCAAAATATAAATTTCATATTAATACTCATGCGTAAGAGTGTTCTGAAACTGTAGAAACACAGGTCCGCTCACTAAAGAGGAAAAATATTTGCTCATGACTACTCACCAGGGATCGAAGCCGTTCGGCTAAAAGTCGACTTCAAGCTGCCGCCCACGATTTGTTTTTAAGCTGTCGCCGGTAATTGTTCGACTTTAAGCCGCCGACGATGAAACATAATCAGTAGCCGTGTCGCTTTTGTGTTGCCAGAAGTACCGATTTATCTGAATTTTTTTTTTTTTTTTTTGTAGTACCAGCACTCAGGTGATGACACCTTCTTATGTATTGTACCAGAACTTAGGGAAAGGGAAAATGTAGAAGGGATAATTCATTTACAACTCTGCTATTGCGCGTTTCGTTAAATTTTAAAGCAGTATTGCAGTGTCTCTGGTGTTAAGTAGATGCATTAACTTTCTTGAGCTAAACAAGCAGTTAACGGTTTTTTTTAACCGGCGAAGAAGGGTACTGTTGTGTACATTAGCTTGGAACAGTTGTTGATAAATTAAAGAGTCCTGTCGAAGATTTGAAATCGAAAGGTGAAGGTCTACTCAACGGAGTTCTGGGAAAATCCAATCTGAATGTTGATGCTGATTTGAACTTGAAAGGCTCTGAAACTGGTGCCCATCACTATGCTACTCCCGACGTTTCGTCAGTAATTAAGACTTATGTTAATGGCATTGAAGAAGGTTTAAACGACGTTGTCGACACATCAAAGAGTGTTGTTAATGGTGCTGTGGAAAAAGCCACTGATGTTGCTGATGGTCTTAAGGATGTTTTAGATAATATTGTTGATAAATTAAAGAGTCCTGTCGAAGATTTGAAATCGAAAGGTGAAGGTCTACTCAACGGAGTTCTGGGAAAATCCAATGTGAATGTTGATGCTGATTTGAACTTGAAAGGCTCTGAAACTGGTGCCCATCACTATGCTACTCCCGACGTTTCGTCAGTAATTAAGACTAATGTTAATGGCATTGAAGAAGGTTTAAACGACGTTGTCGACACATCAAAGAGTGTTGTTAATGGTGCTGTGGAAAAAGCCACTGATGTTGCTGATAATCTTAAGGATGTTTTAGTTAATGTTGTTGATAAATTAAAGAGTCCTGTCGAAGATTTGAAATCGAAAGGTGAAGGTCTACTCAACGGAGTTCTGGGAAAATCCAATCTGAATGTTGATGCTGATTTGAACTTGAAAGGATCTGAAACTGGTGCCCATCAATATGCTACTCCCGACGTTTCGTCAGTAATTAAGACTAATGTTAATGGCATTGAAGAAGGTTTAAACGACGTTGTCGACACATCAACGAGTGTTGTTAATGGTGCTGTGGAAAAAGCCACTGATGTTGCTGATAATCTTAAGGATGTTTTAGTTAATGTTGTTGATAAATTAAAGAGTCCTGTCGAAGATTTGAAATCGAAAGGGGAAGGTCTACTCAACGATTATTTATACAAACCTTTGAAGCGTCAGCCTGACCCAGAATTGGAATCCACACTGTCTTCGATAGGTAAAATTAAAAATACTTTTAATTTTTCAAGCTTTAGGTTTTTCTAAAAAGTGTATTAAATAATGAAATTTTTCAAAAAGAAATATACACTCTTCAGCTGGTATTAATAAGATTTCAAATAAAAAATTGTTTTTAAAGTGCACATTAGAAGATACAAAATAAAAAATAAATAAAAAGTATTACTTCATTAAATGTTTTATTTGAAAAAGGTATACTTCTCGTATCTGAAACATAGACTTGAGTTATCATTTTCAATATCCTGATGTAGTTGAATTGTGAATTGCAAACATGCGATAAATTAATTTCCCTTTATTCAATATGATCAATGAAGAAAAATTAATTTTAAATAGAAACAGAGAAAGTAAATATGTATATTAAATGTGGTGGCCGCCATTTTTAAATTAGAATTGTTACGTTTGCAGTTTCTCAGAAAATGCTTTTGTTTGATATCCATATTGTTAGGGCGCAAAAAAACTTAATTTTTCACTAATTTTGAGCGCCCGGTGTTTGGAGCGACCACCACATTAAATTTATTACGTTCGCTGTTTTTTCTTAGAAAAAACCATTCGTGTTATGCCCATATCTTAAGGGCGAAAAAAGTTCGTAATGACCTACAAATTTTGTGCTGCCGGTGTTTGTTTGGGGTGGCCGCCCTTTCGTTTTGATCACCACACTACACTGTACTAAAACATTCAATAATTAAACAACCACCTTCCACATGAAATTAAAATTTCCCATTAAACAAAATGCAAAAATAAATACAAAAAATCGTGTAGTATGCTTCATGAACTTTCATTTCATATATAAAACATATTTTAAATTCAAATTACTCCCAGTAAATTCACTTTTGTTGGATATTTTAACACTTATTGTTGTTTACTGCGATATTAACCTTTCAATACACTTTATGGTTATTTTTTTTAGCATTCATACTTAATTTAAAACATTAATATTATGACAAAAATATATTTGTGGAAAATTTTAGTTTAATTTACTACTTTTAAAGGGCAGTACTTTGTTCATTTCTCGAAAAAAGCACTTAAAATACCCTTCTAAAAAACCGAGAGGGTTAAAATATTCTAAAGAAATTTGGCTTACAATGTTTTATATAAAAAGGTCGAAAATGTTTTATATTTAAAACTTAAAGATTACAAAGTTTCGTATGGAAAGATTTAACTGTGCCTCAAATAATGGCCAGTTGTTTCGAGCACCGAATATTTTTTGATGTATTTAGTAACTACCGGGTATCATGCTTTGTGCTGCAGGTTATAATTGGAATAATAACACTGTACAATAAAATCATATATTATAATAATTTTGGTTTTTAATGTTTGATTGTTGTTGTTGAACAAGTTTTTTTCTAAAAAGACCCCCGAAAAACCCATATATATATGTATGTAGTTAGGTAAATAAATACATATTTTATCGCAAACGTAAGAATCACAAAATTTCCTATAAAAATTTCCTGTAAAAATGTGCTAACGTTTGAAATGTTTAGCTCCCATCTCATGCGTAAATTTGCCAAAATCATTCGTTATCATGCTTATCTTGAAAAGATAGCTGTGAAGAAATCTACTTATATTTATGTATAAAAATTATGCGGCCGAAACAATATTTTTCTGTAAAGAATTTAATTTAAAGTCATGATACTAAAATCTAAGATAAAAAAGGTGTCGCATTAAAAACGCGTAATTCCAAATCTTAATTTGAATTTATAATTTAAATAAATTCGTAGAAATGAAAAAAAGAAAAATATATAATTTAGATGAAACTTATTATAAATAAGGATGAATGTTGACAAGTTTTATTTGGATGGGGGCTTATGATGTTTTGACGATCATGCTACATAGCGATAAGAAAAAAATAGTTTTACGATTATTATGAACACGAGTACAACTCATGAACTTTTTATCATCTAGACTTTGCGTACATAGAATTTTACACGAACACAACACTAAAAAAATAAATCCAAATAAATTATTTCATATACTCTGTATCTAAGCGAACACAGAAAAAAATCCAAAAAATATATTTAATTTCAAAATAATTGAAACAATTACGAAGTGGTTTTATTTTGCTATTACATGAGGAAATTTGGTTCAATTAAGTTAAGAATGATTGTAGGGCACTCAGGAGAGTAGAAGAATGTCTTTTCTACTTTATTTAACCTTTATCGATTTTAAAAAGGATATTTATTACATTATCCCATCAACTTAACGACCAATAAAAATTAAAAATTCTATATGTAGGAGAGAGCTACCGAACTTAAAATGACGTTTGCCTTTGTATTGAAGTTGTGGGGGCTGCCACCAGAGTTCGTATTTGCTCATGAGTACGTAGCACTCACGTGCATGAGCAAAATATAAATTTCATATTAATACTCATGCGTAAGAGTGTTCTGAAACTGTAGAAACACAGGTCCGCTCACTAAAGAGGAAAAATATTTGCTCATGACTACTCACCAGGGATCGAAGCCGTTCGGCTAAAAGTCGACTTCAAGCTGCCGACCACGATTTGTTTTTAAGCTGTCGCCGGTAATTGTTCGACTTTAAGCCGCCGACGATGAAACATAATCAGTAGCCGTGTCTCTTTTGTGTTGCCAGAAGTACCGATTTATCTGAATTTTTTTTTTTTTTGTAGTACCAGCACTCAGGTGATGACACCTTCTTATGTATTGTACCAGAACTTAGGAAAAAAATTAAGTTTAAATTTTAAAATATGTACATATGTAAGTTAAAGAAAAAAATAAACAAAACAAAAAAAGGTATGGGCAGTTGAGAACTGAGTTTTATAAAGAAATAGTTGAACTTGGTGTGCTTCGCTACCCCCTCGTTATAAAATAAAATTAAAAGTATTTATATATCCTATTGTGAAAATTCAATGACGATCGGTCCAGTTGTTAAGACTATATTACGATTTTTAATTTTCCTAAAAAGGGGGCTTGGTTCCACCCACTTTTCTCCTGGTACGTATTCCTAATTATGCCAATACCATATGTACCAAATATCATCGACGTAGGTCAAAAAATTCCCAAAATATGGCGATTTAAATTTTTTGGTTATATGGGCGGTGCCATGCCCCTTTGTCCAATCAAAACTTCATATAGCCTACTATTCCTTCCAGAGTCACAGTAACATGCTGTGAAAATTTCAGGAAGATCGGTCCAAGGGTTTGGCCTCCTATAAAGCACAAACAAACAGACAGACAGACATTCATTTTTATATATATAGATGACTAGCTGAACCCGGTGTGCTTCGCTACCCCCCTCGTTCCCATGTGTACAAAATATCATCGACGTAGGTCCAAAAATGCCCAAAATATGGCGATTTAAATTTTTTGGTTATATGGGCGGTGCCATGCCCCATTGTCCAATCAAAACTTCATATAGCCTATTATTCCTTCCAGAGTCACAGTAACATGCTGTGAAAATTTCAAAAAGATCGGTCCATGGGTTTGGCCTCCTATAAAGCACAAACAAACAAACAGACAGACATTCATTTTTATATATCTGTGGCAATAAATGATAATGGCTTAAGTTGACATAAGGGCTTTTTCATTTTATTACATATTCTTATTCTCTTCTTCAAGATCTATCAATCAGCTAAATTTCAACAGTGTTATTCACAAACGTTTTATTAGAGGCTAATAAGCAAAATGCGCTTAAGTAGCATTCACAAACGTTTAATAGCACTATGACGCGGTTATTACACGCTAATAAACTCGAAAATTTTATTGTAGGCATCACGCTACTTTAGCCGTTTAATAAGTTGACATTTGCATTTTTTAAAGTAAAAAAATCACTATTTACTTCAAAAAGTATGGAAAATAAAAAAAAAGATTCGAATAAAGTAATGATTGTAATAAATATAATTTCGACATTCGTTAGTATTATACAAAATATACATACATATATATGTACATAAAACTATAATTTTTTTATTAAATTAAATATTTTGCAGATAATGTATTTCAACAATCCCGATTCTTCCAGTCCTTCTGCAATGTTTACATACATATGTATGTATGTATGTACGTAAAATAAGAAAATTCAAGAAGAAATACATAAATGTGAATATATGTATGTACATATGTAAATATGTACATATGTACATACATATGTATGATTGTTTACGTATGTATGTATGTACACAAATGTGTCTGTATGTACTTATATGCATGTACATGCATATTTGTTCACATGCGTACATAACTTAAATTCTACATGCTCTTTGAAATATTAATATTATTACATCTTTTTTTCATGATTTTGTGCATAATTTGTCACATTTCAACCACAACAAGATTGAAAACATTTCCAAATAAATAAAGCAAACATATTAGTGGTGTGTAATCAATTGCGACGAACTCGGTATTTGAATACTTTTGTAATAACTTATGAAAACACATTGCTAGCAATATCAATACAACACATATTAAAAAATTTTAATATCTTTTGAAATATTATAAGCAATACTCTATTACTCTAACTTGTTTAAATAAAATTTATATGACATTATTTTCACATTTTCAAACCATTAGAGACTACTTGTTTATCGAGTATGTCATTGTACACAACACTAATTATAACTTGACAATTAAAATGAAACAATGTTGCTAACACAGAATCACAAAACTGAAAAAATCACACAATAGTTAATTTGGCTTTATTAAACGTTTGTGAATAATGTTTATTATTACCGGGTAATAACACAAAAACTGATTATTAACTAATGTGTACATTATCTCTACAATAAGAATTTTTTATGAATAACACTGCAAGTATAAAATGTCATTATTAATAAAACTATACGCATTTATATTTTAACTTAAGTCTTTTTGAAAAATAATACATAAGTCATAACATCTTAAATCAACTTAGGTTTTTTTTAAGTAACTACATCCATATCAAAATGTTTGAGCATTAAAACTTGTATACACTTAAGTTCAATAACTAACAGCCCATTCAAATTATTCCTCATAAAAAAGACCTTATATTTAAATAAAGCTTTTATAATACGAAAACATCATAGAGAAATGGATAATAATATTATTGAAAGTGTGTCTCCTTCTGCAGAGTTAATTAATGCTATAAGTTCACTTAAGTTTTTATTTTTCTGCGAATGAATTTTTTCATAACATCTTAAATAAAAAACAGCGAATATTAACAAATAAAAGGTTTTTTTTATATAAAATTAAAAGTTTCGTTCTAAATAAATGTGCATCTTTTTCTGTGGCTAAAAATTTTATATAAAAACCAAACACAAAGTATTTTAGACAAAATCCTTAATATCTCAAAACACGAAATTTCGACTTAAGCCATTATCATTTATTGCCACAGATATATAGATTAAATAGATATATGTTAAAACTAATACATATTTACATTGTATGGGAGTGTTTACGCCCAATTTTGCAGTCAGAAAGTTTTATTATTCGGAAAACTCACTATGTGAGCAAAAATTCACAAAGAAACGTTTAAGTAAAATTAAGTTAATAATAATATTAATATTATTAATATTGGATGGGCGTGGCACCATCCAAATTTCTAGTGAGAAAATTGTGATATTCTAGGTACTACTAAAAGTGACTGAAAAGTTTCACAAAAATCGATTTAGTGGATACAGATTAAATATATTGCTGACTTAAGTGGTTGTGGAACTGCCTACTTTTTCAAGACTCTTTTAAAAAATTCTTTTGTTAGAGCAACAGAAAGTGTTTGCAGTTTTATACGGGATGTTTTACGTAAATTAGTTGACAACTAATTTTTCCTTAGTATAGGCGTGGAACTAATTATTTTTCTAATCCTAAAATTCTGTGACTGTTTTTCCAAAAATTCATATAATTCAGTTAAACACAAGTGTTCGATTGGAGAATCATATTTTTATTGAATAGGCGTGGCATTGCCCATTTTTCTTGACACAAAATTTTTAATATTAGTTCCACTCAATTTTAGTGTTTCTTGAGTATCGGCAAAGTAGAAAAAAGTTAAAAATTATATTTTAACTGTATGGTCGTGGCAATTGCAAAATTTCTAGCGAGAATATAGTGTGCAGCAATTTTTATTAAAATTGGTTTAACTGAATGAGGCAAAAAATGGTTTTTTAAGGTATTTTTAATATGCAGATGTGCACGATCAATAGTTCATGAAAATTGGAAATTTTGTAATCCTTATGACGAGAAAAATCTTTAATGGCAATAACGCAGGCTAAATTGTTTGACAAGAATATTTGCCATAAGATTCTACTATTGCTCCTCAAGGTTACGAAAGCCTCCTATTGAATTAATCTGATATTAACCCTAAAATAATCATTAAAATTGTTTGATTTTCTTGGTTATAAGACTTAATTTATTTCTTTACTGTCTTTTAGTATATCGCTATTTAAAGAAAGTTCTTTGTGTTTTAGAGTTAATTTCGTATATATTCCAAAAAAATTTTATGCAAAACTTATTTTTAATACCAACTAGTCTTATAAAATAAATTTTGTTGGATCTTTTACCACCAATTGTGTATAATTCTGATATTAACCCTAAAATACTGTTTAAATATGTTTGATTTTCTTGGCTTTAAAGAATAATGTAGGTCTTTACAGTATTTTAGTCCCATATATCACTGCTTAAAGGAATTTATTTTGCTCTTTTTTCAAAAAAGGCCATAAAACTACCTATACTGCTAATTACTATGATGTTTTAGGGTTAATTTCGTATATATTAAAACTAAATTATATGTAAAACCAACTAGTCTCATAAAATCCTGTGTTGTCAGATATTTTGCTACCAATTGTGAATTATTATGATATTAACCTTAAAACACTCTTTAAATTTGTTTGATTTTCTTGGATTTAAATCTTAATTTAGATCTCTTAATGTCTTTAATTCCCACAAAGTTATTTTACCCCTATATTAAGAAAATCAATAAAAAGACCCATACTGAATGTTATTTTAACGCTTATAGTAAATTAGTGCAATATTAACCCTTTAATATACAACTTCTTAATATATGTATATTACTTTCAGTCTTAATTTTAAACTTTAGTGTTCTTAAAAAACTACAGTAAAATTTTTATTTGTTTATTTATTTGTTTATTTATTTATTGAATCACTTGCATAACAAGACTTAGTCTTATAATTACAATGCAGGGTTGTTTTGTGTACAATAAGTTCGCCAACATAATTAAATTTAAGAAAAAAAGAAATTTATATAAATAATTTTAAATTGCATATTAAATAAGAGTTTTACAAAGTAAGGGCATATGTATGTACTTAAGTATGTAGAAAATATTTAATCTAATCAAAATAATTAAAAAGACATTTTTTAAAATTTGTTGCGTTGCTGTTAATTTGTTGATAATGTGGAAGAGAATTCCAAAGACGAACAGCATGTAAAAAGAAGTGCCATTCAGAAACATGACAATGATATCTAGGTATTATAATATTTTTGCCTCTTAAAGATCTGGCAAATCTATCCTTCTGAAATAGATATTCAGGCTTTTGGGTGTATATAATTTTGTGGAGGAAAATTAATGTTCTTACCTTTAGGAGATTTTCAAATAAGTTGCGTGAGTCATATTAGAACAGCTTTTAAAGAGTTTTTTCCCCTTTACTCATGAAAGGCACTACTATATTGTAAAGGTTTAGGTTCTTTATGGGTTAATTTCGAATTTGTTATTCATTTCATATATAAAACATATTTTAAATTCAAATTACTCCCAGTAAATTCACTTTTGTTGGATATTTTAACACTTATTGTTGTTTACTGCGATATTAACCTTTCAATACACTTTATGGTTATTTTTGTTAGCATTCATACTTAATTTAAAACATTAATATTATGACAAAAATATATTTGTGGAAAATTTTAGTTTAATTTACTACTTTTAAAGGGCAGTACTTTGTTCATTTCTCGAAAAAAGCACTTAAAATACCCTTCTAAAAAAACCGAGAGGGTTAAAATATTCTAAAGAAATTTGGCTTACAATGTTTTATATAAAAAGGTCGAAAATGTTTTATATTTAAAACTTAAAGATTACAAAGTTTCGTATAAAAAGATTTAACTGTGCCTCAAATAATGGCCAGTTGTTTCGAGCACCGAATATTTTTTGATGTATTTAGTACCTACCCGGGTATCATGCTTTGTGCTGCAGGTTATAATTGGAATAATAACACTGTACAATAAAATCATATATTATAATAATTTTGGTTTTTAATTTTTGATTGTTGTTGTTGAACAAGTTTTTTTCTAAAAAGACCCCCGAAAAACCCATATATATATGTATGTAGTTAGGTAAATAAATACATATTTTATCGCAAACGTAAGAATCACAAAATTTCCTATAAAAATTTCCTGTGAAAATGTGCTAACGTTTGAAATGTTTAGCTCCCATCTCATGCGTAAGTTTGCCAAAATCATTCGTTATCATGCTTATCTTGAAAAGATAGCTGTGAAGAAACATACTTATATTTATGTATAAAAATTATGCGGCCGAAACAACATTTTTCTGTAAAGAATTTAATTTAAAGTCATGATAGTAAAATCTAAGATAAAAAGGTGTCGCATTAAAAACGCGTAATTCCAAATCTTAATTTGAATTTATAATTTAAATAAATTCGTAGAAATGAAAAAAAAGAAAAATATATAATTTAGATGAAACTTATTATAAATAAGGATGAATGTTGACAAGTTTTATTTGGATGGGGGCTTATGATGTTTTGACGATCATTCTACATAGCGATAAGAAAAAAATAGTTTTACGATTATTATGAACACGAGTACAACTCATGAACTTTTTATCATCTAGACTTTGCGTAGATAGAATTTTACAAGAACACAACAATAAAACAAATAATTCAAATAATTTATATCATATACTCTGTATCTAAGCGAACACAGAAAAAATCCAAAAAATATATTTAATTTCAAAATAATTGAAACAATTACGAAGTGGTTTTATTTTGCTTCAATTAAGTTAAGAATGATTGTAGGGCACTCAGGAGAGTAGAAGAATGTCTTTCCTACTTTATTTAACTTTTATCGATTTTAAAAAGGATATTTATTACATTGTCCCGTCAACTTAACGACCAATAAAAATTAAAAATTCTATATGTAGGAGAGAGCTACCGAACTTAAAATGACGTTTGCTTTTGTATTGAAGTTGTGGGGGCTGCCACCAGAGTTCGTATTTGCTCATGAGCAGAGTTGGGCAAAATACATGGTTTGCGGTATTTAAAATACAAAATACAAAATACTTGCTGATCATGTATTTAAAATACAAAATACAAAATACTTTCAGGTTATGTATTTAAAATACAAAATACAAAATACTTACACATCATGTATGTATTTAAAATACAAAATACAAAATACTTCCACGTCATGTATGTATTTAAAATACGAAATACAAAATACATATTTGTATTTTAAATACGTATTTCAAATACATGTATTTCAAATACTGCCCAGCCCTGAATATGTATTCACTTTACAGGTGGTGTTACTAACACAGGTTCACACGATTCTTGCTAGTGAGAGGCACGTACATACGTTGAAAATTGTTCGCCCTTATGTTGACTCCCAATGCAAAAAGAACCATATTATTTTTTTTATTGTTAAACTTGTTGTCGTAACAGTACTACCCGCATAATAAAATCGCATTGTGAAAAAATGCTTTAGAATTGACAACTGAATTGCGTTGATGCCAACTCTAAGAATTTGTATAGTTACGTTTTTTAGCGATTCTAATTTTTGGTTATTGGTTTGACGCATGATACATAATAAATAGATCAAAATGCAAACAACCATCAATAAAGGCCGTGCCGCACTATCCTATACAGTCGCGCGATTTGCAAAATATGACATGTGTGCTAAAAATGTATAGCAGTGTGGATTAAAAATGCAATTGTGTGACAGATTTTTTGGCAAGTCGTGCGATTTGTATGAAAATTTTCATAAAATTATAGTTGTCATGCGATCAGGGGAGTATTTATTGTCAACCAGATGTTTTGGCATCAGATTTGTATGATAGTGTGGCACCTAGAACACCACTTTGAAACGATTTTTTAAAGTCGGTCAGATTTTTGCAAGATTTTCCTGCGAATGAATTGTACGATTGTGTAGGATAGTGAAGCACGGCCTTAAACCAGCCTTTATCATAAACAGAACATGTAGGAAATATCAATGTATTGGTGTTTTTACACTTGTAGAAATTGATTGTTACATTTATTTTTTTACTGTAGCCTAACATCATATTAAAAGTTTGTATGCATACACACTGGATTGGTTTAGCGTGTTTAAGGACGAAAGAATGAACGAATGAATGAATTTACATAATTAAAAAAATTTTCAATTAAAAAATATATATACAAAAAAACTTCTTCCCACTTAACATTCCACATCCAGAAAAATTAAAAAATTCACAATGTACTATGAATAACAAATAAAGAGACTAAAAAAAAATAATATTTTCTTGCCCTCTTTTGCATGTGTTTTGTTGTTGCAAATTCTAATGAGTATGTTTCGTATTTTAGTTTGTCTCTTCTGTTTGGTTCGTGTTGTGTATGTGAAAATGACGATTGGTGCTCGGGCCCTAGGGGCTAGTTTGACGATCAATGCCTTAAACGGACAAAATATATTTTGTTAACTATGTTTTTAAAATACAAAATACTGCCATTTTTTGTATGTATTTAAAATACAAAATACAAACTACTTCTATTTATTGTATGTATTTAAAATACAAAATACAAAATACTTGCAGGACATGTATTTAAAATACAAAATACAAAATACTTTCAGGTTATGTATTTAAAATACAAATACAAAATACGTATTTGTATTTTAAATACGTATTTCAAATACATGTATTTCAAATACTGTCCAGCCCTGCTCATGAGTATGTAGCACTCACGTGCATGAGCAAAATATAAATTTCATATTAATACTCATGCGTAAGAGTGTTCTGAAACTGTAGAAACACAGGTCCGCTCACTAAAGAGGAAAAATATTTGCTCATGACTACTCACCAGGGATCGAAGCCGTTCGGCTAAAAGTCGACTTCAAGCTGCCGCCCACGATTTGTTTTTAAGCTGTCGCCGGTAATTGTTCGACTTTAAGCCGCCGACGATGAAACATAATCAGTAGCCGTGTCTCTTTTGTGTTGCCAGAAGTACCGATTTATCTGAATTTTTTTTTTTTTGTAGTACCAGCACTCAGGTGATGACACCTTCTTATGTATTGTACCAGAACTTAGGGAAAGGGAAAATGTAGAAGGGATAATTCATTTACAACTCTGCTATTGCGCGTTTCGTTAAATTTTAAAGCAGTATTGCAGTGTCGCTGGTGTTAAGTAGATGCATTAACTTTCTTGAGCTAAAGAAGCAGTTAACGGTTTTTTTTAACCGGCGAAGAAGGGTACTGTTGTGTACATTAGCTTGGAACAGTTGTTGATAAATTAAAGAGTCCTGTCGAAGATTTGAAATCGAAAGGTGAAGGTCTACTCAACGGAGTTCTGGGAAAATCCAATCTGAATGTTGATGCTGATTTGAACTTGAAAGGCTCTGAAACTGGTGCCCATCACTATGCTACTCCCGACGTTTCGTCAGTAATTAAGACTTATGTTAATGGCATTGAAGAAGGTTTAAACGACGTTGTCGACACATCAAAGAGTGTTGTTAATGGTGCTGTGGAAAAAGCCACTGATGTTGCTGATAATCTTAAGGATGTTTTAGTTAATGTTGTTGATAAATCAAAGAGTCGCGTCGAAGATTTGAAATCGAAACGTGAAGGTCTACTTAACGGAGTTCTGGGAAAATCCAATCTGAATGTTGATGCTGATTTGAACTTGAAAGGCTCTGAAACTGGTGCCCATCAATATGCTACTCCCGACGTTTCGTCTATAATTCAGACTAATGTTAATGGCATTGAAGAAGGTTTAAACACATCAAAGAGTGTTGTTAATGGTGCTGTGGAAAAAGCCACTGATGTTGCTGATAATCTTAAGGATGTTTTAGTTAATGTTGTTGATAAATCAAATAGTCGCGTCGAAGATTTGAAATCGAAAGGTGAAGGTCTACTCAACGGAGTTCTGGGAAAATCCAATCTGAATGTTGATGCTGATTTGAACTTGAAAGGATCTGAAACTGGTGCCCATCAATATGCTACTCCCGACGTTTCGTCAGTAATTAAGACTAATGTTAATGGCATTGAAGAAGGTTTAAACGACGTTGTCGACACATCAACGAGTGTTGTTAATGGTGCTGTGGAAAAAGCCACTGATGTTGCTGATAATCTTAAGGATGTTTTAGTTAATGTTGTTGATAAATTAAAGAGTCCTGTCGAAGATTTGAAATCGAAAGGGGAAGGTCTACTCAACGATTATTTATACAAACCTTTGAAGCGTCAGCCTGACCCAGAATTGGAATCCACACTGTCTTCGATAGGTAAAATTAAAAATACTTTTAATTTTTCAAGCTTTAGGTTTTTCTAAAAAGTGTATTAAATAATGAAATTTTTCAAAAAGAAATATACACTCTTCAGCTGGTATTAATAAGATTTCAAATAAAAAATTGTTTTTAAAGTGCACATTAGAAGATACAAAATAAAAAATAAATAAAAAGTATTACTTCATTAAATGTTTTATTTGAAAAAGGTATACTTCTCGTATCTGAAACATAGACTTGAGTTATCATTTTCAATATCCTGATGTAGTTGAATTGTGAATTGCAAACATGCGATAAATTAATTTCCCTTTATTCAATATGATCAATGAAGAAAAATTAATTTTAAATAGAAACAGAGAAAGTAAATATGTATATTAAATGTGGTGGCCGCCATTTTTAAATTAGAATTGTTACGTTTGCAGTTTCTCAGAAAATGCTTTTGTTTGATATCCATATTGTTAGGGCGCAAAAAAAACTTAATTTTTCACAAATTTTGAGCGCCCGGTGTTTGGAGCGACCACCACATTAAATTTATTACGTTCGCTGTTTTTTCTTAGAAAAAACCATTCGTGTTATGCCCATATCTTAAGGGCGAAAAAAGTTCGTAATGACCTACAAATTTTGTGCTGCCGGTGTTTGTTTGGGGTGGCCGCCCTTTCGTTTTGATCACCACACTACACTGTACTAAAACATTCAATAATTAAACAACCACCTTCCACATGAAATTAAAATTTCCCATTAAACAAAATGCAAAAATAAATACAAAAAATCGTGTAGTATGCTTCATGAACTTTCATTTCATATATAAAACATATTTTAAATTCAAATTACTCCCAGTAAATTCACTTTTGTTGGATATTTTAACACTTATTGTTGTTTACTGCGATATTAACCTTTCAATACACTTTATGGTTATTTTTGTTAGCATTCATACTTAATTTAAAACATTAATATTATGACAAAAATATATTTGTGGAAAATTTTAGTTTAATTTACTACTTTTAAAGGGCAGTACTTTGTTCATTTCTCGAAAAAAGCACTTAAAATACCCTTCTAAAAAAACCGAGAGGGTTAAAATATTCTAAAGAAATTTGGCTTACAATGTTTTATATAAAAAGGTCGAAAATGTTTTATATTTAAAACTTAAAGATTACAAAGTTTCGTATGGAAAGATTTAACTGTGCCTCAAATAATGGCCAGTTGTTTCGAGCACCGAATATTTTTTGATGTATTTAGTACCTACCCGGGTATCATGCTTTGTGCTGCAGGTTATAATTGGAATAATAACACTGTACAATAAAATCATATATTATAATAATTTTGGTTTTTAATGTTTGATTGTTGTTGTTGAACAAGTTTTTTTCTAAAAAGACCCCCGAAAAACCCATATATATATGTATGTAGTTAGGTAAATAAATACATATTTTATCGCAAACGTAAGAATCACAAAATTTCCTATAAAAATTTCCTGTGAAAATGTGCTAACGTTTGAAATGTTTAGCTCCCATCTCATGCGTAAGTTTGCCAAAATCATTCGTTATCATGCTTATCTTGAAAAGATAGCTGTGAAGAAACATACTTATATTTATGTATAAAAATTATGCGGCCGAAACAATATTTTTCTGTAAAGAATTTAATTTAAAGTCATGATACTAAAATCTAAGATAAAAAAGGTGTCGCATTAAAAACGCGTAATTCCAAATCTTAATTTGAATTTATAATTTAAATAAATTCGTAGAAATGAAAAAAAGAAAAATATATAATTTAGATGAAACTTATTATAAATAAGGATGAATGTTGACAAGTTTTATTTGGATGGGGGCTTATGATGTTTTGACGATCATGCTACATAGCGATAAGAAAAAAATAGTTTTACGATTATTATGAACACGAGTACAACTCATGAACTTTTTATCATCTAGACTTTGCGTAGATAGAATTTTACAAGAACACAACAATAAAACAAATAATTCAAATAAATTATTTCATATACTCTGTATCTAAGCGAACACAGAAAAAAATCCAAAAAATATATTTAATTTCAAAATAATTGAAACAATTACGAAGTGGTTTTATTCTGCTTCAATTAAGTTAAGAATGATTGTAGGGCACTCAGGAGAGTAGAAGAATGTCTTTCCTACTTTATTTAACTTTTATCGATTTTAAAAAGGATATTTATTACATTGTCCCATCAACTTAACGACCAATAAAAATTAAAAATTCTATATGTAGGAGAGAGCTACCGAACTTAAAATGACGTTTGCTTTTGTATTGAAGTTGTGGGGGCTGCCACCAGAGTTCGTATTTGCTCATGAGTACGTAGCACTCACGTGCATGAGCAAAATATAAATTTCATATTAATACTCATGCGTAAGAGTGTTCTGAAACTGTAGAAACACAGGTCCGCTCACTAAAGAGGAAAAATATTTGCTCATGACTACTCACCAGGGATCGAAGCCGTTCGGCTAAAAGTCGACTTCAAGCTGCCGCCCACGATTTGTTTTTAAGCTGTCGCCGGTAATTTTTCGACTTTAAGCCGCCGACGATGAAACATAATCAGTAGCCGTGTCTCTTTTGTGTTGCCATAAGTACCGATTTATCTGAATTTTTTTTTTTTTTTTTTGTAGTACCAGCACTCAGGTGATGACACCTTCTTATGTATTGTACCAGAACTTAGGGAAAGGGAAAATGTAGAAGGGATAATTCATTTACAAATCTGCTATTGCGCGTTTCGTTAAATTTTAAAGCAGTATTGCAGTGTCTCTGGTGTTAAGTAGATGCATTAACTTTCTTGAGCTAAACAAGCAGTTAACGGTTTTTTTTTAACCGGCGAAGAAGGGTACTGTTGTGTACATTAGCTTGGAACAGTCATTCGTTATCATGCTTATCTTGAAAAGATAGCTGTGAAGAAACATACTTATATTTATGTATAAAAATTATGCGGCCGAAACAATATTTTTCTGTAAAGAATTTAATTTAAAGTCATGATACTAAAATCTAAGATAAAAAAGGTGTCGCATTAAAAACGCGTAATTCCAAATCTTAATTTGAATTTATAATTTAAATAAATTCGTAGAAATGAAAAAAAGAAAAATATATAATTTAGATGAAACTTATTATAAATAAGGATGAATGTTGACAAGTTTTATTTGGATGGGGGCTTATGATGTTTTGACGATCATGCTACATAGCGATAAGAAAAAAATAGTTTTACGATTATTATGAACACGAGTACAACTCATGAACTTTTTATCATCTAGACTTTGCGTAGATAGAATTTTACAAGAACACAACAATAAAACAAATAATTCAAATAAATTATTTCATATACTCTGTATCTAAGCGAACACAGAAAAAAATCCAAAAAATATATTTAATTTCAAAATAATTGAAACAATTACGAAGTGGTTTTATTCTGCTTCAATTAAGTTAAGAATGATTGTAGGGCACTCAGGAGAGTAGAAGAATGTCTTTCCTACTTTATTTAACTTTTATCGATTTTAAAAAGGATATTTATTACATTGTCCCATCAACTTAACGACCAATAAAAATTAAAAATTCTATATGTAGGAGAGAGCTACCGAACTTAAAATGACGTTTGCTTTTGTATTGAAGTTGTGGGGGCTGCCACCAGAGTTCGTATTTGCTCATGAGTACGTAGCACTCACGTGCATGAGCAAAATATAAATTTCATATTAATACTCATGCGTAAGAGTGTTCTGAAACTGTAGAAACACAGGTCCGCTCACTAAAGAGGAAAAATATTTGCTCATGACTACTCACCAGGGATCGAAGCCGTTCGGCTAAAAGTCGACTTCAAGCTGCCGCCCACGATTTGTTTTTAAGCTGTCGCCGGTAATTTTTCGACTTTAAGCCGCCGACGATGAAACATAATCAGTAGCCGTGTCTCTTTTGTGTTGCCATAAGTACCGATTTATCTGAATTTTTTTTTTTTTTTTTTGTAGTACCAGCACTCAGGTGATGACACCTTCTTATGTATTGTACCAGAACTTAGGGAAAGGGAAAATGTAGAAGGGATAATTCATTTACAAATCTGCTATTGCGCGTTTCGTTAAATTTTAAAGCAGTATTGCAGTGTCTCTGGTGTTAAGTAGATGCATTAACTTTCTTGAGCTAAACAAGCAGTTAACGGTTTTTTTTTAACCGGCGAAGAAGGGTACTGTTGTGTACATTAGCTTGGAACAGTATCGTTCGCTCTTGGAGCAGTTTTAGTGAAAAGTGATTTGCATTCATCACTTGATGCAGCCCAACAACAGTTTAAAGCCCTCCTTCGGCGGTTAGCAGAATCGTTGGCAAAGTAAAACAACTAATAAAATGACTCCTCATACATTTTAAGAAATATAATGCGTCTACTTAACACCAGAGGCGTTGCAAAACTGCTATAAAATTAACATAACGCGCAAAGTAGAGTTCAAAGAGTTAATCCTTCTAAATTTTCAACATTTATCTTCTCTACCCTATGCCTTTCCCTAATTTCTGGAACAATGCATTACAAAAGTATTAGTCCTACAAAAAAAAAAAATAATAATAATAAAACAAGAGAAACGGTAGCCCGTAAAAAAGGACAAAACAGTATTAACAGCAAAATTTTGAGATTATTCGTCTTATATATTTTGTTCTTCTATCAATTAGAAGTAAGCAATTTTTCTCAGTGGAATAGACAAAACCAAAATACGTAAACAGTTTACGCATTTCTTCTTATATTATAGATAAATATAATTTGTGGATGTATTAGTTAATCACAAACTTAACCATAGAAGTAAAATTTTAAGTTTCTGTTTAAAAACAAATTTCCCTATAAAAGCTGCCGCTGATTGTCTCAAAAATCTATACTGTGAACGGATCTTTCAAGGTCTGTATTAAATAAGCACAAAATGCGTGGTTTTGCTGTGATATTATTGGTGGCAATAAGTTCCTCTTTGGTTGCGTGTAGACCAAAAGAAGATTTTAAACTAAATGGCGCATTTGGTGAGTAGAGATAATCAACAAATTTAGATTTAAATTAAATTCTTTACTCCTTCATAATGCTGTTCATTCAGGACTTAACTTGCAAGGATTATCTTATTCTGGTGCTGGCAATCTTTTAAAAAATCTTGTTGATAAATCAAAGAGTCGCGTCGAAGATTTGAAATCGAAAGGTGAAGGTCTACTCAACGGAGTTCTGGGAAAATCCAATCTGAATGTTGATGCTGATTTGAACTTGAAAGGCTCTGAAACTGGTGCCCATCACTATGCTACTCCCGACGTTTCGTCAGTAATTAAGACTTATGTTAATGGCATTGAAGAAGGTTTAAACGACGTTGTCGACACATCAAAGAGTGTTGTAAATGGTGCTGTGGAAAAAGCCACTGATGTTGCTAATAATCTTAAGGATGTTTTAGTTAATGTTGTTGATAAATCAAAGAGTCGCGTCGAAGATTTGAAATCGAAAGGTGAAGGTCTACTCAACGGAGTTCTGGGAAAATCCAATCTGAATGTTGATGCTGATTTGAACTTGAAAGGCTCTGAAACTGGTGCCCATCACTATGCTACTCCCGACGTTTCGTCAGTAATTAAGACTTATGTTAATGGCATTGAAGAAGGTTTAAACACATCAAAGAGTGTTGTAAATGGTGCTGTGGAAAAAGCCACTGATGTTGCTAATAATCTTAAGGATGTTTTAGTTAATGTTGTTGATAAATCAAAGAGTCGCGTCGAAGATTTGAAATCGAAAGGTGAAGGTCTACTCAACGGAGTTCTGGGAAAATCCAATCTGAATGTTGATGCTGATTTGAACTTGAACTTGAAAGGTTCTGAAACTGGTGCCCATCAATATGCTACTCCCGACGTTTCGTCAGTAATTAAGACTAATGTTAATGGCATTGAAGAAGGTTTAAACACATCAAAGAGTGTTGTAAATGGTGCTGTGGAAAAAGCCACTGATGTTGCTAATAATCTTAAGGATGTTTTAGTTAATGTTGTTGATAAATCAAAGAGTCGCGTCGAAGATTTGAAATCGAAAGGTGAAGGTCTACTCAACGGAGTTCTGGGAAAATCCAATCTTTCAAGCTTTAGGTTTTTCTAAAAAGTGTATTAAATAATGAAATTTTTCAAAAAGAAATATACACTCTTCAGCTGGTATTAATAAGATTTCAAATAAAAAATTGTTTTTAAAGTGCACATTAGAAGATACAAAATAAAAAATAAATAAAAAGTATTACTTCATTAAATGTTTTATTTGAAAAAGGTATACTTCTCGTATCTGAAACATAGACTTGAGTTATCATTTTCAATATCCTGATGTAGTTGAATTGTGAATTGCAAACATGCGATAAATTAATTTCCCTTTATTCAATATGATCAATGAAGAAAAATTAATTTTAAATAGAAACAGAGAAAGTAAATATGTATATTAAATGTGGTGGCCGCCATTTTTAAATTAGAATTGTTACGTTTGCAGTTTCTCAGAAAATGCTTTTGTTTGATATCCATATTGTTAGGGCGTAAAAAAACTTAATTTTTCACTAATTTTGAGCGCCCGGTGTTTGGAGCGACCACCACATTAAATTTATTACGTTCGCTGTTTTTTCTTAGAAAAAACCATTCGTGTTATGCCCATATCTTAAGGGCGAAAAAAGTTCGTAATGACCTGCAAATTTTGTGCTGCCGGTGTTTGTTTGGGGTGGCCGCCCTTTCGTTTTGATCACCACACTACACTGTACTAAAACATTCAATAATTAAACAACCACCTTCCACATGAAATTAAAATTCCCCATTAAACAAAATGCAAAAATAAATACAAAAAATCGTGTAGTCTGCTTCATGAACTTTCATTTCATATATATTTTAACACTTATTGTTGTTTACTGCGATATTAACCTTTCAATACACTTTATGGTTATTTTTGTTAGCATTCATACTTAATTTAAAACATTAATATTATGACAAAAATATATTTGTGGAAAATTTTAGTTTAATTTACTACTTTTAAAGGGCAGTACTTTGTTCATTTCTCGAAAAAAGCACTTAAAATACCCTTCTAAAAAACCGAGAGGGTTAAAATATTCTAAAGAAATTTGGCTTACAATGTTTTATATAAAAAGGTCGAAAATGTTTTATATTTAAAACTTAAAGATTACAAAGTTCCGTATGGAAAGATTTAACTGTGCCTCAAATAATGGCCAGTTGTTTCGAGCACCGAATATTTTTTGATGTATTTAGTAACTACCGGGTATCATGCTTTGTGCTGCAGGTTATAATTGGAATAATAACACTGTACAATAAAATCATATATTATAATAATTTTGGTTTTTAATGTTTGATTGTTGTTGTTGAACAAGTTTTTTTCTAAAAAGACTGCCGAAAAACCCATATATATATGTATGTAGTTAGGTAAATAAATACATATTTTATCGCAAACGTAAGAATCACAAAATTTCCTATAAAAATTTCCTGTGAAAATGTGCTAGCGTTTGAAATGTTTAGCTTCCATCTCATGCGTAAGTTTGCCAAAATCATTCGTTATCATGCTTATCTTGAAAAGATAGCTGTGAAGAAACTTTAAGCCGCCGACGATGAAACATAATCAGTAGCCGTGTCTCTTTTGTGTTGCCAGAAGTACCGATTTATCTGAATTTTTTTTTTTTTTTTTTTTTTGTAGTACCAGCACTCAGGTGATGACACCTTCTTATGTATTGTACCAGAACTTAGGAAAAAAATTAAGTTTAAATTTTAAAATATGTACATATAAACATATGTAAGTTAAAGAAAAAAATAAACAAAACAAAAAAAGGTATGGGCAGTTGAGAACTGAGTTTTATAAAGAAATAGTTGAACTTGGTGTGCTTCGCTACCCCCTCGTTATAAAATAAAATTAAAAGTATTTATATATCCTATTGTGAAAATTCAATGACGATCGGTCCAGTTGTTAAGACTATATTACGATTTTTAATTTTCCTAAAAAGGGGGCTTGGTTCCACCCACTTTTCTCCTGGTACGTATTCCTAATTATGCCAATACCATATGTACCAAATATCATCGACGTAGGTCAAAAAATTCCCAAAATATGGCGATTTAAATTTTTTGGTTATATGGGCGGTGCCATGCCCCTTTGTCCAATCAAAACTTCATATAGCCTACTATTCCTTCCAGAGTCACAGTAACATGCTGTGAAAATTCCAGGAAGATCGGTCCAAGGGTTTGGCCTCCTATAAAGCACAAACAAACAGACAGACAGACATTCATTTTTATATATATAGATGACTAGCTGAACCCGGTGTGCTTCGCTACCCCCCTCGTTCCCATGTGTACAAAATATCATCGACGTAGGTCCAAAAATGCCCAAAATATGGCGATTTAAATTTTTTGGTTATATGGGCGGTGCCATGCCCCATTGTCCAATCAAAACTTCATATAGCCTATTATTCCTTCCAGAGTCACAGTAACATGCTGTGAAAATTTCAAAAAGATCGGTCCATGGGTTTGGCCTCCTATAAAGCACAAACAAACAAACAGACAGACATTCATTTTTATATATCTGTGGCAATAAATGATAATGGCTTAAGTTGACATAAGGGCTTTTTCATTTTATTACATATTCTTATTCTCTTCTTCAAGATCTATCAATCAGCTAAATTTCAACAGTGTTATTCACAAACGTTTTATTAGAGGCTAATAAGCAAAATGCGCTTAAGTAGCATTCACAAACGTTTAATAGCACTATGACGCGGTTATTACACGCTAATAAACTCGAAAATTTTATTGTAGGCATCACGCTACTTTAGCCGTTTAATAAGTTGACATTTGCATTTTTTAAAGTAAAAAAATCACTATTTACTTCAAAAAGTATGAAAAATAAAAAAAAAGATTCGAATAAAGTAATGATTGTAATAAATATAATTTCGACATTCGTTAGTATTATACAAAATATACATACATATATATGTACATAAAACTATAATTTTTTTATTAAATTAAATATTTTGCAGATAATGTATTTCAACTCTCCCGATTCTTCCAGTCCTTCTGCAATGTTTACATACATATGTATGTATGTATGTACGTAAAATAAGAAAATTCAAGAAGAAATACATAAATGTGAATATATGTATGTACATATGTAAATATGTACATATGTACATACATATGTATGATTGTTTACGTATGTATGTATGTACACAAATGTGTCTGTATGTACTTATATGCATGTACATGCATATTTGTTCACATGCGTACATAACTTAAATTCTACATGCTCTTTGAAATATTAATATTATTACATCTTTTTTTCATGATTTTGTGCATAATTTGTCACATTTCAACCACAACAAGATTGAAAACATTTCCAAATAAATAAAGCAAACATATTAGTGGTGTGTAATCAATTGCGACGAACTCGGTATTTGAATACTTTTGTAATAACTTATGAAAACACATTGCTAGCAATATCAATACAACACATATTAAAAAATTTTAATATCTTTTGAAATATTATAAGCAATACTCTATTACTCTAACTTGTTTAAATAAAATTTATATGACATTATTTTCACATTTTCAAACCATTAGAGACTACTTGTTTATCGAGTATGTCATTGTACACAACACTAATTATAACTTGACAATTAAAATGAAACAATGTTGCTAACACAGAATCACAAAACTGAAAAAATCACACAATAGTTAATTTGGCTTTATTAAACGTTTGTGAATAATGTTTATTATTACCGGGTAATAACACAAAAACTGATTATTAACTAATGTGTACATTATCTCTACAATAAGAATTTTTTATGAATAACACTGCAAGTATAAAATGTCATTATTAATAAAACTATACGCATTTATATTTTAACTTAAGTCTTTTTGAAAAATAATACATAAGTCATAACATCTTAAATCAACTTAGGTTTTTTTTAAGTAACTACATCCATATCAAAATGTTTGAGCATTAAAACTTGTATACACTTAAGTTCAATAACTAACAGCCCATTCAAATTATTCCTCATAAAAAAGACCTTATATTTAAATAAAGCTTTTATAATACGAAAACATCATAGAGAAATGGATAATAATATTATTGAAAGTGTGTCTCCTTCTGCAGAGTTAATTAATGCTATAAGTTCACTTAAGTTTTTATTTTTCTGCGAATGAATTTTTTCATAACATCTTAAATAAAAAACAGCGAATATTAACAAATAAAAGGTTTTTTTTATATAAAATTAAAAGTTTCGTTCTAAATAAATGTGCATCTTTTTCTGTGGCTAAAAATTTTATATAAAAACCAAACACAAAGTATTTTAGACAAAATCCTTAATATCTCAAAACACGAAATTTCGACTTAAGCCATTATCATTTATTGCCACAGATATATAGATTAAATAGATATATGTTAAAACTAATACATATTTACATTGTATGGGAGTGTTTACGCCCAATTTTGCAGTCAGAAAGTTTTATTATTCGGAAAACTCACTATGTGAGCAAAAATTCACAAAGAAACGTTTAAGTAAAATTAAGTTAATAATAATATTAATATTATTAATATTGGATGGGCGTGGCACCATCCAAATTTCTAGTGAGAAAATTGTGATATTCTAGGTACTACTAAAAGTGACTGAAAAGTTTCACAAAAATCGATTTAGTGGATACAGATTAAATATATTGCTGACTTAAGTGGTTGTGGAACTGCCTACTTTTTCAAGACTCTTTTAAAAAATTCTTTTGTTAGAGCAACAGAAAGTGTTTGCAGTTTTATACGGGATGTTTTACGTAAATTAGTTGACAACTAATTTTTCCTTAGTATAGGCGTGGAACTAATTATTTTTCTAATCCTAAAATTCTGTGACTGTTTTTCCAAAAATTCATATAATTCAGTTAAACACAAGTGTTCGATTGGAGAATCATATTTTTATTGAATAGGCGTGGCATTGCCCATTTTTCTTGACACAAAATTTTTAATATTAGTTCCACTCAATTTTAGTGTTTCTTGAGTATCGGCAAAGTAGAAAAAAGTTAAAAATTATATTTTAACTGTATGGTCGTGGCAATTGCAAAATTTCTAGCGAGAATATAGTGTGCAGCAATTTTTATTAAAATTGGTTTAACTGAATGAGGCAAAAAATGGTTTTTTAAGGTATTTTTAATATGCAGATGTGCACGATCAATAGTTCATGAAAATTGGAAATTTTGTAATCCTTATGACGAGAAAAATCTTTAATGGCAATAACGCAGGCTAAATTGTTTGACAAGAATATTTGCCATAAGATTCTACTATTGCTCCTCAAGGTTACGAAAGCCTCCTATTGAATTAATCTGATATTAACCCTAAAATAATCATTAAAATTGTTTGATTTTCTTGGTTATAAGACTTAATTTATTTCTTTACTGTCTTTTAGTATATCGCTATTTAAAGAAAGTTCTTTGTGTTTTAGAGTTAATTTCGTATATATTCCAAAAAAATTTTATGCAAAACTTATTTTTAATACCAACTAGTCTTATAAAATAAATTTTGTTGGATCTTTTACCACCAATTGTGTATAATTCTGATATTAACCCTAAAATACTGTTTAAATATGTTTGATTTTCTTGGCTTTAAAGAATAATGTAGGTCTTTACAGTATTTTAGTCCCATATATCACTGCTTAAAGGAATTTATTTTGCTCTTTTTTCAAAAAAGGCCATAAAACTACCTATACTGCTAATTACTATGATGTTTTAGGGTTAATTTCGTATATATTAAAACTAAATTATATGTAAAACCAACTAGTCTCATAAAATCCTGTGTTGTCAGATATTTTGCTAGCAATTGTGAATTATTATGATATTAACCTTAAAACACTCTTTAAATTTGTTTGATTTTCTTGGATTTAAATCTTAATTTAGATCTCTTAATGTCTTTAATTCCCACAAAGTTATTTTACCCCTATATTAAGAAAATCAATAAAAAGACCCATACTGAATGTTATTTTAACGCTTATAGTAAATTAGTGCAATATTAACCCTTTAATATACAACTTCTTAATATATGTATATTACTTTCAGTCTTAATTTTAAACTTTAGTGTTCTTAAAAAACTACAGTAAAATTTTTATTTGTTTATTTATTTGTTTATTTATTTATTGAATCACTTGCATAACAAGACTTAGTCTTATAATTACAATGCAGGGTTGTTTTGTGTACAATAAGTTCGCCAACATAATTAAATTTAAGAAAAAAAGAAATTTATATAAATAATTTTAAATTGCATATTAAATAAGAGTTTTACAAAGTAAGGGCATATGTATGTACTTAAGTATGTAGAAAATATTTAATCTAATCAAAATAATTAAAAAGACATTTTTTAAAATTTGTTGCGTTGCTGTTAATTTGTTGATAATGTGGAAGAGAATTCCAAAGACGAACAGCATGTAAAAAGAAGTGCCATTCAGAAACATGACAATGATATCTAGGTATTATAATATTTTTGCCTCTTAAAGATCTGGCAAATCTATCCTTCTGAAATAGATATTCAGGCTTTTGGGTGTATATAATTTTGTGGAGGAAAATTAATGTTCTTACCTTTAGGAGATTTTCAAATAAGTTGCGTGAGTCATATTAGAACAGCTTTTAAAGAGTTTTTTCCCCTTTACTCATGAAAGGCACTACTATATTGTAAAGGTTTAGGTTCTTTATGGGTTAATTTCGAATTTGTTATTCATTTCATATATAAAACATATTTTAAATTCAAATTACTCCCAGTAAATTCACTTTTGTTGGATATTTTAACACTTATTGTTGCTTACTGCGATATTAACCTTTCAATACACTTTATGGTTATTTTTGTTAGCATTCATACTTAATTTAAAACATTAATATTATGACAAAAATATATTTGTGGAAAATTTTAGTTTAATTTACTACTTTTAAAGGGCAGTACTTTGTTCATTTCTCGAAAAATGCACTTAAAATACCCTTCTAAAAAAACCGAGAGGGTTAAAATATTCTAAAGAAATTTGGCTTACAATGTTTTATATAAAAAGGTCGAAAATGTTTTATATTTAAAACTTAAAGATTACAAAGTTTCGTATGGAAAGATTTAACTGTGCCTCAAATAATGGCCAGTTGTTTCGAGCACCGAATATTTTTTGATGTATTTAGTACCTACCGGGTATCATGCTTTGTGCTGCAGGTTATAATTGGAATAATAACACTGTACAATAAAATCATATATTATAATAATTTTGGTTTTTAATGTTTGATTGTTGTTGTTGAACAAGTTTTTTTCTAAAAAGACCCCCGAAAAACCCATATATATATGTATGTAGTTAGGTAAATAAATACATATTTTATCGCAAACGTAAGAATCACAAAATTTCCTATAAAAATTTCCTGTGAAAATGTGCTAACGTTTGAAATGTTTAGCTCCCATCTCATGCGTAAGTTTGCCAAAATCATTCGTTATCATGCTTATCTTGAAAAGATAGCTGTGAAGAAACATACTTATATTTATGTATAAAAATTATGCGGCCGAAACAACATTTTTCTGTAAAGAATTTAATTTAAAGTCATGATAGTAAAATCTAAGATAAAAAGGTGTCGCATTAAAAACGCGTAATTCCAAATCTTAATTTGAATTTATAATTTAAATAAATTCGTAGAAATGAAAAAAAAGAAAAATATATAATTTAGATGAAACTTATTATAAATAAGGATGAATGTTGACAAGTTTTATTTGGATGGGGGCTTATGATGTTTTGACGATCATGCTACATAGCGATAAGAAAAAAATAGTTTTACGATTATTATGAACACGAGTACAACTCATGAACTTTTTATCATCTAGACTTTGCGTAGATAGAATTTTACAAGAACACAACAATAAAACAAATAATTCAAATAATTTATATCATATACTCTGTATCTAAGCGAACACAGAAAAAATCCAAAAAATATATTTAATTTCAAAATAATTGAAACAATTACGAAGTGGTTTTATTTTGCTTCAATTAAGTTAAGAATGATTGTAGGGCACTCAGGAGAGTAGAAGAATGTCTTTCCTACTTTATTTAACTTTTATCGATTTTAAAAAGGATATTTATTACATTGTCCCGTCAACTTAACGACCAATAAAAATTAAAAATTCTATATGTAGGAGAGAGCTACCGAACTTAAAATGACGTTTGCTTTTGTATTGAAGTTGTGGGGGCTGCCACCAGAGTTCGTATTTGCTCATGAGCAGAGTTGGGCAAAATACATGGTTTGCGGTATTTAAAATACAAAATACAAAATACTTGCTGATCATGTATTTAAAATACAAAATACAAAATACTTTCAGGTTATGTATTTAAAATACAAAATACAAAATACTTACACATCATGTATGTATTTAAAATACAAAATACAAAATACTTCCACGTCATGTATGTATTTAAAATACGAAATACAAAATACATATTTGTATTTTAAATACGTATTTCAAATACATGTATTTCAAATACTGCCCAGCCCTGAATATGTATTCACTTTACAGGTGGTGTTACTAACACAGGTTCACACGATTCTTGCTAGTGAGAGGCACGTACATACGTTGAAAATTGTTCGCCCTTATGTTGACTCCCAATGCAAAAAGAACCATATTATTTTTTTTATTGTTAAACTTGTTGTCGTAACAGTACTACCCGCAAAATAAAATCGCATTGTGAAAAAATGCTTTAGAATTGACAACTGAATTGCGTTGATGCCAACTCTAAGAATTTGTATAGTTACGTTTTTTAGCGATTCTAATTTTTGGTTATTGGTTTGACGCATGATACATAATAAATAGATCAAAATGCAAACAACCATCAATAAAGGCCGTGCCGCACTATCCTATACAGTCGCGCGATTTGCAAAATATGACATGTGTGCTAAAAATGTATAGCAGTGTGGATTAAAAATGCAATTGTGTGACAGATTTTTTGGCAAGTCGTGCGATTTGTATGAAAATTTTCATAAAATTATAGTTGTCATGCGATCAGGGGAGTATTTATTGTCAACCAGATGTTTTGGCATCAGATTTGTATGATAGTGTGGCACCTAGAACACCACTTTGAAACGATTTTTTAAAGTCGGTCAGATTTTTGCAAGATTTTCCTGCGAATGAATTGTACGATTGTGTAGGATAGTGAAGCACGGCCTTAAACCAGCCTTTATCATAAAGAGAACATGTAGGAAATATCAATGTATTGGTGTTTTTACACTTGTAGAAATTGATTGTTACATTTATTTTTTTACTGTAGCCTAACATCATATTAAAAGTTTGTATGCATACACACTGGATTGGTTTAGCGTGTTTAAGGACGAAAGAATGAACGAATGAATGAATTTACATAATTAAAAAAATTTTCAATTAAAAAATATATATACAAAAAAACTTCTTCCCACTTAACATTCCACATCCAGAAAAATTAAAAAATTCACAATGTACTATGAATAACAAATAAAGAGACTAAAAAAAAATAATATTTTCTTGCCCTCTTTTGCATGTGTTTTGTTGTTGCAAATTCTAATGAGTATGTTTCGTATTTTAGTTTGTCTCTTCTGTTTGGTTCGTGTTGTGTATGTGAAAATGACGATTGGTGCTCGGGCCCTAGGGGCTAGTTTGACGATCAATGCCTTAAACGGACAAAATATATTTTGTTAACTATGTTTTTAAAATACAAAATACTGCCATTTTTTGTATGTATTTAAAATACAAAATACAAACTACTTCTATTTATTGTATGTATTTAAAATACAAAATACAAAATACTTGCAGGACATGTATTTAAAATACAAAATACAAAATACTTTCAGGTTATGTATTTAAAATACAAATACAAAATACGTATTTGTATTTTAAATACGTATTTCAAATACATGTATTTCAAATACTGTCCAGCCCTGCTCATGAGTATGTAGCACTCACGTGCATGAGCAAAATATAAATTTCATATTAATACTCATGCGTAAGAGTGTTCTGAAAATGTAGAAACACAGGTCCGCTCACTAAAGAGGAAAAATATTTGCTCATGACTACTCACCAGGGATCGAAGCCGTTCGGCTAAAAGTCGACTTCAAGCTGCCGCCCACGATTTGTTTTTAAGCTGTCGCCGGTAATTGTTCGACTTTAAGCCGCCGACGATGAAACATAATCAGTAGCCGTGTCTCTTTTGTGTTGCCAGAAGTACCGATTTATCTGAATTTTTTTTTTTTTTGTAGTACCAGCACTCAGGTGATGACACCTTCTTATGTATTGTACCAGAACTTAGGGAAAGGGAAAATGTAGAAGGGATAATTCATTTACAACTCTGCTATTGCGCGTTTCGTTAAATTTTAAAGCAGTATTGCAGTGTCGCTGGTGTTAAGTAGATGCATTAACTTTCTTGAGCTAAAGAAGCAGTTAACGGTTTTTTTTAACCGGCGAAGAAGGGTACTGTTGTGTACATTAGCTTGGAACAGTTGTTGATAAATTAAAGAGTCCTGTCGAAGATTTGAAATCGAAAGGTGAAGGTCTACTCAACGGAGTTCTGGGAAAATCCAATCTGAATGTTGATGCTGATTTGAACTTGAAAGGCTCTGAAACTGGTGCCCATCACTATGCTACTCCCGACGTTTCGTCAGTAATTAAGACTTATGTTAATGGCATTGAAGAAGGTTTAAACGACGTTGTCGACACATCAAAGAGTGTTGTTAATGGTGCTGTGGAAAAAGCCACTGATGTTGCTGATAATCTTAAGGATGTTTTAGTTAATGTTGTTGATAAATCAAAGAGTCGCGTCGAAGATTTGAAATCGAAACGTGAAGGTCTACTTAACGGAGTTCTGGGAAAATCCAATCTGAATGTTGATGCTGATTTGAACTTGAAAGGCTCTGAAACTGGTGCCCATCAATATGCTACTCCCGACGTTTCGTCTATAATTCAGACTAATGTTAATGGCATTGAAGAAGGTTTAAACACATCAAAGAGTGTTGTTAATGGTGCTGTGGAAAAAGCCACTGATGTTGCTGATAATCTTAAGGATGTTTTAGTTAATGTTGTTGATAAATCAAATAGTCGCGTCGAAGATTTGAAATCGAAAGGTGAAGGTCTACTCAACGGAGTTCTGGGAAAATCCAATCTGAATGTTGATGCTGATTTGAACTTGAAAGGATCTGAAACTGGTGCCCATCAATATGCTACTCCCGACGTTTCGTCAGTAATTAAGACTAATGTTAATGGCATTGAAGAAGGTTTAAACGACGTTGTCGACACATCAACGAGTGTTGTTAATGGTGCTGTGGAAAAAGCCACTGATGTTGCTGATAATCTTAAGGATGTTTTAGTTAATGTTGTTGATAAATTAAAGAGTCCTGTCGAAGATTTGAAATCGAAAGGGGAAGGTCTACTCAACGATTATTTATACAAACCTTTGAAGCGTCAGCCTGACCCAGAATTGGAATCCACACTGTCTTCGATAGGTAAAATTAAAAATACTTTTAATTTTTCAAGCTTTAGGTTTTTCTAAAAAGTGTATTAAATAATGAAATTTTTCAAAAAGAAATATACACTCTTCAGCTGGTATTAATAAGATTTCAAATAAAAAATTGTTTTTAAAGTGCACATTAGAAGATACAAAATAAAAAATAAATAAAAAGTATTACTTCATTAAATGTTTTATTTGAAAAAGGTATACTTCTCGTATCTGAAACATAGACTTGAGTTATCATTTTCAATATCCTGATGTAGTTGAATTGTGAATTGCAAACATGCGATAAATTAATTTCCCTTTATTCAATATGATCAATGAAGAAAAATTAATTTTAAATAGAAACAGAGAAAGTAAATATGTATATTAAATGTGGTGGCCGCCATTTTTAAATTAGAATTGTTACGTTTGCAGTTTCTCAGAAAATGCTTTTGTTTGATATCCATATTGTTAGGGCGCAAAAAAAACTTAATTTTTCACAAATTTTGAGCGCCCGGTGTTTGGAGCGACCACCACATTAAATTTATTACGTTCGCTGTTTTTTCTTAGAAAAAACCATTCGTGTTATGCCCATATCTTAAGGGCGAAAAAAGTTCGTAATGACCTGCAAATTTTGTGCGGCCGGTGTTTGTTTGGGGTGGCCGCCCCTTCGTTTTGATCACTACACTACACTGTACTAAAACATTCAATAATTAAACAACCACCTTCCACATGAAATTAAAATTCCCCATTAAACAAAATGCAAAAATAAATACAAAAAATCGTGTAGTCTGCTTCATGAACTTTCATTTCATATATATTTTAACACTTATTGTTGTTTACTGCGATATTAACCTTTCAATACACTTTATGGTTATTTTTGTTAGCATTCATACTTAATTTAAAACATTAATATTATGACAAAAATATATTTGTGGAAAATTTTAGTTTAATTTACTACTTTTAAAGGGCAGTACTTTGTTCATTTCTCGAAAAAAGCACTTAAAATACCCTTCTAAAAAAACCGAGAGGGTTAAAATATTCTAAAGAAATTTGGCTTACAATGTTTTATATAAAAAGGTCGAAAATGTTTTATATTTAAAACTTAAAGATTACAAAGTTTCGTATGGAAAGATTTAACTGTGCCTCAAATAATGGCCAGTTGTTTCGAGCACCGAATATTTTTTGATGTATTTAGTACCTACCCGGGTATCATGCTTTGTGCTGCAGGTTATAATTGGAATAATAACACTGTACAATAAAATCATATATTATAATAATTTTGGTTTTTAATGTTTGATTGTTGTTGTTGAACAAGTTTTTTTCTAAAAAGACCCCCGAAAAACCCATATATATATGTATGTAGTTAGGTAAATAAATACATATTTTATCGCAAACGTAAGAATCACAAAATTTCCTATAAAAATTTCCTGTGAAAATGTGCTAACGTTTGAAATGTTTAGCTCCCATCTCATGCGTAAGTTTGCCAAAATCATTCGTTATCATGCTTATCTTGAAAAGATAGCTGTGAAGAAACATACTTATATTTATGTATAAAAATTATGCGGCCGAAACAATATTTTTCTGTAAAGAATTTAATTTAAAGTCATGATACTAAAATCTAAGATAAAAAAGGTGTCGCATTAAAAACGCGTAATTCCAAATCTTAATTTGAATTTATAATTTAAATAAATTCGTAGAAATGAAAAAAAGAAAAATATATAATTTAGATGAAACTTATTATAAATAAGGATGAATGTTGACAAGTTTTATTTGGATGGGGGCTTATGATGTTTTGACGATCATGCTACATAGCGATAAGAAAAAAATAGTTTTACGATTATTATGAACACGAGTACAACTCATGAACTTTTTATCATCTAGACTTTGCGTAGATAGAATTTTACAAGAACACAACAATAAAACAAATAATTCAAATAAATTATTTCATATACTCTGTATCTAAGCGAACACAGAAAAAAATCCAAAAAATATATTTAATTTCAAAATAATTGAAACAATTACGAAGTGGTTTTATTCTGCTTCAATTAAGTTAAGAATGATTGTAGGGCACTCAGGAGAGTAGAAGAATGTCTTTCCTACTTTATTTAACTTTTATCGATTTTAAAAAGGATATTTATTACATTGTCCCATCAACTTAACGACCAATAAAAATTAAAAATTCTATATGTAGGAGAGAGCTACCGAACTTAAAATGACGTTTGCTTTTGTATTGAAGTTGTGGGGGCTGCCACCAGAGTTCGTATTTGCTCATGAGTACGTAGCACTCACGTGCATGAGCAAAATATAAATTTCATATTAATACTCATGCGTAAGAGTGTTCTGAAACTGTAGAAACACAGGTCCGCTCACTAAAGAGGAAAAATATTTGCTCATGACTACTCACCAGGGATCGAAGCCGTTCGGCTAAAAGTCGACTTCAAGCTGCCGCCCACGATTTGTTTTTAAGCTGTCGCCGGTAATTTTTCGACTTTAAGCCGCCGACGATGAAACATAATCAGTAGCCGTGTCTCTTTTGTGTTGCCATAAGTACCGATTTATCTGAATTTTTTTTTTTTTTTTTTTGTAGTACCAGCACTCAGGTGATGACACCTTCTTATGTATTGTACCAGAACTTAGGGAAAGGGAAAATGTAGAAGGGATAATTCATTTACAAATCTGCTATTGCGCGTTTCGTTAAATTTTAAAGCAGTATTGCAGTGTCTCTGGTGTTAAGTAGATGCATTAACTTTCTTGAGCTAAACAAGCAGTTAACGGTTTTTTTTTAACCGGCGAAGAAGGGTACTGTTGTGTACATTAGCTTGGAACAGTATCGTTCGCTCTTGGAGCAGTTTTAGTGAAAAGTGATTTGCATTCATCACTTGATGCAGCCCAACAACAGTTTAAAGCCCTCCTTCGGCGGTTAGCAGAATCGTTGGCAAAGTAAAACAACTAATAAAATGACTCCTCATACATTTTAAGAAATATAATGCGTCTACTTAACACCAGAGGCGTTGCAAAACTGCTATAAAATTAACATAACGCGCAAAGTAGAGTTCAAAGAGTTAATCCTTCTAAATTTTCAACATTTATCTTCTCTACCCTATGCCTTTCCCTAATTTCTGGAACAATGCATTACAAAAGTATTAGTCCTACAAAAAAAAAAAATAATAATAATAAAACAAGAGAAACGGTAGCCCGTAAAAAAGGACAAAACAGTATTAACAGCAAAATTTTGAGATTATTCGTCTTATATATTTTGTTCTTCTATCAATTAGAAGTAAGCAATTTTTCTCAGTGGAATAGACAAAACCAAAATACGTAAACAGTTTACGCATTTCTTCTTATATTATAGATAAATATAATTTGTGGATGTATTAGTTAATCACAAACTTAACCATAGAAGTAAAATTTTAAGTTTCTGTTTAAAAACAAATTTCCCTATAAAAGCTGCCGCTGATTGTCTCAAAAATCTATACTGTGAACGGATCTTTCAAGGTCTGTATTAAATAAGCACAAAATGCGTGGATTTGCTGTGATATTATTGGTGGCAATAAGTTCCTCTTTGGTTGCGTGTAGACCAAAAGAAGATTTTAAACTAAATGGCGCATTTGGTGAGTAGAGATAATCAACAAATTTAGATTTAAATTAAATTCTTTACTCCTTCATAATGCTGTTCATTCAGGACTTAACTTGCAAGGATTATCTTATTCTGGTGCTGGCAATCTTTTAAAAAATCTTGTTGATAAATCAAAGAGTCGCGTCGAAGATTTGAAATCGAAAGGTGAAGGTCTACTCAACGGAGTTCTGGGAAAATCCAATCTGAATGTTGATGCTGATTTGAACTTGAAAGGCTCTGAAACTGGTGCCCATCACTATGCTACTCCCGACGTTTCGTCAGTAATTAAGACTTATGTTAATGGCATTGAAGAAGGTTTAAACGACGTTGTCGACACATCAAAGAGTGTTGTAAATGGTGCTGTGGAAAAAGCCACTGATGTTGCTAATAATCTTAAGGATGTTTTAGTTAATGTTGTTGATAAATCAAAGAGTCGCGTCGAAGATTTGAAATCGAAAGGTGAAGGTCTACTCAACGGAGTTCTGGGAAAATCCAATCTGAATGTTGATGCTGATTTGAACTTGAAAGGCTCTGAAACTGGTGCCCATCACTATGCTACTCCCGACGTTTCGTCAGTAATTAAGACTTATGTTAATGGCATTGAAGAAGGTTTAAACACATCAAAGAGTGTTGTAAATGGTGCTGTGGAAAAAGCCACTGATGTTGCTAATAATCTTAAGGATGTTTTAGTTAATGTTGTTGATAAATCAAAGAGTCGCGTCGAAGATTTGAAATCGAAAGGTGAAGGTCTACTCAACGGAGTTCTGGGAAAATCCAATCTGAATGTTGATGCTGATTTGAACTTGAACTTGAAAGGTTCTGAAACTGGTGCCCATCAATATGCTACTCCCGACGTTTCGTCAGTAATTAAGACTAATGTTAATGGCATTGAAGAAGGTTTAAACACATCAAAGAGTGTTGTAAATGGTGCTGTGGAAAAAGCCACTGATGTTGCTAATAATCTTAAGGATGTTTTAGTTAATGTTGTTGATAAATCAAAGAGTCGCGTCGAAGATTTGAAATCGAAAGGTGAAGGTCTACTCAACGGAGTTCTGGGAAAATCCAATGTGAATGTTGATGCTGATTTGAACTTGAACTTGAAAGGTTCTGAAACTGGTGCCCATCAATATGCTACTCCCGACGTTTCGTCAGTAATTAAGACTTATGTTAATGGCATTGAAGAAGGTTTAAACACATCAAAGAGTGTTGTAAATGGTGCTGTGGAAAAAGCCACTGATGTTGCTAATAATCTTAAGGATGTTTTAGTTAATGTTGTTGATAAATTAAAGAGTCCTGTCGAAGATTTGAAATCGAAAGGTGAAGGTCTACTCAACGGAGTTCTGGGAAAATCCAATCTGAATGTTGATGCTGATTTGAACTTGAACTTGAAAGGTTCTGAAACTGGTGCCCATCAATATGCTACTCCCGACGTTTCGTCAGTAATTAAGACTAATGTTAATGGCATTGAAGAAGGTTTAAACACATCAAAGAGTGTTGTTAATGGTGCTGTGGAAAAAGCCACTGATGTTGCTGATAATCTTAAGGATGTTTTAGTTAATGTTGTTGATAAATTAAAGAGTCCTGTCGAAGATTTGAAATCGAAAGGTGAAGGTCTACTCAACGGAGTTCTGGGAAAATCCAATGTGAATGTTGATGCTGATTTGAACTTGAACTTGAAAGGTTCTGAAACTGGTGCCCATCAATATGCTACTCCCGACGTTTCGTCAGTAATTAAGACTAATGTTAATGGCATTGAAGAAGGTTTAAACACATCAAAGAGTGTTGTTAATGGTGCTGTGGAAAAAGCCACTGATGTTGCTGATAATCTTAAGGATGTTTTAGTTAATGTTGTTGATAAATCAAATAGTCGCGTCGAAGATTTGAAATCGAAAGGTGAAGGTCTACTCAACGGAGTTCTGGGAAAATCCAATCTGAATGTTGATGCTGATTTGAACTTGAACTTGAAAGGTTCTGAAACTGGTGCCCATCAATATGCTACTCCCGACGTTTCGTCAGTAATTAAGACTAATGTTAATGGCATTGAAGAAGGTTTAAACACATCAAAGAGTGTTGTTAATGGTGCTGTGGAAAAAGCCACTGATGTTGCTGATAATCTTAAGGATGTTTTAGTTAATGTTGTTGATAAATTAAAGAGTCCTGTCGAAGATTTGAAATCGAAAGGTGAAGGTCTACTCAACGATTATTTATACAAACCTTTGAAGCGTCAGCCTGACCCAGAATTGGAATCCACACTGTCTCCGATAGGTAAAATTAAAAATACTTTTAATTTTTCAAGCTTTAGGTTTTTCTAAAAAGTGTATTAAATAATGAAATTTTTCAAAAAGAAATATACACTCTTCAGCTGGTATTAATAAGATTTCAAATAAAAAATTGTTTTTAAAGTGTACATTAGAAGATACAAAATAAAAAATAAATAAAAAGTATTACTTCATTAAATGTTTTATTTGAAAAAGGTATACTTCTCGTATCTGAAACATAGACTTGAGTTATCATTTTCAATATCCTGATGTAGTTGAATTGTGAATTGCAAACATGCGATAAATTAATTTCCCTTTATTCAATATGATCAATGAATAAAAATTAATTTTAAATAGAAACAGAGAAAGTAAATATGTATATTAAATGTGGTGGCCGCCATTTTTAAATTAGAATTGTTACGTTTGCAGTTTCTCAGAAAATGCTTTTGTTTGATATCCATATTGTTAGGGCGCAAAAAAAACTTAATTTTTCACAAATTTTGAGCGCCCGGTGTTTGGAGCGACCACCACATTAAATTTATTACGTTCGCTGTTTTTTCTTAGAAAAAACCATTCGTGTTATGCCCATATCTTAAGGGCGAAAAAAGTTCATAATGACCTGCAAATTTTGTGCTTCCGGTGTTTGTTTGGGGTGGCCGCCCTTTCGTTTTGATCACCACACTACACTGTACTAAAACATTCAATAATTAAACAACCACCTTCCACATGAAATTAAAATTCCCCATTAAACAAAATGCAAAAATAAATACAAAAAATCGTGTAGTCTGCTTTATGAACTTCTACAAAAATAGTCTCTATTCGGTAAATAAATTTAAAGACTGTTGGCCAAAATATCAAACAGGGAAAAATTTTACAATGCAAAATTTGGACGAAAGCTTTTACGAAAATACTCAAGCCAACACAAAAAAAATTAAACATGTTTACATACAAAAGTTTAGAGAGCAATCTAATAATTTTCCAATAGAGGTGAGAAACAAGATAAAAATTGCTTTCAGAGCAGTTGCCATTACTCTGACGATCGGTTCGTTTCTGTTTCTGTATATGCAAAAGAAATTTTCTTTGGGACATTTCCATTAAAAACAAATTATTGTTTTCAGTATAAAAAATCGAAAGAAGTTTTTATTCGCATTCACAGGATCAAATTTTATTTATATCATAATATCATGTATGTATGAAAATTTCCAAGACGAGTCGACCATCTGTATTGTGCAAATCGAACTTCTAAAGTGATATTCGTGCATCGGCTTATCCTGTAATTACGGTGACCATCCGTCCTTTTTTAAAAAGGACAGTCCTCTTTTTTGACACAACGTCCTTTTAAATTTAAACAAAATAAATTGTTCTTTTTTTAATTGAATTGTCCTTTTTTGTCTTTTCTTTTTGATGGCTAATATTCTTCTTTAGTTTCCAAAATTAAAAGTTTTATTTTCTCAAAATACCTAAATTTTAAACTCAATACAATATAAATTTATAACCACCCAAGAAGGGAATTGCCTGCAACACTGAAAAGTGTATGTTCAATGTGTCAAATACTAGTCACTAATATTACATTTTTTGAATTATAATTATATTTTTATTTTATTGATATAAAATATATGTATATAATTAAGTTAATACCAATAATTTTTATTTAATTTTGAGTGTCCTTTTTTTTTGTCGAAAAATATGGTCACCGTACCTGTACCACATGTAATACATGAAAAGGTTTTGCATTTGATTATTGACTTTTTGAAGCACAAGCAACGATATGGTAAGTTAATTTAGCATACTGTACGAATCACTTAACTAAGGACTAAAAATATATGTACGCCACATATCGGGGAATTAAAAGTTTTAGACTTGTAAGGGTCATAATATTGCGAAAGTTTTTTCCTTTTGATGAAATTTAATTTTGTAGAACTAAGTGATGCATGCAACATGAATAAGGAATTTTTATTTAAAAAAATAGGCCTTGAATTGCTATTCTTATCAACAAATGTTATAATGTACCTATAAAATTTTTCACATAATCAATTTCGGTATCGGAGCTGTTTTATAATACTCTATTAATCAATACCCACAAAGTGGCATTGCATGCCAACCCCCTCCATTTGGTTACATTGAACAAAATCCCTTCGGATCGTATGTATTCGTCGGAAAAGGGAGGAACTAGGCCACTGATTTTCCAAAAAGGAAAATATTTATAAAAAAAATTTTTCAGCAAACGGTTTTAAACAAAGAAACAACTATTTTCAAAATTGGTTTAAGAATAGAGAAAACTTAACCACCGATTAAAGAAAAATTAATAGGATCCACCAGCAAACAAACGTATTCACACAATTTTGAAAATCGGTTCATAACTGGATTCGATAAACAATTTTTTTAGTATAAGAGACAACTTGCCCGGACTTTCAAATAATTTCTATGTGACCCAACTGCAAGTAAATCCTTTCAAACAGAAAAAAAAAACTTTCAAAATCGGTTCATATATGACAATGGAGGGTCAAACATTAAAACAAAATATAACCGAATCGAAAAGATCCTTATTATTTTGAAGTCGGATAAAAAAAATATTTTTTTTAAATTTTTTGACACCAATAAAATTTTAGCCACTTAACCGATTATGGTGAAATTTACATTAAAACGGACCTCATCATATATGTATATAGACAGCATATAATCCCATGGCCTCAAAACGTCGAGATCAAAAATTAGGATACAAGTAGTAACTTCTTATTTTTGATATAAAACAATAAACACAATGATCTATTTTACGAACATAAGTAACTGCCGGACTATTGTAATCGTCCAATTTGTATAAAATTAGTAAAACCTAATTCCTTATTTAAGGGATTCAGAGTGTATTTGGAAAAGTTCTTTGCTTTATTCAGCGAAAAGGGTTTTCTTTACCTGTACGAGCTGCCACATTGTGGTTTTGTCTGAATTTTGGATAAAAGCTTTTTCAGTTTGTAATTAAAGTTTATCGGTTTATTTTGTTTTGTATCCCTTTAAATGGATCCACTTATTTAATACATATATAATAAACTACGAGGGGTGGTCAATAATTCCTTTTAAATTATCAAAGTAAGATTTCGAAAAAAATCCCAAAATAATCTGCTGTTGCAGAGACACGTCTCCACACTTCTTACACCGAGTCGCTGCAGCCAGTCAGCAGACAAATTTAGAACTCTTTGGCACGTTTAACTAAATCTTTAAGGAATCACAACTTATTCATTATTAATGTTTTTATTATAAACAGAAAAAAATTTAATTTTTATTTAATTAAAAATATAAAAAGATATATTATTTTATAATAGCTCACCAAAATATGACAAGTGTGAACACCATGTCATAAATAAGTGTGCTATGTCATAATTGTGCCAGCTGATAAACACTTAACAACACTCCATTTTTAGTCGGATTATTGCGTATACGTTTGCATTTTGGCTTAAATGTAAATGTTTTTTAATTGTTAATAAAGAAAACAATAAATTTCCTGTAAATTTTCTAAAATGTCCATTATAAATAAAATTTTCAAATTTTTTTTATCTATACGAACTTGCTGAAATAAATATGTATAATCAAAAGTAGCTGTTGCCGGTAACATGAACTGAACATGGCAACGGAAAATATGTAACAAATTTGATAGTAAAGGTAATGTATAAACTCGCGTGAATTCGCCACTGCATCCACCTTATAATTAATTCGCCTTGCTCGTGCATATACCTGGTAATGAATTTGCCTTGTTTTCATTCTTCTGTTATTTTAAAGTAGCGGCGCACAGTGGTCCCAGAGCGGAAAAAAATATAAGAAGCCATCGTAGAGCATTGAAATTTTGCACGTATCAATATTAACTGAAAAATAAAACCTGTGTAAAAAATGAAGACTATCCGCCCACTTTTACGCCCACCTGTAGTATAAACTGAATCGAAAAAGTGTAATAACTTCCAAAATATTTTGAATTAAGCTTTAAATTTTCATTATACTGCATAGTATTTCAATAAAAATATTTTGTGAAAAAATGGAACAGATCCGCCCATTTTTACGCCCACCTGTGGTATAAACTGAATCTAAAAAGTGCAATAACTTCAGAAATAATTTGGGTACGACTACAAATTTTTGTTGAGTATCATATTTTAGCAATTTTTATTCGTGTTGAAAAAATGAGAGAGATCCGCCCACTTTTACGCCCACCTCTCATACAACCTATGTCATAAAAATGCAATATTTGCTACATTCCTTCAAGAAAAATTATTATTTTGCTTTGGAAATGAATATTATGTAAATCAAATTCTATATTAACACTTATACTATACTCCGCGGCGGCTTGTAAATATTATCACCGGCTCGAATAAGGAGTTGCAGCTTCTCGACTAAGATTTCTACTTATGACAAACCATAAACATACCTCAATATGTCTTATTATTATATGACCTTTTTGTTTGAAGCACAACAACAATTTTTTTAAACTATTGTTAAATAATAAGACATTATGACTGATATGACAACAGTGTGAACACCCCAATTGTTTCATAATAATCAAATTGAAAATAAAAATTATTAGTTTTTTATTACAACTTCAAACAACAAGAAATATTTTCACTGATAACAGTAATTTTTCTAAAAATTATTTTTTTTTACTAAAAAGAACATTTTCTTAAAATGTACTTTTCCTGTTTTCTTAAAAGGTCCTTTTTTTTAAATGATACTACGTCTTAAAAGTATCTTTCTTGGAAAAAAAAAATTTAAGAAACATTTAATTTCAAGAAGTAACTTTTAGAAACATTTATTTTTATTTTTAAATTTTTGAAAAAGAAACGTACCCTTAAGAGGACCTTTTAAAAAAAATTACTTTTTGAGAAAAAATACTATTTAACTAAAACTACCTTTAAAAAATTTAACTTATACGAAAATATACCTTTTAAGAAAAAAATTATTTTTAAACAAATTTTCATTCAAAAAAATCTTTTTATAAATATGTAAGTAAATTAAAAAAATACAAGAAGAAGTACCTTTATAAGAAAACGTTCCTTCTGTTAAAAAAACTGCAATTGAAGAAAAATGCGCCTATTAAGAAGAACGAAGCTTTTTACAAAAACGAACCTTGCTTTGAAAAATATATATATGTATGTATGTACCCGCATGTTGTCATGGTCACCAGTTTCAAAAATATGAAGTGGACATTTGCGTTCTAAAAATTCCTATTTTAGCTTAAAGGATTTTTAAGTAAGAGATTTATACAAACTACGTAAACTATCGGTCTATTCTTCCCTTTAAGTGGGACTATCTCTCGACACAAGACATTTCGTCGGGGTAAATTTAAATGCAAGATGTACTTTCCACAAATCCCTTTAGATGGCAAACCGTCACATCAGAATAGCAGTTGCATCCTGCCTTCCAATCCAGCGATGTTTTTAATTTGTACTTTTTTTGGGATTCTTTAAGATTATAATTCGAAAGAAAACATGGCCACAACAGTCCATGAGTTAAAGGAATGTATTTAAAAAAGTAGCGATAGTTCGCTTGCAAAATCTAAGCCTTGGAAGGTCATTCACCATTAAGGGAAAAAAGAAATATTTCCCCTCGCAAAACTATTCTAATAAACATATGTACGTTAATTCTATTGAGTTTCTAACTAATTAATTCATGATTCAATTTTGAGACATTCTTTAGACCTGAAGTTAATTAAATCTTCCTACTTCCAGCGAAATCTTATCGGTTCTAATGATCCGTCAACTGCCTGCAGTACTTTAATATCGGAACTTCAAAATCCTCACATAAATAAGAATTTTGTTTGTGGAGAAAACCTTCACATCACCACTTGTGTAATCACAATATAATCAATATCTACAATTATGGTAAAAAAAGATATTAAATAACGATAAAAAGTTTAAGAATAAAAATTATTTAAGCAAACTATTTTTAAAATAAATGTTTTTTAAAAGTTATTAAATACTTTTTTACCCTTAGTGAGGGTAAACAAGATATTATTACCAAAGGTTGGGGAAGAGGCAGTAAACACAAAACCATAGAAAAAATATCCAACCAATAATATAGCAGGATTTAAAAAAGCTTACCCTTACAAGTATAACCACCCACCCTATACCGGCAACCCTTAGAAAAAGCTTTCTGTAGGTCAGAAAGAGATACAGCATCCCTTTAAATTAAATACAAAATGGCTAACGTTTTTAAATAGCGTGATTTTTTTCCTCTCCAAAGGGGCAGGTAATTTACCGTTAATTTTAACAGTTAAGAAGAGAGTCAGAGTGCGAGAGTATACAATTTTTTCTTTTTTTCTTTTTTTTTTGTCATTGTAATGTTGTTTGCTTAAAGCTTTAGCGCGTTGAATGTCAGTATTTATTTGTAATTCGTTTAGCGCTGTTTATCCTTAAATCCTTTTTGGCGAAATTGACGGGTTAGAGTATTTTGGTGTTTTCAAGACGCGTTTCAATAATTTTTTCTATTTAAAGAAATTTATACTTTTAGTTACGTTGCATTCTATTCAAAATACAGTTGTTCATTTGATGTTGTTTAAGCTACAACAATTTAACGCGTAGAACGTTGGCAACAAATTAAAGGATATAAAAAAAAGAAATTCAAAACCAACCGACGGCAGTTAAAAATTTAATAAAAAAAAAAAACAAATAATTTTAATAAACAAAATAAGAAGAATAAAAATTTTTCGTTAAATTTGTGGTTTCAGAAATTAAAAAAAAATGCATAATCAAAATTCGAAATCATTTCTCATTAGAGATCTATTAGGGGATCTAATAAATCGGCAACAACAACAACAAAACCAGCTACAACAGCGGCAACAACAAGATGATGGTAAGATGAAGAACAGTTTTTAAATAAATTTTGAATTGAAAGTTTTCAATTTGAAATGAAAAGTTTTCAAATTTATAATATGTAAATGGTGTTGAGCTTAAGCCATGGTTTTTACGGAAAGTTTTGACAGTATTGCTTAATAGTCACGCCACCTTTTTCACAAAGAGTGCTGTATTAGAACTTCTGCAGAAGTTGTTATACGGTAGATTTAATCTCATATTAGGCCATATTAGCCTTAATATTGAGCAGTTAATCTTACTAGGCCATGTACTCTGCGCGATGTCAAATAAATTCTAATGAATCATGGCTTTTCAGCATACAATGAAAAACTTCTATAAATATGAAATTACATTATGTACAGGCCCTATGTTCGTTCACCAGTCATGGAACGGTTACGGGTACTCCAAAATTAACCATAACTCACTGATAATCGTAAGGATGCTCGGCTCCTGTTTGCAAATGAATGCGACAACGTAGTTGGGATATGTTGTTCAAAGATGAACCAGATGGATACAACTTTTATTTATACTTGAAAAGGAAGAAATATGTTTTTGTAACGAAGACATTGTAGGTAAGGAGAAAGTTTTGGTGTGAAGTGCCATTTCCTACTATGACAGTATCGGCTTGTAATTTGAAACGGAACAAAATTACTAAAACATAATGCCAAAGAATATTAAAAGGCGCATTTTCACAATTTAATAAATTATTTATGACACAGATCGTGAATCTATCAGCATGATAGTGCTACAAGTTACATTGCCAGAGCTGTCAAACAGAGGATACATGTGCAGGATTTAGATATTTTAAATTGGCCATCATATTCTATGTATCGAAATGCAATAAAATATGGCTGATGGTGGATTTTTACAAAATAATACGACAGGAAAAGCAATTTTATAAAAAAAAAAATATTTTAAGGGACGAAATGGCTGAAGTTCGCTATCACTAACCGAATTTTGTTAGCAATTTTCAATAAAGGTGGTGTGGCAGGAGCCAAAAATAAATGTTGTTTAATTTAGTTGCTACATACGGAAACCGTAGCAATAGGATCAAAGGATATGTTCATAAAATTAATAGGACAAACATACTTATTTTTTTTTTCTAAATAAATTTTTACTCACCATTTAAATAAAGATGAGAAAAATAACTGTCGTTTGAGTGCCTAAAAATAAAAAATATATTAAAAGTTTATTCAACGACTTTTATTAAAAAAAACTATACATGAAGTCTAATATAACTTTTACAAAGATATTACAATATTTTGGCATTTTTTACTTTCGGCATAACGTCAAAAGTGTTTTCGAAATATTTGCAAGAATGTAATTTTTGAATTTTTTCATATTTCAGATTTAAAATATATTTAAATTTTTTACAAACTTTTTCGAATTTAAAATTTTATTTGATAATAAAATTTTTTTCGTATTGAAAATTTTTTCATTTGTTGTGTGTTAAGTATGTTTAGAGGCATTTTATTGCTGTTTATGCCAAACCTTCAGTAGGGTTCAACCAAAATTTTTAAAAGTTACAGGTGTCCTTATAAAAATTAAATAATAATTCGCTAGTAAATTTTTAAAAAGCCTAGTTTTATAGTTTATTATGGTAAAATTTAGGCCTAAATTTTGTAAATCACGTTTTTTAAGTATTTATTAAATATTAATGCATTATAATCATAAATACAGCCAAAACTGTATGGGAAAAAAGGATATATGGGAGGTATACATATCCTTGCACGAAATAAAACAAAATTAGCAACACAGCTAAAACGCATATTTTTTAAAGTATGTGTTTGTTAAATTTTAATGCTTTCTAATCATAAATACAGCAAAAATTTGGTTTTTTAGAAAAAAGGATATATTGGAATTATTTATGTCCTCGCACAAACGAATATTTTTGGAAGTATTTATTAAATTTTAATGCATTCTCATCAAATATACACACAAAATTTAGTTTTTGAGAAAAACGATATATGGGTGGTATTTATGTCTTTGCACAAAATGTGACAAAATTTACAACAGAGCTAAAACTCATGTTTTCGAAAGTATTTATTAAATTTCTATGCATTCTAATCAAAAATACAGCCAAAACTTTGTTTGGGAAAACGGGAAATGAAACAAAATTTACAACACATCTGAAACGATAATTTTTAAAAGTATCTGTTAAATTGTAATGCATTCTATTCATAAAGGATATATGGGAGGTATTCATAATCTTGCAAAAAATAAAACAAAATTAGCAGCACAGCTAAAACGCATATTTTTGAAAGTATTTGTTAAATTTTAATGCTTTTTCATCATAAATACAGCAAAAATTTTGTTTTTGAGAAAAAATGATATATTGGAGTTATTTATGTCCTCGCACAAAATGATACAAAATTTACAACAGAGCTAAAACAAATATTTTTGGAAGTATTTATTAAATTTTAATGCATTCTAATCACAAATACAGCCAAAATTTTAGGTTTGGGAAAAAAGGATATATTAGAGGTATTCATATACTTGCATGAAATGAAACAAAATTTACAACACAGCTAAAACGCATATTTTTTAAAGTATTTGTTAAATTTTAATGCATTCTAATCATAAATACAGGCAAAATTTAGTTTTTGAGAAAAAGGATATAGGGGAGGTATTCATATCCTTGCACAAAATGAAACAAAATTTACAACAAAGCTAACACGCATATTTTTAGAAGTATTTACTAAATTTTAATGCATTCTAATCATATATATAGCCAAAATTTAGTTTTTGAGAAAGAGGATATATGTACATACATATGGGACGTATTCATGTCCTTGCACAAAATGAAACAAAATTAGCAACACAACTAAAACGCATATTTTTTAAAGTATTTGTTAAATTTTAATGCATTCTAATCATAAATGCAGCCAAAATTTTATGTTTGGGAAAAAAGGATATGTGGGAGGTATTCATATACTTGCATGAAATGAAACAAAATTTACAACACAGCTAAAACGCATATTTTTGAAAGTATTTGTGAAATTTTAATGCATTCTAATCATAGATGCAGCCAAAATTTAGTTTTTTAGAAAAAGGATATATGGGAGGTATTCATGTCCTTGCATAAATGAAACAAAATTAGCAACACAGCTAAAACGCATATTTTTGAAAGTATTTGTTAAATTTTAATGCATTCTAATCATAAATACAGCCAAAATTTAGTTTTTGAGAAAAAGGATATATGGGAGGTATTCATATCCTTGCACGAAATGAAACAAAATTTACAACACAGCTGAAACGCATGTTTTTGAAAGTATCTGTTAAATTGTAATGCATTCTAACCATAAATACAGCCAAAATTGTATGTTTGGGAAAAAGGATATATGGGAGGTATTCATAATCTTGCACAAAATAAAACAAAATTAGCAGCACAGCTAAAACGCATATTTTTGAAAGTATTTGTTAAATTTTAATGCTTTCTAATCATAAATACAGCAAAAATTTTGTTTTTGAGAAAAAAGGATATATTGTAATTATTTATGTCCTGGCACAAAATGATACAAAATTTACAACAGAGCTAAAACAAATATTTTTGGAAGTATTTATTAAATTTTAATGCATTATAATCACAAATACAGCCAAAATTTTATGTTTGGGAAAAAAGGATATATGGGAGGTATTCATATCCTTGCACGAAATGATACAAAATTTACAAGAGAGCTACGAGGCATATTATTAAGAGTATTTATTAACTTTTACTGCGTTGTAGTTTTAAATTTAAATTAATACTCAGTTTTTAAGAAAAATGATATATGGGAGCTATTTACGTCCTTGCATAAAATGAAACAAAACTTACAACAGAGCTAAAACGCATAATTATAGAAGTATTTATTTAATTTTAATGCATTCTAATGATAAAATAATAAAAAAATATTATTCTAATTTTAAAAATATTTATATGTTTACAAAACATTTTTTAAACAAAATATAGAATTTATTTTGAATTTAACTATACATTTTAATGAATTTAGTGACAATTTTAAGTTACTGCAATAGATAAAAGCTGCCTGCAACATATTCTTAATGTCTTTCATTAACTTTCTCACAAATCTTTATTAAGTTCTCAAAACATTTTGTTTATATTTCATTATCTTTATGATGATCTCCTCTACATAAACATGATGAAGCTTTTGTTTTTGTTATTTATTTCTTTCTGTATCTAAATTGTGTGTTTAACATTTAAATAGTTGCTAATTGTTTATTATGATACTTATGTTTAGATGATAAGTTAACTTATCCTTATGTTATCCATACGCGCATACACAACACAAAATAGGTAGACAAACAATTAAAATATACATTTCAACACTAACATGCTAATTAACATCTGACAACAATAACAACAACAGCAAACTGAAATCCACCACCCATAATAAACACTGAAAACAATTTTCCTTAAGGCCAACTTTGAGCAAAGTCAAAAACAAATGTTTTGTGTTACATTTGTTGTTTTTTAATTGCTGCAATACACACAAACACACACACATACAACCGCACTGAAGAAAAGCGAAAATTTTAAAAGATTTTCTGCTCGTTTTACACTTGTCTTTCGAAATGCGAAACAAAACGCAAAACTGATTTCAATTGTCATTTAGGGCGGTTTTGGCATTTCTATTGTTTTTCTATGCCGTACGTGACAAATTGTTTATAAAATTGTTAGCATGGCATTATTTTGTTAACTTGCCTGAGGGCTTTGGTTATTTTTTTCAGATTTTTCAATTTTTATTTTTTTTTTTTTGCGCCACAGTCTGTTTATATAAAAAAAATGTGTTTTCACTTTCACCCCTCTCACATTTCCACACATTGCTGCAAACTACTCCCATTTGTCTTCCTTGTGGTTGCAAGTGTTGAACCATTAACAGTTGTGGTCTTTCTTGTTAAGTTCAAAAATTGAAGATTCATTATAGTGCAATTAATTGGTCTGGTTATGTCCTATGGTTCCTTTTTTCAACTTTAAAGGATTTACGAAAGAGTGTGACTTTTCAGCGACATTTAAAAATTTTTTAAACACTAACAACTCGAAAAGGTTTGCTAACTTTTTTATTAATCTACGATACACCACTTTTACTTAGAAAATGGAGGAGGTTAAGCAAGCATCCCAATAGAAATCTGATTTGATAGGAGCGAAAGGATGGATGGATAACGTCGCTCCGACAAACTATATTAATGAAAGTCTTAATTCTAGGTGTGAGTTACTTGGAAGTCGTGTGCGTATTAAAGCACCAAACTAAATGGATGAGAGTGGGAGATACTCCTCCCCTATACAGACTTTTTACATAATCCGGTATTCCGAAATTTACAATTCAAAAATCCTTAATTGCAAGATTGGAGAAAACGATCCCCGTGTGGCTTTCTAATGAATGCAGGGTATAGAAAGTGCTTTAACGCCAAAATTTACATCTTCTATTTGTTAAAATTTGTTTTTCTATTCAAGCATAAATATTTTTTTTTTTTTTTTTGCAAAAATTTTGTTAAACATTTGCAATATCCTTAAAAAATATCCTGTAATATCCTTTTGTTTTCAAATCTCAAGCACTTGAAAATCTTAAAAGGATATGAGCTGTTATGTGACTGCCAAACATCAATACACAAACAAACGATTTTGTTTTTTGCATGGCACATACGATGTCAATGACATGTTTGTACATACATATGTGTTGGTTTAAGTCAATTATCTCAAAGATTTCGCCCCAAATAGAGGGAGAAAAGGACTCTTATATTTTGTGCCTTTTCGTTAAAAAGTCACGTCCAATCAATTTACGAAATAAATATATAGAAATTACTTTACATATTTTCGCAATCAAATAAAACACCCAGAGTCAAGTAGCAATTATTTGAATTGGTTTTCCAAATCAGATACGAATTATTGATAAATATTTTTTTTAAGTGTTGTTTTCTTTCTTTTTTTTTTTGTGTGGAGGTGATCATCATTTAATGAAATTAGATTGTGGCATCAATGGCTATAATAGATTTGATTGAGCCAGACGAAATGCGAAATACTCTCTAGGAGGATGTCTCGATTTGTGTTTGTATGTTTGTTTGTTCATTATAGGAAGGCAAACGACATAACTGAGCTTTTGAAAGTTTTAACTGTCTTTCTTCGGATTAAAATAAGCTTATTATTTATCTGTAGATATGAGAGGAAAAGTATAACCTCCAAACAAGGCAATTTTGATTTGCCCCACATTTGCAGGGCATTGCAAGAGATGCACGGGTACTCTAAATACAAACTATTTGGTAATTTTCCTACATCAGCACAACTGTAGTAGTAAAAGCACCCAAAAATTGCTAGTGGAAGGAGTTCCCCTTGCAAAGTAATTATTAATTGTCGTACACCTACACAATGGCTCTTTTCAGTAAAATCTTAAAATTTAAATAACTATTATTTCTCCCAATATCTTGGGCAACTGCAATAGTAAGCTTTTAAATTTAATGTTGGCTACATTGAAAGCTAAGTGAAATTTTTAGCGTGATCTAGGAGGTATCAGGGGGCGGAAGATCAGTACAAGCCTCCATGCGAATTAATTATAAATCAAATCAATATCTGTACAAGCACAAAAGTGAGGCTCTCAAAATAAAGTAATTATAAATTTAAACCATTCCTTTTCCATTGCAATAATAAGTGCAATAGTTTTTACGAAAGTCTATGAACGTATACTTGGAGGAGTGACGGTTAGCCCACATGCAAAGTAATAATAAGAGTCTTATCTTGATGTAGGTTACTCAGAGAATTAATTACATATTTATATAGAAAAGAGAATGACGTACCTCCCATAAAAATATTTTACATTTACCCAACAACAGTGGGACTGCCTAATCTTTATGAGACTTATCATCAGCATTAAGTGCGTTCTAAAGAAAACACTGACAGCATAGAAGGTCGCAGATACTCCAAACAGACTTATCTTGTAGTTATTTGTACCCCGAGGTCGACCGTAACAAAACTATCTAAATTGGATTTACGTTACTCTCAAAAAAAAAATTCTCTTTAAAAAGTTCGCAGCACACAAGGTAATTATTACTTATTTAATATCAGCAGAACCATGACCTAGAGAAGCACACCGAGTGCACCTAGACCCCTATATTACTAAGTATCCACATCTTAATCTATAAATCTACATAATTAATAGGCAAGACCATCTTTTTGTGATGAACATCATGGTCACATTTTTCAACCGATTTTAACAAAACTTAAAACAAATGAAAGATATTTATTCACAGAAGTGTACAAAAGTTTTTTAATAATTTTGGGTTCAGTATTTCGAGAGCTATAAGCGTTCGAAATTGTGACTACTAAAGGATGATCCAAGTAGAGATACAATAGCCCTTTTTTGACAGATCACGTGTGAATCGTGTCATGCTGTCATGTTATTTTTGTTTAGTATTGTTTGGCATTTCATAATGGAAAGACTTACGCCTGAACAACTTGTAAACGTTCAACTTTATTACGAAAATTCACGATCTGTGAGGAATGTGTTTCGAGGCAAATTTTGTTTAGCGATTAGGCCTATTTCTGGCTCAATGAGTATGTAAACAAACCAAATCGCCGCATTTGGGACCAAGAGCAACCTGAAGAGATTCAAGAACTGCCACTTCATCCAGAAAAAACAACGGTTTGGTGTGGTTTGTAGGAGGGTGGAATCATCGGTCCATATTTCTTTAAAAATGATGCCGGTGCGAACGTAACCGTCAATGGCGACCGTTATCGTGCCATGATAACCGACTATTTAATGCCCGAAATTGAAGCTCGTGATCTCGGCGACATTTGATTTCAGCAAGACGGCGCCACTCCCCACACATCGCATCAATCAATGGATTTATTGAGAGAACATTTCGGTGAGCACATATTTTCACGTTTTGGGCCGGTCGATTGGCCACCAAGATCGTGTGATATCACACCTTAAGACTTTTTCCTGTGGGGATATGTAAAGTCTAAAGTTTATGCGGACAAACCCGCTTCGATTCAGGCCTTGGAGGAAAACATCACGCGTGTAATTCGCCAGTTACCAGTCGAAATTCTCGAACGAATCATCGAAAATTAGACTCAACGGATGGACCATCTGCGACGTAGCAACGGCCGACATTTGATAGACATAATTTTCAAAAAAGAAATGGCAAAGAATGATCTTTCAAATGATAATAAACATTCTCCATTAAATTTGAATTTTCTGTGTTTTTTTCTTTAAAAAAGTAGGGAACCTCGAAATGGATCACCCCTTATATGCACACGTATTGCAAAACTTGCATGTGTTTTTCTACATTAGTTTTGGATGTGAGATAATTTTAGGAATGTTAAAGGAACAAAAGAGAAGAGAGCCCGCTAAATAGATTTTGCTCATACATTTGCAAATTCTTGGTAAAATGTACCATTTAAAATACATTTAATATTAAAACAAATACAACATTAGAAAAACAACATAATGTTTAATTATTGTTTCTGCCTGCTCCTGTCAAAAAAAAACTATGACTTATTGTACTTTGTTTTCAAAAGCTCTTTCTCATGACAACAATTTGGCGCAAGTTTGACAGGAGCAGGCAAAACTTAACGAAATCAGCTGTGCTATCAACACTAATGGCGTTTTCTTTTCTACACACAAAATGGCACCTTATTGAAAGGTACATATATAAAATGTCTTGCCAACCCTGTAATAATGCAGCTTGTTATTTCACTAGAACTGAACACAACTTATGAAAAAGTGGAACGCCCTGTTTTCAACAACTGACAACTAAGTTTTACAGGGCACTATCAACACTGTCGATTTTTACGGAGCAAAAAGTGCAATGCCTTCCACCCAGTAAGGGCGATTTTTTTTTGAATCAAACACAATCCCCTTTTAGAGAGCCATTTTTAAGAAACGAACACCAAAGTACATTTCCATTGTTTTGTAGAAAAGAAAACACCATAACTTGTAAGTAAATGGTTACCGTGGTACTATTAAACAATTGACTGTTTTTTAAGAGATTTTTTAAAATAATTTCTTTATGGACTTAAAAAAATTGTTATTGGAATGAAAAATGATTTCAACATAGTAAAAGAAAATATATCCCTACTTGAAGAAAAATCGCCCCAAAATTTTTACGTTGAAAAGAACAAAAAATTATTTTTCATTAGGGCCATTTTTAATGGATATAATATTGATTCGAGATATTCACAAGAATTTATATTTTCAAAAATTGTACTTAATTGTTGTGGGTTAGTTAATCTACACACAACGAAAAACCATGGTGTTTTCAGAACACAAACAATGTATGGTCACAATAAACTTAAATTTTAAATAAACTTTTATTATTCTCATTTGCAAAAGATACTTTTGTAGCAGCGAAAATACTTTTTTTGATACATTCAATTTTTATGGGACGAAACCCAGAATGATTATTTTATTGTCGCATCACATATTTTAATAATTGAATAATGTTTAATGCAACCATATTTGCTTCAATGAATAATTGTTTTGTTGTGGCAGATATACTTAGTTGATATGAACATTTTGCAATCATGTCTTTTCTCTGCGTGTATATGCTGAATCTATCTATAAATTGGGACATTTCTATAGCTACTACTTGGCAATTGATATGTTGTGTATTAAAGAAATCATATATTCGTATGCAATGACAAACCCGATAATATGTTAGGAAGAAAAAAATTTTAAATTTAAATTTTTTTTAAATATTTTTTATTTTAACATCTTAACTTGAAAAGGCATCGGCAACACAATCATTGCTTTCGATACTTATTTTATTTAATAACCTTAAAATACTTGCACACACAAACTCGTATTTTTAAATAGACTTTACTCTGAGACACGTGAACTTAATCGTTCCCACTGTGAGTTTATTTTTTTTAGCACGAAAACAGTCTCTGACTGCGAGAAGAAAAACAGAAAAGTTCAGAAAAACTCTAACTGACTGCCTAAGCAAAACAAGCAGCAGCAGTACAAAAAATTATATATATTTAAGTATAGACAGATTATAAAACAGGATAAAAATAAAACAATTATTTCGTTCAATACTATTTTTATGCGCCATTTTAAGCATGTGGATTATTACAAGGTAATACTTTGGCAAATGAAAAGCAAGCGTGTGTTTTGAAAAAAATTACAAAGGAAAGCCGAGGAGAGAAGAATGTTACAACTGATGATTTTGACAAAAAAAAATATGACGTTGATGAGTATATTTTTTGAAGAGGAGCTAACGAAAAAAATAAAAAAAAAATATATATTGTACAGAACGAACGCCCACTTGAAAACTGAAACCACATTAATGGTTATTTGAAAGATATTGTCTGGTAATGATTGCACAAATTATAATGACAGGGGGTAAATCACTATTAAATGAATTCAAGAAAATTCATTTCATTTTTAATATTTTTAACTTTGTGGGATGTTAAGCGTTGACACGTGGTTCGCTGCTGGTTGTTTTTTTTTTATTGGAAAAGAAAAAATATAAAGAAATTTAATTTAATTAAGTTTTTCGTTTTTTATTTTACAGATTCTGATATTTCCGATAACAATTCCGACATTGATATCGAAGATCGCTCCTCACCAGACTCATCAGAAGCATTAAATTGCCACTTCAATGGGCAACAAATGTTAAATAGTCATTTAATTTATAGTAACAATGAATCTAGTCTTGATTCTTCTCATTATGTTAATGATAATGATCATACACCAAGCAACCAACAAATGCAACAAAATCAACGAGGTTGCTTTTTGGGCGAACACAAGATGGGCTTACCGAAGAGTGGCCGAAAGCCAAGACGCAGACGTACCGCTTTTACTCATGCTCAACTGGCATATTTGGAGAGAAAATTTCGCTGTCAAAAATATTTGAGCGTAGCGGATAGAAGTGATGTAGCTGAGACTTTAAATTTATCAGAGACACAAGTGAAGACATGGTATCAAAATAGGAGGTAAGTAACAGAACAAAAATATTCGAAAAATAATATATTTTTTAAAAGTTTGGCTTTCTTCTAAATCTTTATATCTATATTAAGCTCTGTCATTCTATGTTATATCTCTTCATCTAAATTCACTTCTTCTATATAAATCTGTATCCCATTTATTTATAGTACTTGACAATTCAATGGAAAAAATATTTCTTCATTGTTAGAAGACAAAAATCTTAAATAACACTAACAAATAATTTAGGATTTCCTTTAATCAAGCTTTATTTTAGATTTTCGTCTTGTAATAATTATTAATTTCTGATTAGATTATAATTTTTAAAAAAAGTTTTAAATGAATTTCAAGTACGGTATATCTCTCCCCTCAACATATCGAGCTTTTAATGCAATAGTCATGACTCAAAAAAAAGTAGTTATGCAGAAAACGAGTTTAAAGTTGCGCATTCGCTAACAACTTAATGGTAAACGAAAATTTAATATTTGTCTCAAAAGTTTAGTACGCAAGATATTTCAGTGAAATTTTTACACATTCTGAAGCACGATTTGAGAAATAATGCTGAATTATTAATTAAAAAATTAAATATTTTGAGTTATGACTCTATTGCAGCAAAGGCTCGATATGTATATCACCCTCTTTCTCCCTCTAAACACATATATCCCTCTAAACACATATATCGCCATATATACATGTTTCTTTCTTGATCTCCCTCTCTCTCTCTCTCCCTCTCTCTCTCTCTCTCTCTGACTCTCTGTCTCTCTCTCTCTTCTAGAACCAAATGGAAACGTCAAAATCAGTTGCGACTTGAACAGCTGCGTCATCAAGCTTCTATGGAAAAGGAATATGTAACAGAAAATGGTTCAGGCAACCCTTTGGGTTGTTGTCCACCCGGCTTAACATCGTTTAGCGCCTCGAATCCCTGTAATTTTCTAACATCGGCCGCAGCAGCAGCCATATTTCGTAATGTCGGTTATGTGCACGGTTGTCCGTTGTAAAAAAGTATAAAAAAATTTAAAAAAAAAAGTAGTTCATGTTGTTTTCTAATTTAATATACACGACAAAGTAGTTAATATTTGTTAAATAATTATTAAAAATAATAAGATTTTGTAAATATATTTGGTGAAAATTTAATTCACATTTAAGGCGCCATATTGTGCAATATACATTTTAATTTTAATTAATTGTAAAAATCTGAAAGACATTGTAATATAAAAGTAAATAAAAATTCACGGTATAAAAAAATATGTGTTAAAATTTTTACCAAAGTCCAGCTAATGGCTACATAACAGTCAGGTATGAGTGTAGACTCAGAGAGTTGAAGAATGCAACATTCTTTGAAAACATAGAAGAGCAAGTGCTGGAGAGAGAAATTCTTTTCATTGAAAATACCAAACTAAGCTGACTGGAAAGAAAAGTCGGTAATTTAAGAGACCGCTGTTTACAAAATGGACATCAGTATCGTATATGGCATACGAGTATTTTCAGATGAGTATGACGCATCGGCCACACTCAGGTTATTTGACAACTGATCACTCCTCTAGACTGAAACTTACGGTCAGGACTACTGGAACGATATCGATCGCTAGATTTTAAGACGTAAAAAAACTAATAACCGATTTTATTTAACTTGTTATTTCTTTACTGGCACAAAATCTAAACAAATAAATAAAATGCATGGTTAGAAGGTCGTAAATCAGGTGATTTTTGTTTAGAATTTTAGCGAGCGATCCACATAGTGGGGCGGGTCTGTTATAGTAACTCCGGCTCTAAGTAGACCCTTTAATTCATGGCGTCGACGTGTGTGCTGGTATGCATTTAGAACTCGTCCCTTGATGTAACGTCATCATATCTGGAATAATCTGGGTTGTAGGATTTGATAGATATCCACACGAATAAAATAATAATAAATCCACAATATTAAGATCGTCTGAGTAGATGCATATAGTGGTATTTATATTCACCTGACTGAGATCTTAAGCTAAGTAAACACATGGAAGCAGATAACTAAAGTAGTATTTAGGACATCTAAAAATAATCAAAACTCTCTAAGAAGAAGCAGAACAAATCTATTTTAAATACTGGTTGGCATTATTATGAAACATAACATGTCAAGACAGGCTATTGATAGAAAATAAGAGGGTTATGAATATAGAACAGTGGGCTGGTCATCTCTCGGTGTTCTTATTCGCAACTGTCTCTCTCTCTCTCTCTATCTCTGAGAAATCGTAGGATAAATCAAGTTTTAATCCTTGTCGGCAATGTTACGAAACATTATCATATAACGCAATTCTGAGGCAAGAATATCAATCGAGGTTTCGAAGCTGGCCAGCAAGTGTAGGCTATCTCTCAACTCGCTTATGGACAAATTTAGCGTGAGGCTATGTTGGGTAGTACACAATGGGTACCAGGACATTGCAATATTGAGGTAAACGAAATCGCTGATGAGCTGACAAGAATAGGGTCAGCATTAGATGTTGTGACAGGTCGGTTAAACCTCCAATCGGTTCCTACTAAAGGGAACTCAGTAATTGGGTAATTAGCAGAACTAACCATTCCTAGAGGAATAGAGAAGATTGTAGAGTCTCGAGGTCCGTATGGACAGAACTAGACTCAGGTAAATCTGATCTACTGCTGGGTATGAATATAAAGGTTTTGAGAGTCTTAGTAGGCGCCTTGGCATTCCGGATTTCTGTAGGATGTGTGGGGATGAAGAAGAGCCAGAAACTATAGAGCATATCATCTGTCATTGCAACGCCATAGGCAAAGATGGCGGAGCAGACGTTTCCATGAGGGCATTAGTGATATCGCGAAGTGCAAACTTGAGGGTATCAGGGGCTTTATCATGGGAATTAAATTGCTGAATGATGGATGTTAACGGCTCTTTGTTTCTGCTTGGACATTAAGGAGACTAATTAGTCAATAAATTATAAATGAAGGGAATCACAATGGATCTAATTGGGTCTCCGAGTGGATGTGTATTTCACACTACCCTTCCTAACCTAACCTAACCATATCAATCTTACAAAGCAGTTCCTTCTACAAATCCATTGAATACAACATCTAAGCTGCCATCTTAAACAACTTGAACCACATCCAAAACAACTCGGGCAAGATCGGCAAACTTACCAAGTCCGAATTAATGTAAGGCAACCATAAGTAACATGGCAACCATTTTGTGTAAATGACAAACAACACCCGCCGATTGCATACGATTCACTCCAGCCGACGAACCCTGCTCATTTTAGGATGAAGCGAACACTTAAGTTCTTAAATAATAGATAGAAAGAAAACATGATGGCGAGCTTACGCAACTGAAAGGAAACCCAATTTCTTGCTGGGATGTCTGAGAACAGGGCACGGAAAATATTGAATATAATTTTGTTACCTGCTTTTGTTTTCAGATGGAGATGCTGCCAAAAACAATTGATACTTGGCCGTCGGATTTCGTAAATAAGGCAGCAATTTGGATTTTTTTTTTTTTTTTTGTTAATTTTTATAAAGTCTCACTAAAATTGCTTCACTTTCTGGAAGTTTTATTGTTACGAGTCAAGACACCAAGAATGTATTCAGAAATCCAGACAGCCATTTTATATGAACGTTTCTGAGAAGAAGTGCACATTACTCTTTTAATAAATCCTTCAATAATAACAACCTTTCAAAGAGAGGAATATGGTATAGTCACGATCAGGGATCGAAGCCGATCGGCTCAAAGCCGGCTTGGAGACGCCACCGACGAAAATTCTTCAGCCGCAGCCGCCGCCGATACCACCGGCTCAAATCGGCTCACGGCTGAGCCGAAAATTTAAAAATTTTTTTTTTTAATGGGATGAAAACCTGTGTTGTTAACTGTGGTATTTGTTACAAGCTGGAATAAAATTTTATTTTTGTAAAATGGAGGCTTATTTTTGTTTTGCGTCATATAAAATATATTCCAGCCGTTTTTGAGTCGACTTTCAGCCGCCGCCGACGATTTATTTTTAAGCCGCCGCCGCCGACAATTCTTCGGCTTCAGGTCGACTTTAAGCCGCTGCCGGTAATTTTTTTCGCAGCCTCCGCCGCCGATGAAATACAGTCGGCTTCAATCCCTGGTCACGACTCCTATGCTACGATGTATCATTCATGTAAAAACGAACTTTGATTAAAGCATCCATTCCGAATGGTAGACTTTGTCATTTACGAATAGAAGCGCATCGAATGAAGTTCTTTTTTTCCGAAATCACAACTCAAATATAAACTCACTAAATTACTTCCTCTATAAATTATTTGTAAAAAATATCCACAATATTTGTTGAAAAATAACAACCTTTGCCACTTAGGTTTCAATTGCGATTAAAAAATTATTTCATCCGTTAACAAAAGTAAATTTTCTGTGCAACAAAATATGAAAATTATTAACCAAAATATTTTAGCATTCATTCTTACGCACACAAATACACAAACACACACACACATTTATGCAAATAAAAGGAATAGACCAACAAAAATTAAATTTGAAATATAAAAATCATAACTGAAACTCTTTACAATTTCTGAAGCTCTTCAAAATATAACAGAATTATACATCCATATAAATGAAGGTACATACTCGTACATGTATAAATATATACATATACTACTGCACTACAGAAGGGGAGAAAGCAACATTATTATCAATTTATATTGGGTAGGGTGGATAGACGAAGTGGAAAGTGATGTAAACGTTAAACGCAGTAAGGGGATCATAACAAAATGGAATAATGTAGCCAACCGGAAAACAAGCAACAAATTGAAAATAATATAATGAAAGAGAATTTTGTGGTAGCAGAGGGACGACGGAGGAAGGATAATAAATTTGTTTGTAATAAGGAGATACCAGATGGAATATTTGCTTTATTATTTTTAAGGTTGCATTAATTCTCAAGATAAGATGACTGGATTCTAAGGACCCTAGTTCAGTGTTAATTTTGGATATGTTAGCAGCGATAATCATACCATTCCTTTAGTTTTTGAAAAATGAGTTTTAGCTAAATCATTTAAAGATTTCGCAAGAAAGAGAATGTTACCATGACATCAGATCTACAGTTGCAAAATAAACCATGTAAAAAACTAATTAATGACACTGATTTTCTTTCTTTTTTCCCACAAAACAATCATCGAGATCATGCAGTTCACAGAGTTTTGGGCGGACCGCAAAGTTATACTTTCAACGATCTTTAAGCATTTTTATAATGAACCATCTTCTTATGAATTTTTCATTCTTTCCAAAGAAATAAGTATGCGATAACATTCCAGAGAATCGTAGGCCAATTACATTCTTTTTTGATATTCCGAACTTTTTTTTTTAATTAGGACCAGCACTCAGGGGATGACCCCTACGAATGCAAAGCATTGAGCCGGAACTAGGAAAATAGGTTTTGGGTAGGAGGATAAAGGGAGTAGTGTTTGTGCACATTCGATTTGAACCCTAACACACTGAAAGTGGCTGGAAAGACCTCTGCGGGGAGTTTTTTCCACATACGAACAGTGTGTTGTACGTGAAAAGTGACGGGATTCGGGAACAAGTTCCCTGATTTCATTAGAACACATTCCGTTGTAGTAGCGATAGAACAATGAAACACACCCAACATTGCGTCGATGCTCCAGTGAGTCAATAGAGTTGGCTACCCTACTGTCAGCGATAAGCTTCTTCGCCATATCTTGTACACGATCGAGTAACTTCAAAATAGTTTTTGAGGCAATTGAATGCTTCTTTTGAGACATGAAAAATGTGATCATTTCATCGACCATCACAATGAATTTTCATACCAAGAAGTTTCTGATTCCAAAGAGTTTCTGATTCCTCAATAGAGTGTCACAACTTTGAGTTGGCATAACTGCTTTCTTGAGCACCCACTTCACAGCTGATAGTTGCTTCTTGTAGTTTGCTTTGAAATTTCATTATGAATCACCATTACACCAGAGCAACCCGTGCAAATTGTTGAAATTTTTAATCAAAATAATTGTTCTATTCGTCAAACTCATCGTGCAGCACGTAATGGCCCAATTAAAGGTGTGATTTCACCCTATTAGATTATTTTCTTTGGGGTTATGTTAAGTCTTTTGTCTGTGTCTATAAACCACCTGGAAATCAACATTCGAAGAGTTATCGACGAAATACGGCCGCAAATGTTACAAAAAATTGTTAAAAATTGATATTCCAGATTGCGTCCTCTACGCGCCAGCCGTGGCGGGTCCTTCAGATTCCATCTAAAAAGCTCGAAGCTGTTTCTGGTATACTTTCCAGTTTTAATTCTTTCAAATGCCTTATTTGTTATTTTTCTATATGATTTTTTCGTCAAAACTCCAGCGATCGCAGTGTCGGTTAAGTCGCTGTATTAAATATCCGCGATAGGGCATTCGTCAGCTTTTAAACTTTTCCAAAATACTGTCGAGCAAATTTTGTATGCGATGGGTCCATTTCCTGACGGGATATTGATAGTATCGGTTACCAAGAGTTGCGCGACGTCTTCCTTTCACATCCTCAGAACAATGTCTGCATCTCTTCCCACGTTTCTTCCTTCATATTTGTTGATTTCGATTTTTTCACCCAATTTCTTTTTTGCAACCAATTAAACAGACATTACTCCTATTCACTTGATACTTCTCCTGCATACCATATGTTTCCACGGCCCGTATGTAGCACGATATCCAGTATTTTCCTCCGCACTAACGGCACTACAGTTTGCACATTTGACGAATTTTTTGGACGTGACTTTTGGTAACTAAGTAAAGATTTGGCTGCATACTCCATGCTTTACTATCACGACAAGGAGTGCTAGCTTGAAAAAAAAGATGACAATAGCTTCCTTTGCGTTCTTACTACGGACGTTCTTCCCAACATTTAATTGGATGTTACTCTTTGCCTCCTTAGATCAAAGGAATGGGAGGTACGCCGGATGTATGCCTTCCTTCAACCACAACATGATCAATATAATTCGTGGTTGATTCATCACAGGATAACCCTTAAAATGAATGTTTAATCACAATGTGGCAGCTAAATTCATGCTTCATGCTATGACAGCTCTAATAATATATATATCACTCTGTGAAGTATTGAAAAGACCATGCCCATTCCATCGTAATTTTGTGAGGCACAGTTAGCTTTGTACTTTTCAGAACATTAGTCCACTGGAAAACCTCACCCTTCTTGTACAATGTCCTAACATTTTCTACAGAAAGAGTGGCACCATGGTTGATAGGTAGCAATGTCAGCCTATTAGTGCAGACGTTTTCAGTTCGATTTTGGTCAAGACTGTATTTAAAAAAAATCAAAGCAATTGATAGTTTACACTCCAGTGGTTGTTGGAAAGATCTATTAAGGTGATAACAAGTGTTAAACGTTGTGCACTTGAGGTGATAGATGACCACCTAGTCATCTCGGGTGTTTTAGGGCAATTAAAAAAAAAATTTTGTCCAGCTCTATATGGTCCAATTTCAGATAATCTGGCAACTCACTTTTGTTCGCAATTTAAACTTTCAATCAAACAAATTGTATACAATTCTTCAATCTATTTACTTTTCTCTTATTTAATTTTTTAAACACCCAGCAAAAAATTGTTTAGTTATTTCCAATCAGATGGCAAAAGGATATGAAGGATATTTCTAGATTTTTAAAAGATTTCAATTCGAGTGGTACTTTATTTTATGTTTGTATAATCAAAACTCTATCAAATTATGAACCGATTTTCAAAATTCTTTTTTTGGTAAATCGGCGAAATTGCCCCGCTCGATGCGTCTTTCAAAATATTGTTTATTGCACAACTCCTTCATTTACTGAGCGATTTTCCAAATTCCGTATAATTGATTAATCGGATTTCCATGCAGGTTGGAGCCATTGACCATATTTTTATCGGGGCCAAGGTGTTCCCCGCCCCCGTCTACAAATATTTATAATCGCATAACTCTTCCATTTATGGACCGATTTTCAAAATTCTTGATCTTTTGTTTAAAAAGATTTGCTTGCAGTTAGGTATTATATTTTTTTTTTTGAAAATTGGGAAGCAATTTGTCTGCCCACCTGCACTGCATGCACTTTTTTTCTTTTTGCTGGGTATTCTCAATTGCATTTATTATGTACTACATAATAGTTTAGTTTACATCGGGTTTTTTTTATATCGCCCAATAATAAAATGCCGTGGTTGGTTTAAGTAGATATAAAGTTTCCTCATTTAAGCGTTTAATATAAATGCAACGAATAAGCAAGAAAAATATTACAAAACTCATTGCTACGAAAAAATATTTATTGTGGCATATACGGAGATAGAAATATGAAAAATAAAAAAATCTATTTATCTAGTACACAACGCTAATTAATGAATACTTCAACAAAAAAGACTTGAATAAATAAAATACTGACAGAAACTTGTAATAAAAAGCAAAAAAAAAAAAAATTATGAAAATTATAAATACAAAAAAAAAGGATATACGATAATGATGGAATTGAATCAAAGATGGAAAAATTGTATATTATAGAAGTAAATAAAAATTAACAATCATAAAATTTAGCATGAAATTGTAAAAATCATAAAATGGAAACATTAACAATATTAAAATACATACAGAAAAACTTAATTGAAAAACTCTTTCAATTAAATGCGAGGACAGAAACTTTGAGTGAAAGAGTAAAACATAATAAATTATTTACTACGTAAGTCGTAAAGGTATGTGCGTTAATGATGAGCTTAAGAACTGAAAAATGCCTCATAAAGAAAGATTTATATAATTCTTTATTTATAAAGTTTTTTTTCAAATATCTTTCAAGATCTACTGATGAGTTGGCATTAGCAACTAACAAAATGCAGCATATAGATTAGATAGCCCATAACAAATAAATTTAATTTTTTAAAACACAAATTCTTGAGAACTACTTGAATGAAGTGTTATATTAAAAAAAAATCAGACCTTATCACACTTGTCGTAGTCGAACTTTGACGACTCTAATGTAAAACTTTGCCACCATATTTTACAGCTTTCGTAACGACAACGTCACTCGTAATAAGGCCGAACATCTTAAGTTTGAAACGAATGATTCATATACATGAGTATTTTAAAGTGAATTTAAAGTCACACCCGCCCCTTTTCACACATTGTCATGTGGAATTACAATTTTCCGAAAGTTTTTTCACTATTCCCTATTCAAAATAAAATCTCTTTTTTATCTCTTTTCCCTTATTCCAAACGAACTTCAAAAATAGGAAATCTTTCCGCGAGAAAAAAGTTGCTATTCTTAATATGGAGAGAGAGGGAAAAATTCTTGCGAGCGATTTTTTCCGCAAACATTTTAAGGGATTTACTGCAAACATTATTAATGTAAATTAAAAAAAAATCTTAAAACATCACACACATTTTTATTTCTAATCAAAATCTTTAATTTTTATTAAATTTACGTTGCTGAACTCTTGCACTGCTATTCAATAAAATGTAAACATAAAACTGCTGATCTCTTTTTCCCTCTTTCTCCCTTATTTTATTATTGCACGGCTTTTTAGAGGTAGACGATTTTTTCCCGGGAAAAACTAATTCCCCTGAGCTCATTTCCGGGGAAAATTTCGAATTAAGCTGATAGTAAATAGGAAGAGGAAATCAGGCAAACATTACATGTGTTTCAAGTATTAAAAAATTAACCTATTTTGGGGATTTTTGAAAATTATTTGGGAATTTAGAGTTTCTCAGAAAAATGTTTATTTTTCATTATTTTGTGCATTAACTGAGACCTTTAATTTCACTAAGTATTAATTTAAGAAAAAAGGAAAGTCTTGTTCTACTGTATTTCGAAATTATAAAAAATAAGCAAAAAAATGCACTTAAAATCTTTAAAAAATGTTTAGAGAGTAAATGTTTTCATAATAATATTAAAAATAAAGTATTAAGGAGTGATAAAGTGTGCGTGGCAGCTCCCGTTTGTAGGAAAATATTTTGTTTTGAAATATTCTAAGAACTAGTACGATAAAACACGTGAGATTTGATAGAAATTGCTCCATTTTTGTTATCTATTGTTCAAAGAAAACAGTGATAATAAAATGAGTAAGCGTGGCAACTCCCCTCTAAAAAAAATATAGATTTTTATAATAGAGTTGAAGCTAAAGCAGCAAATTTGTAATGTCGTGTAATTCCACCCGAAAAAAGGACCCTAATTCGAGATTTGGATGTGACACCTTCCCACAAAGAGCAAATAAATTGAAAAAACTCATATAAGAATAAACTTGAAATTTAGTTTGAAGAACTCTGTAGATACTGTGAATTGTCTGCGAGAGAAATTTAAGATTGAATTGAAAAACGTAGGAGTGGCGCTTCTGTTATACAACAAACAAATATTTGTTTCGAAATGTTTACCAAACGAATACTGACAGAAGATCTTTCTAAAATCTTTACATTCTATTACTGTTGGTGGCAATCTAGAAGGACAATACGTTATAAAATTTTTGATGTGTCATTTCTTATATAGAAGCAAAATATACTTAAAAAAACAACTGCTTAAAATACGGATGGTATTAAGGGCCAATATTTGACTTGATATTTAATTATTTTTAAGTTGTAATTAAATACCAAATTGTGTTTTTGACTGCATATTTAAAAAAAGTACTTAATTAATAATTAAATGAACAACCTTGTGTTTTTAAATAAGATTTACGAATTTCCATATGTTTTTAATTGCTTGTTCTTCTTATATAAAATAAATCCAATAAAATATTTGTGGCTGCTGGCAAATTGCATAAAATTTTGTCTGGTTTTGTCGCTATTAACCTTTAATCATTTCGAAAGTTGCTTTTATTCTTTTAAAACATTTCCGCAGTTCTTAATTATTCTTATTTTTAGCTAAAATAAAAATATATTTCTTTTGGATTTTTCTTTATTTGTTCTAGTCAGCAGTTCTTTAGGGAAATTTTGTATTTTACATAGTGCTACCATATTTTCATCGTAATTAAATAAAAACTTTAATTACTCACTGAAAAAATGGAATCTTGTTATACAACATAAACTTAAATAAAAATTAACTAATTAAATACTTAAATATGAAGTCAAAAACTGGCCATAACTCCATAAACGACAATAAGTTGGAAAGAATTTTAGGAAATTAAAAATGCTATAAATCGATTGGCACTGTTACATATAAGAAAGATGGTGTGATGTTTGCGGAGCAAAATTGATCCACCTCGAGTGTGCTGCAATGGCACTCGAAAAAAATTTTTTTTGGATCGATCTAATTGAGGGTTGCTACGTGTTGCTGCCATATATTTCAATGATTACGAAGGAAATATCATTAGATTTTAAAAGTCTGGATTTTTTAAATTAACATTTCATTGGTACTTATACCAAATCATTAGTAGACTTCGTCATTCTTTTGAGGCTCGACCAGTAACCAAACACTCCTATCGAGGGCTCCGATAGCCCGACAGATGACCTGTGTGAAAGACGGTTTAGGAGACGATTTAATTGTCTAAATCATCTCCCCCCGGTGGGTAGATAGATTCATCTTGTTGATTGTTAACAACAAGATGCCCTCCGGGGTATAGGGTAATTGACTTTTACATACATAACCTTTTGTCGATTACCCATAAAACTAATATGCACTGCCCAATATCTGAATTAACAGAGCTACGGATGTGTATATATTTATCACAAAGGAAGTGGCATGCCACGTAAGTCTATTTAGAAGGTTAAAGGGCACCTAAGATCTAGCCCAGTAGTTAACTGGTGCCACGGGGACCGGCAAGCTTTCATGGAATATTGTCTATCGGGGGTAGCAGTGATGACCTACGTTGGTCACACGATTTGCGGTGTGAAGTACGAATGAGCCGCCGCATCTACCCCCTGGTGGCATGATTCCGTGGCCGGTTGTTGGTTGAGGTCTCTTTCGGGAGTACATGTGGTGGTTGTGGTTGTTACCAAAAGCTGGGAGAGGTGTTGGTTTAGAGGCTGATGCTTGTTCCGGTGCTTGCGCTGGTCGGACTTCGTGTCTACCAACGTGAAGCCTCTATATGCTGTTGTGAATCAACAGATAAAAGAGTTTAGGTAGCTCGAACACTTTAGCAAGCTGTTTAGACATGGTGGGCCTTGGCCATGTCTGAGAATTTGCTACCTGATGTTGTCCCCAAGGGGATGACAGTCTAAATCATCTTGGAGGAGGTTCGCGAACAGCATACTTTCTATTATCAACTTGGAACAGCACATGCTGTCGAACTTAGTCTTTGTTGTTTGTGAAGTCTTTTTCAGAAGTCCAGATGGTGTCGGTGGTTACTACCGAAATCACTGGGAAAGGTCAACACCTTTCCTTGATGCTAGACCGTTTTTATTGTCTGCTTGCACTTTAGGCAACCAATCCTCTGCATCCCATTCCTCATTTAGCAGAAGCTGTATTGGTGGGTGCATTGTTTTCGGCTGCTGGGAAGGACAGTTTAACTGTCGTCTATCTCTGTGAGTGTGTTTTGTTGAACTCCGCTACACTGCATATGCTGCTGAAGTGTTAAAGAGTATTCATAGATTAAACACTCTGACAAGATGCTTATGAATGGTGGGCGGTCTACGCACAATAAGTTGCAACCTTAGTGTTCCTTGCGAGTCACACTGGGGTGTCTTTGGGAAAACTTGGGTACTCAACTTTACTCGGTTCGGCCGCAAACCAGATACCGACGATAATCTTGAACATGACCAGTACCTCTTGAGCGAGGATATTCGTCAAAGTAAATACATTTTTTTATTTTAGATAATCCTAAAAGCTAAAGCAGATGTACCATGGATTTCCTCCAACTAATTTTTTATTGTCTTATGTGCTTCACTGTGACTTTGATTAAATATATGTTCGCTATCTGTAGTTTTCAAAATTTGTCACAGTCCTTACAATACAAATTATTTGTCTAATATTGATTTCTATTTAATAAATAAACTTTTAGCTTTATCAAATAAAAAAAAGTAAAACGTTTTTAATTGAAAAGAAAAATTAAAAGTTTAATTATGTTCCATTAGAAAAGAATGTTAAAACCGGTAAAATTCTAAACATCAATTTATTTTACACAAAAAAAAAACACACAGACAAACAGAGATAGCACACACAAAGAAATGAAAGTCATCATTATCATCATCATCGTCGTTAACGTCATACTGTCACGAGTTTATTTATGCCTCAAAGCATAAATACAATTTATAACATTTTTCCAAACGGAATAATAACAAAAAGAAAATATATATAAATTTAACTTTTTTTCTATTTTATTTGTATGTTTTGCATTCTTTTTTAACAAATAAATAATAAACGCCCGCCCTTTTTGTTCATCTCATTCACATGGAAATTTTTTCATAAAACCATCAAGCACTTGAAAAAGAGAACAAAAATGAAATCAAGTCCTTATTTTTACGTTTTATTTTATTATTTTTGTATTTTTTTTTTTTTTTCAAGTGGCAACATAAACCATTATCCTGTTATTTGGTGTTTTTTTTTTCAAAAAACAATTAGAACGTCTGAAAATATGCAAAGTTTATTTTTTTTTCACCACCATTCATTTTAAATAATAGAAGAAGAGAAAAAAAAAAACAACGCAACAAACCAACAATTTTCAAATATGAAACACTACTACACACACACATACACACATACTCGTATATACACAGTTACATAAAATATAAACAACTGTTATACTTTAAGCGAGTTTATTATTATAGTCGTATAAGAACGGAAGTCAAAAGCTTGTATAACACTAATGAGCAGATAATCGTCTTTGTTATAAATAATTGAAAGTTTGCCTTTAGGCGGGGGGTTAAACGAGAACAATAAACCAAATATAGATAGACACGCTGCGTAAAAAATATATATATAGTTTTAAGGACTCTTCAAAGGAACAATAAAGTACCACTAAAATATGTTATTCGTTTCTTTTGTTTTGTTTTTTTCTTTTTTTAGATAAACCAATTCAAAACACATTTGTGAACGTGGCCGGCCCACTAACTTTAAAAAAAAAGAAGTGGTTTTTAGGTGTGCGTGTGTGTGTGTATAATATAGAAATCAATTATAATTGATGGCTTTTCAAGTGCATTATCTCTCTATTGTTTCCTTCCTTTAGCAATAAAGAAGTATTATTTTGAAAAGAGCTGAGAAAATAAAAAAAAAAAAAATTGGAAACAATAAAGAAATAACAAAGATATTATTTCGAGCTCGTAGGTTAAAAAGGGTTTTAGGGGCTGTGCACATATTACGTAACGCTCCATGGGGAGGGGGGTTAAAGATTTGTTACGGATTGGAAATTTTGCACTGAAAAATTAGTAAAAAGCGTTACGAAAATATGTGCACAGCCCCTTAGTAGATCTCAATATAAAGAAAGTGTCCTGAGACGCATGGAATTCCAAGTATGTTTGGAAACAGGCGTACATGTACGTTAGGTAACGTTTTCAGCACATATTGGCGTCCTGATAAATAGACAATATTGTGAAATATTTCGAATAGAACGTTCCACCCAATCCAAGAAGGATTCTAATAATTTTGGTGTATGTGTTTTATGATCTCCCTTCCAGTAGGACGATTTATAACCATCTTGCTGCAGGTCTGCATTTGCATCTTGATAAATTCTTATACCTTGGTCCTGAGCTTTCTAGGGGAAGTTTTGATTGTGGTTTCAATCTCGATAGTTTTTTGATATATTTCCAGGATATACAGGACTTTCTAATGGCCCATAGGTTAGGTTAGGTTACATCTTAGGAAGTGATGCACGTAAGTCCTTTAATTAATTCCCTTTGTAATTAACCTATAGCAGACAAGGCAAAGTCAATTGGTTATTCAATATTCTGTAGATGCCTTGGGGTCGATTCAAACCATCCCAATTGTGTCAGAAAAGACGATAAGTTCATTAGCCCTATATTTGCCAGATTATCTAGGCGTGGCAGAGTGCTGGAGCCCAAGGTAGTAGTTCTTACGCTATTTAGCAACGGCTACAGTAGCTGTTGTAATTTAGACCCATCCTTTTGGCATGGGTTCCGATACACCAGTGCCCTGTGAACACTATTACCAATAGTCTTGTGCGACATTTACCAAGCCTGAGCAGATCTCGTGTACTGGTCAAGCTATAGTTCGGTCAAGTGGACCTGGCCACGCGACAGGTGCCTTTTTGTTCCCACCTCTGTTGAACAAGCTTGTATGACTCCTGCTGGATTAGTCGCTTGCAGTTATATAGAGGAATGCCTATCGAGACGCTCAAGGATGCGCCCTTTTTGGCAATTTCGTCCGCAATATCGTTGCCACTGCACTTTCAGTTCCCCAGTACCCAAACTATTGTTACTCTCCCGCTATCTGATTTAAAGATGCCCACCACCATGGACGTAGTGTACGTGTATATACCATTTATAGCAGCGATATCTTATAGTACCCAAACCATCTTGCCGCCCTAGTAACATTCATATACAGACAGCTAAAGACATACTCCTTTCTGACCCCACAGAAGCTAAGCAATTGATCTAGATTTGCTTCGGGATTCGCCCGTAATGATTGTGGTAGATATTCAATTAGGAACTGCTGCGCTAAAGAAAGAATTTTCTTTGAAATGGGTCGAAAAGTTCCCAAATCAAAGACCACTCAGGAGTGTAACCGGAATAAGAAATGTGGTATTTGTAAAAAATAATGAATTTCGGAAAAAAATTCACAAATTTCATTAAGTTGTATTTAATTTTAGTGGCAATAAAAAGTGGAAGGGATTTAATCAGACAGTTCAGGAACATAAAATACTAAATCACATCAAATAGACGTTTTAAGCTAGCTGATTATTCTGTTGATACTACGGGGCTATTCAGCATATGATTGCTCTACACCAGCATAAGATTAAATAGTTCATATCATGGCGACACAGAAGTTTATCAACATGCTTAGAAGGGTGAGTGGAAGTGAAGGTTTAAATTCACATGTTGTTAGGGGCATCCACTGCTTATGAGCTACTACAAGAATTTTTCACCCTAAGAGCCCAAGAGCCCAGAGGTTCAAAAGTTAGGTTTTTTTCTCATAAAACTTATTGAAAAAAGCACAGAGGAAGAACGATTCCGTGATAAGTGGTGGCTGTGGTTCAAATACAAATCGATGAAATGGGGAGTAGTCTTCCATAGAGGAGTTTGCACCAAACGTTCTATTATATTGCAAAAGAAATCTATCGATAGTTTTACAATGGGTCAGTTCCTCAGGAAGAAGGTATATACTGTCATTACCAGGAGTTTACGAAAATTCCAATCAGTGTCCATTTAGCACAATATTGTCTCTCCACACTCACACAGTTGTAATACCAACATGAGATAAGGTGAATCTTAAGCACATCTATGGGAGTTGTTATTAACGAGATCTCTTTAAACTAATTTAAGATCGATTCAGAATTACTGTAAGGTTCCTTTAATTTTTCTCATATTTTTTCCAAATGTTTTAAGGATTTGATTTATAAAAGGTGGGCAAATTTGAGGTTAGTCCACCTCTAGCACTTCGTCAGACGTCGGCTCTATTTCACAAAATTTTGAACCACATTTTGCAACAAAGCTTTTTTAAGCTCATTGAGAGACTTATGGTCAAACGCCTCGCCTTTATTTATGGGTTTAAATGATATTAAATAATTGGTGGCTCTCGATATTCTTGCATAAAAATTTAGTATCATCTGGAAATTATCTTAAAATAATGTTTGAAGATCCCAATAATATCCAAATCTATTATAATGCGACCGAAAATGGAGTAGAGGTCTGATGTATGGTCGGGTGATTTCATACTATTTTAGGCCAAACTGATGGCGTTGGTAAGAATCAAACTTGGTCATCGCTGGCAGTAAGTTATGAATCTCAATTGACCCACCGATGCCTCGATGTAACCAGGACTTTTTTTCCTGCTTTTTCATAACTACTGTGCAACTCTATTGTTTCAATAGTTCGTGGGCGCAATGAGATGTGGTTTTTGCTATTTCCTCATTAGGTGCAATGCGATGCGTATTATATATTTTATGCCACAAATCTCCAACTAATCAATGACACTCCCAATGATATTTAGTATAAAGACTAAAGAAACCTGCCATATATCATCTGATTAGTGAAGTTCAGAGTTATAGACCAGATTTCTTTTATTAAGACATACGATACATTCAAAGGAACTGCGTGCTGTTGTTTAATTTTTATAATTCCATAAACGAACCTAATTACACCATCACAAATAAAAGGTTAGTCGGAAATGATCAGAGATTTAATAACCAATACGTAGATAATTTCTGTTTTGCCTCTGTAACTGATAGGTATTTATGCGATCTTATTAGTCTAGAGAACACCAGTTCGTTTCCTGCCAAAGAGACTGGATGTTTGATATATTTACTGTCAAAAAGCTGCAAAACTATTTCTGATGTTACAACATGTTTCGCTTTATGACTTTATTATGTTTCCTCTCTTAATGTCTGAAAATCTTTTTGATGTCTTTTAATTGACTGTTAAATTTGTATTAACGAAGTCTAATTGCTAAATTGATAAAACATCAGTTTGTTTTTTTTTTCCCTAAAGACTTCTATATAAACTCTAACATTTATTTCCTGCAATCTCGGGATTTTTATCTTTTATCTGCCACATTTATTCAAATAAAATAAAATAATTTCATATTATTTCTATCGACAATTTGTTAGTTATTGTATATATGTTTTTATTTAACTATAATTACAACATCAAATATTCAAAACACAAGCATACAAATTAGTGAAAGAATACAGTGAAATAAAAAGGTCAAAGTGTGAGAGAATATGGTTGGGGATGCTTGTACAAATAATGCTGCCAATATCAAACCACAAATTATTTAAATTGTGACATAATAACGATAATAACAATAACAATAATAAAATGACACTTGTTTGGTTTGTTATTTAACTACTGCTGTTATACTGTTGTTGCAGTCATAAAAGTTCGTTTAAGTGTCAAAAAGGGGGAAATTGTTAACTTTATGCCTTAAGAGCTAAATACGAATATATAAAATTTTTACAAAACACCCTTGTTAAGCAGTAAGAAAGTTTTAAATAAAACTTCAATAAACGCTTAGCACAATGAGAGACAGTGTCATGACAAAAATGCCATACAGTTTGTTTATTAAATGTTTGCATAATTACTAAACATTGAAAGCTTTTCCAAATCAAACAGGAATTATAAGAAAAATGGATTGTGGTTTATTCATATACATATATGTTTAAATTTCGAAAACGGCTAGACCAAAATGAATAATTAATTAATTCTGTGGGTTTCTTCGCAAAAATATGTATAAATTTTTGAACATTTTGGCATCAATTTGTTACTGCATATTTTTGCATATTTTTTTCTGAGCGCTGCATGTAGAAGCAAATAATATAATTATACGTGTCAGAAGTTTTTAAGCATTTTGGCAACAATTTATTGGTGCATATTTTTGCATATTTTTTTCTGAGCAGTGCATGTACACGCAAATGATATATTTATACGTCTCGGAAGTTTTAAATTATTTTGCAATGAATTTTTTACTGCATATTTTTGCATATTTTTTTCTGAACACAAATGTAATATTTATAAGTTTTGAAAGTTTTTTAATAATTTGTGATAAATTTTATACGTTTCGGAAGTTTTTATGAATTTTGGCATAAATTTTTTAGTGAATTTTTTTCCTAAGCGCTGCATGTACACGCAAATGATATATTTATGCATCTCTGAAGTTTTTAAGCATTTTGGAATGAACTTTTTAGTGCATATTTTTCCCGAGCGCTGCATGTAGATGCAAATTATATATTTATACGTGTCAGAAGCTTTTAAGCATTTTGGCATGAATTTTTTAGTGCATATTTTTTACTCTTTAAAACATAACTTTGCATATTTCAAGATATATTTTCATGATTTTCTTCCATATTTAGATTTTTGTAATATTAATATTTACTTTTACAAAAAGGGACCAACAAAATCAGTTTTTCGACAAAATATATTAAAAGTTTTTTTTTTAATATTTTGAAATATTTTTAAAAATTGCAGACATTTCTTTGCTTTATTCCGAGACTATTGCCAAGTATAATAATATTGAATCCGTAAAATGGATCCATTTTTAGAGCATATTTTTGCTAACTGTACTATTTGCAGTATAATTTTGCATATTTGTTACTAAGGCGCATATTTAAAACATTTTTTTTTTTAGTTTTTCTTTTATATTAATATTTAATTTTACAGAAAGCTACCCAAGATATCAATTTTTTCGGTCAAATAATATTTACATTTTTTAGTTCTACTTTTTTTAATTTTTTTTTAATTTGAATTTTTTTGTAACTGCTTATATTGCTTTGAGGTAATTCACAAGTTTAAAAATTTTTAATTTATTGTTTTTAAAATTTTCATATTATTATTATTACGAATAAACGTAATTATTATTTGAACTTATTTATGATTTACATATGAAAAGTAATATTATCAGGCTCAAGTTCAGTTTTATTGAATTAATGAAAATTAAAAATTACTAAGAGTTTTTTTGTGTTGGAAAATATTATTATTTATATCCAATCAGTTTTTAGCAGAACGTATCAGTACTGATTTCAAGGCCGCTACACCTCTCATCAGCGTTCAATTGTCCATCTTTACAATTTTCGTAAAGTGGATACTAATTGAGAAGAATATCAACTATTTAACCAGTTTTCAACAGAAATAGAATATGAGAATTAATTTTTAATTCAATTTTTATCCTACAATGAAACAGTGCTGGTTAGTACGAAATTCCCTCATTACTGTTTGGAACTAATAATCAACACAAACTCATAGTCCGTTATCATCAAAGTATTCTACTTTGTATTTTAACGTTTTTGTTGTTTTTACTCTATATTAGGGAAATTCACATATTACTGTGACCCCTGTTATTAGGGTATTTAGGGTAACTCTTAGTAATTTTGAATTTTCATTAATTCAATAAAACTGAACTTGAGCCTGATAATATTACTTTTTAAAATTTTCTTTATTTGTTGCGGGTTAGCAATATCTAAAAGCATTTCGTTGGCTGTTATACCAACTCATCAGTAGATGTTTACCATTTATGTTGGAAAAGTTCCAAAGCTCATATAATTTTTAAATCATTTAATGGATCCATTTTTAGTGCATATATTTGCTTATTTTACGCTATGCAGCATAGTTTTGCTTATTACATTTAGGACATTTTTTACTCACAGCTTTAACAAACTTGTAATTAATTTTAGTGTTTTTTTTTTGTCAATAAAATCTAAACTTTTCAAAATATAAGATAATAATCGTGTTTTTGCGAATATTTAAACTATTTATGAGATTTTGCTGGATATGCTCATAAAACACAGTTGTGGGGCACATTTTCGTTTTTCCTGTTCATAGATTTATTGCTAAACAGATCCTATATATATATATATTTACTGCTACCTGGCAATAATATTATAATATTACCAACGGTGTGGTTTAAGGCCGTGCCGCACTATCCTACACAGATGCGCGATTTGCAAAATATGACATGTGGGCTAAAAATGTATGGTAGTGTGGACTAAAAATGCAACTGTGTGACAGATTTTTTGGCAAGTCGTGCGATTTGTAAAATTTTATGAAAATTTTCATAAAATGATAGTTTTCATGCGATCAGAGGAGTATTTATTCTCAACCAGATGTTTTGCAATCAGATTTGTATGATAGTGTGGCACCTACAACACCATTTTGAAACGATTTTTTAAAGTCGGACATATTTTTGCAAGCTTTTCCTGTGAATGAATCGTACGATTGTGTAGGATAGTGAAGCACGGCCTTTAATGGACACCAATCTAGTTTTGGCAGAGTTGCCATGATACCAAACTATTTATGGTATATTCTGCAATATGCAATAGAAAAAATCCGGGAAAGATCTGCTAGCGACACCATTTGACCCATTATTGCCTTGTAATTAATTTATAGTTTAAGTAAAACTATAAAAAATTATTTAATCGTGCCTCAACCACGAATAGAGTTTGTTATTTAAATTTGAAGTTAGTACACCCTACTCGTCTCCATCAAGCGACTTGGGAATATTTGCAGCCGCTGCTTTTTTACTTACCCCGAAAGGAAAAAATTTCTGATATTAAGTTTGCAAAATTAAATAGTAAACTGTGACAATACTGAATTTTTAACACTTTTTGTTAGAGCAAACATTTAATTGACAAACTGTACAAAGTGTGTTAGAAAGAGAGGAAGGGAGAGAGAGAGATAGGGATACATTGAGTTGATGTGAACAAAAAGATAAGGGTTGGGAAATTCTGATAAGCTAAAATTAAAATGTTTGACAAAAAAATTACCGTGATTGTTTGTTGATATAAAGATTAAATATTTTCTCTTGCCATTTCAACAACCTCTGCCTTTGTATTCAAATTAAGGAGTTTGGACGAACAGCAGATTTATGATAACAGGGCTCTGGATGTTGTAACAAATTTTGTAAATTTGCCAACAACAACAAAATTTAATGGTTAATTAACTATGAATTGTTATTATTTGCGTAACAAACAACATAGATAATATGATTAATGTATGTGCATACGAGTATTTATGTATATGCACTTCAACATTTCGCAGCCACTTATTGTTTGAGGTTAGATAAATTAAAAGAATGAGGTTAGATTGTAATTTCTATTCTGCTAACAAGTGAATCAAATATATTTTTTTATAGAATAGTTTATTATTTAAAAACATTTTTTTATGTAAAACATAAAAGCAAACTGCACATAATTATATTGTAAATGTTAAGTGATTTGATATGATGATCTTTTCCTTGAAAAGTTTTTCTTTCTTAAGTGGATTTCTTTGCAGTTGAAATATGTGAAAATCAAATAATCTCTTATTTACTTTTTATATGTCAGACTAAATAAAGAAATAAACTTTGTGACATCTTTTGTATTTATATTGTCATTAATTTTAATTACAACTTTATAAAATCATGTTGGGTGCAGCAAAACACAAAAGGCACACTGAAGCAATTGTATAAAATATATAAAAACACCCTACAAAATGCAGTTCGAGCAGATTACAGATTAACTTTGCGCCTAACCTGATGGTGACCACAGAAATTCTCTGGATAAAGCCAATTATCCTTTTTCCCAGAAAGCACAGTACCAAGGAGTGGTTAGTCACCGCGGCCTCTAACACTTTATAGTAAAAAAAGCTTCCAGCAAAAGGAACTACAAACAATAATGTAGCTGAGCGTCAAAAATTTTCGTTTCGTCTCTATGTTAAAGAGAGTTAAAGTTCCCTACCATTTACACACTATTGTATTGAATGGACATTCGATAAAGTATGTTCAGCCGTTCAAACCCTCTAACTTGTGGCTTTCAGAAAAGAAAACCACAAACGTCCGTTGCAGAAGGCTGAAATGCCACATACATAAGTACTCCAACGATCTCCACATCTTCTGTAGAAATAACTACCGAAATAAAATAAAAACATACTAAATGATATAAATATTTTATAATTTTATAATTTCGAAAGATTTCACTGTCCCTTTATGTTTCATCTATAGTTGGGATTAACAAATGCCTTTCTTAACATGAAAAATTTATCTCATTATTTATTCATATTTTTTCATTATTTTTATTTTATTTACTCTATTAAAACAAAAAAAAAATCCAAAAAACAGCAGCAAACATGTTTATGCAAATTTATGCAAGATTTTGCGTGCTACCTTTTGTATTCATTAGAAGTAAAATTGAAGATGACAAAAACAAAAAAAAAGCGTACAAAAAAAACACATTTTCTTCACTAACGAGCTAAAATATGATGTTTTATATGTGATGTTTTTGGGAAGGATGGGAGTGTAAAAAATCTTTGCTGACAGTTTAACGATTCTATTAAAAAGGAGGTGTTAAGTTGGAAATAGAGTTTTTGTGTTTTTTTTTTAGCTTATCTGCTACGAGTATTATGAAAAATAATTTTAAAAGGTTTCAGAAAACAATGGAATTAAAAAAACAAAACAATATTTTTGTTTTAGGAAAGTTTTAGAAAATTAATTTTGTACGGCAATTAGTTTTCTAAAACTGTTAAAAATTTAAACATTTTTTTTTTCTTTGTGAACAAAACTACAAATTTTTAATTCAATTCTTTTATAAAATAAAAATTGATTTTAATACAATTATAAAACTTATGTGATGATTAGTTTGAATGCTCTCTTTTTCTTGTGTTCCTTAATGAGCGTGGTATTACACTCTTCGATAGCGAGGGCCTTCACTTCATTATGCAAATGTTCCATAGCTGTCATGTTATACTTCTAAGGGCAACTTCGCAAGCAAGGTTTCTTTGATGACTATTATCCAAGTGCTTATTTGAGGCTACTGTTCTTCGGAATGGCATGTTGTGAGGACGCAGGAAATTTCAAATATTTCGGAATTCAGAGTCGGAATAAGGGTCTCCTCGTAATTAAATACAATATTTGCATTACCTGCTTTGTCCAGATTGAGAATGTTTAATGCGAGATTTTTAGGTTTCTCTAAAAGGAACACCTTGGACAGTCCACTCAAGGGTATGCATGTATAAGGCTGTATGTTACATCCTTACTATGTTTTAATTCAAATTGAACGGCACTGATAAAACAATTCCGGCTTGTCTTGCTTATTTAATTCAAAGCGGACATTATTATGTTGTTTCGAAACTCTAACCATAAATGCTTTTAGTCATATACATACTACATCATTACAAAGCCGTCTGTCTTCTTGGTTGAATACGTAACTTGAAACCCCAGATATTATTCGGAAAAAGTGACATAATTAAACTATCAAGCGTTTCGATAATTGAAGAGCCACGAGTAATGAGAGTTGAAAGGATCTGACATTGACTAGTTCGGGTGAGAGTGGCAATCAATATGGAATTAGAGAGACGTAGAATTCTATTAATATGCTACTCTTTGTCTTATGACGATCCTTCATGGAAGAACCAAACACAGTTTGGATATATTCCTACACTTTGGATTGGAATCTTAACCGATCTATCACTAAGTTCTTTATTTAATTCTGACCATTTTCCTGCCAGCTCATCAGCAGTTTCATTTCTCTCAACACTATATTTGTCCATAAGCAAATTGAGAGCTCGTTTACACTTGCTGACTAGCTTCGATATGACACTGCGTTTCTTCAAAGCTTTCAGCGCCACCTGACTGTCAACGTAGACTGTTACGTTTCCGCCTTCAATTACATTTTATGCTACCAGTTCCGTGGCCCTGAGGATCACTAGAAACTCGGACTGAAATACACTAAATTCATTTGGCAGTCTGAAAGACTTACGAAAGCCTGTTCCTAAAATAAATTCATGCCTATTTCCATTTTCGAACCGTCTGTAATGACTACGAAATGAGTAGTGAGGACGTCCTGCCAAAAAAAAAAAAAAAAATTTCGACAACATTGAAGTCTGTAAACCCAGGGGATATGAACTACTGCTTGCCAAAAACTAATCTCCATTATGAGGATCATCTGTGCATAAATTAATAGCAGCTCAGTTATATTTCGACATTTTGATGGATGTGCCGTGATAGTAATAATTCGTTGGTCATCTCGCTCAACTGGAGAAATAAAATAGGAAGTGTTCTATAATTTCCCATTTATCTGTATATGTAACAGTTGACAGTTAACGGCAGAATTAAATATTGATGTTTATCTCTTTTTCATGAGAGAAAGTAGTAAGTTCCGCGGTAGTTTTTGTATATCCGTCTTCTGTTTGTGACCTATTGAGTCTTGCATTAGTCCAGAGTATTCCTTGTTGTAGAATTTGGATATCTATTGGTGTTGCTGACTTGACTATCCTTGGTAGGATTGTAATGGGCTTCGATATATTTTCCTTGGCTCGTCCACCTGGTATATTGACAGCACTACATATCACACAAATATCGATCTCATGCAGTACAATCGGACAAATTATTATGGTATAGATCTATTAACACAATTGGCATTTGGAATTATATAACTGGGCGTAATGTAAACTAGCATTTTATAAACCACTTGAATTACCCCCTAGTCACATACATAGATTACTCACGCCACGATCTTTCTTCGAAAGGGGTGTTCTCACTCTCTTTGAGACAGGATCTTTCCAAACAATTAAAGATTTCCACGTTTACGCGAATAGCTTTGAAAGGAGCATTTGGCTGAGGTACTTATATTGAAGTATTCGGAATCAATAAGGTATTTAGACTCTTGAACGAGTGTAGAGTCCTTGAAGCAGATATATCTTCCTTCAAGAAAAGTTACACCACATATTAATCAGATGTATATCAATAGCAAGCAAGAGGCAATAGAGTCCATTTGAGGTGGGTACACCATATCTGATGTGCTTTGCAAATACCCCATAAAATGGAAGGAACGACTTGGCAAAGAGGGAAAATACCTTTTTCGAAATGTTGACATCGATTCTATGTGACCTCCCACTCTCATCTACTTGGAAACGTATTAATAATGTCCTTCTGCAATTGAATTATACCAAGGAAAGGTGTCAACCGAGCTACGTGCTTAATAGGGAAAACCCCCGAATATTTTATTGATACAAACACAACGAAGCAGTTGAGTCCTGTATTCTTTAAGGATGTAAATTCGGAGATCAACTGCAAATTTTGGTACCCTCCTAAGATGGCTGGATCTATCTTCCTTACTATCGTTATTTTACTTTTGCTGTCAGGAGAAGTAGGAAAAAGAAACTGGTTCTTATATTCTATCCCTATATTCTGCACTAGTAGATTATCGTCTCCTTTTTCTGTCTTTCTCTCTCTAAGCGCAAGATATTTCACTATTTTATTAAAAGCTCTGCTCTTTAGAAATGTGTTTTCGATTCCAAAGGAATAGTTTAAAATTATTACTTATCTGTAGATTTGGTACTTACGGTGACTCTGATCGACGCAGTGAGTTCATTATTTCTCTCTTCCTATCTTATACAGATGACACAAATTGATTTAATGCAAATCTGTACTACATTCATATCCCATTAGCAGCTGGGTGCAAGACGCGATTCTAAGCGTCAACTTTCCTCACGATTCAGTGGTCACCTCAATTCCTATTTTTCTCTATCTTTGAAGTTAGATTTAGTAACAAACTGCTTCTCCAAAATTATATCATATTTTTAATTTGAACAAAAAGAGAGAGTAACAAAAACATTTGCTGTTAAAACACTCTTTTTTCGTACACACATTTTTTTATGCACTTAAATAACTGCTCCTTTAATTCTATTTTTTTTTTTTTTTTTTGCATATTTTTCTTTCAAAAGTTGTGTTGTTTTCTTGTGTTGCACATTTTTTGTTATTTAGCATAAAGCCAAGGTATAAAAATAATAAAAAATAAAAAGTTGTAAAACGAAAAACTTTTTAATAAATTTTAATTATTCATGCACATGAAAAGATTATCAACTTTCGTATTTGGTTTGTCATAAGTATCATAAGTTGTGCATTTTATTTTTTAATTACTGTGAGGGTTATTTTTTAAACACAGCGAAAGAAAGAAGGAAAGCAGAGATAAATAAATACAACTGCGAGATGGCTTTTTAAGAATCTTATTTATTTTAATTGGTAAAAGATTTGCTGAGCTGTTAAACTAACATGAAATTCAGGTCAATTAAAAGTATGAATAAAGTTCGGGAGTTTTTTTAATAAGTATTACAATTGATTTATAGACGAGAAGGATGTAAGGGGGACTAATAAATCAGATTGAGAAGTTATTGAACCTTTTTATGGTGGTTCGAATTCTTCTGCACTTTTTCTATATAATCTCTAAAAGGAAAATTTAAAATTTCCGCTACTAATTTTAGACACTTCTATTATGTTCTAAGATGGAATTTCTTGTTCTACACTTTTCTGTCACTAAAACAATTATTTCACGCATCCTTTCTACTATTATTAATTGAGGCTAATGGATCAATCTTAACATTTGGTGTGGTACTCCGCGGCATAAAAAGTAATCATCTCAATTTTAATTTTTCAAATAGTTTGCTTTTAAACATCAACTATAATCTTGCAATGGCGTGGTGAATTTTGTACGAATTCTGGGGGGTTACTCTGTATTTCGATTCGAAAGCAAATGCATTCGAATTTCAATGTAAATAAGATATAAATTCGAACAGTTTTCCTTTCGAATCGAGTTAGAGAGCAACCCCCCTGAAAAAAACTGTTTTAGGAAAATTCTAAGAAAATTGGCGGAATGTCTGAGCAAATTGGAAACACAACATGCGAGAACGTGCCGATTTTTCTGATTTTTTTTCGCCCATTTAAGGTACATATTTATCTTGGAGAGATTCTTCTACATAATTTCCCATAGTTTATAAGTCACTCAAGAAATAAAGGGTATTTCTTATAGAGGTATATAACTTTGAAATGGAAAATAATAAATATAAATTTTGTTCAACTTGACATGAAATTTAGTTTATTCTGGCATTATAATTTAAATGTGACTTCTGGCTGGCTCAGATTTTCGCCAATAATGCGGCGAATGTTGTCCTCCAAGTGGTATACCAAATATAGGGGTTTGTAGAGGACCACTTCGTCCACAAAACCCAATGATTTTTTTCCGCCCACGTTGACTCCTTCCTAAAAAAAATGTAGTCATCCCTTAGAGAATCCATATTTCTAAAATTTTTCTAAATCGACTATATCTCGGTAAAACTCAAACTGTTAGATATACCAAATATAGGGGTTTGTAGAGGACCACTTCGTCCACAAAACCCAATGATTTTTTTCCGCCCACGTTGACTCCTTCCTAAAAAAAATACGTTTTTAGTGTACTCGCTATGATTTTTATATGTCTACAGAGCACTGTTAACCTGCTAACAGAGCTCTGTTAAGTTCAGTGGTTCATGTCTAGGGTTTTAAATTTTAAAATTTAACTTCACACACATATTTTAATGTGGTCTCTCTCTCTCTCTTTCAAGTAGGGTTTCAAATTAAAGTAAATGATGGAAAGCTATTACAGTGTTCACCTCCATGATCATACATAAGACAATTCCATCATTGAGATGGATTTTCGTTTTTCTTTGGTTCACAATTTTCTCCAAGATACTCTACATAGTGAAGACACCTTATTTAGTGATTTTGGGTTGAAATTTTTTCTAGCAAATTGTAACCTTTAAATACAGTATTAGTTACTGAACTCAATTTTATGATCGCTTCCTGTACAATAATTAACTATTATTACACTGGTAGTTTCTTAAGTTTGGGGAAGTCCATAGAGAAAAATATTGAAAAGACGATTCTTTTTCGAGTTAAAGGTATGGAATTCGATGTTTCTACTCAATAAAATGTTTCTACAGGAAACGCCTTAGTTGCAATGGACGTACGTTTACAGCTTGCATCATTACACGATAATATTTGAATATCACGATAGTAACTGACCTTCTTCTAGTGTTTGAGAGAGAGTACTGTAAGTCATAAAATTCCATATATTCATTTTCGTATTAAATGTTTAAGTGGAAAATCGTCAAATAAGGAGAAAGACAGTAAAATCTTTTTACATTTTACTAATATTTTCTTATTGCGCTGCGAGCAGTTATTGAGTACAAAAGTACATTGGTTTATTATTTATAATAATTCATTAGTTTAGTTTATATCATATCATATTCGCCAATTAAGATTACGTTTTGAACATTGTTTCGTTAATTTTCGATATTTACAAACTTTGTTCCATTCATTTTATTTAAAACGCATACCAAAATTCTTTTAATGGTGTCCATTACTTTTAGATTCAATCCTATTATATAAATTTTAACATTCGCAAGCATTGTTATCGTCTGAAAATCCTGTAAAATATTTTGCAAGAATTTTTCTAACATCAGGCATAAACAGAAAAATTCAATAATTCGTTTTTTGTTAAAATTTTAAAATTATTTTGATTCTCGATTTTTAGAAGAAACAATTTTAACAGTTACAAACAAGTTTGACTGCACATTTTTCTTAATTATTACCAAAACAAAGTAGAATTTTGATGCTTTTGAATGGGAAATAAAAACCTACAACGGATATTTCAATTAAACTGAATTTAAAAAAGAAAAATCTAACGGTTAAGCATTAATACTATTTTCTAACAATTGTACTTGCTTTAACCCGCCATTTTTTGTAAAACCATAATATTTAAAGCAAATTTTTGGTTTCTAATTTTCTTTTAACTACTGAACATTTTTCTGATTACCTTCTATTCATCCAATACATTATCCAGCCACTGTTGTATATCATCTGCTCCGGCTGAACTATCTGCTGCACTAATTTGAACGGGATTTAAAACAGGAGTATTTGCCACCGATTTAACACTGATATTGGACATTTGATCGGAAGTCATATTCAGTAATTCATCCAGTTCATCTGGAGCTCCTTCGGGAGATTTAGATTTTATTGTTTTTTGACTCCTGGCCGAATTTGTCTTTTGACTAGCAGATTTAATTTTAATTTTAGGATTTTCAATGTGCTCTTTTAGAACACTTTGATATAACTTTTCAGCTTGTTCTGCTTCTGTTTCCATGACCACCAACTGTTCCTTGCTAAACATAGTCGAGGCATAGTCCATGCGTTTGTAAAAGGGTACCGTTTGTAGGCCTACATTTAGAAGCTTCAAATTTAATGTAAAATATTCACTGGCTTCATGGTTATCAAGAAATTCCTCCGCTTCTCCTTGCTCCCACTGTTTCTCAGAGGAAAATTTAAAATGTCCCCCCATGGCTGTAGGTAACTGTGACATCATATGAAAGTCCCCCGCCTGCATTTGTTCGTTTTCTTCATTCTCAATCGGCAGGTCATGCATATCTACAGGATAGGTTTTTTTAGCATTTACATTTGGCCCACCTTTTATCCAATCATTTCTATCTACAAAACGTTCATCACTAGAATCTACAATATCCACATAACCACGCACAACTTCCATTTGTCCCGAAGAAGAGGAGGTGGCACAAAATTTGCTCTTATTACGATAATGTGTCTTCATTTTGTGACGCTTACTGATGCAGAAGAAAATATGTTATTTTTCTGTTATGCTTTTGAGTTTTAACTCATGAGTGGTGAGTACTTACTCTTTAGATCGATTATCCTTGCCCTCCATTACAAATTGGTTAGATTTTTTTGCATAAAATTCTTTAAATTAACACTTTTGTTTACACATCCGTTTATTTACTTAGCAACCGGCGATACTAATCAGCTGCACAAAATTTCCATTTGATGTTACCAGATGAAATTTAGAACGAAACGAGATGCCAGCTTGTTTGGAGAATTTGAATGGGGAAGGGCAGCAAACTTTTGTTGGGATTTTTTGAAGTAGAACAGAATTCTATCTGATATATTTTGGACATAATAGCACAGATGTATCGGATAGACAATTGGCATTAGACAATAGGAGGGCAAACATAACCTTTACTAGATTTAAGTTTCATGGGTCATTATGGAGTATTAAATTAATGTATGACATAAATGTAAACATTTTAGCGGCGTAATTTATTATTTAACGACCTGGTGTTTTCCGTTGTCACTTTATTTACGGCAACCCTAAAATTCTGCGATATCTGACAAACGTGTTTGGATTTCACTTTTCCCACAACAAAAGAACATATTGTGAAATTTTTAGTAAAAATCCAGAAATACCTTTAAAAATAATGCCAAATTTTACTTGCATCAATTGCAGCGTAGAATTTGCTTCACCAGATATTCAACGTGAACATTACAAAACCGATTGGCATCGGTATAATCTAAAGCGTCGTGTAGCTGAACTACCACCAGTAACTGCGGAGGACTTCCAGGCCCGTGTTATACAAATCCGAAAAGATGAAGCCAACGCTAATGAGGAGAGACAGATGAGTTTATACTGCAACGCCTGTCACAAGCAGTTTGGTACACAAAAAACTCATGACAATCATTTAAATAGCAAGAAACATAAAGATAATTTGCTAAAGTTTGAAAGAGAAAATCAGTTGGAAAACAAGGAAATTACTACAAAATCTGTAATACAGCCCAAACAGCATCCGGCTATAGCGGCAGCTGCGCAAGGTAAAGGTAAATATGCTTTGCAACAAGTCACTCAAATTGAGGAAACAGAGGCAGACGACGTTGATGATGATGATGACTACGAAGATGTTGAAGAAGAGCTGGTAGATCCGGATGAATTAGATGAGCTGCCTGAAAATCCTTTGACCGACAAAGATTGTTTGTTTTGTGTTCATAAAGCTGAAGATATAATGGATAATTTAAAACACATGTCCGTTGCACATTCATTTTTCATACCGGATCTAGAATATTGCACTGATTTGGAGGGTCTTCTTAATTACTTGGGTGAAAAGGTTGCAATATACTTTATGTGTCTGTGGTGTAATGACAAAGGAAAGACATTTTATACTTTTGATGCTGTCAGAAAACATATGCTGGATAAAGGTCACTGTCAAATGTTGCATGAAGGTGTGGCTTTGGCTGAATATTCTGATTACTATGATTACAGTTCCAGTTATCCGGATCATGTAAATTTCCATTAAAGTTTTTCAAAGTTAATTGTGGGGGGCTTTTTTTAACAATTTTATTTGCATTTCAGAAAGAAGACATGGATATAGACGAAGAAATTGTACCAGATCTTTTGGGTGGCGATGAATATCAATTGGTTTTACCTTCAGGCGCTGTTATAGGTCACCGTTCCTTGATGCGTTACTATAAGCAACGTTTAAATCCAAATCGTGCGTTGGTACCCAAAAAATCTAATCGCAAACTTCATCATCTTTTAAGTACGTATCGTGCTTTGGGCTGGAGTGCTAATGACCAACATGCTGCCGCTCGTAGAGCTCGTGATATACATGTAATGAAACGCGCACAAGCTAAATGGCAGATGAAATTAGGATGTCGCGCCAACAAGCTGCAACATCACTATCGCGAACAAGTTCTGTTTTAAGCTGATACGCTGTGTAACAACGACTTCTAGTAGTGGAGTTATTACAAGATACGCGTTAGTTAGAAATTATTTGTTAATGTATAAAGTGTATTACGAAAATATAAATAAATTTATCTTACAAGTGACATTCAAAAAAACTGAACTTCTACAACGATAGACAATCAATTTGTTCTTAATAAATTCCATACTAACCAATTATCGTAGTGAAAGAGAGTAAGAACTTTAACAAATTATTTTTAGTAAAATTGAATACAAATTTCATAACAAAATTATGTTTATTAATTGATATTTCTATCCAGCCTGGATAGATGAATTTTAAATACCAGCAAATGAATTTTCCTCGAAAAAAAGTTATTGTTTTAAAAAAGTGGACAACAAAAAAATATTTGTTTCGAATAACCATTTGTTGTTACAAATGTATTTCCAATCGAAAGCAACTGCTTTCCAATTATGGAATAGGAATTCGAACAGTTTTTTCTCCTAATCGAAATTTTTATAAAACACAATAAAAAGGAAATTAATTTCTAAAACGAATCAATTTTAAAAGTATTAAAAACAATTCTCATTATTTTTGCAATAAAATTCCGTTTTATAAAGGAAACCTTTTTATAATATTTGTGATTAAATAATTTTCAATAAACAAATATTAAAATGTATGTACCTTGAGCCTTGCGCCGTATTATAGATTGATTAAATCACCACTTTCGTTTCGATATGGTGCGTTTACAATCATTTCAGCGATCGATTGTTTAAAAAAAGTGTTTGAAATGAGATGTTGCGTTTACAATCATTTCTGGTTGTTGAACAAAAACCTTTGGATCACAAAACTCAGAGCAAATGATGGGATACACTTGAAAGTTTTATATCCGTTGTAGATCACTGATACGTAGTACATAACAGATCTATTGAGTAAGTGAAACATAATCGGACCTAGAAATATTTCGCACATTTTTCGTAATTTCTTTATTTATTTTTTTTCTCAAAACAAACTCCTTGAGATTCGAGTATTATATTGCAGATCTGTGCAAAAAAAAATTGATTCTTTTTATTATATATATAAAATTTAGATTTATTTAAATTTTAGGATCAAGTTATATAGCTAAACCTTTTTGAACTTAACTACAAGGATATTTATTTTAAATTAAATTTAAATTCAAAAGTACAATTTTTTTTCAGAATAAATCAAACCAAAAAAAATTAAACAAAAATGAAAAGAAAGATTTAAAAACTGTTGAATTCTTTTAAATCAGGCAGATTTTTGTATTTTATGATCATTTTTTAATGTACAATTTTTACATTAAACATTAAATTAAATAAAACAAGGCGAGGAAAAAAGTGTGTATGCATGGGTGTTTGTGTGTGTGTATAAAAAAATATTAACTAAAAAAATTAAATAAGTTATGAAAAAAATATATAAATTTTGCTATTGTTTTGTTGTGTATATTTTTATTTTTGTTTAAATTAACCAAATATTTAGGTATGTTTGTATGTATGTATAACTATTGAGTCATATTTTATTATTATAGTTAAATAATTAGTTTTACTTTAAATTAGGCTTAAATAAACAATAAAATTATATGGTTTTTTATTTTAAAATTTAAAATTAAAGTAGCACTTTATGTATACTTTTTCTACAGCTAAGCTTTTGTTTTTTTTTTATCAATTATTTATAATGATTAGCGTACTTTATATAATTATTTACTATTATCGTTTTTAATTATGTACCTATTTGAAGCTGTTGGTTAAAAACAAGAATTTTATATTGAGGAAAAATTTTAGCAGAGTTTGTATTTAGAATATTCACAGAAGATCAGTAAAAAATATGGTAAACTATGTAAGTATATTTTACAACTATGAATCATTTTAAAATTTAATGAATCCGTTTATTTATTCTATTTGATTTGTTTTTCAGTATTAAAAATTGAAAAAAACAACTATGGACGGAAGCAAAAACCGTTTTATTAAAATGAAATTACCAATGGAAAGTAAATCGAATCAAAATTAATTGAATATGAAACAAACAGTTGGACTAGCTAAATTAAATTTTCAAGCTTGGACCAATTAGCTTAATTGTCTAAGCTTTTTACATTTTTCTTTTTCATATGTATATAGAGTTGAAATTAACAGCAAATTTGTCGCAATGAAAATGGTTCAATGCTGGAAAAATTATGTATATTCTTGTGAAAATTTTCTAAAACTATCAGCCATGTCACAGAGATTTATTCCGTTCCGAAACAGAATTTAATCCGTATTTTGATTCTTAAAAAACAGAGAAAAAAATGAATTTTTCAAATGAAATCATTTTTAAATTTACAAACAGAAAAATTTTATTTATCTAAGAGTGGTTTTATTCCGAAAGCTATTTTCGTTAATCGCTTTTTGAAGAAAGAAAATACAAATTGAATTCCGTTTCCGAACGAAATAGATATCTGTGACATGGCGGTATATTTCGATGCTACCAAGGCGAAGTTTTATTAGTTGGCCTCGAATTCACTTCTATATTTTAAGCGTCAAAAGAATTGAGTGCCCTCATATCAAATTCGCCTCGGGTTTCCTGTTCTTCTTGTTAATCTGTACATACATACATACATATATTTACCACCGGGGTGCTACGATGTAATTCGAATCGAAAGAAAAGTCCTGATGTACCAGCATGTGACTCAAAAAAAAAAAAATTTTACCTTTTTGATTCGTCACTTCCCAAATCAACAAATCGGAAGATGCTGATTTAACCTTAACTTAGATGCGATTTAACATGTTCTTTTTTTTTTTTTTTTGTCATTCGAAACACTTAAGATTACTAATACGAGTGATTTTCTTTTCGAATGAAAATACATATGTCTGTACATACATAAATCACATAACACACAATAGCTCTGTTTCTTTACTTTTCTGGTAAAGTTCGGTAAAATGAGCGTAAACTATAATTCCTCTCACTTAGAGACAAAAATGCACAAAAAAAAAGTACGGGAACGCATAAAACCAAATCCACACAAAAACATAAATGTGAAAATAAGGCCAAGGTCGTATCCAAAAAGTTTCGGCCGTAAAAAGTACTGAGATCAAAATAAGGACCAAGTTCTTGATAGGTACAATTCCATCTCATTTCTAGGCAACCTGTAAGCTTGGCAAGGGGAACCGTAGTCCGCCAGGTGGAAAGTACCCGTTTAAAAATTATGTTTGTTTGTTTGTTTCTCATCAGGACCTACCTGTGTACCAAACTTAAGCTTTCTAGCTCTACTGGAAGTGCTCCATACCAATAAGCGGCACCCTAGTCCCCCCGGGTGGAAAGTGCCCGTTTTCAGATTTTTCTGCTTATTTTTTACCAAGACCTACCTGTGTACAAAGTTTCAGCTCTCTAGCTTTACTGGAAGTGTCCAATAATATTGATGAGTCAGTGAGTCAATGAGTAAATTAGTGAATATTAGAGTTTTCAATTATTCGCCTTTCAAAAATTCTTGGAAAAATATTGTAAAAAATATGTACTAAAATATGGACTTTTCACACCTTAATATCTCGGGAAGCTTTTATAGCTCTGAGGTCACCTCTGCGGGGAGACCTTATGTTTCAAGTCTCATTTTATTATGATCAGAGGAAGCAAAGTTATGAGGGGGGTAAAAACAGCTCGAATGGTTTCGTGTAAATATACACACTGTATGGCCGAACTTGTATTAGTATTTCACTTTTTAAGAGATTTTAGTTAGTACACACATATGTACATATGTATGTTTGTACCTCCAAACATACATACATATTTTGCTTTGCATTTCGCAAAAGTAACAATTATTTCATCATTATTCTTGTTAGGTAAAATTCAAATTTCTTATTTGTTATTGCTTATTTCATAAACAGCTAATCAATCAGCTTGCACAAACTAGCCCGAAGAAATAGTACGGGCAGTTTCGTGCAAGAAGAAGAAGCACATTGCTCCCTCAAAATCACTCTCATTTGCCAAATTTTAGAGTACGGGAACGCTTTTTGTGCAAAATTGGGATCCCGCTGGATCCTAATGTTGAGTAAAGAAACAGACCTAAGGATGTATAATGATTTACATATGTATGTTCATACTTATGTATATATACAATGTAACTAAAGCGAACGGAATGTAAAAAATACTTACATATGTATGTATGTATGTACATACATACTTATGTACTTTTTGTGTTGCTTGCGACTGGTGAAAATAGTTGCAAAAAATTTTATAAAATTTGTTAAAAACATATTATTATTACACTTTCATTGCAATATTACTTTACTGTCTTACAATTTTATTTATTATTTATACAGATATTCAATAAATTTTCGAAAAAAAAAAACACAAAACACACATACAAAAGCACAGTATTTTTGTTTTCTTTACCGTTATTTTAACCAAGATAAAATCAGCTCAACAACAAAACTAACATGAGTAACTGTGGCCACCCTGTTAAAATACTTTCCTAATATTAAGTTCAGTAAAAGGCGAATTGAATTTATGTTGTTTGAGAAATTTCGTACTATTTATCTAAATGTGTTTCATGATTTTTTTTAATGCTAAATTATTAGAAAGTATTAATATTTAAGAAATTTAATATGAAGTATTTAGTGTAGCAGTGGGCTACAAAGCCTTTCAACTTTGTAAAATAGGCTTTCTTTCAATTTTTTTCCTTACGCCGTTCATCAACAAACTTAAAATTCAGGACTGAAAATAAGTATATGTATACACACATTCATATGTAAGTACATATACATACATATATGCACTAATTCACATACAGTCCACCATCTTATCAGAGGTCATTAATACTTTTAACGAAAATACATCCTTGTTATAATTGCTATTAAGAAGTTATGTATGTATGTATGTACAATGTCGTCGCTTTATTTGGCTCCAAAATATTCAGGATTTAAAATTCACCTGAAATGTCTTCTGTTTCCATAAAATTGTGATCGCCCAATGTCTGTTGCTGTTGTTGTTGTGTCAGTGTACTATTTTCGAATTTTGTTTATAATTTGTTTTCATGAACAATATTTCACGCGTCCAAAAATTTTCGCCTCTTATTCCCCGTAAAGTTGATTTACACACCTCTATTATGGTTTGAAACTGCTTAAGGGACTTTGCACATATTACGTAACGCTCCAAAAGGAGAAAATTTCGCACTGAAAAATGTGTAAAAAACGTAAGAGGGGGGTGCGGGTTATGAAATCTTCGAAAACAGCGTTACATAATATGTGAATGGCTCCTAACCAGAGAAGTACACTCACTATGAAACTAAACTTTTTTCAAATCAAAAATATTTGCTTAACGTACATTAATTATTAGGTGTGTTCGTCGTACATTACAGCGGGCTATAAATTTTGCCCAGCTTATCTTGTATTGAAAATTGGTTAAATTGTATAAATGTGAACGAGTTTTAATTCGGACTTTAATTCTTGTTAATGATGGGTAGCAAATTTTAAAGAAACCAAATTTGCTGTTAACTTTCAATATTCAAATATTTTATACTGGTTTATGTAAAGCAGCTTGTTTTATGGACAAAAAAATCTAATATGTACATACACATTAACAAACATATGTACATATATACTTAAAGATATACAAATGTACGTTGGTTGCAATTTATATATTATAATATATGTATGTTTATACATACATATACAGTTTCTACAATATTAATTAATTTTCTATTAAACAATAGATATTGTTTTAAATTAATTATGAAAAATATTTAAAATAAAAATTAAATACAAAATATATTGTACTACATAGTACACACATACATACATATGTATATAAATAATTACTATAAAAATTTATATGTTTAAAAACAAAGAAGAGAAGCAGAAGCAGTTTAGAGCCAGAAAATATTTAAGAATAAAAAAGAGCTGTTTCGAACAGAAAACAAAAATGGAAAATCCAAAAGAAGCTCCCTAATGAATAACTACAGGACTTTGTTGAACACATACGCCTACCATGGGCGAAGAGGCATCTCCGCTGCCAGCGCCACTGTTGTTGCCAGCACTAGAAGAATTCGAATTATTATTAGAACTAACAGGCAGTAGCCGATCCGCGCCGGCACCACCACCACCCGCAAGCCTTTGAGAATGTTGTAATTGATGATGTTGTGTCTGATGTTGCATTAAATGTTGTTGCTGTAAATGAGCGGGAGCATTTGCCATGGGATCATTAATTTGATTGGTCATGCTTATGCCGGCCAACATGTGTGATGGTGGCGGTGGTGGTGGCATGCCAAAGACATGATTGGGCGGCGCAATCGTGGGCCAAGCTGAATATGAGGCAGGTCCGGTAGCTGAGCCAGCTGTAGAGGCAGTTATAACACTAGAATCGGTCATCATAAGATGCGAGGCTGCCGCTGACAGCGGATGATGTACCAAATCTAGAGGCAGTGAAGCAGGGGCGTAGTTGTGATGATGTATTAAACCACCACCACCACCACTCATAATATTCGCTGAAGACGTGGTTGTCGGTGTTAATTGATTTTTGTTTTGTAAATGATTAAAACCTCCTCCCGAACTACTGGCCGAATTTTGTCGTATACGCGATGAATTTAACGAATTCGTGCTACCGGAGGTAGTCGACGATACTCCACCCCCTTGAAGATTCTGTCTGTCAATGCCAAAACGTTGCGGCTGCTGCTGCTGAAGCTGTTGTTGTTGCTGATGGTGCAGTAGTAAAGGTGGCGGTGGGGGTGGCATTTGTTGTGATGCCAAGGGTGGATCACAATCCATGGCCAGAGGATAATTATTACTACTTACACTGTTCGACTGTTGTGTGGTACTGCTACAGCTGCTATTTGAGCCTGGTGACAACAAACCCTGCAGAGACTGTTGGGCAGCCAGTAATTGCTGCTGCTGCTGTTGTTGTTCGTATAAAGATTTCATCATTAAGCCGCTTTGATCGAAATTCTGAGGTCCCACAGCACCACCGCCACGCGCAGAACGCAATATGTTTGTGGAGCCTGCTGATCCCAAACTATTTAAACTGTTCGGCTGCTGCTGACTTGAGGGATGTATTAAGAGTCCTATGAATGCAGGGAGAGAAATCAAGAGGATGAAATACTATTAGAGAATTAAAAATATGCAAACACAGAATGTACGAGTATTTAAATACATTAAGAATTTAAATCAGCCCAAGGCAAAGTCGGCTTGAAGCCGCCCCTACACTTACAATTTAATTGTATTTACAATATATTGGCAAAACATAAAGGTAACAAAAACAATATTTTTGGTTTAAAATGCCTTTCAAGCAACAAATTTACATAGAAACCATTTTTAAACGCACAAAATTGGACGTTCTTTACGCCACCTAGTATTGAATTCTACTCTTATTCCATCGCTGTACACTTTTTTTTTTAAATTTAAAATTTTAGCACTAATTCCCAACAAAATGTTTGGGGCGAAAAACTCGCTAATATTTTGCGCTCTCTCTCATTTGGTACCTAATTTTTTGCCGGGAAAAGGTTTCTCATTTTCGAAGTTTGTTTAGAATAAGAGAAAAGGTGAAAATTTCCCCGTTGAAATTTAGAATAGCGAAATAGCGAGTAGTAGGGAAAATTCGCGGGGACTATATGGTGAAGATCAAATGAGATAATTTATGGAATGGTAAGTTTTAGATCCAAGCCTAGGCAGTGAAAGGCATTTCTTATATTTTCTCATTCCCCAGTCATAAGAATAAGGAATTTTCTACACGTCATTTCGTGATCCGTTCAGTTTGTTAGGGGCAAATAATCCCACACACACGCTCACACACACACAGAAGGGGTTGAGAGATTTTGAAGTAAATAGTATGCTTTTTAACTGACTGGAGGTCAAGAAAGAGAAAACGAGAGAGATTTTTTAACATGGCTGACAATGAATATGAATACAAATAAGAGATTTTAAGAGAATGAGAATTAGTAAAAGGACTTTTGATTGAGGGATGGAATTCTTCAGTGAAAAAAGAATAGTTTTTTTTTTTTTTTTTTGGTTGATTATATCATAAATTTTTTATTAATTTTTTTTTATTTTCTTGCTTATTCTTTTTTTCTTTCTTTTTCTTTATAATCATTATTATTTGTTTATTTATTTTTTTGTTGTTGTTTTTGTATTTAATAATAATTACGAAATATTAACTTAAAGTTAAATGAAATATGTTTTAATAATTATTATTTTAATTTAATATTATTTTTATTTAATATTATTTTTAATGCTTTTGTCTTCGTTTTATTTTATGGTTGTTGAGATGAAGTTGTGTCATTTTTTCTGTTGTTAATTTTATTAATTTTACTTTTTACTTAATTTATAAATGGCTTACAATTGTATAACATTTCCTTTTTTTTTTTTTGTTGCTTTATTTGTAAGTGTGTGTGTGTTTTTCTTTCATGTAATTACGTTGTTTTCATTATTATTAATTTTATTATTATTAGATATTTGTTTTTATGTTTTATTTCATAGGTAGAAAAAAATTAAGAATATTTTTTTTGGTTTTGTGGCAAAAAATCGTAAAAATCAAATGTTTTTCAGTTCTTATTTTTAAATTTAAATCAAACTGCTTTCTTTCATTCTTTCGCAATAAGTTTCTTTTGTGTTTTCAAGTTTTTGTAAATAAATATTTCTTTTTTTTTTTCTTACTACATTTTTTTTTAGCTGGTTTTTCTAATATTTGTTTTCAATTCTTTTACGTTTCTAAGGTTTCAAGTTTGTATTTTAATTCACTATTTTCATTTCAATACTGTTCGGGTGTGTGTGTGTGTGTGATTTTTTTTATAAATAAATTCGAAATCAAATTTCTTCTTAATATTTAATACAAACTTTTGTTTTTTATTGATGTTTTCAATATATATGTTCGAAAATTTTTGTTTGCATTTAGAGTGACCGACAGTAAATGAATTTAAAATAGTTTTTCTTAACAAAAAATGAGATAGTCTGATAAATTAACTGAGTATTTGAAAAAAAAAAATTATTTATTGTTGGTTATAACCTGGTGTACATGGATGGCTGCATTTCGTTGGAGCTCTAATTGCCAACTCATCAGTAAATATAACTTTAACTAGCTTGCTTGACCGCTCGTACATATATATACATAAGTACATACATACACATACAAATTGTCAAAGCCGATATGAAAATTATATAAATAAAAGCACAGCAATTTCAAAAAGCTCAACAAACAAATAGATTCATAACGAATCTACACTATTTTTGTTGAGTTTTATAAAATTTGGAAAATTTAAAAGATATCTGCATGGTTAAGAAAAGTAGGCAAATTTTTACGAAAAAAAAACGTATTAAAAACCAAACAAAATTTTATAGAAATTTCTGTAGGGCACACTTTAACGAAAACTTTATTAGAATCTAAAAAAAATATCATAAATAAATAAGTTTGCATGCTAAAAAGCAAGCAATACTTTATGCAAAAAAAATCTTATTAAAAAAACATTTTATAAAATACCCAATTTTAGTTTTTGAAAAATAGTGCGCAAGATACTTGCGGGACATATAAAGAATATGGGTTTGTACCCATCATGTAGAGCCAAACTTTTGTATAACTTTTCGTGGTGCGAAATCACGAAATATTTAGACTGTTGCAGTGTAATAAAAAGTAAAGAAAAATATCATAGATATTTTTGCAAGCTAAAAAGTAGACAGCAAAATGTATAGCAAAATTTTTTTAAAATAGAGTTAAGCAAGTGAGAACGGAATGCTTAGCGAAAATAAAATAGAAAATCGAATATATACATAACTATAACGGATATAATCGCTAAAACAAGTATTAAAACCGAAAAAATTACTAAAAAAAAAACGCTAAAACGGAGAAATATATTAAAAAGAACTTATTTCGAGCGAAAAAACTGCCAAAACCGAAGGAAAATGTTAAATGAAAATAAAATTGCTAACCTGAAAAATCGGAAAATACTGTGAAGCAGAAAGAAATCGTCACATAAAAAAAAAAAAAAATGTCCAGACAGAAATTCTGAAAAAGACCAACTTACAAAACTGGAACAATTTTGCCAAAACGAAAAAAATCATTACAAGAAGAGAGAATCTTCAGCTTAAACAAAATGAATACCTTTTGCAACCGGAAAAATATCATCAAAACGACAATCAGTCGCGAAATCTAAAAACTGAATCTCCATAACGGCAAAAAAGAAACAAAACCATATATAAAAAATAAACGCTAACCGGACGCAAGAAAGAGTCTCTACAGCGTTAAATAAAATCGCTGAAATAAAAATAGTACTAAAAAGTACTAAAAAAAACGCCAAAATATAAAAAAATCTTTACAACAGTGAAAAAATCGCTAAATAAAAAATAGAGCACTTTTGAGCTGGGAGAACGGAAAACAAAATAGAATATACATAACGGAAATGAATTATTGATCAAGAAAAATTCGCTAAAACGAAAAAAAGTCGCTAAATCAAACTAAAAAAATACTAAAGCGAAAAAGAATATAAACTCCAAAAATGTTAAAAATTATGGGGTGGTGTCAACTTTCCTCTCCGATACAAAAAAAAAAAATATTATGGCACCAGACTGCCCCTTCCAAAAAAAAAATGTTAAATGTATTTTTTTCGGCAGGAGGTGTGAAAGAGAATAACTTGCCTCGATTAAAAAATATATGGAACCAAACTTCAAACACACTAATACATACAGAAGGAAAAAAAAAATTGGGAAAATCAGTCAATAAATTGAGAAGTTTCAAAAAGTGATAGTTTTTAAAATCGGTAACCTCTCCTTCATTTTTTCTAGTCTCGGTTAATAAGTAGCAAATCGCTCAGATGTAAAAAACAGCTGTTAAAGTTCGAAGAGCTCGGGTTCAAATTCCAGCGAAAAAATATACATATATATTGGGTGATCCAAGTAGGGATACTTTTTTCAATAGCCTTATTTTGACAGATCACGAGTGAGTCGTGTCATGCTGTGATGTTATTTTTGTTTAGTATTGTTTGGCATTTAATAATGGAAAGACTTACGCCTGAACAACGTTTACAAATCGTTCAACTTTATTACGGAAATTCACGTTCTGTGAGGAATGTGTTCCGAGGCAAATTTTGTTTAGCGATGAGGCCCATTTCTGGCTCAATGGGTATGTAAACAAACAAAATTGCCGCAACCTAAAGAGAGATTCAAGAACTGCCACTTCATCTAGAAAAAAAAAAACGGTTTGGTATGGTTTGTGGGCCGGTGGAATCATCGGTCCATATTTCTTTAAAAATGATGCCGGTGTGAACGTAACCGTCAATGGCGACCGTTATCGTGCCATTGTAACCGACTATTTGATGCCTGAAATTGAAGCTCGTGAGGTCGGCTACATTTGGTTTCAGCAAGACGGCGCCACTTCCCGCTTCCCATCGCATCAATCAATGGATTTATTGAGATAACATTTCGGTGAGCACATAATTTCGCGTTTTGGGCCGGTCGATTGGCCACCAAGATCGTGTGATATCACACCGTTACGAGTTTTTTCTGTGGGGATATGTAAAGTCTAAAGTTTATGCGGACAAACCCGCTTCGATTCAGGCCTTGGAGGAAAACATCACGCGTGTCATTCGCCAGTTACCAGTCGAAATGCTCGAACAAGTCATCGAAAATTGGACTCAACGGATGGACCATCTGCGACGTAGCAACGACCAACATTTGATAGATATAATATTCAAAAAATAAATGCTAAAGAATGTTCTTTCAAATGATAATAAACATTCTCCATTAAATTTGAATTTTCTGAATTTTTCTTTAAAAAATTAGGGAAGCTCGAAATGGATCACCCCTTATATACATATGCATATTGTTTTTATTTTCAATTTTCACAATCTTTTCGTTGAATTTTAAATAATTTATAGGTCGGGGTTTTTATTTTTTTTTTTTTTTTTTTTTTTTTTGTTAATAAAAATTTAACAAATAATATTTATTGAAATTCTTTATGTAACAATAAATTAGCATATTGTTAGCAAATTTTAATTTTGATAAATAAAATAAAAAAAAATTGTCTAAACTGGTATTCGAACCGACGCTGTTCAGTCTTTAACAGCTGTTCTGTACAATTCAACCATTTTGTAGTTATATTTTTGTGGGAGATGAGACATACTTTAAAGTACTTTCTTCTACTATAGTACATACATACATATATATTATACTACATAGTTGTATTCATGTGTGTATATAAGAATATATGGGGGATTTGTCATGCCCGAATGAGTGTTTTTCAATATCAAAGTTCTTTTTCAGTTAAGAAAAACTTTAATTGAAATTTAAGGTATAAAAAAACCACACGTTACTGAAAGTTTAAAGTTTGGGTCTCGGATTAACAGCTGTTTAACTTTTCTATTAGTGTAAATGGCTCTTAAGAAAGCAAAATATAAAATATTTCTTTTCCTTCAACTTTTCTTTTTTGGTAAATTTTTTGGGAGCTTTTATGGTTTGTGATTTGTTTGTTTCTTCATGTCGTTTTTTGGTTTGTTTGTTTTAATTATTTTTTAAATTAAGACTACAGCTAAATGTTTTAATGCTTCACATACTTTTTTTGTTTTAATTAAATTTTTTTACTTTCTTCTCTTTTTTTATTTGTTTTTTTTTTTTTATTCAATATATTTTTTGTCTGTTGTTTGTCACTTTCGTTAATTTTCAAGAAAGGTTTTCTTCATTTCTTAAATATGGAAAACAAAATTGGGGTGTGTGAATGTGTAAAGAGAGTTTTGTGGGAATTAAAAAAAAACATCGGTAATAATAAATTTATGAGTGTTTTGTTTTTTTGTTGTCTTTTATTTTTATCTAAAAAGTATGCTAAATTAATTGTTGTAATAGTAATTTATAATTAAGTTTATTACGTTTTTTTTTTACAAACACTCACGCAGTTTTATTTGAACATTCATTCATTTTTTATTTTATTACTCTTTTTTTTCGTAAATACTAATTTTTAATTTAAATATGTACTTTTTATGTTTTTGTTGGTTTTTTTATATAAACTATGATTTGTTTTTATTTTTATTACTTACTTTTTTTTATAAATTTCTAATATTTTATATTATATTTGTTTTTTTAATTATAATTAATATTTGTATACGAATTGCTACTCAATTTAATATTTTACAAGTGTAAGGTGCGCGACGAAATGATAAGGTTGCTTTTTTTATTTGTTGTTGTTGTATTGCTTGAATTCACGATCTAAATATTTAAATATCTCGATCAACGAATAACTTAAAAGAACAATGTGCACTTTGCACTTATCACTTTGACGCTTGCAAAAGCAATTTTTGATATTTTGTTAAAATAAAACAGAATAATATATAAAACAAAAATTTACAATTATTTTCTTAAATAACCACGTTTTTTTAGAGTTGCCATGCAATGTTTTTTTGTAGTATTTTGCAATAAAATTTAAATAGAAGTAATTTAAAACCAAAACTAACCTTATCATTTTAACGCGTACAGTTTTTTTTTTTTAATTTTTTATGTTAAGTTTTTTTACAGCATGAATGATTTTGTTTAAATGTGTTACAAATATGTTTTATTTTTTTATATTTTATCATGACTTTTTTTCTTCTTTCTTTATTATTATTCTTTGCAAATAATGAACTCTATGGTGGTTAAGTCACCTAATAAATGCATAAATTTGTTTTATCTTTCTCTTTTTTTGTTTGTATTTAAATTTTCTTTTTCTAAATGAATAAGTAATTTTTGTGAATCTTTTCTTTTTCCCTTAATGCTTTAAAGAGTTAATTTCTTTTTTTAATTTAACAACAAGAAAGTGACAAAACTTTTTTTAAACAAATCAAAAACTTTTGTAAAAGTTTTATTAAAAAAATGATTTTAAAGCATTTTAGACTCAATTCAATTAATTGAAAATATAACAGCAAATGTATTCTGTTGATTTTTTTTTAAACCATTTGTTTAGCATCAAGATTCATAGAAGATTAATAATCCCTTAATTAAAATAAAAAATGGTCCTTCGCACCCACATCCAATTAAACTGTTAGTGATTCATTTAAAACTTATATACAAATAAGGAAAACTTTTTTACTTTTTTACAGAAGGCATTAAAAAAGGTTTTAACTGATAAAATAGTCATTTATATCTTCTTAGAAAAAAAGTTTACATAAAACCAATAATTAATTTTTTCCTACTATTTAATGAAAATTTTCTATATAAATGATTTATTGATTTATAAATTGGTGGATTATGCATGGCAACCTTATGTTGGGAACCTCGGTTGAGTTGCCAATTGCTGAAGATTATATTGCGAACCAAGAGCTGCCAGATTCACTTGCTATGTAGTGCTTTTCTGGCAACCATAAATTTTCAGTGGCCGCCTGAAACTGGCCGCATTTATGAAGTTCGGTTTGCATCCACAATTTAGCAAACAATTTATTAAAAATACTATCCTACTATCCCTTACGAGGGTGAATTTTTTGCTTAAATGGATATATTGTAGCGAAAATGAGCTTTAATAAGCACTGTACTTGTTTAATGACTTTTTATTTATGACGTGCAAAAATATGAAGTATTTCCCAACGAAGGGGTCTAAGGCCTTTTATCAAATATGTACAGAGAAGCAGATTTGTTGCTGTGTAATATTATAGATTAATTTCTAACAGGAATGTTCTTGTTTTATTTTAAAACATGGAATCATGGAGTTTTCGCTTTACTTCTTCATCGTACATTTTACGTGCGGGCTTCTGAATCGCTACGTAGTGGATTTTAATTTTCAGTATTTTATTTAAGCATGAACAGGTTTAGATCATCACACACACACATTCTTATTGTTAATGAAAACATTAAGTTTTAAATAAAATTTATAATGCTGAAGTCTTGCATTTCTACAGAATGAATTGTAAACACAAAACAGCTGATCCATATGTTTCTTCGGGCTTATTCTCTTATTATCCAGATTTTTTCTAATATGAGAATTTTTTTTCCGGAAAACTGAATTCCCCGGGACATCATTTCACCGTGAATATTTGAGAATTGAGCTGTTTGTCTCCCGTTTAGTGAAATATTTTTATTTTATATACAATTAACGAGAATCCTAATGAAGCCTGTACTTTTAAGCCAAGAGGATTTAAAAGAATAAGAAATGGAATTTTATCAGCTGGCTTTAATTACAGAGATATCAAGCTAAGATGGTAGCTTTGGTTAGAGAAGGACCATAAGATAGCAAATTTCTGATTTTTTTTATATTTAAATGTTTCTACGCGAACTGTTTAAATCTTAGGAAAGTTTGTGATCTTTTATGAAAATTTCAGTTTGAAATAATATTAATTTGAATTTGAAATAATTTCCTGTCTAATGATATACGAGTACTGTTTTCTTGTTTTTTTTTTTTTTTTTTTTTTTTTTGTTTAATTGATTTTTATTATTTTTTGTTGGTAAATATTATTTTGATTAATTGGATAAACATTGCCATAGAGTCCAAAAAGTATGAATGTATGTACGTAGAGAGGGGGGGATAATGTGTAAACATATAATTTTAAATATTTCCATTTTTGGGTTAAATATTTTAACCATTTTTTTCCTTATTTTGTTTTCTTTCAGTGTAATAGTTAAGTAATAGTAAGTAGTACATAGTTAATTTTTTTTCATTTTAGTTTAGTTTGAGTTCGATGCCGAAAATGTAGTTTTTTTTTCTTAATTTTTTTTTTACTTCTTAATTTATAAATCATGTTTGCTAAAAATTTATTTATATTTCTCTTGTGGCGAGGATATAGGGTAGGATTATTAAGGAGTTTGGAGTTTGGAAAGATGTTGTTTGAATATTTTTTTTTTTTCGGAAATCAAAAGAAATCATAAAGATGCAGCCAAACGGGAAATAATTTGTTTAGATTTCCTTTTTTTTTAATTTTTAGTTTATAATATGCCGAAAATGGTTTTAAGTATTTTTTTTGTTTCTTTTCTGTTTATTTCATGATCTTGTTTTTTTTTATTATTTGCTTTATTTTAAGACGCCTTAACTGTCTAAAAACAATATTTAGTAGAATTTCACTTTTTTTTATATAATTTTAGAAGTAATTTTTTTTTTAATTTTGTTTTTGTGTTTATAGCCAAAAGTAGTAATTTAATTTATCATTTCGTAGGATGTGGTTTTTATATTTTTTTAATAAATTTTTGTGTTTTCATACTTTACTTACTAAAACTATAAGTATTCCTTTAACCATTTTGTTTTATCAGTGTTTTTTTTTTTTCTTTTTTTTTTATTTCTACATTTGTTTTGTTTTTTAACTTTAAATTATTATTTTTTTATATAATATATGTTTTCCTTATAAACTTTTTGCTGTTTTCATATTTTAAATTTCGATTACGACAATGTTGAACCAACTAATCTTTTATTTTCTTAGCATTTTTCGTCGCTTTTTTTGTAAGTTAATAAATTGTTTGCTTTTTTTTTAATTTATCTTGAGAAATTTATTGAGTTTAATGCATAGAACATTTATACTTAAAAGGCAAATTTCAATCGAACCAACTCATCTGTAAATTATTATAGTGAACAACTCTGAAAAGAAATATTTTCTGTGGCAACTTCTTTCAATAGGGGGAACCAACAAAATTATACCTGTATCGGCTTTTGAAAAAATAGCGACTGGCCTTAGACAAATTCATAACAGCTTGGCTCGCCTCAATTCGCTTTGAAAAACATGTAGTTCCGATGTCAAAAAATGTACCGAACAATGTATCAACAAAGCAACTGGGTGACATATACAAGGGGCGAAACAAGGCGAAAATAATCACCTGAGCTGTCGAGGCTGCCTGTTATGAATTTACGTTGGTCTGGATTTTAAGACTGGTACATGATATCATAAACAAGGTATATGCACGGCTACAACAATACAACATTAAAAAAAACAACAGGCATTTTGTTTGTGTAAAAAGTGAATTCATCACCTAATCTGTAAAAATTCTCAAAGCATAAAAAATTACACAAAAATGGCGGCGAAAAATATGAAACAAATTTGACAATTTCAGTGATGGATAAATTCGCCACTGCATCCACCTGATAATGTATTCTCCTTTGACTGGTACTCGAAGATCTCAAGCAAGGCGCAGTTATACAAGGTGGTCTCGAGAGCACAGGTTATTATATTCGTATTTTTGATCTCCTTCAGAAGTAGAAATACATACATTTTGCATTACATTATTTTTACATCGCAGGAAGGCATTTGGCAAAATGGCTTGATCTCATTTTAATAAAAAACAAAAAAAAGGCAGCATAACCAATGTAATTAACTAAAGCATTGATTAATGATAATCAGTGCTCTAAGAAATTATTATTATAGAACATCATTCCTAAATTAATTTTAAAGTTAATTTGCTTTTATAGGATAATAATAATTAAAACCCATTCTGCAAAGAGTTCAAATATTGTAAAAATAATTGTTCCTAGTAGTGTTACATAAAAATGCTAAACACATTTTATCAGCCATGTCATAAAACTTTCAATCGAAATTGAGTCTATAGAAAACAAAAACCGAAAATATTTTTTGCAATCCAGGTATGTACTTCTAATGTTCTAAATGGAATTGACAATGAATTTTTCTACAAACTTCATTTGAAGTAAACACTAAAAAAAACGTACACACTTTTAGGAACAATAATAAAATATTTTACCATAAATAAGCTTTGCATTTTAATAAAAAAAAAGCTTAATGTCTGTAAAATCGAAATACAAAATAAACGGACTATGAAATTGAAACCATTTGGATTGGAATGTGTGACTTGCCCGTCCACTATAAAAAGAAAATATTTAAGTCCCATAAAATAAAAACCAGACTTTCCCAAAGACGATACATTTCCTTTCATTTCTGTTCTCTCTACCAGATTCAATTATGAGTTATTTTTTTTTTTTTTTTTAGTTTGTTGTACGGTGTTAGTAGCTCGATATCGATTGCGAACGTTTCTATAGAATATCAATGGTAATCTCGTTCGTTTTGAAATGCCAGAACTTGCATATTTTAACAAGCCCACTTTAAACTTAGTTTATAACTGACAATTTATTTTTTTTTTTTTTTCAAACTGCGGAGCCAACTTATAAAAATATTATTAATATATAAAAGAGAAATTATTATTATTATAGCGGCACGCGGCTGTTCTATTTTCCGCTTGAGTTTATTATTGGTATTTAAATAAACGCGGCTAATTAAACTAACATTTTTATATTTAAAAATTAAAATAAAGTAACTTACTATTTTCTTTGATGCAGATATAAATAAATAAATTAATGATTTTTTTAACCGGAAGATGTTAATAAAATTAACAGCAAATAAACTGATGTTTTATATGTTGGTAATACTGTTGCCGCATGCTACCGCGTTCAGTTTTACTGAATTAAGCCTAATAATAATAATAATAATTTCTCATTTATATATTAATGTACATAGTTTAAATAATAATTACGTTTATTCGTAATATAATATAAAAATTGTATTAATACTTGAAAGTAATCTGACCAGATATACAGTTTTTGGCTAAACCCTTAAGTTTTAAACCATCCCTTTTATTATGGAAAACTTTCGAAATTTTCAAATTAATTAAAAATGAAAAAAGATTTCCAGAGATAAATCTGGAAAATAGTCCCCGACAGGCCTGGTCAGCTAACTTACAAGTCATTACATGTTTTCTTTTATTTTTCTAGATAACTTACATTACTGTGTATCAAGGCGAATTCGATTCAGGGCGAATTCAATAATAGTGCATTGGCCTTGCTGTGTATTAATGCTCTATGGTTTGTTGTTGTTTTTTAATAAAATAAAATTGTTGTTTTCTTTACGTTCAATAAAAAGAATATTAACGTAAGTCACTAAAAGGCTAAACGAAAATTATATTAAATGATAGTTGTTTTTTGGTTTTTGTTTTTCTGTTTTTTTTTTTTTTTTAGTTTATTTATCATTATTATAATTAAATAGAAATGTTTAGTGAGAGATTTTTTTGTTTTTAAAGTTCTTTTTGGAGTTAAAAATTATGGCAGTCAATTAAGTCGTTTTATTATTTGTTTTTCTTCTTTTTTAATTTTTTAAGTAGAAAATTATTTTTGCAATAAGTAATTTGTTGTTGAGATTTCATTTTCACAATGGTTCAATGATTACACCGCTCATGAAAGCAAAAAGAGAATAAATAGAGCGAGCAAGAGAGTTTCAAGCCAACAAGGGAATGCTTACGAAGTCACACCCAAAAATAGAAATAAGATTTTAAAGACAAAAACACTACCCTCGCACAAAGAAAAAGTTCAAATTCCTATTAATTTCAATAATTTATGTTAACACTTTTTATTAAAATTTAAAATGAAATTTTTCTCAAAGGTTAAACAAAAAAAAATTATGAATTCTTGATTGAAATCGAATTATACATTTTTTCTGTGTAAAGCCTCACCCTAGATGTAAATTAGGAATAAAGTGTGGTTATAAAACAAATCATATGGATAACGGGGTTTCACAAAAACCGGTAAGTAGTACATTTATTCGTGAAACAAATTAAAAAAAGTGTGGCGAAATTACGGAATACAGATTACAAAAAAAATTAATGGACGCAAAAGAGATTATTACGGGGTAGATGTGGCTTTTGCGGTTGCTGTCATACAATCTGACAATGTAACTAGTAAATGCTAGCCATAATGGTTGTGACATACAATGCAACTTGTTTATGCAATCTGACATATGTATTTCGTCGTTGGTTGTATAGCGTGTAGTCGTGTTTATGGTTTCATTTCTGTTGGTTGCAATATCCGTGCCAAAATATGTAATCTAAACGACAAATGCGTTGCGTAAATATGTTGCAAAGTGTGTACATACCCTTGCTATCATCACATAAAAAAGGTATTTGAAATAAAAAATTATTTTTGACAATTTCTTTAATCTTAAGGTACGGTCGCCATTTGCCCAAAAAGGCGTTATCACTAAATACTAATGAAAACACTTTTGATTTAGATACATGTTTATTACGTTAAACAGTTTCCTACATAATTTATAGAAAATGTAATAGAATCTTATCTTATTAGATGCTGCTTAACTTAATAAATAAATGCATAAATCAAGTTTTTCATTGGTATTTAGTGGTTACGCTTTTTTGGGCAAATGTTTGTCAGATGTGACCGTACCTTAATACTCGAACAATTGCATTTTCCCCGACATCGAAATAATGTAAATAATAAACAAAAATGTCACGAGAATTGTTATTATTTTAATTTCGAGTGAAACACACTTCATTCACAAGTGCTAAGTTTGATGTCAAATCTAGTAGAGAGAATATTTATTCTGCCGTCAGCTGTGATAGTGATGCTGCCACCATATTAATTTACTTGCTGGTAGGAAGGCGCATTTAGATGAAACTGCCGATAGTACATGCCGGTATGTTCTACGTTAAGAGTGAAATTTTCACTTCTAAATTCTTCAAAGCATTGTTGGTAAAAATAAAAATTTACAGCAACAATGCTTTGACAATTCAGAAGTGAAAATTTCACTCGGAATGTAGAACAGACCGGATGGTTTTGCTTTTGTTTCGCTTTCAAACTCTCATTCTCTACTTCTTTTCTTTCAACTCTCTTAAAGGGTCTTTTTTGTTTAAACTAAATTTGAATAAATAACTAAAATTTTCTAACTTAAATCGAAATAAAAGGAATTTGTTACTTTTTTTATTTGTTTGCTTTGTTTTGTTTTGCTTTTCCTTTTGGTATGTCTATATGTAAATATTGAAATACTTAAAAATTACAGTAATAATAATAATATGCTACACTTGATGTTACACTAAATTAATCCAACGTTACGTTGCATTTTCTTGATCAAATCAAACAGAACGTGTGGCGGTCCACTTGCAAATATTTATGTCCTTAAAATATATTTATGTCACAAAAAAAATCTTAAATGCACAAAAGTCGGGATTATAAAAATTGATGGTCAACGACTTGGTGGTTGTGATGCTGTTGTTGTTGGTTGCAAACCATACTTTATAAAAGAAAATTAATTAAGAGGCATTTTTGTTTTTTGTTTCTTTTACTGTGTATAAAAATCAAAAAAGGCCAATTTTTTTTTTGAGGAAGGAAAGAACTTAAAAGAATTAAAAGAGTTACAATGTTACAAAAAAAGGGGGAACACGATTTAATACAAAAAGGAAGTTATATAAAAATATAAACATTTGAAAAAATAAAAATATTTTTTTTTTTGGTAAACTTAAAAAAGAAAGACAATTTAGATAAAATGGTAATATATATATATATATATATATATATATATATATATATATTTTTTGTATGTTTTAAACCAAATGATGTAAAGTACCATGTGTTGATTGTTGTTGGTGTTGAGGATGTTGTTGCTGTTGTTGTTGTCCCACTGTATTGGCTGTTGAGGATGCATGTGTGGAAGTTGTTATTGTTGTTGAAGTTGTTAAGTTTTTATTAAAAATATTCCTGGTAGCTGCTGTATTCGAACCTGAGGAAGCGATTGATGTTGTTGATGAAGATGTTGATGATGCTGATTTTAATGATGTTGAGTGTTGTATTGAATGTGGCAAGCCAGGTCATCGTCTGTCATCTACAGATGTTTTGTAGTTCGGTTCATGCATGGCACAAATTTGGTTTTTGTTTATGTGAATTAACAATTTTTTTTTTTTTTGTGTAATTGTTTTTAAATTTTACAAGTTTTTGTTTTCAATTGTTAAAAATTTTTTTTTGTACATACATATGTAGTTTATTACAAACAATTGTCATAGAAATAGAAAAAGAGAAGAAAAACATGGTATTTCGTTTAATACAACAAATATTTCACATTCATGTTAATTGATTGATTTCATTAAATTTATTTTGTAATAATACAAAACTACAAAGAAAGTAAACTACATAAATTAAAAATTAAAACAATTGAAATTATATTTAAAATTAAATTCACAAAACAAATAACAAAAATATATACTTATGTATATATAATTACAAATATTAATATCTATTTATGTTTTCGTTATTAGCTAACATTTTTCAAACAAACAACATTACAAGTTTTCTGCATACTTTTTTAAGGTTAGTAAAATTATTTAAAACTGTTAGCATATTTTTAGGAAGACGCCCTTTTATAAAGTATCATTTGCAATTGACTTATCGAACAGATTTAAAAAGTAGAGTAAAATCAGGGGCCAAATTACGGCACTCGATATCGATCGAAATTTCAATAATATTTAAATGTAAATTTCGTAATGCGGTAATTTGGCCCCAGTAATTTTTAGCAAGAGAAATGTAGAAAAGATAGAGAGAGAGAGTTAGAGAAAGAAGAGAAGAGTGACAAATATGTTTGCTTCAATCTTGTAAATAGTTTAGTTTGTAATTAAAAGCTAAAAACACAATCCCTCACAAAAATGCAACATCAATCAAAATTGTACGAAACAAAGGACGAAATTGGCTACTAACATCACTATAACAAACAGGGTACAATTTAAATGTTTAGAGTCTCAGTGAAATGTTATTCACTCGAAATTCTTTAACAAAATTGTATTGTTACAAGCTATATACATATGTATATTCGCTTTATAAAATCCCTCCCTGCGATTAAAAAAAAAATATATACTGAAAACATGGTATGGTATGAATTCGCCTTCATAACCTTTTGAAATAACCTCAAAAAAAATTCCTTTATAATTTAAAAACTAAATAAAAACCCATAAATAATTCGAAATTAATGTAAAAAAAAATTACTACAAATAATACGAGAAAATAATATAAATAAATTTAAATAAAGAAAATCATTTATTTAAACTTACCATGACTCTGTTGTTCTGAATGTTGCACCGCACTGCCCGTTACCATTTGGCCACTCGGCACTAAGACGGCCGTCGATGATGATGTTGAACTAACGGAAGGCGAAGATATTGCTATACTACCAGATTGTATCGAACCAGCACCCGTATTGGTACCCTCATCTATGGTACGCTTAAAGAAATTATGCTGTAACGCATAGTACGGTGTGACACGTGTTTTGGGATCAAAATCCAACATTCGTAATATTAAGTCTTTAAATTTTAAATAATCTGCCACCGAATGACCCGGCTCGTCCATACGTCGTCCACCGGGGCCGCCCGTTTCAACGCCCAATATATCGTGTAGTTTGCGGGACCCGGGTGGTTTATATTTACGACCATTTTGACTTTTCTTTAAAACATAAGAACCATCGGAGACAATTATATCGAAAAATTTACGTGTCTTATGACCTTGATCGAGCAAATATTTGGGTGGCATACCCAAAACCTCAACGATTTTATTCATTTGATCGACTTCATTGCAGCCGGAAAACAATGGTTCACCAGTGTGCATTTCGACTAAAATACAACCCAACGACCACATATCAATGGCCAAATCATAAGGTATGCCTAATAAAACTTCCGGCGAACGATAGAAACGTGATTGTATATATTGATATATCTAAAAAAGAAATTGGAAAGGCAAGATAAAGAGAGAGAGAGAGGGCGAGAGAGCAGAAATTATTAAACATGTTAAATAAAAAAAAATACTTATTTAAAAACACTTACCCTTTGACCCAATTGACATGAACTGCCAAAATCAACTATTTTAATAGCCGATCTTTTGGGATTACAAAGCAATATATTTTCGGGTTTAAGATCACAGTGGATTATATTCAGTTCGGGAGTACTCAAGAAGAGCAAAGCAGTGCATAGCTGTTGAGCAAATTTTCGTGTTAAATTTAATGAGACACCACGAAAATTTGTATTACGTAATAAATCATATAAATTATAGGATAATAATTCAAATACTAAACATAAATGATTGCGCCACATAAAATGCCGTTTTAGTTTAACTAGAGATAAATGAAAGAAAATAGAAAAATTATTCATAATATAAAGATACATACTTGTACATATGTATGTATATTGAAATTGACCAGGGCCCAAATCGTTACATCCGTGAACGTAGGACTCGTCACGTAATAACTTTATAATTGGATGGAAAATTACTTGACGAGTTGTACGTTCTCGGATGTAACGATTTGGGCCCAGGGCGAATTCACTTAACAGCTGTTGTTAATTCTACAAAAATTACAACATTACAATAACAATTGACATATCAGCTGCTATATATGGGTATTTCCATGGTTGCGCACGTGACAGTCGTACGTATTCAACATGAAGAAAATCAAACTAAGGCCCAAATATTTTTTTCTTCATTTAGGTTTTTGGGAAGCAATTTTAGATCTCTTTATTTAGTGGAAAGCATGGGTATTGTAAGAGTCGGGGTCGTGACATATTGGTCAACAAAAGCTGTTGCGTGACGTGACAAAAAATAGAAGTGGTTTTTTTCTACATTTACTAAAGTGAAAAAACCAGCGAAAAAGCTAAAAACTTTTATGTAACTTATTTGGATATTATTAAGGGATAGTTTAGCTTTATTTTCATAACGAAATAAATGAAAATTCAACTTCAGGTCAATGTTCGAAAAGGTACATAAGAATAAAAAAGATAGGAATAGGAAAAAAAAGGTTATTTATTAAATATCAATCTTTGAAGAAATTGCGGTTTGAGCTACTTTTATTTGTAAATCTTCTTCGCATGATAAGTACTGAAGTTTCTGCATGCCTGAGATACTCGGCACTTCTTTCCATTTTTCCGTTAACGGTGGGGAAAACCTTTCAATTTCGTCTGCACTTATAAAAAAGTTAAATGAATCCCATTTGTGTGGTCTCGTGCGCATTCGAATAAAGCTAAGGCGTCGTGCAAAATAATATTCTTTGCTTTAATATTAATATAATAATATAATATTGGATAAAAATTATTGTTTAATAACTTATAATTTTTTGCCCGCGGTAAGACCTTTCTGTGGAAATACCCATATACGTTTTAAAATTTTGACAAAAACAGTTCAGCTGTGCCAAAAACAGCACCTGTTAACTGTATTCGCCTTGGCACTATTTGAAAAATGTTTGTTTTTTTTTTTTTTTTTGGTTTGAGTCCTTTTGTACATACCGATATAATATTTATTTTCTGCATCTGCACGATTCATCATTTCCAATAGTTTAACCTCGATTTGTGCCTGATTTAGGAACGGTTTTTTATTCTTAATTATTTTTATTGCTACATAACCTTGCTCTTCATGATCGTAAGCCTTAACCACTTGTCCGAAACTGCCTTTACCTTTAGAAAATTAAATAGAAAATTACAATTTCATATAAAAGAATTAAATTTTTAAGTACTTACCTATTAATGAATCAATTTCATAACGATCTAGAAATCTTTCACCATGTTTAATTATATAGTCATGATTATCATCATCATAGCCATCATTATATAATTTACGTTCCTTTTTATTGGAGGAATCATCTTCGCCATGGGTCTGTTGGGCACGACGTTTCTTTTTTGCATAATAAACCTGTAATTTCAAAGAGAGAAAAGTTAAACATATTGAAACAGCTGATTTGTATAAAATTTTAAACCCACAAGATGCTGCCTTAATAGCATTTTATCAAAATATATAGAGAGAGAAATTGTATTTCCATTTGCTTTTTGACACAGAATACAAACAATTTTTATTATTGAACAAAACAATTCAAATATATTATTTATGTACATATTTTCTTTGGGAACATTAAAGAGAGAAAAAAATTAAAAATAATAATTAAACCATTAAGGACAGCAAACCTCCCGTTTTGAAGGTCTGTAAATAATATAATGGGATTTGAAATGTTTCAACAAGGATATTAGAATTATATTTTCGAAAATTTTGTAATTCTCAATAATTATTGGAGAGTTTTTCTTTAAGCCTACAAATTTTAAAACCTTTTAAACATGATAGTTCGAACAAAAAATCCATTATTCAAACCAAGACTTCCGAATATGACCCAAAAGTATAACAATTTCGGAATTTGCCAAAAAAAAAATTCAGAGTTTTTCAAAATGAGTAGGTAATTTAGTTTCAAAAATATGTACTGAATTATAAATTAAATTTTTTATTAATTTAAGCTTTAGAGTTCCCCATATCGAATTTAAGAATGTACAAATTAAATTGAAAATTTTTAAAGCCAATTCGACATTTTGAAAAAGTTGTTGAGAATTTATATATATTTTTTTTCGACTTTTTTTATATCACAATCAGCTTCATGAAAAAACATATTCAGAATTTTCCAAATCTAATTCAGTATTTTTCAAAATTGTTATTGCGTTTTCAAATTTGTATTGAATTTGGTTTTGAAACTTTAAAATGTTTTTAAATGATTTGACAGAAAAATTGCCAATTTTCATTTGTAAAATGTTGAATTTGATTTGGAAAATTTCCAAATTTGTTTTGAACATATTTTGATATGGAAAATACCGATTTTGAAATAAGACATTTTTACATTTTGTTAATTGAAATTTTATTAAATTTCAAACAGTTAGCGCCACACGTTAAGTTTCAGTGATCAAGTTTTAATTCAGCTGCGACAAAGACAAAAAAAAGCAATATACATTTCTCTGTCTCCCTCCCAGCTGAATTAAAACTTGATCACTGAAACTTAACGTGTGGCGCTAACTGTTTAAAATTTAATAAAATTAAAATAAAAAAATCAAGTTTTTAAAACCTCAAAAAACTAAAATTGTTGTTAAATTAAAAAATTTACAAGTTAAAAATTATCTAAAATTTTTGACAAACAAGGAACGAATTAGAATTGATGATAAAAAAAATTGAAATTTTGCAATCGTTGTTCAAAATATAGAAAATTTTTAACACCGCAGGTCCCTCCTGTTCCAAAAATTTTCTCGAAAATCTATAGATTTACATGAAAGCGCACGAATTGCAATGTACCTTACTATCACTGCAAATTATAAGATTTTATTTTTTATCTTGTTGTGATATGTTTGTGATGAATAAATGAATGAATGAATGAATGAATGAATGAATGAATGAAAACTGTTGTAGTTCTTCTGGTAGTTAGAAATACAACGCAAAATAATGCAAAAAACGAGTTTGATGTTAAAAAATGCTTTGCATATGAAAATGTGTACGTTTACGTTCTTTAATAAATTATGGATATACATATCGATGGCTTAATATAGAAAGGTCGTATCTCGTTTTTTTTTTTTCAAAATCGGTTTTTTTACATGTTCTGGTGGACAAAACTCAAATACACCTCCCTTTAAAAAATTCAGTTTCCTGTGTGGACGAATAACATATTTACAGTAATTAAAAAAACCAGAACTAACTAAAGATTTTATTGAGTTTTTTCCTTCTCCTGTAAAGTAGCTAAAAATTAAGATACGACCTTTCTATATTAAGCCATTGATATGTACATACAAATGTAAATACATACATATATTAAAAGCCGCCTAACAGTATGCACTAGATTTTTTACTTATAATCTAATTTAAAAATATGATTTGCTTTAATAAAATTTATTGCCCTAAAATAGGCAATAACTTTATTTAACCCCTTATATATCGAATCACTCACTTCAAAGCAGGCAATTTATATTAAAAAAGAAACGGAATAATAATTTCTGTTAATTTGCATCAGAGTTTTTATTAAAAAGCTTACCTAAGAATAGGTTTTTTTCTTTTTCAATGAACTTTACCGCCCTAAACAGTGCAATCAAACGCCTTAAAGTATACAATTTATATTTTGAAACTAACTAGATTCAATTAAATATTTTTAATTGCAAATCTTTCATAAATATGTAGGTATTTCCATTTTTAAGATGATGAGCATAAACTATGATCTGTTTTATAATTTTCTATTAGTAAATATAAATATGAAATTGCAGATAGCGATGTACAGAAGATTCGTTATCATGATTGTAGATGAAAACAAAAATTTTAGTTTTTCGATTTATTTTTTGTGCCAATTTACACAGTTGTATATGGAAATGTAAACACAACTAAAAGCGCATGTGCCTTAGTGCTTGATACAAGAAGAAACAGGACCAGATGAAAATTAAATATAAAAGTGAAAAAAGAAAACAAAAAAAAAAGTGCAATCCAAATCATTTTCTACTAAAGTAAAAAAAAAAGTTAAAGGAAAATTTCAAACATTCAGAAACTAGCAGCCAAGCAGAAGATAACCAGGGACAGGCGAGGAGCCAAACAGCCAGCCAATACAAAAAAAAAAAAAATTCATTCGCACACATACACACACGCACAAGTAAAAAAGACAGTCAGTCTGACAGCTATTCAGCCAGCCACACGTTCTTTCATTTATCTATTATATACATATGTGTGTATGTATGTAGAATTTCTAGAGAAAACCAAAGTTAAACAACCAGCCAGCCGGCCTTCCCATACTCCTGTTTATAACTCTAGAAATGTACATTTATTTTCATGTAAGTATGCATGAATGTGAGTGTGGCTCTCACCCATAAAAGTATGCAATGAAAAATCAAAAATTGCAAAAAAGTTGTTGCTAACCCGTAGAACATTTAGAATTCTGTCTGTATATGTGTGTTAGTTAGACTTTAACAGCAAAGAAGTGACAAATAACAAGAAAAAAAAGCACACATACATACATGGCCTCACTCACAATAAAAATAAAGAACAACGGAAACAAACACATGCAGAAATTATGAGAGATATATAAACAAACTAATAAAGAGACACAGTGTAGAAAATCCATCAATAATAGCGTTGCCAGAATTTTTTTTAAAGATGAAAACATGATCTTAATTGCTTTTTTCTCTTACATACAATCGGCCTTATTACGAGTGTCGTTGTCGTGGCAAAATCTGTAAAATGTGACAACGCTCGCTATGTTTTACATTGGAGTTGTTAAATTTCGTCTACGACAACGACATTCGTAATAAGGACGCATATATGTATGTATGTATATAAATACATACATTTCTTCTTGAACTTGCATGCAACAAAGTTGTTTAGTATAAAAATATGAAATAAGATTTTCTTTTCCCAATCTACCAAAACGAATCGGTTCGCAAGAAATCAAAGTTAAGCGAAAATTTTAAGAATGGCATTAGCTATGCCCCTCCAAAGTTATGAGTGTATTAAATACATTCACACACACATGAGGATTAAACGTCAAGATCTGGTTAAATCTATTTTTTGGCGAATATCGAGGTTAAATCATTCCATATTTTCTTATTGCGGGAAGTAAACAGTTCACTTAGATATAAAAACAAAATGTTTCTTGCATTTGCTAGCCGGTGCCGGTCTTCCCTAATTGGTGTGTATCTCTGCTAAATTTAGGACAAGGCGAATTCATACAATGTGATATCGCTCTAATTTGCCTTAAAAATGCATTCCTGGGAAAAATTAATAATGTATTTTGAGATCTCAAGGAGATCAAATATGCTCTCGAGAACACCTTGTATGAAATCACCTAACTGTTGTAACAAGAATAACAAGCAATCAATATCATATAGAAATTTCGTAAAACGTGAATAGTATATAATTGCACAAGATTGTTGATTTACATACATAAATTTCATTTAAGTACTTAGTAGATAACAGAAGTTGGTATTTAAATCGGATTTAACTAAAACTGACGCATAAAATCAAACTGGTGAATTGGCGCCTTAAGACATGCACACAATATAGTGGCAAGATAAAAAAAAATATATTGTGCCAGCCATTCTGTAAACAGAAGAACAAAGTATACCGTTATCTTAACATATAAAGGCCCTAACTCAATATTTTTTTCAAATCCCGTAGATAATTATCATATTTCGATATGTAACCCTCAAAGTTAACAATAAAATTAATTAGGGCCTTTCTATATTAATGTTAAGATATGTAAGAAGATATTAAATACATTTTGTAACCCACGATTTTCAGACTAACTTTTTACAACATTTTACTGTTACACGATTTTTCTTTTGTCGCTTCGAGCACATCGTTTTCAGAAATTATACAGCACAAAAGAAGCATCGTACATAGAAACCCGATTTTTTTTGTTGTTGACAATATATGGCAACGCTATTAGCATTTCATGAGGGAGAAATTACAGAGGAAAATGCAACAATAAATATATTTAAATTGTTCGAGAAAAAACGAAGCAAAACATGCTGCCATTATAGACAACAGCAACCATATAAAATATAGTAGGGAAGCAACAAAAATTTTAAAATAGAACGACAGACAGCATTAAAAATACTAACAAACAATATTACAACAAAGGATTTTATTCTAAGAACAACAGTATAAACAAATAAAACAAAAGATAATAATAACACAAGAGAACATTATAAGAGTTAGTTTATACATATTTATATTATAGAGTTGCGCCTAAAAGTCTGCTTAGCTATTTACAAATTATACAGGAAAAGTAGCAGCAACCAAACAAACAAAAATCATTCAACTTAATATGACACGCACATGCAAACAAACAAATACAACGAGTTGGATAAACGCTTAAAAATGGGTGTATGCCAACTGCAGTTGGCGTCTGCGTTTGACGGTAACGTGACTTTTTTGAAGTAAAGACTAAAGCCAGCGTAGCATTGCAAACAAATATACACACATACACACGCTACAAAACTCTCATGTATGCACTCACCTCAAAAATGGCCCATCAAAGAAAGGAATTAAAGAGAGTTTTTAAAAGTGGATGGTAAGTTTTTTTTTTATACAATCTTACACATTTCTTTTTTTTTTTTGGGGGGGGGGCATAATAAACTAAACAGAGCGAGAGAGTGTATTCAAACAATGGAAGCTTTAAAATTTAACAGTGTTTATGTTAAAAAGTAAACGTTAAAGGTTTATGCCAGCAATAATTACGAGTATAATTTGGGAATAAAAATTTCAAGCGAACAAAAGCTTATGTATATGTCTATTTCTTCCATAAAAATTTTATATTAAATTGAATTGTTATACCATAGCCATAATGTACTCAAGTATATTTCGATAACTAAATACATACATACATATATATGTATGTATGTATGCATGTTGTACATGGCTGCTGTCTGTTAAGTTACATTTGTTATATTTAAGTAGCAGACAAAAGCTGCCAGATGGGAAAACGGAAGTTTTCTGGTGGACATTTGAATCAAAATAAAAACAAATAAGAAAGTGCTATATTCGGCTATGCCGAATCTTATATACCTTTCACCAATTCACATGCCTATTATTTGTATGTTATGTATATGATAATTTTTGCTGAATTTCAACACGAATCGTCTTAAGATAGCCCCGACACATCAGTCTAAGAGCCAAATCTATAATTTTGCTGGTGGCTTTGTAAAACCGATTTTACATACAGACAGACGGACAAACAGACATGCCACATTCAACATTCCTATCTATGAGTATCCACAATATATACTTTATGGGTCTACTATATATCCATACATATGTACATATTGAGGATTTTTTTACCGCAAAATTAAACCTTTTATGAGCTACATATCGTTACCTTAATATATAAAGGCCCTAACATAATTTTTTCAAGTTATCGATATAAGCATAGTTTTTAACTTTGTTCGTAATTTAAAACTTAAGTTCGAAAAAATTTTTAACTGTTAAGATACATACATTCAAAGTTAACACTTTTTTAGGAATAGTGTCATTAAAACTTGTTTTAGTATGACAAAATAAAATTACTTAAAATGAAAAAAAGTTATTTTTATTATTTTATAGTAAATCCGAGGTCAAATTAAAAAAATATTGCATTTAAAGGAACTAAAATATAAGGTTCTCTCTCTGTTGGGCACGTTTTTTTCGGCATATATTTGATAAACGTGTAAACGTACCTTTAGATTTACAAAAACGATAATAAATATAAATAAATAAATAAATAAATTTAATGTTACAAATAATTTTTAAACTTTTTTTTTTTCAAATTTCAAATCAAAAACTTCCGAAAAAACTTTCATAAATATATTGCCTGATCCTATTTTAAAGCCTTTATTTATATTTTTTAATTATCACCGAATTCTGTTTTTTCGAACACTCAAAATTAATAATTAGTTTTATAAACTATTTATTATACGTATTTGAATACAGCTAAACCATGTTCGAAATTTCGTACATAATTTCGAATTTATTTTTCTTTGCTTTTGTTTTAATATTTCAAACCGGAAGTTTCTTAGGATAAATCGTAAAATGTTTACAACAATTTTCAACGCAAACAGATAATATCGTCAGAAAAGCTTTATAAAAACGATTTAGACAGTAGTACATAGTGCAAATATAATATTTATTTTATGATGACTTCTATAGGCAAAAGTTCGTAACGTAATTTTTAGAAAGAATTAAGAAATTTTTTATATTTCAAGGAACAAGTTTGGATAGAATACGAATACTTGTGTTGTGTAAGACGAAATGTTATAGAATTTTGTTTCTCTAAGCAAAATTACGAATAATAATTCCGGGGGAGTTTTTTCCCTTTTCCCATTCCTCCTATTATGAATATAAATTCCGCATTAGATTTCTCACTTTACCCTTTTATTTACATACAAAAACTTATAATTTGAGGAAATTTTTCTCGAGAAAAATATTTTCCTTGGGATAGACATTTCTAGGGAATATTCGTAATTGGACTGAGACACTGTTCAATACCAAGTGGATAGAAAAAATTTTTTTAATTGAAATGAATTGAAATTGATAATGTTGGACGTGTATTCATGTATTAAATCTAAAGCATTTAATTTTCGCCTTACATCAAGCTGGACGCTTTTTTTACCTAATATATTATTTTTTTTAATGAAATTAAGTATTTTGGGATTGAATAATGCGTACTTAAAGAATGTTTTTAATGCATAATTCTTACTTCTCGTATTTTTTTACAGCGCTTGCGATGAAATTTAAGTATATAGGTACATACGTTTGACTATTTTTGTATTCTGTTCATTAAATTTAAAATATCATAAATAAAATAAAATAAAATTATTTAAATGTCTGCACTATTTTGTAGTTTATTGTTGGCAAAGCTGAAAAATGCGCGATCCCCAATGAAACTAACTTCAACATTTGGAATCACCATAAATCAAAGTACTTTTTTAATCTCAAGTCAATATGGAATAACTGCAAACGGAAAGTCTCTGCTCACCGATCCCAAAAAAAAAATTCTGGCAGCTCTGCTTCTGCTACACAAACTCTTCCAAAATTGTTTTAAACAAAACAATCATGAACACACACACACATACATACACTGATAATCTTCATATATAATGCCATTCATACTCCCACTCAGGTACACTCTCCCACATCAACACACAACCCATCTAACGGTATATTACGTGACTTTACAAGTTGAGTTGTGTGGCTCATAGGCAGCCTCTTTGAGTATTTAGTCAATAAATTTTAACAAACAACAATAACAAATGAATAACCGTATGCTTAGCGCCACTCATTTGTACACCCATACGTTCACTTACTTTTTCAAACAATAATAAGAAACAGGCAACAGTAAAAATAATGAAACTAAAAGAAAATGGCAACAGTATCATTATTATCATTAACATCATTATCACTAACATCATCATAATCATCGTCATTATCATGATTGTCGTCATCATAATCTCGTGTGATATGGAAATGAAAGTACATACACATATTCAACAGAGTGTTAATGGTGTACATCCGGTTTTCTTTAGATTTTTGGGAAGTAGAATAGGTACCTAAATTTTTATTTATTGTCGCAGTTGTTGTTGTCGTTGTTCATCATACCTACATACACACACACATAAGTACATACATACATAAGTATGTAGATACGTACGTAGATAATTAAAATCATAATAATAATAATGAAAGCAATACAAAGTAACTTTAACTTTTAACTTTACAAATTGCCTGCCTGGAGGCTGCTGGCAGCCCCAGCACCAGGATCGAGTACGATATATGAGCCGTTTATTTTGAAAGTGGCATTGTTTGTAATTTTCAAACCAAAATTATTTATTGCACGGTGTAACTGATGGCTATACTTATATGTATATATATATACAATACTTGTTCCCACACAGAAAAAATTTAAAACATGATTCAATTAAAAAATCCGAAGATTCAATTAAAAAATTATTTGATTTTCAGCCAATTACGAAAATTGTGGTATTAACACATCAGTTTTAATTGAAATTTTTTTTTGTTTTTTTCAATTAAAAAAATATTATATTAAATAAAGATTTAATTGATTCATTTTTCGAGATTCAATTAAAAAATTAATTGAACAATTTTTAAAGATTCAATTAATAATTTAATTAAACAAATTTAAGAGATATAATTAAAAATTTAATAGAAACATTTTGAAAAAATCAATTAAAAAATTGTATGAACAATTGTAAGAGATTCAATTAAAAAATTAATTAAAAATTTTTACAGACACGATTAAATTTTTAATTGAAATATATAACAAAATCAAATAAAATATTAATTGAAATATTTGAAAAACACAATTAAGAAACTAATTGAAATATTTTTAAGGATACAATCAAACTATGAATTAAAGTCACTTGCAGAAATAAAACAATTTTTTATGATTAAATTTATTTAATTTTTAGATAATTTATTTCCATACATTCTTTTCAATTTATTATAATTACATTACAATTTAATATATTTATCATACATGGGAGTAATTAAATAAATTGACTAATAAATTGTCGATTTCATTGGCATTGACTTATATTATAAACAATGCCCATTAAATTTTTAGTATTAACAATTTTTTGAACAATGCTAATAATTTTCAATGAAATAATTTCTTTATTAGTTAGTTAAAAAGCTGAAAGCAATTTTTATAAGTGCACACATGAACCACATTAGGAGGTAGGAAATAACTTTTCACATGGTCGAATAGTTTTTCAGGAGTGTCAAAAGTATTTTCACATAAAAAGCATTTAATACTATTAATTTTTTAAACTTACTTCTTTTTTTCTTTTTTTGTTTTTTTAAACAACCACGCACTTAACTGGACGAACTCAGAATGATGTTTGTTTGTTAAAATTTACTTACTCAAATGGCATGAGACCATAGCTGCCAGATTTGACGATTTTGGGTCCTAAAAATGACGTGGTGACAATGGGACGATTTATAACCTCATTTTGACGATTTTAAATAATTCCAGTTTGCAACATTTATATGTACTATTAAAGCAACCTTGAACTGCTGAAAATTGTAATGAGCAACTTTTTAAAAACTAGTTTGCTTAATAAAGCTATAAACACATAGACCACAGCGAGCAGCAGGCAGCAATGTGTCAAAAATAAAATACACGAGCCTTTATGAAGTTGATTATTTTGACGACAGCAAGGCAGGTTGTTGTCTATGCTACTTTTGCGGTTGCTGCCAAATTAGACTAATTTCTATTTTCATAAGCAGCAATAAGCTGATACAAAGGTGCCAATATAATATAAATGGTACGGCAATGAGAACTTAAAATATTTTTTTCATTTGACGTTTTTATGACGATTTCAATAAGCTATATTGACGATTTTTGCCCAAATATATGACGATATTACCTGGTGAATTCCACGTGTGACTTACACGACACGAGGCAAAACTTTTGTCATTTTTGATAAAATTTCTGGTACAATCATAATTTTTTTAATTTATTCGTTTTAGGAAATAACATCTACACGAACATACGTATTAATTCATGCACTTTGATTTTTGATTTGCGATTACATATTTTTAATTTTAATATAATTAATTAGTTGTGACTTACACGACATCAAATCCATTGATTTCAGGGTAATCAAAGATAGTTTAAAAATTCTGTTAATTGTGTAGTCCGATTCCTTTTAAACTGCACCAAAAGTATTTGAGAAATACAAACAACGACAAAATGGCTTCAACTTAGTGAAATATATTTTATTTTTCACAAAAAATAGTTTTTTTCGCGTGACTTACACGACATACAAATTGTGACTTACACGACACTAAATAATATGAAGAGTTAAAGTTAAAGTTATGAAGTTAAGATTATACAGTTTTTGATAAATTTAATTTTTGGAATTACAAATAAATTTATTTTAGCGCTTCAACTCTTTTTTGAAGATGTGCAGTTACATTAAAATGAGTTAAAAAGTTAAAAGAGTTTTACTTTGTTGTGTACTTTTGTATGGAATTCACCACCTCAAAAAATCTGGCAGCTATTCATGAGACAGCAACACTCAACAATAAGTATTCAGCAAACACAAGTGCTTAAATTAAAATTGAAGATGATGTACGAAAAATATTTTATAATAAATAATGCCTTATTGACATTCAAGAACACTGTAATCAAGGCCTGTGCGTCTAATACAAATGGATGTGTGTATTTTCATCTAAAGCAAATGGAACGAATTCATAATTAGGTGTTTGCTAATAAATAACATATTGTAATGATTCTTAAAATTAATCCAAAAAATTTATCGAAGGCTTGAATTATTGTTTGGTAGGTTACCTCCATAATACTCAACAACAGTTATTCATTTTTATATACATACATACTTATTTTCAACTGCGAAAAACCTACTACTTGACAATAGCTAACAACTTGAAATATAATTGTTGCAGGAATGTCAAATTGTATATTGGAGTTGTAATGATAGGCTTCTAAAATTGAGTGCCTAAACATAATTGCACCAGACCATATTTATTTTTGTTTTAGACTGTTTTAAAAAAACCCATATTTAAGACCTTCCGTTTTGAATTTTAATCCAGTTTACTCGTATATTCTTCGAAAAATGTTGGTACGGTATGTATCAAGATTAGTGCAAGCTCGTACTTGGTATTAGCTTTTCTCGGAAATGCACTTTATGGTCCAAATATATGTAAACATTTTAAACTTTATAAGTCAAAATTCAAGTGAGTTTGAATGGTACAGAAAAGTACAACCGTATTAACTTTACCATCCCTGTTTGCTCTTTATGGTCATGCTTGTTGTTTTCTGTTCAGATGTGAAGTAGCAAAACCAATTAAAATATTAATTGAGTTAATTAAAGTATTAATTGAATTAACTAAAAAAGATATTGACAATTTTAATTGAAAATATTTTTGGAGACAATGTGGCATACTCTAAAATAGTTAACGATTTTCTCATATAAAAACAAAAATTATATTATTTACATACAAATAATACGTAATAATAATTTGTTACTTCATTTCATTTTGAATAAAAATCTGTTGCTAACACTTTTTTGATAAAGCAGCAAATTCAATTAAAGTAAACAGTAATTTAATTAAAATATTAATCAAATATATAAATTTTTCTAAGCAATCACTTAATTGAAAAAAAATTAAGAACTATTTTTTCTGTGCAGCTACTTTGCAAGATAGTGTGTATCTGCACTGGTTGGTATGTGTCTATGCTGTCTAATGTGGATTGGAAGATTATTGAATATTTTTTTTTGTGTTACATTTTTATAGTTAACTAGATATATCCGGTGCGCTTCGCTACCCTCCCTCGTTATAAAATAAAATTCCTATTCTGAAAATTAAATGACGATCGGTCCAGTAGTTAAGACTATATTACGATTTTTAATTTTCCTAAAAAGGGGCGTGGTCCCACCCACTTTTCTCCTGGTACGTATTTCAATTTATGCCAATACCATATGTACCAAATATCATCGACGTAGGTCAAAAAATGCCAAAAATATGGAGATTTAAATTTTTGGGTTATATGGGCGGTGCCACGCCTCTTTGTACAATCAAAACTTCATATAGCCTATTATTCCTTCCAGAGTCACAGTAACATGCTGTGAAAATTTCTGGATGATCGGTCCAAGGGTTTGGTTTTCCTAAAAAGGGGCGTGGTTCCACCCACTTTTCTCCTGGTACGTATTTCAATTTATGCCAATACAATATGTACCAAATATCATCGACGTAGGTCAAAAAATGCCCAAAATATGGCGATTTATCTTTTTGGGTTATATGGGCGGTCCCACGCCTCTTTGTCCAATCAAACCTTCATATAGCCTATGTCACCCGCCTGAATATTCTGAAGATTCCCTGAAAATTTCATCAAAATCGGCCCAGCCGTTTTGGAGTCCATACGTTACATACATACACACATCCTGTTTTATATACATACATATATATAGATACATTTTTGTTAATTTGGTTGTGGTGATTAGGAGGGAAATACTGTTTCCTCTTGAAATATTGCTTTGTATCGTACAAAGAACATATTCCAAGCATTCGCATTTTTTTTCATTTCTTTCTTTATTTGATACGCGAAAGGAACTGCATCACAAAATGGTGTTTACAGAAAAAAATATGCAGATTTTTTTTCTTAACAAATATTTGTTTGCATTCAATTTTATGTTTTCTTTGCCTTTATTAATATCATTGTCTGATTTTTGGTTTTGGTTAGTTTTACAAATTTCGTGATAGGTCCCATTCCAATTAAAAATGTAAATGGGATTATGAATTTAGTAATTGAATGCGAAATAAATTTTTTTCTGTGTTCGCACCCTGCCTGCCTGTTCACTTCATGTACAATTTTTCGTTCCGATATCTTTAAAATTATTTCGGGAAATATGTAAGAGGATGGTCCGAAATTTAGCCAACATAGAAAGAACAACTAAATAAATATGTATGTATGTAGATATTAGAATTTAATTTCTATACCCTTTTAGTAGAGATGTTTATTATAGTAGGAATCGTAAAAATTATGACCTGGTACCGCTGCTAAGCCTAGACGTTTTGGGGTAAATTTCCTAACCATTTGTGGTGCAACCAGCTCATATTTATTACATATCCGGTTGACTAGTTCTGCTACCGCCATCGTTGTTATTATGCAAACTTTGTTGCATGTTATTTTGTTTTAAATTAAAAAAAAAAATGTATGTATGTAAATGAAATAAAGACTTAAAAAAAAGAAACAAAAATTTTATTTTTGTATATCATTAAATCGACACACGTCGTTCACTTGACAATGACAAAGATAGAACAACAACAACACTAACAAAATAAAAAAGCTAACATTCAACGAACATTAAATACAATTTGAAATAAAAAAAGACAAAAAACAACGAACGTTTGTTTAGAAATGCCCTTGACCCATAAAATGAATTAGGAAAAAAAACCACACAACGCAGTACGTATACATATATATAAAAAGAAATAAATCAATCAAATTGTATAAAATAAAACAAATTTGTTGATTTCATTTCTTGTGGACATTGAAATTTATATATTATTTTGAATTGTTTTCGAAACTCTTCTGTATGTATTTAAAAAAAAAAAAAAAGAAAAAAAAAACTTACCTCATTTATATGCTTGTAGGTCTTGATTAAATCTACACTTAATTTTCTTAACGGCGCCGATGCGGGATCACGGAAATGTGTTGGAATTCGTGCTTGCATAGCACGCACTTCTGATGAAGACGTTGGACTAGATCGCTGTAAAAACAAATAAACGAAAGAAATAGATTAGAAATTTGGTTGGGAATGAATATATTAGAATTTCAAGTGAAAGATTTTTTAATTAAGTATACAGCGGAAAAAAGTGATTTAAATCACGACAAACAGCGCCCTCTTTTGGGCGAATAGGATAATATTTCCCAAGCTAGAACCAGTTATGAAAATTAATAAAACTTCATTCTAATTGGTTGTTCGCTTTAGAAGGAACATACTGACGCATAATTTTATGTTGTCCATCAACTACGACACCTTCCTGCATCAAGTGGGTACACTAAGACACCCAACACTAGTGATCAGGTGTATAGACTCTTCGAAAATCGACAACTTATATGCGTGTCTAGAACAGAAGTGATCAGTTTTTTAATACAATTTGTTATTCCAAAGTACGCAGAAGTGACTCCATGCAAGGACAAATAAAAGAACTCTTCTGGTGTATTTGAGAGTAACAATGCAGTCTTTAATTAAAATTATCAAAGTAATACGCATAGCGATCTCCAGCAAGTTCAATCCAGTCACAAAACAACACAGAGAGAGAGAGATGAAGGATCATAGGGCTGTTAAGTACATTTAAATTAAGATGAACAAATTGGAAACTGAGTTCACGGCTAGGACGTGTAAGAATTAATAGCGATAGCCTTTGCAGCCTCTAAACTGCCTTAGGGCCGGACATCATTCGGTTCGGTGGGCTACCTTCGAAAGTGGTTAATCAAAGCATAATGACGACGGAGTTCGCGAATCTTCCAGAAACAAGAGAATTTCCGGAATGAGAAACTGGGGGTTACTCTGTATTTCGAATCGAAAGTAAAAGCGTTCGAAATGCAATGTAAATAGGATACAAATTCGAACAGTTTTCTTTTCGAATCGAATTACAGAGTAACCCACCTGGTATAATAATCCATTTTGATGAGCAAGAACGAGGAAATCGAAGAAATAATGCAGAATTTTAAGGAATAACTAATACAGAAGTTTGAAGACAACAGCTCTGTTTTTTTAAACCGACTCAAGTGTATAGCTGGGTAAAAAACTTTAAGAGGTAAATATTCACGAGAAATTTGGAGAAATTACTACGATGTTTTTTTATGATCGATGAAATCTTAGACGTCTGCACATTTTGTGCAAAATATTTTGCATCGACTGTTAAATTGTAAATATGCTGACACCTGCTGCAGGGAAACGTTATCGAGGAACTCCGTCAAGAAATTTTTGTGTCTCTGATGCTTTTAGTCAAGAAATCAGAAATGACTAAAGTCTAGAGAGAAAAAAAAATTCAGAAGACGGCCCGGTATTCCAGTCACTGAGCACCGAAAAATTTCAAGGTAATAGTAGTCTTCCTCGGCATAAGATCGATTTAGGAAACGTATTCTTTTCCTATTCCCATATTTCGAATCATCGGGAACAAAATAAAGAAGCGGTCTTCAAAAAAAAATTTTTTTTTTTAGTAGACAAAGGCGGTTTTATATCAGTATGGTGTTACCACCGGCTTAGCTGTGACTTACAAGGAACACACGGGTTATTTTGTACACCCAAAAAAAAAAATAATCAAAAGACATGTGGCACTTGTGGACGGCCGCGGTACAACTTAGCATAGCATTTTTTTGTCAACTGATGCAATTATATTATTACGTTTTGTTTAATAACTCCGTTGTTTTTCTGGCAATACTGTATGTTAATGAAATCCAAATCAATAGCATACTTTAGGGGTTGACATACATTAGGCGATTTAAATACTTAAAAAGCCAAATGACTTAAGAAACAAATTTAGTGTCAGGTTTTTTCGTTTCAAAAACAAAAGACTTAAGAAACAAACTTAGTGTCAGGTTTTTTCGTTTCAAAAACAAACGACTTGAGAAACAAACGTTTCAAAATTTCTTGATTCGGTCGCATTAAAGACCGCTATAGAAGCTATGCAATAGCTTAAAACAACATCCGAAGTAATATGAAGTGTACGCCAAAAGCAGAAGAAATATGAAGTTTATGTCGAAGAAAGACAAAATATGTTACTGGTCTTCTCAGGCACCCCAACAGATACGTATCTCTAGAATAACAAAACAGCTTTTGGGAAAAGAATATTGTGGCCCCAATCCAGATACTAGCACTAGCCGAAGCAATAATCCCTTAAAATATATTCACTCTCAACGATTTTCTCTTCCAACATAATTTGTACATGAACTTTCCACCATAAGATATAAAAGTAAGTAGGGTAATCTATGTCTCTGCCTACGATCAAAGTCGATAGAAAATTAAACTTTAGAAGTTTCCTTTCGAGGCTCGACCAGCAACCCTACACTGGTACCATGGCAGCTGGTAAGCCGCACGAAAGTTAGAGAAGTGTTGCTCCTAAACTCGCCTCGCCTTATGATGTAATGCAAGATGCGCTCTCTATGCCCTTGGTGATATACATACATACTCCATATCCTTGCGGATGTATGTATATGCCATCCAACCAATGCTGGTGAGCATCGTGCGACCATCGATAATGGCATGATTCCGTGACCGGTTATTGATGAGTTCTTCTTCGAGAGTACACGCGTTGGCTGTGCTTGCTATCAAAATCGCTGGGAAAATTATTGGTTAAATGAGACATGCTCGACCAGAGCTAGTGGCAGGTTGGATTTCGGACAACCAATCTCAAGCCCCTATGTGGCTGTTGCAATACAAAAGAAGCTTCTTCGAAAGCATGAGATTAGATATGTAGGTCAAACAATTAAGCAAGTTATTTATGCATAGTGGCTGGACCATGCATAAAAAGTTGCCAGCTGATGTGATCTTTAAGTTCACAATTTTGTGCACTCGAGTAGACTCGGGGTTGGTAGTGAACACACGAATTTACACGGGGTTAAGACCACCGTCAGGTTAGCCACAAGGTTGGTACAGATGTTACCCTGTAACACATGTGTGGTAATTCACTGGTCCGGCTACCGAAATATTTGAAGATTTGAACTGCGAAAAAATACTTCAGGATCACAACAAAAAGCTTCTACAGCAGCCACTAAACAAGTCAGACGATTACGTCTATTTATGATTGTTAGCAAGGGAGGGCCTCATTTTTCGCGGAAAAATGGAAATCAATGAGGAATGTCGGTCATTTCTCTTGTGTTACTTGACATATTTTTCAAACTATTCGACTTTGCCTCGTTCTTTAATCAACTAATTCATGTTACCTAAAAGGAAAATTAAAAATTTAAAGAAAAGTGTGAATAACTTACATGATGCATAACATCGCGATGTGTAGCAGGAAGCTCTTCTTCACCTACAAAACGGCCATAGAGGGGAGCATGACGCTGACGTCCACCCCCACTGCCAGCTTCTACGGCAGCAGCCGCACTGGATACGTAAGCTGCAGATACTAGAAATAAATAAAAAAAAACACAAAATAAAAAAAATTAGCAAATTATTTTCAATTCGAAAAAGTTAATGGTATTTACACTACAACTTAATAATTAAAAATATTTTCCATCTACGAATACTTAAATGGTTAACAAGTGTTCGTTTTCTTCTTTTCGTAAATTTTCCAATACAATTTTCCTGATATTAGACAGTCTCTATTAATAAATAAAGGATGTATGAATGAGAATCTTTGGTGTTGTAATTATGATAGAAAAAAAAAAGATATAAACAACAAAAACAGCAACAACGGCAACTTAAAAAATCTCATTCACCTAAATCTGTTGGATGCCAAAAAGTCTCGTTTTCCGTTTAGGTAGACATATAAATGACAGAACATTCATTTCATTTTTTTTTTTGCCATTTTTAATTCTATGTTTATCTTTTTTATAATAGAGAAAAAAAATTATGTATGTCGTTGGGTTTTTTCTTTTTAATTCTTATTTATATTTTGCAAATACATAATAGTTTTGTTGTTGTCGTTTTTATGTAAATAAGACTATTACACAATATTAAAAATTAAACAGAATAAATTCGGTTGTAGATGAGGCATTTTTTACAAAAACTTAAATAAAAGTAGACGAGGAATGCACAAAAAAAAAAAGAAAAGAAAAAAACCAGACAGCTTGGAATGATTGCAAAAATTTCTCCAATAGTGTCACCGAAAAGTTTATTTTTAATTATTTTTGTAAATAGTTTTGAATAGAGTAAAATAAGAGTCGCTACATTGATTCTTACTTTGCGGAAAAGGTCAGCTTTAATAAAAGCTTTTATGCCCTTAATCAGGCAGGTTTTTAAGACTACCGTTTTCGATATCATCCCTGCAGGTTCAAGATTATTAACCAAATTGAAAATAGATCTGCTTAACAGTAACAACCAACAGTTAATCCACGTTCTCTTTTACCGAAAGATTGTTTACAGAAGGATACCCCCAATAAACGGTCACTTAGCAAAATTTTTCTCTTTTATCGAATTCAGTTTCAACTATCTGAAGGATCCCCAACCGCTAACAGAATTATCCTCGACATTTGGGATTATTTACAAATTCTATGTGATACAGTACAATACGCATATAAGAAAGTCTGAAAATGTACAGATTTTGTTTCTTATATGCGAGCTTTCTTATAAAGAGAACACGCTTATAAGAAAGATAATTTCTTATATGCGTCAGAAACAAAATTTAAAAATTTCCTATGGAGTATGCAGATATATATTTGAAATAAAATTAATACACATTATTTTGTACAAAAAAAAAACAACAAAGCCGGCTGATTTCACAAAAATCAACGACTTCATTTGACATTTACAGTGTTCACAGGTGTAAATTGTAAAATATAATCAAAAAATTTATATTTTTCTCCAAATTGAAAAAAAAAATGTCATTGTGAGAATACTTTCTTATACACGTACAATTTTCTATGGAAGGAATATAATTTTTCATAAAAATTTGTTTCTTATAGCAGAGTTTTTCTTATAAGCGAGTTTCTTATATGCGTATTGTACTGTACTTCAAACAGCACAGAAAAATATATTTAATTTTTTTTCAATTAACCCTTTAATTAAAAATATACAAAAATTTGATTAAATATTTAATTTATTTTATTAAATTTTTAATTGTAATAAATAATTTTAGTTAATAAATGTATAAAAATTTAATTGATACTATTAATTTGTTTCTGGCGCAAATTTAATTAAATTTTTTAATTGATATCACAAATTTTTTAATTGAAATCAATTTTTATTTTTTTCTGTGAGAGTTACTGCGATAAAAATAATATTACCATTAAATTTAATTAAATTTTTTAAGGAAACTCTAGAATGTAGAAAGACCATTATCACGTATTCATTTCGAAGGGAAAAATGCAGAAAGGAAAAATCAAACCAATAGAAACAGAAATATAACAACTTCTCTGGTGCCAGAATAATCTAATGATCGTGGAATAGAAGCTAATTTCATTCCTGAATGTCTCTGATATCCAATACTTTCTAAAGGGAAGATCTTAACGGAAAATAATAATGTGTATTAACACACCATCTAGTATATAAAACTCTAATTTAAAAGTTTGAATATATCGTCTCTCGAAATAATGTCTAACGGCTAACTAATAACTTGTTATCTTTCTTGGGAAAAGGTTTTGTCTATAGAGAACAGATGGAAAAAAGAATTGTGTGAACAAAACGATATTTTAATTAATTTTTTTACAACCCCACTTTTACTCTATTGCAAATTTTGTTTAAAGCAATATTGCAGCGCCTCTGATGTTAATAAGACGCATTAACTATCTTAAGCAATATGTGTAGTAATTTTATTTATGGTTTTACTTCGCCTTCAGTGTCCTTTGTGAAATTGAGATGCAATGTATAATTAAAGAACAGGCTCAAAGACACAACCATAAAGTCTAGTAGCCTGGTGATGAGTAAAAATATGAAGGCTGTGACAAGAGTGTGAATAATTATCTTGCACTCCTATGGAGGTTTCATGTTGAACGCATCCTTTTAGAACTTAATGCTAATATTTCTTATTACAGATAAATCTCTTCTAACGATAATCAACTTATAGAATCGGCACTCAGCGAATTAATTGGAAAAAATAAAAAAAAATCAGGAGTTCAGATCACATCACCACTGCTGAAGGAAAAAAAAATGAATATGTACTTTGGTGTAATACCAAATTCCAAGATCGTCTGCAAAGTTAATAGACATGATCAAGATGAAGGTTTAATGTATCAGGCATATCTAGGCGCACGGTAGTGCGCCAGGCCAAGTTCGGCCACACAGTGTGTGTATTTACACGAAACCATTCGTGCTGTTTTTACACCCCTCATAACTTTGCTCCTCTTGATCATAATATTATGAAACTTGAAACATAAGGTCTCCCCACAGAGGTGACCTAAAAGGTTAAATTTAAAAGCTTCCCGAGATATTAAGGTGTGAAAAGTCCATATTTTAGTACATATTCACTCACTCACTCATCAATATTATTGGGCACTTCCAGTATAGCTAGAGAGCTGAAACTCGGTCTTGGTGAGAAATTAACCAGAAAAATCTGAAAACGGGCACTTTCCACCCGGGGGGACTAGGGTGCCCCTTCTTTGTATGCCTTTGTTTGCCTTTCTAATATGGGAAAGAACTCTTTAAAGAATATTGTCAAGCTTATAGGTTGCCTAGAAATGAGACGGAATTGTAGCTATCATGAACTTGGTCCATATTTTGGTCGCAGTACTTTTTACGGCCGTAATATTTTGGATAGGAACTTGGCCTTATTTTCACATTTGTGTTTTTGTGCGGATGGGAATTTACACGACAGGTGTCAGACAAATTATCACTAATGGACAAACAACTTGTCTATTGCAGGGTTATGTTGTTCATAAATAACTCTCTCTCTCTCTCTCTCTCTCTTAGCTCTCCTCAAACAAAAATCTGATAATTTACCGTATCATAATATTGGAAATTTCACGAAAATCCCTCATTTTCGCCCCTCGATTTTCTATTCTTCGAAAAATAAATTGAAGTGTGTAGTCACTTTTTTGGTTTCGACAAGATTTTGTTTTATGTTTGTCACCAAATTCTGCTGACGCCTAATAGGCGTTGCCTTTTCTAACAGAGAGGTTCATGTACGAAGTCCTTCTGTAAATTCTAATTTCGTAACGTTATCTTGTCTATGCCTTTTTTGTTGTTTTCAATACTAAACATGACCCTAAAATGAACTATCAAAAATCGTTGAAAACCAGAAATTAATATGGGCACTGATTACTAAAGATACCCTGAATAGCTTGAGGATTGTCTCCAGCATACTATTTCCCGAAACGGCGATGTTTATTAAATATTTTTTGCCTTCTATTGGGTACTTAGAAAGGTCTTTTGAAACCACCTCCGTTTCGGTAAATACCATGGTGGAGAAAAGCCTTAAGCCCGCCCGAAGGACTGCTATGCAGTAAATCTTCAGTAAGCAGCTCAATTTTACTACATTTTGCTCTTTTATTACCAAAGATTCTTAAAATGGAAAGTGGGCTTAAAATGGGAAAAATGGTTCCAAAAAATTTGGTTGCTCTTTTAAAAAGATATATTTTGGGACCATTTCTCATTGTTAAAGTAGAAAAAATGGTCCCAAAGGAAAAAACAAATACAAAAATTCCCAAACTAAAAAATTTTTCTTTAAGATTATTTCATTGAACACTAAAAAAAAAATTAATGGGATCGTTTTTCTTATTTTGGTCCCAGTTTTCAGCGACCCATTTGCATTGATTTAAATAAGATCACAGATCTGGAATACCTATTTTCACAAAAATTCGGCTTTAAATCACACCAAATATATGATTTCTAATTATTGAATACCTGGCCAGAATGGATAAGATTTTGCTAATTCTTTTATAGTCTAATGTCCAGAGATGGACATGCTAAATATTTCTTTTTTGACATTCGAAACTGAGCTTAAACGATATTTCGATCAACCTCAGTGAAGACTTGGGTCACAAGTGTCATATAAAACAAGGGTCAGTTAAAATAATTTCTGGCATAAAAATCTGTATACGTGACAAAATTTCCTCTATAATAAAGATAAGCATTAAAACAAAAATACTATAATTTTTTTTTTTTGTTTCGAACAAAGTTCTTTGTTTAATTAAACAAAAACAAAAAATCAACCAAATTGCCAAAAAAAAAAATATTGTAATATAAACTCATTTGCACAAAGCAACACATAACAAAAAAAAATGACATAAGAAAAATTGCAACAAGACAAAGAAATATTACACACAGACATACACATAAAATAAATAAAAATAAAAACACCTACAATTTCTAAGCAGCTGATGACTGCGGGCCACCTCTTGATCAACCAACATTTTATCGTTAATGTTTGCATCACGATTATTACTACAAAAGGTCCTCAAACCATCAATAACATCATCATCATCAACATCACTACCGCCATCATTAAAAACATCAGTGCTGTCAATATGTCGCACGGAATTACGTAGACCAATATGATGGCAAAGATGTTGGTCACGCTGTTTGTCATTTAAAACAATGATGTCTTTGTTTTTCTTATGTTGACCAAACTGATATATGCCGTTATTCTGTTGCATTTCCCACTCATTGTTGGCATTTCTCTTATTGTTGTTATTGTAAAAGAAAATTTGTTCCTGCTTGTTACTATTGTTGTTATTGTTGTTGTTATTGCAGCTATTATTATTTTGATAATGACTGTTTATTGTGTTGCCATTAATAAAATTTTGTACGTCTGAGGTTTGTGTTGGTGACTCTGTTGTTGAAGTTGGACTGGTTGTACTGTCGGGCATGGAGCCACTCGATTGCGTTGAAGAATTTTGCCAAAAACATAAAGTAGCCGCAGACATTTTCTGGTTTATTTTTTTTTTTTTATTTTATTTCTATTTTTATTTTATTTTTGTATTTTATTTACTGTTTGTTTTCAAGTTTAAAATTAGATAATCTATTTTTTTATTCACTTTTATTAAAAAAAATTTTTTTTTTTTTAATTTTCGATTTATATATTTTAAGGCCTTTTTACAGAAATCTCTATCACTTTTTCTGAAGAAAGTTTAGAACAGGAAAATAAGAGTAAGCAAAAGTTTTACCACATTCCAAAATATTTTTACATTTTATGTCAAAACATAATATTTGTCATAAAATTAACAAATTTTTAATAGCAAAAAATAAGTTTTTTTAAAAAATTTTTTTCGAAAAACCATTTTCAAACAGCCAAAAGGACAGACCAGAAATGTGACATTGACATAAAATATTTACTATGAAAACGAAAAAAATGTCGCAGAACTAAAAAATATCATTAAACACAAAAAAATCGCCAAACTTGAAAAACGCTACCGTGAAAAAAAACGCCTAAATTAAAATTACGTCAAAACGAAAATAAAAAAATCACCTCGAAGAGATCCCAAACGCCAAAATTAAATTAAAAAATTGCCTAAAATAAAACTAAATATATTTGCGAAGTGAAAAAAAAACGCCCATAACAAAAAAAATCCCAACCCACGTTAATATAAAAAATAAATCTTCAAAACAAGATCAACAAATGCAAAAAAAAAATAAAAAAAAACTATGAAAAAGAAATAAATAATATTGCGAAAAAATTTTGAATCGTCTAAATAAGAACAAAAACACAAAATTAAAAAAAAAAATTTTAAAAGAAATATATAGCAAAAGAATAAAAAAAATCGCCAAAATGTAAAAATCGGAATAGGATATGAATTAAAAATTCAAAAAATTTAATATGTCGGTAAAATGAAAAAAATCGCCAAAATAAGAAAAGTTATTAAACAAATTATCAAAACATAATACCAAATAAAAGAAAATGTTAAAATAACAAAATATCGCCAAAGTAAAAAATAAATCGCCAGAACAAGACCACAAAACAATAATTTTAAATAAATAGTATTTCCCTGAATTCAAAAACACAGTAAATGAAAAAAGCCGCCATACCCAGCACGCAAGCAAATAAGATATAAAAAAACGCTAAAATTAAGAAAGGAATTTTAAGCCTGACAAATTAAAATTTCTTTGATCAAAATTAAAAAAGTTTAAAAACAAAAACAAGATAGCAAAACAAAAAATATATCATCTACAATCGAATGAAATAATTGCCTAAATAAAAAAAATCGTCAAAACTAAAAATTAAAATAAAACAATTTGCAAAAGTTTACAAAGGCCTAAAAAAATAGACTTGAAGGGAATAAAAAATTAATTTTTTTGAACGATTATTTTATGTTAAAAATAAGGCTCCATGAAAAATAGCCCCAATGAAAAATGGCCCCAAACTACAAAAAGGAAAAATGGAATTTGGGGTGATTTTTTCTAATTTGGGGCCATTTTTCATTTTTGTTTGGGGCCATTTTTCATTTAACGAAAAATGAAAAATGGCCCCAAACAAAAATGAAAAATGGCCCCAAAATAGTGTAAATGATATAAAAACCACAAAAAACTCATTACATCAAATAATGCATTTTCAAAAAATGTATTATTATTAAACGGCGACGTTGCTCGAAATTCTATGGAGTAGAGTTACCTTGAGCCCCGTCGAGGGGCCTAGAATGCAAAAACCCGTTAGTAAGCTACTGCCGCTGTGAGGCAACATGAAGAAAAAAGTGGCTGCGCCCAACAATTGCCCAAATAATTTAAGACCCCAGATTTGCTGCAGTGCATTGGGGTGATACGTCAAAATAAAATTAGGTACGTATGTAATGCAATGCAGAAAATCTTTACTAAATATCGCCGTGTCGGGAAATACCATGGTGGAGAAAATCCCTAAGCCCGGCCGAAGGCCGGCTACGCGGAAAAACTTTAGTAATAAAATTCAAATATTTTAAAATATTGGATTATTTTCAAAAAATTGAGTTGCTTACTATAGATCCCTTGCATAGCCGGCCTACGGCCGGGCTTAGGGATTTTCTCCACCATGGTATTTCCCGACACGGCGATATTTAGTAAAGATTTTCTGCACTGCATTAGATACGTACCTTATTTTTATTTTGACCTAGCACCCCAAGGCACTGCAGTAAATCTGGGGACTTAAATTATTTGGGCAATTGTTGGGCGCAGCCACTTTTTTCTCCATGTTGGCTCACAGCGCCCACAGCTTACTAACGGCTTTTTGCATTCTAGGCTCCTCGGCGGGGCTCAAGGTAACTCTACTCCATATAATTTCGAGCAACGTCGCCGTTTAATAACAATACTAATTTTGAAAACGCATTATTTGATGTTAAGAGTTTTTTGTGGTATTTATATCATTCACACTATTTTGGGGCCATTTTTCATTTTTGGTTTGTGGCCATTTTTCATTTAACGAAAAATGAAAAATGGCCCCGAACTCGAAAATGAAAAATGGCTCAAACTTTAGGAAAAATGGCCCCAAACTTAAAAATAAAAAATGAAAAATGGCCCCAAAAAATAGGAAAAATGGTCCCAAAGTTCGTGTTGTTGTTTTCAATACAAAAGTTTGGGGCCATTTTTAGTTTGGGGCCATTTTTCATTGGGTCCATTTTTCATGGAGCCTAAAAATAATATTGGATGCCGATAAAAGCCAAACTAGTCGCAATTGGACAAAAAGAAAAAGTTTTCGCAATTGATACCGATATCTTTCAAGCCACTTTGAACCGATTTTGATCAGCAGCATACACCAACCATTCGACACAGTAAATCGATTTGGCAAAATCTTTTGGCAGGTATTAGCGCTTTTTAAAATTGTTTTATTTTAACCTCCATCTATCGTACGTTTCAATCGATTTTATCGAATTTCAAATTAGCAGTTTCAAAATTTATTTTATAAAAATATCTTTTCAAAAACTTTATTTTCCAAAATTCGAATCTATTTATTATCTCGGGAAATATATATATATGGGAGGCGTCACTATCTTTAGGATTAAGTACCGAGTAATTCTTAAGTCACGAAAGATTTGCATACACATATACACTCGCACAAACATACACACACGCATCCATCTATACGAACATTGTCGTAAAAATAGTCAGAATAGATTTCCAAGACCTCAAAATGGCGAGATCTGATTAAAACTCGATTTTTAGAAAATCGGGCTGAAATCAATAACTTTTCATATTTTTAGTTAAAAAAGGGATCATCAATTCGGTCGGTAGTTTTTATTTATTAATGACTCCTTTATGTATAAATTAATTTTAACTATATTTTTTTTTCTACTTGCGAGGTTTTACTATCAGATTTAATTGATATTTGAAAATTATTTCGTTACAACTTGAAAAATTCTAATTTTGATTTTATTACTTTAAAAATTTATATAATTTTCACTTCTTTTTGTTATTTTTATTTGTTATATCACTTTCAATATTTATGTTTAGAGAAATTTATTTGAAAATTTCTCGAGAATTTTCTTCAAAATTTAGGTTTAACTTTTAATTTATGCAAAATTTTTGAAATTTGCATTATTTTCTTTTTCGAAATCTTTGTTTAATTTTTCTATTATTTTAGTGAAACATTTAGAAAAATCTTTTGATTAGATACACAGTATTTCAACAATTTGATAAACCGAACATTACGAAATTTCAAAGAAAACTGCACTACTTGTTTTAAAATTAAAAATTTCCCATAAAAACAAAAATTCTCAGATGTTTATGTTCATTTTTAAGACCCTCGACGAAAAATAGCAACAAAAATAAGAAAACAATAAAGAAATTAAAAATAAAAAGAAAATTAAACTAAAATATCTTAAATACTTTTATGGTGAAAGCAAATAAAAACCAAATCACAAAAGAGAATAGAGAGCTTTTTCGTTTTGACAAAAAAAAAAAAAAAAAGATCATCCATCCATGTATTTCAAATACTCGTGATCATTCTTTAATTAATGACGGCAAGGCAACATACATATTGAAAAAGGCGTCCGTCTAAGAGAACATCTAGATAAAACGCACGTCAGGAAACTTAATAAAATGGATACAAACTGACAAAATATTATTTATTATACAGCAGAAATGGGATAGATGTGTTTTAGTTTGATTTAAAATTTTAAAGGTTTGACATTTAATTTTATTAAAAATTTAAAAAGAATTAATTTAGTGTCATGACATAAACATTTATATACTCTTAAAAAGAGTGGTAACCGTTTTCCTTTTTATGGGTTTGCGGCATATCCTAGAAATTCAAAATGAAGAAAAACAGTAAAAAAAGTTTTCTAAATATACTGGATAAAATTTTTAATGTTCGACACAGCTTTCACGAAGAATTAAAATTTTTTGCAAAATTTCATTAATCCAGTTTTGTAAAAAAAAAAATAAAACATCATGTTTTGTGCCGCATATGCAAAATTTATTTTTTCCAAACTAACTTCGTCATCTCCAAGACGAATAAGTACCAGGTAGTCTTATCCCTACAACCATAGCTGCCAGACTTTCTAGAGGTAATATCGTCATATTTTCGGGCAAAAATCGTCATTATCGTCAATATAGCTTATTGAAATCGTCATAAAAACGTCAAATGAAAAAACAGCTTTTTTTTGCCAACTACACATATTTTATTAGAGGCAAAACATAGGTTAGGTTAGGTCTCGAGGGCCGTCATATCTGAGACGTGACGCACATGGTTCCGTTAATTCGGTCCCTTTGTGATACCCTACTGCAGACAGGGCTCAGTCAATTGGTTATTCAATTATCTGTGATTGCCCTGCCGCCGAATCAAACCATCCCGATTGTTGCAGGAAGGAGGATAGGTTGGAAAGCCCCATGTTCGCCAGAGTGTTGGAGCCCATAGTAACCGACCTAATGGTGTTAAGCGCGGGGCATTGACATAGAAGATGAAGAACTGTTTCTTCTTCCTCCTCATCGTTACAACTTCTGCAATAGTCATTGTAACTTAGGCCCATCCTTTTGGCATGAGTCCCGAAACACCAGTGCCCCGTTAGCACTGTTACTAGTTGTCTTGTGTAAGGCAAAACATAACAAAACTCTTAAATCAACACATCTTATTAATAAAACAGCAATTCTTTTGAATACAGAGATGAGATATTTCAATTAGATTTCACAATTAAATCACATGTAAATAGATTGCATGTTTTTCAATACTTGAAATATATATCGGACTTGATCAACAACAAGAGAGGGAATTGACTCAAAATTTATAAAACTTAATTTTTTGCAAAACTTATTTTTTGGGCTCCATGAAAAATGGCCCCAAACTCTTAAATGAAAAATGGCCCCAAACTTTAGGAAAAATGGCCCCAAACTTAAAAATAAAAAATGAAAAATGGCCCCAAAAAATAGGAAAAATGGCCCCAAAGTTCGTGTTGTTGTTTTCAATACAAAAGTTTGGGGCCATTTTTCATTTTTGGTTTGGGGCCATTTTTCATTGGGGCCATTTTTCATTGGGGCCATTTTTCATGGAGCCTATTTTTTGCCTCTACTCAGTAGAGTAATCTACTGAAAATTTTAAAATTTTGAGTTAATACCCTCTTGTTGATCAACTGCGATATATACAATGTATGGAAAAAAATAAAAAAAAAACATTCAAATCCTTCAGTTATTTTTTTTAAATTTCATTTTTGGAAACACTTTTTCTAAAAATGTATAAAAACTACAATAAAATTTACACAATAAACATATAATTGTTTAACAACATAGACATATATATTACATATATATGCATATATGTATAATATATTTTACAAATATATATTGCAATTAAATATATTTTGGGTGTTCACACTGTTGTCATATCAGTCATATTGTCATAATGTCTTATTATTTTACAATAGTTTAAAAAAATTGTTGTTGTGCTTCAAGCAAAAAAGTCATATAATAATAAGACATTTTGAGGTATGTTTTTATGGTTTGTCATAATATAACAGTAGAAATCTTAGTCGAGCAGCTGCAACTCCTTATTCGAGCCGGCGATAATATTTATAAGCCAGCGCTACTTTTAAATAATAGAAGAATGAAAACAAGGCAAATTCATTAACAGGTACAGCGTTGTCAACTTGGTGCGTTTCGCACCTTTTTTGGTGCTTTTCTAAATGTTTTGTGCGACAAATATCTGGGTTGGTGCGTGGTGCGGTTTTTCTTTAATTTTGGTGCGTTTTTTTAATTTTGGGTGGCTCCAAATCATATTAAACACAATTTTTTGTTTCAGTATGATAAAAAAGAATTTCATTCAATTTGTGTACAATTTTTACATTCAATTTTACAGACCATAATAAGAGCAACCATTAATGATGTTTAAGAGGTACCAAAACGCATTCACAAAAACCGTTAAACCGTCTTGTTGTTATAGAAAATTTGTAACATTTCATTATAAGAAATTTGTTGTCCCTTTTAGATTTTCAGAGTACATAATTGTTTTTTGTCGTAAAACTTGTTGTAAAGTCTGTTAAAGAGCTTAGCAAAAACAAAGTATTCTTGAGACTTGCGATCATTATTCGTTTTTTATAAAATGTTTATATAAAGGGTTGTAACGCTAAAATTAATAAAATTTATATTTACTAAAAGAAATATATAAAGTTAGTGTCAAGAATGGAGTCTAAAAAATGAGATCATAAGCGAAATACAAAAGGATTTGGGAATCACAATGTGAGTTTAAGCAATGGATTCGGCCTTGATCAAATAATAACACAAAAGCAAGATGTTTTTATTGCAAATGCGATATCACGCTTAAATATCCAACCTTGTTCGGCATGCTGGAAGACGGAAACACATTGCAGCTTTAAGCCCATTTAGCTACAACCGACATCAACAACCAGCATTGTACAAAATGTTTTATTCCATTGCAAATATGATATCATGCCATTAGCAGTACAATTTGAATCCGATGTCGAAATATTATCTAGTATTGAAAAACGGTGGAGAATGATTCACTTCATGTATTGGCACAATATTATATCAACATTAGAATTTTGGACTAAAGTTAAATGTTGTAAAGACGCAAAATTAATTCAATAAAAAAAAATCTGAACTTGGTGCGTTTTTTGTTAAATGGCGCGTTTTTTTCTCCATTTTGGTGCCCTTAGAAATTTCAAAGTTGACAACGCTGAACAGGTATATGCACGACCAAGGCGAATTAATTATAAGGTGGATGCAGTGGCGAATTCACGCGAATTTATACATTACCTACACAGTAAAATTTGTTACACATTTTCCCGCGCTATTTTAATATAATTTTCGTGCAAAAGGCAAATTCATTACGACTACAATAATTCAACAACAAAGCAAACAACAGCCATTTTGTTTGTGTAAAATTCTCCATGCATAAAAAATTACATTAAAATGGCGCGGGAAAATATGTAAAAAATTAACGAATTTGACAGTGTAGGTAATGTATAATTTACCGTGAATTAGCCACTGCATCCACCTTATAATTAATTCGCCTTGAATGCAAATATTTGTTTGTGGAACTGATCTGCCTGGCAGCTTGTGAACGTTTTTGCCGCCGTAAAAAAAAAAAAAAAATTCAGCTCATGTTACCGGCAACAGCTGCTTTTGATTATATTTATTTCAGCAAGTTCGTATAGATAAAAAAAATTAACATTTTAATTGATAATGGACATTTTAGAAAATTTACAGGATATTTATTGTTTTCTTTATTAAAAATTAAAAAACATTTACATTTAAGTCAACATGCAAATGTATGCGCGTTAATCCGACTAAACTGGAGTGTTGTTAAATGTTTATCAGCTGGCACAATTATGACATAGCACACTTATTTATGACGGAGTGTTCACACTTGTCATATTTTGGTGTGCTATTATTTTATGACATAGGTCTTATGACTACAGTGTGAATACCCCAATTGATTAATTAAGGTAAAAATGTCAGATCAAAGCAGCTACTTTTGTTTCGCTTTAAATAATCTTTTGCATTTCTTCCAAAGACGACTTTTTCAATGAATTTCTTATTTTAGTCTTATTTATATTTACCTGACTAAATATTCTTTCCACATTTGCTGAAGAATGCGGTAAAACTAGGACTTATGTAATAAATTTAGTCAAAACCGGAAACAAAAGACTGGAATCGCTCGTTTGTAACTCTGATATTTTTTCCAAAAATCGAATAGTTACATATATGTTTTTATCAGGACAATAATTTCAATTGTCTGAATTCTGTTTCTAACTCTTGGCTTTCACTTTCTTCAACAAAATAGAAAAATTCTTTTATAATTTCAGAAAACCAACTTTTTTCTTTATTAATAATATTAAATGGATTAATTTGGCCAAGAGCTTTATGTTTATTTTCAAAATGAAATCTTGATAATATCTGATCACAAAAGCTCTATATACAAATTAACACAATTATTACTAATATCATATTATTTTTCATTTATATGTGCTTCTTCCAATACGTCTCTGGCAAATATTCCTAAATAAATGTCTTCAAAATTTAAAAAAAATTGTTTTTGTTTTTATAATCAGTTAAATAAAAGTTTTCAGTTTTAAGCAAACTAGTTTTTAAAAAGTTGCTCATTACAATTTTCAGCAGTTCAAGGTTGCTTTAATAGTACAAATAAATGTTGCAAAATTGAATTATTTAAAATCGTCAAAATTAGGGTATAAATCGTCCCATCGTCACCATATGATTTTTAGGACCCAAAATCGTCAAAATGACAATAAATTGTCAAATCTGGCTGATATGCCTACAGCAATAATATTCGCTGCTAAATTTTCCTTCAACTGTCAAAGCAAATACAACAATGTTCTTATAAAAATATATAAAGAAAACTAACCTAACTTCTCAACATACAGTTCAGGATTGCACAGCAGATGATGTCGTAGGTCTGTCTGTCTTCTGCATAACTTGTGAAAATAAAAATTCTTTAGGAAAATTTTTGGAAATTTTAATTTTTGTGGCGCATATCCAATTTACTTTTCAAAACTTGCTTCATGTACTCCCATATCTTGTGTTTTGAAGATGACAGTTTATATTTTATGTTGAGCAAAATTTTTTTAAATTTGGTCTTTTTGCTCCATATCCAATTTAATTTCCAAAAATAGCTTATTGTGCTGCATAACTTACTAAAGTAAATAAAACAGACTTTCTTTTTTTAAGTGTTGCCGTTGATTTTTTTTTTTGCGTATCCTACACTTTTTTGAAATTTTTTTTTGTGTAAATTATTTGCTGCAAACGCCAAACAGTATCTATTAAACCTTAAAATTGTTGATATGGTTCCAAAGAGATCATTGATAGTTCAAAAACCAGAAAAAACAGATTTTGGATTCGCAAAGAGGGACTCAAAATGTATGTATGTAATTGTTTCTTTTTCAAAGTGCAGTGCTCCAATCCTAAAATGAGATGACGACGACATGTCTATTATACTTCTAGAATATTACTCTGATCATTACAATGAAAAAGAATATTGAACAAATATAAAATTTTTGATGGTCAGTTTGACAGTTTTGTTTTGAATAGCATTTTATACTCTCCAAACATTATGAGACATTCTTTAAAAGAACACATACAAAAATACATACAATTATTAGCCGGGACATCCATTCAACCGAATTTCTATTATTGTTCCCTCAATGTATCCCTTTCATTTTTATTGCCAAAACTAACATTATTTCACCCTCTAAATGAAATAAAATAAAAATTTGCAAGAACAAATTATTACATTTAAACATTATTTTTGTTGTCTACTTATAATGATTATCAGCTGAGAAGACGACGGACGACATGTCAAAGATGTGCAGCAACATTTTTTTTTTATTCTTTGAATTCAATTCAAAATGACAAAAAAAAAAACTATATAAACTGTCGTCAAGTGTACAAATATTCTTGAGAGCAAAATGCAAAAAAAAACAAGCAAGGGGAAAAAGTAATAAAACTATTACACAATTTGGCATATTACATGTGACGTGTGTGTTTGTGTGTGTGTGTCTGCGTGTGTAGGGGGATAAGTGCCTGTGTTGTCTATAAAGAAAACTCTTAAGATAACATTTTTGCATAATTCACAGTAGAAACAGAAATCCCTCAGAATGGGGGATAGTCAATAACATGAAAAAATATTTCAAATAAAGAACAGAAGAATGTAAAAAAACCCTTGTAAATTGCGATTATGGGATTTCGTGATCAAAGATCGGAAAAGATATGATTGAAATTTCTGTAATACATTTTAGCAAATTATCATTCGAGAATTATAATAAAACTGACTAACTGGTTTATTATCTGAATTATAAACGATTATTAAAGTTAAAGTTTAGTTTAAATGTAGTGGCGAATTAGTATTTTTAATGTGGTCTGTCTGGACAACAGTCGGTGGAGATAAGAAAATGCCTGAGAATATTTATGTTGCAACACTTTACAAAAAAGAAAATAGAATCCATTGGAAAATTTTTCACTGTTCTTTCTTTTCTTATTGTCAATGTGATTTTCCATGTTTTGTTTTTTTTTTCGGGGGTTTCGGGGGATTGTGTGCTGCTATTAGCTGATCTTTCCTCAAGCAGTAGTTTTCCTAAAGATTTTTGATTTTCATTAAACCATACAAACGAAATTGAAATGAACTAATCGATTTATTTGATTGTTGTTGTAGTTGTACATACGTTCAACATTAACGTCAACTATCATACAACAACGACGACGCATGTTGACATTTTATTTGATTTCTTTGTATTTTATTTACATACAATCCGTTTCTCTTGTGTGAGTTTGTGTGTGTTTTTTCTTATTTAATTTCTTTGTTTGGCAGGGATTTATTTAAAGCAAAAAGTTTTTAAATTATTTTTTTTAGTGAAGACTGAAAATAGAAGATTTCACAAGTTTTTGCTTTTTTTTATTTCAATAAAGATTACAATGCTGAAAAAATAAATTGAAATATGTATACTTTGTTGTCATGTCATGACACGTACTCAAAATATTGTGAATTTTGTTAGAACAAATTGGTTTTGCTGATTTTAGTAAATTAATGAGTACTGAAATTTTTTAGATATAATTTAATCGGTGCAAAATGAAGCATATGAACTGTTATTTCTAAAAGTAGAATAAGAACACTATCCAAACAAGAAACAAATATTTTAATGGTAAATTTGGTCAGACATACAAACTTAGCAAACATTTTTTATAAAACTAGACTTGTGACACTTTCAAAAATTATGATTATATGATTACATACATATCTACATATGTACGTATATCGATTTACAAATCTTTCAAAAACTATGCTTTATAGTTACGAAACTAAAAAACTAAAGAGTATTTAGCTATTATATCATGACATATGTATGTATGCTCACATTTCCCGCAATTATTTATGTCAAGACATTATTAATTTTTTTTATACAACTAATTTATTGAATATAAAACTAGCAAACAAATTTAATTTGTGCAAAATTTTAGCACGCATATTGTTATGTCATGACATAATATTTCTCATAATTGTATTTATGTCATGACAAAAATTTTTGTAAAAAAAGTAAACGAGTTGAATCATACAAAGTACACAAAGTGAATATAACGAAATTTCAATAAAAGCATTATTATGTCATGACATACATAAGTACATATGTACATACCTCTCGAACATAATTATTTTTTTTTGTCATGAAAATTCAAAATTTCTTAAATAAAAAACAATTTTACAAATTTAATATAGTTAAATTTTGGCACATACATATATTGCTATGTCATGACATACATATTTGTACATATTATTTTTGTCAAGACAAGAGATTTTTTTATGCCACGAAACTTGTTGAACCATAAAAAGTAAGCAAAGCCAATAAAACGAAATTTCAACAAAAGCTTTTCTATATCTATATCATGACATGGATATCTCTCCTACATATGTAATTACTTTTCTGTCATGAAAATTTATTTTTTTTTTTAACTAAAGCAAAAAATATTTAAAATAGCAAAACTTCAACACGAATATTTATATGTCATGAAAAGTGATTATTTTTATATCATGAAACTTGTGGAATCATAAAGAGTAAACAAATTGAATATAAAGAAATTTTACCATAATCATTGTTATGTCATGACATACGTATCTGTCGCACATAATTAATTTTTTGTCACCAAAATAAAAAAAATTATTAAATAAAAGAAACAAGCAAACAATATTTAAAATACAAAAACTTGAACAAGAATATATATGTGTCATACATATTTCTAATAACTATTATTATGTCACAAGAGAAACCATAAAAAGTACACAAAGTGAATATAACAAAATTTCAACATGTCATAAGCTTATTTTTTTTTTCTTTTAATACACAAAATTTGTAAGACCAAATAACAAGTATTTAAATGTAAATTTTAACATAAAGATTTTTATGTCCAACATAAAAAAGAAATTCAAAAGTCTATTACATGTGAACAATGCCTTAACCGCTTTGACGTCATCTTTTTTTTCCCCCATTTCTGTTGTTGTTATTCGTGTATTAATGTTAGATAATATTGAAAACCAAAGCTAGTATGACTTTTTTGTTGGGTTTTTTATTAAATTATTTTTCTAACACATTAAAGGATCTTGACATGTGACTGTAAGCAGCAACAATGTCAATAAAACAATCTTTCTTATTTATAATAGTGTTTTTAAATCAAATCATCTTAAACATTTACCTGTCTGTCATTCTGTCTATATGTCATATTCAACAAGAAAACTTAACACAAAAACCAAAAATAAACGTATAAGCCTCAAACCAAAAAGTAAAGAAAAAAAAAAAGAGGAAAAAAACAATATCGAAAACAAATGTCTCACAAGTAATTAACAACTTAATTAGAAATTCGTTAGATAGACACAAAATACCAACAAAACCGAATAAACTTGTATAAATACAATATATTGACGTCAATTAAGAATATAAGTTTAGTACTTTTTGTGGTTTTGTTGCTAGTTGAGTGTTGACAAAAAGTTCAATAATCTTTGACATTTAAGTTATAAAAAGAAACCATTGCAGAAGCATGCAAATGTGGGAGAGAGAGAGAAGAAAGCTTTACAATTCATTGAGCACATCTCTCTCAGAAATAAGCGAAAAACTGCAAATATAGACAGACAGAATTCGCGAAAACAAAATCCAAGTTAATCCGCGATTTACAAAATTTTTTTGCTGAATCGTTTTAATCTCATCAATAATTAAAAAACTTAAATTCAGCAAAGCTGAATTATAAAAATTTAATAAAAATGTTATGATTCGAGACATTTTGCAACGTTGCTATTAATTTCAATGCAGCTGAATTGAATTAATATTTTTTAAAAGTAAAAATTAATCGACATTTAATCATTTTACATGTATTAACTTTTAAAATATGTAATGCAATTCAGCTAGCTGAATAATGTATTTTTTGTAAAATAATGTCGAATATAAAATTTCTTAATTTGAAAAATAATAATATAATTCAGCTTGCTGAATAGTTAAAATATAGTAAGTGTTAGAGGCTGTTCACATATTACCGCAACGGTAATGGAAATTCACATAAAAATCAAATTCAGCTGGCTGAATAAGCAATATATTAAGTAATTTATGTTTTAAAACATTTAATAGACATGTGTTGTTAAATTAATTGCAATTTAGCGGGCATTAATATGTGATTCTAGAGTTTTATAATCTTATTTAATTTTAATAAGATTTTATAGATATATTTGCAAGAAATTTCGATTAATATTTTTAAAAAGCTTTTATTTTCTTAAAGAGCACTTGCATTGTCAGCTTGCTGAATAAAAATATATTTAACAATAGTTTTATAAAAGATAGTAATTGTACATGCTTTGTTAGCTCTGTAACGATTCAGGTAAGGTAAAATGTTAATTCAGCCAGCTGAATAAATAAAATTTGCCGTTAACGTACATACGCATGTGGTAAGTACAGTGTTTTGGGTTTTGTGTTGTTAAAATTAATATCTATGCTTTAGAAGGATTTTAGCGACTGTATGAATTTATAAAGATACTAGATGACCCGGCAAACGTTGTTTTACCATACAAAATATTTCTAGTGCATATTTTGGGTTTTATATAAAAAATAGCGGATGTGTTAAGTGTGTGACGATGACCGCCGATGAAAAACATACCAAACAATAATTTTGTTCTGTTTGAAATATTCTCCTGCATGAGGCGGAGATAGCGCCATCTGTCATTCAACAACAAAAATAATTATGAGGCAAACATAGCGCCATCTGTTGGGTAAACAGTTTAGTGAATACAGAAATTGCCCCCTCCCTCCCCTCGTCATGCTCCTAGCAGTTTGAAAAATAGATATTAGCCGATTCTCAGACTTGCTGAATATGCATAAAAATTTTCATAGGAATCAGTCAAGCCGTTTCGGAAATACAGAAATTGCCCCCTCCCACCCCTCTTCAAGCACCGAGCGATTTAAATTATACCTTAGAACCTATTCGCATACCTACAAAATATGCATAAACAATTTCATTAAAATCGGTCGAGCCGCTTCGGAGGAGTTCGATAACAAACATAGTGACACGAGAATTTTATATATTAGATTTAAAAGAAAATTGTCAAAAATCCATTAATATAAATTTATTTATTTTTTTTTTTGTTGTTGAAACGTGTGTTCTCAATGTGTATATTTTTTTAATACAACACATGTGTTGCCAAGTGGTTGTAATCCCACGCCATAGAAACAAGAAAGTGGCAATAAATATTTAATGTACTAAATTGTAAATTAAGTTTTTGTTAGCCTTCCTTTAACGTTACCATAATTTTTTGGAAATTATATGTCTGTATTAATGTATAATAAGTAGATAAGTATGTACGCACGTATGCTTGTATTAAAAAAAAGCCCTCAAAAATAAAAACTATTTAAAGTAAATAAATAACAAAATAACCCCATCATTGATACAATAACAAATAACAATCGACAACTGAATATAAAATTATTTAAACAATTAGTTCTAAAAATCGATATAAAAAAAAACATGTAATCAATGATTTTATTGAACTAAAATAGTTTTATTGAAAAGTCACTCGTGAGTTGCTGTTACTGAGTTTGGTGGTCACTGATTCAAAGTACTTTTCTCCCTCTTTCTCAATCTTTTTTTTCTCACTCTGACGTCACTTCAAATGCGATACAGAAAAACAAAGAGATTTCAGCGATATTTTTATTTAATTGCCTCACAAACGATAAAACCAATAAATGATTCATAACTGCTATATTTATCAAGGCCGATCACTGATGCGTTAGGAGGCAACGAGAGCAACACCGATTTCAGTGAAAACTTTCATGTTTAGTCTTTTAATAAATTTTTGCATAAAATATACAACTAAAGGATCTTAGTTATATATCAATATCAATAATTGCTAACAAATCGAGGAACTTTTAAACGCCGGGTTAGTTAAATTAAACTAAAATTTATTAGAATTTAAGCTGTAGTATAAAACTGTCGCATATACTATGTGTATATTAAACATTAATTGTGGGGCAGCACTGCAACAAATCGAGCGATTGAAATCATATGGTCTGCATTGGTACTTTAAACGATTAATTTTGTGAGTTAGATAGAATTGGTTTATATCTTTACTGATGTAAAGATTTGCTAGATTTAACCTCGTTTAAATTAAAACGAGAGATCTTGCATTGATTTATTAAGCCTAAGCAACAAATATTTATGGTACATACCAGTGATGGAAAATTCAGTACTTTTGTACTATTTTCAGTACTTTTTCACAGCAAAAATACCACAGTATTTCAAAAATTATTTGAAAGCACATGAATTCAGCTAGCTGAATTATGAGAATTTTAATATATTGGTATGACTTATGGTCTTTAACAATGTAGTTGTTGGTTTTAAATAATATTTATAATGATTTTTATCATATTATATTCACTTAACTTTTAAATTAATAGAATTCATCTAGCTGAATTATGCGCTTCCTTTTAAAATTACACTCACACTAACTTTATTTCATGTAATATTAGATATAAGTACTATTCAGCTAGCTGAATACTGGTTTTGTGTTCCATAAAGATATGAAATAAGAAACATTTTTAAAGTCGTTTGAAAAAAATGTAAATTCTGCTAACTGAGTAAAAGAAATTTATATAATTTCCAGATCTAAGGCATTTAGTTAATTTTATTTAAAAATTAATTTTTTTAGTTAATTTTATTTAAAAATTAATTAAAAATTAATGCATTACTTTTAAAGTGATATACAATTCAGCTAGCTGAATAACATATTTCCTTCATAATTCAGCATGCTGAATATTGTTTATTTGTATTTCGCGAATAATTAAAATAATATAATTGATATCTTTTGGAATTTCTATTCAGAATCTTATATTCAGCTAGCTGAATTATAAAAAAATATTTTAATAAAATAAAATTGATAATTTTATATATATTTATTTTTAAAATGATGTTACTCAGCTAGCTGAATAATATATTTTCATAAGAAAATGTTACTACATTAGATTTTCCCTGCAGAAAGTTGGAATTAACTGAAATTCAGCTAACTGAATAGGAAAAAACACTGCTCTAGATATTTGGACTTGTTATATTAAATTATTAAAATAAAATATAAAGATTTATTATACTCACACTTTTGTTTAGCCTTATCCATTGCGGCTCCACTGGTATCCTCTAATCTATACATATAAATAGTTTTATTGATTTCTTTGCGGGAGTTTTAAAAAAAAATTCGCGTTATGTACCACAGTTTAGAAATTTATTTTTATTAAAAAATTTCTAAGAAAAAAAATTCGCGACTATATCGCTAATTATTATATCTGAACAGACTTCTTTCTGTATCAAATTTCTTGCTGAATTTTTAACTAAAATAGTTTCCACTTTTTTCTCCTTAATCGGTATGTATTTGATTTAAAGCATGAACACTTGGTAAACTTTCCTTTTTTTAATTAAGTCTTTTTATGTTGTAGTTAGTATTTGGTGCATATTATTTTTAAATGTTTTTCTTTGAATTTATTTTTAGAAAACTACATTGATTTTGTAGCTGTGATTGAGTCTTTGCTTTAGACAAATAGTCTTATGTTGTACATTTTTCACATTCAAAATTAACGCCACAAAATTTAAATGACAACGAAACATTTTCTTGTTTATCAATTTTGAATTCTTTTTGGGAATAATACAAAAAAATTGTTGCTTAAGTCATTATTTTTTCTTAATTTTTAACAAATATATACTTTTATTTTCTTGTTGTTTTTGTTTTAGTTGTTTTAACAAAAGTTTGGAATTTTGTTACACATAAATTCGTTACGTTTTGGTTGCAGTTTTGGCTAAGAGATCTGGAAAGAAAGAAAGAGAAAAACATTAAATTAAATTGATTGGAAGTTTTATTAAGGAGGTACAATATCATTTCAGAAGAGTGACTCTATTAAACTTATGAAAACCCTTGTTTCACCCTCAATCACATCTATCAATAAATAGAAATGTTCAATACACGAAACAGAGAAAACCAACAAATGATTCAGGGAATTATTCTTTGAATTAAACAAATTTATGGAAAACGAGTTTCACCACAATTACATACATTTTTTATATGTAATGAAGCGCATCCATAAATAGTAACGTTCAATACATGAAACTGAGAACAACAACAAATGGTTAAGAAAATTATACTCCGAATTTAATATTATAAATTTAGACATGGTTTCATGTTTTCGTGGCGATGTAATAATTTAGCTGAGAGAATCGGTTAGAGAGATACAGCGAAATTATCGCTCTTAACTTTAGTTTTCTCCAAACTAAGAAATTATTAAAACTAATCGAATAAAAAATATCTTATAAGTTTTTTATATTATTTGTGGTGCGTGTTTGTGAAGCATCATCTGAAATTCATAAAAACATGTATTGAACGTTACTCTGCAATATCAGCAATAACTCATTAAGCATACTTCGGACATACATTCAAAAAGTGGTATGTATTCCCCACTCCTTTTTTGATAAAGAAAAGTGAGTAACAACACCACATCCATACAAATACCTTCCAAAACAATTTAATTTCTACATTCATGACGTCATTTCTATGGGTAAATAAATCTGTCATAAATAACAAAACACACACTTGGTAACAACGCTTTAAAAAATACGCAAACAAACACAAACTTTCTATACAAAAAGAAGCAATTGATAAATAAATTCAACAATTACCTAAAAAAGCTTTCAAATTCTAATTATGATTCTCGAAAAAAAAGCTCATCCATCAGTTTTATAGATTTTTTTTTAACGGTTTAATAAAGTTAAAAATCATTTAAAATATAAAATTAACACTTTCTCCTCGTGAAACGCGCATTACACAGCGAGAAAATGCCTGAAGCTGGTAAAAATAATATTTTTTCTTTTTAGCGAAAGAGTAAATTATATAAAACAAAATAAATAGATATGTACGAGTATAAACGATGAAAGTTTACAGTAAAAGTTAAAAAAATTTAAATGTGTTTATAAAAACAAAAGCCAAAACACCAAAAATTTAAAGAAAAAAGATCGCACAGAAACAAAAAAATATAAATTAAACTTCAAGCAAAAGCACGAAGTATAAAATAATATTGTTTTTTTTTTAATGTAAACATTTATACAAAAGTATTCATATATATTTTATATGTATGTTTTTAAAAAAACGTACGAGTGATACGAGGGTTAATAAAACCCAGACAAATGATACACCATGCTGTCAGCCGGATAAAAGTGTGAATTTTTCTAATCTGTTAAGGCTCCTACACTATACTCATTGTTATAATTTCTACCGGGGAAGTGTGCCCTGCAATTACTTTCGAAAATTGCAGTTTCAGGCCATGTTAATCGCGTGACCTCGTTAGATCTCATCAAGTCTACTATTCCAAAAAAAATTCTCCAATGTTTTACAAAATTTCAACGGCACGCCAACCATTTAGCATTCCGAATGTGAATTCAGTACGCCGTTTCTGTAAATAGTTCTCACATCGACAAAAAAGAATTAATAATTGTACTTGTCACCCATATCTTTTGTAGGACGGTTCAGAAAATATTATTTAGACTTTTATATGAACCACGCTGCAAACTTAACAAGAATATGAAAATATTAATTCAATTTTTCAATTATTCGGTTTTTCACAGGGTGACAAATAAACTTTTCGATGGAAGAAACTCTCACATTTGTTACAGAAACGAGGCCCTGGTTTCGAAATTAACTAATTCGTTCGTAACAGTATTTTTTTTTTTTTATAAGGATCGACACTCAGTGTATGACTAATACTTGAGCCGTTTATTTTGAAAGTGGCATAAGTCACTTTTTTGTTGATTGCAAATTTTTTACAAATGAAAAGATACCGTTCAATTTTATTTAGTGTTGCCATTAACTCGATTTTTTGAAAAGTGACTTATGCCACTTTCAAAATAAACGGCTCACTTATGCAAAGCATGATGCTGCCAGAACTGGGCAAAGGGATAGAGTTAGAGAACTTAGATTTTGATAATTAAGAAGAAGATTTATTTCTTTTATAACTCTGCTAAAGTGAGTTCGTATGCATTGGAAAGCGTCATGGCTGAGAGGAAGCAATGCTAGCCCATTAGTTCGAAGTTTGTCGGTTCGATTCCGGCCAAAAACCCTAGTAGTTTTCTGCCGACAAGCTAATCACCTAAATCGCCTAGAACCAGACAAAATTTTGAGAATTATAGCTCTACATCGCGCTTAGAGCCACCGTCGCTTATTTTAACCAAATGGTTTAATCGCCAGGTGGACTTGACTATGTTTTCATTGTATACCCATCCAGATCGCTTCTCTATTTGTGACTGATATTTTGGTACATTAAGCAGATAGTTAAAAACGTATCCTCTGTTTGAAGGATAAAGGAACATCATCCCTGTAAAAAGTCCGATTTTGATCCTTCACTATGATACTTAAAGAAAACTGTCAGAGCAATCTCCTCCTTCCACGCCATAGTTTTCAACATTATAGAGTGATGTTCCACGGGCATAGAGGTTTCATAGGAGAGAGAACAGAAGATCTTCCTATATAGTATTTTTTAATTTGTACCTTACAGAAAGTACTGAGACCTAGAGTGAATGCTCGTGTTGGTCAACAATTTCTAAACTGCGTTTCTGATGGACTAATGAGTACGAGTATTCAGTCTTAGTAGAGCCATTATGATGGACTATAGTATTACCTTGTTAAATGTTTCTTGTAAAGCCTCTTCCGGTGATCCAACAATGGGGCGATGCACAGCCTTAACTGAGTAGCGTTCGATCAAAGCCGAAAGAAGAATAAATTCGTATCGTTCTTTTCAGGATACCCCGTAATTTTGGGGATCTCGAACTAAGAGAATATAATTAGATTATATGAACTGCCTTCTACTACAAACCGGTATGTGCTTACCGTCGAAAAGCAATCTTGAATGGAGTTTTACAGATGAGTATTAAAAAAAAAGAAAAAGGTTCAACACTGCAGCAGGAGCTTTATGTATTGACCTCACCAATAGTATGCATTAGTTGCTAGCTATGATGCCATGGGAATTACTTTTGACTAATCAGACCACCATGAGTTAGAGCATTCACATCAGCAGCTCTCGATAATATTAATTCTGCCCCACCACTATTATTAAAAAAAAGTAAGCAGTTTGACAATAATTTCTCCATTTTTATCTTACTTTAATATTAAAAGTAGGTTATCAATTCAAGTGGAATGCCTGCCATAAATTTAACATTTATGAAACAATTTTTAAAATATTTTTTTTTTTGGAAAACATCGAGGGCAATGTGTTTCTCTTAAATATTGATTATCGAATAAGGGGCTGTGCACATATTACGTAACGCTGTTTTCAGAGATTTGATAGCCACCCCCCCCCCCCCCCCCCTCCGTAACGATTTTTTTAATAATTTTTCAGTGCAAAATTTCCAATCCGTAACAAATCTTTAACATCCCCTTGGAGCGTTGCGTACAGCCCCTAACACGTTCATTTACAGACTGATTTTTAAAATTATTATTTTTTGGGTTTTGCTTACGATATGGTTTCACAACTTTTTTATTTATATCATGCGAAGCCTTTTTTTAATCGGGAATAATTTGTTGGCAAAATTATTGTTTTTTGAAAAACTCCTTGCATTTATATACCGATTTTCATAATAAGTTTATACATTTATCTAGTATGTTTCCAGCTTGATCGCATGATTGGTTTTCAGTCGGGAAAAGCTGTTGTTGCTCCTCCCAAAATTATCTTATCTATAACTCCTAAATTTATTTACCGAGATCTTTTTGTTTAATTGTGAGTTTTTTCAGTTTGGTCTTTCATTTTTTTTGGTCGGAGAGGCAAGTTGTCACCCGAAATATTGATCCATTAGAAATATAAGTGAGCCGGCCCCTGAAATATTGAAATCTGCGATTTATTGGCCGATTTATTTATTTTTTTTCAATAGTACTTTAATCTTTTAGAAATGAATTTTATCGGGTTTTAGAATATTTTTTTTAGTTCAATTCACTTTTTAGACCATTTTAGCAACTCTTCCATTGTTAAGTGGAGACATTAACTTTTGTAAGCTGTTTCAAGATTAGCTTTTAATAATTTTTTTTAGACATTATGGCACCACCCTCGTATATGGCTATTTATTAGTTGTATTTTTTGCATGAACATTGGTTTTGTTGCTTGGCTGCTTGCTTTCCTTTTCGTGCACATACTCGAAAACATTTGTTTTTAATTTTAAATTTTTTTCTCCATTTATTTCTTTTTATAATTTTTGAAAATGCCGACAAAGTTGTCTGAAAAATTACCCGAAAGACGTTCAGACAGACAAATAAAAACCGACCGGCTTTATTTTATATTTTTTTTTTTTTGCTTTGCAGATCGCGATTGGTATTTTTTAATTTTCTGTTTGTGTTTATTCGAATGACCACATACATACATACATACATTTTGTTCAAAATATAAGGCAGCGAACGGGTTGGGTTCATTCTTTAGCGAGTTTATGAGTAATCAGAATTTTATACTGCACATTCTTTGACATTTTGCTGGCCCAGATGATATTGATGGCAGTGTAGGAGTGTAAAGGAATTATCTTGTTCTCATACTTAATAAAAATTTATAAAGCAAAAAAATTTTTTTATACATATAATTAAAAATAATTGTCATTTAACAGCTAAAAAATTTCGAAGGCTGGTTATGGAACTTGGTGGCAATATGAAAATATTAATTAGCTTTAAATTGATCAGACTTGAAGAAAAATATATGAAAAAGGAGCAATAGCGATATTTAGTTTAGTTTGCCAATTAGTGAGGATCTGTCCAGCAAAGAGACAAATGTTTTGCTAAAGTTAAAGTTTATTCAAAACAACTTATTGGACTTACGACAAGTATTTCACAAAAATTTTAATGAGAGAATTGAGGATCTCAGACAAAAGTAGATTTGGCGAAAATCTTTGAACCAGATCATAATGAAACGTATGTGTGTGAAGTTAAATTTTAAAATATAAAACCCCAGACATGAACCATAGAATTTAACAACTTCGTCCACAAAGCATAATGATTTTTTTTCCGCCCACGTTGAGTCCTTCTTAAAAAAAATACGTTTTTAGTGTACTCGCTATGATTTCTATTTGTCTACAGAGTACTGTTAACCTGCGAACAGAGCCCTGTTAAATTCTGTGGTTCTTGTCTAGGGTTTTATATTTTAAAATTTAACTTCACACACATATGAAACGTACGTCACTAAGAAATCGATATATTTGTCATAGATCGGGCACAATTTTTTGAAGTTGGAAAAGCTTGTGTAGATATTTAAGGCAGGCCACGAAAAACCACGAATTCTTCGTGTGAGCATCGTGTGTTCTGGTAAACGACATCCTTAAAAGGTGGTCAGCTAAAGCGAGAAGAAAAGATTAAACTAACCCTGAGACCCGCGACGGATGCGATCAACACAAGGTAAAGTTATGGTGTTTATTTTCCTCCAAAAAAAAAATGGTACATCTCCATGCACAAAGTGTACTTTGGTGTTCGTTTCTTAAAAATGTTTTTGTCTCTAAAAGGGCAGTGTGTTTGATAATCAAAGAATCGCCGGTGGAAGCCATTGCACTTTTTGCTCCGTAAAAATCGACAGTATTGATAGTGCCCTGTAAAACTTAGCTGTCAGATGTTAAAAACAGTGCGTTCCACTTTTTCATAAGTTGTGTTTTGTTCTAGTGAAATAACAAGCTGCATTTATTACAGGGTTGGCAAGACATTTTATAAATGTAGCTTTCAAAAAGGTGCCATTTTGTGTGTAGAAAAGAAAACACCATAAGTGTCCGTGCGGTTAACTGCAATCTGGGTAAAGGGAAGGTAAATATATGGACGATGATGCCTTGCGGCGGCATGACACGACGATGTTTATTTCATTATCAAGGGTTTTGTTGATTGGCTGACGTCTACCTTACAGACAAATGATCAACCGAAAATAGAAGCAGCGTCCGCACGTGCCAGCGCTTTCCTGACATCAAAAACGTACGTAGGGCTATGAGAAGAGCTCAGCAAAACCGCAAACCACGTGGCAAGAATCTACACTACACAATCCAATGAAGAAATTGTTCTTAAACATGGCGGATGGAGCTCGAAGACAACATTTTTAATTATTATTTGGATTTCCTTTTTATTATCAACAACTTCCTGTTAAAAATGAAAATTGTGAAATTTTAAAGAATTTCTGTAAAAAACGTCCTTGGCGCCATACAGCAGCCATTTTGAACTCGAATTAAATGAAATTTCCCACATTTTATTGTATAAATTGATAGAAGTTAAAGCCGTGCCCAAATCGTTCTATAGATCATTTTAGACAAAAAAGAATGATCAAAACCTGTTTAAATTACATGAAAGCTCTGCTGCCAGGTTTTTGAAAATGCTCAAAATAAATAATTTAAAAATTTATTTAGACTGGACTTGAGAGAGTCGAACACTGACAACAACTGAACGAGTTCGAGACAAGTCTAGTTTAAATGGCAGAGTACAATTTAAATAAAGGAGATCGACAAAAAGTCTAGTTAATTTATTAACCACGAATGTTTATTTCTTTCGAATTCAAGATTTGCTTGCGTATTAGAATGCTAAACGAAGTTTGATTTCTTTAGGCAGCTTTGAAAATAAAATGAAAGATGACGTCAAAACTATAAAAAAAGAAACTTTGAACTTAACAAATTATCAACTCTAATTAACCAAACATGACGTAGATTTTTGTTTTTTTTGGGTTTTTTTCTTTGTTTTATGATTTGCCATAAACAGCAACAACACCAACAACAATACAAAAGATATTTCAAATACGAAAACTGTACTACATATTTAAAATGATCGAGCTGGAGAGAAAGTTACCTTCGGTTACCAAGCATTTTATTATATTTGCCTTATTTTAATTTTTTTTTTTTTTTTTTTTTTTGTTTTAATTTCTCACTTCTAATCAAAATTTTATTTAACCCAGATAACACGAAAACACAATAATAGAAATATTTCAAAAATCTAAAAAAATATTTGCGTTTTGTTAGATTGATAGCGATAGAGAGAGAGATTGTTTTCAATTTAATATTAACAAAATATTTACTTTAGCTTGGCGCCAAACAATTAATAAACTATTTTTTTTTTTTTTGTGGAATTTATAATGATTCAATATTGTAATAATTGCGACACGTGAACGCTGCCGCTACTTTAATACGGTAATTTAACAAATTGACCGTGACATTGAACAACAAATAAAATAATTAAGAAAAACAAGCGGTCATTAATTTAATTAGGGACAGTTTTTTTTATTTTTAATCGATTGTTAGATTGAAATTTAATTTATTAAATAGTAATTTGGAAATTAAAAACAAAACCAGTGAAAATTTTTCAAAATTTCTGTAGTAATTATAGAAAATTAATGTTATTGCAAATGAGTTGGGAAGTTTGTGGTTTGAAGTCAATTGCAAAATAAAAAACTTAATAACCCAATAAACATGTTTTAAAAGAGTAGATATCGATTAGCTTAAAAAGAAAATAGCTAGTACACATACCTTATAGCAAATACTCTAACCAAAAAGATTTTTATTGGTAGCTCCCATTATTTTAAATACTTTTTCAAAATCTAGTAGGGAAATAGATATTATTTAACCCAAAAAACTTTTTGGTATACATCTCTATACAGAAAGTGTACTTTGGTGTTCGTTTCTTAGAAATGTTTTGATCTCTAAATGGGTGGTGTGTTTGATTGTAATAAAAACATCATCTTCACTAATAGCGGAAGGCTTTGCACTTTATGACCCGTAAAAATCGACAGTGTTGATAGTGCCCTGCAAAACTTAGCTGTCAGCTGTTAAAAACAGGGCCTTGCATTTTTTCATAAGGTTCATAAGGTTGTATAAGGTTTTCCAATAAGAGTGATATGATTTCTAAAAAAAAAACAAACTTATTGTTAAGGAAATCCAAAAGTTTTTTATTTAATCTGAAGTACAATCGATACAATTAAGTTCTAAATAAAACATTCTGCATGAACGAATTCGATGAACCCAATTTTCGAGCACTTTTTCCCCTAAAACAAGTCGTATGTCATGAATGGCACGTTCAATATTGACTTGTAAAGCTTGAAGAGAGTCTGGTTTATTTCGAAAGACCAATGACTTTAAATAACCCCACAAGAAAAAGTCTAATGGTGTTAAATCACAACTTCTTGGAGGCCATTCAATATCACAATTTCTTGAAATAATAGAATCTCCAAACTTTTCTCAAATAATTCAATTTTTGCATTTGCTGTGTGGCAAAATCATCAAATTCACGACGTTTACGGTGGTCTAATGACTTCAGTTCTTGAGTGAGAACAATTTTATACGGATGCAAACCCAAATCCATTCTCAAAATCCCCCAGGTTGTGGTTTGAGACAGACCCAATTGTTGAAAACGTCTTGGAATTGACAAATTTCGGTCTTCAGCAACATTTGCCTGAACGGCAGCAATATTTTCATTACTTCGTGCGGTTCTTTGTCTTATTGGCCCTTAAATATTATGTAAACAAAATGTAAGCTCAAAATTTTCAACAATTCTACGAATATCGAACACACTTTGACGATTATTACGACCATAAAATAGCAAAAGCGCACGAAAAGTTGCAATTGGAGAACGATTATTTTGATAATAAAACTGAATAATTTGTAAACGTTATTCTTGCGTATATCTCTCTATGATGAAATTGTAAACACTACTGAATACAATGAAAAACAAATGACAGATCATGACATATGACAAATGGCCGAAACGTCACTTCAAAATCATATCATCGCTATTGGAAAGCCTTCTATTTTGTTCTAGTAAAATAAGAAGTTGCATTATTACAAGGTTGGCAAGACATTTTATACATGTACCATTCAATAAGGTGACATTTTGTGTGTAGAAAAGAAAACACTTTTTTTTTTGTAACTATTATTAACCTATTTTTAAACTTCTTCTTATAATTACGGTTTTGTCCCATAAGTTTTTTCGTTTAATTCGGAGGGCCATATTTGACAGTTGGAAATATTGTGTTTTTTTTTTTATATACATAATTAGGACCAGCACTCAGGGGATGACTCCTACATATGCAGTGAGTTGTCCCGGAACTCAGGGAGAGGGATAGGGTAGAGAAGATAGATGTAGAAAATTTAGAAGGCTTAACTCGTTTACAACTCTGCTTTGCACGTTATGTTGATTTTTATAGCAGTATTGAGGCGCCTCCGGTGTTAAGTAGACGCATTAACTTTGCTAAGCTGTATTAGCATTCATTTTATTAATTGTTTTACTTCGCCGATGTTTCTGCTAACCGACGAAGAAGGGCGATGTTGTGTATATTAGCTTGGAATCGCTGTCGGAACAGTTTTTTTAGTGACCAGTTCCAGCCTTCATCACTTAAATAGTCCGACAACAATTAATACAATGTCTCACTAATGTACATTAGAGAAATTAATGATGTTGATTGACTTGCTGTTAACAGTTTTACATGACTATAAAATTTAATACTTACTATAGTTTTCAATAAACAATAATTATGAAAAATAAATATTTAGTAATAAACAGATTTCAGTAATCTTTAAAAATTATTAATGGAGAGGGACATTGGTCCTTTTTCTTGAAAATCGTAATAGATGGTGTCGAAATTTTTTTAGGGAGAAGGTGTTTGGTTTTTTTTTTAGAAATTAAAGATCGATATTTAAAATTTCAAAAGGGACATAGATCCTTTTCTCGAAAGTAGTAGGGGTAATATTTGATTAACTATTTATAAATTTCTTTTTAGGTTTAAAGGAGTTTTTTGCGGTTTGCTCTAAATTTTTTTTTTTCTCATTTCGGAAAGTCAAGCCAGTCCGCTCGAAATATTGTCTATAATGTAATTTCACAATTTATGGACCGATCTAGAAAGTCTGCGCATGCACTGTATGCAGGAGTTTTACATAAAACTCTAGAAGCATTTTAATGTGCGGTTTCTATAATACAAAATAATTGGTTTCAGTAGAAAAATTGTATGAAAACAACTCAGTATTTTGAGTGATTCGCATTCAAAATTTCTACTCAAGACATTTGTCTGTATTGTGTAAACTCTTGTCGTTTTTGTACTTTTCTTATAAAAACGGAAGAAAAATATTCTTGTAGAGGCATATTCGCTAATAATATATCTATCCTATAAAAATATTTGTCATAATTCTTCAAAGACACTAAAGACCACCTTGAACGTAAGTAATAAGTAAAAATTTAAGGAAATATAAAAACGAAGTATTAATTTGCAAAAGTTTTAAAAATCTTTAGAATTTTCTTTACCTAAAATTAGAAAAAAAATTTGTACTTTGTTTGGGGCTAAACATAATTTAAAATAGCACAAATAATTTCTTATTTTTTTTTTTTTTTTTTTTTTTAATTTTTATCGCACACATTTATTTTTTCATGTTATTTTAGCTAAAGAAAATATTTATATTACCAACAAAAATATATTCTGCTTTTGCAAGACGTTCCGTTTTTTATCTGCCCTTAATTTAATTGTTTAAAAAATATGTCAGGGAGAGAGAGAGAGGAAGAGAGAGAAACACAGACTGCTGTTGGTAACAAAATTCGAAATTCTTTAGGTAAAAAACAATATTAAGCAAAACAAAAAACACATGTCAACAATCATAAACAAGAATTTGCTCCAAAATTTAAAGAGCGTCATGACGTTAATCAAAATAGGTACAATGACCCTCGGAAATAGAAACTACAGCAAACGCAAAAAAACAATCATAACTAATAAAAAAATTATAGTGGAAGACAAAGAACGTAATTTCTTTTTCTTTCACCAAGTTTTGCTATTTTCTAAATTGAAACCAAAGAGATATACGAGAGCGGTAGCAAAGCAATACATCACTTTATTTTAAATTTAATCGGAATAAGGAATTAGCTACATATGTAGGTGGGTTCTGCTTAAGCGGATATTACCAGGAGTCGGAAGTGATGAGGTCCTTGAACATTTTAGAACAGGGAAACCGCTTCATATCACCCACATATGGATGACAGCTTTCCAGCGCTTAAATATACGGAAACTCTAGAAAACATATTATTTCGACAACAGCGCCACCTATGTATATGTGTCCACTAATACATATAACTGAACCATTTATATGCATCGCAAATTAATTATTACGATAAACAAAAGATTTGACGAAAACTGGCGGGGGGACCTGGGTGGGTTTTAATTCGAAAAAACCCAAGAGATTACCACACTTTTCATCCGAGAAACAGGGTGTATCAAGAGCGAGGACAAGTCTTTTTTCCGGGATTATGTTCACAATCGAATAAGCCTTGTCAGACGATCAAGAAATAAAAACTATATATCGACTTAGTCTACATTTTTAAACTAGCCTTAGTTACACGATCAAAAGCTAAAGCGGTTCTCCCATCGGGTCATAATATTTACTTATCGTAGTTAGACGACCTAACGCTGATGAAATTATATCGGTTTACTGCACATTTTTCAACTAGCACTCATCTTTTTGAATATTGGCGAATCATGCTTACACGATCGACGGCTGGAGTACTTACATAGGTTTACTGCATGCATATTTATTAACTAGCCGTAGTTATACGATCAATAGAGAACTCACTTCACTGATCGTAGTTAGACGATCGTCAGCTGAAAAGGTATTTTTGTAATATTGAACAAAGCAAAGATCTTATGAAATCTTAGTATTTACTTCACGTAATTGAGAGATCGAAAGTTGAGTTGATATATACCTTTTCGATGTGTAATATTTGCTTCTCATAATGACACGATCGACAGAAAATAAATTTACCAACCATCCAAAGACACAAACTATTTTTCTTTAAATTCTTGCATAAGAAAAAAAAAGACGATCGAAGGCGACTCGATGAGTTCATTTAACGTATTGAACGTTTTGAGTGAGTTTAGACGACTTAGAGCTGAAGAATTTATCTCGACAGATCGCGGTGTTAGTTTCGTGTTATAAAACAATCGGCAACCAAATCAAGCAGAGTGATGAACTTTAAATTCTTTCCGCATTGTATTAATCAATTAAAGCAGTTCATTTCGCTATTTCGGGAAAAGTTCCACAAGTTTGTTATAGCAAAAAAAAAAAAAAAAAAACAATAAGCTCGAGGTGATCAGGCATATACTCGTATGTACATATATATTCTGCAAAGAGTATGGCGATTATTTTGCATAGTTTTTGTGAATTTCCAGTTTGAAGCTATCCTTCTTTAAAGACTCTAAGAGCTGCTTCAGCAGCTTCAAAGGAAGTACATCTTCTATTGCGAAACAAAGTGAAATTGAATTTTATCCTTGCTAGGACATATAATTCGACCGATTGTATCTTCTTATTATTTATTTAGTAGTTTGACCAAAAACTAAACATATTTTTGCTTAGCGGGTTTTAATATTGATTCCTGTTTCTGTTTCAAGTTCAATAATTTAGAGGTGATTGCTTTCCTTTCATTGAACATCGATCACACATGGAAATTCTATTTTAATTTCAATATTAAACTTGATAGCAAAAAAAATATTGCGTTTGAAATATAAATATAAAATAAACAATAAACCAAGGCATTTTTTTTTTGCATTTTCAAGAATTTTACCGCATTTTACAGCGCACAAGTTTTGGAAATTTATATTTCATTTTATTACGAACTATGACGCAAATAGTGATTAATGTATTTTGTTGTTTAATGAAAAATAATTATGATAATGATGACTCTAATGCGATGAGATTTTCTGGTTTTATGAACAAAAGTTATGGGTTCTACGAAGATCCCATAAGTGTAAATTATATATTTTTCATGGTCCTTCATGGTCCATGGAAACATACTAGTAACCAGAATGTGAATTGACATTATGCAACACTCACGTCTGCCAGGCGGGCATTTCTTAATCATTTCTAAAATGCGAAGAATTTAAAAATAACCTTTTAACAATTCAATTTCCCCTTCTAGCAAATTGAACTTTCAAGTAAATATAGAATTTTTCTTAGAATTCAATTCGATTTTAATTTATTTTGAGCAAATTTATTTGCGTACTTGAAACCTTTAGAAATAGAAAAACAGAGATGCAGAGTAGAGGAGGCAGATTGAAATGAAATTCATTGAACAAATCGCATGTAAAAAAATGCATGTGCGTTGTTGGTAATACACACAACCAACCACACAAAAGTAAATATTTATAAATAAAATGTTTCTTTTCATTAGTGGAAAGGTCAATTATTTGCTGATAAGACTGATTTGATATCAAACAGATATTTACAATTAAAGATATTGAAAAGAAAAGCGCGCAAAGTACAAGGTTTAAAGAATTTTCAATAAACAAAAATATATTTTTTGTACCAGTATAATGAGTCTGACCTTCAGGTTAATGTTGCATATTACAGACTGGACTCCGAACAGGATTTTCGACTAAAGAAATAACAGGACAATTGGTTGGTGTTGGCAAACGAAATGTGGAATAACAGCGGCAAGAAGTAAAGAGGTTAATCTCTCACTTAATTCTATATAAAAGTAGGAAGAAGGAAGGAGTTACCCAATTGATCAGCAATTGCTTCGGCAGAAGAGAATTAGACAAGAAGGATTTTTAAACGACGTCTTGGTATCACCGATCAGAGCCAAGAAGCGGTTTATCTTTTAAGTTTGGTCGGCAAAGACTTGGGGTTGCTATTTACAGGTTTGTACTAGAAGATTCGGAAGAGGTACCGACATTAGGATCGGCTGTGGAAACGCTGAAGTAAACACATCCTCTAGACTAAAAGAACTAAAAGACAAGGGGCTGTGCACATATTACGTAACGCTGTTTTCAGAGACTTTATACCCCCCTCCAACTTCGAAACCCTTTTTACAAATTTCTCAGTGCAGAATTTTTAATCCATAACAAATCTTTAACCCCCCTCCCCACGAGCGTTACGTAATATGTGCACAGCTACCAAGCATCGCTACTCATTAGAAACAGTAGAGCCTTTACGCAGACTTTGAAATGTGCCTGAACCACCATGTCAGCAGATCGGTAAAAAAATAAAATCAATTCATTTTTAACCTCCTAAACATCCATTTTATTTATTTGTTTGCCAAATGTTATTGGTGCCGCCGTGGCTAATAGGTAGAGATCCGAGGATAGTAGTCCGGAGGTTGGTGATTCGATTCCGACCAAGGACCCGGGATGTGTTCTGCAGATATGCTAATAGCCAAAAATGTGAAACCCAAGTTAGTTTCTTTTCGTCTAGAAATCACGTGAACGATATAGTTCGAAGTAGGAGTAGGACGATAGGCCGTTCGTTTTGGAAGATGTTCCTATAGACACCTACGATGCGATAGCTATTACTCAGCATCTTAATGAAGAAACACAGCCTCATGCTGCGCTTTCTGGGAAAAAGATCGGGCCATTCGGCCGAACATTGACCTATAAACGAATGTATTACAGCACGATCATCGGAATAAAAGAGTTTAGGGGGCGGGGGGATATGTAAATATTCAAAGAAAGCTGATTAATCTACGTTAATCTGGTAGATACTGAAGTAACACTTAGATGTTTTTTTTCAAGGCCATAGCCAGAGGCCTTGCACTTGGTAACATGGGAACCAATGTCCTGCCCTATATTTTGAAAAGGTGAAACTTCCTTGTAGGATCCATTATACTGCTTTGAATATTAAGGGATATAGATCTGTGCCCAATTTTAGTTGAAGTTTCCTTCCAAAGTTGTTGACGTACTGCAAGAGTAGTTGGTTTAATTTTTTATGCTTAATCGGTACCAGAGGCTGGTTTGGACTTCGTCCAATCATATACGCGCCTCTTTATGCTATTTTTAAGGCAACAGAAACTGCATCAAGTACGAAAGCCAACATATCTGTCAACTGTTTTTTTTTTTATAAAATGTACGGTAGTAGTGGAGCAGAACAAAGTTGCTTGCGGGAACCTTGATTTCTTTCAGGTGAATCTCTCGCAGTTTAGAATAATTGGGTTTTACAAATCCGGAATTTGCCTCAAAGCTTTACTCATGTTAATGATCGCACAATTTTTAGATTAAGCAAATGGCAAGTGCTGACGATAATTTTGATATTCTCTGTTCTGTCCTGAAGAGAATTAGTGTGGAAAAACCTGCCAGTTACATTTCAAAAAGTGAAACGTTCAGGCTGCTCTTCCTATAAAATACACATAAACCTCAATAAATTTATTTCGGTTTTATTTGTTTCCTTCTCTAAACTTGGCTTTGGTCAATGAGTTGTTTGCTCTATCATTTTCTCTTTCGGTTATTCTTGTTTGTTTGTGGTTCGATTGCTCCCTTTTATTTCGCGATCTTGAGTATTCTATGATACTTTCCATAAGTAATGCCACAACGTTGCAGGTTCTTCTCATAGTCTGTGTAGTTGATCGCCACATTTTCGATATGATAGTTGGACATGGAGGCGGGCGCTACATGTATGATACATATCAATGCTAAATTTGAATTGAACTGATCGAAAGATCAACCACTCCCTTAGAGAGTTTGCCCAAGAAATTTGCAAAATTAAAAACACAATGTTTTATTTTTAAACAAAATTTCCCAAGAATGTTTATTTTTGTTTTTTTTTTTTTTTTGTTAATTGAAAAAATCATTAAAATGTTATTTAACTTTATATTCTTTTTAAAAACAATATATACCAAGTACTTTTTTAATTTGCCACAAAAATCTTCATAATTATTTATTTTCTTTTGTGAAAATTTTACACAGTCTTTGTTGATATTACATTTGGCGTTGAATGAACTTTTATTGCCATTGACAATTTCTACTTCTCTTTATTTTTCGTTTTGTCATTGTTGCTATTTTACTGTTAATTAAAATCTTTTTGGTGATTAATATATTGACAAAGATCAGTTTCAAATAATGCTGTAAAAGGTTGATGTCAGGACTTGAACAACAATGTGTTTATGTATGTTTGTATGTATAGATTTGTGTACATTTTCTTCCGGCATTTAAAATAAAGAAACAAAAAATAAATAAAGAAAAGTATTGCAAAATAAAATGAGTAATGAATGAAAGTTTTTATAGCAGGATCGTGAGTAAAAATTGTTGGACACAATCAAGTATGGTGACTTTTTTTGTGGATGGATGAATGGATCTATTGAATTTTGATCAAGCTGAGCAAAGCGGTTGGTTACCTTCAGAAAGCCAGCCACTTCCTTGAAGAATGAGTGTTGATAGAAAGTATCACTTTTTTTGGAAAATATTATTTATTATTTTTTTTGTTTAAGTTTTACTTTAGAAACGTTCATAATTGGTTTACTAAAAGGGTGCCGTTTTCCATTTTATTGCAAAACTTGCCTTTAATGGTTCAGTTGATAACGACGTTGAAGCGTCCTTCTCTTACTGTTGTTCTCTTTTTATATTTTTCTTTAATATGTTTTTTTTTCGGCAGGTGCAAAGTTTAAGATTCATATTTTTTTCTTTCTTCTTTGGCAAAGGGGAAGACGATGTTCTTGTGTGGTTTGTTGCTGTTGCATGTACAAAAATAATAATACCTACGTGCTTTTTTTGTTTTTAGTTGCAACTTAGCACCTGTTTAATTGAGAGCATGGTGTGGGGGATTTTAAACTGGTTTTTGTTTAAAGTTTTTTCGTTAAACTTTTGGTTTTTTTTTTCCTTGTGTTTCTTTCACTTGAGTTAAACTAAATTAAGCTAAATTAATTTGTTTCGATTTTAAATATAAAAGGAATTTCTTTTGCAAAAGCAAAAAGGCAAAACTTGATTCGAGAGCTTGTTGTAAGATGAAATATATGCACAAGAGCAGCCCAATTTGCATTAAGTTATTAAGAAATTTTTTAAATGATCTTCCCAGCATTACGCCAGAAATTAGAGAAAAGAATAGACAAGAGTACAGACAATTTGTGTTGAAAATGTAGAATGATTAATTTTTTTTACAAATCTTCTATTGCGCGATTTTTTTTTTTTTTTTTTTTTTTGTAAATTTTTAGAGAAGCACCTCTAGTAGAAACATTGGCTTTTTTAAGCAGTGTGATCACTTCTTCTGCTGCCTTCCTTGAGGCTTCCAGTCAATTGACATCATTGACATATTTTTTTCAAAATTAAAAAAAAGACCAACAACAACAACAACAGATGCCAGCTAGTGTATATGTTTCAATTTGGCAGATATATCGGAAATGTTATGTGCGGGGCAGGCAAATATGATCAGCGTAGTCAAGATCACTCAGTGAACCATTCACACCCCAAGATAATGCATCTTCTAATGCAGTTTGATTGTGTGCATAATTGAGTTCAGGGCAATATTGAATAACAGCGGAGAGGGCATACATCCCAACAACCGGATAAGTGAAACTAATCGTTAGCTCATAACTGAACCGACTTTCAAAACAATATTTCGTTTGCTGGCAATTACTGATTTTATTCTGCCTAGTTTCAGATTAAAATAATGAACTATCAAAAATATATTTTATTTAATGAGATTGGGAGTAGCGAAGCACTCTGCCTAAAACTATATAAAGGGTGTTTTTTATAGAGTGACACAAGTTGAAATCATAATAAAACAAGAAAGAAAAAAAATTTATGAAATTAATGTTTAAAAATGATTTCTGCCATTTGGCCGCCACGTTTGGCGCGTAGAAGGCGCAATCTGGAGCACCAATTTTCAATAAAGTTTTCGGCAGCATTTGCTGCCGTATTTCGCCGATAACTCTTCGAATGTTGATTTCCAGGTGTTCAATTGTTTGTGGTTTATCGACGTAGACAAGTGACTTAACATAACCCCAAAGAAAATAATCTAAAGGGGTTAAATCACACGAAATTACGTGAAATTATGTTTTCATCAAAAGTTTCTTTGAGTAAATAAATTGTAGCGACCGCTGCACGATGAGTTTGACGAATAGAACAATTATTTTGATTAAAAATTTCAACAATTTGCACGCGTTGCTCAGTTGTAAGTCGGTGCATAATGACATTTCAGAGCAAACTAAACAAAAAGCAACTTTCAGCTGTTAAACAGTGATGTCAACTCAAAGTTGTGATACTCTATTCACACAAAAACATAAATGTGAAAATAAGGCCAAGTTCGTATCCAAAAAGTTTCGGCCGTAAAAAGTACTGAGATCAAAATAAGGACCAAGTTCTTGATAGATACAATTACATCTCATTTCTAGGCAATCTGTAAGCTTGGCAAAATTTGTTTGCCTTTCTAATTGGGAAAGAATTCTTGGAAAAATATTGCCAAGCTTATAGGTTGCCTAGAAATGAGATTGAATTGTACCTATTAAGAACTTGGTCCTTATTTTGATCTCAGTACTTTTTACGGCCGAAACTTTTTGGATACGAACTTGGCCTTATTTTCACATATATCGTCTCACTTACGGTTTTTCATTGTTTTATGCAAAATCTGCATATACGAATATAATTTATCTTATTCTTTAATTAGTTGTTTGATTTACTCGGAAACAGATCTATCTAATTAGGAGAACTGATTTTCAAACTCAGCTGTCAACACTTTATTCATCTTTAACATGCTACTTTTTCGTCAGCAGAGAGGAGATTCCGAGGCCAGGCTTTTTTTTTTTTTTTTGTTTAAATGTCGTGTCTTAAGGCCAATACATTTACCACCTGTTATTACTTCTACAGCAATTAAAACATTTCAACAAATTTTGACATGTCGCCTTCCATTATGCAAGAAAAAAGTAGCTCAGCTGTGTTAGTAACAAGACCTGGTAAGTAAATTCGTCTTGGTCTGCCCTTTCAGCCGTCTGTCTATTCTGTTTTTATTTTTCTATTCTTGTTGTTGGATTTTCAATTTCTTTTTTCTTTGCTCGCATTTTTCTTTTTGTTTTTTTTTTCTATTAATTCGTTAATTTCTGTATTACATTTGTTTAACTGCATGTCTGCGATTTTAACGATTTATTTACTTTTTTTTCTGCTGCTATTGTTGTTGCTGTTGTTGTTGTTTTTTTGTGTTGATGAAATGCAATTTTCTTTTGTTAGCTGCTAGAGTGAAGTGTTTTGCTGCTGTTACGCTGGGACTGAATGTGTGTGTGTATGTCTCTCTGTCTGTGTGTGTGTGTGTGTGTGTGCTTGAGTTTATAATTTTTCTTCAAATTATAAATAAAATTTTTGTATTTTACTTTTGTCTGACAAACGGAAATTCCACTTAATGCCTTTTTTTATTGTTATTATTTATTAATCTTTCCTTTTTTTTCATACTTTCCATTTATTTGGTTCTCCCATTTCTTCAATGGTTTTTATTTTGTATTAAAATTATCGTCGTCATTAATGTGGAATAAATGTTTGAATGACTTGACAAAAAATAATATATACATATATGAAATAAAAATAGAAATAATAATTGTGTCGCAAACTGTTTAGAATTAAAAAAAACTAATTCAACTTGATCACAGATCATTTCATATACCGTTAAATAGTCGCTGCTCTGTGGTAACATTAAATAGAGCTTACAATTATAATATTAGATGACGGCTTGTTTATGGTCCTTCGAACTGTATTGTTATAGTAACAGTTCTTCAACTAACCGTAGTCGTTAGCTTAAGAGTTTTAAAGTTGTGGGTTCAATTCCCACCTAAGGATGTGCTCAGTTTTATTCTAACGAGTTATTTTGTTTTTTGTAATTATTCTTTTTAAGCTTTTTAATTCTCTAAAATTAATTTTTAATATAATTTGAAGTTCTATTTGTAACATTAAAGAGCAAATTTACAATAAAAATTTAAACATATAAAGTCAATAGTGTAATCGTAGATATTTTATTTGAATATCAAGAGTTAAACCATCGTCATTAGTTTACAAATTAATGGGCATTTCCCCATAGTAAACAAACTCGAAATTTGTATTGAAATTGTATAGGGCTGTGGTGCTCTTGTGAAAGTAAGAAGTTTTATTTTGTTACAAGGGCTTTAAAAGCAATCTAGACAAATAATTTGTGTCAAATTTTAGTTTAAAAAATAATAATTCATTAAAATTCATCCACAAACTCCAAATTAGCTTATGGAACTTTCATAAAAAATTTCTTTTTTTTTTTGTAAAAATTGTTCAAACTTTTATAAAAAGCAAACAACAAGCTGGAATTTTTTTTTATTTTCTATGAGTGCAAAGATAAATCAGTTCTAAGCAAAACAACATATATTTCATTAAAATTGATCAACAACTTTTGATTTTATTAACAATTAAATGTGGGAGTTCATTTAACAAAAATTGCGATTTCATTAAATACACATAAACTTCACACATTTAAATTTGACTTTTGTATGAAAATCGTTAGTTTCAATCAATTGATTTTACTGTCACTTAATAGTTACTAATATCATGATTTATAAATATAGTATATTAAAGAAATATGACTTGTTTTTAAATAACTCATATTTTCCATCATATATAAAAAAATAAATTCACAAATGCAATTCAGCAAAAATGTAGGCGTAGTTTACTCAGTAGCTCCACTCATTGTCTGCTGTTTTTCCACCAGTTTTAATACCATGTAGTAATTTATAACGGTTTCGCTACAATTAGCTTATCACGAGCGATGTTATAACTCGAAATGACAATTCTTCAAAGTAACTTTCAATACATTTTTGCATTAATTAACTATTGTTTTTAAACAGACACTACAAATTAAATCAACAACACTCCTAAAACTGTAAACAGTAACTTATTTAAGAAAGCTGCCAAAGTAACGTTCAATACATTTTTGCCATAATATAACTATTATTTTTAAACAGACACTACAAATTAAATCAACAACACTCCTAAAACTGTAAACGGCAACTTATTTAAGAAAGCTGTCAAAGTAACGTTCAATACATTTTTGCACGAATCCGTTTTTATATTTCCGAAAGAAAACTATATATATACGAGTACCTATATTGAAAAAGAAATTTAAGTAAAATAAATTGATAAAAAAAAAAAATCAAATGCAAGAGATATACACTCGTTACTATATACCACTGTCCAAGCGTGCTAATCTCATGACCACCACTGTAAATGACAAATTATCTCAAAAAACCTACATATTTCATTAATATTTCGGCACTAAAATAAATTGGAATTTCTTTAATGTTAAGAAAGTAACATTATAGCAGTGCATTTTTAATAGTCTGCAAAAAAACAGCTGATCCAACATAACGAAGTACATAAACAATAAATTAAGAGAACTCTTGCAAAATATCAATAAACAAGAGAGTAGCAGATTTTGCAAGCAAATAGAAGAGAATTGCAATAATAAGAATAGAATATACAGAAAATTAGCATAAATTTCTCTTTAAAATTGTATATAGGTACTTACTTTTTTTCATGGTTGCTTTTTCAATTATCCAATTAATGCTGAATTATCTAAAAATTTATGTTTCATTTTAATAATTTATTTTTTGAAATGGAGAATACTTTTTGCAGCAGTTTTTACCGAGAATATGTAGTTTACTTTATATTCATACGTGTTTTTTTTTATTTTATTGTTTATTGGTTGTATGGTGGTAACTTATGATTATTAGCAAACATATGTATGTGTTGTGATTTTTAGAAAATATTGGAAATAAGTGCAATAAATTGACTTTGTCAACATTGAACAAACACTTTCACAGTCACTTAACATTTAACCTCTTTCTATAAAGGCAACGACAATCTGTTAAAAAAAAAAGAAACAAACATCATAATGGTGTTAATTATTACACTCTTTGCTGATGATGACGATGAGGATGATAATGAAAATGTTTATGTAGAAGAGACAGAACTGCACTAACAACAAATAGCAGCAACAAAAACAACTTTTAGCATATACTTTGTGTATGCTAAATAATTGCCAATGTACTGCGCGTTCCACAAGCAGAGAAGTGGACGCCGTTGTATTAAAATGGTGACAGCTACAGCAGCGTTAGCGACAGCAGCGGCTCAAAGCTAACAAAAACAAATTTCATTGCTTTTTTTTTTTGAGATTTTAGCTTTTATGTTGCTGCTTCTTTATCCTCTTTTTTTTATTATATTTTACTTTTAATTTTTTTTTCGGTAGGTACCAAATACGAAAATTAAGCACTTTATTTTCGCTATGGAATATTTTTATCTTATATTTAAACTTTCTTTTTTTTGTTTTGCGTCACACTAATTAAATTCTTGTTGCTTTCTTTGCTTTTATATTTTTTGTTTAATTTTCTTATTTATTGGTAATTCAATAATTTTTCTTCCAATGCACACACACACAAACTTACAGAAACATTTTTTTATGGGCGACGTCGTCGTCGTTTGATACCTTTTTTCTTCAAAATTTATTTGTGATATTTTGCTAAGATTTTCTTATAATTTTGCAAAACTTTTTCCTAACATTTACATAAACATTTTCATTACATTCATTTATCCAGTGTTAAATTAAAGAGTTTTCTTTTATTATACATTTCTTATTCATTTAATAGATTTCTTTATTTTTTGATTTCAACTTCAACACAAAAGAACGAAACACATACTCGCACACGGCAATCAGTATCTGTGTGTGTTGTTGTTTGGGTGAAGGGGTCCGAACGCAGGAAAGTGTTAGCGAAAGAGAGACGACGAACGAGCAAAAACACAACGTATGTAATGTAAAAAAAAGATGAAGAAAAAAATTTACCGCCGCACGGCGTTGTCTTCTGCAATTTGTGTCAGGTGAAAATTTAAATGCATTTTTTCCGGCAATTTAATACATTTTTCTATAAAACTTCATATAATCCTGGCAATATTTGCCTTCGTCTTAATGTATTTCACAAATTTATGTAATTTTTCGATGATTTTTTACATTTATTATTAAATTTTCTTGAAAGCCACACAAAATATAAAAAATTTCACACTTTTCTTTATTGCACACCGACACAATGATACATTTATATTGAAGCAATACAATAGGAACAGCAGCATAAAGAAAAAGGTGGAAAATTTCCCTCTGAGCAAAAAATGCAACACTGTAATAAAGCAGGGAAATATTTTGTACATAGTGAAGGGTAAAAGGCATTCTATTCTGTCTACAATAGAAAGACTACTAGTAATTTAGGAAGCTAAGTAATTTTATTAATGTTTTTATATTAATTAAATGAATATAAAGTATGTTTTCCGTAACTATATGAGCAGTAAAGAAATATCCCTTTTCAAATTAACTACCCATAGTTGTGATTATAGGTATTTAGCTTATAGTAAAGCTGCCACCTGTTTCAGATTTAATTACTTGCCAAATGTGTCCGTTACTGAATAAAATATCGAATATAGGTATTATTATTTTAATATAGATTTCTTCCTTGGATATACAAATAAAGGAGATATGACCACCTTTGAAAATAAACAGAAATTCTTGGAATTAGTTAACATCAAATACCCAAATCATAGACAGTTTTTTACCGATGGTTCTGCAGTTTTTGGTGAGAATTTTTCCTCTATATATACTAGTGAATTATTAGCAATAAAAACATGTTTAGAAAATCTTGAAAACGTTTTTTAAAAAACCACTTATTATATCTGACAGTAAAAGTGCCCTAGAAGGACTACAAGATTCTTTTAACAACATGATTATACAACAAATACGAATATTAATAACTTCCCTACATAATCATAAAATTAGCCTTCTATGGGTTCCTAGCCACCTAAATGAAAAATTCTTTAAAAAATTACATATCTACTGAATATAAATTTCAATACTCAGACTATATGCAATACATTGGAAAATACATTTTTGACATCTGGAATGATTTATGGAAAGATAATAACGAAAAATATTATTTAAAATTAAAAAAAACATATCGCACAAATTTAGTATACCTAATATACCAAAAACTGACTTTATTAAGTTAAATAGACTTAAAATAGGTTATTGTTTATTCTCACATAAATATATTATTGAAAAGACACAACCCCCAGGTGATGAATGCGGGCAAATGCTAACCATCTCTCACATATTTAATGAATACAATCTTCTGCAGGACAAACCTTTAAAATATAAAATAAATAATATTAATATCCTTCTAAGAGAAAATGAATTTGAAAAAAATAAAAAATTCCTGACTTAAATAAATATTTATAATTCGATTTAAATCTACATATGTATATAAAATAACGTAAAAATGTATATATTAAATAGAATATAGGTTCCTATATAAAATTAATTGGCCTATATAACCTAATTGTGTTGGGGCCTTTATAACACCAAAATCAATTATTATTATTTAGAATAACAAAGGAGTTTTAACATTTTAATGTCAATCATCTTGTTAATAACTTTAGTATCTCAAAACAATGAATTTTTATGTTTAACCAACATTTCGAATCTATTATTCAGACACAACAGCATAAATTTTAAATATTATCAATAAATATAAGATTTGGCGTTCAAGATACATCCATATTGCATATAATTTTAATTGATATGGAAATTTTCGAATACAAAGTTTAATTAAATGTCATTGTCTCTTTTTATACCTAATGTTATTCAGGCCTTTTGCTATAATTTAATGCAAAGGTTTTTAACATAGCATAAAACAATAAAAACTGAATAAAGTGAACTTGAGCCTAAATAATACTACTTCTCATAGGTATAGCATAAACCTTTTATTGCAATAAAAAAATCTAGTTTCCAGCAAAAATAGAATATAATAGAGATATGTATGTAATAATATATGAAAGAATATTTTTAAATTTTCAAAAAGTAAATTGATACAAAAAACTTTACTTATTGAAACTTTCTATCCTTTAACAACATCTAGCATATATTTTCATCTGTTGTTGTTCTCGAATACGAATGGCTATTGTTCGTTTGCGTATATAAGTGAATATACAATGATAATTTCTACATTATGCACTAAACACATTTTCTGACTTAAGATCCTTTTAACATGTATGGAAAGTGTTTTGCAGTGTGTAACTCCTGCGAATGAGCTGATCGTTGAAAACAGATATGAAATTATGCTTTATCGCAATTGTTCAACAATAATATGTCTGTTTCTTTTGAAAATATCGATTAAAAACGATTGATGACGCCAATGTGTTTTTAAGGCCGTGATTTACTATCCTACACAATTCAGCATACATTGGAAGGACAGGATCATATCATATCATATCATATAAATCGGTACAACACAGTGGTCATGCCAGAAATGAAATGTAGCTTTACGCTTAAATACACAAAAAACTGTTGTGTAAATATTCATACTTTATAATATAATAAAAAAAAAAGTTTGAAATTTATAATTTCTCTTCCTAGTTATTTAATTATAAGAATTCAAGGAATGATGGTACATGCTGATGTTGATATACATCCGTATGGTTATTCCAAAATACATCGAAAACACACATATGGTGGTTATTATTTTATATTTTACTGCAGCTATATTAATTTTTCAGTTGATTTACATATTTTACGAAAAATAGGAAAAATCCTCATTTAAGGGTTAAAATTCCCATTTCTCCTTTGGCATGATGTGTAATTCTAAATTCCCCTTTAAAACCTCATCTGGCATCTTTGCACAATTTTAGTATAACTGTGAAAATATCCCTTTATTTTAAAATATCCCATATACAACAAATTCTTGATTATTACCTATCCCCAATACTTTTATAAGCTAATATTAATCGATATATATTCATCTCTTTCTAGCTAATGGAGCTTAGTACAATACTAAAAACAATTGAATTCTTTGGCTATCCCAACAAATGTTTTTTTTTTGTTGCTTTACTTTGTTTATACCATTTCGTCTTCACAAAAATGTTGTAGCAGTTGTTGTTGTTGTTGTTATCGCGGCTACTGCTGCTTTTCTGGATATAATATTATAAAAGATACACAAACAAAGGAACGTACATTCATGGATCAAATGGAAAAAAAAACACATTTTCATGTTGCTGGGTTTTGTTTTTGTTATTCTATGAGTTCTGTAGAAATATCTTATGAAAAAGCGTGCATAGCAACCAAGCAAGCGACAGACACCATAGACAGACAGCCAGACAGACAGACTATGTATTTTCAATAATTAAAAAAAAAAGAAAGAAAGGAATGTTGGCTTTTTGGGAAAATTGGCAGATAATAATGTAAATTAACTAATTGGAATTAAAACAAATTTTAATGGTAATATTTTAATTTTGAGTCTCTTTATTTTGATTGGTTGAAGATATTTTATGGCTTTTTTAAACCAAAACAGTGTTGCCAGGATGTTACTTCTAATAATTGTCCCTAAAATATTTTTAATATATTTTATGCTTGAAATTTTTTGTTGTCCTTGTTTGTAAAGCAATGTTCTCAATATATGTAAGTACATATGTATGTATGTATGTATGTATTAGTTTTTACATTCTCGTAGTAGTGGCGGAAAAATTTCACGCTAAAATTGTAGTTTTCTTGTGCCAAGCATTTTTATGCTCAAAAACTAAATAAATGAAAATTAAAGGAAGGAAAATAATGTTCTGGCAGCGGTTTATAAATTTCATAAGATATTGAGCAAAAAGTGATCAGACTAGTGACTAGTCTGATATTTATCATTGGAAAGTATACGGAATTGTCGTACTAGCAGAAAGCTGCCTACAAATTTTTAAACAACCTGGTTGATTGTTTAATAAAGCCTCAGGTTATTTTAGACGTTGCATAAAATGTTTACTGGGTAGATGCACAGAACACAGATCGACTTTGGAGACAAAAAAAAAGTAGGTAGGTACCTATTTAGTCCATGAATTTATTATCTAGAGTATTTTTTGTTATAGGTACCTACTAGTGATGTTACGAATACTCGTATTCGTATTCGACTATTCGCCTGTTTTAATATATTCGTATTCGTATTCGCCAAATTCAAGCGAATATTTTTCGAATAATTTTCCCATACATTTTCCAAAAAAAAAATCATACAAAAGTTTAAAAAAAGTACATAAAATGTAAAAAAATATATTAATTAAGGAATCAAACTAAAACTTTTTATATATGAAATTCCACTGACACAGGTGGATGCGCCTTCTGCAAAAATATGTTCGCTAAACAGCACTGAATTATTAATTAAAAACCCAAACAGAGTAAGAAAAACGAAATCTGAAAGTACCTACATATGTAAGTAAAATAATTAAAAAATGTTCTGTAGAGGTTTTCAAATTCGGCATCTTAATGCAATAATAATGTTAAATCACTAAATTTTTTTTTTCATTTATAGTTACTAACGCAAAGGCAGGGATTTTTTCCAATTAAATTCGAAATATAAACCTCAAAAGAAATATTCGTATTCGTATTCGGCGAATACTGTTTTAAATATTCGTATTCGTATTCGCGAATACTAAAAATTGATATTCGTAACATTACTAGTACCTACAGTTTATTGTTTTTTTTTTTCATTTTATAACATCATGTTAATTTTCTTTGTCCCTGTCCAGACTTGCAATTTTATTAGTTGCAATTCTTGGTTTTTTAGGTGAGTGAGGTAAGAAGCTTGGGGAGGGGTACAGAGTTTCATGTGCTCGGCAATTCTAGATTTTTATAATGTGGACACTTATGCAATTTCAAAGCAGAATTTTAAAGAATTGCAGCCAATAAAATTGCAAATCTAGACGGGGACTTTTTTACATTATTTTGTGTATGCCTTCTATATTATTAATTGTTTATCATTCTTTTTGTTTGTTAAGAAAATATTATTTTTATATATAGTTATGTATGTATGTATGTATGTATTTATGTTGTCTTTATGAATGTTTTGTATGAAGTAATTAACAATTTAATGGTAAAGATTACAAAACCTATAAACCTATAACCATATGTATGTATGTATGTAGGTTTAAAATTAAATCTTGCATTAACTCTTTTGGTATTACTATTGTCAAAAAGTATGTTTTAAATTGAACCAGCCATATAAAATCTGTAATAAAATATAGGCACGTATGTATGCAGGTAAAACATACTTTTGGACTATAGTACATAGTAACAAAATAGTTAGCAATAGGATTTAGATATAAAATAGATAATTTTTAACTCCCTGTGAATATGGACCATTCTGTTTTTATAAATCTTACATTAATTACATCAATTAAATGAGGATTTAAAGTCCGGGAGTTTTTTCTATTATCTTTTTTCTTGCATAAGCTTGGATTGATTAAAATTTTTCATAAATGGGAATTGGGTAGATAGGTAGGTATTTACTTATTTAAATCATTTTGGGTGTTTTTAGTATCTTTTTTTTTTAATATATGTAGGTATAATATGTTTTAAAAATAAATCAGTCTATGAATTAAGTTGTTTTATTTGTTAATTTTATTTTATGGCTCTTTAATATGGTATTAAGATCCGATTAAGGGATTAAGTTAAAGGAATATGGCTTCCGTTTTAATCAGAAAATTTATGGGAAAAATTGCGGAGAATATTTAAACCCAACAACACTTCGCAGTGGGAATTTCGTTTCATAAGAAGGGGAAAGAAAATTCCCCCAAATGTCCTACAACAATATTAAGGCGATAAATATTAAATCAAATTTAAGAGTTCGGAATTTACATGGTTTTCAAAAATATTTAAAGAAAAAATTCCAATTTTAAGTATTCGGAGTTTTTATTTAAATTATCGATTCTATAGCAAAAAAAAAAAAAATTTTTTAAATTATTTTATACGTACAGAGTTAAATGAATTTTATGAAACTGCAAGAAGAAAAAGATGGATAAATTGGTTTGTTTTTTATCGTTATCCGGACGCAACATCAGCTGCTTTTTGACATTTATAATAGGGTGGCCATATTATTATTACTAGCCGCAATTATGAATAATAATTCTCGGGTAGTTTTTTTCTTTTTCTATTATTAATTGAGGGGTAACAATATTTCCTATTTTCCTTACGGAAATTGCAATTAATATACACTAAGAGAAATATAAAAAGGAGAAAAATGTCAGGGAAATTATTGGGGATGTATACGAGAGCCCCAGCTGAATTAAAACTTTGGGGGGTAAACTTTTTTTTGGTATGAAACGAATGAAATAGTTTTTTTTCAAATAATGTGTTTTATATTAAAAAGTAATTTAAAATAAATTATGTAATTAAATTAAAGTAACCATTGTTTTTTTTTTAAATTAAATCTAACCTTAAAATTCTAACAATTCTTAAATATTGCGAAACTTTCAAATGATTTTTAAAATCGAATAACCGTCAATGTGAAGCAATAACCAGTTTTTACACCATTTCCTTTGGTTTGAGGCTAATTAAATTAACTTATATGTTAGTAATACTTGATAATATAAATTTTGCATAATAAATACTTTTAGTGTTGAATTTTTTGTAAATAAAGAAGAAAAAAAAATCTGTTAACTATTTTTGTTATTTAAGTACAACAGTGATAAGAGTGGCCACCGCCGCCGCCATATCCTTGCACTATGGAACCATTTCTTAAGGTATAATCGTTGTGCACCAAAGCATTGGTAGAGGTTTTACTGTAACTCGTTTGCATTTGATGGGCAGAATTATTAATAGAGTGCATGGTTTTACAGGAAAATTGCCGGTGATTGGCTGAGTCCTGGGAGAAAATATAATTTTAATATTTAGTGTTGTTGTAATTTTAATAAATTTGTATATTGAAGTGAAAAATTACCCACCTTGGGCTGTATGGGAAAGCAACACCATAAAACGAAGGCTACAAAAGCCACTACCGTCCCCACCAGTAAAATAAAATCCTCAATAGTCTAGGAATGTTTAAAGAAATTCATGAATTAATTTTGTTATTTTCCCAACAAAGTTTTCTTTGTTTTTTTTTTAAGAAGTTTAGTACTTACCGGCTCTTCGCCCAATAATACATGATTAATTAGATATGAAAAATCATCAAACGGTGTCATGTTTGTATGTTATATGTAACCAATAATCTAAAGACTGTTAAATATCCTTTAGCTATTTCAAAAAGCTTAACTAATAAAATGTTTTAAGAATTTTTTAATAAGTACCAATAGCTTTTTTTATAATAAAATGGAAATTTCGTAATTGCAATGTCAAATAAGACAACGGCACTTGATTTCGTACATATACACTCACTCTACTCTGCTTTTTAATTTCTCTCTTTCTCTTAACATTTACTTTTATTTTAAACAATCTCCTTTATTTACTTAAATGTCAGTACTCTTGTTTTACACTCTCTCTTTTTCTGTCTGTATTGTCCTGTTACTATATCCTTAACAAATGGGGTGTTTTATGCTGTGATTGTCATGTCAATTAACAAATAATTAGAGGATTAATATGTGAAACCTTAAAGAAATTCTCTGTATATGTGCTGAGTCCTTTGTTAAAATCGTTTTATAAACGGAAGCTATTATTTATGGGAATATATAATTTGTAACAATTCTTTTTTACTATTTTTTTAATAAATCGTCGAAATTGTTTGGTTGCTCTCCTGCGTAAACTGAAACTATTTTAATTAAGGACCTTTTCATTGTAATGCCAAAATACAGTTCCCTTTCTGCCTCTCTCTTTTTTCCATTCGCAAAATCACAGGGTTGATTCTTTAAGATTTTTGTTTAAACAGCGGCTGATTTTGTTATGTGCGGCTCATATTTGCACTAAGTCAGAGATGTTTACATAAAGGACGGTTATTTTATTGAAATTGTTTTTTTTTAATCTAAAATCCTCTATAGTTAATTTTAATCACACTGCACAATATATTAAAAAAAAAGACATGTGGCACTCGGCGATTGCCGCGGTAAAGCTATTGCATAGCATTTTTTTTATCAACTTATGCGATTACATATATTATTACGTTTTGTTTAATAACACCGTACATATGAATATTGACAATACTGTATGCTAGATAATGAAATCAAAATCAATGGCATACTTTAGGGGTTAACATACATTGGGCGATTTAAATACATACTTAAAAAAACAAAAGACTTAAGAAACAAACGTTTCAAAATTTCTTGATTCGGTCGCCTCAGAGCCCGCGATAGAAGCTATGCAATAGCTTAAAAATAATATAATTCATTTCTAATTTACATAATACTACCTATGGGATCAAACTGTAAGAAATCCCGATCAAAAACAGTGACTAGTACCCCCGATTTAAGAAAGAAACTGGAACCAAACTGAAATCAAACTTATGCAAACAAACAACATTTTTATTAAATCGGAAAAAATATTATCCCAAAATCCATAGTTTAAGGGAAGAAATTTGCCACCGATTCAAATATGAAATATAAGACTCGATTAAACAAAAAAAAAGAATTTGAAAGTCGTTGTCAAAAAGACAACTTGCCCGGACTTGGCGCAAACTTGTTCAAACCAAAAATGAAGTTTTAAAAATCGGTTATGCAGGTTCAGACAGTTAAGAAATATACAACCGCATTGATAATCGCCATCTTTTTTTTTTTTAATCGAACGTAAGTCAACGTAAAATAAATAATATAAAAACAACAAGTTCCAGTTGTCCCGTTTTTACCCCTCAAAAAGTACTCTAAGTTTATTCTAAGTCACATGCTATCCGTCCAGCAAATTTCATCGAAATCCATTAAGAGAATTTCTGAATAGAAAAAGTACCAGAATTAATAAAAGCTCCAAAAGTAAAATAGTACCATAAGTAAAAAAAACTACTAAAAGTATCACTTTTCCACATTTCGGTCCCCCCAAAAAAAATTATAAAATATTAATTCAAAAATCCAAAGTACCAAAACTACAAACTTTTCCCTTTTTTTACCCTTTAAAAAGTACCTTATATATTAATCTGGTTCATATACTATATGTCTACTAAATTTCAATCAAATCCATTGAGCGCTTTTCGCGTTATAGGGGAACAAACATCCAAACACACAGAGTTTTACATTTATAATATTCGCAGGATAAATTAAAAATAAGCTTAGCGGAAAGTTCATAAAATTTGTAGAATGAAATATTTGGGTGTAAAAAATGGTCAAATAAAATTACAGATCTTTAGTTTTGTTAATTTTCTTATATTATTATTATTACGAATAAACGTAATTATTATTTGAACTTATATTGATTTACATATGGAAAGTAATATTATCAGGCTCAAGTTCAGTTTTATTGAATTAATGAAAATTCAAAATTACTAATAGTTTTTTTGTGTTGGAAAATATTATTATTTATATCCAATCAGTTTTTAGCAGAACGTATCAGTACTGATTTCAAGGCCGCTACACCTCTCATCAGCGTTCAAATGTCCATCTTTACAAATTTCGTAAAGTGGAAACTAATTGAGAAGAATATCAACTATTTAACCAGTTTTCAGCAGAAATAGAATATGAGAATTAATTTTTAATTCAATTTTTATTCTACAATGAAACAGTGCTGGTTAGTACAAAATTCCCTCATTACTGTTTGGAACTAATAATCATTATTATATTTCATTAATTCAATAAAACTGAACTTGAGCCTGATAATATTACTTTCCATTTGTTAATTTTCTTCACTTTATTCGCTACTTCGCACCAGCAATAAGGAAATTAAGAAAAAAATGTTTCATGGTTAGAATTTAATAAAATTTAATGCAACCAACAGTGACAAAAAAAATGCAAATACACGAACACACACAAACACAGTTTCAAACATAAATATGTCCGCTCTTTTGTTACTCACTCATTAATCAATCATACCATCATTTATCTCCTTCGTTTGCTTAGTTCGAGCTTTAATTTAGTGCAGTCAACAAGTCGTTCCGTGTTCCATTAAAAGGGTGAAATTAAATATCAATTTTAATTAGTTTTTCGTTGTTGTAATTTAAAAAAAATTGTTGCAAATCGAAAATATAAAGTGTAAATAATATAAATGTTAAATTTATTTTGCAAAAAGTATAAAAATACTAGTGAAAATAGTGTTTGAAAATTGGCTGCAAAAAAATGCCTTGTAATGCATCAAATCAAAGAAGAAGTAAAAAAGGGCCATCTTTGTTTTTTCTTGTGGTTGTTGTTGTTGTTTGTGGTGTGAATTGAAAACCAAAGTGTTTTTGTTATTGCCTTCACTCATCATAAATGGGTTGAGTGGGAGATTTATTGAAATGTGAGTGAACAAAAAGGCAAGAGAATAGTAAATAAGTGCGAGTGTGTATAAGTGATGTTGGTGTGCTGGCGTTCTTACTAAGGGGGAATAGTAGAAACGCAAAAAGATGTGTGAAGGCATAAAAAGGTAAGAATTAACTTTTTCAAAGTAATTTTTTTTAAAGATTTATTCCACTTCCTATTAATGATTATTAATGAATGCGAATATTTGTTACACTATAACTCGAAAACGGTTTAATGGATATGAATGAAATTTAAAAGGCGGATAGCATATGACCCAGATTAAAATATAGGATACTTTTTAAAGGGTAAAAACATACGTAAACATGCAGCTGGTACTTTTTCTCGTTTTTCAATAAAGAAGTTATAGTCCTTCAACTCTTTGGCACATTGTTATAATGAATCGAAATAGGAAATCTTGTAAACCTTACATTTTAGCTAGGTATAAGTTGTGTTCTAAACTTTTACAAAATAAAACTCCGATGAACTTTTTTGTGGAATAGATACATATGTATGTATTCTAAATTTATAATTCTTTCTTCTTTAGGTCGATTTTTTTCTCTTTCTTGAAAAACGGAGGGCAAAAAATCTCTTGAAACCGAGATACATATGTCAGAAAAGTTCAAAACTCTACATTTTTTAGTCCACTTCAAAAAAGAAGTGTTTTTCAAGTTGAACTTCTTTTAATGTTTGAACCTCTATAGTTCTAGATTTTATGAACCCATTATCGTATATTTCTTCAACTTATTGACCGATTTCAAATTTTTCTTTTTGAAAGGAGTTTGTTGCAGTTGGTCCGGACAGACAAGTTGTTCGCCCCCGAAAATATTGGACCCATAGAAAAGAAAGTGGCCCTGAAATAGTGTTTAATAAATAAATCCGTCATATAGGCGCAGATGAAAAAAAAAATTTGTTGTATAGATGTCGGTTTATTTTTGACAGAATTATTTTATTACAATTATCGGTTGCATTCTTTGCAATTTCAGATTTGTTTAAACTTCGTTTCAACCTGAAACACAATTCACCACTTAAAACTTTTATTGCCTCTTCTGAAACAAAACTATAGTTATTAATTCGTTTTATAAAATCGTTTTTTGTTTTTCATGCATTTATTTTCTGTTTTGTTTTTTAATTTTCAACAATAATAAATTCTAAGACTTAAACAGAAACGTAAATTAACTTAAAATTACAAGCGTATAATAAAATTGCATAATAATAATTTATAATAAATGTATGTATGTAAGAAGCACGAAAAATTAAATTTCATGAGTATACAAATAGACATACAATTGTTAGTTATGTGTATCTACATACATACATATGTATCTAATGGTTTTCAAATAACTTAATGCCATGATGGTGAAACAGAAGCAAAACGGTGACTTTAAGCGATTTTTGTTGTGGGAACAAGAAGGCTCCTAAAAACGGACGGACTGACTGTAATAACAATTTTTGTCATTAATTTAATTAGATATTAATATTTTTTTATGAAATTAGGACTCTATTTTTGAAAGAAAGACGAAATTTGTGCAAATATGTCGATACACACTTAAGGCCTCATTAGTCGTGACTTTTACTTTCTGTTCTGTTCTGTGCCGTTCTGTTGTTGAATTTTTGTAGTTAGAAGTTCTGTAAAAACGTATCAGCTGTTTCTTTGAGAATATACATAGATAGCCCAATATACAAATATTTTCGGCGGAGGCAGCGGTGTTCACAAATTTAAAACGACGCTTCGTCTTAATTATCAGGTTGAATAATTTTAAAGAAAATAAGTTAAAAACGTTATTTAATTAAAAAAACTCTACTCCTATAAATTTTTCATGAATATAATTTTTTTATATAAAAAATCGTATTGTTTTTAATGTGCTTTAAGCCGATGGCGGCGGTGATAATAAAAATTTATCAGCGTTACGCGGCAATTTTGAACCGATCGGTTTGGTTTCCTGAAACAAGCAGCTGTCTCTTGCTGTCACTTAGAACTGTAAGTAAAATTCTGTTTTCAACAGAATGGTCCATAACAGAACGGAACAACTAATTGAAAATACATGTTTTCCATTAACAAAAAACGAACAGCTGATACGGAACAGAACAGAAAGTCAAAACTAATTCCACCTTTAGACTACTTATTGAACGAGAGATATACATACAAGATCACAGCTGATACAACAGCTGTGCTCTTCATGTCAAACTTCATATAAAAAAAAATTGTTTGTCTTTTGCAGAATTAGAATTAAATAAGATGAAGACACCTTTGAATAGATTACTTTAAAATGTCTTAATATTGATAGTAATTTTAAAGAGAGAGTTTCTTCTTAAAAACAGTGTTGCCATGATCAACAAATTTTTCGTAGCCAAAATAAATATTCTAAATATATAAATAAAAATTCTCTGACAATAATTCTATTCATTGGGAAAAGATTAAAATGGAATGATTTATTTACGATAAAAAAATCTTTTTTTCCTTCTTTACCACTGAATTTATTTTGAAACAATTTTATTCTAATTGGTCGAATAAAAATATATTAAACTAATAAAACAATTTAAAAATATTTGTACCTAACAGTTAACATATTATAATACTAATAACATTAATTTGGCGAAATATTAAATAAGTTAAGGAATATGAAGAAAGCACTCAATCCTCCTTACAAGTTTAACATGACTTGGCATTGAAAAAAAAAATAATTATCTTCGTGGCAGCAAGGCGAATTCATACCAGGTAGTCTCGAGAGACCATGTATATAATATACACCTATTTTCGCAACTTGTATTTTGGATCTAGCTTAGATGACAATCCGAGTTCTTCGGTATAATGTTTTGACATCCTGGGAAAGTATTTTTTTAGGCGAATTATGTGTTACTAATGTGCCTTGGGTGGCAATACGGCAGCAACTACTACAACATCGTAAAAAGAAAGGTTCTTTTTAGTGTATAGATAGATGTCAAACTCCATATAAAATATGAAGCAAAATGTCAACACTTTTCATATATGGAGTTTGACATCTATCGTACGCAGCAGCGGCGAATTAATTCACTTGCGTTCTTTTATTTTTGTTTCGTTTTTTGCGAGATTTCGCAGATTAAATACAAGCATTTAGAACTTCCATTTTGGTGGTTTTTTAAACATCCTTATTTACAATCCAGACAGTCGATTCGTCTAACAATTTTTAATGGAAGTCACTAAAAAAAAATAACGTGAGTCATGTGGCTGGATTGTGTAAACACCAGATAATACTTTATGCAACTCACAACATTAAAGACTGCTACCAAATTTGCCGATTTTTGTCCATAAATATTACAAAGTGCGATTTGACGTTTTTTGACCGTAAAATAAAGATCATGTGATAACCACTACTGCCAGATCTTTTATAGGCAAAATCAACTAAATATTATGATTTTTTAATAAAGTGCCGATTTTTCCACAAAATTTTGCTGATTTTGTAGTAATTTATTCTGGCAACAGTGATCATAAACCATTTTAAAAGGTAAATAAAATTAAGGACCGAAATAATACTATACTATTCGTACAGTCATTAAAATAAAATAAAAATTGAAAAGCTCAAACAAGTTGTATGCTTCCAATACATATTGTTTCGCTCTATAACTAAACAGTCTTAATTTATAATTACTTTTTTGTTGTAGTTCGTTTCTATCTTAATTACATATAATTAGTTCTAAAAATTATCTTAAATCGTTAAATCTCGTTTATGCTAAATATCTAAATGACTTTTTTTAAGTTTAACTAATTGAACTTTTAACATTTTTTGGGAAAGAATACATTCATTTCGATTAGAATTTGTAAGACGATAAAGACCACATAAACGATGAATAGTAGAATACCGATTCGTTTGGTGAGACGATAACCGCTCAAACTGAGACCAATAAAAAGTGTTAACGTGCACATCATAAGTATTAAAATGCTGTATTCAATACCCTGGGCGGTGATTTTAATTCTATCAGAACCATCGGTCATGCCATAGGTCATGCAATTCTTTATAAACCACGGAACGCCTAGTGACAGTAATATGGCTAAGGAGTTGGCACCCAAAGAGTTGGAGACGCCAATACCGCTTTCACCTAAAAGAGAAGAAAAATATTTGGTATACTTTAAATGCTTTCAGTCTCAGAGTTTACAAACTTTTGAAAGAGTTAAATAAAGAAATTAGTTTTGAAGCTTTAAAGATTAATTTTAACCGACTTTGCATTTTTTTAAATTTTTTAATGTTTGTGACCGATTTTTATAACTCTTATTAACGCAATTCTCATTTGATATTTGTAAGCTTTTATATATAAAAGTTTTTAATATGAAAAGCGAAAAATAATTAAAGTTTGCAATTAAAGTAGCTCTCTTTTGAAAAGCTCACAAAGCTTTAAAAGCCTTTCATTATTGTATAAATAAACAAAACCTTCTTCAAATATCCACAAACTTACCATTCCTCAGCGAAATTACACTGGAAACAGCTTCTGGCATAGTAGAACCGGCTGCCAAAAACGTTAGACCCATAATAATTGTCGGCACATTAATGGTCACACCTTTAAAAATACAAAAAAAAAAAATTAAAAGCTCGATTTGCTTAAGACAAAAATCATTTACTAACCAAATGCCGTTAACATCCATACAATCAAATAGGCGTTGACACCGATAGCAATAATACACATAATAAAGGATATATGATACAGTTTACGGTATTTAACTGGATGTGGTATCAAAATCGATAAGATAAATTTAAGAGGAAATGTAAAAAACCACCAAAATTTCATGAGATTAGATTCACCACGAGGTAGAGCATATAAACTGGCAGGTAATTCTAAAGAGTTATCTTCGCCATCCCCTGAAAAGAGAAATCCATTGTTAAAATACGGATATAATGAGAAAAGCTTTATAAAGTTTTTTTTTGCGTTTTTCTTGAACTTACAGCTTTTGGAATGTGTCAGATTAACGGTTGAGGACATGGAATTTGTATTTTCTGGCAGATTTACAACAAATACACCATTGCCCGTCAACGGATCTTTTTTGGTAGGCAATTTAGCTTTGGCACTGTTTTCTGGCGGCTCTGTGAGATCTACATATTTTATAAGACAAAATTTTAAATATAAACTTGAATATTTTCTATTCAAAATATTTTTTACCATATCGGGTTGAGAAACAGCAGCCCAATTTGTCTTCCACAAACACTCTTATTGCTGGCATAAATTTATTATTGTTAAATGTTACTAAATAGTAAATGACCAGAAAACCCATCATGATACACGTTTCGATAAAAGTGATCTCACCACCCCAAGCCAATATGATCAGAATGATGGTGTTAAAGCCATAGATGAAACAATCACGGGCAATAGGCCACCAATCCAATTGTACGGGCTAAAAAAAAATTAAGAAAAGTATTTAGTATTTTGAGTTAGATACATAGCAATCTGGAACGGTTATCCGGGTAACGATTATAATAGATATCATAGCTTGTAGCTTGCGAATTACTCTCTGAGTACGTTTTAAAATATTCCGCTAATATTGCTTGTTTAAATGACGGTTACTTAGTACAAAATTAAACGGTTACTCACTCTGAAATCGTTCTTCTAAGTTTTATATTAAATTTTAAATATACCTCTATTTAAATATTTTGTAATTATGGTTACTTAGTTAAATATTTAGCGAGTAACCACCCCAAAATAAATGTTTGCAAGAAAAATTTTGATCTTACATTATTTAATAATATCATTCTTTATTATTTACCTGCGAAAAAAAAACAATTTTTATGGTGGTTACTGATGCATTACTTGTGCATATTCAATTTTATGCAAATTAAAAACAGGTACTAATGGTATATATTTTTTCCAAACTGTGGTTACTTTAGCAAAATTTTAAGTAAAAACAAAAGGTTAACAAAAAAATTTAATGAGCTTTAAGCAAAACAACACTTTAAAATGTTTACGCTTAGAAGTAAGCAGTTTTCGAAATGGTTACTTTTCTGTAAATTCCATATTACATATAAAGTTTCATTGTTAATAGAATTGTATGATATTTTCAAACTATGTATATAAATGTAGTTTTTGTTCAAATAATGGTTACTTATGAAAAATGTTAACGGTTACTCAATCATAAAATCAAGCTTTCGGGAAAATAAATAAGCAATATTATCAAAACGTAACTCGCAAATGTTTACATAAGAAAATTAAGAATTTTAAAAGTGGTAACTTTTCTCAAAAATATATAATTTCAATGTTAATTTAGTTTAATTCCAGCATAAAAGCTTAGATCATTACCAGCTCTGCAATGTTTCGTTAAAAAATATGTTTAATTTTTAACCTACTGATGACAAATGCATAACTTGCAACGTGGTTACTTTTTCTTAAGTATGATATTACGCACAAAATTTTATTATTTATTAAGTTTTAGGCAAATTTCTAAAAATTAAGATAAACTATTATGTTAAAATAATGGCCCCGCGGTAAAAATTTAGACGATTACTCGCACCGAAATTCTTGGTATAAGCAAAAATAAAAAATCACGGAATATTACTAAAACAGTATTATTTAGTGCTTAGAAGGGGAAAAACAGAAAAGTTTTAAAAGTGGTTACCTTTTAAAATTTAAAACGGTTACTCATTTCTTATATTTGCGAAATATTTGAAATATCATTATGTTTTTTTTTTTTAATCGTACAGCCAGACGATGAATATTGGTAGTGGTAACGTTTTGTTAAATATAGTGTTAAGCTTAAAATCTAACCCTAAATTCAGTTTGATACTAATTCTAAATAATTTTTATATGTAAATGTTGAAATCAGTGGAGGGCATTTTTTGAAATCCTATACAGGCGTGTATAGCAAGAAAATTCGACGTTGACACATGTATACTGTAAGCTTCTTCGTGTAGCTTATGATAATTAACGTTCGGATGTTGCTTGGTTATCATTTCGTCAAAGTAAATCAAACCAGTCGCTGATCAGCACTTGTTAGAGTAAGACCTCGCTGTTCATTTTTTTATTTACACTCAGAGCAAAATGAAGATTGGGAAAATGGTTTTTTTATAGAGAACATGGATGGCGATATACAATGCTTGATTTGTTATCGCGTTATAAGTCAAAAAAGTTTGTTTTGTTTAAAAAGACATTACTACTGTTGTCATGGAGGTTACCATAACCTTAGCAGGGATGATCGAACTCTAAAACTATTTCAATTAAAAGCAGAATTTTTCTTAATATTTATAGTTGATGAAATTAATATTCACCATCATAACAATTTTAATGAAACCAATATTCATCATAATAGTGTTGATGAAACTAGTGTTTCATTGTCTTTAAAAAAGGCATCGTATGGGGTTGCTTTGGGTTTGGCGAAGCAATGTCGCCCATTTGATGATGGTATTTTTTTTATAAATTTAACGTCAGATGTTTTGAATTGCAAATGAATATTGTTTTCGTTATTATCACATTAACATAAAAAGTATTATTGAAAAAAACATCAAAGTAAATAAAAATACTAAAAGGCAAGAAATGTATTTTACTTTTGGCAACAGACAAATTTTTTGAGTGTACTATTATTGACCGTCGTTCGTTTTTTGCTGCTTCCCACACCAACACATATGAGAGAGTTTGTGTGTGCCCGCCACTGGTTTAAATAATAGCTACTTAACAAATATTTAAATGGTAACTCAACCGCAAAGAAAAGTTTTTAGAAATAAATTTTATACAATATTCTCAAAGCTTCAATCTTTTGTGCTTAAGAGAAGAAACGGCTAATTTTTAAAGAGGTTACTTTTTGTAAAATTTTATATTAAGCATAGAATTTCAATGAAAAACGAGGTTATGGCACATTTCCAAATATACTAACATAAAGTTTTGCTCGAATAATGATTGTTTTGTAAAAAACTAAACGGTTACTCAAGCTAAAATTCTTATTTTCAAATAAATTACTTAAAATGCCAGTACTAATTTTTCGAATTTTTTTCTTGAAAGAGGTCTTTTCCGGTTAAAGAGGACTTAGCGATCTTCTTGCGCATTGATCAAGCGCATAACTTGGATAATAATAATGATGGATTTGTTTGTATTTGATATGATTCCATGCAATAGCACAAAATTTTATAATAATTACAATAATTGTTTAAATTTAACTTACTTTATTTATAACCATGGCCGCTAAACTCGCCACACCCAATGTATTGAACATTAAAGAACCAATTATTGTACCCAAACCCATATCGGAGTGTGTTATCAAAGTACTTATTGTGTTGGTAAAAAATTCGGGCATCGAAGTAGCAGTGGCCATAAAAGTGGCTGCTGCCACATCTTTAGATAAATTCAAATCCTCACAAATACACTCGACCGTGGGTAAAAAGTAATCATTACAAATTATGGCCAGAAGTATGAAAAAGTAAATGGCAGCAAAGACATGCAAAACAACCCAGCCCTGTTGTAATTGTTCCACTGAAATTAAAACAGAATTTAATATTATTATCGGATTTTTTTTTTATTTAAAACGACACATTCATAACATCTTATCTGAAATCTTTAAAGTTATTGACAGTTTGATTTTTCTAAATAAAAATGTACTTCTTTTTTCTTTATCAATTATATGGAAAGCATGGAAGCACTTGACTTCAGTTGACACCAAGTAAACCACAAAGGTAGATAATATATCACTAGATGATTGATTAAAATTGCAATTTTTCACGTTAATAGAATGATGATAAATTAATATGGCCTTTTAAATGAATGATTAAGGTACAGCTAAAGTGAAAGACATCATTATCAGTCCGCGTTTAGTAGGAGAAATTTATATTATAGTGTTCATTTCATTGAATTACTGTATTAATCGGTTGTAAATCCCGCTCTCCATTTAAACGAATAATACAAATTTCGTACTAAATATCCAAAATAAATCATTTTAACAAAAAAAAAAAATTTATTATCAATTAACAAATTCGTAGCATCAATTAAAAGATTGCTTAGAAAATTTTGCAGAAAAATTATCTCAAATTGTTTTGAATAAAATTGTAGCTCGTTGTACCTCGAAAACTAATTCTTATACTTTTTTGTAAATGAAAGATTACGATCTCAGCTTTTAAGTGTACGATATCAAATAGTAACGAAGTGTCTCATAGATGTTCTATTGTATCCAAGGATGCACATCCGCATATTTTTAAGTTCAATTACACTGGAAATGTTTTACTTTGGTTTTCGTATGAGCTCTGTAGCATCAGCGTGCCTATTTTCTATAGTACTAGGTCTTGTAGAAATATAATTTATTATATGTTAAAAGGATTATCATTTCATTCCTAGTTTTAAGTACATTATAAAGCTTTTAGCCCTAATTTGTTAATACATAAAATACTGTGTGCTTAATTTTAAAACCTACCAGTTTTTTAGTTAAATAATTTTTAGTACACATTTTTTGTACTAAAATTTTTTTAGTACTAAAATATTTTAGTACTATTTTTTTTTATTAAAAAGAATAGAAAATTACATTAGTTAACATTAAAATACATTAATATCACTTTAAAAAGTCAATTTCAAAACTTTTTTCTGTTGAAAATTAAAGAACAACTATGGAAAAAGCAACTTTAAAAGTTTTAAATGAATTCTCATTTATTTTTTCTGGGGAAATTAAATTTTTAAAAAAATAATCAACTATTTTTTATACCCCTCAATGTCTCTTTACCAAACCTTTTAAAATACGAGTATTTTATTCGTAAATCTTGTAATTAAAGTTTTAAACGAAAATTCACAAAAATATTCTATTAAGAACTTTTTTTAATATGCTAGATATTTTACAACAGCAACATTGTTTAATTAGTTATTAATAAATTGATTAAAAGTTAATGGATTTTTAGTAGCAACTTCCTAAAATTATTAATAACAATTTAATTTATATTTAAAAACTTTTTTTTTAATATAATAATCAAGTTGTGTTGCGTAATAAGGCCAATGATAGATAGTTACGTGAGTTAGATGTGTTCTAAAACTGTAATTTTAATAAGCTGTTGATTAATAACTAATTAAAAAGTTATAATTACATAATTTAAAGAATATAATTTATGAAATATAAATGTTTTTTTTTTCGATTATGTACTTTGTTGCCAAATAATCCATTTAAGTATTTTAGTTCCTGTTTTATATTTTCGTACATAATTTATTTAGCCTTCAAATTGCACTCGTAATTTCAATAGAAAGCAGCTACTTCCTGTATATTCATCTTTAAAGATTATTAAACAAAGGATGATTCTAAAAGGTTTTAAAAAGTGGTAGCACATTAAATCTACTTATGTGATTTTTTATTTTATATGAATCTTTTAACTATAAATTATGTATGTATGTGTTTCTAAAATTTAACGACTAGTTTCTAATGTGGTTACTTTTATGTATTAGCTGCAAATTTAAAAAAAAATTAACTTAAAGGTGGCATAGCATGCCAACACTTCATTTCGCCACAATGGCCAAAATCTCTCAGAGATCTCATGTATAAATAAAGTAAAAATTTAATTATCGATAAATTTCAATCTATATCTATATATATAAAAGAGGATGTGTGTATGTATGTAAGAAATGGACTCGAAAACGGCTGGGCCGATTTTGATGAAATTTTCAGAGAATCTTCAGAATATTCAGGCGGGTGACATAGGCTATATGAAGTTTTGATTGGACAAAGAGGCGTGGCAACGCCCATATAACCCAAAAATTTAAATCGCCATATTTTGGGCATTTTTTGACCTACGTCGATGATATTTGGTACATATGGTATTGGCATAATTAGGAATACATACCAAGAGAAAAGTGGGTGGGGCCACGCCCCTTTTTAGGAAAATAAAAAATCGTAATATAGTCTTAACTACTGGACCGATCGTCATTAAATTTTCACAATAGGAATTTTATTTTATAACGAGGGGGTAGCGAAGCGCACCGGGTATATCTAGTATGTATATAAAACAGGATGTGTGTGTGTATGTAACGTATGGGCTCCAAAACGGCTGGGCCGATTTTGATGAAATTTTCAGGGAATCTTCAGAATATTCAGGCGGGTGACACTGTGAAGTCTAATTTTTGATTTTCGGTCTGTGGGCGGAGGGTCGTGGCAAAATCTAATATCTATCTATATATATAAAAATGAATGTCTGCCTGTCTGTTTGTTTGTGCTTTATAGGAGGCCAAACCCTTGGACCGATCTTCCTGAAATTTTCACAGCATATTACTGTGACCCTGGAAAGAATAATAGGCTATATGAAGTTTTGATTGGACAAAGGGGCGTGGCACCGCCCATATAACTCAAACATTTAAATCGCCATATTTTGGGCATTTTTTGACCTACGTCGATGAATTTGGTACATATGGTATTAGTATAATTAGGAATACGTAGCAGGAGAAAAGTGGGTGGGACCACGCCCCTTTTTAGGAAAATTAAAAATCGTAATATAGTCTTAACTACTAGACCGATCGTCATTAAATTTTCACAATAGGATATTCTTACGAAATAATAAATTCTTACTATAAAGAGGGGGTAGCGAAGCACACTGGGTTCAGCTAGTTACCTATAAAATTTTTCACAAACTCAATTTTTACAAAATCAATTCGGGTATTATAACTAGAATAGTCTCATAATTAATTTCCATAAGGTATCAAAAAGTTAAAAGTGGTTACTTTTACAAAAAAAAAAAAAACAAATATAATTTTGGGCTTTGAAGTTTTAAATTTTTTTTTTTTTTTTGGCAATTATTTAATTGTTTGATAGATTTTAAGAATAAGTTTACAATTTCAAGAGCAACAAATAGTTAAAGACTATTTTTATTATTTCTTATTTATGTGAAAGTTTTTTTTTTATTAATTTTTTGTCAAACTTACATGTAAAATACTCAGGAAATTCATCTAATGGTGATTCATCTGTTTCGTTTGGACATGTTTCGCGTGGTACTCCTCTTAACAGCACAAAATCATCAAAGTTTTGTAAAAATGTTTTTAGGTTATTTGTCACATTGGCTTCTAAAAAGAAAACAGAAAAAAAAGAAGAATAGTAAATTGAAAAAATCTACGACTAAATAAATAATTCAAGCACGACAAATAACTCTCTTCAGTCATTAATGATGAAATTAACTAACATATAATTAAATTTGTTATTTTAATGAGAAAATTATTTCCCTTTCGACATTTCTGTCATATTTTATAAACTTGTCTCAACACTTCCAAAGTTGCTTAAATTGTAGGTGAGCTAAGTCATTTTTCAAATAGCATTGGTGCTCTCTCATCATGGACATAATTAAGATACTCAATAATAGGTTATATTTCCAAACATCGGATACTTGTCCTGTAGTGGTTTCTTCAGTACTTGTCATTTTATGATCTTATCAAAATTTAATTAAATAAATCAATTTCATTGAAGCATTGTCATCGAGATTTTAAATTCGAGTGATACAATTTTTAGATTATTTTTGTTTAATAAAAATTTTAATTTTTTAATACAAAATTGTAGTAAAACTTTCATTAAAAAATTAGTTTTTAATATTATATTATTTCTAAGGATGATATGCATTGTTTAGTTAACTACTGACTATAGTTTAAGTAATGATAGCAACCATTGGTTAAACTATCATCTTTAGTTGACTAATGGCTAATAATTTAATGTTGGTTTAGTTAAAGTAAGCTGAAATTTAAATTAAACTCAAACTCAACAACAGTAAATCACCATAAAATTTTTATTATGTCTACTTTAAACAATAAATATATGTCAGCTCTACAGCAAATGCCAAAAATAGCTGCAGGATCTCGATCAAAAACATTTGGTCGATGATAGAAGTTTAAACTACCCATTTATACGTTTAAAAATTATTTACAGATATAATTATTTATAGATTTGCTGGTTTAAAGGGCTTATTTTAAACTGACTTATTTACCCCAAATAAGTTTTCAACTAAAAGTCTGTAGTTAACCAACGATTATGTCTTAACCAATGACATTTATGCATAATGTACTTCGTTAAACTATTGCTGTGAATTATATATAGACTGTGTATTTAAGCTTAAGGGTTAATAAAATACTCCTAGATAATCTTTGTTGTTAGTTTAGAATGTGCTTCAATCAGCAAATACATAAATTACTCAACCTGTAATATATTTTTAAACGTAAACAATTGGAAGTTTAAGCTACCAATACACAGAACATATTTTTGATCGAAATCTTTGTGATATCTTGCATAGTGCTGGCACATTATTGTTGCCTACATTAAGTTTAAATTATATTTGAAAGTTTAGTTTAACTAAACTAGCTTTGAAAAGCTTATAGTGTTTTCTTTTCTACACACAAAATGGCACCTTGTTGAAAGGTACATGTATAAAATGTCTTGCCAAACCTGTAATAATGCAGCTTGTTATTTCACTAGAACAACACACAACTTATGAAAAAGTGGAACGCCCTGTTTTCAACTGCTGACAGCTAAGTTTTACAGGGCACTATCAACACTGTCGATTTTTACGGGGTATAAAGTGAAAAGCCCTCCACCATCACTGAGGGAAATTTTTTAGAATCAAACACACCACCCTTTTATAGAGCAAAACAGTTTTAAGAAACAAACACCATCTCCATGCAGAAAGTGCTGCATTTTTTTTTTGTAGAAAAGAAGACACCATTAGTGATTTCTTAGCCATTAGTTTAAACATATTTAACTCGGCCTATATTTCGTCACACTCATATTTAAAAAAAGAAGAAACTTTATGAGGTTTTGCAACCACAAATGGTCAAGTTATTCATTTAAAGTTTTCTTAAGAATTCTATGAAATGAAAGCATTCTTAAAAATTGTTTATCATTAAACAAATAAAGTGTGTAATAAAACAATTATAGGAAATTTAAAAATTTCAAACACAAAAATAAAAAACCTTTCACTATTTTTTTTTTCATTAATTCAATAAAAACTGAACTTGAGCCTGATAATATTACTTTTCATATGTACATCAATATAAGTTCAAATAATAATTACGTTTATTCGTAATAAAAAAAAAAACTTTTCATTATTCTTAGAATGCTACGATTAAATGGGACAATGATTACTTTTCTGTTATCATATTTTAGTATTCCCAATAAATTAATTAAATGTAGCAATCAAATTGAAAATGTATTTCGAAATTATCATGCTAGTTGACATATATTCTAGGTAGCGTTTCAATGCATTAGTATGCAATTAATAATGCAAACTGCTATGTCGCTGTTGAAGGGGAATATTTTTCCCCTTTTTTTAAAGAGATCCATACAGTCAAGAGCAGTGGCGGCCTTAGGGGGTGGAAAACAGGGCAATCGCCCGAGGCCTCGCTCTTGCAGGGGCCTCGCATCAAAAAATAATAATAAATATTATTGTTGAAAAAACAATTAATAATAAATATTACTCTATTATTCTCGTGTTGAGCAACTATCAATTATTATAAGATTTTTTAATACAAAAACAGCTGAAATTGAAGAACATTTTATTGGTTTCATAGCCGTCGAAAAAAACACCAGCTGAGAGTTTGACTAATTATATAATCAAAGAATTAGAACACTTAGGTATGGCATTGCAAAACTGCAGAGGCCAAGGATATGATAATGGTGCCAATATGCGTGGTGAAAAAACTGTTGTCCAAAAACGTATTAATGAAATTAATCCACTTGTTTATTTTTTACCTTATAGTAGTCATAGCTGAAATCTCATCCTAGTAGATGCAGCATCGTCTTGTGTCCAAGCAAAATCTTTTTTTGGTTTGCTACAAAGGTTGTACACTCTGTTTTCGGGCTCAAGTCAGAGGTGGGCTATTTTAAATGCTCATGTAAAATCCTTATCGCTAAAATCACTTTCTGAAACTAGATGGGAGTGCAGGGTAGCATCGGTGAAGGCCTAACTTTTTAACTAACTAATAATGAAATTATTTCATTGAAAAGCATTATAATTGTTCAAAATAATGATAATGCTAAAAATTTAATTGGCATTGTTTATAAGTCAATGCCAATGAAATCGACAATTAATTAGTCAATTTATTTAATTACTCTCATGTATGTACAATAGGGTGGGTCAATTTGTTCGGGACCGAAAATCATGACAAAGCGTATAGCAAGGTCGTAATCTACGGAAAATTCTAAGAACTTTTCCGAAAGAAACCATGGTTCTATATTTTCTATAAATGAGGACAGATATAGAAAGCTGAGAAAATTTCCTTTAAATTAAGCCCTCTTCCAGCGTTACAAGTTACATTATTTACCCAAATAATGGTTTTGGAGGTTTATGTTAAAATATCAATAGTCAAACTGATGTCCGGAAGCTCGATTTTGATTTTAGAACCATGGTTTCTTTGGGAAAAGTTCTTAGAATTTCCCGTAGATTACGATTTTGCTATACGTTTAGTAGGCAAAAAAAAATTGACCCACCCTAATGTACAACACCTAGAAGCATTCACAAATTGGCTCGATAATTATCAAGAAAATGGTTTTCAGTCATCCCTGAAGGGAGAAGTAGCCGAGGAAAATGATATTGACAGACAGTTTAAAGAAGTCAGAAGACGACGCACACTGGGGATTTCGCGGAAAAAAGTCAAATTGTCAACATACTCTTCATGCAATATGCAGTGATATTTTGAAATTTTAGACTAAATAGTACAATCAAATCAAAAAGAATTACTCCGATCTGACTGCTAGTTTTTTTTTATAGCCGTCTCAAACTCAGTACTTGTATGTTTTACCGAAACAACTTAATTTAAACCTAAGAATTTCAAGACGAATATTATTTTATTATGTGAGCTAACGTTTTTCTTTTTATTTTTTATTAAAAGTAGGATATTTCAGTATACTAAAATTGAAAAAATAAACTCTGCAGAGACTTAAGTTTTTTTTGTTGTTTATTTTTATGAACATATAACAAAAATCCCCTTTTTCTCCAAACATTTGGACCTGCAATTTTATAATATAAAAAGATTAAAGGAAATATTTTAAAACTCAAATTTTATTTATTTGTAAAACTTTAGCATTTCTCGTCAAACATAACGAATACCTACCAAACGACCAGACCTACTTTCGCATAACATAGGTACTTTTCCGTAGGACAAAGGGCCTCGATAAAGACCTGCCGCCCGGAGCCTCGCAATGAGTAAGGCCGCCGCTGGTCAAGAGTTAAAGTGCTTAAATAGAACACAAACCTATTTATTTAAGTCTTTGAAATAAATGTTTTGGATGTACTTAATACTAAAAATGTAAGAATTACAAGATTTTCCATGACCATTCACTATAACACTGTCCTAGAAAACCCCCAACCAAAATCAGTCTTTGGAAAAAAGCAATTTTTTTGTTTATGTACCTGTAATCGCTTACTTCTGTTAAATGTCTTATTTTACCAAAATTAAAATTCTTGCGCTGGTAAAAAAAACGGTTTTTATTAAAACTTTTAAAAAATTTCATAGAAAGTTGGCTGTTGAAGGTATGGTTACTTATATAAAAAATGGTTTATTTTTCTGAAATATGTGTTTTTTTAAGCAAGATAGGACATTTTTCGCTTTCCTCGCTACATAATTTTATTAAAAATTATGGAATTTTTTTCTAAAAATGGATGGTTACTTGCATTTGAATACGGTTACTTTCCCTTAATATTGCAGTTGCGTGAAAAATTCTGCACATTTCAATTAGTTTAATACTTTTAGAAGACTCTTTTCCCAAATTTCAATGAAACTAAAGGTTTTTTTGAGGTGATTACTTAAGTAATCGGTTAAATTTTTTCTAATACTGGCTTTTTAAATCAATACAATCAGAATTTTTACATAGTTTTTGCACTTGTAATTATATATATTTTTAGTACTGAGAATAAAATTCATGATGTATAGGACCAGTTACTTATTATTATTACCGATTACTTTTTCTCTAATAACCACTTTTTAAATAAAAATCTGCATTTTTATGTAATTTGCAACTATACAAAATCGATTGTTTGTGCTTTTAATCGATTACTTAAACTTAGAACTTGCATTTTAAATAAAACTTGGCATTTGGTAGTTAATTTGATGTCTGTAGGAAAATAATTTTTAATTAAATTACTGAACTGAAGATTTACGCTAACGGTTACTTGCTTTTATAAAAGCGGTTACTTCGACTACATATTTTTTTTAAATTCGTTTTGTAATAAAGCCGAGCATTCAAAATAGTTTAGTAATTATCAAAATAATATTTTAACTTTTTTTTTCCTAACTGAAGCTAAATAAGAATGATTTTTCTTCTTTTGAAATAATTCTTATGATTTTCTTTTTCTTTGTTAAAGTTCTTTGCCGAGTAGTGTAGATTAGCTACTACTTTTTTTAATTAGAAGCTATTATTTTTCTTTAATTTTTACTCTGCAACAACGTTTTCTACTTAATTTAGTACATTGAATTACATATTTTGTAGCATATTTAAAAAAGCTGTAGAGATGTAAAAATGCAGAGGAGCGGTTACTTTTTAACAACATCGATTATATATCTTTAAATCTTGTTTTATGAATAAAATTCGGCACTTTTAAGTTTGTTTAATAGTTTTGATAAATCTATTTTAAAATATTTTAATAAAACTGAAGCTGTTTACAACAAGCGGTTACTTATGTTTAGAAACGATTACATATTCTTTATTACTTAAAAAAATTAAAATTGAACATTTACTACATACAAACGTATTTAATTTGTTGCAGTACATATTTGAAGTAAAAAAGATTAAGGTTTTAAAAAACGGTTACTTTTGTTTAATACCGATTACTTTTGCTAACAGCTTGCTTTTTCACTAAAACTAAGCATTTTATACATAATATAATACCATTTTTAGAAGTTATTTAAGTTTTTGATGGAAAATGCGAATAACTAGAAGCGGTTACTTTTATTCAAAATCGATTATTTATTTATAATATATGATTTATACACCAAACTTAGCATTTTCATTAACTATTTAAAAGTTTAAAAGAGAAATATATAATTTAGTAATGAAATTTAAGCTAAGCTATAAAAGTATAGTTAGCTACGGAAATACCGGTTACTTTTGTAACGATGAAAATTTTTTTTTTTTTGTTAAATTTCCTACTAGGGCTTATAATTTATTATGTGTTCATAAATCCATAGCATAAGTTACAAATTCTTTAATATTTATTGTGAGTAATCGTAAATTTGTTGATGTTTGCTACTCTGACATTGACATACACATAACAATAAAACAAACAAAACAACAAAAACAAAATCTCACACAAACTTTTTTTTCCAAAAAAAAAAAAAAATCGTTTCGTTTATTTAATCAAGAATAAATGATAATTAAATACTACGTCATATATTGTATTTAATAAATTATAGATTATCATAAAAAACCCTAAATTATATTAGTGATTTATAAGAGATAAATGGTGGAGTGAAGGGCGGGGTGGGTGAAACCGTCAGTCTACCTGCAAAAGTAAACAAGGTACTTTTTGTAAGTTCATCTTAAGTAATAAATTTGTTGTGTTTTGTATTTTTTCAATATTTTACGATCAATATTCTTTAAGAGTGTCTGAGCTTATTTAATGCTTCTAATGGATTTTCCTATTAATAGGGCTTAATGTAGACATAAATAACGGTCATTTAAAAGGAAATTAATTGAGGTTATATGTGTGTATGTATTCTTCCTCTTATTTATTAGTATGGAATTGCGTACATATTAAGACACGTGGTAAATTTTAATTGTAAATTGTAAAACGGTGCGTTTGTAATACTAATTATGCATTTACACTACAATTGAGTTCAAACAATTGTTTGTTAATTTTTTGTAGCACTAAAAACCGGTTAGTTTTAGTTGCTATTTTAATTTTAATAGACAATGTTGTTGCTTGAATTTGTTAAAAGTTTTTTTTAACAACACTGAAAAACCACTACTTGTTAAGAGTTCGGATAAACACTTGAAAATTTAAAAATCTACATAAGAATACATTGTTTTCCGATAATATTGAATAATTGAACAAAAGAACAAAGATTATTCATTCGTATGGTTACAAAAGTTCAAAAACCTATTAAAATAGTAAACGTTTTTTTATTAAAAATAATTTTTATGTTAAATCAATGTTAATAATTAAACATTAGACAATTAACATCCATAAATAAAAATGAAAATGACCAATCGGGAATGTTGTTTGTTAAATGCAGGTTTTCAGTATTTTACAAAGAGATTAAAGAATTATACAGGGCTTCAAAAATTTTTTTCATTAAATTTGCCCAAAATCAATGAACAACTTACCATCCCTGGTCGATACACATGGAGGTTGAAATGGTTATTAATAAAACAAGCTCAATAGTTCTGATTTAAAATATTCAACAGAAAAAAAATTCTTCTAAAAAAAGCCTCTTAGCAGATGAGAAACTTTTGCTAAGTAACCTGTTACTTTTTCTAAGTAACGGCTTAACTTTGTCATCTAACCGGTTACTTTTGCTAAGTAAACGTTTAATTTTGATAAGTTACTTTGGTAAGTAACCGGTTAATTTTACTAAATCACCGGTTACTTTTGTAAAACTGCCGGTTACATATAAAGAGCTAAACTATTTTTCTCTTGAATTACGTTTTAAACTTAGTATTCTAGTATGTCGTAAAACGGTTGGAAAAATAATCTTCCTTAAGGCATCCTTGAATTACGTTTTAAACTTAGTATTCTAGTATTTCGTAAAACGGTTGGAAAAATAATCTTCCTTAAGGCATTGTTTTTTTTTGTAATAATGAAATACTCTTTCAAACATCTGACATATTTTCGTTTTTTTAATTTATTGCATTATTACTTCATTTAATTGTTTGTCTAACTTAAGTATTATATACGTGTGCATATTTCGAGCACAAAGTAATTAATTAAATACTTAAATATACACTCACACATGCATATGAACATGAATTCTTATGTACATATGTGTGTTTATTTTTCTTCAAGGCTAATTTTTATTATTAAATAGAAAAGATTCCTCAAATTTATTACTATTGAACAATTTCAACCTAAAAAAACAAGTACATACTCGTATTAATTAATATCAGTAATAAAAGTTCAATTATGTCGATTTAATACAACAGAAAAAATGATAGAAAAATACATGAATATACATGTCTAAACGTGTTCAAAGTTTACATATGAAATTCCATTTAGGAGAAGTTAAAGCTCTCTGGTTTTTTCCATTGTTATAATAAATCAGGAAATAGGATATCTTGGTGTCCTAATATTTAAGTTATATACATACAATATTTTAACCCTATAAAACTTTGTTGTGTGGGTCTTTTTGTGTGTTTCTTCAAAAAGCGACAAAAAAAATTCCCCTTAGACGAATAAAATGTTCAACAAAATTATTTGGCATAAAATTCTACTAAAGGTTGCAACTAGGGATGCCAATACCGAAATCCTGGGATATTCGGGATTCGTTTAATCCCGAATCCCGGGATTTTAAATCCGGAATTTTCGGCATCAGTCAATCCCGATATTGTTTAGTAATCTTTTTTCTTTTATATATTTTTATTCATATCTACTTATAACTTAACTTTCCCCTATAAGCACATACGCAAGTTCATTGTCGATGCTATTGCTCTTACGAGAGTCAAATGAAAATATAATAGCCTTTTCCTAATCCAGCAACAAAATACACAGTTGTGTTGTTTATTGCTTTCTGAATTGCGTTTATAGCACGGAGATATGAACAGATAACACCCTTAACAGACATTGCATTTGTACGCATACGTTTCTAATTTCTAGACCGAATATAGTACAAAAAGAATGCTTACGGTTAATTACAAATGTGATGCAATTGAAAATAATTGCAAGAGAAAACGCACCAAGGATAGAACTCTAATATTGTCACCGTGTGGCCACAATATTGATGTTTAATATATTTTTGTTTCACCCTGATAAAACTGTCAATGAAACTAAAAGAAACAACTTTAACTTTATTATTCTTTTTAAACGCGTTTAGCAATTATAAAAAAAATAGACCGTTAATTACTTTTATTTCAATCATTTTACATATTTTGTTACTTTTACTTTATATTTTTTTTATATGTTGGAATAATATAAAAACATATATATAATATTTTATTCGAATCAATGTACTCAAGAATTTTTGATTTGAAAATTTTTATATTTTTGTTGTGGGTTAACTGATCTATATGTATTTTATTTCGGGATCCCGAAAAATTCCGGAATCCCAGGATTGGAATTTTTGAAATCCCGATTCCCGGGATTCACAAAAACCAGTCCCGATTGCCATCCCTAGATGCAACCAACACGAAAGCCTACAAAGTGAACTGGAACAGCAGAAGTCTAACGAAATGTAAAAACTTGATTTAGGGTTAATATCGATCATATACAAAATTAATTCTCTACTATCCCATAAAACTGGATTTTCTGGGGTTAGTGACTTTTAAATATGTATATGACCTACTAAATAAACCAGATAAAGTTTAATTTCAAAAGAATTAAATAACTTCCCTATATATTACCCGTATTTTATACAATAAAAATAATATGGCAGCACTACGACATATTGTGGACATATGTCCTATTTATCTAATTATTATGGAAAAGTTACATATACCCATCGGATTGGGTTCAACTACGTAATTGTATTCCAATCTTTTTTGATTTACAGTCTTCAGATTCCGTTTATTTTATATTTCATATTAAGCTTTTTCATTAACATGCAAAGCTTATTTTACTGAAGCTCCTAAAAGCTTACAAGCTTTTTATTGTTTACTACAAATAAAGTTAGTACCTAGAAAAATTCATTATCAATTACATTTTGAGTTTTAAAATTGATTTGATTAAAAACAAAATTTTCTTTTTGTTAAAATTCAACTTTCGGAATTCAAACTGTAATAAAATAGTTTTTATTTTATTTAATTTTGTCTTAGAGCTCTTAGGTGGAGCTCCTAAGACTGATGATTTATTAATTGTATTTTAAACTAAATGACATTGGCTTTTAAACTAATTATGAGAATAATTCTTAGGGGTACCTTAACATAAGAGTAAAAGAATAGAAATATATATTATTGTTCGGTAAGCATATTTAGCTTCCCACGATTTATGCATGGCATGTGTTCAACAGTTTTAAAGTCCAACAAGTGCATACCTAAATGCAACAGATACTTTGTGTTGCTTATATTTACAATTAAACAAATGCAGTTAATAAATGTGATTCATTTAAGTGCATTGTGCAGCTGCACTTGATTAAACGTACAAGTGTCAAATTACCGGCACACAAAATATCTTGCTTGCAGTTTGTCAACGGTTGCATGTTGCGGTACTATTGAATCGCAATGCACACTGTTGGTCACATGCTTTCGATCGGAATTGTTTTCTGTGACATGGCTGTATAATTTGTATCAGTGATTTTGTGTGATTTCTGATGTGAAAAACTTTTAACTATTAAAATTCTATTTGAATTTTTTTGTTTTTGTTTACAATCAGAAACGTCATTTATTTTAACAAATGTCAGATGAAGTGTTTTATAACTGTAATCGGGGATGGAAATCATTATGCTTCTAATTGTAAATTTTTATATATGTCATGATATAGATAATATTGTTTTTAACAATTTTATATTAATTTCTTTTTGTTTGAATGGTACGAAATAAAAATTCGTTTTACATACTGGGCCAGGCAGTAATTGGATGGCAACATTAATTTTGAAAATATTACTTTTGTCTTAAATTGAAAACGGGAAAGCAATGAAAAAAAAACCAAGAACTAATAAATAAAATGGCTGATAAAAAAAACACAATGAGACAACCATGACTAAGAACGTTAGTTCGATCCCTGCTCAATGGGTTAGTTGTTGTTTATGGACAACTTTAGTGATGAAGGCAGCTATTGATACTATGCTTTAGGAGCTTAACGCGTCTACTTAACGCCAGAGGCGGTGTAGCACTGCTAGAGCTTCAGCGCTACGAAGGATAGATACAGTCTCTAAGTTCGTACACAATACAACTTTTAAAAATAGAATATTTACTGTGGTTAAAATATTAAATTTAATGTTAATAATAATGTGCAGGCCAATTTTTTTAAGCTTTTTGCTGCAAAAGCATGATTTCGCTTATTTTCTACCTTTTTTTGCAAAGTTGCTTTGTTTGATATACTCTGCTTGAATTTGCTTATAATGCACTTTGGCAGCCCTTGAAAATAATTTTTGAATCCTTCTGTTGCAAATAAAAAGCAAACGTTTGTCCTTTTTTCACACATGCAATTTTCTATTCTTTAACTCTTGACATTGCAAACTAGATTGGCTTAAAAGTGTTATTTATTATTGTGACAACTATACAGAAATTTACAATGTGTTAAATGCACTTTCCGATGATGATGTGGAATCAATATATAAAGCAAAGCTCTATTTAAAAATGTATCTTTAAAATCTGATCTTCCGTACATAAAAGATAATTTCGAGTGTATTTGTGCGAAGTATAATCAAACTTGAAAGAAATGGACTTTATTTAAAAGAAAATTTGTCTATTATAGAAAAAGTGGAAGAAAAGATGAAAAATTTTGAAAACAAAATATTTTTGAAAAGTTCAACAAAATTATGAATTGAAACGTTGAAATTCAAACATTAGTTAAAATTCAAAATAATATTTTTTTAAACAGAAGCGAAACTGATGAATACATTGATTCGCTATCTCCAAGCGAATTATTATTGCTTAAGTTCGCTCCTACTACATCCAATGATGTTGCATGAATTTTTTCAATTTTATTCTTCAGTTTTATGCGATAATCGATCTTTTCTTTTTGAAAATCTGAAAAAAAAACATATGATTGTGCATTGCAATAAAAAATATTTAATAAAATAAATGAAAAGTGTTTACATTGCTTAATTTTTGGACGCATATTTGTGCTTTTTTTTTGCTTATTCTTGGGCTTATATTGCGTTTATTTTGCGCTTTTTCGCTTGATTTTTTTCTTTAGGGGCTGTGCACATACATATTACGTAACGCTGTTTTCAGAGATTTTATAACCCCTCCCCCGCCATAACGCACAGCCCCTTAATTTTGTGCATATTTAAACTTGCCCTGATAATGTGTTATTTTGTAGTTATTCTCTAGGTGACCTACAAAATAACACATTATTAACAACTTAAGGTCGAATAAATTAAAAAATACATTTAATGTTAATAATAAAAATAAAAAAAAATTGTAACGTCATGGCCTAAAAATATATATAATTTTTATAATTTGTACCAAAAAAACAAATCCATTTTACATCTCCGACGGTACTTTATAAATTTTTTTACAATATTTACGGAGACAACAACGTTTAAAATAAAAGCAAAAAAATGTGTTCGTTATGGCCAGTTAATTATTTGTTAGATTTGTCTATGTAATTTCTAGACGATTCGCTCGTTGGGAATATAGAAGCAGCATATAAAGCAAGTGTTTTTTAATTGAAATAAGTGTGAAGAAAGCAGCTAATTTTCTTTGGTGGTATTTGCATGTATGTATGTGTGATTTCAAAGGAATTTAGATTAATGATTTTATGATATTTATTTCTATTAAGTACCGTTTATGATACTCGTATTATGATAACGTTACGAGGTTAGCTCTAGAAGTAATCGAATAGATGCTATTAAATATTTTCATTAAAAAAGCAAATAATTAATTAATGGCGTTTTCTTTTCTGCCAAAAATGTTGCACTTATTTTGCCCTTCGTATATAAAACATGTACGAAAGGCAGAATAAGTTCAACATTTTTGGCAGAAAAGAAAACGACATAAGTTTATCTAATTTTGGAGTGTAAATTGTTTGTTCCAAACACTTGAGTGAGCATGAGCGTGAGTATATAAAAAAAAAATCAGCGTGCTTGAAAGGGCATGGCTAAAAATTGTCATTTCAAATTTGAAATATGTTCCTTAAAACTTTTTGTGAAAAATGGTGTATAGTGAAAATTTAGAAAATTTCGTTCAGTTCGTCGGAACTATATTTCTCATGTATCGCTCATAAGATGCGTGTCTTTTAAAGTGTGATTAATTTTCTTGAAGGTTACATTGACTTTCACGAACATGAGAAGAAGAACAGTGTCGTAAATGAGTCACAGCTTCGTTTTATCGTAAGTATTTATGAATATGACTGAAAGCTTACTCACGCTGTCATCTCTACAGTTGTAATTGCTAATTTACCGATGCGAAATTATGTATAAATTCTGAAAAAAAAGTATCTGCACACAGAACTAATTAAATTAAAAACGCCTGAAATGTCTTTTGAGTAATTTTGGAACTGCCCATACATTTTTGATGCGTTTAGTTTCTAAATTGTTGTTTTTAGAAGGGGGTTTCACCTGACATTATTATTATAATGTTATGTTATCGTACAATTTAATTAACTATTGTTAAGAGCTTTAAAGTAAATTTTAATTTTCGTTTGTTATTCATCATAAAAATAAAAATCTTATTAATTTCAAAACAATTTAACAAAAACATTTACACTCTCCATGATAATTAACAAATTTCCCGGTATGTTTAAAAATTTTTTTTTTAGAAATGTGCTGCTTATTTTTACAATATGTGTATGTAATAAAACAAATTCTCATTTTAATCTTATGAGTTAAATGAAACAGCTGAGGTAATTTAGTATCTCGTCTTCTAATTCTAAAATCAACAATTCATTCAAAAGAAATATTTTAGCAAATCCAAAAAGAAAAAAAAAATAATGAGAAATTCTAAAGTTAATTAAATAAAAGTAAAGACAATAAAAGAAAAATTAACAAATTAATTAATAAGAAAAATTGACACTGAAACAGATAGACCATAAAAATTAAAAATACATTAAACCAGACATAAAAAGAAGAATAAAAACGTCAGCAAATATTCTTGATAATATTATTGTATTAAGAGAAATTCGTAATAAGCTGATGAGAAATAGGTTAGCTATACGATTTTAGAGAAGTTTCGTTAAATAAATTGCACCTAATTTAGTTTTATAGGACATTTACATTGATCACATGATTATTTACAACGATCACAAGATAATTTACAACAATAAAAGGGTATTTTACAACGATCTCAAGGGATTTACAACAATAAAAAGGTATTTTACAACCATCACAAGGGATTTTACAACGACCACAATGTAATTTACAACGATCGCAAGTTCTTTTACAACGATCAGAAGATAATTTACAACAATCACAAGGTGGCTTAAAACGATCAAAATTTTATTTGAAATGATCACAAGCTCACAACGATTACAAGATAATTTACAACAATCACAAGGTGGCTTACAACTATCTCAAGTTCATATAAAACGACCACAAGGTCTTTCACAACGATCACAAGGTAATTTACAACGATCACTAGGTCTTTTACAAGAATCACAAGTTCAGGGTGGTGTTGGCTGAAGTGGTTAGCGCGTTGACTACTAAGCAAACAATGACGTGGGGCCTGGCTTCAAAACCTCGCCAGAGCAAGTCAATCAACATCATTAATTTCTGTAATGTACATTAGTGAGACATTGTATTAATTGTTGTCGGACTATTTAAGTGATGAAGGCATAGCACTGGTCACTAAAAAACTGTCCCGACAGCGATTGATGATGTTCCAAGCTAATGTACACAACATCGCCCTCCTTCGTCGGTTAGCAGAAACATCGGCGAAATAAAACAATTAATAAAATGCCTGCCAATACAGCTTAACAAAGTTAATGCGTCTACCTAACACCGGAGGCGCCTCAACACTGCTATAAAAATTAACATAACGCGCAAAGCAGAGTTGTAAAAGAGTTAGGCCTTCTACATTTTCAACATCTATCTTCTCTACTCTATCCCTCTCTCTGAGTTCCGGCACAATGTACTGCATACGTAGGGGTCATCCCCTGAGTGCTGGTCCTAATTAAAAAAAAAAAATATCCAGCGATCGCAAGTTCTTTTACAACGATCACAAGATAATTTACAACAATCACAAGGTGGCTTACAGCGATCACAAATTCATATAAAACGACCACAAGGTCTTTCACAACGATCACAAGGTAATTTACAACGATCACTAGGTCTTACAAAAATCACAAGTACATATGCAGTGATCGCAAGTTCGTTTACAACGATCACAAGATAATTTACAACAATCACAAAGTGGCTTAAAACGATCAAAAGTTTATTTAAAATGATCATAAGGGGCCTTGCAACGATCGCAATCTCTTTTACAAAAACCACAAGATAACTTACAAGAATCACAAGGTGGCTTACAACGATCAAAATTTTATTTGAAATGATCACAAGGGGCTTTGCAACGATCACAAGCTCACAACGATTACAAGATAATTTACAATAATCACAAGGTGGCTTACAACTATCACAAGTTCATATAAAATGACCACAAGGTCTTTCAAAACGATCACAAGGTAATTTACAACGATCACTAGGTCTTTTACAGGAATCACAAGTTCATATGCAGCGATCGCAAGCTACTTGGCAACGATCACATAGTAATTTATAGCGATGACGTAGGAGCTATTTTTCGCTTATTTTCGTTAAAACTTTTAGCGATTTTTCCTTTGTTCTATTTTGTCGATTTTACCACGCCGATTGTTTTTCATTTCTATGATTTTTTTCTGTTTTGACGATATATTTTTGTCGCTGTACTGGGTTTTGACGCAATTTTGCGATTTCTTTAGGTTTTCTTTTGCCGTTAAATTGTCAATTTTTTGGGTTTTAGTTTTTTATTCAATTTTTTAAATTTTATCTAGCGAGTTTTTTTTTATTTCAACTGACTTGCTTTCATGATACATAGTTCTAGCGACTATTTTTAACGATTTATTTCAATTCTTATTTCGATTTCCTTTGATTTGGCATTTTTCGGGGTTTCTTCGTTTAAGTGATCTTATCAATTTTCCGGCTATTTTCTATTTTAGGCGAGATTGTTCGTTACCTCGTTTTTTTTACTTTTGCCGGTTTAATTTTCATTTAGTAATTTTTTTTCACCTTTTTATATAATTTTAACAATTTATAAAAAACACACATACTGGAAAATTTTTTTTACTTTTATGCTGAAACACCCATGGTCTTGGCAGGAATCGAACCTGAGACTTGCCGTTTAATAATCTAGCTCAGTATCCAGTATAGTGCTTAAATTATTTCAATATTTCCTTTTAATTTAAAATTCACTAATAACACGCTGCTACAAATGAGTACTTTTTTTTTATACTTGAAAAGGGACCTAGTGTAGGTTATAGACCTTATTTAGTAGATCATAAATCAATTTTTAAAAGTTCCGAAACACCCTCAAATTTCGGAGTTATTCCGAAAAAACTATTTTCGGGTAGGTCCGAGTACTTATGAACACGTAACTCAGTTGATTTTAATCCGATCTTCAATTTTTAAATGGTTTCAGAAAGAAGAAAAATGTGCTTTTCTAAATATACATATATATATTATTGGTATATATATATTAACTTTTTGCAGTGATATTTTCAATTATATCTGATTTTAATTTTATTTTTTCTAGGTTTTTCAACTTTGGCGCCATTTTTTTAAATTATATTGTTCACAAACATACCCATATGTATATATTTCATTAAAGCTAATTTAGTTCTGAGTTAAACCAGCTTTCAATAAATAAAATCGAGTAAAAAATAAAAAAGTTATTAAGGTTTTTCAAAAGTTAAAAATTTTGCTTTTACAAATATTGACCAATAGCTACTACATTTTCTTTATTTTTTTAATCTTATAATGATGATTATATAAATATTTTAAAATAACAGTATTCAAATTATTTTATTTAGAAATTAAGAATATATGATTAAAAAAAGTATAAAAAAAAAATTATTCTCACTTAAATTTTTTTCCGCTTGGGGGTATCAAGTGCTATTTAAATTTAAATAAAGTTTAATAACTTTCACAAATATTGTCCGATTTAAAAAAACTAAAGTTCATTTTATTTGTTATAAAATTCAATTTAAAATTTTTTATACAAATACATCTGCTTTTATAGAAAAAATTATAAAAAAAAAGCTCAAAGTTAAAAAAACATAAAAAAATAAAAAAAATTGCAGATGTTATTACGAAAATTACTACCAATAATTAATTAATATAGCATAAAATGTATACGGTTGGAAAGATCTATTCTTTGTCTTTCTGAAACCATTTAAAAATTGTAAATCCGATTAAAATCAACTGAGTTACGTGTTCATAAGTACTCGGACCTACCCGAAAATAGTTTTTTCGGAATAACTCCGAAATTTGGGGGTGTTTCCGAACTTTTAAAAATTGATTTATGATCTACTTAATAATGCCTACAACTTACACTAGGTCACTTTCCAAGTATATTTTCACTGTAGCACCGTGTAATTAATATTTTTTTATTGGTGTTGTTTTTTAAAAATGCAAAAGTTTTGGCAAAAAAATAAAAGAAGTGTAAAATTCACTCAACTGTTTTTAATTTTCAACCCCTTAATTTATGTTAATTTTATTTCTCTCATTACCTCGATACCAATAAATTCTCCATTCCATTATGTTCTTGTCAAATTATGCTTCAATAGTTTCCAAGTTAAAATAATGACTTGCACTTTCAAATAAAAGTTTATTGATTGATTAACTAAGCTCACATTTTTTTATGAGAATTTTAAAATTGCTTTTCTAATTTATAACTTTGTGACATTTTTCCATTTAATAAAGTGACAGTAGAGTTGACACATCACAACAAAAAGTATTTTGTAATAATGTTTTCAAAATATTTTGCCTTCTGTTCTGTATTAACTTGACAATTATTTGTGTTAATTGAATTTATTACAAAAAATTCTATTTTATCTTTTTTAAATAAAGAAATAATTAATTGTGGTCACAATCACACACACACACACACACAAACACACTCGCTACAACACAGTTTCTTACTACTTTATATAAAAAAAACTTAAGAACGCGCGCCGGTTTTCTAATGTTTGTTTGTTATTTGTTGTAGCTGTTGTTGTTGTAACAATTTCATTTATTTGGATTGAAAAATCACGTAAACACTTGACAAAAAATTAAAAAAAAAACTTATTACGTATTTAATTTTTACAAATAACTTTTCTTTACAGTTTTAGTATCGATCACTATTGACTGTCGAACATTTCAAGAGCAAATAAACCTTTTTAACAACTTTATCGTTATTTTTATATGTTTAAAATGAAATAAATTTAATTTTATTACATTGTATTAATAAAAAAAAAATTAAGCGAACATTAAAAGCAAAACAAAAACAAAACAAAAAATTAAAATCTACCTCAAGTAAAATCAACATTTATTTACCCAACACTTTTTGTAGATAATAATAATACAACTGAAGCTACACTGCCAAAACACAAGAAAAACAGTGGAAAATATTAAGCGAAACAACAACAAAAATATATTAAGAATAAATGTTAGACAACTCATCTTTGGTTGAAAGAAAAAAAAATAAATAAAAGCTGTTTTGGTTATTGCAGTTTCACCGTAAACTACCATCCAGACGATCGGCCAGATCTAGGCTGATTTTCTATCCACATTTTCTACATGAATTAACAACTGTTTAAAATTATAATTTGTAATAATTTTATTATATTAGCAAAGTAATTATGTATAACTTTATTGGATAAAAAAATTAAGGATTTGAAAATATAAGCAAAAAGAAAAGAAACGTAACATTTTTTAACTTTGGAGAAAGAAAAATTTTGAAAACGGAACTTCTTAGGAATGCATATGTATTATTCTAAAAAAAACGTTTTCAAACGTTTCAAATATTTACTTTTTTTTTAAAAAAGGCACTTTTTGGAAAAAGTACTTTTAGAAAATGCTACCTTTGTTTTTAAAACTATAAAATTTCTTAAAATTGATAAAGAAATAATTTTTTCTAAAAGAGAATTTACTACTTTAAAAAAAAGTATTATTTAAGAAAAATCTTATAGATAAAAATAAAGGAATTAATGTTCAATAAAAGATGTAATATATAAATAATAAATTTAATTTAATTTGATAAATATATGCGTTTTTCTGCAATTGAGAGATTTGCATATAAAAGGGAATAATCTTGAATAATTTTCGCAACATAACACGACTTTCTTTTATATACATATATATAAAAATCCCCTCAAAAACCCAGAAATCCCGGAAAATTTCCCGGGAAAAGTGGAAACACTGGAAATTAAAAAAAACAAAGCGGCAACACTGCATAGTCATCATACTATAGACTATACAAAAAAGAAGGGTTCACTTCAAAAAACAAAAGACGTAAGAAACAAACTTAATGTCAGCATTTTTCGTTTCATAAACAAATTCCAGGTTTTTTTGTTTCATAAACAAAAGACTTAAGAAACAAACTTTTCAAAATTTCTTGATTCGGTCGCCTCAAAGCCCGCGATAGAAGCTATGCAATAGCTTAACATGTTAAGGAAATAAATTTTTCTTAAATGGAAGTTTTACTACGTTTTAAAAAAAGTAGCATTTCGTGAGAATTTCATTTAAAAGGAAATACTCTTATGTTATTATTAACGTAACATAAAAATATTAATTTAAATAAACACGTTACATAACTACGTTTTCAACAATTGAATTTTTCCTACTTGTTTGAAAATAGTAGTATTTTGAGAGATTGGCATTTAAAAGCAAATATGTAAACTTGAATAAAATACGTAACATAAAAATAGTAAATTGAAGAAACATGTTGATTAAATACGTTTTTCTGCAGTTTAATTTCTACTACTATTTTGAAAAAAGTAGTATTACGTGAAATTAACATTTAAAAGAGAATAATTTGGAATAATTTACGTAGTATAAAAATAGTAAATTGAAGAAACATGTTAAATAACTACGTTTTCAGCAATTGAATATTTCCTACTGGTTTGAAAATAGTAGCATTTTGAACGATTTTCATTTAAAAGATAATAAACTTCAATAAAATACGTAACATAAAAATAGTTAAACATGTTGAATAAATACGTTTTTCTGCAGTTGAATTTCTACTACTTTTTTAAAAAAAGTAGTATTACGTAAAATTAACATTTAAAAGAGAATAAATTGGAATTATTTACGTTGTATAAAAATAGTAAATTGAAGAAACATGTTAGTTAAATACGTTTTTCTACAGTTGAATTTCTACTACTTTTTAAAAAAAAGTATTATTACGTGAAATTAACATTTAAAAGAGAATAATTTGGAATTATTTACGTTGTATAAAAATAGTAAATTGAAGAAACATGTTAAATACATGGGTTTTTTTTGCAATTTAATTTTTACTACTCTTACAAAAAGGTAGTATTTCGGATGATATGACTTTAAAAAAGGAATAACCTTGAATAAGCTACGTAATATAAGAATAGTAAATTGAATAAAATTGGAAAATAAATGATTTTTTCTACAATTGAATTTTAACTACCTTTTTAAGAAAAATTGGGCGTATAATTTAAAAAACCTTTTTTTTTAATACTTTGTTAATAAAAGCTGAGATAGTAACCTTTGATTTGCGAGATATACGAGATAGAAACTTTTCTTAAAACTTTTGTACAACTTTTTATTTTTAGAAATATTCCAGTTGTTTAAGTTGTTTATTACATATAATGTTTTTCTTTTGAAACAGTGTAATAAAACTCATTTATTTCTTTAGTTTACTTTTTGTTTAAAGTTTTAAATAAACAATTTTTTTCGTTTTGAAAAATCCCCGCGATCTTTTCGATCAATTAATACCGGCTACATAATGAGTAAAAAAAGTTATTGAATAAATGATATTGTTATTGTGACATAGAAGTCATTCGCACGTTTTTTTTTATATCTAGGTCTTTTTTAATGTGAGTGCTTTTTGTTGAAGAAAAGCTGCCTCCACTAACAGATGTTAAAATTATTCAAACAGATTTAATGGCAGATTTAAGTTTTAAAATAAAATACTGTAAATCATATCTAATATAATTCCATGACCAAAAAAAAAAAAACTATTGTACTAAATTAGTCAGTTTCGCTAAATAAGTAGCGGCAATAAATTATATTACACTCAAAAAATGATGGCAGTAATTAGAGGAGGAGATATCAATTTTAACAAAATATTAGTTTGAGTGGTAGCCGAATAATGCCTGTGCGAGAGAAGCGTTGTTGGAGCTAATTATTTAAAAATTACTTCCATCTTTCCTGTTCTTTGAGTATAAGGCTCTGTAGAACATTTTTTTTTGGGGGGAGATAAAAGGGTAGCCTTCACCACCATACAAAGTTTCTTCAAGTGTGTGAAGGATGCGTTTAAATTAAAATTAGCAAAGATAGAAATCAAAAAGTTTACTCAAGCCAAATTTGCAGTTAACAGAACACTGTTAAATACTTAACAGCAGTAGTAAAAGTTGATGAAATTTAGTGCTTATTATGGAAAACTGATGGGAGTAGAGGGATATCCCAATATATACAAATGGTGGTCCAGTGGTGATCTGAAATAATTTTTGAATTTGAAAAAAAAATGTTGTTTGAATTTTATTTACAAAAAAAAATCTTCAGGAGAAGATTAGTGATTATTATTACCATTATCATATCACTATTTGTTCATAATAACCAATAATCTTCAAGTGAAGCGGAGCTTTGCCTGAGAAGTACCACCAAAAAGAAAAATAATGATCTTCAAAATTTTAATAGTGATAAAAACTAAAGAACTTTTGCAAAGTTTAATGAACTTTTAATTTTCTATTATTTTATTATTTATTATAATTAATGCAATAATGGGTGTGAATTTTTGTTTTTTATTTTTTGTTGAAGTTTTATTAATAAAAATAAAATTTCAAGTGCAAACTTATTTAAACACGATTATTGCGTGACACGTGCTGCGGTGGGAATTTGTAATACATACAATTTTTGCTTGTTTATTAATTTAGCATTTGTTTAGTTAAATTTATGTTGTTTTTACAGCTGTAGGAATAATTCTGTGGTTAGTTTTTTTTTTTTTTTGCTATGAAATTTGTATTTACGAAACATAAACACAAACGTATTTTTTTCAAGAATAATAAAAAATGAACTTGGAATTTAAAATGTAAAAAAATTATTGGCAAATTATGACATACATAATTAGCAAGTTTAGCCAGTAACCTTTTCAGGCTTTTAAAACCCTAGACATGAACCATAGATAGGCTCTTGTACAGTGCTACGTCGACCACTAAACTCAACAATTTTTTTTTTTCGCCCGCATTGACTTCTTTACAAAAAGCGACGTTTTTAATGCACCCGTTGTAATTTTTATATGTCTACAGAGCAATGTTAACCTGTTAACAGAGATATGTTAAATTCTGTGGTTCTTGTCTTGCACATAGAGAACGCATATGTACGCAGGGACTTTTAGCTGGAGTTACAAATGATCAGATATTGTAAAAATTTTTTGGAATAACTGTCATATTTGCTATTTTGTAAAAGTTTTAGATTTTATTAATGAAATTTTAGCTTCCTGGTGGATTCTAAACACTTTTTATAAGATGACCTTTAAATTTTAGTTTGAATTATTGAAAAAAAAAACATTGATACTTTTGTACTAATTTCAAAGTGTCTTAAATTTTCTTAATTAATATCATCTAGATTAAAGTCACAATTTATGTACGTTTTGTATATCAAGAGTTAGAAGCATATTAATTTTTTGCGGAAAATCTTCGTGCCTTAAGATTTTTTTGATACCTTCAGTTAAATAATAAACTTAAAGAAATAACTATATTCCGATGTAAATATTATCAAGCAAATCATAGTATGTTTGCATTGTTTTATAACCATAGTTTGATTGGCGGCAAACTGGTTTAAAATAGTATGGGTATTATATATTATTAATGTAGAATCATACTTTTGTTGTATTTTTAAATAAACTATAATTGTAGTTAGAGCTTTTCTCAACTATTATTTTTATAAATTTTAACAAACTGGTTAATTTGACGACGAGTTCGGTTATCGCATATTTACGAAGATTCACAATACTTTAAAATATTTAGAACTCGTTAACCCCTTTTAAAAACTAAATAAAAAAGCATAATTGTTAGCGCAACTATGCCACAACCAACTATTTTTTTTTTTGGTGCAAATTCCTGGCCACACCTGCAATTTTCATCATTTGCTCTTCAACTAATTTCTGGAGAATTATTATTTGTTCGTAGGTCTTTTAGGCTACCGAACGAATGTAGTGTATTTCAGGCTGAGATCCTAGCGATCCTCATGGCCACGGAACTAGTGACAGAACACGTAACTGAAGGCGTGGAGGTAACATTCTACGTTGACAGTCAGGCGGTGCTGAAAGCTTTGAAGGGGCATAGTGTCAAATCGAAGCTGGTCAGCAATTGTAGACTATATCTCAACTTGCTTATGGACAAATATAGCGTTAGGCTATTTTGGGTACCAGGTCATTGCAATATTGAGGGAAACGAAATTGCTGATGAGCTGGCAAGAATATGGTCAGCATTAGATGTGGCAGTTAGTGACAGGTCGGTTAAACCTCCAATCGGTCACTACTATAGGGAACTCAGTAATTGGGTAATTATCAGAACTAAGCATTTCTGGAAGCATAGAGAAGATTGTAGAGTCTCGAGGTCCTTATAGACAGGACTAGACTCAGGTAAATCTGAACTACTGCTGGGTATGAATAGAAAGGTTTTGAGAGTCTTAGTAGGCGCCTTGACTAGCCATTGCTCGGTTAGAGCGAGGACCAGCATATGGGAAAATGGCACTCCGGATTTCTGTAGGATGTGTGGGGATGAAAAGGAGCCAGAAACTATAGAGCGTATCATCTGTCATTGCCCAAGGCTGCAACGCCATAGGCAAAGATGGCTGAGCAGACGTTTCCATGAGGGCATTAGTAATATCGTGCAAACTTGAGGATATCAGGGGCTTTATTATGGGAATTAAATGGCTGAATGATGGATGATAACGGCTCTTTGTTTCTCCTTGGACAGTAAGGAGACTAATAAGTCAATAAATTATAAATGAAGGGAATCACAATGGATCCAATTGGGTCTCCGAGTGGATGTGTATTTCACACTACCCTTCCTAACCTAACCTAACCTAACCTTCTTAGAGTAAATCAATTGTAGCGCCCGCTGCACGATGAGTTTGGCGAATAGAAAAATTATTTTAATTAAATATTTCAACAATTTGCGCGCGTTGCTCTGGTGTAAGTCGATTCATAATGAAATTGCAAAGCAAACTAAACAAAAAGCAACTATCAGCTGTTAAATGGGTGCTCAAATAATGCAGTGATGCCAAATCAAATTTGTGACACTCTATAACAAACACCCTATATATTCGAAAGTGTGTTTTTGGAGATTTTTACAGAGCTTTGATTTATTTTTTAGAATTTCGGATTTCTGCAGTGAGATCATAAATGATTTAATCTTAGGGCCAATAAATTGGTGGATGATAATGTTTCATTTATTTTTAAAACCCGTTTAAATACAAAATTTTGTTCTTCTTTGTAATATTAAATCAACATTAAATAGCCAATGTTGTGTATTTAAACCAGTGGAGGGCATTTTTTGAAATGCTATACAGGCGTGTATAGCAAGAAAATTCGACGTTGACACACGTATACTGTAAGCTTCTTCGTGTAGCTTATGATAATTAACGTTCGGATGTTGCTTGGTTATCATTTCGTCAAAGTAAATCAATCAAAGTCGCTGATCAATACTTGTTAGAGTAAAGCACCCCATACACGTTTCAATCCAATTGTTAACTGAGTCGGTTGTTGTTCAAATCAAAGCGTGTATGTCAATTGATTAGTTTGGCAGTTGTCGAGTTGGTTGAAGAAAAATCAAAAGATTTTGATTTTTCAAGTTGGCTAGCAAGTCTTTCAATTCGATTGTGCGGTGTGTGCTCGAGTCTCTTGATAAGCGGTCAAAATTTATGTGTATATCATTATGAAATAATACAGGTAATATTATTAGGGCAACAAATTCTTAAAAATCGAGAAATTTTTGACATAAGGCTGGATAAAAATGCTAGAGCAAATTGACAGTTGAATGAAAATCTTTCAATTCAGTTTATGAAGTGTGTGGCCAAGAATCAATTCAATTGAAAGAATCAATTGACAATTGCATTGAAACGTGTAATGGGACGCATAAAACCTCTCTGTTCATTTTTTTATTTACACTCAAAGCAAAATTTTTAATGAAGAATGGGAAAATGATTTTTTTTTATAGAGAACATGGATGGCGATGCATAATGCTTGATTTGTTATCGCGTTATAAGTCAAAAAAGTTTGTTTTTTTAAAAAGACATTACTACTGTTGTCATGGAGGTTACCATAACCTTAGCAGGGGTGATCGAACTCTAAAACTATTTCAATTAAAAGCAGAATTTTTCTTAATATTTATAGTTGATGAAATTAATATACACCATCATAACAATTTTAATGAAACCAATATTCATCGTAATAGTGTTGATGAAACTAGTGTTTCATTGTTTTCAAAAAAGGCATGGTATGCGGTTGCTTTGGGTTTGGCGAAGCAATGTCGCCCATTTGATGATGGTATTTTTTTTTTTAAATTTAACGTCAGATATTTTGAATTGAAAATGAATATTGTTTTCGTTATTATCACATTAACATAAAAAGTATTATTGAAAAAAACATCAAACCAAATAAAAATACTAAAAGGCAAGAAATGTATTTTACTTTTGGCAACAGACAAATTTTGTGAGTGTATTATTATTGACCGTCGTTCGTTTTTTGCTGCCTCCCACACCAACACATATGAGAGAGTATATGTGTGGCCACCACGGATTTCAACTGATTTTGACTGCTTGTTCTTCTTGTTTGAAAAAAAGCAAATAAAGTTGCTCTTATTCTTTTAAAACATTTCAGAAGTTCTTAATTATTGCTATTTATAGCTAAAATAGAAATATACTTTTTTCGATTTTTCTTTATTTTCTCTAGTCAGCTCTTCTCTTGGGATATTTGTGGAATATCCATCTCCATCCATATCCATTTCCATCGTAATTAAATAAGAACTTTTTTTACTCACTGAAAAAATTAAATCTTATTTAAACACAACATAAATTTAATAAATTAAATTTAACTAATAACATACCTAAACATGAAGTCAAAAACTGACCATTAATCTTTCTGCCACTGAATTTGCATTTTCGAACCTACATACATACGAAAAAATTTGAATATGTATTCGAAAATATTTCTTTTCCTTTCGAAGTAAGTTAACTTTGGGAAAATTGGCAATTTATACAGTGCAACAATGACTTTCTAGAGAATTTTTAATATTCTATTAAATTTCGAACTATAATAACTTCTCGATTATTTTCAGCTCTAACTTGAAATATTTTCGAATGTGTTTTTATATAAGCGTATTTTGTAGTTGGTTTTCTAAATTTTCTCTTGTAAAATAAAATGCAAATGTAAACTTTCATTATCGTGCCTTGTCATTTTCAAAAAAAAAATTGATTTGGTTGTTCAGTGTAATTTTAGTCAAAAAAAGCTATTAAGGTTTAAGTCAGTCATGAATAAAGTATGCTTTTAAAGTCTATAAACAGTATTTCTATAAAAATACTGGTTTTAAATAAGAACAGCATGAATTAAGCAAAAGTAAAAGCGGTTTCCGCATACATAATTTGTACATCAAAGCAATATTAATTTTTATAATCGTGTATGAAAATAGAGGTGGAGGGTTGTTGGTTTAAAGTATCCTATAGTTACTACTATGATTATGAGCCATTATCACTTATCACGATTTTTCTTAATTTGCAATTGATCAAACAAGAAATTCAAATAAGAAAATAAATATAAAATTCTTAGCAAAATCACCAAATTATACTTAATTTGAAATTTGCTTGAAAAGCAAACGCAGACAGTCCTGTAAAATTTTCAATAATATTTTTAAGTTGTTTAAATTTTTATTTATTTGAATGCTAATTTAACAATTTTATTCTTATGTAGAAAATTTTGAAGTAACAAATCTCGATTTTTTTTGGGGATTTCTTTGTGTTGTTGGATGATTATTGCTTAATATCATATTCTGTTTTCGCCAGACGTCAAATCTGTTGCTTAAGTATTGATTAATTAAGTTAAATTATTATTATCAGAAAGAGAAGAAGGGGTAATAAAACACATTTGAGTTAACAACAATTTGTTTAATTGATAAGTCAATGATATGGCTAATTTTATTTTATTTACTTAAAATCAAAAAAATGCAATTAGAACATCAATAATAAGTTTGAGAAAAAAAATTTTGTTTTTTTATCTTCTTTGTTAAGAAACAACAATTAATTTCAATTGTAAATAAATTATTTGTGAGATATTTAAGAAAATAGTGTTGATACTGACGAGAGTTGGAAACACGGAGAAAATTTAATGAGTGTGATTTTACTTTAAAGCAAAGTTCGCGCATGATCATGATCATCAATTATAACCTTCACCAAATATGTTAAAAGTGTATAAATGCATATGCCATTTCGTTTGTAATATGCACAATAGAGAGCGAAATTTATTGACAAATGTTTATCCGTATGCCTTTCGGGTCTGTCCGTCAGTCTGTACTTGAAATCGGTTCTCGAAAGTCCCTAGATAAGTAAGTGACTTTGGTCTTACACTGATGTGTCAGAATTTGTCTTTAGACTATTCGTATTGAAAATCAGCCAAAATAAAAGATCGGTTGCGACATTTGATTAAATTTTTTGAACATACTTTTCTCTAAGTGTTTTACCGGTATTTTTTCCAATATACCATTTTATCATCTAGGCGCCAGGCCAAGTTCGGCCACACAGTGTTTATATTTACACGAAACCATTGGAGCTGTTTTTACCCCCTCATAACTTTGCTCCTCTTGATCATAATACATATAATGAAATTTAAACCACAAGGTCTCCCCACAGAGGTGACCTCACAGGTTAGTTAGTTAGTTATACCGTAAAATCTTCCCAAGATATTAAGGTGTGTAAAGTCCATATTTTCACTGACTCACTCACTGACTCATCAATATTATTAGGCACTTCCAGTATAGCTAGAGAGCTGAAACTCGGTACACAGGTAGGTCTTGGTGAGAAATTAACCAGAAAAATCTGAAAATGGGCAATTTTCACCTGGGGGACTAGGGTTCCCCCTCTTTGTATGGGGCACTTCCTGTATAGCTAGAAAGCTGAAATTTCGTACACAGGTAGGCGCAGATAAGCAATACATATAGATAAATATTTATACAAAAACAACTTAGAAAAAGGAAGTGAGATCCGCACAAAAACACAAATGTGAAAATAAGGCCAAGTTCCTATCCAAAATATTTCGGCCGTAAAAAGTACTGAGATAAAAATAAGGACAAAGTTCTTGATAGGTACAATTCCATCTCATTTCTAGGCAACCTGTAAGCTTGACAAATTTTTTTTTGCCTTTCTAATATGTGAAAGAATTCTTGGAAAAATATTTCCAAGCTTATAAGTTGCCTAGAAATGGGATGGAATTGTACCTATCAAGAACTTGGTACTTCTTTTGATCTCAGTACTTTTTACGGCCGAAATATTTCGGATAGGAACTTGGCCTTATTTTCACATTTGTGTTTTTGTGCGGATCTTTAGTTTTTTTTTAATTGTTTACTGCACAATAAAATTATTAATTAGTGTCATAATATTAACTAAAGTGAACAAACAAATACAAGTCGTCAAAGTAAAATTTGTATTTAATATGGAACAACATTGATGAAGCCCCTTCCTAGCGTATAATATAACATTGATTTCTTATCAATTAATAAAGTTTACTTTAAGAAAAAAAAACATAAACGTTTAGTTTTATTTTTCAAGAGACCAAATAAACACTTGCCAAGCGAAATTCCCAAGATCCATTGAGAAAAACTTAAAAAAAAAAATTTTTCCAATTTAAAAAAGCATCACTTTGGGTAACGTTTTAATAACTTAAAAATTTAATAGCTTATGATATTATATAATTATTATGATAAAACTATTAATTGGAAACTATTAAATCAGTCATGAGTTTGTGATTTTAAATTACGAATTAGAAGAATTAGGAAAATTTAGTAAATTTCAACAACACTAGAGTAGCGCAGCACAGAGTTTCGCTGCAATATTCTTTCAGCACAATTGTTAATTATAGTTTTTACTCTTCTCCAGGTGGCAGTTAGTTGCTCGAAATATCAACATTATAACTAACACTGGGCAACACAAACAAGATTGCAGTACCTTCTTTAATACAATAAAAACTTAAAAACCAGTCCGGATTTATTTCCGCCTCGCTGCAAGCAAAGCCCTTTAAACATAAAATTTTATAATCTGGCCATAAATGTAAGAAAGTTATACAATTTACAGAGGGGACAACTTGCCCCTTGTGGTATATATTTCCTGAAATATATACCACCAAACTGCAAGCAAATAAATTTAAAATGGCAGATAAATGTTTTTATACGGTGATAAATATTTCAGCGAAACAATTCCCCCCGCTTGAATTTCGACAAATTTTATGGGACCAAACTGCGACAAACTCCGAAAAAAAAGGAATTTGAAAAATCTGTCTGTAAGTGGTGGAGTTATTTCATAATCAAGGGGAGCAGGTAGGGCACCTTGTCCCAGATTTAAACAAAAAATATTTGAGCAACCTGAAAGTAAAACTTTTATGACAAAAACAGAGAATTTTAAAAATCGCGCAATAAATGGAGGAGTTTTGCAATAAAATGTATTTTTTCAAGAGGCCAACTTGCCACCCGATTTTTAAACGGCAAGCAGCACCGATCAAACAAATAAAGAATTTTAAACATCGGGCTATAAATGGAGGAGTTATGCAAAAAATTTTATTTTGGAGGGACAAGACAACTGAGTTCCGCATTCAATGATTTATGGACATAACTGCAAGCAAACACGATAAAAAATACAAAAAATTTTAAAAACGTGCCCATAAATGGAGGAGTTAAGCGATAAGAAATTTTTTTGTAAGGGGAAAGAATTTTCCCCAAAATTTCCCAAAAAAGTGTTTTATATGGGTCCAAAATGAAAGCAAACCTGTTCAAACAATAAAATAATTTTGAAAACCGATCCAGAAATGGAGAAGATTTCGATAATCCGCATTTTGCAGAAACAACTCACTTCCGACTTCAAATAAAAAGCAGTTAATCGTGTCTGTCATGAGTTCCGATCGGTTTCAATTAGAATGAAAATTTCCGAATCACAAAATAGAATATTTGTTGTCCGGCATACTTCCGAATATTTTTGCTCGATTGGTGGCTAATGGAATTTTTTTAAATCTCCTTTTCCATGTGATATTATCAAACGTATGTATATTGGTTTTTGTTTCCGTAGGTAGATAAGATATCAAACTTAAGTTCAAAAAAGATTTTTTTCAAATTAAATTAGTTTTATTGTGTAATAAATGAGGTTCTATTTGCAGTCGAAAGTAAAACGAAAAAATTGTTCGGATATGAAACTCATGACAGACACGAATATACATATGATAGTTATAATTGTGCAAACATTAACTGCTTGATCGCTTGATTTTTAGATGTAAAAAATCTAGCTTGCGTTCCACTAATAACGGATTTTATTTAACATATTAATTGTTTACTGGAAGAAACAAATCAATAAAATGAATGGTTTGAAGGTCCCAAATCATTTCTTGTTCGTTTGCAATTTCAGCATTATCGATCGGTCGACATGGTGAGCCAGGCAGTAAAAAAATTCCACTCGAATTGTTAACCTTCTTCGTATTTTGAAGACGATTAAAAAACATGCTCCTTATTTTAGTTAAGGTCATTGCAATATACATACATATACACAGAGCCAAAACTGCCTAATAGAATCAATAAGATTTTCTCTATGAAACGCTTTTAGGCTAAGAAAGAAGCGAAGATTTTTTCGAAGAGATTCCTTATTGTTTTTATGTGGTAAATCTTATTAATTTTTCCAATAAGGAAACCACATAAAATCAAGAAGAAAACTTGTTATTTACAATTTTTTTTACCCAATTTCCGTTATTTTTGGCACAAAAAAAAACAATCCATAGAGAAAAACTTCTTGATTCTATTAGGTTTTCATATGAATTGTAAATAAAAGGTCATACAGGAACCTAATAAAATCAAGAAGAAAACCTTATTGAAAAAAACAATAAGAATACCTAATAAAATCAAGAAGAAAACCTTATTGAAAAAAACAATAAGAAGACCTAATAAAAACCATAAGATTCCTTATTGATTTTTTCAATAAGGTTCTTCCTTCTTGAAAAAAAACCATAGAGATATCTTATTAATTTTGTTCTATTTTATTAGGTATTTATTAGGCACTGTTTTCTCTGTGTATTAATTTATTACAACTCATTGCAGCAATACAGAAAACTCCATTAAAAAATGTCTTATATTACTTCTAACTACCAAAATATTACTTCTAACTACCAAAACCTGCTTAATAATCAGATTTTTGTAGTACATTCCAAGGTTGACAAAAAATCACGCACACAAACACTTTCAAACACAATTGACCGCTCTTTTGCTACTCACTCATTAATCAATCAATCCATCATTTATCTTCTTCGTTTATTTAGTTCGTGTTTAAATTTAGTGCAGTCAACAAGTCGTTCTGTGTTCCATTAAAAAGGGTAAAATTAAATCTCAATTTTAATTAGTTTATCATTGTGGAAATTTAAAAGAAATATTAATAATGGAAAATATAAAGTGTTAATAATATAAATGTTAAATTTATTTTGCAAAAAGTATAAAATTACAAGTGAAAATAGTGTTTGAAAGTTGTCTGCAAAAACAAAAAAATGCCTTGTAATGCATCAAATCAACGAAGAAGTAAAAAAGGGCCATCTTCAGCGTTGTCAACTTGGTGCGTTTCGCACCTTTTTTGGTGCTTTTCTAAATGTTTTGTGCGAAAAATATCTGAGTTGGTGCGTGGTGCGCTTTTTTTTAAATTTTGGTGCGTTTTTTTAATTTTGGGTGGCTCCAAAGCATATTAAACACAAAAGAATTTTGTACAAAAAATACAACTGTTTCAATACCATTTCATTCAATTGTGTACAATTTTTACATTCAATTTTACAGATAATTATAAGAGCAACCATTAATGATGTTTAAGAGGTACCAAAACACATTCACAAAAACCGTTAAAACGTCTTGTTGTTATAGATAATTTGTAACATTTCATTATAAGAAATTTGTTGTCCCTTTTAGATTTTCAGAGTACATAATTGTTTGTTGTCGTAAAAGTAGCTGTCAAGTCTGTTAAAGAGCTTAGCAAAAACGAAGTATTCTGGAGATTAGCGATCATTGTTCAATTTTTATAAAATGCATAAAAAATGCGTTAATATAAGTTGTTGTAACACTCAAATTAATAAAATTTCTATTTACTAAAAGTTAAAAGGTTAAAGTTAGTATCAATAATGGAGTCTAAAAAAGGAGATCATAAGCGAAATACAAAAAGATTTGGGAATCACAATGTGAGTTTAAGCAATGGATTCGGCCTTGAACAAATAATAACACAAAAGCAAGATGATATTGCAAATGCGATATCACGCCTACATAAATATCCAACCTTGTTCGGCATTCTGTGGAGAATGATTCACTTCATGCAATGGCACAATATTGATTCAGAATTAGAATTTTGGACTAAAGTTAAATGTTGTAAAGACGCAAAATTAATTCAATAAAAAAAAAATTCTGAACTTGGTGCGTTTTTTGTTGAATGGCGCGTTTTTTTCTCCATTTTGGTGCCTTTTGAAATTTCAAAGTTGACAACGCTGGCCATCTTTGTTTTGTTTGTTTGTTTGTGTTGTGGGTAGAAAAAAGTGTTGCTAATATCTGCTTTAATTTAATGAGTAAATGGGAGATTTATTAAAATGTGAGTAAATAAAAGGTCAAATGATGAGAAGAGATATTATGTATGTGTTAGTGTGGGATAAGTTTTGTAAAGTGTTTTTCTACATGTTGCTGTGCTTGTTTGTATGTTTAATAAATATTGTAAACTTAGCGGCAATTAGTAAAGAGGTAAGAATAATCGATTTCAACATTAAAATAAAGGAAAAGTTTTTTTGGTACCATTAACAGTTTTTTTAACCGGCTTCGTGTGATATTATTTAATGTTAAGACAATTTTCAAATTCTTATTTTGCTTCAAAGGTCTTGCTTGCAGTTGGATCGCATATATATTTTTTTTAAATCTGGGTTTATTATCACATAACTCCGCCATATGTTGCCCGACTTCCAAAATTCTTTTATTTTGTTTTATCGATGTTGGAAATAGTTTGGTCTTTCTTTTTTTAAGTTGGCGGGAAATGATTTCAAAGATTTAACTTATTGCTTTTTAAAAAATTCTTCAACCGATTTTTATAATTAATTTTTTTGCTTCAACCGTTGTGCTTAAAGCTTGGTACATCGAGTATATCTCGGTAAAACTCGAACTTTTAGATATGCCAAATATAGGGGGTTTTAGAAAGCGACGTCACCGCCCCATCTTGACTCCTTCCCTAACAATTTTCTTCCTAAAAAGACGTTTTTAGTGCACTCATTATAATTTTTAATTGTCTATAGAGCAATGTTAACCTGATAACAGGGCTTGTTAAATTCTGTGGTTCGTATCTAGGGTTTTTTTATTTTAAAATTTAACCTTACACATATAAATATAAACTAAATTTTATATCGGGTTTTATACTTCTACATAGTTTCGTTGATTTTGTAACCTATTCGATTGGATTTTGGTATTAAAGTATTTTAAAATGAAAAAAAAGAGTCAAAATATGCATGACGCTAATGAATATATTATTTGCTCGTGCAATTGATGTTTGAACAAAAACATCCAGCATGTGTAGTGCAGTCGATATTAATTTACCTTTAGTGTAACAAATAAATTTCACTATAAATCACTATACTTTTTTTTTGGCTCCAGGTAATTCCCTATCGTTATCAAACAATGCCACATTTTAAAAATGTATTGTGAACTCTAAAAACCGAAACTAACAAATAACTTTTTAACAAAGTTCATAACAAAAAAAAAATGTCAGCAATAAATAAAATTTATCGTTAATAAGTTTTCCCACATACTATTTCTATAAGCTCTCATTCAGTAGCTTCAATTTCCACGTGATATTTTTAATAGAATATTTTTGAATAAAAAATCAATTTAAAATTATCTGTTTTAATAAATCTGTTAAATAAATTCACTTCGAAATAAAGAACGTCAAAACTATTTGAAGATAATTTTTTAAGGGGAACATTTCAGTTATTTTTATTAATATTTGAAATGACTGAAATTTTTAAAATCGATTAGATTTAAAATAATTGATTTTAGTTTTTAAATAATTAAACGACTAACGAAGGCATTACATTTTAAAACTTCCTAACATGATAATCATTCTTCTTGAAAGCAACAATTTTATATTATTAAGATAGAAGATCATTAAATTCGGAAATAATCGATAATCGAAAAAGGAATAAAAGTAAAAGATTTTAATATAATTATACATCGATTTTACCATACACGAGGCAATAATATTATGTTTATTAACAACAGTTTTGTGAACCATATTATAGTTGTGTGATCTATACTATGTTTTTCTCAACTATACTATGATTGAGTCAACAACATTATGGTATAGAGATTTCGAAAAAAATCTACAACAGCTTTTTGAGTAAATAATAACTATATTTTAGTTGTAGTCACTAAACATATGAATATTAAGCAATTGTTAATTAACGTCCTCTCATAAGAGCTAGAAAATATGCGCGGTATAAAAAATATCAATTATTTGTCTTGAATAATTGCTGAGATATTAGAGAAAAAGTAAATAGTGCTTTAGACCAGATATCAAATAATATATTGTTTCGGATAACCATAATATAGTTGTAACAAATATAATATGGTTAACACAAGCATAATAGTTCTAGCACAATTACAATATGGTTGATAAAATTATACTACATATTTTTGTTATCACTACCATATTATGGTTGCTCACGCCCACACAAAGTTGATACTTCTACTTAACAGATTTTTATAAAAGTTGGCATACACATTTCACATACACATTATGAAAACGCAATATTATGGCTAGAAAAGTGGTCAGTACCACGCCCATGGAAAAGAAATATTCATTTTCAACTACATACATATGTATTTACTTTTATTAAAGCGATTCTTATGGCATTTTCCACAAACATCTAAGTTTTCTATATTGATGTCACTGCCGCTTTCAAAGCCTGCTGTGGCCAATGTGTTTAGTCCATTAGATAAAAGATTGTTGTTTTAAAAATATAAGCATGTATATTTATTTTTTGAAAATTATCTTTTTATTTTAATCAAATAAACAAAACTCCATGTGAAGGAGAAACATATTTTAACACGTTATAAATTCTAGTTCGTAAGCAAATTGTCAAAAGTACATATTTGATTACTTGGTGGTTAGAATTACCTAAAATATTATAAAACTGATAAGACATTTAATTAAAACAGTTGAGATTTCAAGAGTATTCTATTTTGTTTTGTTAATAAAAATGACTAAATTAATTGTTGTTGTGGTTATTTCTTAAAATACTCTAATGAAAAATTAAATTCAATTTAACTGAGAGTCAAACATAGTTTTGAAATTAATATAAAAACCTTCAAAAATGTTTAAAAACTGAACTTAAATTGCTATTGAATGGTAATAAAAAAAAATCAAGCTTACCATAATCATTTTCCGCCACTGTGGTTGAATTGCTTATAAACAAAGCTAGCATTATAGCTAGATACAAAGAAATTTTCTCTAACATTTTATTTCCGTATCCCACGGGTTAAACACTAACAAATGTTGTTATGCACAAGCCCTGTATTAGCAGCAGCTTTTTGAACGCACACACAAAGGCACACACACTCATACACTTATGTAAGCTTATGTTTTTTTGTTTAAGCTTAAGTTCGTTGAAAAGCTTTTGTGGATCTTGGAATTTATTGTTTCATTTCAAGCTTAATTTAAGCTTTTTTTTTTAAACGCACCCAAAAGCCTTAATATTATTTAAGGGAAAATTTAAACTTATTTTTCTTTCTTTTTTACAGGGCGAATATCTAAACTGTCGTTAAACGTGTAACGGCCAATTCGATCATCCGGAAAACAAATGAAATTGCAACAGAAATCCTGCAAAGATTTTGTTGTAAATTCAAATATTTCATATACCACATTTGCGTAAGTATTTGTTTTATTTTGTATTGTAATAAATAGTTTCTTTCTTTTTTATTTTCCTTTTCTATATAAAAATATTATTTAAATAATTCACATTTAGTGGTTTTTCCAACTATTTATTAATTTATTCTTCTTTAGCGTTAATTGTAATTCGTTGTTATATTTGCACGTCTTCAATCGTTTACTGCCAATATGTTTATGATCAGAATTACGAAAAAATACAAATGAAATGAGTTACTCTACAAACACACACACAACGACCATATATTTTCTTATTATTATTATTAGCCAAGCTGTCAGTCACTTCTATAGCAGGAGCTTGCTTTAATATTAGTTAAAGTTTTATCTAGACCCTCAGACATTTGCCAATATCAGCTGTAGATACTTGTTCCATAGATAGTCGTCACTGTTTTTTTTTTTTCTTTTTTTTTTTTTTCTTTATTTTCTAGTATAAGTATTTAATCAAACTACAACAACAATGAACCTTAACAGCTCTTAACTCTGACTGATATAAAAATTTGATAAGATGAAAGAGAGAAAAAGTTAGTTAGTAGAGCTCATTTAGAAAAGTTTTAGTTTTTAAATTTTACTATTTCGGAAAGAGGTGAAAAAAAATTGTTTTATGTGATTTCTGGTTGGTGTTTTAAGTTATTTCAAGCAATATTTACAGCAAATGGGTCCATAATAAAATACTTTTCGATTTAATCATCTACATATGTACATTAGGAGGTGTTGTTTTTGAAAGAGGCATAAGTTGACTTTAAAAAATGTCGAATACGGTTGACCTTGCAATACAACACCTGGAACTTTTCTCCAAGATCATTTTTAATTTATAAGAATTTCAAACAAACTCACAGAAGAAAGTATGGCATTTGGTTCAGTTCTTCTTTTAAAGTTTTTTTTTAAGCATCCAAACAAATCAAGATCCAACAAGTTGGATATCAGCCCCAATAATTGCATCTACAAAGTTTGACATATCGACCTCCATTATGCAAGACAAAAGTAGCTCAGCTGTGTTTATAACACCACCTGCTACTGAATTCGCCTTGGAGTAGACCAGCGATTAAAACACTTGGCATAAAACAGTCTTGGCACGTGTTTAATTATCAGCAGAGAGAGAGAGAGAGAGATAAAGGGAGATATATTAACAAGCAGTTGCCTCCAATGTAGTATGTTTATGAGCATTTTTTTTTCGGAAATGTTTGCTGGGTATGAGCTTCATCGAAAATGGCTTGCGTTGGTAAAGGGGGCTGCGATTTCAAAGCATTAAATTTGTAAAATAAATTTTATATTATTATTACGAATAAACGTAATTATTATTTGAACTGTAATATATATATATACATATATATATACATATAAAATTGTTGCAAGTGTGTTGTGACTTTATAACTCTCGAACGGTCAAATCGAATTCGATTAAATTTTTAGGGTTTAATTTAATCGAATTCGATTTGACCGTTCGAGAGTTATAAAGTCACAACACACTTGCAACAATTTTATATGTATATATATATATATATAAATAGTGCTTTAGACATATAAAATTGTTGCAAGTGTGTTGTGACTTTATAACTCTCGAACGGTCAAATCGAATTCGATTAAATTTTTAGGGTTTGTTTGTAAGGTCATGTAGATGGTTTATCTCTGCTTTATTTCAAGGCTGTTACTCCTCTCATCAGCGTTCATTTGTCCATCTTTACAATTTTTGTAAGGTGGATACTAATTTGGAAGAATATCAACTAATTAACCAAATTCTCAACAGAAATAGAATACGAGAATTAAAATAATTCATTTTTATTCTATTTTTACATATTGAAACAAATTTGGTTAGTACGAAATTCCCCATGTCTGATTGCTTACTACTAATATTCAGCAAACTCTCATAGTCCGTTATACTAAAAGTATTTTACTTTGCAATTATAACGTATTGTTATTTTCTCTCAATATTAGGGATATTCACATCACTGTGATGATCCTATTAAGAAATTAATTCTGCAATGAGTTTTTGTTATATATATATATATTTTTTTTTGGAAATTGAAATTTGTGGTACTATTTTTTCTTCACAGCTAACTTTCGTGTACCTTTTTAAATGCCAATTGAATAAGTTTTTTTTAAATATTGATAAGGTTTGAACAAGGGAAGATTAAAACAGAAATGCCTACCAAACATATGCCCTATAGAAAGAAAGTACTCTTATCCTGTTTTCTGGTGGAAATTCAACGAGCAACTTTATGTAATTCTCTAACTTAAATTTATCCTTGTTTTTTATAAACGACACGAAATTTCAGCCAATAAAATATAAAGAGTTCCAGAGATTATATTACTTCTACATAATATTAACATTGTATAAAATAATAATTGAAACGATAAGATGTTTGTCAAAGGACCTCTTGGTACTTTTTTCAATTTATGTATTTTTATCTTCTTTGTCTGTTGTTAATTTTTGAAATGGTGCTTGTGTCCAATAGTACTTAAAACTTAAAATTATTTCTTGTGATGTTTTTTTTTTTTTTAAATACTCGTATACATTTTTAGAAGGCGATATTTTTAAATGGTACTTTTCCAAAAGTTATATATCAGATATATCCCTTTCTGAGTTTTTTTTTTTTTTTTTGCAAATTCTATTTTAAATAAGTGCAGCATTATAGAAAATTTAATTTTTTGTAAAAGGGCTGTTTAGTACAGTTATTTCCGTACAAAGTGCTTCTTGCAAACGGTATTTTTTTAGGAATGTTACTTTTGAAAATGTACTTTTGAAAATGTACTTTCTACGAAACAAATATTCTTTAATAAGGGTGAGTATTTTAAAAATTAAGTTTTTAAAAAGGGAATTTTAGGAAAAGGTACTTTTAAAAAAAAGTACATTTTTAAAATGGTACTTTTTTAAAAAGTTCTATTTATGAAAACAATATTTCAAGAAAAAAGATAATTGACGAAAATGCAATTTCTTAGTAAAGCAGATTTTTAAAACGAACATTGATAGAAAGAGGACTTTTAACCAAATGCAAAATAGAAAGTTTTATTCCAATTGTTTTTAAGAACTTGTTTCCATCTTTGTTTTTTTTTTTTTTTAATTAGGACCAGCACTCAGGGGATGACCCCTACGTGTGCATGGCATTGTGCCCTAACTAGGAAAATAGTTTTTGGGAAGGAGGATAAAGGGAGTAGTGTTTGTGGATTTGAACCCTAACACACTGAAAGTGGCAGGAAAGACCTCTGCGAACAGTGTTTCGATTAAAATATAAACTAGAAATGGATTAGATCGGGTCTTAAACTTATTCAGAGTTGAGTCGGTTTTGTCATCTGCTCGATTGGCTCTTTCTATTTAAGTGGGCTTTTTTTCCAAAATCATCTGTTCTTGTTATTGCTTTTTTTCATCTGTAGCAATGTAAATTATTCCTATTTTTTTCTGTGTGCGATGAAAGAGACAGGAGGGGCGTTGTACTGTTTTTTATTTCTTTGTAGAAAAGTTTTTCGTGATTTAAAAAAAAAAATTTGTAGTAAGTTTTCTCGAATTTATTGCAAATTTTGCACTAAAACATGGAGAAAACTTTTCAGTTCTGGGAAAACTACTTTAGCATCACATAAAGAAAAAAAAACATCATGTTTATGCAGTGATTAGTCATTATTAACAAGAATAATTATAAGTAGTAAGCTTTAATAATAAAATTAATGACAAATTCAAACCACAACGAGCCACAATAAATCGGTAATTTAGTATTAATTTTCTAGAAATTTATCTTAAACAAAAAATTTAATTCTATTAAAATGTCATGGCAGTGGAATTGAAGTCCAATTTTTCTTTTTATCTTAGCAATAAATTCATGATTAATTTAACAACATAATTACTAAAAATAAAAGTTAAAAAAAATATAAAAATTTTATAAAAAGAAAAAGTTATTGGCGGTATATACATATGATTGCAATAAAAAGCAAAGAAAAAAAACCTAATTGTATTGATTAGGGATGAAGTGTTTATGCCAATATTTTTATTTTGATTTTTATCTACAAAAATAGTTTCATATTTCAATTATTATTTATGCTGATTGATACGTGGATAAGATTGTAAATGAAAGAACTGTATCATAAATTATATGTAGTTTTATAATTAATTTTTAAGGTAAAACTTTATAGTTGCCTGTACGACGAGTAATCAGCTAAAATGTGTGTAAAGTAAAATTTTAAAATATAAAATCCTAGACACGAACCATTCAATATAACAGAGCTCTGATAACAAGTTAACATTGTTGCTCTGTTTACACATAAAAAACATAATGATTTTATTAAAAAGAATATTTTTTATTGGAAGGAATTAAACGTGTGCCTCACAGACACATGCTGGTAATATTAGGGTTAAGTATTTGAGCTATCTAATCTTATGGATCTAATGAAGCTTCTGCTGTTTAGCACCAGCACAAAGAAGCTTAACATTGGTTGTCCGAAGTTCAATCAGCCACCTCTCCCAGTGATTTTGGTAGCAACCAAGGCAGGCACGTGTACTCCCGAAGAGACCTCATCAATACCCCGACAGCATATTTATTTCCAAAGAGATAGGGTATCCAGCTCGAAACACATTACATGGTGAGTCCAATAGTGAGTTGTGATAAAAAACACTACCATCGCCAGTACTTTTATATGTATTCATGTATATACGAGTAATGCTCACACTTGTGAAGCTAATGAACAAACTAGGCAGCATTAATTCATTTATGTACTTTAGTGCAATAAAGCGCGACTATATTGATAATTTTTAACACATTTTTGATCGTCCAAATTGTTCTTAAAACACAATTAAATTACTGAGAAATCTGGTTCAGTTCATTGGGGTGAAAGGAGCGATCACTCAAATGAATTGATGAATATGGTATTCAGTACAAACCTTTTGCTAAATTTAAATACGAGAATGATTTACGGCAAAATTGAGGTTTATTGTATATTACAACAAATACCATTTTCAACGTTGTTTTATATAGATATTTTTCATATCCATTTTATTGTAAATGTGGGGGAAATTTAGGAGCAGAGTGTATATCAATGCAAAATATATTACAGTTGATGGCAGCTTGCCTTTAGACAGCACTGTATTTCTTGGTATTAAAGATGAATTAGAAATATGAAAGACAATTTATGACTTTAAAATGCTTAAAGGTTGATCGATACCTTTCAAAGATAAAATATACTTTGTAATTAACTGATTTATGTTGTGATACATTTTTTTACAGTACTTGAGATAAAAAAAAAAAAAATTAACTGTCTGCACAAGTTTATTGCGATTTTTATAATTTTTTTTTATTGTTGGTTGTATATTTAAAAAGTTCTTAAGTAAAGGGCAAATTTAAAACAAAGTTTTAAGTTTTAGCGGAAATTTTCTAGCCTATTTAATATGTTTTAAAGCATTGTAATTTTTTTCAAATAATTTTTATTAACCATTTGAATATTAATTATGTGATGATTTATAAAATAAATCAAATTTTGTATTTCTGAATCTTTCCAAATTATTATTATAATAATTTGAATATTAATTAATACGTATTTGTTATCTGGATAATTTTTAATTAAATGATTTTTAAATATTAAAAATTGTTATTCACATACATACGTACTTTTTATGAGGATAATTTTTAATCAAACAATTTTTTTCAAATAATATTTTTCCGAAAAATTTTAATCGAATATTTTTGAATCAAATAACTTTTAATCGAATAATTTTTATTCGATTAATTTTTATTCGAATAATTTTTAATCGAATAAGTTTATTTTTGAATAATTATTACCGAATATACATAATATTTTTCTTATAATTTTTAATCCAATTATGTTGGAATTATTTTTATTGGAATATTTTATATCGATTAGTGTTTGATCTTATAAAAGATTCGAATAATTTTCATTCAAATACTTTATCTAAAATAAAGATGTCAATTATTTGCATTGTATGTAATTTTCGTTGACTTTCTAATCTATTAATTTAATATTTATTCGAATAATTGTGTAGTTTTTTTTAAATAATTTGATAACGATATTTATTAAAATAATTTCATTCAAATAGTTTTCAGACGAATAATTGTTTTTATCGAACAATTTGTATGTAAATAGTTTTGATCGAATAAGTTTTATTCATTTAATGTGATTCGGTTATTCAAACAATTTTATTCGCGTAATTACTATGCGGCTACATAATTTGATTTGTGTAATAATTAATCAAATTGTTTCATTCGAATAACATTGAAGACAAATAATTTTTATTCGATGATTGTAAATGAAATAATTATTCGAACAATTTCTTGGAATAGTATGTGTTATTCGAAAAACTGTATTTGAAATACATACTTATCAGCATAAATACATACATATATACATACTTACCGTATATGATTTTTATTCGGATAATTTCTAAAATTAACTATCAGTCTATTAACAGAGTAGTTCCATAACTGTAGTTTTCTTCTCACAAACTAATAAAAGCAGTGTTGCCAAAATGATTTTTTTTCGCTGGCACTCGCAATGTAATAATTACAAAAAAAAAAAAAAGGATTCACCTTGATTTCTCGAAAATGATCAAACTAAAATCTTTATTAAAACTTCATTGCAAACAATACGGCAAAGTTTTGTCAAAAGTCATCATTTCAAAAATTACCGCCAATGTAATAAATATTATATACATGATCAAACACAAAATGCCAACCAAACGTCCCATTTGAAATCGACTAAACATAAACGCAACATACAAGAGAACAGCTGATATCAAAAGACAAATTGTTGAATAGACCAAACCATCGGATATAATGAAGACAGCATATTTGTTAGCAGCAGAAGAAAACCATAGACATTTTAAAAGCCAAGGGATACCCAAACAAATGAGTATGTCCACAGTATTGGAGCCAACAGCATTGGATACGGCCATAGAGCCATAACCTGATAACAGAAGGGAGAGAAAAGAGACTGTTATAATAAACGCTCAAAATAATTGAGAAAAGCTAAAGAGCTAACCTTTCCTAGTGACAATACAACTGGATATAGCTTCCGGTATACTGGTGCCAAAAGCCAAAACAACTAGACCCATTACCGAATCCGGTATAAAAAGATAATAACCTGAAAAAAAAGATATATGTATACATATATAAAATCGCAATTGGAGCGCTTGTTTAATCAAAGACTTGCCTATTACCGTTATACTCCAAGAGCACAAATATGTTAATAAAGAAATCCACACAGCAGACATGATCAGACACAAACAATTTAAATTTTGTGAAAATTTTCTACGTAAATTCGGCATAGTTAGTAAAAATAAAAATTGCAGCGGATAAGAAATTAACCAGATAAATTTATCCCATCTTGATTCATGCGGCCAATGTAGAAAATTAAATGGCTGCTCACCGTTGTCGGGATCTAACATTTCAACAAAGTCTTTCACTTCGCTCAACGGCACGAAACATATTAATTTGCAGCGTCGATTTCTGTCTGGAAAAATATGAATGTAACAGAAAGTATGTATTAATTAACAAAAAAAAAATTGTTAGCAAAATTTTGATAACTTTGACCACTGTTCACTCTCTTTTAATCAAACTACCTTTAGTTTACTAATCATATTAGTGTCTTCTTAACAGATCATGATCATAAATATCTTCTTTGTTAAACTTTATGCTTACCCCTGACTGCAGCCTGTATTTTTCTATCGAATAAAAGATTTGTCACATACAGAATATATAGGATGACCAAAATTAAAGCTTCCCACCAAAGTACATAATTATCCCAAAGGCACAATGTGAGGGCTATAATTGATAAGCCATACCATAACAAATCTCGCGAAATAGGCCACCAATCTATAGAAAAATTCTTAAAAAGAAAACCAAAATTTTATAAAATATTTCATTTAATAAATAAATTCAAATAAATTGAACTCTCACCACTCCCGTATACAGACAACAGCAGGCGGTTATGGCCAGAGTATTAAAAATTGCAGAGCCAACAATAGTGCCCAAGCCCATGTCGCCTTCAGTTAAAAATGTTGCATAAACATTTATGAAAAACTCGGGAGATGAACTAGCCACAGCCAATAATGTGGCTCCAGCCACATCATACGACAAATGGAGTTCTACACAACAAAAAAAATGGATAAAGGCAAATTAAAATAAAAAAAAATATTAAGTTTCTTCTCACTATAACAAAGTCTCTCCACCGCTGGTACACAATACTCATCACATACAATGGCAATGGCCAAAAACAAATAAACAGTTATAAACGAAAGCAGGAGAACAAAATCGTAACGTGGTGGATCATCAGTAAACCAATCGGGATATGCTTCTAAGCCATGCATCGAACAATTTTTTTGATTACGAGCCTGTTTGTATTCCAGAATTCGTGTAACTGAAAGAATGCAGTGTTAAGTTATGGACTTGAACAGATTTTATCTTATATAAAATTTTACCATCAATGTGTGTGGATCTTATAAATAGTAAAGACATTTTCAAAAAAGAACGAAGAGAAATTTTTAATTATTAAGTAAATTTTTTTATTGACATTTTTGAAATTTTATATGCTGTCAGGCCCAAGACGAATTAAGAATTTATTAATACCAGGTGGCCTGGAGAGATCAGGTGATTATATTCGCCTACTTTCATTCGCTAGTATTTGTTATCACCAAGGCGAATTCCAGTCACCTTCACTTCAGATCAAGGCAAATTCAATACAGGTAGACTCGCCTCAATTTGCTTTGAAAAAATGTATCAAATAATGTGCCAACAAAGCATTTCACAAAGTAATTGGGTCGCATGTAAATACAAGAGGCGACACAAGGCAAAAATAATCACCTGAGCTATCTGTTTTCGTTGCTTGTATCTTTGATCTCCTCATATGTCAAAACAAAGCAAAAATTAAAAGTTGTTCCAAAGTTTTGCATTCAAAGCAACAAGACGAGCTTTTAGGCCACTTTTCCTAATATATTTTTTTGTTGTCAATTTTTCAGTTCTATTTTTATTTGCTTAAAATGCAAAATTGAAAAATGCGCTCCAGCTGATTTATTAAAATTGGTGCTAAATCTAAAGTTAATATTGGGACTGATTACTAAGGTCATCCTGTGTAGCCGTCCTTCGGCGGGGCTTAAGGATTTTCTCCAAAAGGGTATTTCGCAAAACGGCGATGATCACTAAAGATTCCTTTTGCCTTCCAGTAGCAACTTAGTTCGTTGTAACCTAACACAACCCAATGCATTACAGTAAATCTTTAGTAAGCATCCCTAACCCCGGCCCCGTAGATCGGTTCTGCAAGGGATCTTTAGTAAGCTGCCCTGTTATTGGAAATTACTGACAAATTTCAAATAATTTAATTTTTATTGCAAACGATTTTTCGCATAGGCTTAAAGATAATCTCCATCGTGGTATTTCTTGACACGGTGGTGCTTACCGAAGACCCTGCATTGCCGGTTATTGACCTCGAAATAGACCAGCATACCCAATTTAGGAATTAGTTTATTTGGGCAAGTGTTCGGCGTAAGCACTTTCTCCTTCATGGTGTTTCTAACAGTGGCAGTCGTTTTCTAACGGTTTTTTCCATAGCCGGTCTTCGGCAGTGCTCAAGGTTTCCCATTTTCGTAGACACTCGTCCAACGTCGCCGATTACTGATAATTTTCCTAAAGGTGCTTTGTGATAATAAGAGCTTTTTGGGATATACATACATATATTACACAAAATAAAAAATAAAAAATAAAAAATTGCCCCAAAATTATTTTTTGTTGTTTACAATGTAAAACTGTTGAGGTCATTCTTAATTTTTCTGTTTGGGGACATTTTTCATGGACACGTTTTAGAAAATAGATTGAAATGTAAAACTTTGTACATGTTAATTATTGTTGTAATGTTGAATTTTTTGTAGAATTAACACCATCTGTAAAGTGAATTCGCTTTGCTTAGTAGATATATTATCCTCGTGTTAGCAAATAGTTATCACGTATATCAATTACGATCACTTTTAGCAGAGCCATCTAACATATGATAATATGAGAACTGAATAATAACGTTGTTCTGCTCTGCTGTGTACTTTTAAAATCAAATTGATGTGGATTTTTTTCCCAGTTCCTAGAAATATTGATTATAGCCAATTCTTTCTAATTATACACAGAGCCTAAAAAACTGCCTAATAGAATCAAGAAGATTTTCTCTATGAAACGTTTTTAGGCTAAGGGGTATCCCAGCAGAAATAAATGAAGATTTTTCCGTAGAGATTCCATGTTATTTTTATGTGATAAATCTTTTTAATTTTATCAAGAAGGAAAATTCATAAAATCAAGAAGAAAACTTGTTATTCACAATTTTTTTTTTACCCAATTTCCGTTAATTTTGGCACCAAAAAAAAAACAATCCATAGAGAAAAACTTTTTGATTCTATTAGGTTTTCATATTAATTGTATAAAAAAGGGATTTCTTATTGATTTCATTAGGCCATATTATTGATTTTTTCAAAAGGTATTCCTTATTGATTTCATTAGGTTCCTGTATGATCATGTGTAAATCGTCTTCTTAAACTGGCTGCCAACATGTAGCAAGGTGTAGTAGTGAGGTGTTTAGAGTGCCTATTTACGAAATCGAAGCTCCTTGGTTCGAGTCCCAACAGACGTAAGTTTTATAAAAATGTTTTTATCACCCCTCCATCCAGATAATACAACTTCATGTTGCAAATAAGCATTCCGGACGTAAGTTTCCTTCTTAATGTTTTCAAAAAGGTTTTCCTTATTAAAATAATGACTTCCTTCTTGAAAGAAATCCGTAGAGATATCTTATTAATTTTGTTCTATTTTATTAGGTATTTATTAGGCACTGTTTTCTCTGGGTATAACCTTTGGAGTAAAATTTTGCAGACAGCTGGTTTCCTATTTTATATACATATATAGTTTTTTTTTTTTCTTCTTTTAATTACTCGTATCTACAAAAATTGACTTCTCCGTATGAACTTTTAATAAAATGAAAAAAAATCTTACTCATATAATTTTTTTATCACTTAGATTATTTTATTTCTTATTTGTTGTGTTGCGATCATATCGTCTATATGAATAAAACTTTAGTTCTTTTATTATTATGTCGGTTTTTTTTTCGTCTTCCAATTACGTCTACTATGTAGTTTCTTTGACAAATTCAATTGAATATCTTGTTATTTAAGTGAAAAGGCACACAAAAAAAATATATATAATAATAGTGCACACGAATAGACGGCAAGAAGTAAGAAGAAAAAAAATCGTGAAATCTTCTATGGGAGAAATGTAATAAAAATTATAAAAAAATACATATTACGAAATTAAAGCAATTTTTCTTTTTATTAATTTAAATTAAGCATAAATAAATTTTAATTAGATATTTTCTAATAGAAACATTTTAAACTTTCTCATTCGATCATCAGTTTGTAAATTTTTGAAAATGATGGTGACACGTTTGTTGTATTTTTTACTCATGGAATATTTCTTTTTTTATTTTCATGCCATCATTTCGAATAAATATGCTTTTATATAGAATTAAATTGATGTTATCTAAAGTTGTGCTAAACCACAGATAAGGATCCATTTAGATATGGTAAATGTTATATAAAACCGAAATTTACAACTGTTATAATTCTCGTATTAAAATTCTTTCAAAAAATTCAAACACAAATATTTTTATATTCTTATGGTCAACCGACATAACTAACAAGTAGTGATAATCATGTGAACAGGGATAAAAAAATAATATGTATATTTATTTACTTCATATACCTATTCCGCATATTTAATAATTTTACATGCAATATACAGAAATATTTGCGTCATAAAAAATACATTTACAATTTTACCAAAAATTATTTACATGTGTGTGAAGGTATATTCGACTGCCTGTTCGCCGATATCGAAGAAGTTCTTTCTTTCGAACAATTACATATAAAACTAAAACAAAATTTTTGAATTCGATATCGCCGAACCAGCACTAAATCTAGCCAGCAAAGATTCAAACCGAAAATTTTGGCCGCGCCAAATTCTGCAACTTCCAGAGCACTGTTAAACACTTAACAGTTGTAGTAAAAGTTATAAACATAATAGAGTTTATCACGGGTGTCGTAATCGTAGTCGAATTTTAACGATTCAAATGTAAAACATATAGCGAATGTTGCCAATTTTACAGATTTTGTCACTACAGTGACAATCGTAATACGGCCGATTAGTTTATAAGCACAGACATAAACAAAGAATGCTGAACTTAGTGTTTGCTAAAAACATACTTTTGCTCTACTATAGACAGTTAAAAAAAAAACTTTCGGCCTAAAGTCGGTTTTCAAAGTAAAAATGGCTAAAGTTTATCAAATATGTTTGTGGGTTTTTTATTAATTAAAAAAAATAAAATTCTTTTTATTTTCTTATTTCTTCGTAGCTTTTGCTACTTCTTTATTTATCAAACGAGAGTTAAAAACTAAACTTTATTGTTACAATTTTGTTTTCTTATTAAAAAAATGCTTATTGGTAATTTTTATTATTTTGCTTATTAATAATATTTATTTTTGTGAGTTTCCTGTTTGTTTGTGTCTTTATTGTTTTAATTCGTGGAATTATTTGTTAACAGCAGAAGTGTGTTGACAAAATTGCATTTCTAGATAATTTTGATAAAGCGTGGAAAGTGCATTGACATGTATTACATTTTTTTAATAGTTTGTCTGGAATTCAAAAATAGGGTAACAACAAGAATAAAGTTGCAAAACAGGAAACTCGTGTATACGATAAAATAATAATAAAAAAATGTAAAACATATTTGTTAAATTATTATACGGTGGGGTGACACCATAACTCCCCCTCCGTTAGTTTGAGGCTCCGACGAAATTTGGAGCACAGTTGCTCTTCTTTTACAAAGTATGGGTATAGTAACTACTAAAATGATCAATATTGAAATTGTAGTGCTATTTGCAGCTATATTAATGATTCTGTGTATATTTTGGGTTTTATTAAAATCAGTAAAATTGTTTTCATATTTAATTTGTTTTATGTATAGATCTTCTAATTTAATTTCAGTGTATGTTCCATTTTCTTTTATCTCTTTTAAAAAGTTAGTTTGAATAATTTTTTCTTTTACAATTAGTTTTTCGTTTTTAAATGTTAAATTACCAACATTGATTTGACAATTTTCAAATTTAATTATAAAATTATGACTTATATTAATAGTTTTTCCTTTGTAATTACAATTGTGTGTAAAGTTGTTAAAGAAATTTTTAAATATAATTATTCCTTCTTTTATTTCTTTTATTTCTGGTATTTTATACTCTCTAAGTGTACAACTTGCTATTTTATTTGCAACGATGCTTAAGATACATGGATCATTAATTTGTTTTAGATTCTTATATAAGCTAGATGTATTTGGAAAATAGACATTTTGGTTCTCATCAACTAAAATTCTGTTTTCTTTTAAAAATAATGATTTGTTTATTTTATTGGGAATTGGCTCAAGGATTATTTGTGTAAAGGATATGTTTGAAAATTGGGGAATGGAAAGGATGATGACAATTTGTTCTTTTTCAAAGGATACGGCAACTTTTGTTTTAGTATACTTTTCAAAGTCATTTATAATTTCAATTTCCTGTTCGTCGAGTAAGTCCGTCGGTATAATACCTAGTTTGCTAGTAAATATGACTCCTGCAATGTCGTCAATATGGTCTTTGAGTAGATTTATATCATTATCAATCTGGTAAATGTGTTTTAGGAAATCTATTTCGTCTTCTAATGTAGATATTTTATTCTGAATCTCATTGCGAAATTTGTTTATATATGTTTTTACTATATATTGTTGTCTGTTGATATGAGTTGTGACATTTTGTATCTGTGTAGAAAGTGTTTTACTTATACGCGCTATATATCCTACTTCGATTGAGTTAGCATTAGTAGTTGTCGTTAGATTCGTGAGCATTGATCTGATTTCTTGTTCATCGTCACTGTCCATATTTCCTGTTATAAATTTTAATCCTTTTCCAAGGCCATTTATTAAACCTCGTCTAATTCTAAAATGTGGTGAAAGATTATCTAATTTAGTTTTCAAAATGTTAAAATTATTTATTGTTGTATCGAGTAGCGGTATTATTGAACCATGTAATGAGTTAATATTATTGTCTATAATTTCTATAGTAGTGTAGTAGTGTGTCAAATTGATTAAATGGTATATTCTACGGTAGTGGTCGACGATCCTTATGTCGTTTTCTTTAATTGGGATGTAGCCTTCATTCTCTGTTAGGTCCTGTATTTCCATTAGCTGGGGTTGGATAATATTTGCCATTGAAATGAGCAGTAATAGTTTTATTTGTAGTTTCATCTTTTTATGCTTCCAACTGTTGATAAATACTGGGTAAGTGCTTTTTTAAATTCGATCCAGGATCTATCCTTTATTCTTATGGCTTGAGCGTGTTTTGAGAATTTGTCTAAAAATGTTAGAAATAATGTTTTTTCTAAACTGTAAAAAACGTCTGCGTGTATGATTTCTCCAGGTTTATTAGGGGTTTCAGTGATTTTATATTGTTGTTTTATTGGATTTCTTTCGTATTTTTCTTTGTTGCATATATCACAATTATTTATAAATTGTGTTATGCGTATTTTTAGCTGTGGGTGGTAAAATTCAAGTTTTAATTCTGCGAAATTTTCGTTTATTCCTCTATGATTGTTTTTTATGTGCTCTTTTCCTATTATATCGGTCAGCTCGTTTTCATCTGTTATATCCTTAAGAAGGTGTTTACAGCGTATGATTTTGAAGTTTCTATTTTCACCAAAGTATTTTTCAAAGACAGTTTTCAGTTCGTAAAAAACAGATTCATCATTTATGAAAATTGCGTTGGTTTTATCAGGGTTGAAATGATTTTTTAATAGAGTTATTAGTGTTTCTTCGTCAAAAGTTTTAGCATAAATTGTCTTCCTGTTATTCTTGAAAATTTGTTGGTTTTTTACTTTCAGTGATCCTGACATTGTTTTATGAATTACAATTTGTCTCCGATAAAAGTTGAGCGGGTTGTTTGTTTCTGAAATAATATTATTTAAGTTTTCATCTTCGTTGAAATTAATTTCTATCCTAGATAATGCGTCTGCATTACCGTTCATAATACCCTTTTTATATTTTATATCATAATCGTATTCTTGTAGACGTAGTCTCCATCTCACAAGTTTTGAGTTTGGTTCTTTAATGGAGAACAGCCAAACTAGTGGTCTATGATCTGTTTCAATTAAAAATTTCCTTCCGAAGAGGTATGGTCTAAAATATTTTGTTGACCATACAATTGCGAGGAGTTCTTTTTCTATCGTACTGTAGTTCTGTTCCGCACCATTTAGGCTACGACTTGCATAGCAAATAGGATGGCCATTCTGCGATAGAACAGCTCCAAGTGCAAATTTGCTTGCGTCGGTTTGAAGAATGAATTTTTGGGTAAAATCTGGATATGCTAGAACGGGAGAATTTGTCAACAGTCTTTTAAGAGATTCAAATGATTCGATATATTCTGAATTTTTAAATTCAACAACGGAGTCTTTCTTAAGATATCTCGTCATGGGTTTGGCTATTTTGGAATAGTCTTTCATGAACTTGCGATAATATCCCGCTAATCCGAGAAACTGTTTTATTTCCTTTTGCGTTTTTGGTAAAGGAAATTGCTGTACACAAGCTATCTTGTCGGAATTTGGTCTAATGCCTTCCTCAGATACTACGTGTCCAAGGAATTTGGTTTCTTTTTTCATAAATTCGCTTTTGTCCAATTGAATTTTTAAATTAACTTCTTTTAGTCTTTGGAAGACTTTCGTTATGGATTCTATGTGTTCCTGTAATGAAGTTGAGAATATTATAATATCGTCTAGATACACTAGACAAATTTTATTAATGAACTCGCCCAAAACGTTATTCATTAAACGCTGGAAAGTGGCCGGAGCTGTTTTCAGCCCAAACGGCATACGAAGAAATTCGTAGTGGCCGCCTTCCACACTAAATGCTGTCTTTGCGATGTCTTTTTCGTGAACCTCGATTTGATGGAAACCTTTCGCTAGGTCGAGGGTGGTAAAGTATTGACAACGTCCGAGTTTTTCCAGGATTTCGTCGATATTCGGGATTGGATATTTGTCGTCTATTGTTATCTCGTTGATTTTTCTGTAATCTATAACCAGTCTCCATTTTGCCTTACCACTAGCGTCTAATTTTTTTGGAACTACCCAAACTGGGGCCGAATAAGGCGAATGACTGGGCCTTATTATCCTTTTGTGTAACATTTCCTCTATTTGCTTTTCTACCTCAGTTTTATGTATGTAGGGGTATCTATATGTTTTCGCCGCAATAGGTATGTTGTTAGTTGTCCTTATTTCGTGTTTGATGGCGTTCGTGAATGTAAGATCGCTCTCTTCTGTGTAGAATATATTATTATATTTTTTAATGATTGGTAAAAGTTTCTCTTTTTCTTCTTTATTTAAATGGTCTACGCGAATCTGTTCCAACATTGGTACATCTATTTTTTTATATGATTCAATTGTATAAAAATTTTCGGGTGTTATTTCATCTGTTTCCTGGGTTTCTAAAATAACCCGTTGTGGTAAATTTCCATTCACTTTAACAAGAGCATTGATTTTATAATTTTCTGTTTCGTATACTCCCTCCACTATTTCGATATTCTTATCGTTTAATAAGGTTTTGGGATTATATACTAAACCGTTTTTGTGCTCAACTGGTACTATGACTTTATGTAGTCCTTTTTTTTCGAAATAGTATTCGATACCGTTATTTGTGTATCGAATTGGAATTTCGGTTTTTTCGATTTTTAGGGTGTTATCTTTCAAATTAACTATTGCTTTCATTTGTCTAAGTATGTTATTGCCAATTATTCCATCATACTGTTTGTGGAATTGGCAGACTAAAAATTCTAATTTGGTGTCTGTAAATTCACCAAATTCTTTAAAAATTGGGATTGCTACTTTTTCTGAAATTGTAATAGTATGTTGTAATGTCTTAATGTTTGTCACATCGCAAGGGATCCTCCATTTGGGATGGCAAATTCCAGGATTTATTACGGAATGTGTTGCTCCCGTGTCGATGATGAATCTTAAACGTCCTAGTTTTGTTTTAACGATTATATATGGTAAGTTTCCGTTGAGGCCATCGGCCGAAAATTTTGAACATCTGTTCTGCCTTGTTCCGGCTGTCTGGGTTGATTATAGTTTTGTCTATTATATCTGCTGTAGTGTCGATTTTGTTGGTAGTGATGATTGTACTTACTGTCGTTTTGGTAACTGTCTGTTGTCGGTTTAAAGTGTTGTACATTATTTATTTCCATTGGTTCTGGTTGTTGGGGCGGATTATAATTGCGTTGTTGATTTTGGTTATAGTTTTGGTTATATCTTTCCATGTTGCGTTGTTGGTACCGATTGTGATTGTAGCTCTGATTGCCTTGCTGATAATTGTAGTTTCCTCGGTGGTAATTACTATTGTCGTTAAATTTATTATAATTATATTTTTTATTATGATTTGTTCTGCTCCCCGAAGGTTCTATGTTTCTTTCTTGTTCTTCATTATTCTGTCGTTTCCCTTTGCTATTACTATTCTTCACTATGCGACCATCTTTTCCCATGCGGTCGTATCCGCTCTCGAATAGAATATCCATTGCTAATTCCAGGCTTCCAGGATTCCTGCAAGTTAATACAGTCCGCATTGGTTCCGGCATTTTGTTTTTGAAGATGTGCAGTGCAGATCTTTGATTGTTAATGGCTACCTGATTTGTTGCTTCACCTTCACCAAGGACCAAAAGGGCTTTGTTATTCAAACGCCGTAGTCTGTATTTTATCTCGTTATAAAAATCAACAGTAGTACTTTCAAAAGTGACAGATCTTAACTCATCATATAATTGTTCGCAATTCTTTTTCTCACCAAAATTGTTCTCTAAAATACTCTTGATATCTGTCCAAGATTGTGCCTGCGTATTAATTTCTATAATTTCTTTGGCCCTACCGACTAATCTACCTTTTATAATGTCTGAGAAGACAAGTTGTGAAAGTTCATCATAAGTCCTAAGAACCGGATATATTCTATCTATTAGTCTAGTAAAATTAATTAAATCGTTACGGTTACCGTTATACTGAGGGATTGAATTCAAGTATTTAATGGGATCTAATTGAATTTGATTTGGTTCTGCCATTTTAAAGGAAGGTATAAATTTGTTTATTTTTTAGATTTTATTTGCAATTTTCAGTGGACAATTTTTGTACACGTAATTAATAATATTATCTTATAGTTATAAATTATGGAGGAAAAAAAAATTTTGAATAACTTATGACTATTCTTACTATATCCTTTTAAAGTTGTCTTCCTTGTTTATAGTTGTTCTCTTCCTTCTTAGTGCTGATCAGGATTTTTCTCTGGTGTTCTTCTTCTCGGTTTTACTGATTTTCTATTTCCACTTGTTCAAATAGTGCTTTTAAATCACTTTATATTTCCACTGTTCAAATAGTGTTTTTATTTAAAAATGTTTTTTATTACTTTTTTCTTTTATTTATTATTATTTTCTGTCAATGTATAAGGCAATTTGTTTTGTCTATATTTATTTTCATTTCTTTTTTTATGTAGTAATTTGTTGATGATATTTTCCACTTTTTATGTGTGCATTAAAATTAAAGTTCACTTAATTAGTTTATTTGATTAGAGTAAGGGTTTTTCTCTTTTATTATTTTACTTAACTTTTAGTTCACTTATTAATGTTGTTGTTTAGAATAAGGATTCTTCCTTTTTTTTCTATTTTTTTTGAAATCGCGTTAAACATTAAAATGTCTAAAAGGAACCGATTAATTCTTTAAACGATTAAAACCTTTTCGCGAAATCCCATCCTCGTCGCCAAATATGTTTGTGGGTTTTTTATTAATTAAAAAAAATAAAATTCTTTTTATTTTCTTATTTCTTCGTAGCTTTTGCTACTTCTTTATTTATCAAACGAGAGTTAAAAACTAAACTTTATTGTTACAATTTTGTTTTCTTATTAAAAAAATGCTTATTGGTAATTTTTATTATTTTGCTTATTAATAATATTTATTTTTGTGAGTTTCCTGTTTGTTTGTGTCTTTATTGTTTTAATTCGTGGAATTATTTGTTAACAGCAGAAGTGTGTTGACAAAATTGCATTTCTAGATAATTTTGATAAAGCGTGGAAAGTGCATTGACATGTATTACATTTTTTTAATAGTTTGTCTGGAATTCAAAAATAGGGTAACAACAAGAATAAAGTTGCAAAACAGGAAACTCGTGTATACGATAAAATAATAATAAAAAAATGTAAAACATATTTGTTAAATTATTATACGGTGGGGTGACACCATAACTTTTATCATCGGTTTTTTTTTCCTTAGCTGATGTGAACAATTTCTCGAGCAAATAGTGCTAGGACCATCAGCCACAGGATGACCCCTTCTTATGCAGTGCATTGTACCAATAATATAACAAAACTTTAAATTTTCTTATTTATTAGCGAAAAAAGAACGCTACGCTACAATAGATTACCAAAATGTTTAAATGTATTAAAATCGAATGAAAAATATTATGTACGACTTTGACTGCCATGGCTAATAGTTAGCAATGCTATCGTAGTAGTCCAAAGGTTGCTGATTCGATTACGGCCAAAGTGTTTTAAGCGACAAGCTAATCGCTACTCTGTTGCACACAGAGAAAACAATGCCTAATAAATACCTAATAAAATAGAACATAATTAATAAGATATCTCTATGGTTTTTTTTTCAAGAAGGAAGTCTTATTATTTTAATAAGGAAAACCTTATTGAAAAAATCAATGAAAGAAGATATTCTTATTAAAAAAATTAAGAAGATGATTTACACATGATCATACAGGAACCTAATAAAATCAAGAAGAAAACCTTTTTGAAAAAAACAATAAGACGACCTAATGAAATCAATAAGAAATCCCTTTTATTTACAATTCATATGAAAACCTAATAGAATCAAGAAGTTTTTCTCTATGTATTGTTTTTTTTGGTGCCAAAAATAACGGAAATTGGGTAAAAAAAAAATTGTAAATAACAAGTTTTCTTCTTGATTTTATGTGTTTTCCTTATTGAAAAAATTAATCAAGATTTACCACATAAAAACAATAAGGAGTCTCTTCGAAAAAATCTTCGCTTCTTTCTGCTGGGATACCCCTTAGCCTAAAAGCGTTTCATATTGAAAATCTTCTTGATTCTATTTGGCAGTTTTGGCTCTGTGCAAAAAATTTAAAAAATTATCACTTTTAAAATAACCAACAAAATATTTATTACATTTTTATTTAAATTAAATAGATCAAATTAAAAGAAGGAGCAATACTTTGACAAAAATACTATATTTTTAACCTTTTTATAAAACAATTGCAGCTTGAATTAATATTTCTCATATTTTTAATTTATATAAAAAAAGATATTTTTAATCTACAAAAAACTTGAATTCGTATGTTCAAAAATAAAACTTTTGGGTGCTTGTGCACTTTAATAAGTTTGAAAGACAAGTAATATTATAGATAGGCTATTTTATACACATATGTATATAAACAATATGTTATATAGCTGTGGACTTTAGACAGAACAACTTAAGTCGAGTTAAGATATAAACATAAAAAAATTAAAATTATTTACTGTATGAATTTTATCAATTGAGTTTGCACATTTCCATATTGAGTTTAGTATTTAAATTATTATGCACAAGATGTCCTTTCAATATTTTAAACTATATTGGGCAGCAATAATATCCAACAATAGTCTGTGGCTTATGAGAGAGCAATCCCCCATTGCACCTGAAATCACTAAACGCAAATGGAATTGGATTGGTCACACACTGCGAAAACCCCTGGGAGACCTAACACGAGCTGCACTTGATTGGAACCCGCAAGGTATTCGAAGAAGAAGAAAAACAGCCCATTATTGGAGGCAACAACTATATAATGATACAACAAAGATGGCAAGAAACTAAAACGAACTAAAAATATAAATGATTACAAATATTGAAAAAAAAAAATCGCAATAAACAAAAACATAAAAAAAAACTCCTAAAACTATACTACATTTCAGGTATTAACAAACAATAGAAATATAATTTAACATATTCATGTTATTAAATGTTAATAACACAAACATATACGAACATATAAAGTCTTGAATTGTTTTAAAATTTAAATATACCCAGCTGTCATTTTTAATCATGGAAGAGTATATTGGGAATCTCATGAAGAGCGATTTTGATCGTCGATGAGCCCATTTCTTTTAGCGCAGAAGATTCCGCGCAAGGGAAAAACTGTTAAACGAGCCGCTTCTTTGTGAGATTCTTCTAAAACGTAACAAATGGTGCTTATCTTAATCGTAGATAGAATCGTTTCGGATTCTATTGGGAAACATAATTTAACAATTACTTTACTGCTTGTCCGAATGACTTAAAAGCGTGTTAACGGTATATGACGTCCTGTAGCAAATTGTTTCTTATTTTTAGTCTCCGTCCATTATTAAACATTCCAAGACCAAAAGGCGATCGTGTCAAAGAATGTATAAAAACGTAAAAATAGGTTTCTGTTATTGGTACTCGTCAGATAATCATCTAAAGATTCATTTAGGAGTTGTATATTAAACGCAATCGTCTTAAAAACACTCAATGCTAGCTGGGAAGTGTCTATAGTTCTGAGGTACTTTTTCCTTTTTGCCTTAAAATTAATTATGTGTGCTGGTGGTACATACTAGTGATGCTACGAATACTCGTATTCGTATTCGACTATTCGCTTACTTTAAGATATTCGTATTCGCCAAATTCAAGCGAATATTTCTCGAATAATTTGCACATACATTTTCCCAAAAAAAAAAAAAAAAAAAATCTATAAAAAGTTTAAAACAGTACATAAAATGTACAAAAATATATTAATTTATAATAATTTTTATTTAAAGCAACAAATCCCTTTATCTTTGACGCAAGATAATAATCATCTTAAAAAACAAACGGAAATTATATTTCGTAACTATCATTTAAAAGTTAAAGTCTTATATGTAAATTCATATCATGGTTAAGTTAGTAATCAATTCTCAGTAGAGGAATCTTGGACTTAAAAAATAGAGAAACTAAAATTTAATATGTGAAAGTCCACCGAGACATGTGGCTGCGCTATCTGCGAAAATATGTTCTCCCAAACAACACTAAATTACTAATTAAAAGCGCAAGCAGAGTGAGAAAAACAAATTTTAAAAGCATGTACATATTTAGGTAAAATAATTTAAAAATGTTCAGTAGTGGTCTTCTAATTCGGCATCTCAATGTCATTTATTGTTATTGACACAAAGGGAGGGATTTTTTCTAATTAAATTTTAAATATCAAGTTTCTCTATACCTTAAAAGTAATATTCGTATTCGTATTCGGCGAATACTGTTTCAAATAATAATATTCGTATTCGCGAATACTATAATTTGAAATTCGTAACATCACTAGTACATACATTCATTAACTGTACAGTTTTTTCTTTGTCGTGCCTACATATAAATATTAATACAATCAATAGTTGTGCAACGATTTTAATAAAGTATGACTTATTTGATTTGAAATATAATTATCTAAGAACTAATGGAAAAAATATCAAAGTTTTTGTTTGGTCTTACTTTTTTATAAAATTGCTTTAAATCAAACTTAAAAAAAATAAGTAAATAAATTTTGTTTGTATAACTCAATAATTTTTAAAGTACTGTGGTTTTAGGAAATATTTTAGATTTAGAAAAAATCGACATGAAGACTGAGAGTATTTTTGTAATATTAATTTTTTAACCGGTCGCGCCAAAGGAAAATATTGAACCTATCACTAACATATTGTCCAGTCATTGAGCTAATAGTGATAATATAAGAAAAAATTCCTGTAGAATAATAATCAAATATTGACTGGAATAGAATTTTAAATAAAGTACGATCAGCAATCAGTTTTATATTAATGCCATGAAAAACCGCACAAGTTCTTTATAAAATATTAAATCCATCAACCAGGAAACGAAGCAGATCGGTTGCAACTCGACCGCTGATAAATCACTATCGGCTTCGTTTCCTGTCATATGTTTAATTCTCAATTTCAAATACCAAGGCAAACTCATTACCAAGTGGCCTTATTACCATATGTCATCATAAGCTGTGCAATCCTGAACTGTCAAAATTTTGTTATGGTTAGAACTTATATTAGTTTTCTTTTTTTTTATTTGTTTTGACAGATGGAGATTATTCTAGCGGCGAATGTTATTGTTGTGATGATAAGACTACTTGCTATGAATTCGCCTTGATACAATACGAACATTTTCATTTAGCCTTTAAATAGTATATTTCCGAAATTTTTAAAAGTTATACTTAAGTTGTTTTGGCAAAAGCCTATAGATATATACATACATATGTATGTATAATGTTTAAAACTTAATATTCTGCCCACAGTTCCGAAGCAATTGAAATAAATATCTGTAGAATCTTATTTAATTCACTTGTCACTTTAATCTACTAAAGATATTCATCTGTTATTTGTTATTATTGTTGTATATTTTGCTGTGATATTTTATTTGTGGGAGAGGGAGGACATCAAAAATATTAACAATGAATAAAATTCATACTCGTATACTCTTACACACACATAGAAATATAGTAATTTTCTTATGCATATACATGTATGTATGTATTTTTGTATTTCTACTATTTTCCAGATCTTATTATTTATTAGTTGTATGTAGTTACATACTTATTTTTGTTGAAATTCACCACACATTTTTATAAGACTGATTGAGGATCAGTATGTGACCGATGATAAAGATGACGACGGGCTTCTCTATATAATGATTTTCTTTATTTATTTTTTGTTTTTTCATTTGTTTGCTTAATACACTAGAACATACATACATACATACAATCATACACTTTCTTTACATTATCAACTTTATTGTTGCTAGCATTTATACAACAACTACAACAACAATATCGTCACTAATAACAATAACGGTATCCCATTGTATTCAAATTAAGTGGCAACTACACAACAATATTGAAGATATCTGGAAAAATATTTCACAAATAATGACAACAACAAAAATAAAACCTAAACGAATAAGAATTATTTGTGAAAAGAAATTTAAAGTGATAAAATCACAGTTTCAATATGGTAGCGTATGGGTGCATGAATGTATGTACATACATACATACACAGATGTATACGTTCATACATACATACACATGTTATCGTATATGAACAAATGAATGTTCATCAAATCAGATAGAAACTCAAAGACAGACGGGATATTTAAATAAATTTTGAATTTTTACAAATAAATTAGTGATATTTTTAAACATTAATTTTTCATGATGTTAATGTTGTTGTTATTGCGAGTATTTTCACAAAATCGTAAAATTGTTAAGGCAATAAAAACATTTAGCTTTACCATTTTTACAATTTTTCTAAATGTTTTCAAATTAAAACATAAAAATTGTGCAACTTGCCAAACCTTAGTAAAGATATCACCCAAGATACACATACATATATAAGTAATCGTCGTTGTATAGACAAGAACTAGAGTTTCGCGGTTCCTGAACGAACTAATTCAATTGAGTCACTCAATTAATTGGGCGAAGTGAAGCGTTCACTATACTGAGAATTTTGGGCTCAGTAGTGTGTGATTTCGCTCTCAAAACAGCTGATCTAGAGGGTAGATATGTTCAATAAAGTGAGCTGAGCAGGAAACACCGCTTTGCCCAAAAGCACACACTATGGAGTACAAGCTGACCAGGTAGAGCAAAAAAAGAAATATATCCATTTTTATCAGAAACGTTTCTAAAACTTGGAATACTCTTCTTCAATTAGTAAGTGGAGACTCTGAGAATTTACAGGCTGAAATATTTTAATTCCTCAACTGGAGTAGGGCTGACTTCGAAAACGTCAATTTCTTTGTGATTGAACAAAGCATAACATTTCATAATGCCGCAATACAATAAATATACAATTTATACCATTTCAAAACGCCGCCGCCAAGTATTTTAACGCAGTGAGAAAGTAAACAAGGCATCGGTTTTATAGTTGATGCATTGTTTCGGAACTTTGCGTATGTATGTGATTTAAATACAGTAGCAATACTGTATACAAACTTAGTTTACGAACTTTTTGGAAGTCAGCCTAGGTTAGGTTAGGTTAGGTTTCGAGGGCCGTCACATCTGAGACGTGGCGCACTTGGGTCCGTTAATTCGGTCCCTTTGTGATACCCTACAGCAGACAGGGCACAGTCAATTGGTTATTCAATTTCCTGTAATTACCCTGTTGCCGAATCAAACCATCCTGATTGTTGCAATAAGGAGGACAGGTTGATAGCCCCATGTTCGGAAGTCAGCCTAGCTTCGACTGAAATACGGAGATTCAAAAGGTTTAAATTAAAGAGGATTGGCGACATGAGTATGCTTTCATTTACACCTTCCTTTACAGCACACGTTTCAAAAAATGAAAAAAAAGCATCTCTATATGTCGTTGGGTAAGTAAACGAGTGCGATGTCACTAGGGAGAAGAGTAAAAATGACCGATCATATCAAATAACTCAAATAGAGCGGCTGTGTTCACAAGGTTTCTCTGAACTCAGACTGGAGATAAATTATGTTATAATTTTAGTTAGAGAAATTGTTGGAGTCCTGTCGCTGACGACATCCATGTTGATGGTCGGCTATGTGGAAATATTGTATAGTGAATAAGTGGAGCAGCGTATTTTGAATTCATGTGATAATGAGAGGAAGTGACTCTGAAGAAATCCTATCAGGAAAACCTTAAGGATCGTCCTCCAAATTTTTTCGACTATTATATTTAGCTACTCTAGTCCACTCATATAGTTTATTAAGCACTGTTTAAGAGCCTTGGGTACTTTTGCATTACTTATATATGAAAATAGAATATGAGATGCCATGCTCTAGCATTTCCCTTATGAAATTGTTTGCGAACCGCTGGAAGTCACATAATATGGCTTCCTTAATTCAATCGTAATGGCTATGCGGGTATGATAAAGATCTGATCGCCTAACTTAAACTATTAACACCGATATTAAACTTGAATATTTTTATATGAATTATTAAATTTGTTTGTGTTCGCTAACTGCCTTACTGATTTCTTTGATAAGGACGAGGGACTTTTGATGGCTGGATTTAGTTCACCCAACTCTCCGTCAAGTAAGTTTAACAGCCGAAGATGGGAATTCGGTTCTTATTACTTGGAATTATTCAACAACAATAAATCTAGTGGATGCTGTAATATCTCAAAGTTTCCATTGTACAAAGAACACCTCAGTACGAGGTGTGAAAACCATTGAATTTTCCACCAAAGAAGTTGGATTTTTTTGGATTAGATAAGATAATTTTTCAGAGATACAATTTGAGTGATCGAGAGCAATAATTATAGTTCAATGGTCTGATGTTAGATTATCTATCGGCCGCCATGTTGCACAACATGTGGTAATGTCTTGTGACTTTTTGCAGAAATACAAAGCGTAAAATCGTCCATCTGCTCCACCGCGGATATTCCTACGATTCGAGTACCAGAGTTCTTGATGGGTATTAAAGTAAGCCATGACGATATGACCATTGCTTTCTAGAAGGAGTCTAACATATGGATAGTTGGCATCTTACTGGTAGTATGTGTGTACCAGCTATGCAGACGTGTTTTAAGATACCTGAATTGTGCCTTAACCAGAAGATGATCTCAACACCGACCGAAGTTGTGTGTTCACCACACCACTACTTCTAAGATTCCCGAAGAAGACCTCACCAATAATCGGCAACAGAATCATTCCATCTTTTTAGTCCGACTTTGTCAGAATATCGGACCACATCGTGAGGTTAGTCCAATATAGTAATAAGATTTCTCTAACCTCCCAGTAGACCTTCATCCCTTGGGCCTATCGGTTACTGGTCGAGCCTCGATTGAGAACCCCTATAAATTAATTTTTGATCTTGGGCGAAGACCTTAGGGGTAGCCCTTCTTTCTTTTATATTTTCGAACCTGAGATAGTGACACATAAGATTGTGAAAAATCGCATTACTATTTTCGCCAGAAGGGTGTGGTTATTCACCAAGGTGCTTACACGTGCCCCCGAGAGGAGTAAAAGCTATATAGTAACTGATATGATTTCAGTCTTTCGTTGCTCGATTTAGGGTTCGGGATTATTCTGAATATGTTTGGTTTATTCGCGCCAATCTGTGATAACGACTTTGTATTGCTGCAGGAATACTTCCTTTTTTCGTCCCTTTTTTCTCAATTTAATTACATTTTTAAAAAGAAATCATTGTCTTTATAAAAGGAGTCTAAACTGAGTGAGAATTTGTCAAACCGTTAAAATTGTATTCAAATCTATTTAGAAGCATGTAAATATCTATATATCACTGTAGTAAAATGTTATTTTTTTTCGCATAAGGCTTTTTAAAACAAAAATTTAATTTTAAATTAATTTTTTTGTTAATTATAATTCTTGGAAATTATTTAACAACTAGCTTTTTCTTAAATCAAACTCAGCTTACCTATCCCACATTTTTAATTAAAACGATGTGTGTGTGTTTGTTGCAAAATACAGAAAAAAAAAAAAACTTCGGCACATTCTTATCACAAAAATTAGAGAAAAAATATTAAATACAATTTATTAAAGGTCAAAATTGAAAACATTTTGTCGGCTGAGACAAATTGTTGTCGAGTTGAGTAACAAGTACAACCTCATGTACATCAATACGAGTAATACGACACAACGACAATCACAGATTTATTACTGTTATAGACAAAAGAGACATTTTTTATTTAAGAAATAATTAACTAAACTAAATGTATACGTACCTACACAGAAAAAAATTTTTCATCAATTAACTCTTTACTTAAAAGTAGAAAAACTTAAATTAACTCTTTACTTAAAAGTAGAAAAAAATTTGATTAAATATTTAATTTATTTAATTTATTTAATTAAATTTTTAATTGTAATAAATAATTTTAGTATAAAAATTTAATTGATACTATTAATTTGCACCAGTAAGCAAATTAATAGTATCAATTAAATTTTTATACTAAAATTATTTATTACAATTAAAAATTTAATTAAACAAATTAAATATTTAATAAAATTTTTTTAAGTAAAGAGTTACATAATTGGTGAAAAATTTTTTTCTGTGTACTCTGCATATAAACGTCACATCAAAAATTCTGATTGTGAACTCAATGATGATCATGATTAAATTTATCACAATGATGTTGATAATAATGATGTTCATAATGATGGTGATGACGGTGGCGATGAAGATGACACAAACAAAATATGTAATAAAAATCTGTACTCTTAATTAATGTCGTTTAGTTAATGGTGATGCAGTCGGGAAAGTGGTAAATGGTTTATGATGCATTTAAAAATGATACAGTAAGGCGAAGACTAGCAAAAAAAAAAGTTTTGTTTGTCGGCATGTGTAATTAAATAAATATCATATTTTTATTTGAGAAAGGTTACAGTTAAATATATTCAAAGAGATTTTCTCTAAAAACTTTACACTTTTATTTTCAATTTACGGAAAATAATTTTCTAAAGCTTTAACCAAATTATAGGCCCATTGCATGCTTATAACCAATAAGGATCTCATGGCCTATGATGGGCAGTATAATTATATTCAGAGTGAAACTGAAAATATCGTCTTGGAGGGGCCCCAACATCACCGGAGGTTGAATAAAATGAAGAACTCTAATAAACTGCTTATCTTAAAATAATCGAATACCGAAGCCGGAACGAATAATGAAATGCAACCGATTAACATGATGACGAGCTTTCGCTTCAAACAAAATATTCTCGATGTTGGAACAAACCATACTTGCTCAGATTTGCAGGAATGCTAAGAAAATACAATATTCTGTTTATTTCACTTTGCTAACCCAGATGTTCTGATTCGATCGAATTCTAAAAAAACCGGAAACTTGCATCCTTATAAACTCCGGTAAACTATAAAGCAAAACAGGAACAAGCGAAATTGCAGTTGAAGAGAAGCATGTCATACTCTCATGGGATGGAAATTTTATTTCGATTCCTCACAAGGACAAGAAAGTTAAATTGCATTTAATATTACATCAATTTATTACAACACCAGAGGAATAGAAAACTTGGATTTCTTTGGCTGAACGTCCACTAAAGAAAGCGAAGCTGGGTCTGATGGCCGATCAAATTTATGTCAAATCTTTTTTTGCTATGCACTCGGTGTCTTTCACATTGATTACCTTAAAAAGAGAAAAAGAGGTTTTGGACAGATTCAGTATTAAGTAAAAAGGACCTCATCTACAGCATTAGAAATAGTTTTTCCATCAGGACAATGCGTGGGTGTGGTCACATTGGAAAAAATCTATAAAATTTGTCTACCGCCCGGGTTTGGATCCTAGCAAATATTTCTTGTTTCCAAATTTGATGAAATGTCTTCGTTTAAGACATTTGAATCATTGAAGCAAACGCCTATTTTGCAAAAATTGAGGGATCCCTCTATTTGCAAGTAGTAAAAAAAACTAGAAAGTCGCTCAAATAAAGCGATCTTAAAAACGATTGTATTTTTTCACTCTCTCACATGTCAAAACATATTTTTCAGTAAATTTGTTTGACATCCCAGGAAGACATTTTTAGTGGCAAATTGGGGCGAGTATACCTTGCATCTATAAGCCTTAGGAACTGATTTGAAAATAATGATTGTTGCCTTAAAAAACTAACTTTTGTTTCACTGTTGCATTTGAAAGCATATAAAAATCGATCACCTAAAAGTTCAAACGTTACATTTTTGTTGGAATAGTTAAAAAAATGAACACCTCCTTTAATTATTGACCCGCATTGGGGAAAAATTACTTTCTTTTTGGTTGATAAAATTTTTAACAAATACGTATGTATATACATACTTATTTATATATACATACATATGTATATATATGTGTGTATGTAGGTGTAGTTGATTTCTTTCAACAGACATATTAAATGACCACTACAAACATACACAGGCGAGATGCTTTTTATATATCGCAGTTATATGTACATACATACACACATATGTAGACACATATATTGTACATATATGTACATAATTGTATGTACATATATGTACGAGTATGTATGTTTGTGCTCGTATTATAACTAAGCTTCTAGGTATAGAGCCGAGCTTAAATGAATTTAGTCAATAATAACGGTGCGGTTACTCAACATCATTTATAGCAATGAAAATTTAAGCAGAAACGAAAAACAAAAACAAAATGCATTTAAAACAATAAAAAAAAATAGCAAACCAATAAAACCGTTTTAATTAAAAAATAAATAATTTGTATTTTGTAGTAAGCCGCCATTTTCTCTTGAAATATTTAAAAGTCTTTAAATAAAGACTTGCAGCGGAAGCGGATTTTTCTTAAATAATTATCGACAAGACGACAAAACTAATTTCCTTTGAAATAAATTACAACAACAGAAACAAAAAAGCAAAGCTAATCAAACATCCATATTGTTTTTATTTGATCTAGTAGTGTGTGTGTGTGTGTATGTGAACTGCTGCTGGAAGAACAGCAAGAGAGAGTGAGAGTAAATAAATGTAACAGTGAATATGCCATATAATTTTATGAATATCAAAAGTACACACACTTAAAGAAAAATTAACGTTATTTTGTATTCGGTTTTTTATCTGTGTGTGTGTGTGTGTGGATGTGTTTTTTCAACTTGTAAGCCAGTGTTGGTTTCTGTTATAAATGTGTGCGCGTATTTCTATTTTCTTAAATAAACGCTAATGTTCTACATATTTTGAATTTTCTTTTTTTTATTATTATTATTGTTGTTGGAATTTTTTTGTTTTCTCAATGTATCGACTGTGCTGAGCTTAGTTTATGACGAGCGCTGTTCAAACTATCAAGTTAAAAACGTTAAAGCGCGCTTACGCGAACTTTTTATGCGTTACAAAAGTTTTCAAACAAAAAACACACACACCTTCTGCTATTGAAAAAGAAATTAAATAAAAAAGAAAATTCTATACACATATAATAAAACGAAAAGCCGTCGCAGTGACATTTAAATGTCACTTTAAATAAATTTTATAAAACAAATAAAAGTTAAACAAATAAAGTTTTTATAAATAATTTCAATATTAATCAAATATTCAAGTCAATGTTTAAGCGTTTAAATAAAAACACAAACAAATAAAAACCAACAAAATTAAAAAAAAAACTACACATCAACAACAAAAATGGAAGATTATTGGGGATTAAGCACCACTACTGGTATTAACAGAAAAACTTAGTTTTAAAAATTAAAAATAATAATAATAGCATGTACTTATGTATGCTTTAGCAAACCTTTATTAAGGAAAATCTAAAAAAAAAAAATTTAAATTGTAAATTTTCAATTTATATTTTATCAGGCAAAAAAAAACAAAACTCTAAAAACACTTTTGTTTGCATCAAGTCAAGCGGTAAAATGTTTAGAAAAAAACACTCAATTTTTTTATTAATACGAGGTTTGTCCCGAAATACAGTTACACATACGGTAACAAATTTCTCTATTTTGTAGAAGAAATTCGTGTAGACTTGCACAGCAAGTAAAATTATACGATAAATTCAACTTAATTGTTATCTTTTCATACAATTCGGGCAATATTGCAATAAGGCGAATTCATAGAATGCATTCGCGTCAGCCCAGCTGATTATATTCGCCGATTTTCGCAGCTTGTAAGTTTGATCTCCTTCAGATGTTAAAATTGATTTTTCAAAACATTTTGTTTTGACATCCAAAGAATGAAGACGAATTTGTAACAGGTAGACTCGCCTCAATTCGCTTTCAAAAATATCTAGTTCCGATATGCAAAAATGTACCAAACGAACTATTTGCCAAAAAAAAAAAAAAAATTGACAACGCAACTGAACCACAAATACAAGAGGCAAAAAAAGTGAAAAAATCACCTAAAGTGTCGAGACTACCTTGCGTTGTGCATTATCGCGTCTATAGTTGCCAGACTGGAAGATAAAAATTGTTATTTTGATGATTTGGGAACTAAAACAAGCATTTGGACAATTTTTGCTACATGTGACGTTTTTTTTGGAACACAAAACCTGATCAAGTTTATTTTAATTATTCGTATGATCATGTACTATGAAATACTTGTAGCTAAAAAAAATGTCAAATGTCAATATGAATGCGTAAAATCTAACTGCTTAAGGTTTTCCAACCATCTTCGTCGCACATTAGAGGCGATCAAAAATTCATAACTTTTGATTCGATAGGAATTTCGTTACGCGGTTTTTGTGTTTAGAAGACGAGACTTCGAAAAGTTAACAGGATAAAAAAATGATAGTTTCAAATAAGTTGTATTTTTTCTTGAATTTTATTATTATTCTGTAGTGGGAAAATATTTTTTTTTTAATTCCGAATTTTACTTCGTAATGTTTTATACTTGAATATTTTCTGGAAACGCCATAATTTGGGCGCCGTAAACTTTTTATGGTCAAACGCCTTTATTCTTTGAAAGAGCGAAAGATGTCGAAGTGTTAGTGAAAAAGTCGGTTCTATTTTACCTTAAATTTGCTTTCATTATTTTCTGATATATCAGAATCCATCGAAATATTATAAAACTAGTATTGATCAATTTATATCTTATATTTAAAAACTGTTATCAACGTGTATATTTTTTTAATAGTAAAAATTTTTTTATTAGAAAAGATTTGTTAGAAGAAAAGATGACTTATTTTAAGATTTGGAGAAATTTTTCTATAAAATGTCACGATTACGGCTAAAATTATAGAACATTTACGATCATATCGCCATTATTATTTTAATAATAAATGTAAACAATTTTAGATGTCATATGATATGACAGATTCAGATTATTAGATTCAGAGACGCTTTGTTTCTTTCGTCTCGCCATTTGCTCTTCATTACAGGAAAAACTCTCTCTGTAAATGCTGACGTGGCAGGAATAGAAAGTAAAAATTAAATTACTTTATACAAATTTGATAAATTATCATCAGTCTTATTAAATACTAGCTGCCATTTACTTGCTGTAGATAATTCCGCAAAACCTTCAGAATTGTATATCTGATAATAAACTTTGTTTAATGACGCAATTTCTCCATAAAGATCATCCATATTTATATTCACCCCTATCGTGAATAAGAAGTGAAATTTTTGTTCACGTGAAATTTTAATTTCACTCGAATTGAAAAATAGTATCGTAAATCTCTCGTGAAAAATTATTCCCGCTATCAGTTCTTAGTGAATGTAAAAAAGGGAAGAAGATTAAAAAAATAAAAAATCATAGAACTTTTTGTTTACAAATATACACGGACATATTTATTTTATAGAAATCTTCAAAAATCAAAATTAAATATTCACTGTTGGAGCTTTAGTTTGGTTCCTCCGTTTGTTTATTGCATTCTAACTTTTATGTTGTAAAATAATTCGGCTACTTTATGGAAAGCCAACAAAACGAAAAAATGCCAACAAATTAGAGCTTCACAAATCTGCAGCCAATCGACCTGTTTTATGCAGTTTGTTGAGGAATACATCAGCTTGTGCCTCATTATGAGATCTTCTCATTAAAATAAACTTTTTAAGCTTTAATATTCGAATTTAAAGAAGAAATACATATAAATTCTGTTCTATTCCCCATCAAAAATAAAGTGAAAATATCAATGTGATAAGTGAAAAAATTCCGAGCGAAATATTTATTCACGATAAGGGGAATTTTTTTCAGTGAACATTTTTCACGTTGTTATTCTGGAGTGAATAAAATTTTTTCATGCGAGTTGTTCACGATTGCAAATACATGAAAAGTGAAAAAATTTCATGTGGAAAATTAGTCACGATAGGGGTGATTAAGTTTTTGCAGATTTAAATTTTCGATTATGCTAACAATATTATCAAATTCAACATTGCTCTTTAAATTTATATCGCTAATTGTAAATAACCAGTTTGTATTTTTAAAATCAAACCATTTGTTCAGGTACTCTAAGGCTTCTGCTTATTAAAGTTGTCCCTGTCCATGGTTTATTCATTTTATTATAAATCTTCAAAGCCGATAAATCGTATTCTTATTGCACTCAAAGAAAAAAAAACAAACAAGTGAAATAGCCAATCAGTGCTACCAGATTATCTTTTTCGAAAAATTGCCATGACATGGTCCTAAGAAAGAATCGCCACTATCAAAAAACGTCAAATAAAGTATTTTGGTGTACTTTATTGTTCCTATAAAGTGTAGAGTAAAATTAATAAAAAAAAAATACAATACTTTATTATAAAGTACGGGTGGCAAGCCTAGTCATATCGGTGAATCGGGCTTACAAATCTTTTTATACAAATTATGTATATATTTTGTATAAATTTCGAATCTCTTTGGGTAAAAAAATATTTTTTTGCTCGTTTTAACATTATAATTTGAATTGTTTTACAACAACAATTACTTTGCAATATACATGGGAGGATCAGGGTCTAATATTAAATAACTGCATGCCCCACAATATCGAAAGAAATTTTATTTCGTTAATTATAATTAATATAAAATCATTCATATTGTGGGAGAAGTAGTAAAACTGGAAACATTTTTAGAAATTCAAAAAATTCTCAGAAAAATTTAGCAGAATTACAATTTTAATAATGCAAATCCTGAATTTTTTCAATATTGCAGTTTTTTGTAATTTTCGCGGTCGAATTATCGATCTTTCATGAAAATTTTACAACATTTTCGCTATTTTTGTCCTGTTTTTTTTTTCATTCCTCACAATTTCTTAAGAAGGCTTCTAAAAAATAATAAAAAATTGTTCACGAATTTTCGTAACTTTATAATTTTTATGTTTCTTTTACCTGTAAAATATTTTGATATTCTTCAATTTATTCATTTCGACGTTTTGGGAAATATCATGGTGAAAAAAATCTTTAAAGCCAAAAATTCTTCAAATGAAAAATGGCTCAAATTAATAAACTAAAAATAAAAATATCCCCAAAATATTTCCATTAAAAAGAACAACAACATTTTTGGGGCAATTTTCATTTTTAATTTGAGCACATGGAGGCGAAAAGAAATATGTATTAATAATAATTATTATACATAAAGTTTAGACTTAAAGAAAATGCATCCTACTCCCATCTCTGATCAATATTTTTGCAAAATTTTTTTTTTTTATATTTACTATAGAATAGTTTGTTTTCTTTCGATAACCGTTACAAAAGCTTATGGGTATGGGTATGTGATTTGCTGAGAAATTTTTAAAAACAAATTTAGTATTATAAAAAAAAAAAATATTTTTATATTATTATTATTACGAATAAACGTAATTATTATTTGAACTTATATTGATTTACATATGGAAAGTAATATTATCAGGCTCAAGTTCAGTTTTATTGAATTAATGAAAATTCAAAATTACTAAGAGTTTTTTTGTGTTGGAAAATATTATTATTTATATCCAATCAGTTTTTAGCAGAACGTATCAGTACTGATTTCAAGGCCGCTACACCTCTCATCAGCGTTCAATTGTCCATCTTTACAAATTTCGTAAAGTGGATACTAATTGAGAAGAACATCAACTATTTAACCAGTTTTCAACAGAAATAGAATATGAGAATTAATTTTTAATTCAATTTTTATTCTACAATGAAACAATGCTGGTTAGTACGAAATTCCCTCATTACTGTTTGGAACTAATAATCAACACAAACTCATAGTCCGTTATCATCAAAGTATTCTACTTTGTATTTTAACGTTTTTGTTGTTTTTACTCTATATTAGGGAAATTCACATATTACTGTGACCCCTGTTATTAGGGTATTTATAGCTCGTGCCCAAGCGGAATTAATATTTTTATATTATTATTATTACGAATAAACGTAATTATTATTTGAACTTATATTGATTTACATATGGAAAGTAATATTATCAGGCTCAAGTTCAGTTTTATTGAATTAATGAAAATTCAAAATTACTAAGAGTTTTTTTAATAATAATAATAATATAAAAATATTAATTCCGCTTGGGCACGAGCTATAAATACCCTAATAACAGGGGTCACAGTAATATGTGAATTTCCCTAATATAGAGTAAAAACAACAAAAACGTTAAAATACAAAGTAGAATACTTTGATGATAACGGACTATGAGTTTGTGTTGATTATTAGTTCCAAACAGTAATGAGGGAATTTCGTACTAACCAGCATTGTTTCATTGTAGAATAAAAATTGAATTAAAAATTAATTCTCATATTCTATTTCTGTTGAAAACTGGTTAAATAGTTGATGTTCTTCTCAATTAGTATCCACTTTACGAAATTTGTAAAGATGGACAATTGAACGCTGATGAGAGGTGTAGCGGCCTTGAAATCAGTACTGATACGTTCTGCTAAAAACTGATTGGATATAAATAATAATATTTTCCAACACAAAAAAACTCTTAGTAATTTTGAATTTTCATTAATTCAATAAAACTGAACTTGAGCCTGATAATATTACTTTCCATATGTAAATCAATATAAGTTCAAATAATAATTACGTTTATTCGTAATAATAATAATATAAAAATATTAATTCCGCTTGGGCACGAGCTATAAATACCCTAATAACAGGGGTCACAGTAATATGTGAATTTCCCTAATATAGAGTAAAAACAACAAAAACGTTAAAATACAAAGTAGAATACTTTGATGATAACGGACTATGAGTTTGTGTTGATTATTAGTTCCAAACAGTAATGAGGGAATTTCGTACTAACCAGCATTGTTTCATTGTAGAATAAAAATTGAATTAAAAATTAATTCTCATATTCTATTTCTGTTGAAAACTGGTTAAATAGTTGATGTTCTTCTCAATTAGTATCCACTTTACGAAATTTGTAAAGATGGACAATTGAACGCTGATGAGAGGTGTAGCGGCCTTGAAATCAGTACTGATACGTTCTGCTAAAAACTGATTGGATATAAATAATAATATTTTCCAACACAAAAAAACTCTTAGTAATTTTGAATTTTCATTAATTCAATAAAACTGAACTTGAGCCTGATAATATTACTTTCCATATGTAAATCAATATAAGTTCAAATAATAATTACGTTTATTCGTAATAATAATAATATAAAAATATTAATTCCGCTTGGGCACGAGCTATAAATACCCTAATAACAGGGGTCACAGTAATATGTGAATTTCCCTAATATAGAGTAAAAACAACAAAAACGTTAAAATACAAAGTAGAATACTTTGATGATAACGGACTATGAGTTTGTGTTGATTATTAGTTCCAAACAGTAATGAGGGAATTTCGTACTAACCAGCATTGTTTCATTGTAGAATAAAAATTGAATTAAAAATTAATTCTCATATTCTATTTCTGTTGAAAACTGGTTAAATAGTTGATGTTCTTCTCAATTAGTATCCACTTTACGAAATTTGTAAAGATGGACAATTGAACGCTGATGAGAGGTGTAGCGGCCTTGAAATCAGTACTGATACGTTCTGCTAAAAACTGATTGGATATAAATAATAATATTTTCCAACACAAAAAAACTCTTAGTAATTTTGAATTTTCATTAATTCAATAAAACTGAACTTGAGCCTGATAATATTACTTTCCATATAAAAAAAAAATGTTAAAAATTGTAAACTTAACCATGGTTAGGTTAGGTTGCACAGGTTGTCAGCTTAGAAATAAAAAAATTTAAAGCAGCACTTTCCAAACCAGATATTTGAGTACATGCCTCAATAGATCAATCAATCAACATCATTAATTTCTCTAATGTACATTAGTGAGATGAGACATTGTATTAATTGTTTATGGAATATTTAAGTGATGAAGGCATAGTACTGGTCACTATAAAAAACGTTCCGACAGCGATTCCAAGCTAATGTACACAACATCGCCCTTCTTCGTCGGTTAGCAGACACATCGGCGAAGTAAAACAATTAATAAAATGAATGCTAATACAGCTTAGCAAAGTTAATGCGTCTACTTAACACCGGAGGCGCCTCAATACTGCTATAAAATCAACATAACGTGCAAAGCAGAGTTGTAAACGAGTTAAGCCTTCTAAATTTTGTACATCTATCTCCTCTACCATATCTCTCTCCCTGAGTTCTGTCACAATGCACTGCATACGTAGGGGTCATCCCCTGAGTGCTGGTCCTAATTAAAAAAAAATAATAATGGTGCCATGGTTTTGCATTTTGAATTTCCTTTGACTGCTTTAATGCACGCTTTCACTTAGAGCTTTTCGGCTTCATGAAAAATTACCAAAATAAAAACCAAACTGAAAAATTGCCCCACAATTTAGAAAAAATCCACTTTTCATTTCGCTTGGAATCGACCCTCATATTTATTCCAATGCTTATTTTTCATTTAAAATTAGATCTGTTTTTTTTAAAGCTCTGATTATAATTAAAATCTTTGTTTAACTGTAAACAAATTTAGAAAATTTTTATTGTTGTATCATGACTACAAATACAAAATTATATAGAGAAAGAACAACAAAACTTAATGGGTAAGAAGGTGGAGAGGGGCGCAGGGCGAAAAAACTAACTAATCTAAAATCAAAACAACTGTGAAAAATTTAAAACATATTCGAAATATGTGAAAACGTGCACAAATGAAATTAGTAAACAATATTTTTATGCCGGTGTAATTTGTAAAATATTTAAAAAATACATGCACATTCTAAACTTTCAAACACAATTGGGGTGTTCACACTGCAGTCATATCAATCATATTGTCATATACCCCGTTTATACGCACATCTTATTTGCAAATAAGAGTGGAAAGCGTTGCCGTATTACTTTTTTATTGTAACTTAAAATGTTGCGAAAACTATTTGCAAATAACAAGCTATTTGCAAATAAGATGTGTAATGCTACCAGTACCTCGTTTCTGTATTTCTCGCATCGTAAAATTTCTCACATGAAGTGTGAAACAAAAAATTCCTTCGTTTCTCGATTTATGAGAAAAAAGTGTTTCTGTATTTGCATGCGAAAACAGGCTGCGCTGATTTTGTTCTTACTAGAATGTTTCCAATACATAATTAAGTGTCAAATGTAAAAGAAACGTCAACGAGGGAAATTAATTATAACAAAAGCAAAACAATGAAAGGCTAAAAAATTTTAAATTACAAAACAATAATTGTTCTTTATAATTTTTTTATTTAAATAAAAACCCAAATGTATAGTGCAGTGCTAGTTTTCATTCAAACTAAAAAAATTATTTAAAAACATATTCTTGTGTTTATTTAAAATTTTTGCTACATACATAATATGTACATATTAAGTACATACATACATATGTACATTATCTGTTGATTTCTGTTCCACATTTATACATACATACGAATTAAAAAATATTTATGTTATACTAGATGACCCGGCAAAGGTTGTTTTGCCATACAAAATATTTCTAGTGCATATTTTGGGTGATATATAAAAAATAGCGAATGTGTTAAGTGTGTGACGATGACCGCCGATGAAAAAATACCAAACAATAATTTTGTTCTGTTTGAAATACGAACAAGGATGATTCTCCTGCATGAGGCGGACATAGAGCCATCTGTCATTCAACTACAAAAATAATTATGAGGCGGACATAACCCATCTGTTGGGTTAATAGTTTAGTAAATACAGAAATTGCCCCCTCCCTCCCCTCCTCGTGCCACTAGCTATTTAAAATTTACCTTAGAACCTATTCGCATACCTACCAAATATGCATAAAAAATTTCATTAAAATCGGTCCAGCCGTTTCGGAGGAGTTCGATAACAAACATCGTGACACGAGAATTTTATATATTAGAATATTTACTTTTCATATGTATATTTACTTATATTTATTTAAATTTTTATTTTCTCGCACTAATTTGAAATGTGAGTTATTTTGACACTTCTTGTGAGAAACTTTCCGCAAAATTTTGTTACAGAAACACTTTTTCTCACATACTTCCAATAATTGCTGGAAAATTATTACAATGACAGATCATTCTCGCAAAGTACATTTACAGAAACACTTGTGTGAGAAAAATCATATTTTGTTTCATTTTACACTGTTTTTGTTGCAATTCACTCGTTTCATGCGGATAATTTTACGATGCGAGAAATACAGAAACGAGCTACAGATGACTATATAGTTACTGCGTGTCAGTACAAAATATATAACAATATTTCTGAATGCTATTTGCGTATAAACAGTGAGTTAAGTTTTTGCAAATAGTTTTATTTGCAAATAAGAAATGCGTATAAACGGGTAATAATGTCTTTTTATTTTACAATAGTTTAAAAAAATTGTTGTTGTGCTTCAAGCAAAAAAGTCATATAAGACTTTTTAAGGTATGTTTATGGTTTGTCATAAAATAACAGTAGAAACCTTAGTCGAGCAGCTGAAATTCTTCAGTAGGGTCGGCGATAATATTTACAAGCCACAGCTACTTATAGCCAAAATGCAAACGTAAGAGCATTGGAGTGTTTTTAAATGTTTATGAGCTGGCACAATTAGGACATAGCCCACTTATTTATGACGGGGTGTTCACACTTGTCATATTTTGGTGTGTTATTATAATATGACTTATGACTGCAGTGTGAATACCCCAATTATTAGCAAATGGTCATTTGTTAAATACATATGTATAACAAAAATTTCACTTAAATATGAAAATATTCAAAAAAGTTTAAAACTATAAAAAGTTTGAGTAGTAAATATCATTTCGTTTATAATTTGCACAATTTTCATATGAGACCATAAATTATATATACGTATTCTGGATTCTTATAAATATGGAAATTGAATGAGCCATGTGTGTTTGTCTGTACGCGAAAATCTTAAGCCTCCAGGAGAGTTATTGACTTAAATATTGGATTAGTGTATCAGAATTTGGCCTAAGACGATCAGTGTTTTATTTTACAACTCTGCCATTGTACTTTTTGTTAATTTTTAGAGCAATTTCAACCTTAATCCGACCAAAAATGGAGTATAACTCGCATGGGCCGGTGATTCAAAGTCTATATTGAATTTACTCGATCGCGTACAAGATAGGGCGAAGAAGCCTATCGGTAACAGTAGGGTAGCCAAACTCAATTGAGTCACTGCAGCATCGACGCAATGTAGAGTGTATTTCACAACGGAATGTGTTCAAATGAAATCGGGGAACTTGTACCCAAAACCGGTAATTTTTCAGGTACAACACGATTTTCATTAAGAGCACATCCCTTTGTGATCGATATGCCAATGAAGCGCACTACACATTACGGAGAGAATTCTTACTCTAGCTAAACTGTTCGCATGTGGAATCAACTTCCCGCAGAAGTCTTTCCTGTCACCTTCAGTATGGTAGGGCTCAAACACTACTCCCTTTATCGTCTTTTCATAACCAATTTTCCTAGTCCCGACACAATGCTTTGCATACGTAGGAGTCATCCTCTGAGTGCGGGTCCTAATTAAAAAAAAATGTCCTGACCTGACCAGGGATTGAACCCAGGTTCTAATTAATAGTTTGCTTTGTGTTCAACGTGCTAACCACTTCAATCAACACCAACCTCTTGCAGTCCGGTCCTGATTTTCCAAAAAAAAAAAATTTTACCGAACTGCAAGCCAACCTTGAAGAAGTCATGCGATAATCAATACATATTTTAGAAAAGTGGGACAATTTGCCATGATTTCGGTAAAAAAAAAATCCTAAGATTTTATTAAAGTGTGAATGACTTTTACGTGGTTTAATAAATCTATCTTGCCATTTGTTTAAAGTACATACATACATACATACATATGTACATACATACATATGTACTTACTTTCTTGAAATAGAATGTAACCTGACCCTCTATTTCCTTTGTTTTTACTCAATAAATTGACAAGATTATTTTCTTTTTTTAAATTTCTTTCCTAAAACCTAAAATTGTACATAAGTATAATCAAAAAGATTTTCTCAAACGTTGCGAAAAGAAATCTTAAATTAATACATACTGCATACATCCAAACATATTCACTCATATATGATCAAAGAAAATAATCTTACTCACCACTAGTGGTGAGTATGTTAAATAATGTATGTACACAAGTGTCTTTTTTAAGATACAAACATAAAACTTAGTGATATGTTTGTATGCCTATGATAGAATGGAGATTTACATACATACCTACATATACTAAATAAATCATGTATTTTTTATGATTTATTCTTTCATTTATTCGTATAGTGGGTACAACTTTTTTACGTAGCATACATATATCTGTAACTGTATATATTATACTTATCTATCTGTGTGTGTATGTGCTTTTATTCTAAGACACAAATTTTTAATAAATAATAATAGTATGTAGTCGCACTCGGTACAAATAACTCAAATAAACTAAAAGTGATGATGATTATGATTAAGAATATCACACCCAAAGCAATTTATACGAGTAATAAAATGAAATAAAAAAAAAAAACAAATGAAAATGGTGATAATAAGTAAATGTATGTAAATGAATGGATGGATGGATAGGTGGATACATGCTGCCAACCATTTAGTCGATAAAGTGAACTATTTAAGTATAAAATAAATAAAATACATCAAAAAAGTATAAGACAAATACATACATACGTATGTATATAAAAATAAGTACATACATACATATATGTATGTATGTACATATGTATACTTTTATAAAAATTGTTGAAACTTTGAAAATTATCGCAATGACGATTTTATAGTTTAATATTGCACGATCGCAATTTTTTTTGTTCTTGCTTCCAAAGAAAATATGAAGATTCTGAACTTGTGTTCTGGAATAATGGTGGATACTTATTAATGATTTTTACATTAACTTTTTATTCGGAAAAATATACTTCTCTTCCTATAGTGTTTAAAGCCAGGTAAAAAATGTTGAGAAAATCCAATCGTTTTTAATATGTATTGATATTTTGTCGACGGTCCCATGCAGGTTTTGAACCAAGGACGTTATTTTCGACTATAAATTAACATATACACACATGCATACACATATACAACAACTTTGCAGTAGAGAAAGTAAATTTGTTTGGTAGAGAGGATTGCGGGAGTAGAATATCATTTTTTCATCTGGATGTTATTAATAATTAATTACAGAGATATCGATAATATATATTTACTGCTACTTTTGAAGGAGCGAAATTATAGTTCTTTAAAAATCACTTTCACTCATTTTCACTGGCTTTTACAGAAAGAATTAAGAAAGACTTTTTTTATTTTATGGATGATCTTTCTTATGAAATGCTTTGTTCCGGAATTGTTTTTAGGAAGGATAGTGTGGCTAGTGTTCGACTTTAACTTTCCGACATCGAAAGTGACATTAAAATCTACTAAAAGGACTTTATCCCAAATGATCGGCTGCCAAACGAATGTCTTCTGGCATGCTTAACACGAGCTTTTAGCAAACTAGCGAGCACTAATAGATGTAAATTTAATAACAAAACGTGCCGTTTGCACAATAGAGTGGATTCCAGGAATAAGTGCTGTAATTCCACTTGAGAAGATTCCTTTGTTGCAACGATATAATAGATGTAGTATCACACAATTTGTTTTGAAGTTTCAGTGACAGTTGGGGCTACTACTGTCGCAAATAGTCTTCTTCGGCGTCTTTTGCTCTCGGTCGAATAACGTAAAAATATTCTTTAAGGAACCGCCCTAAACGTGAGAGTTCTATTTGATTTTCGGTATAAAAAAAATAAAGTTACGTTTACATTTATTAAATATTTATCCAAAAAAAACGTAACCACTAGTTTTGCTTAGGAATAGTCTCAATTAACTTGATTTTTATATTACATACAAAATAAGATTAATTATTTTTACACTAAAAGTATTTTAATAGTTTTTAAAAAAATGCGAACCCATAATTAAAGAAATATTGGAATTAAAAATAATAAATTATTAGTTTCTTTCTTGGAGATCTGACGTACTAAGGCGTGTCTCTCGTTCACAGTTTTATAAAACCGATTCTTTTGAATTATTCTTTTAAAAAGATTCTGATTACTTTCTTCCTCGATATTTATACCGTCCTTTTCTGGTACACATTTGTGATTAAACATAACGATAACGCTTGATACTGGTCCTCCTTCGTTGTTTAGCACAATCGTCGGTTAGTAGAATCGTCGGTAAAGTAAAACAAATTATAAAATTATTTAACCCATAGCTTAAGAAACTTAATATGTCTACTTAATACCAGAGGCGCTGCAATACAGCATTATTTGAACTGTTCGCCATTTATCTTATCTACCTTATCCCTCTCCGTGGTTGTACCACAATGTATTGCATAAGTAGGGGCCATCGCCTCAGTGGTGGTCCTAAGAAACTGGAAAACTATTTTCGCGCTATATTATTTTCGGTAGCTACAGTAGTATGGATTGTAGGAAAGACTTAGTCTAGTAGCATGTCTGCTTATCGATCATTGGGCCGTCACTACTACGACGATCTTTAGGAAGTTCTTACGTGGTTCAGCATACGAACTCTTACGAACATTAAAATTGGCTCTGTCAACATAATTCCTGTTATAGATATCTGTCCTCTGTTCGGTTATTGAAGTGGAAATTGTGACTGCAGCAAACACGAACAAGATTTCAAATAACTCGCAGTCGAAAAACGGATTTCTCTACCTCCCAGCTAAATGATTTCCTATATCCATATACCGTACTTTATCCACTAATTTTTTATCCTCACAACTAGTTTTTATTATTTAAAAAAGTATAATTTACTTACACGCCAGCCAGTTGCGAAACAAAAAATTTAATAAAAGATTTCGTGCATTCATTTATTTATTTTTAACTTTTAACTTTCAATCAAAATCCAATTAACGCCTACAAAATATAAATTTGTATGAAAGACAAAAAAAAACAAAATGCATTGTTATTGCAATTATCAAAGTAAATTATTAATTACTTGATTTTATCAAATAATTAAAACAATGATATTTTTGTTTGCAATTTGTTTTTTTTTTTTTCATTCTCTCTCTCTTAATTTTGATTTATAAAACAAAACGGAAACACAATAGCGTGTGTGTGAAGCTTCTATGCGCAAAAAAAACTAATATTTAAATGATGAATTTGAGCAAAATAAATTATGAAATTGGATACAATGAAAATATTTTAATTGGCTGCACGGAGAGAAAAGTGCCATTAAGATAACAATATTTTTAAAATTTTTTATAGTTTGTTTTTACCGCCAGGTACATAATTTATCAGGTCACCTATAGAGTTTTTTTCTGCTTCCCATGAAATTGAAGCCTGATCAAGATAACGGCGATTTCTCAAAAGGAGGAAGTATTCTTGTTTTTCTTCTAACTTTGAAATACCCTTCTAAACGGCATTATTGATGTCTTCGACGACTTGCTTGAGTCTCCAAGACGCTAGAGTGATATTCAGGTCACACAACTATAAGACATGTTCGCCTTATTCAAGTGCAATTCCTTCATGTTATTTCTTTTTCTCCTCTCCACATCAATTCCGAAGCTATTATTATGTTAAAGGACATAAGAACCAAATCTTCACTGAATTTGTGAATGAAGGTAATTATTCTACACGATGGTATATTGTATATTTCACCCAGAGTCATCAGGATAATCCTAAGGAACGTCATTATGCGCTTGTCTACAGCCATACAATCAAAGATAATTAACTCCGACGTTTCTTCTTAGCTTTCGCACAATCGAGATTTTTTATCTTAGAATTTTCAAAAACAAACTGGTACCGTTTAACACAGGTAATTTTGGCTTATAGAGTTATCCCAAAGGTAAATAATGGAGTAGCACACATGTTTTCCGGAGTAGCATTAATTTTTCACGAAATAGCAAGAACGTTTCACTTAGTAGCATGAAAGTTTTATCTAAAATCATGAACGATCGATGGAGTAGCATGAATGTTTCATAGAGTAGCATAAACTTTTTACGTAGTAGCATGAATGTTTCACGGAGTAGCATGAACGTTTTACGGAGTAGCATTAATGTTTCACGTAGTATCATGAACGCTTCACGGATTAGCATGAACCTAGCATAAATGTTCCACAGAGTAGCATGAACGCTCTACGGTGTAGCATGCACTTTTTATGAATATTTGTGAACATTTCATAGAGTAGCATGAAGATTTCATTGAGTAGCATTAACGTTTCATAGAGTAGCATGAACGTTTCATAGAGTAACATTAGATAATTCTCCAAGATTCCGAAGAATCATTTAAGTATTTTAATTATTTCGCATGATGTGCACATACCACTCTCACTTTCCCATTTTTGGGCTAATACTTCAAAAACATATACAGAGAATTTTGTCTCTACATTTAACTGGATGATGTTAGATTGTTATCAAAATTTGTTTGCGTTTTCCTATGCTATTCCAATTACTACTCAGACCAGCCTCGTTGCTTCCTTTATTTATACCATCAACTAAAATGTTTTATCTCTCAATTAAATGAATCCTAAATTGCTTAATTAACTAAAACACAACAATAACAACAACAACAACGAGAAAATCAATGCATACTGTTATTATTCTTTGATTGTATGACAACAGCAAAAAATTGACAAACAGGCAGATGGACAGCCAGACTAACTGACTTAAAAACAAACTCATACGTTTGGAAAAATCAAACGTATAAAATGATTAGTTTCTAGTTTCTTTTTTTTAAAAACGCGAATTTCAAATAATTTATTTTCCAACAAATAATGTTTGCTGATGCTGATGATTGTGAATTTGACGGCGATTGAATTGAAAGCATAAGGAATTGAAATGCTTTTGTTGTGTTGAATAAATTTTTCATAAAGAAAATATTATTAAAAATGTTTAACCTGTGTGATTTGTTTGCGAAAAATTTTTATAAAAAAAATTTTTTTTTCTTAATTGTTGTTAGAAAAATGCAAATTGCTTGTTTTTCGAATTATTTTATCTGAAAAAAAAACAATGATTAGAAAGAAAATCTTAATGAGAAACAGGTATAATAAATAAACTTTTAATGTTTGCTGTGGAAACTAATTGACGGATTTTAGTTTTGTTTTAACAATTACAGACATCTGAACAATGCTATTTATGAAAACCTTTAGGAGATTATTGATGGTAATAAAAAAATTAAATATTTAATGATTATAACCGTGTTGAGGTATGTATCCTGCGGGAAAATTAGTGTCAATTGTTAAAATTTGACTTCTTTTTATTAGATGTGAAAATACGTTAATAAATCAGTGGAAGATAATTTCCCGTTTTTGTTTAAAATACATACATATATTTAAAAAGACAGTAAATGCTGACAAAATGTCAACAACATTATTTTGCTTAGAAAATATATACAACAGTTGTAGCTGACAAATTGTCAAAAATAATTTGTTGCAACATTGTGTTGTTAATAGTTTTTTAACATAATGTTTGTTGATATTTTGTCAGCTAGTTGTAGTCACAATATGTAACATAATATTTTGCATTTTGTACCCATAATATGGTTGCCTTAACCGTATTGTTATCCAATTTAAAATATCATGACAACCAAAATCATAATGTGGTTGCCTATCATAGAATGTGGATGCCATCACCATGATACAGGTGTCGTAAACATAAAATGGTTGGTGGAATCATTAAATATTTTATATTTGACTATAAGTGTGGTTATTTATTGTATGGTTATTATGACTAAAACAAATGTATTATGGCAGCGACAACCATATTTTGATTACTAAAACAATATTAGGCCACCGATAACTAAACTATGGCTGCCACCAACATTTATCGATATCGTGTCTAAAGTCTGTATGATTAGGGTGCAATGTAATAATAAATCCGCACAAAAACACAAATGTGAAAATAAGGCCAAGTTCCCATCCAAAATATTTCGCCCGTAAAAAGTACTGAAATCAAAATAAGGACCAAGTTCTTAATAGGTACAATTATATCTCGTTTTTAGGCAACCTATAAGCTTGGCAATATTTTTCCAAGAATTCTTTCACATATTAGAAAGGAAAAAAAATTTTGCCAAGCTTACAGGTTGCGTAGAAATGAGATGGAATTGTACCTATCAAGAACTTGGTCCTTATTTTGATCTCAGTACTTTTTACGGTCGAATTATTTTGGATAGGAACTTGGCCTTATTTTCACATATGTGTATTTGTGTGGATCTCACTTCTTTTTTCTAAGTTGTTTTTGTGTAAATATTTATATGCATTGCTTATCTGGGCCTAACTGTGTACCAAATTTCAGCTTTCTAGCTGTACTGGAAGGGGCCTATACAAAGAAGTGGCACCCAGGTCCCCCTGGGAGGAAAGTGCCCGTTTTCAGATTTTTCTGGTTAATTTCACACCAAGACCTACTTGTGTACCAAGTTTCAGCTGTCTAGTTCTACTGGAAGTGCCCAACAATATTGATGAGTGAGTCAGTGAGTGAATATGTACTAAAATATGGACTTTTCACACCTTAATATCTCCGAAAGCTTTTACGGTAGAACTTTCAAATTTATTCTGTGAAGTCACCTTTGTGGGGAGACCTTATGTTTCAAGTTTCATTCTATTATGATCAAGAGGAGCCAAGTTATGAGGGGGTTTCGTGTGGCCGAACTTGGCCTGGCGCACGGTAGTGCAATTAGGACTTAGGAAGTACAATTTTATACTCAATCTAGAACAGTTTTTATAAACTTCATATGTATATCGTACCTGCAATTAAAGCAAAATTTCATGATCATGAGATATAAAACCATCTTGAAAAAATGTGAATTTATCCATTGTAGGATGAGATAGCCTTTTATTCCTATCTGAATCTTAATCTGCAATACACTTAAGTAGCATTTTTAGGAACATGGCTATTTCTGCCAGCCATCATCTATCGGTGACTGAAAAACTGACTTGAAACTCTTTTGGATCATTTAGAATTAATTATATAGATCGCCCACAGAGAGACCTTTTATGTTGGAAATACATCAATGTGGTCGACAGAGGATGCATTTTAAGAAAAACATCTGATATTTATCATACGTTTGAATGACATAACACAGGGAATAGTCAAAAGCCAAAAACCAGCCATCTTTTATACAGAAATCAATTAAAAGAGAACTTCAGACTTTCCTATAAGTATATAATTCTTCTGAAACCAGTTGATCGTCTCAGTTTTGGAAATTTCATTTCATTAATTTTATTAAATATTTGATTTTGAAAAAATAGTGATTTTTGAAATTAATGAAGCATTTCATCATGATATTTTTAATCGGTCGGAAATTCATTTGCTAAGATTCTCAAATTAAAAGATTAAACAATATCTGTTTTTGCCTTCACATACAATCAAATCTGATCGATTATAATCGGTCTTTTTTTTCAATATGGAAAAAAGTTTGTAGCTCGCACAAGGTTAATTGACGTTGTTGTTTTTATTGTTTATTACCGATACCTCGCATACTTATTTTATTGCTTCCGTTTTAAAATAAATATTGGAAAGCCAGCCAACCGAAATGAAGAAAATGTGAGTGTCACTCTACAAAATATACATACATAAACGTACATGAACACACACACACAATGCGATCTTTAAATTAAGTTTTTCTTAAAATAAATTTATTTCATTGTATGAGTCTACATATGAATTTTTTTTTTTGCATTTTCCTTTAAATCAATTAAACATTTTTTTTTGTGCAAAAATTATTTTAATTGTGTAAAAGTAGCGCCGCCGCTTCATAAAATGGATAATTTACGTTTTAAACGTTTGTTTAAACATTTTTTTTTCTTTCTTTTATTTAATTTGTTGCTTTTTCTCGTATTTCTTTATTGTTTATTTGTTGTTATTAGATGATTTTTCTCTACTAAATATTCGTGCTTTTATCAAGGCTTTGTATTTGTACTAATTGATGTTAGATATATGCTCATACATATGTATGCACATATATACTTCTGATTGTATGTATTACGACTTGATAAATTTATGGTTTTGTGTTGTTGTTTTTGCCGCCAAAAAAAATACAAAACTAAATAAATTTGAATTCACTACGATAATGTTTCAATTATGTAAAAAAATTGAAATAAATCATCTTAAAACAGATGATTTGTGAATGAGATCACCTTCGATTATAATTGAGAAAATAAAATTTGTATTTAGAAATATTTTTTGAAGAAATAAAATAAAAACCAATTTGCAACGTCTTAATTTATATTTGAAAACTTTGTATGTCAATTAAATTCTTTATTTTTTGTGTAACTGATGACTTAGCGCGCAATTTGGTTTAATAAAAATGATCGATAATCATAGTCATCAGCAAAAGTATACTTTAAAAGGAGTTCTAAAGCTTAACAGCTGAGTTGTCATTTGCCTATATTTTATTACCGATTCCAGTAAAAATAAAATTTTCGACATTTGATCTTTCATTCATTTAAAGATAGTTTAAACTTAAAGCATACTTTTAATTGTAAAAAAAATTAATAATTTTCTAACAATTTTTGTAACTTTTCATTTTGGAAACTTATGTATCTCTTTTCGTAAGTTCTGACACAATGCAGAACACTGACACAATGAGCATGTATTTTTCCGAATTGTTTTAGTATCAACCTCTGTCGGAACAGTTTTTTAGTTATGACTTCATCACTTAAACAGTCCAACAACACTTAATATAATGGCACACTAATGTACAGATTTGTGTGGGTACCAAAATTACGGCTTAGCTCCCACAATGGTCTTAACACAGTGTAAATTTCTGTGTACCACCTCCTCCGAGCACCCTGAGGGCACACAAGTGTGACCTCAAAAGTCCTATCAAGTAACAACTTTTGTGCTTGGACCACCCACCATGTGTAAATACCTTGCTTATGTGTTTAAGCTATCTAATCTCTTTTTCCGATGTTTCGCAATAGCACATAGAGGCTCCCCATTAATAGACCGAAGTCCAACCAGCCACTAGCACTGGCTGAGCATCATTCATGTGCCAATACCTCTCACAGCTTTTCGTAGCAATCACACCAACCTCGTGTACTCCCAAAGGAGACCTCACCAATAACCAGTAGTGCTTTGCCTGCCAGGATATTCATCCTTAAGGAGACGAAGTATCCCAAACAGCATACCCAAGATGATATATCTCGCATCATAATTTATGTATGGTTAATGGTCACGCCTCGAAAGAGAAGCGCTAGAGATTAACTTTCTATCGACTTTGATATTGGGCAGAGAACCCAGGTGCCTTTCGACCTTCTGCCGGACTAACTTAGGTTATCGTACTTCCTTCACTATCTTATATGTACATAAGCTTTATGGGTAGTTGGCCAAATGTTATGCCTGGAAAAATATTACCCTTTTCCCCTTTAAACGAATCGTATTAAAAATCAGCAAAAACAAAATATCGAAAATAAATTTTAAGCTATTGCATATATTTTATCGCGGGCTTTAAGCGCGGCGACCTAATCCGTAACGAAAAAATCTAACACTTAGTTTGTTTCTTAAGTCTTTTGTTTTTTAAGTATTTAAATCGCCCAATGTATGTTAACCCCTAAAGTAGGCTATTGATTTCATTAACAATCAGCGTTGCCATTTTGGTGCTTTTCGGGTATTTTTTTGTGCTATTTTACTCAAGCAATACCCGAAATTTTATTAAATACTTGTTTTTGAAAAGCGGGTATTTATAGTGCTTTTAACAATTTTTCACAGTGCTTTTAAGGGCTTTTTAAATAATCAACATTTTTGGCATTAATGCATTTTTCTACTACATATTCTTTAAACCCACCTAATGCTTTTCTAGCCAACTGCGTACTATTTGCATCTATATTTTGATTAGTACTTGCAAACTGTTAAGAGTTTGAATTCTAGAATTTCTCAAGCATATTTTTTTTTACATAATTCGTGAAAAAATTTCATGATTAATTTCTTTAGCAACGATTTACATTTAATTTACATATCCGTATTGTTTGTTGTGTAAATATAAGCAAGAAACTGCCAGTTATTAAAAGTATTTTCTTCATTCATTTTATATGTGTTAAAGTTCATCATCTAACAATGGCTTTCCTTTAGATGAAAAAACGGGCTGTACGTATTATCGCCCAAGTGATAATCGCACGAACCAGCTAAATGTAGGAAAGCCCAAAATAGTTGGGTGATTCGTCATAGTGAAGAAACACCCAAAAAACAGTGCCCGAACGCCCAAAAAAGATGAAGGAAAATCCAAAAGTGTGAAATGAATAATCGCCCAAAGATTTTGGATGTTTGTTCATTATGTAAAATAATCCGAATTGAGAGTGAATAATCGCCCAAAAATTTTTTTTGGGTTTTTTAACTCTTTACAAAAATTGGGCAATTATTCATTATGAACAAATACCCAAATATCTGAAAATGTTGAATCGCCCAAAGTCAATTTATTTTAAAACAATTTTTGAGCGATCCTATATATTTGTTATTCGGTCGATTTTCACTTGGGCGATTATTCGTACAGTCGGGAAAACCAATATATAGAAAAGCTTGGGAGAATGATCTAACTTTTAAAAGGTGGCTTAGACCAGCAAAAGATGAACTAAAATCATATTGCATTTGTTGTAATTGTGAAATAAATGCACTAAAAAAGCGATTTACTCCGACTAAGTCGCACAAAAAACATGAAAAAGCAATAGATCCAAATACAATTTTTTCAGTACAGCCAAGGCTGTCTTTTGATCCACCAGACCCAAAACAAAATTAGGTTAGTGCTTTTGTACCCGAAATTTTTTGCATTTTTACCCTTTTTTACCCTATTTCCATGGGCTCACAGTGCCTTTGATGTTGCAAGAGATGGCATCACTGTTAACAATACTGTAGCCAGAATAACAACCGAGTTATTAAACAAAACGTAATAATATTATTGCATAAGTTGATGAAAAATGCTATGCAAAAGCTTTACCGCGGCAGTCCCCGAGTGCCACATGTCTTTTTTTTAATATATGAATTTGCGCGCTTAATGAACCTACACGCAAAGACAAAAATAAAACATGGTTGATGGAATCATAATCGCAAACTATCATTTCATGTTCAGATAAATGATTGAGTCTATTATATTTTGCAGCTTGCATCCAAGAAACATAATATATTTCTCATAAATCTCCCTCTGACAATCCCATTGTATGAACATAGCATGTTCTGCAAACGCTAAGAAATTTGAGCGCATTATAGTAATTATGAAAATGTTTTTTTCCTGGACTATGTAAATAATTTGACATTTTGTTTAGATAAAAGATAAATGCACACACAAGTACTTATTAAAATAAATTAAATCAAATTACATTTTGTTAAATATTTTTATTTGAAAATATTTATCGAATAAACTTTTCTGGACAAATTAAATTTAATAAAACTCAAAATAATTAACTTATTTATCGGCGTATTTATGTAAAATCCAATTGCCATCTTTTGCAGTTCTGTAGTATTTTTTTGTCATGCTGCAAAGAAATATACAATCGTATATTTAATTCACTCCATATATTAGTATGTACTCGTATATGTAGCTTAAAACACTGATGTTGATGATTTCAGATGCACTTTTTTGTTGTAAAATTAAATAACTTTCATTATATAATTATAATTTTAACAATAATTTTTTCACTTCACATCTGCTCGTCTTATTAAATTCTATGAACAACTGAAGTTACATACGATTGACGGCTATTTTGCGTCTTTTCAGAACACAAACAATGTATGGTCACAATAAACTTTTATAATTCCCATTTGCAAAAGATACTCTTGTAGCAGCGGAAATACTTTTTTTGATACATTCAATTTTTATGATACGAAACACAGAATTATTATTTTATTGTCGCATCAAATATTTTAATAATTGAATAATGTTTGATGCAACCATATTTGCTTAATAATTATTTGGTTGTGGCAGATATACTTATTGACATGAACATTTTGCAAGCATGTCTTTTCTCTGCGTGTAGAATCATCTGTATTGGAATTCAACACAATGCAGCAGTGCTTGTTAATGTGTTGCATACATATATTTACTTAATATTATCATCTTTTTTTTTTTTTTTTTTTGTTCAAACCCTTTTTTTGTTTAATGATGGAAGTGGCAAGGAATGGAAAATTTTGTTTAGAATATGAAATGAGAAATGGGGAAAAAATATGAAATAGTATGTAGAACTAAATTAGAGGAAAGCTAAAACTTTACAGGGCATTATTTTTTATACATCCCAATAATAAGTGTGTTCGAGTACGCAAAAGTTTTTACTATTTTTTACTGAACTTTACTGCATTTTACTAAATTGCGTTCGTTTACACAAAATAAAATAAATGAGAACACAAATGGAGAGCGTAAAGTGACAGTTCTTAATTGAGAGCTTGCAAATTTTTACTGCAAAAATTTTTCGCAGTAAAGTTTAGTAAAACAAGAAAACATATGATTCAAAAGGTAAACAAACAAAAAGTGTGCAATTTGTGACTAAAATATTTATTAAACTAAAATTTTAAGTAAAAATAAAAGTAAATTAACATTAAATTGATCTTGTTTGTGAAACAATTACCTACATGCCTTTCAATGGAAAATAAAAGTTATTTTAGTTTTGTGGAGTTGTTATATTAATTCTTTGGAGTTGAGAATTTCTAAAGTACTTGGGTACTTAGTACTGCACTTCTTTTTACGATAGTCAGTTGCAAAACAAATATTCATGTACTTTGAATAAATTTAACCACACAAATAAGCAAAACCAAATAAAATAAAAAAAGAAGAAATGGGAAAGATTATATAAATTAAATTCATTATATTTTATTAAAATATTTGTGTTATAAAAAGTATTTAATCGAGTACCGATGATTAAATTGTTCAAATATTCAATAATATAAAAATTTTTCAACACTACATTTATTTTCCATCAGCTGTTGCCTAAATCTTACGAATTTTTACAATTTTTCCGTTCGCGTACATTTTTGGGCAAACACTTTTTTGGAGAGTAAATTCTGCTGTTTACTCATTTATTACTCATTTACTGCATTTTACTGTAAAAGTAAACAAACGGACCTAATATGTATGTACACAAAAAAATTTATATACATACCAATGATGTTATATGTAGGGATAAATCCCTACTCGTAGGGTTTTTCTTCCAAAAAAATGACCGTTGGTAAAAAAATGACAGATGTGTTGAAATCATTAAAATGTAGGGACTTTTCAATAATATGGCAAAAATATGATAATTTGGCAACCTTCTTCAATTTGGTCTTGATAAGAAATACAGCAAATATTACCCCTCAAAACAAAAATATTCAGAGAAATGGGGTTCTTAAACCTTGAAATTACATTGGAAAAAAAAAGGAAATAAAAATGAATTTTTATTTAAAAATATTTCGAAAATTATAAAAGTGGACGCTAATTCTCTTCTACAAGAGTGGTGACCCTTTGAATTTATTTTTTCAGAGCAAGAAATAGGTGATTTGTTAAATATGGACATCGAAAAGTTTTGGAGTACAGTTACCAAAATGAAAAATTTTAATAAGAATTTCATTTTCCCCCTTTTGTCGAAATTAGCTACCTTTGCTTTATCACTGCCACATGCCAATACAGACAGGGAAAGAATTTTTTCCATCATCACTGATGTTCGCACTAAGAAAAGAAATAAGCTAAGTCATAAAATTTTAACTTCAATTTGCATTGTCCGCTCATTTTAACAAGACGAGTGTAAAAATTGTTATACCTTCCAATGTACCGAAACTCATTTAAAAAAAAAATGGTATCCTTACGACATGTCAGGAAATCTCCAGTCAAAACTAACACGGGCAAACATCTTTTTTTTTAGTATCCTAGCAAATTTCAAAAGTGCAAAATACATATTTTTTATATTTCGCTTTTTTGACCAATGAAATAATTGTGATTTTAAATTAATTTATGTATGTATATCACTTGTTTTTATTATTTTCAATTTTTGTTTATTTAGTTTTTAATTTATAAAAAAAGACTATTTCCATTGGTTGATATATTATAATTTAAAAGTTGTAGGGATTTTTGTAAAGACAATTTTTGGAGCGCGTAGGGAAAAATAGGGATTTTTTAAGTGATGCGTAAAGACTTCTCAAAAAAGTGTATAACATCACTGATACATACATACATATAGCTTGGTGAAGGGTACATAAGATTTCGTACAGACTTATTGATTTTAGTATTAAATATAAAAATTTCTCTTGCCTTTGTTTCTAACACTTTACGATTTTAATAAACTTTCTCTTTTTCATTTGACAGAAATAAATTGCACTCTGCCTGCTATTGATGATTTTCCCCGGGATTTATTCACAGAGGCACAAAGACAATCGGGTGCTGTTGTACTTCATGTTATTGCCAGTTTATATTTATTTGTAGCCTTAGCTGTAGTATGTGATGAATACTTTGTGCCCGCGGTGGAAAAAATATGTGCAGGTAAGTTTGGACTAAATGAAGGCCTATTTGTAAATCCAAAAATAATACGAAATTATTTTAAAAATAAAAAAAACAGCTTTAAATATGTCTAACGATGTAGCGGGTGCTACATTTATGGCGGCAGCGACATCGGCACCAGAACTTTTTGTAAATGTGATAGGCACCTTTATTACAGAGGGTGATATTGGTGTGGGCACTATAGTGGGCTCGGCGGTATTTAATATTTTAGCTGTGGCGGCTTGCTGTGGCATCGGAGCAGGAATGGTTGGTTATTTAAGACCAAACAACTTTCATTTATTTATTTATTTATGTACATCTTTGTGAATTTCCTTAACAGACTATACCACTCGATTGGTGGCCTTTGACCCGCGACAGCATAGCTTATGGTTTTACTGTGGCCGTTTTAATTTGTGTCATGCATGATGAACGTGTTGAATGGTATGAAGCCTTAATTTTGGTATCTTTATATGCTGTCTATTTGGCTGTCATGTATTTCGATAAAACATTTCAAAAGTGTGCCAAAGGTAAGTGATTTGTAGTTCCCCACATATTCTTGTAGTCCAATTGGTATTATTCATCTTATGTTATATGTATAGGTGGTGTTAAACAAGCTCGTTCACGCAGCCGCTCTTCAAATTGTAGCATACATACCAAGAACAGTAATGAAAAAGAACCAGGTTTATAATGTTTTTGTTGAAATATTTCTGGTTTATTGAACATTTTTAAATAACTACTGTTTAAACTAAAACTTCTGTCAAAACTGTCCATTTAACTTGTTTTGTTTTCATGTTTATTTTTTTTTTCAACTTAAGTTTTCTGCAAGTTTATTATTCTCTTTAATTAAAGCATCATATTATGTTTGTTTAAGAATAATTAAAGTTGCCAATCACTCTGTGTAAATATAAGGAAATGTTAAAGTTCATTGACCTAAAGATCGCCACACTTTTCAATATTTTAGTGTCGGTAACTTAGATTTGATATCAAAAAAGGGTGGTAAAAAAATCAACTTTATTTATTTTTAAACACATTTTTTTCCTAACTTTCAAGCCACTGTGCGAAATATATAAACTAATATTTCTATTTTATAACATATTTCTCTTAATAATTTCGAAATTAAAGCGAAATAAGGACAAAAAAGGATCACGACGGTTTAGTGCTGCCACATAATACGTCACGGCACGTCGTCGGCAATTCGAGTACGATTCTAAGTTGTTTTTCATTATTCTCTCCGTTTTTATATCTCATTCTCTTAAAACTATTTCATAAATAGACAAACATTATTGAAAAATTGTCTTCGGTCATCGTTTTTAAAAGGAGCCTGATTACGAGGAAAAGCTGCTCGAATTTTACGAAGTGATACAGTAAAATTTTCACCATTTTAATAGTAAATTTTCACAATTATAATTCTTTGTTCAAGAGTGTAACGTTCCATGGTTAAAATTTCCCAACTGTTTACTAAATAAATGTCAAAGGATGACAGCTCAATTCTTGTCATTCCATCATTTGACAGCCAATTTAATTCCTAACCTAAAATTTGCCGACCCTGTATATTGGAATCTTAAACGTTTTAATAAAAAAAAAAACAGAGAATTTTGAAAAGCGACAGCAAAATAAAATAAATCTGATCCAAATGATATTTCTATTGACAAGAAACTTGTATGAAAGTATCGGAGAGGCCGTTTGCTATTAAACTACACTAAGTTTTAATTTTGCTAAGAACAACTACTAAGAAAATTATTTATTTTCCATAAATTATAAAACGTGGCATTTATTCGAGCAAATACTCAGGAATTTATGCTAAAAATATTTTAACTTAACTTTCTTTGCACTTTAAAGTAATTTTCGTTTAAATCTTTAAATTTTTCTGTCGAAATAAAATCTTTTACTTAACATTTGTTTATTTAATCAGCTGTTAATTAACAATTAAACTGCCGTTAATCTGCAAATCAATTGCTTAAGCTTCAGTTCGACTGCTAACTTTCAGTTATACCGCTAATCTTCAATTAAATTGCTAACTTTCTGTTAAACTGCTAACCTTCGTTAAACTGCTAACTTTCAGACAAACCGCTAACCACCAGTTTAACTGCTTATCTTGAGGTTAAACTGCTAACTAACTATCAAACTTAATACTTTCAATTGTAAATATTCATTGCAAACATTTGAAAAATAATCATGATCGTATTTTTCCCTATGCTCACATATCGTCATATGATTTCAAAAAGGCCAAAGATGAAAAAAAAAAAAAAAAAATATTGCACCGTATCAAAATACATAATCTTGCAAAATTTAACACTTCTACAATTAAATATATTAATATTAATTCTTTAATCAAAACACTAACTGCCTGGTCCACGATGTCGAACGACTTTTTATTTTGTAAAAATTACATTTGAAACAAAAACTTTTACTTTTTTTGTTTGTTTCGTGGGCCAGGTAGTTAATTAAAACTGAAAAAAAATTGGCTAATTTGATGTTTTGATGTTGGGGCTTTTATGAATTCATATGACGATAGATATGTATATAATTATGCTTTAATTAAACCATATTAAAAATTAATTTCTACGCTTTAAACTTTCCCAGATCTCGTGGAGAATCGTATATGCCATAATATATCCACCATTCAATTAAATGGTGGTGTCAATAATGAACCGCCGAAAATACCACCATCTGCTTCGCCGCCCATAGCAACAACATGTCTAACGAGCACAATTACCACAACATCTACAATCTCAGCCGCCACAAACAATTCTGGCTGTATTGTAAAATCGCCCCTTACTAATCAGGACAATTCCGATGTTGAAGCCAATACGTTACAAGCAACAGCAACAGATACGGCAGCAATTGCTGATGCAGCTCCTGCCCAACCTCAAGAACAAGAGGGCTATAAACTGCTTACGTATCCCTGGGGTAAAAGTTGTTTTGCCCAATTTACCTGGATTATAATCTGGCCCATACATTTATTGTTCCGCATTGCCATACCAGATTGTAAGAAAGCGAAAAATAACAAAATTTTCCCACTAACATTTGTAATGTGTATCGTATGGATTGGATCGCTGTCTTATGTAGTCGCCTGGATGATAACCATAATTGGTGAGTAGGAGAGAAATTTATGAAAACTTTCAAAAGTCACAAGACATTAAGAGTGTGTCCACATAAAAAAAAAATACATGAACAACATAAACAAACACTTGTGGTGATTTTAAAACCCTAATCGTCGCTATAAGATCAAAGATAAATATCATATACTTCTGATCTCATGGTTAAACTGCAATCAGACTCGATCAGCAGGTGCCTAAAAAAAGACCAGGACGGAACATGCCAGCATTTTGTGATTGTTGACTGGTCTACCGGACCACATTAATTCGGTTAGCTTAGGAAGGATGGTGTGACCCACACTTCCACTCCGAAACCCTAATGGTTATTTTAATTACAAAATATGGAGGAACTATTACCTTTAACTCCACCATTTAATTCACATTATTAAGCCTTTGATATCCTCAAGTTTACACTTGATATTTTGATATTTTGAATGCCCTCTAGGAACATCTCATCCGCCATCTAAATCTGCTGAAGTTTTACATCGTTGGACAATGACAGAGGATATGCTCAATAGTTTCTGCCTTCTCGGGAGTATCATTTTCAACACATAGTGCAGCAACTGAGAAGCTACAGCTCAACGCCTTTATTGCGTGTTCTAAAACCTTCCTCTTCTTCTCCAGTAGTAGTTCAGATCTTTTTTAAGCAAATTTTGGCCATAAGACCTCGAGACTATCACTCCTCTGTACTCCTTCAGGTATGATTAGTCCTATTGATCTCTAAAAAAAATTACTGATAATCTCGTAGTAGTGACTGATTGGTTATTTCACCGATCTGTCCTTAACTTTCTCATCTAGTGCTGAATCTATTCCAAAGAATTCATGGAAGAGGCTCTCCAAACCATGTATTCTGGGCAGAACCCCTTAAAAATGTTGATATTTTGCTGCTTGCAGGAGGGCAATGAGACCCCACAGGAGGTGTCGATGTCTGAATACAACAGTGACGCACCTCCTCTATTTGATAACAACTCAGCGATATTGTTGCCTATGCTGGTCCAATGTCTCTGTACCCGAACAAGGTTAAACTAGATTGAATCTCGGTTAAATACCTATTAAGGATCTAATTGCAGCTTTACTGTCCATGAAAATTCTGATATTCCTATTAAATATCCTGAGATAACGAAGCCAATTTGCGACATCCACCTGAATAACAAACAATGATTTGGTGGGGCCTGGGTTCAAACCCTGGCCAGAGCAAGTCAATCAACATCATTAATTTCTCTAATTTACATTAGTGTGGCATTGTATTAATTGTTGTCGGACTATTTAAGTGATGAAGGCATAGCACTGGTCACTAAAACCTGATCCGACAGCGATTGATGCTGTTCCAAGCTAATGTACACAACATCGCCCTCCTTCGTCGGTTAGCAGAAACATCGGCGAAGTAAAACAAATAATAAAATGCCTGCTAATACAGCTTAACAAAGGAGGCGCCTCAACACTGCTATAAAAACTAACATAACGCGCAAAACAGAGTTGTAAAAGAGTTAAGCCTTCTAAATTTTCCACATCTATCTTCTCTACCCTATCCCTAATTTCCGAAACAATGCACTGCATATGTAGGGGTCTACCCCTGAGTGCTGGTTCTAATTAAAAAAAAGAACACTACACTAGAATTGTCTGGTAGCCTAAAGGAGATTCAGACTTCCTGATTCTCGAAAAAAATACCTCCTCCAACCTTTCCATTCCCAAGGAGATGAGATGTCCTCTAAAGCATACCCATTCAAAAGCATACATCTCATGTCACATCGTAAGATGAGTCCAATGTAGGAGCAAGACTTCAGTAGACAGTCATCCGTTGAGCTTACCGGCAACCGTGGTACCGGTGTATGGTTAAGGTGAGTTCAATGTAGAAGCAACACTTCTCCAACTCTCGGTAGACAGTCAACCGTGGAACCGGTGTATGGTTACTAGTCGAACCTAGAAAGGGAACCCCTAGGCATGCAGCCTAATTCTAATTATTCCCCGGGAATAAAATCCCCCTATTCTAAACAGTCGGGGAAGGGAATAACAAGGGAGAGAGAATTTCGATTATTCGAAGTTAGCTGTTTTTTGTTTTGATTAGAAATTTTGTAATTTATTTTTGTAAAAGTTAAAAGTTCAAGTTGTCTTTTATTCAATTGAACAAAATTTAAAATAACTTTTTCACAAAATTAAAAATGTTTAGTGTTGCATTTTTAATGGTAGCTGAAGCAGAAGAGCAGCAGAACAACAATGAGGAGCACACAAATCTCCTCTGCAAGTACGTCACTAGGAGAGACGTGTGTTGACAATTCTGCTTGTGATCTTTTTCTTTTTTTCGCTTGTTGAGTTGTAATTTTGTCAGTTGCGTGCACACACTTTTCAACAACATCATCTGTCACTGGGAACACCTGCAATGGTGGTGGAACATTTCCATCAGGTTCATTTAAAGATGTGGCAATAGAGGAATGCAATCCGAACGTTTTGGCCACACCTTTGACAGACTTCTTCATACCAATTAGGTCGTATATTGCCTCTTCAATTTGCGAAAGTTTTTGCTCTATATTGGGGCCTCCACCAGTTGCTTTTGCCTCTTTAAGGTTCTGGGACGTCTTGTGCCGCACGTACTTTTTCTGATCACTCCATACCTAAGAAAATTATTTTCACGTTCAACATTATGTCTATTGTTATTATACATACCTTCTTCCAATCGGCAATACTTTTTGATGGTGGCCCTGCTGAATTCAATTCCGCCTCTAAATTGCGCCATACATGGTTCAGCTCCTCCTTGCTTCCTTGGAACATACCACGTGCAATATCAGGGTAAGCTTGCATTGTATTCAAAAGAATATCTAGTTGTTTCTTATTTGTTGTTTTTGACCTTAAAGTAAGAATAACATCATAAAAACATTATAAACATTTTGAAATTTTAAATACATTTTTTCGCAGCTCTCCCTTTCAGATTTTTGGCGGATTTATTCCCAAAACTAGTATCTAATAATATTTTCCCTTTTATTGACATTCATAATAACTACTTTTTTCCCTGGGAGGAGTTTCCCGTTTTCGAAGTTTGCTTTGAATAAGGGAAAAGGGAGAATGGAGAAAATTCCCGGGGAGATTTTATTTAGAATAGGGGAACAGGTAATAGGAAAAAAATTACCGGAATTGTTATTTAGAATTTTGGCTGATTAACTTTCTACCGACTTTGCTCTTCGGTAGAGACCTTAGGATCCGTTTTCACCTTCTACCGTCCTTCCTTGTATATGTTCGCCCTTATAATTTATTATTTCAGTGATTGGATAGTAACAAATAAGTCTTATGGGTGATTGGACAATGAAGGTAATGTCGGCAAAAAATCCATTTAACCGTTTTGCCCAGAAATCACAGCATCAAAGTGTGGATGCTCCCGGGTAGATATTTAATAAATATTCTTTTTTTTATTCTTTTCAGGTGACACTTTAAAAATTCCCGACTCCGTTATGGGTATTACTTTTTTGGCTGCTGGCACCAGTGTACCCGAGGCAGTATCCAGTGTTATAGTGGCCAAAAGAGGTACATTTTCTTTATAAAAGTTTTTCTTTACTAATTATCTACTCCATTTGCTTTTCTCTTCAAAAGGTCACGGTTCAATGGGAATTTGCAATTCAATCGGTTCAAATACATTTGATATACTTTTATGCTTGGGTGTACCATGGCTCATCAAAGCTGTCTTTTTCCCTATCCAACCGGGACAGAACTATGTTGGCATTAATTCAGCCGGTCTTGAATATTCCGCCATAACCCTACTTTCTACACTGTTTCTATTATATATGACATTTTCATGTAACAAATTTAAGCTGGATAAAAAAGTCGGTACAGCATGTCTGGTAATGTATTTGGTATTTTTGATATTTGCCTCATTAATCGAATTGAATGTATTCTTCCGGGTAAATCTGCCCACCTGTGGTAGATCATGAATAAAGTAGCAAATAAAATTTAAGGCAAAGAATATAAAAATTGTTAAAACATTTGTAATTTCTATGTTTTATTTTATGAAAATTTTTTTTTTATTTTTAATAAGTAAGAATAAATTTGTCAAAAACAGTTTTAATTTAATAAATGATAAAGCAACACTAATGATAATAAACTAATAAATACAGTGACGTTTAAAGTCATTTGAGAGAAAAATCTTGTTAGAAATTTCAAATTTATATTGAAAAGCAAATTATAAACCATGAACAAGCAAAACAAATTTAAATCGATTATTTCCTTAAGTGTATTTTCTAGTATTATTTTTAAAGTTTCATTTAATGTTTCTTTCTTATGTTGTCGCAATATAAACTCATTTTCCTATATTTTACACACACTACTAAGCAAAAGTCTTTTAAAAATTTCGAATAATATATTTATGTATGTATGTATGATGTATGTATATACTTTGTTTAAATTTTCTCTTTTGTGCAAAATTTTAAAATTAACGAAATCCAAATTTTCAATGCATCTTAAAACGAAAAGTTAATTTCTTTAATTTGTCATTTTAATGATGTAAAAAAAAAAAATAAAATAAATATGTAAGTTTAAAAGAAAATAAAATCTGTCATAAACAATTTAATTTATTATAATTAAAATATAATAAAAAACTACAAATTTAAATAAAATGTAAAAAAAATATTTAGAAATGTTTGTAAGAATGTATGTATGTATTGTTGTTTTATAGAAATTTGTTAATAATCTCATTTTCTTACAATTACTAACAGCAGGTCTTACCAGGCGGGCCAAATGTGGACAGCCATGAAGCCAAGATTTCAATCTATTGTATGGTGAAAATTTCATTAAAATAAGTAAAGCGGTTTCCGAATTATACATAAGAATTCCAACATTATTATGTATAAAAAGGCCTTTGGAAATTTGTCGATAACTCAAAAGCTATTAAGGTTACAATGCAATGCATACCCCTCTCGTAGGTTATATACTTTGGAAGATATAGAGATTTTTAGAATAAATCGCATATTTTTTATAGCAAAAATTCATAAAATATTCGATTAAAAAATGGATTCTTATAGATGGGGCATGAACGTCTGTCGGTACGTAAAATCGGGTTTTCACATTCAGCTGAAGAGTTGAACACTTGTATGTATGCATGTGTCATACCATAAATATCGTTTGGTGGTTACTGGTATGCCTCATGGAACATTTTTATAAAAAAATTAGTTATAAATTAATTCTGTATAATTAAGTAGCGCTATTTTTGAATCTAATCATTTTTTTATAAATTTAATATATGTTGAAGAGATATCGAGCCTTAACATCGGTTCATATCCAAAATTTTAGAGTTCTCTAATCATTGTTTTGTTTCACATCTCATATCGTCCCCTCAATATAACAATAGCGTATAATACGCTATTATATTTAGCACATAGGCTATTGTTATATTGAGGGGACGATATTATGTGTTGTGAACTTTTATACGCAAGCAATTTTTAATAATGCAGGTTTGCACATAACGTCAAATTGTTTTAATTTACATAAATTTAATTCGCGACATCTATATGTCAAATACCTTCGCTATAATAAATACTTTTATGAGTTAGCCTGTTTCCACGTAATAAATTGCGAGCAACGTTGTTATTAACTTATGTATTTTTTATATATTACCACAGAATATATAAATTACGGCAAAAACTAGTCAAATTAAATGTTTAAATCGGAAATTATATGCAAAATGCAAGTAAAAAATTATGGAGAATCTGTTAAATGAAATTAAATCGGATGAATCCTCGAAAATGGATGCGCAGTAAATTGAAAGTCGGTGTAAAAATAAGCAAGTAGGTAAAAATTTTTGTAGCTGAAACTGTTTTCAATTTGTGTGCATATTTTCATTTTACTTGCAGATAATCTGGAAAAGCAATTTAGTCAGCTGCGGGAGAACCTATAAATCAAAAGTCAATCGCTGGAGTGCGGAATGGTAGCTCGGAAGAGTATATACAGCCTCTGAAAGAATTGGATAAGTTCTATGAAAATCGCATGGAAGTAGCGGAAATTTTAATAAAACACAAACTAATTAAAAATAGGTATTTATTTCATGTAATTAATTTTAAAAATAACTAAAATGTGCAAAAAATGCAAAAATAAATTTTACGAAAAAAATTCATAAAATAATTGATTAATTAAATCAAAATCAATTATCAGAATAAAATATACATTAAAAACAAAGTGGAGAATTTTTTATGTACAATGAATAAGGGTATTTGATGCTTTGGCTGAGTGGTAAGAGATTACGATTACGAACATGAAAACACTTGGTTTGATTCCCAGTGATGACTAAACATTTAAATAAATTAATTAATTCATGTGTACAATGTGCTTAGCACAAGTCCACATGCCATTTATAACTACTCGTCATACTGCTAAACAATTACAACACAGTGATGTAGCCGAGTGGCTGACGAGCAGATTACGAGCACTGGGGACCTTGATTCAAATCCTAGCACAGAACAAATGTAAGTAAAATTCCACAAGTACAATACACAACTAAATTAAGTCCACAAATTCCACAAAAATGTCTTCACTAATTAAGTCTCATCGTTGTAGCCTAGCTTAGCCAGCAATCATCAGGAATATGTCCCACTCATAGCAGCGACGCCGTTTAACCATGTATTTCCTGCCGGTGTTATCGAAGACACCGACCACCGATATCTTGCTGTTGTTGTTACCTTGTTTTCTTTGCACAGCAGCTGTTTTTCGTTATTCGGATATTTTTGGATAAAATTGGCATTTATTGGTCTCGTCATGATCCTAATCGATGGAGACGGTGGTCTACGGGCCTGAGGTACCATTTTTTCTCGATTTAACCCCCACAAGCTGAATTTTCAACCCCCAAATAGCTCTGCAATATGGAAATACATACCAATGGTGGAGTGAATGGCATCGCAACTACAAAAAGCTCTCCAATTCACATCAAATTTCCTAAGCAGTCCAAACACACCCTTTTATTCACATATTATGTATGTGTAAATTTCAATTTATTTAATGTATTTTAATTTCTTTCAATACCAAATAAATAAATAACACAAGCAACAGTATATTTTTATGTATTTAAATTTTATATTTGAAAAGGGTAAGTAAATATTAAACAATACATTATTAGCACCACATATAAAGTATTTACTAATCAATATCATGTCCATTTACCATATAAACACATTACTACATCTTCACTACCGAAAAAATTGTCGACTTAAATTAAATTATCCTTATTAAAGCGACATCATTCACTCCACCATTGGTATGTATTTCCATATTGCAGAGCTATTTGGGGGTTGAAAATTCAGCTTGTGGGGGTTAAATCGAGAAAAAATGGTACCTCAGGCCCGTAGACCACCGTCTCCATCGATTAGGATCATGACGAGACCAATAAATGCCAATTTTATCCAAAAATATCCGAATAACGAAAAACAGCTGCTGTGCAAAGAAAACAAGGTAACAACAACAGCAAGATATCGGTGGTCGGTGTCTTCGATAACACCGGCAGGAAATACATGGTTCAACGGCGTCGCTGCTATGAGTGGGACATATTCCTAATGATTGCTGGCTAAGCTAGTGAAGACATTTTTGTGGAATTTGTGGACTTAATTAGTTGTGTATTGTACTTGTGGAATTTTACTTACATTTGTTCTGTGCTAGGATTTGAATCAAGGTCCCCAGTGCTCGTAATCTGCTCGTCAGCCACTCGGCTACATCACTGTGTTGTAATGGCATGTGGACTTGTGCTAAGCACATTGTACACATGAATTAATTAATTAATTTAAATGTTTAGTCATCACTGGGAATCAAACCAAGTGTTTTCATGTTCGTAATCGTAATCTCTTACCACTCAGCCAAAGCATCAAATACCCTTATTCATTGTACATAAAAAATTCTCCACTTTGTTTTTAATGTATATTTTATTCTGATAATTGATTTTGATTTAATTAATCAATCATTTTATGAATTTTTTTCCGTAAAATTTATTTTTGCATTTTTTGCACATTTTAGTTATTTTTAAAACTAATTACATGAAATAAATACCTATTTTTAATTAGTTTGTGTTTTATTAAAATTTCCGCTACTTCCATGCGATTTTCATAGAACTTATCCAATTCTTTCAGAGGCTGTATATACTCTTCCGAGCTACCATTCCGCACTCAGCGATTGACTTTTGATTTATAGGTTCTCCCGCAGCTGACTAAATTGCTTTTCCAGATTATCTGCAAGTAAAATGAAAATATGCACACAAATTGAAAACAGTTTCAGCTACAAAAATTTTTACCTACTTGTTTATTTTTACACCGGCTTTCAATTTAGTTCTCATCCATTTTCGAGGATTCATCCCATTTAACAGATTCTCCTTAATTTTTTACTCTCATTTTGTATATAATTTTCGATTTAAACATTTAATTTGACTAGTTTTTGCCGTAATTTATATATTCTGTGGTAATATATAAAAAATACAAAAGTTAATAACAATGTTGCTCGCAATTTATTACGTGGAAACAGGCTAACTCATAAAAGTATTTATTATAGTGAAAGTATTTGACATATAGATGTCGCGAAGTAACTTCGTGTTAATTGAATTTCTATTTGACGTTATTTGCAAACATGAGTTGTTAAAAATTGTTTGCGTATAAAAGTTCACAACACATAATATGAGATGTGAAACAAAACAATGATTAGAGAACTCTAAAATTTTGGATATGACCAATGTTATGGCTCGATATCTCTACAATATTCAATATATCAAAAAATGGGTTAGATTCAAAAATATCGCTACTTAATTATACAGAATTAATTTATAACAATTTTTTTTTTATAAAAATGTTTCATGTGGCATACCAGTAACCACCAGACGACATTTATAGTATGACACATACATATGTATGTATATATACATCCAAGCTCAGTGTTCGGCTGGATGTAAAAAACCGATTTCATGTACCGACAGACGGTCATGTATCATTCAAATTCCACATGAATTTTTGTCGGAAAATTATTTAGACTGATTAAATTGGACGTTAAAAAATTTCTAGATGCTGTCATATCTCAGCTCTAATTCATGGATATTTTAATAAAATTTGTAGAGTTATTAAATAAAATAAAGGAGAATAATCTTATTAACCATCTTTTAAGGTCCAAATTAAATTTTACAGTTTTATAGAATTCTACTTATAATATTTCAACATATAAAAAACAGTATTTAGTTTGTATTTTATACATATAAATAAAAATTATATCTTAAAAATAACTTTGAAGAAAGTATTTTAAATAAAAAAATTGGTTTATTATTTTAAATAGCAACTTAAAACAAGTGATATACAAATAGGACCGAACTTCTGTTTAGGAGATATATGTGTATACTTGGAAAAACATAAGGATATATACAGACATATTAAGAAAACTTTAAATCGCTAATCTGTAAACTACGCAATTTAAGAAAGCCAATTATATCATAAATATTGTAATAGAATCAGCTTAAATAAACTTTAAAATTGGTTTCTTTTCTTGTAAATTATTGCGGATTTTCTAAGCCCTGTTGAAACTGTAAAGGTTTCTGTTGTTTCTTTATTTCATCTTGCATTTCTATAGCCATAAGCTTGTATTTTTCAGCTTCTTTTTCATTTTTCTCTGTACCGTCGCCACGTGCATACATTTGGCTTAGATTGGCACAAGCATACATGTTACGTAGTTCACAGGCTTTGTAGGCAAATTCAAATGCCTTTTTCATATCTTTTAGCACAACGTAGTCGGAGTCTTTAGCTGTTGTTGGGGCAGGTAGATTACTTTCTTCGGGTTTTTTTTGGACGCCAGTAATATGCATGCCCGACAAGTAAAAACAAGCGGTAGAATTATTCATGTTGCAACTCTTAGTGAGAAATTCCAGACCCTGACAAATAAAACAAAGAAGTGTAATTATTGAAATGCTATTAAAATTTTTGTACGTACATACATACATATGTATATATGTACGTGCATAAATACATACATATACTGAATTTCGAACTAAAAACAGTGTTTTAATTGAAAATAATTAAATACGGCTTAATAAATATATTTAATTTAATTATTTACTATAAATGCTTACTTTTGCAAACATTGGAAACAACAATTATCTCGATAAAAACAAGCGTCGAACTGGTTAAGGGAGTGAAGTCGTGGGAAAATTAAAAAAAGCTATGAAACTACATACATACAGAGTTTTTGTAAGAATGAAACTGTTGCAAAGTAAAGTGAAAACATCTTTGTACTGCTAGTTGGAATACAAACAATGAGTTGTTACAGATCTTGATCTGATATGTAAGTAGAGGCCAACATAGAGATTAATGAAACAATTTTTATTTACCAGCCAACCGAATAGCGTCAAAATTATATGAATTCTCAACATTCACTCTTTCTTTCTTGGCCCTTCTCTGCCTAATCTTACCCTGCCTCATTACTTCTCATCATACATGTAACACAATGGGATCACATCAGTACCCAAGAGGGGTAGAGTCTCATTTCATTTCACAGTAACCTGCTGACGTAACCTAACAGAACGTTAACGTACTACCAGAAGAAAATGTTCGTCGATGAACGCATTCTTCAATTTGACATACATAATTAAGATATTATTTAAATCTTTCGACTTTTTTTCATTTGATTACGTACAATATGAAATATTTGATTATACATACATACATACTTACTTTCACAACATCCCGATCAATTTCCTTTGGCATTGAACGAGACACCAACAATAGACCAGAATGAAGGCATGCATCGGAATCATCTAAATTACAACCCTTTTCATAATAACTGTAAGCAGCTCTTGGATCGCCCTTGGTGCCGCTCTTGCCCTTCCCCAAGAAACTATAGTTACCAAATTTGAAGCAAGATTTTGCGTAACCATAATCGTCACATGTCGACTTGTACACCTTTGCTGCTTTTTCGAAATCTTTTTTTATACTTTCCAAATAATCGCCGAGCAAGTGGCAAACTATAACGAGATATGAACAGTAAGAAGAAAATTAAAACCCGTAATTGAAAAACAAATCTTTGGTTAGTTCTATCCAGAAAACGGCTTTAGGTTAGAATTTATTTTTTTTTGTGAGCGATATTCCGGTTTTTAACACTACCTTCTGGTTTCTTTTCCGAGAAACAACCAAACCGATATTCCACACCTAATTTTTCTATATATTCTTTTACATCTGATTCTTTTTTTAAATCATAAGCCATTGCTTTTTGTGAATAATTCAATAAATTTATGTAAAATACGAATGTTTTTTTGCCGATATGTCACTTTTTTTTTTGCTTGAAGTTACAACTAAACAGCTGGTTGACCGGTGGCAATTGTGAATGATGGAATACAAAACAGACATGCCAGATGGTTGAGTTTGACAAATACACAAAGCAGTTTGTCAGTTAAAGTTTTCGCAACGTTTAAAGTATGGTAGCATTATTTTTAGAAAACATTCCCAAGTATCACCGTGTGGCAGCCGTGAACAGATCATCAAACCATCAAACACTACAGATATATTGTATTGAAATAAAGTTTAAATATTCTCTACTCCTGTTGCGACTTTTTTGGCTTGTGAATATATGTACATATGTATATGAGGGCATATAATATTTTTTTCATTTATCTTTATTCAAGCAGTTTCTTTTCCAACTCTTAGTACATTTATTATATAAGAGAACACTACAAACTTCTTGGTTAATATTTATAAATAATTTTACTTATACTTATATGTATGTATGTATGTATATATGCATTTATTTAAATTTAACTTTGTAATATTTTTTTCCATTTTTAAAATGGTCACTTACGCAAATTATTGTTATTGTTTGTGAGAGTAGCACTAGCAGAAATTCACTTCAAGGGATAATTTCCTAAATTTTTGTTGGGTGACGAATATAAGGAACAAACAAAAAACTTTTAACTTTACTAAATTTTCATAGAGATCTTGGTCGACTACAGTGACTAGTTTTAAGAGACAACCTGGATGTATTATATCATATTTATTTAAAAATTTCTGTTACTACTCTGCTTTAGTTGAAATTCCGGGACACTTATCTCTTCCCAAAAAACTTATATGATTTCTTTAATTATTTATTTAAAACGAGTTCTTTCAGCTTTTTGTGTTTTTCTTTTTTTATTTTTAAATAGTTTGTATTCAGTTATTTGTTTTAAATTAAATTAAAATTAATTAAGCTTTAATTTTTTAAGTAAATATGTGTGTTTTTCATTTTTTGTTTTCATTTCAATATTGTTGTTTGTTTGTTTTTTTTAATCCTTAGATTACATTAATAAAACGGATCTTAATAATAAATTTGGAGAATAAATACAGTTACTCTTTCCTTCATTTAAATTAAACGTTTTTTGTATGCTGCAATCATTCTACAGATGTATTTGTTTCGATACTTTTGTTGTTTAGAAATAGTTTTTGGTTTTTATTATTGTTACTATTGTTTATTGAAAAAAACCTCTTATTTCTTAACCATCTTCATGAGCATGTCTGTGGACAAGGATTTGGGGCGTTCAATGGGTAGACCCAAGGCACGGTCCCAGATTAGGGAAGCCAATACACCAAGAGCACGGGAAACACCGAACAAAACAGTGTAATAGTTCATTTCCTTCATGCCGTAGTATTGCAATAAGACACCGGAATGAGCATCTACATTGGGCCAGGGGTTCTTCACCTTGCCGGTTTCGGTAAGGATTGGTGGGACGACCTTGTAGATCTTGGATACTAATTGGAAAAGTTCATCGTCAGGCAAATGCTTGAGAGCGAACTCACGTTGGCAGGTGTAGCGAGGATCGGTCTTACGGAGTACAGCGTGACCATAGCCGGGCACAACTTGGCCAGACTTAAGGGTCTTCCAGATATAGTCCTTAAGTTGTTCTTCTGAGGGATTATTGCCGGCTTCCTTTTGCAATTTGCGCAACCAAACCAAGACTTCTTGGTTAGCCAAACCGTGCAATGGACCAGCCAAACCGTTCATGCCAGCAGCGAACGAAAGGTAGGGATCACTCAAGGCTGATCCAACCAAATGCACAGTGTGAGCAGATACATTGCCACCTTCGTGGTCACTGTGGATGGTCAAGTAGAGACGCATCAATTCTGTGAACTGAGGATTGTCATAGCCCAACATCTTGACAAAATTTGCAGACCAATCCAAACTAGAGTCAATGGATTTAGAGCCTTTACCGTTGCGGTATGTGTTGCAGTAAATAGTGGCAGCTACCACGGGCAATTTGGCAATTAAATCCATGCTGTCCTCATAAACATATTCCCAGTACTTGGTCTTGTGGACACCCTGAAATCAAGAAGCAAAAAATTAAAAACAAATTCATAATATAACAAGTTAAATTTTCTAATTTACGTCTGAGTAGGCCTTGGCGAATTTACTGTCGTGATTCAAGGCAGTGACGGCAGCTGAAAACTGGGACATGGGATGCAAAGTGGTGGGGAAATTGTTCAACATGGTGACAACATGTTGTGGCAAAGCAGCACGATTGGCCCATTCTTTCGACAATTGCTTGACTTGAGACTTGCTAGGCACTTCACCGGTCATCAACAGCCAGAAAAGACCCTCGGGTAAAGGTTCAGCACCACCATCGGCAGCTGGCAATACCTTTTGGCATTCAGGAATGGAAAGGCCACGGAAACGAATACCTTCATCAGCATCTAAGACAGAGGTTTCAGTTACCAAAGCTTTAATACCACGCATACCACCATACATCTGTAAGGACATAAAAATTATACAATTTAATTTAAAAATTTTTATGCACAAAAATTCTCATTATATATAAGGTTTTCCAATAGGGATGATATGATTTTGAAGTGACGTTTCGGCCATTTGTAATATGTCATGATCTGTCAATTGTTTTTCATTGTATTCAGTAGTGTTTACAATTTTATCATGGAGAGATAGATATACGCAAGAACAACGTTTACAAATTATTCAGTTTTATTATGAAAATAATCGTTCTCCAATTTCAAATTTTCGTGCGCTTTTGCTGTTTATGGTCGTAATAATCGTCCAAGTGTGCTCGTTATTCGTCGAATTGTTGAAAATTTTGAGTTTACATTTTCTTTACATAATTTTCAAGTAACAATAAGAAAAAGAACCGCTAGAAGTAATGCAAATATTGCTGCCGTTCAGGCAAGTGTTGCTGAAGACCGCAATTTATCGATTCCAAGACGTTCTCAACAATTGGGACTATCTCAAACCACAACCTGAGGGTATAGATCGATGCTAAGCAACTTTTTATGGCCAAAAGTGGAAGGAGATGATCTTGACAACATTTGGTTCCAACAAGACGGGGCTACGTACCATACAGCAAATGCTGCAATTGAATTATTGCGAGAAAAGTTTGGAGATTCGATTATTTCAAGAAATTGTGATATTGAATAGCCTCCACCAATTAGTTGTGATTTAACACCATTATACTATTTATTGTGAGGTTATTTGAAGTCATTGGTCTTTCAAAATAAACCAGACTCTCTTCAAGCTTTACAAGTTAATATTGAACGAGGGATTCATTACATACGACTTGATTTAGTGGAAAAAGTGCTCGAGAATTGGGTTCATCGAATTCGTTCCTGCAGAAGAAGTCGTGGATGCCATTTGAATGACGTTTTATTTAGAACTTAATTGTATCGATTGCACTTCACATTAAATAAAAAACTGAATTTCCTTAACAATACGAGTGTTTTTTTTAAGAACTCATATCACTCTTATTGGAAAACCTTTTATAAACACGCATAAAAAATAATTTCTATTTAAAACAAATAACCTGTTTTATAATCCAAAATAAAACGGATAAATTAAACATGTCAGATGGACAGTTTAATTATATTTCCATAATTATTTCCTAATTCTCTTAACTTTTAGGTATTATTTTAATAAATATTGTTAAGTTAATAACCTTTATTAAAAACAATTTAATATGGCCCTTTAGCAGTCATTCAAACTAATAGATTTAGCAGCACTGGAGACTTTTATAACAGTTAATAAGAATACATGCATCTATAATTCCATACATACATACATACATACAACCAAAAACATCTGTTGCACAGTTTGTCAAATAAGTAGGAAAAAGTGTAACAAATTCACTTATTCGTATGGGAGATTTTGAACAAATTTTTTCTACAACTTGTATGTTAAATTCTGAATTTATTAAACTTGTAGTGTGAACACAGAATCAGCTGTTTATGGTTTTAATCGTAAATTCATGATTTAACAGTCAGTATGAAAACAATAGCGTGTTTCAATCTATACAAGGCATGTGTCAGCTACGGGAAGAAAATTTGCTTTTTTGTAGCAATTCGCCGATAAGTATTGGTGAGCATATTCATTACCAGGTACATACAGATGTATATGCACGACTACAACAATTCAACAACAAACAACAGGCATTTTGTTTGTGAAAACGGCGAATTCATCTCCTACGCTGTCAAAATTCTCCATGCATAAAAAATTACATAAAAATGGCGCCGGCAAATATGTACTAAATTTGAAAGACACAAATTCGCCTTGGGTGAGCCTTGATATAGCGCCAGATAGCAAATTAAAGCAAAGTTTAAAAATAGAAGTATTATTATCTGACATTTATTCGGTAATTACAAACATTTAAGGATTTTCCATTGAAATAGCAAAATGACGATATTTTCTAATAAAATGACATAATAGAAAAATCAATATGCACGTAAATTTTGTTTTGTTTTTGTGGCTTTTGTTTAAGCAGTAGGCACGTACATACATACATACATACATATGTATGTATGTATATAACGTGTAACTAAAATTGCATGTTTTTCTATTGCATTTTCCTTAAGTATAATTGCGCTAAATGAACAAAAAAAAAGTGAATGTTATCTAATCACTATTATGAGGAAAAGTTATTTAGAACATGAAAAACAAATGCATTTTATATTTAGAATGCATAAAAAAAGAGAGGAAGAGTAGCAGTCAGTAGCACAAAAAGTAGAGAACAAATTCGCAATAAAAATTTTCTTTTCGATACTTCTACATTTTTTTGTATATATGTATGTATGTATGTAAGTATGTACGTACATATTTATTATTAAAGATTTTTTGTTTTTAAACAACGATTATTTAATCGTTTGGCAGTTGGCCATAAAAAATTTGTTTCTTTTTTGCTTTATAGCGGCCATATGAAGGAGATTTTGAAAAGAAAAGTTTTTATAAAAAGTAAATAAAACAAATATTGTTCTCTTAATCAAGATGTAACAAAAATATTTTGAATTACTGTAATAAAATAGCAACGTTACTTTTTAAAATTAAAAACAAGCAAAGGGAAACAACAAAATTGAGAAGGACTAACTAACGGTTTAATAAAAATTACTCTTTCGATTACATGTTTTTAAAACAGTGTTGTCGAAAAAGAAAAACTAGGTAGTAGCACTGGTCAGTGTTGTCAGATGTGGCGATTTTAAAACCCGTTTGGCGTTCTAATTTTCGATTTAGCGACATGGCGGCTTTTTGGTGATTTATAAAATATTTGGCGATTTTTGATGAGCCATGAATTTGTTTTAATAATCGTTCAAAACCATTAAAAAAATAGTATTATTTTTATTCTGGTATTTTTATGTATTAAATTTGAGGTAATCATGGCTGACTTCCAAAACGTTCGTATACAAAGTTTGTATACAGTATTGCTACTGTATTTAAATCACATACATATGCAAAGTTCCGAAACAATGCAACAACTATAAAACCGATGCCTTGTTTGCTTTCTTACTGCGTTAAAAATACTTGGCGGCGGCGTTTTGAAATGGTATACATTGTATAATTACTGTACTGCGGCGTTATGAAATGTGATGCTTTGTTCAAACACAAAACAATTGACGTTTTGGAAGTCAGCCCATATGTTTGCCAACAAATTGATGGCGCGCAAAAAGTTGAGGTAAAATTAAGTATTCGAAAGCATAACAAACAACTTTTTATTAACAAAAAAAAATAACTTTTTATTATAAACTAGAAAATTATTTCATTCGTATATTTAATAGAAAAGCAATAAACAATAAAAATACGAACGAACGAGTTTTAACAGATGAAGAAGGATATTTATCGGAAAACGTGGCCACCATATTTATAATAACTTTGTTTAATATGGAAATATTTTAAAACTGCCAAAACCATATGTATGTATGCTAATTATTAAGGTATACAAAATGTTCTTAAAATATTAAAAAAAAAAATTATTCAGAAAATAAGTAGTACATATTTTGGGCAGTTATGTCGAAGTGCATCGAACATTTATTTTTTGTATGAAAATAATTTTAAAATTCCAAAAATGCTGGGCATTTATGTTAAATTTGAAGGTAGAAAAAGTACACTAAAAAAATGAATTTCTATGGGTTTTGAAGAAATAGTGACAAAAATTATCCATTTTGTGCAGTTAAATCAAAAGTGTGCTTAAATAAAAGTTACTGTAATTCTAATTAAACAATTTACGTAAAAATATCGAAAGCTATCATACAACTAAATGAAATTGTTGTTTATTTTTTAAATTTTATGAAGTATTTTTATTTACATTCGGTTGTATACATACATATGTATGTATAAGAATCCGATTGATGTTCGGCTCCGTGGAGCCAAAACGGTCGGGCACTGTTTTATACATACAAACTTACCATATCAATGGTTGTTTCACCCATTTTGTGGGCACCATATTGTTTCCTAAAGCTTTTCACACGTTCTTGCTCTGCAGGAATTTTTGAGGCCAACACATCACGTAAACTGGCATCACCTGAGAGGAAACGTACATATTGGGCCAAAAAAGCATTCAATTTCTGTAAGAGAATAAAAATAATAGAAAGTATGTATTAAAAAAAATATAATTAACAACATTAATATAACGTACAAATATATAAATATGGAATGCAATATATAATCAACAATAAATAGTAGATTAATCATGAGACTTTTACAGACGGTATAGGTATATTTTTTTCATTTCTTTTCAACATTGATTAGGTAATATTTTGTTTAGTTTTTGTGTTTTTTTTTTTTTTCTTAAGAAATTTAATTTATTTATTTATACATTTCTGCACTCTAGAACAACAGTATCGATCAGACATGTTTAGTAAAAAAAATAATTTTATTTTAATATAGTATGTACGTAATAGGAAGCTTGTAATTTACCAGTCACGCTATATCAATGTTAAATTGACAATGCAATTAATTATCATTTTCACTAAGTTCTATATACATACGAATATCTCTAAACTAAAGTTTAGATTAAGCGAGAAATTGTAGTAAGACAGAGAAAGAGTGTGAGAGAGAGATAGGGAGAACAAAAGCCATAGAATGCATTAAACAAATGTCATTCATTAAATATACTCGTACCAATTATTACATATTAAAAACACAAGTTTTCAATCTTTTATAAGCTCGGTTCACCTTAAAAGTTATGAAAAAATAATTTAAAAAAAAAGTCTAATCAAAGGAATTGTAGCGTTCGTAGTGAATATATCAATTAGAACATGAAACAGGGCGGTAGTGGAAAGAGAGGTTATTAACCTAGATTTGTTAACGCAAAGTTTAGTCTATGAAGTATATGCCTGGAAAAAAAAACGCAATTTCAATTAATGACGAAGTGAAAGAATACCACTTTCAACTAGATTTAATTATAAGAAACTGTTTTTGCTTATTATCTGTCAGGAATTTCTTTAGAACTAACAAATACTAGTTCCTTTAATAATTTTGAACTTTGAATTAAATTAAACCGGCAGCAGTTGATGTTGAAATAAAAAAATATTATAAAGAAAAGCTTTAATTAAAACGGAATTTTTTTAGAACTAAAATTTAAAAATGGCAATAACATTGCAAAAAAATTTCGTCTGACACATCGTATGCAAAACCTTGTTTAAATTTAATACAACTAAAATCTAATAATTTAAAAATAAAATAGAAAAATCGTCTTCTATATCGAAAACGAATGAATAAAAGTGTTTAAAAACGTAAATTGAAAAATAATAATATCAGTGCGGAAATACTACCTGCAGAGATTTTCGACGAGACTTATTTAACAAGGTGGCAACAGGAAGAGAACACGGTGGCAACAGGAAGAAAACAAGGTGGCAGCACCACGAAAAATAAAGTCAAAATGTCAAAAACATATTTTTGAAAATTACGACCACTTATGTACATATATGAACAAAAACTACTTTAGATTAATTGATTCATTTCATATTTGTGAAGCAAAAAGTTATTACTTGGCTTAGCGCTGCCACCTGGTTTTAACACAATTCAAACCTCCAATTTTTCTTGTATACAAGAACATTTTATTTATGTACATATTACGATACTAATAAACATACTAATACACTAATACAATTATTATTAAAATTAATATTTGCATGCAACAAAGTTTCATATTGTAAATGACGCATAAAAGGTTACATATAAGTACGGTGACCATCCGTCCTTTTTTAAAAGGGACAGTCCTCTTTTTTGACACAACGTCCTTTAAAATTTAAACAAAATAAATTTTCCTTTTTTTAATTGAATTGTCCTTTTTTGGCCTTTCTTTTTGATGGCTAATGTTCTTCTTTAGTTTCCAAAATTAAAATTTTTATTTTCTCAAAATACCGAAATTTTAAACTCAATACAATATAAATTTATAACCACCCAAGACAGGAATTGCCTGGCAACACTGAAAATAATATTTTCAAACTAAAAGTTATTACTTTAGAATCACTTACACTAACAAGGTGCAATTTTCAAATGGGTTGTGCAGAATTTAAATTGTTTTTTTCAAATAACATTTATATAATAAAAAAGTTACATTCTGCAGAAATATATCAATAATAGAAAATCCTTAAACTATTGTTTTTAGTTATTTTTATTTATTGAATTTTGTTATTTTTGTATTATTGGCTAAATTTAATTTCTTTGTTAATTTTGATTAATCAATTTTTTGTTTTAGTCACTAATATTACATTTTTTGAATTATATTTTTATTTTATTGATATAAAATATATGTATGTAATTAAGTTAATATCAATTTTTATTTAATTTTGAGTGTCCTTTTTTTTTGTCGAAAAATATGGTCACCGTAGTAGATATAAGAGACTTAAACTTAAAAAACATTTTTTAATACTTAATCGACGCCTCGTTTCTAAGAAAGAAAAAAAAAAACACAAATCAAATTGTCACACCACAAACAGCTGAACAAATATAATTCGCAAAATGAATAGAAAATTATAAAATGTTTACAAAAGAATTAATCTAAACTAATACAAACGGAGGAACAATTAAGTAAGTTTTAATTATTAAAAGGCCAAAATCTTAAAATGGTTTTTCAACATAAGTAAAATATTTGGATCATCAGCCGGCATAGCATGTTTCTGTTACGTAAAAATTAGATATTTACGATGCCAACGTCAACAACGGATAAGAGACATAGGAAAATCTACCTGAAAAATCTCTTTTTATCAGATCAAATATATCATGCTGACATATGTTTTAATTTTTCGTAGGCCCAAAGTGACCCACTTAATTTAAAAAAACACCTATTTAAACGCCGTGTGAATTGAGCTGTCATCCTTTGAGATTTATTAAGTAAAACTTTAGGAAATTTTAACCATAGAACGCTATCCTCTTGAACATAGACTTTTAATTGTGAGAAATCTACGAGCATGAGAAATTTCCCGGTCGCGTAATTTCTCAATTTACCGCCTCGTTCTTGTGATTTAACCCTGCTGGATTATTTTCTATGTGTTCATTTGAAAGACCGGGCTTACGTGATCAAACCACAAAGAACTGACAAGAGATGAAATTCGTCGCTGCATTGACGAGATAAGTGGAAAATCTGGTTAAAAAATTTTGTGAAAAGAGCGGACGTCTGCCGAGGTGGACATTTGTCCGACATCATATTCCATTATTAATGCTCATATCTCTACTTTACATTGGTATCAATAAAACTGAATTTATAAAACAAGTGAGTTTTTAAGCCAATTAGCTTCATAACCTCAAATTTGCCCACTCTATATAAAGCGAAAAGAATGTCAATCGTTTTTAGATTTTCACCCCCGTATTCATAGACAATTACTAAAATTACTGTTGGTTTAATGTACGAATCGTATACTTTAAGTTTATCAGTCGTTTATGAATCAGGCTCTTAAAGTTGTTTTCCGTTATTATTTAATTTAACCTTTAAATTTCTTTTTTTGTATTCATTTTTATTTCTTGTGTGTTAAATGAATATGATTGAAGTCATCTATTATTACATGAAAAAAAAACAATTGCATTTTTATTAATTAAATCTAAAGTGTAACAAACCGTTTTGTAATGCCAAATAGTGTTGATGTTTTAATTGATACTTTTTGTTTTTTGCATAAATTTACATACATATATTATTTATTTATACAAAACCATCGATTAGTTAGCGTACACGAGCCGTAAATTAAAACCACTTACGGATCCTTAATTTAATCTAGCGTTAAGATCAAACGATTTCGGTTTTTTCTTTTTGTAACAATTGAATGAAAAGTGACAGCACACTGAATACATATATGTACATGATTTTAATTATTGCAGACGACAAACGGTCTGCTAACTTTTCTACGTTGACGTTTTAATTGAATTGATGATCTTTTCATAAGTGAGAAAGAACAAAACAATGAGATGTAATTGTATATACCATTTAAATTGTACACCAACCAATATTTCTAACGAGCATTTTTTTTATTTGCATATCATTCTTCCATCACACTTGCAAAAACCGCATAATATTCATTTCATTTTTTTTTTTTTTTTTGCATTTTCAACCTAAACAAACGTTACAACTAGTTGTAATTTAAAGCTTTGCTTTAAAAATTTGCGTCATTTTTTGATTTTTATTCTGATTGAAATGAAAAATTACGTTGTCTGAACAAATTTCGTTTTGTTAAGATTTATTAGATCGTATGTACGAATAAAATGTTTCCGGAAAATATTTTAAGTGTTAATTTATAAAGATTTATGGCAAAAATTCCAAAATTAACAAAGAAAATTATTATTGGTCTGGATTTAAATAAACCTAAAATTAAATAAGATATTTCTTATGTATTATAAAATAAAATATCCGCTTTGCTGATCCTATAGTTTAAAGCACATTATTTAATTTATGCTGTCAAGCGAAATTTTTAGAAAAACTTGCTTTTGAACACGTGATTAATTGATTCAATTACGGAATTAATTGCAATTAGTTTTAAATTTTGATTTAGTGTATTGAAATAAAAACCAAACTTAAAATAATTTTGTTCTGTAAAGGAAGAACTAGAACGAATATTTTAGAGTGGGTTTTTAGGTGGCCAATCAGAGATCTTTAATCTGGTTTAACTATTTTTAAGATGACAATTAACTACTTTTACTTGAAAGTTGAAGCGACCAACGTTGGTGGGTTAAACTTACTGAAATATGGTAGCACAATATCATGTTTAAAAAAAAACAGCTGTCAAAATATTATAAACAATAAAGAATATAAGAACATAAATAAATGATTTTTTCAAATTTTTTGTATGGTTTTTTTAATCTTCACAATGCACTCAACTTTCCTTTCAGTAGATATAAAACTTATTAAAATTCAAAAGGGCGGAATTTCTTCTTCTTCATAAGAAAAAAATTGATATTTGAACTATAGTGATGCCATTTTCTAGTATTTAGTATGGCAATTTACCGCGGTTTAAGCTTTTACTTAAAAACGGCAAACACAATTAGTACTCAATTAAATTTATATTTAAATTAACTAATTATATGTGTTGTAGGAATTATTAGGAACTAATTATAGTTTGCCACTACGCTTAAGCTCTTTCCTAAAAACTCACTCTTAGAGGAATATGAAAATGTTAATCACGCTGTTCTCAAGTTACGATTAAAATTAAAGCAAACATTTTTTTTAGAAAAATATGTATAATAAGAAATATTTTGTAAGCATACATAATAGGCCTTATCACGAGTGTCGTAGTCGTAGTCGAACTTTAACAACGACTCCCATGTAAAACATATAGCGAACGTTGCCACATTTTACAGATTTCGTCACGACTACGACACTCGTGATAAGGCCTATTAAGTGAAAATCTGATACAGGGACCCAACAAAATCAGCTAAGAAATAATAAGTTGTAAGCTTAGATTACGTGCGCCAAGATAGTATGGATTTCCAGCGTCGAAATCACTATTATGAATTAGCGCTTTTCGGAGTTGCCAGCTAAATTGAAGAATTAATTGGGCAGATTTGACATGAAACATAATAGAATGGAACTTTTGCAATTATTTTAAAATACACATTTATGTGAATTTAATAGAAATAAGGCATTTCTGTTTTTTTTAGATTTAAACAGTACTATTCCATCCCATAGAGAATTTGCCTGAATCGTTTGCTACAAAAATGGCTCATATCTAATGAAAAAAAAATGGACAGAAAAGTGGAGTTAGTTCACAAAGACAGATTTCACTCGATCTAGCTATCTAGCGATATTTATCACTGTATATTATATGTCGTTGCCGAACGTGGTTGTGGCGCTCATTGTACTTAAGAGGTTTGTTTTTATAAAGGAAATTTTATTAAAATTTAGAAAACAGACAATCTTATCAAAAAATAAAGTTGCTACTTTTCGCTTTATACTGTAGGTATGATAATTTCACGCTTAATTACTAATGTGGCTAAATTACATAAAGAATATAATACAAAGATAAAGTTCAACTTAGCCAAGCGTTATAATTTGTATTGAAAAAAAAAATATGATTGTCTCAGTCTCGTAATTTTCGTTTAACTGAATCTTCCAGTCGTACTATCAAGTAATCTTCTTATCTCTATAAAATTTAATCAGATAAAAGACTTTTTAATAAAATACGAAAATAGCGATAAGATTTTTGTGATCAACTAAATAAAAAAGCAAACGTTTAACAATATTAAAAAAAAATCCAGGTATTATGTGAACATTTAATTAACAATATCATGTGATTTTCTTTTAAATATAATGCATACATACATTTATACAACCATATGAAGAAAATGTGTCTTGAATGGTTAGCGATAGATAATTATATCATACGAGTATATAATATTTTAAGAAAATAAATTTGTTCTTTTTTCTTTAATAATAAAGCAATTATTTGCTATAAGGATATACTAGATATGTATATGTGTACATATATAAATATATACATAAACATATGTATGCATGATTTATATTAGGCTGTCTAATAAAACTGTAGATAATTTTATTATTTCGTTTTAAGATCATATTTTTTTAATTAATTCAATTCAAATTAATATTAAGAAACAAACATTAGAATATTGACTCAGACTGTTTTTTTAGTACGCACTGCTAAAATTATAAGCTTTTTTAAAATTTGTGAAAAATTGTTTTATTAAAAAAATTTAATAGTAGAAACCCAAAACTTCAAAACTACATCACTTTTGCTAAAAGTTAATCCTGAGAAGAAAGAATGTACTCGTATATGATAATTTGTTTTTAATTTTGCTGATTTTCAATACCAATTGTCTTAAGACCAATCCTGATACATCAGTTCAAGATTTCACGAACAGACGGACAGACAGAACGACAGACGGATATGCCTCATTCTCTATCTATAAAGATCCAGAATATACATACATACGTACATATACATATAATTTATGGGTCTCTCATAAGATGATTGTGTAAATTACACATGGTATGACAAATCTATAAACACCGGGCCTGTTCGATGCGCCGCATCTGATGCGCATATTTGATTAGTTTGCTCAGCTGATACAACACCGCATATGCAGTATTAGCAGCCGTTGATTTTAAGAACGTACAACGCATCAGATGAGTCGCAGTGATGCATTTACGCATTTTCGGGGGTAGAATATAAAATTATAACTCACAATTAAGATTTTCTGCCCATTACTCTGTTGTTCCAAAAAATTGGCCAAAATTTATGACTGGAAAAGTACTATTTTCCACAGATAGAAGAAGTTTATTGACAGATAATACATACATAATTCTCGTATTATACTATTTCCAGTCATTATTTGTATACTAATGATAGCACATGTTTATGCGCCTTATTTCAAGTACTATGTACTTTACTTTTTTTTATTATATGATCAAGTGAAATGTTTAATTTAATTTTCTTAACAATTAATTGTATTTTGAAATTGTTTCCTTTGTTTTTTAAACAATTTCCAATTAACCTTGAAAAATGTATTCATTAGTGGGGAAATATTTGTATGTTTGTATGAGTAGGTAAAAATGTATTTAATTTAATGACATCACATGATTAGTTTGTTATAATTGCAACATAATTGCAATAGATAAATAAGTAACTTATTGCTTGCTGTTGTTTCAAAACAAATAAATTTTAATTGTAAATTGAAAATTTTAACCAAAATAAAAAAATAATGTCTGCATTATATTATAATCTTCTTATATTTATTATAAAAAAATATTATTGTTATTCCAGACAATATTATAATCCATAGATTAACTAAATACTAAAAAATGACATCTCTATACTTCAAATGTCACTTTTTTTCCAAGCAACACTGAATTTTATGCAGAAGAAGAAGATATTCGGCCCTTTTGAATTTTTATAAGTTTTATATCCAAAAAGAAAAATGAGTGCATTGTGAAGATTAAAAAAACCATAAAAAAATCGTTTATTTATATTCTTAAATTTTTTTTGTTTATATTTTGACAGCTGTTTTTTCATACATGTTGTATTTCAGTAAGTTTAACCAACCAACGTTGGCCGTTTAAAGTTTCAAGTAAAAGTAGTTAATTGTCATTTAAAAACAGATAAACCCTACTAAAGATGACTAAATAAATCACTGATCGGCAACTTAAAAACTCCCTCTAAGAAGTTAAATAGCCTATTAATAAGTTGTTTTTAAATGACTGGATTTCTACTCAAGTTAAGTTTTGGTTTAGATGAACAAGAGAGAGAGAGAGAGAGAAAGAGAGAGATAGAGATAGACGCAAAGAAAGTGCTGGTTCACACACGAGAAGTTTCCTTGATCAAGTTTAGTGGTAGCTGGGAAAAAGAGAGAGAAAGCAAATTTTCTAACTGAGTTAAAAGTTGACCAAGATAATTTGATAGGTTTGCATCAGGTCTTAATAAAATTATTTAATTGAGTAATAAACGATGTATCAAAATTTCATATGTATTTACATATGCATGTACCTACTTACATATATCATGTAGCCCTGTGTTATTAGAAGAAAAGTTTAATAAAATTTTAATTTGAAATTCCCACATTTACATACATATATGCATACACATACATTTATGTATACATACATTTATACACAATTTTCAATATTATTGAACAAAAATAAACAACCATCGATATTAAAATGATACTTTTCGTTTACTCTTTTAACGATTTTGCTTTATGGATATAACACGCGAAAGATATTCGAAACTACTCATAACAAAAACTATTTTATTATTAAATTAGTTGATAACGTAATCAGCGTGCGGCAAAAGTTAATTAAATATTCAAATCAAGTTCATGCCTTCTTCGTGTACGAGTATCAAAATCAGGGATGGTGAACAACATTTTTGTTATATATCTGAATGTGTACCAAATTGTACTTTTTTTCACCCATATTATACGAGAATGTATGTATATAATCGTTTTAGATAGTTTGAAAAGCTTTAGAGGTACCCCAAAGATGAATATGCCTAAATTATACAGCCGATTCTGAGAGAAAAACAAAATTTGTTTATAAAAAACGGTTAGGTATTTTGGAAGTTATAAAATTTCTATCACATATGCAATTGAAGCAGAGAAGGAAAACGTATTTTTATACCGAAGAAAATTAGTTTTCACTTTTATTTCTAGGGTAAGCAGTTTGTGTAAATTTCTTGAAAGAGAATTGAAAAAAAACTTGAACGTGTGACTGCAGTGTAAACAAATAATAGATGCTCCAAGAATTTAATTTCTATGCAATTTTAAATATTTTCTAAAAATTTAATTAAAACAAAAATGCAAATGAAGAAAACATGTGATTTACGTTATATGTAGTAAGATATTAAACATGGGATTTTAAAATCACATGATTGGCAGAACACGACAGTATTGTATACTTTGGATTAAATGAGTGAGAACAAATAACCAGATTGGTTCCAATTGCTATTATAGAAAAATTTTTATACATACATATGTATGTATTTGCTAGGCTTTATAAAAAAATTTTCAGAATAAAATTGTAGGTCCTTTTGTCGGTAATGTGGTGCTTCTCTTTGGTTTTATTATACATTACTACAAAATTTCATTTTATATTTACTTCTGTGAGAACATTAGTGCCGAACTTTTTTAATGAAAAACGACCACTTGTTATAAGTTGATCATCCCTGCAAGAAATCCCCAGTCAAACACTCACAACTACACAACATACAAATAACAAAAACACTTAAAATGAACATGTATCAATGACCAAGTAACGTACAACAGTTATAAATATAAAGAAACAATTAAAAAAAAACATGAAGACAAATTTTTATCAATTATAGTAAAATAAAACAAAAAAGAAAAAGACAAATCATCTAGATATGTTTCAAAAAACAAAACGTGGATTTGTGAACGATTATTAAGCAGCATATCAGTGAGTTTGTGTATAAATTTAAAATTAAATTTAAGCCACTGTTAGCAGATTTGTAGACTTATAGGCTTTTTGGTGATTCTTTTTCTAGCAAAATTTCACTGGTTCTAATTTCCATATTTAATGGAAATGTTGTGAATTATTAAAGTATTGCTGCACCATAACTGGAGAACAGTATGTCCGATTTAACAAAACATTAAAGTGGCATGAGTGCAGCCAGGTTTGAATATCCCTAATATATAGAGTAGAAACAACAAAAACGTTAAATTACAAAGTAGAATACTTTGATGATAACGGACTATGAGTTTGTGTTGATTGTTAGTAATTTTCAACCTGTGATAAGGGAATTTCGTACTAACCAGAACTGTTGAATAAGAAATACATTAAAAATTAATTCTCGTATTCTATTTCTGTTGAAAACTGGTTAAATATTCTTCCCAATTAGTATCCACTTTACGAAAATTGTAAAGATGGACAATTGAACGCTGATGAGAGGTGTATGTAGCGGCCTTGAAATCGGTACCGATACGTTCTGCTAAAAACTGATTGGATATAAATAATAATATTTTTCAACATAAATAAAACTCTTATGGTGTTTTCTTTTCTGAACAAAAATGTTGCCCTTTCAATGTGTAACACTTTTTACAGTTTGCACCTACCTTTAAAAAGTGGTACATTTTTTATTGCCACAATGGTACAAAATATTTGAGGCTTAACATTACTTAACATTAATTAATTAATTATCGTTTTAATTATAAGTTTTTTCGCTTAAGTAAGTAGAATGACAAAAATACTAGTTCTTACTTGTATAAAAATATACTAAACAAAGTTGTAAAAATGGGCAGTATCTCACCCCGACCTGATAGTTGAGGGCAAAATATGTTGCATATTTTGCCATTTATTTGTGCAACATAATTAGAAAGGAACGAAATCGCTTTTAAATATGTTACATATTTTTTAGAATGGATCACGAAAATTAAAGAATGTAGCATAAATGCAACACTTTTTTCAGAAAAGAAAACGCCATTAGTAATTTTGAATTTTCATTAATTCAATAAAACTGAACTTGAGACTAAATAATTTTACTTCTCACAGATACATCAATATAAGTTCGAATAATAATTAGGTTCATTCGTAATAATATAAATAAAAAATATATTAAACCATATATTGTTTATATTGGTATTTGAAATACTCAATTTTATGCGTTTAACAACTAACTTTTTATCCCTAGTCATTGTGTCAACAATACAACTGCAGAATTTATGCTGAAATCGTGACTGAAAAAATGAAAAACAGCTGTCATACGACCTTCTAACTATTCATTTTATTTATTTGATTATCTTTTGTGCCAGTAAGCAAATAATAAGCGAAATTAAATCGGTTCTTAAATCGGTTTTTACGTCTACAAATGCAGCGGACGATATCGTTCGATATTGTGGACTACATCATACGTTTAAATTCACTTTTGAACTCGGGCCCAACTAAATATATTTACTGAGTTAAACTCAGGTTTGGAGTTAATTATAGAAAACTATATTAAATAGTTTAGTTTAACTTGACAGGTTGGTTCTTTTAGCAATCGGATAAAATTGGAATATTTGAAAAATTTTCCATACAGATTGAATTCCATCATACATACATAAGTTAAAATTTTTTTCCTGTAAAATAGTGATTTTTTATGATATATAATTTTTAGTTTTTAACTATTTTCCTCAAAGATGGTTGTATTGCAAACAAAAGTAATCAGATACCAAGAAAATCGTTAGATAAATGGTGATTTTATTAGCAATTAAGTTTATAAATCCAGGACCTCAAAATATACTTTGGGTAATAAATTTATGTTTTTAAAAAAAAAAATCATATAAAACTGGGTGAAACTTTGCACGGTAGAGCCGCCTCCCATTTCAAACTAAATAAATCAATGATTTCTTTTTTTTTTTTTTTGCTCTATTGCTTTTGTCGGTACTTAAAGGGCTACTCATTATTAATTCGACTTGGTCATATTATTCATTATATTCGACTTATGTACTTAAATATATGAAGTATTTTATAAATTTTAAAGAGCATTAAAAAGAAAACATCTTAAATATCTATCAATCCATTGCCAACCAAATAATTTACACACATACATATGTATGTATATTAATTCTCAAGCATTTTTATTTTCACTTTGGTAAAAACAAATATTTTGTATGGATTCTTCAGGAGGTTTCTTATTCTTGTTTATTAATTTCTACACAGATAAAAAAGAACTAAAATTGTTTTTAATAAACAAAAATGTATTCGGTATTTCATACAAAGTATGATTTCGTTTTTTAATTACTAAATTTAAAATAATCTTAATAAATTTAAATAAAATATTCTATTCATTGCATATGAGTTTTTTTACTACAGATTTAAATCACACAAGTCATGTGCTGTTAAAATCTACTTTAGTTTTACAATTTACCATAGGATTTTGACACTAGCAATATAAGCACCTTAGCCAAAAAATAATTCTGGCTGCTAAAGAACCAATTCATTTTTATTTTCAATTTCAGATCACGTAAAATTTCTATTCTTTAAAAATATGTTTTTTTCATTCTTGTTTTTAGAGAATTAAATGAAATGAGAAATAAATGAAAGAAAATATGAAGTCAAAAGCTGGAAATTATTATTTACATACATATACATATGTAAAAAAATTTTAATAAATTTTTAAAAAAAAATTTTTAACAAATTTCATATTTAATTTAAATTAATTACGATATAGTTTTTCGTTTCGAGTGAAAAATATATTTTGGGAAAATATTACACGCTTGATTTGTGCTAAATTTTAAATTATTTTACAAAATTTCAGTGAATATGAGATTCATTAATGGATATTTATTATTTTATCTCCGCCAAACCAAGATGGATCAATGTATGCTGTGTACATATTAATGGACATTATGCTCAAAATTAATAAACAACTCGTTGAAACAATGAACTTTACCCTTGAATTTTTGATTGTGTATATAAAAATTGTATATATTTTATATTTGAAAATATTTACATTTTTTTAAAAATTTGTTTCAATATTATTTTTGAATTATGAGGTTTTTATTTATAAATTAAATAAAAATAACAAGATGCTTATTTACAGACTCACATTTCCAATTTTTTACGTCATACTCTTATGTAAGATATTTTTTTCTCTATATACTGTATTTGCCTTCTTGACATTGTGCACTTCTTCTCTGAAAGAGTGAGAATTTTTCTCAGGCACTGCGCAGAACTGCAAAAGCCAAGATAATAAAAATCAATGGAAAATCGTTCGTCGGTAATGGTCTGAGGATGTGAACCAAGAGAAACAACTGAAATATTGTCATAATATCTGTCTCCATTTATAACAACTAAATATTCTTATCAATATATTTAACTTTTATTTATACAAAATTTTTATAATAGTTTGGTAAATAAAAATTTCATTAAAAAAGAAAAAATAAGTTGATTGACCTTTTTTGTTAAAAAGTTTTTTCCTTTAAGCCGGTTTAATAAAACAAAACTAATGAAAATTATGCATTTAAAATGATATTTTATTGACAACAATTTTTATATATACATACACATATGTAAATGAACTCACTTATTTTTAGTAATAAATGAAAACACGTTTAACTGAAATAATCATTAATTAAATGCATTAATCTTGTCTGTTAACTTTAAGCAAAATATGGAAGATGTAGCAAACTCGTTGAACTTGAGTTAAAAAAAAAACAAAACAAGACCTTGATTTATCATTACTCATGTTTGTTAAATATTTAATGAAATTTAATTAAATAAACAATTCAATCATGAACAGTTTTTTTTATTAATCATTAATGGAGTCATTCATTACAGGAATTCACTAATTAAATTTTATTCCGGTAATAACCTGTTGTTTAGAAAAATCTAGTGATTTATAGCAAAAGTTCTATTTGAATTAGTTTTACGAGGGATGTTTAAGAAATCATCGGAAAAGTATTAGAAATAGCAACAAAAGGAAAGTGATTACAGTTTTGATTGGAATATATATATATATATATATATTTGTTTGTTTGTTTGTTTGTTTATTTCAGTCTATAGACAAAAAAGTCCTTACAGACTAAGATAATATAATATGTATAATATAATATAAATAAATAAAATTATGGTTATCTAGCAACAAAATTTAAATCAATATAAAATAAAATAAATAAGAAAGAACAAATAAAATCACACCAAACATAATCACAGTAGATGTAAATATAAAAATAATACTTAAGTGTGCATATACATAACTCTTTTATTAAGACGATTTGAGCCAAACTATTTTAATACACTAAAAAGTAACAATTTAAACTCAATTTTACCAGTGCTGAATTCGATAAATGAGTTAGAGTCTCTTTGCAAATTAAAATTTAAGTCATTTAAAAGACCAAACGCGCGGGTTAGGGTACCATTACGTGCATAATCAGTACGACGAAACGGAACATCGAATAGCTTAGCTAACCTTAGATTCCTCGGCGGAATATAGAACCGTATAGCGTTAAGCAAATCTGGGCAATCAATAGAGCCATTGATAATGTCGTACAACAGCAGGGCAGATTGAACTTTTCTACGTGATTCCAAAGTACGCAAACCAATAAATAAACATTTTGACTCATATGGAACCGCAGACAAATAAGATAGCGAGCGCGCAGCAAACTTAACAAAAATACGTTGAATTCTCTCCAAACGAGTGATAAGATTAGCTACGTGAGGACTCCAAATAACAGAAGCATATTCCAACTTAGACCTAACAAACGACGTATAAACATACTTAAAAGAGTGTATGGGTCAGCAAACTCAGAACAAGTTCTTTTCAGAAAACCCAGCATCTTATAGGCTTTCGGAACTATGTATTCCACATGAGCAACAAACGACAAGGAATTATCAAACAATACGCCTAGGTCAAGTTTAGAATTAGATTTATTCAACATAACTCCATCAATATAAAATTCCACCGCAGTAGGGGCAAGAGACCTATGAAAAGAGACATGTACACATTTATTAATGTTCAAACACAAACCATTAAGACGACACCATTCACTTAACTTATTGAGCTCCATTTGCATAATCTGCGCATCATGTATAGAAACTAGTTTACCATAAAACTTTAAATCATCAGCATATAAAAGATGGTTAGATTTAACGAAACAATTACTAATATCGTTTATGAAAAGGTTAAACAACAACGGGCCTAGTATACTACCCTGAGGTACACCTGACGTTTGCAAATAAGTGACAGAACTAAACCCTTCAATTGTAACTGAGCATAATCTATTGGACAAATAGGAATTAATCCAAACTAGGATTTTAGTAGGAAATCCCATTAACTTCAATTTAGATACCAACACCGTGTGTGATACCTTATCGAACGCTTTCGAAAAATCAGTGTAAATCACCTCAACTTGATATCCATTCACCAAGGCATCTAAACAAAATTCATTAAAGAGAACCAAATTCGTTACAGTAGACCTACCAGCAAAGAAGCCATGTTGATAAGGGGTTATCCAGCTCTTAGTAACAAAAAACATCTTCTTATGAATAATGTGTTCAAAAATTTTAGAAACACATGATAATTTAGATATAGGCCTGTAGCATCTAACATTGTCTCTCTTCCCATCCTTAAAGACGGGAGTGACCGTCGCATATTTCCATCTATCAATAAATTTACCCTCATCAAGTGACAACTTGAAAATATAAGTCAGTGCTGGAATAAAAGCCGAGGCAGCCTTCTTCAATAAGTACGTACATAGGCCATCAACATCAGATTTCATCGAGATCTTAGCCTGAGCGATTGCTTCAGCTACATCATCCTCCAACAAAACAAAGGATCCCAGATTTAAGTTAGCAAGAACCCCCGAAATAGGAAAATTAATGCCTCCAGCTGGCTCAAAGTTAGATTTGAAAAAGGAAGCGAACATATTAACAGCCTCATCACAAGAGCTAGAAACATTACCATCAAGACAAACTATCGATGGAATATCAGATGATCTTTTCTTTGATTTTATGAAAGACCAGAAGGCCTTGGGATTACTTTTTATCTCTTGTTCCTTTATTTAATTAAATATAATATAAATACAAATTGTAGCATAAAATATTTAAATAGAATATTCACGAAGAACATAGGGCGTCAAAAAAAAAATTGGAATGCTTGGAAGTAATTGTATATTAGCAACGATGACAGCTATTGTGAATTTGTACTAACTGCTGCATATGTAAATTATAAGGTGGCAGCACTTGATCATTAAATAAATACAACAATACAAAACTGACAAAATAGACTACGCAAAAATACTGTAGAAGTTGATAAGGTAATTTGTAGGTCACTGAATGAGTGTACGGGGTAATTGCCTTCAGACTTTTGGGTCCACTTAATTCATTTTGTTTGCTATAATGGAGAAGTACAAATAATAATATCTCACTTTTATCAAGGTTGTCTTCTAAGGTTTCTACCACATTCGATGTGAGCGTGTGGTGAATTCTTCCCATCAAAAACCCCCATTACTCATCGTTTTAATTGCTACAAAATACCCATAATTTTGGATGTCCCCAAAATACCCATAATTTTGGATGACCCAATCTTTCTAAAACTATGTAAATATTTTGCATAATTCAATGTGCAAAAAAAAGAGAACAATTTTACATAGCTCTCACCAAAGTACTACTCATTGCGTGCACACCCACTTTACTGCAAAAATACTTGAGAGAACTTATGTCTCTATTATTTGCTAGTTTTGCATACAATACCTGTGAATAGTTAAAGTGTTAAATAACTTGTTTACAATATTTTCATTTCATTCATGCATTAACATTTGCATTATCGGGTGGGTTTTTTTTTAATTATTGATTTGGCTTAATAAAAAACGAAAGGGTCTTAAGCAACGAGCGAGCCCTTTTTATGTAACAACACAACAAAATGTACTATTTTTTCATGATTTACTTTTATGCACGTCAGTGTTTCCAGTTTAGGACATTTTCTGTTAGATTTTGGGGACTTTTTTCTGAATTAGCGAACACATTTTTTTATTTGCGATATTTTTAGGGGATTTTTTAAAAAGCATATTTTTTGTGGGAGAGAAAAAAAAAACTTAATTTTAAAGAAATTGTATTTATTTTTAAGGGAGATCAAAAATAGGTTCTTTGGTCGTATGAACAGTGTAAGTTGTGGGTACGATATATCACAACAAAATGTTGTTTCAGTAGCCTTGTTTTGCAGTGAAGTGTGGCAAAATATTATGCGGGGATCGAACGCACAAGTCTACAGATGCAAAACGGTATTGTGAGTTTAAAGAAAATTTAATTATTGAGTAAGAAAACATATTTCAAACGCTGAATAAATAAATAAATTTTTGTTTACAAAAATGCCCATAAAAAGTAAAATAAATGTCATTTAGAAAAATTGCCGGTTTTATTTTTATTACTAATTTTAGGAAATAAAGTTTGTTTATCTAACAGTTGAAAAAGCAAACAACAAATAAATAAATAGAAATTAGATTTTGAAAAGTAATTAAGCTATGTACATATATATATATATATATATATGTATGTATATATAAAATATCTGTGTATCAATATATAACTAATTACAAATCATTTTTAATATTTATTTGGCCTATTCACACAATTTATTTTAAGTCTGATAGTGTGTTCAGTATCTCACGTTGATTTATGTCAAAATTCATGTATAAAATATTTGCGTTAAAACTTTCTGCTTAAATGTTGCAAGATTAGTACTGTATTTTCTAGTGGAAAAATATTTGAAATGTTTCTAACATTTTGACAATGCTTTGAAAGAAATCAAATCGACAAGGTGAATTCACTTACCAGGTGGTGTTGGTTTTACAACAACATTTGACATATCGACCCCTATGCTTGCGTGTACAAATTTTTACATATCGACCTCCATTGTTGCTAATTTTCAAATACATACGGTTCTGATCAAATTGATCTGGCCACATTAATTGTTAAACTCTATTTACCATAGATTTTAAATATGTAAAGAACTTTTTTATTAACTTTGGTATTTGGTATAGATTAAGTGTGTTCCAGATGACTCTAGAATTTTTACACGGATAGCGTTTTTGGTGCTCCATGTGGTCTAGGTTCATATTCTACTTAGCTAGTTCTTGACGTTTCCCAGCTTCCATGGAATAGATGAGTTAAAAAAAAATATTTGGAAATGTCCATAATTTTATTATATTTAATACAATTTTTGTGGCAACTCCGAAAAGACCTAATTTATTTTTGGTGTTTTTTACGCTGAAAATCGACGCTTGCCACACGATCAGAAGTTACCTAAGGAAACTGTTCGTACAATTTTGTACTGGATATGAAAAAATTACTCTCTCATTCGCTCTCAATATTTAACAAAAAATGTTATCAGGAATGCTTTTCGGTAACTTTGTTCAGTGTTTAGTGCCTAATGCCACGCCTTTATCCCTTACACAGCAACATAGTTTTCATATAAATATTAAAGGGCAAAGAGTGGGGATGGGATAAACGTGTTAAGGCCGTTAATATATATATTAATACCCAGATGTGATAATTTGTTATTTTCCAATTTATAAACAGCAACTAGATCAGGAGTGTATCAAAATTATTAATACTTTTATTATAGTGTGAAACGCACTTTATCAGAAGACTTTGTTGTAAAAACGAACGTGAGGTAAATAATTCTCATATTCTAAATAAATCAAAATAAATTCAGTTAACGACCTGGAAGTGTAATTTAGTTATTAAAAAACTCACATCATAAATTAACAGTTGAACTTTTATCGCTCCGGTCATAATTCATTAAGATGAAATTCAAATCGTCTTAAATCATGTGTGTGTGTATGTTTGCGTGCGCTTTAAATTAATGCCTAAATAATAATTAAAAATGCTAAATTGGAAATGTGAATTTATGATCGGAAATTATATACATTGATGTTCAAATGTTTCAAAAAGTTCATGAACGCTTAATTTGTGTTGCTAAATTATTGCAAGATAACATAGAACGAACTTGACATTTTTTTTTTTTTTGCATTAATTAAATAAAATTAACATGTGACGGGTATGAGGACTTTGTATTATAAAAATTCGAAAATGTTTCGATTTTAATTAATTGAAACTAGAAAAAAAACTTAGCTTAGGTTTCATATTTTATTTATTTGAAAATTGTATTCTTGAGAATTTTAATGGGAATTTAAAAAATTCTATTAGTAAAGAAAGTTATTCATCGCGAGTACAAATATTCAATCTGTCTGTACGTTCACTTGTAGAAAGACAGAGAGATAGAGAGAGAGAGAGAGAAAAAATAATTATAATCAGCTGACGGCTTGATTCTTCTTTACCTGCTCTTAAGTACAACCAATCTATCGCGCCAAAAATATAAGTAAAAAATTAAATGGAGTCACACCACTCTTTTGCATTTTTTTTCATATTTCTATGTACTTCTATTCCCCTTTTCTTTTATGGTCTTCATCTTAGTGTAATTTTAAATTGCTGGCTGTTTGTTGGAAAAAAAGAGTTGTTTTTTCGACAACATTGAGACCCAAATACTTATTGTTGTTAAATAGGTCTTGCTATATATGTACATATAACCATGTTGTACTTCTTTATGTTACAATAAAAAATATATATTCAACTCTGCCGTAAATATGTCGACTTTGTGTGTGAGACTGAAATAAAAGAGTAAAGAATAGACGTAGAGAACACGTTTTTTCCGTTGAGAAATGGCACAAAGGTGGAATTAGTGCACTTGTAACATGAATTATGTAAATGTTGTTTTTATGTTGCTTTAGCCAACTGTAAATGTAGAAATATAAATGTTGATGTATGGCTGAAAAAGCCATACAACAGAAATGTTTAGCTGATACATTAACATTTACGTTAACTACATTGACGGTCGGCTAAAGCAGCCCTTACAAGGAAAATTGTCAAAACAAGGCAGGCTAAAATGGCTCTAAGGAAATGTTTGTACCGTGCTAATGATAACAGATCAGCCAACTACACAGAAAAAAAATTTTCACCAATTAAAAAATTTGATTAAATATTTAATGAAATTTTTTTATACTATTAAGTAAAGAGTTAATTGGTGAAAAATTTTTTTCTGTGTAATAAAAGGTGCCTTAAGAATTTCTTGCCAAAGCCTCTCCTTCAATGTGTTCTGTTGAACATCCTGCGACTGATCGGTTTTGCTATCTTAGTCCCGGTTCACATACTTACATACTTCATCTTTGAGTTTGTTGGAGAGAGGGGAAAGAGGGGTGGTATTTGGTACGGAGCTGCTTGTACTGGAAAATTCGCTTTGTTGTGCCATTCGTAGTTATAAACACGAAGTTAGATCCGGCTTATTATTTGGCATTTATTTCATTCTGTGCTTTGCTGTTAAAATTTTTGCAAAATTTGTAATGATAAATTCCTTTTACACAAACTAAATAAAATGAACTGTAAAAAATTTAAGAAACTGAATGCAAAAGAAACCGAAAATTAGTTGACACATATTTCTATGTATGAACATTATGGCAACTTTTGAAAAGAAAATGGCAGAAAAAATTGAAGTATGTATGTATATGGACCGGGACTTACGAGTTCAAAAAGTGGTAAAAGACTTGACGAAGTTATAGGATATTGATCTAAGCGAGCGAACCATACGATCGAGTGGGTCTACTACCGCTTGCGAAAATCTTGCAAAGGCATAAAGGGTTTGGTAGTCTTGCTTTTTAAATTAAGTTACATTACAATTTATGTAAATCATTAAGTAAGTAAATACATACATACATACATATGTACATATGTAGGTATATGTATATGTATGTAGGAATATATGTACATATGTATGTATGTAATACATTACCACGAGGATAATACTTTTTTTCCTTAAAAATTGTGTAATTTTCTTTTCATTTTCATTTAAAATCTATATGTATGTATGTATGTATGTATGTATGTATATTATAGGTCAGTTTATTTTAAGTTTCATTTCTTTTACTGTTATGTAATAAGAGAAAATTAAAAAAAAAATGTATTAAAAAACAAAAAATAGTTTAAAATTTAAACGCAAGCGTGAAAAATTACTCGATAAGAAAAAAGAACTTTGATTTCTTACAAAAAAAAAAAAAAAATAGAACCGCAAAGAAACTCTTGTTACGACTTAAGAGAAGAAAATTCATATAAATGAGAAGGGCAGAAATAATTAATTTGCTAAATTGTAAGAGAAAAAAATTACAAATATGGAGGGACTAAAAACAAAATACCAAAATAATAATTAGAAGGTAAAATAAAAAAAATTATTAAAAAATTCCGGGTGGTCAAAAAAAATCACCACGTTTACACACACATCCTTATGTACATTTATTTAACTGAAATTACACCAACACTGCACAGTTAAGAGCAAAATAAAAACATACTTAAAGAGTAAGTGCTGCGGATGGATTAACCCTACATTTAATAGCAAACAAAAAGAGAGTACAAGAGATTTGCTTAACAGGCACGGAGGAAATATTTTATATAACTTTAATAAATTTTTATCAGATATTTTTTTTTCTCTAAGTAAATTTATTACATACTTATATGATGTACATACATACATACATCATATTAAGCGAATAAACATTTTTAGGTTAAAAAACTTAACAACAATAATACTAATTTATGTTTTATTCTAGAAAAATAACTCACCTGAGCTTCTGGCAATTTACGCGATGAAATACGATACATCGACATTGTGTGTAGGAATCACTTTACTTTTATTTAATAAAAAATTCCTAAAATGAATAATATTAAAGCAAAAGAATTAAAAAAACCGAATTTTTATTAAATAAAATGAAACACTGAATTCAATAAACTCTTTACTGTAGGTATGCATTTACGGTAAACCCAAATGCAACAAAAACAGTAAAAAAAATAAATGAAACACGCGTTTTGTAGGTATTTCTTTTGTTGTTGTAAGAAAAAAAATTTTTTTCCGCAATAAAAAAACCGTTTTGTTAAAAGTTTCCGTAATTTTTTGCTAAAAAATAAAGGGGAGATTTTTTTTATATTCTCCAGCTAACACTCACACAACAACACAATACACTGGTTCACGAATCTGTTTGTCGTCGAACAGTGTATGCCAAAATAAAATGGAGAGGACTTTCTGTTACAGAAGAACTAATGTAAAAGAATCAAACGCCGCCGTTGAGCTCCACAAGCTAACTGAATCGTTTGCCTAAAGGAAATATACCAAGTACCCTAAAAAATAACAGCAACAACGTCTGTAGCAACAAAACTATACATATGTATGCAAAAAGCAATGAAAATAAAAAAAAGCAAAAACACTGCTAAGCTCCAAATATATTTGCTTATTAACACAGTGTTCTTACTAAATACAACAAACACAACAACTACACATTGAATAATATCCCCAAAAACTCTTGAGCAATTTTTTTTGTTCGTTTTAATAAAATTAAGATAAATGCTTTATAATTAAAACAAATGTGACACATGTTTTATTAGCAAAAATAATACAATAAAAAACACTCTCCTTTCTCAGCACTCTGCTCTAAAAATCTAGTTGCCTAGTAACGGAATATAATATATAGGATTTAATTAACTCTTTTACAACATAAAATATTAAATAGTTTTAATAAATACTATTGAGAATTTGTGAATTTTAAAATACATAATAATGCATTTTATTTAATACATCTACTAGTCTCTTATTAACCAAACTAATGGAGCAAGAGAGTTTAATATAAAAAACACGCGCAGTGTTTGTTGTTGTATTTAAACAGTTTTGCCATATGTCGTTTTTATTTTCTCATTACATTATGTAAATAATATGGCAGCTTTAACAGATTTTGTATGTAAAGTGCTGCCAAAGTTAAAGTGCAGTAAAAGCTACCAAATATATATTATTGTCTACAATGGTTTGAAGACTGACTAACAAAATAACGACGTTATTATTATGCAGAAATGTTTAGCAATATTAGTTAATAGATAATTCAGCACTGTGGGATGGATTTTCAAATTTTTGTGCATATCAAGGTTGGGCAAATTTGAGGTTAGGAAGAAAATTGGCTTAAAAACTCACTTTTTTATTTGACAAATTCAGTTTTATTGATACCAATGTAAAGTAGAAATATGGGAATTAATAATGGAATATGATGTCGGGCAAATAACCACCTCTAGCACGTCTGCAGACGTCTGCTCTTTTTACAAAATTTTAAACCACATTTTGCAACAAAGCTTCGCTTATATCAGAGTGTCAGTTATTTGTGGTTTGTTCACGTAAACCCGGTCTTTCTGCATCCCATGATGAGTGTAGATCGCACTCGTCATGATATTCCCAGTAGACTCTTGCACGAATGAAAATGCTAGCTGGGCAGGCTTGTAAATTCAGAAACAGTGTTAGGAAAGAAGTAGGCGTGCAGAGTGACTTTTATGAATTTACTTTCATGTAAATGTTAAATTGGAATTTTCAGGAAATTTTTTTAACAATTATTTCCCACTCAACTAGGAGTTTTTAAATTTTTTTTTTAATTAGGATTCGAATCGACGCATGTTATAATGCCATAAAAAGTGAAAAGTTTTAAATATTATGAAAAAACAGCTGTAAATAGATACTGGATAGAGTATTTGCGATATTGATTATGCAAAGTTGTTTAGCATATTGGTGTACGTCGTGAACGTACTTTTTATAAATACACACTATAGCATTTTTGCGTAGAGCATCTAATTTTTCTTTTAATATTCTAGTTCATCGAAAACTCTGGGAATACTGTCCGTAGCTGTCAAGCTATTTGCTTGTTAGAAAACATATACGTCGGAGAAAAGGAATTTAATACTAAGAACTCTTTAAAGGATGCATAAATAATCCCTGCAGATCAATAATACTATACATATTATACAGGATTGCTTTGCAGCAAAATTAATGTTTTTACAAAATTTATCATTATTATTAATATTAAATAGAACTAAAAAGGGATTTAGCCTTAAATTACAGCTAAAGGAAAGAAGTACATAAATATTTTATTTAAACAATAAACACAACCTTTATTAGTTTACATTACAAAATACCGGAATATTGAATTTTTCAAGGGAAAATTTTTTAATAAACCCTCCAAAAATTTTGGTTTGAAAATTTGTTAAAATTATGTTCCTTATTTAGGTAGGTGATTGGTAGTGTATATTAATTGTGAAATTATCAATGATAACAACTATTCTAAAGTTTTTTTTGGCGATTTTTTATATCCCAATTAAGATGTAATGGCTGATAAAGTTGTGGCACCTCTGCAGAATACTGGTATTCAAATCAGTGTTGGTAAGTTCATTCAAATTATACAAAATAATTTGTTTGGTTGTGTAAATTGCTAAACTGTTGATATTAAATATGTGTAAAAAGCGTAGTAGGAATTCTGGCGCAAAAATAATCTTGTTTGATGTTCCTGTGTGATTATTTCGTACCGTCCAGGTGTTCTGTAGATGTGCTCGATATTTTAAAAAATAATAATAATATGTACAGACATTATTAGTGGCACATATGTACATATTTATAAACCAAAGAATAAACTGCAATAACTTAATTAATAAAATATTTACATTTCTTTAGAAAAATACACAATAATATTGAGACAATTGCAATCTCACACCCCCAAATAATGATGTGAGTAAAGCTATGTACAGACGATTGGCAGATATTACAATATTGTCAGAAAACTGTTCAGAAAATGTGTGACAACCGTCTGAACATACAATTTTTGTCTTTCAACGTTGGCAGAAAAAGCATTGTCAGTTCAATGTAAGACAATAATATTGTCAGACATCTGACAATCGTGTGAACACTCTACTTTGCCATTGTCAGATAATAGTCAGACATTGTAAGCGCTTTTTTATTGGCAGATGTGTTTAAATTAATGCTTCTGACAATGACACCATTCTCAGATAATTTTTCTATTGGCAACGCTGTCCACAAATACGATTGGATTTGGCAGTTCTGACAAAGTTTAACAACGCATCTGGCAATTTTTGTCACACAACAATCTGACAACTGTGTGAACTGACAATTTTTATTGGCAGATAAATTTATTTTCTGACAATGAAACTGTAAGGTTTTCTTACAATCGTCTGAACTGACAATTTACCTTTTGGTAACAATTTTTCATTGTCAGTACGATGTCAGCATATTGCCACATCACACAATATTGTAAGATCTGCCAATCGTCTGTACATATCTTAGCTCTGCAGCTAAGTTGCTTTTTTTTCAAATATACAAAAATCCTTTTATAATCCTCTGTCAAACTGCAGTGATCTTGCTAAAAATATAAAAATTCATTAGAATTGTGCATTTGCAAAAACAGCTGCCAGTTTTTTGTGAGCAATAGAGTTATTAACCCATTTGGGGGAGATGGATTGATGATGCATTGTTTTTAAATTTTTTTTTTTTCAAATTGGACTTATAACACTTTCCAAAATGACAGCTTATATAAAGGTTGGCAAACCAAAAAACTACTTACTGATTTTGGTTCAGTGGATTAAGAACAAATACACGGCTGTTTTGAAAGCTTAAGCCTTAGGGTCCTTTTACGGAACGGTAAAGTCCTCGCACTATCTTTTGCACGTTGTTATTGTGAATCGGTGTTGAAAATCTTGTAATCCTGGCACTTTAGGCACAAGGTATGTGAACTAGTATACGATGAAAATTTTCGTAGAATATTTTAACCCTCTAAGTCCTTGCTGGGTTAAATCTTTTTGCCCATTTCTGCAAAAAGAGACAAAAGTATACGCCTAAAGTACGATATAGCGAGCTAAAATGTCCCACAACAATATTTTTTATAAAATTCTACTGTTAGTCATCAACAATATCACGCACATTGTGGCTATAAGAGAATGAAAACTCTTTAATTAAGAGCGAAATTTTTTTAAACAATTTTTATTTACTTAAAGAATCTTTATTTCATATTTTTATAAAAAAAAATTCAAGTTAGACTTTCCTTTTTTAAAGGGTTAAAGCACAAATACTTCTAAAATGATTGATGACTTTTAGTCAATATTTTGGGCAGTGAAATAAAAATGCTTCATGATTCTGTTCATTACTCTTGCATACGAAACTAAGCACACTTCAAATAAACACAGCAAATCCTTGTTGTTCAAATAGACACACACGCATCTGAACAACAATACTTTGGCCCACCGCACGCACACACACACATACACACACAAACACATTTCGCACAAAAACTTTGTGTGGGGTGCGAAATAATTCTTAAACAGGATACAAATTTAGAGGCAAAAACAAATACAAAATAAAATCCTTTAGATAGCAGCCAGGCAGGCAGCAGTCAAATACCGTTTTGTTTAATGTTCGGATCGTTCTACTTTAGCTTTTGAAAGATTGACGGGGGCTGGACAGACGACGACGACGACGACATCCAGCCAGGCTGTATAGAAATTCATTTACTTACGCATACGAAATGCGTGCATCAGCTGCTCATAAAAGCATGAGTTTTTAATTGATGTGACGCTGAGGATGATGACTACCCAAAAAATACAAATAAAGCAACAACTACATTAATACAATGTTAAGGATGGTGAATAATGATGCTAGGACATCAAATGTACTGGGGAAAAGAAAGACTTTGTCATACACTCACACGCTCACGCACGCACCCAGAGAGGGATGTTGAGGCGCATGCCACGGCCTGGCTGGCCAGCCAGCCGACTGTAACCGAAAAACACCTTTCGTTTTCAGTCCTCTGCGTCTGTTTTCAATGAAAGAAATTTAATTTTAATTTTTATCAAAATAAAAACAAAGCAAAACTGAAGGGAAAACTTCACAACAAACTTTTCATTTCGTTTTGAGTCATTAGTTATCAAAAATTTTATGAAATTTAATGCCAAATATTTGTCATTCTCATTTAGTTGAAAGGGGAAAAATTATAATTTTTGCAAACAAGTTTATTTTTTTTTTTGGTCTTTTCACTCTTCTTAATGGAAAAAGAAATTTATGGGGACTTAATTAGCAAATTATTGCAAAAGGATTAATGTCTGCAATTAATAATTGTAATCAAAAATATACATGCACGTATTGTGTGTGTGTGTGTGTGTCTGTTCGTGTGCATGCAAAGCAACGGCTGATTAAATAATGAATTAAAAAGAATAAAACAATTTAAAAAATATGTAAAAGAAATTTCTGGACCGTAAAATAATTAACTTAATAATCAGGAAACAAAAATATTTCGTAAAAACAGGATATTAAAAATTGCTTTAAATTAATTTTGTAATTGACTAAATTAATCCTCTACTCAAATATGACTTGAATAATTGAACATTTTAATCTTGGCAATTGAACAATTTTTGGCGCCGTTTAAAAATTAAAATTTATTCAATATATGTATGTATGTACGTTTTTAGAGTTCCGTTTTTAAATTTCAGTTTTGCACTTTTTATTATGAATTAGTTTTTTTATGTGGCAAAATGAAAATCTCTCGTTAAATAAAGGAAATGAATGACGAATAAAAAACATGTATTAATTATCAAAGCATTCTACTTGTAAATGCCGCTGAAATTTAGTTTTTAAGCAGAAGGATATATGGGAGATAAACATATCCTTGCAGCGAACACAAAAAAATTTACAACAGATCTTAAGCGAATAATTAAATAATTATTTATTAATTTTCAGAGCATTCCAATCATAAATGCCGCTGAAATTTAGTTTTTAAGCAAAAGGATATATTTTTTTTTTTTTTTTTTTTTTTAATTAGGACCAGCACTCAGGGGATGACCCCTACGTATACAGTGCATTGTGCCGGAACTCAGAGAGAGGGATAGAGTAGAAAAGATAGATGTTGAAAATGTAGAAGGCTTAACTCTTTTACAACTCTGCTTTGCGCGTTATGTTAATTTTTATAGCAGTGTTGAGGCGTCTCCGGTGTTAGGTAGACGCATTAACTTTGTTAAGCTGTATTGGCAGGCATTTTATTAATTGTTTTACTTCGCCGATGTTTCTGCTAACCGACGAAGGAGGGCGATGTTGTGTACATTAGCTTAGAACATCATCAATCGCTGTCGGAACAGTTTTTTAGTGACCAGTGGTATGCCTTTATCACTAAATAGTCCGACAACAATTAATACAATGTCTCACTAATGTACATTACAGAAATTAATGATGTTGATTGACTTGCTCTGGCCAGGGTTTGAACCCAGGCCCCACGTCATTGTTTGCTTAGTAGTCAACGCGCTAACCACTTCAGCCAACACCACCCTCAAATATGGGAGATAAACATATCCTTGCAGCGAACACAGAAAAATTTACAACAGATCTTAAGCGAATAATTAAATAATTATTTATTAATTTTCAGAGCATTCCAATCATAAATGCCGCTGAAATTTAGTTTTTAAGCAAAAGGATATATTTTTTTTTTTTTTTTTTTTTAATTAGGACCAGCACTCAGGGGATGACCCCTACGTATACAGTGCATTGTGCCGGAACTCAGAGAGAGGGATAGAGTAGAAAAGATAGATGTTGAAAATGTAGAAGGCTTAACTCTTTTACAACTCTGCTTTGCGCGTTATGTTAATTTTTATAGCAGTGTTGAGGCGTCTCCGGTGTTAGGTAGACGCATTAACTTTGTTAAGCTGTATTGGCAGGCATTTTATTAATTGTTTTACTTCGCCGATGTTTCTGCTAACCGACGAAGGAGGGCGATGTTGTGTACATTAGCTTAGAACATCATCAATCGCTGTCGGAACAGTTTTTTAGTGACCAGTGCTATGCCTTCATCACTTAAATAGTCCGACAACAATTAATACAATGTCTCACTAATGTACATTACAGAAATTAATGATGTTGATTGACTTGCTCTGGCCAGGGTTTGAACCCAGGCCCCACGTCATTGTTTGCTTTGTAGTCAACGCGCTAACCACTTCAGCCAACACCACCCTCAAATATGGGAGATAAACATATCCTTGCAGCGAACACAAAAAAATTTACAACAGATCTTAAGCGAATAATTAAATAATCATTTATTAATTTTCAGAGCATTCTAATCATAAATGCCGCTGAAATTTAGTTTTTGAGCAAAAGGATATATGGGGGTAGCCATGTCCTTGCTCCGAATGCATCAAAATTTTGAAGAAGCGTAATTTTAGAAATTTTCAACAATTCTCACAGCATTCTAATCATAAATGCCGCTGAAATTTAGTTTTTGAGCAAAAGGATATACATATGGGAGATAAACATATCCTTGCAGCGAACACAAAAAAATTTACAACAGATCTTAAGCGAATAATTAATTAATCATTTATTAATTTTCAGAGCATTCTTATCATAAATGCCGCTGAAATTTAGTTTTTGAGCAAAAGGATATATGGGAGATAAACATATCCTTGCAGCGAACACAAAAAAATTTACAACAGATCTTAAGCGAATAATTAAATAATCATTTATTAATTTTCAGAACATTCTAATCATAAATGCCGCTGAGATTTAGTTTTTAAGCAAAAGGATATATGGGGGTAGCCATGTCCTTGCTCCGAATGAAACAAAATTTTGAAAAAGCGTAATTTTAGAAATTTTTAACAGTTCTCATAGCATTCTTAATGATAAATGAAGCTAAAAAGGTGCCTATATCCTTACAACGAATACAACAAAATTTACAACAGATCCAAAACGAATAATTTAAGACACAATTACTAATTTTCTGAGCATTGCAATCATAAATACCACTGAAATTTAATTTTTGAGCAAAAGGATATATGGGAGATAAACATATCCTTGAATCGAATGCAAGAAAATATACAATAGATCTAAACCGAATAATTTAAGACACATTAACTAAAGTGTGCAAAAGGAAGTCATGTCCTTGCACCAAAAGCAACAAAATATAAAACAGATCTTAGGTTTAAGAACCGGGGGAATCACAAAAAAAAATTATATTTATTTTTCCTTGCTGTTTTGTTGTTTTGTAAAGCAAAGTCTATCTTCAATGGTATTCTGCTAAAATATTTTAGAGGCGATTACCGGTTAACCAGTTTTTGCGGTTTCGAAATTTTCTGAAAGGATGTGAATATTTTCAATATGCCTTTTGCTTATGCTAAAGATAAATCTTTATTGAGCTTCTTCTCATTTTGGCACAACTTTGATTCCCATGCTTTCATGTCCTTGAATTCAAAAGTTTGCTGTCGGTTGCATTTATTAGCTGAAATTCAAGAACAAAAATCTTGTTCCCTTTTTAACACCAAACAGGCTATCCCTTTAAACCTTTTTCTTTTAATTTAAATTCTATTAAAGTGATCGAATAACAATAAAAGAAATAGTTAACAATAGATTAAACATCTTTTGAAAAATAGTAATAGTAATTTATGTTAGAAATTAAATAATAGAAAAAAGGGGTGCCTAGATTTTGACCATTGAATGACCGGTGGGACAAAAGATCTATTGTTTAGAATTATTTACTATTTTTGGTGAATGTTTATAATGCAAACAAAACAGTTAAAGTTTCTTGGGAAAAGATAGGATGTATGGAATTATTTGTTCGTTTTTTTTTTTTCTTAAAAATAGAAATATGTATGTACATATTTTATGGATATTAATATTGCGAGTATTTTGGGAACTTTAACATTTTTGTACGCTTTTGAAAATTTTCTATCTCATTTAAATTTGCTTAAAAAGATTTTGCATATGAATGTGACAATGAGAACTTGATCTAATTTTTTACGTTTTTTTTTCTCTTTTGGTTTAGTCAAGATGGTCAATAATTGGATGCTGCATAAGTGTTTTACTTCTCTAGGATGCTGCAGATGTTCGTGGAAAAAAGGATATATAAAGAACTGGTCTATTTAAATTTAAAATAACTTTTCATTTCTTGTTTTTAATTTTTGAAAATCAAGTATAATTAATAGCAATCCTGCTTTTATAATTTCAATAACAATAATAACGTCTAAAATGTCCTTGAAAGAATTCCATGCAACCGCTCTGAAAACACACACACAAAGATTTGAACTCAGCGTTTCATAAAAAAAAAATAACGTTCATTAACTCCATTCTATAGTCCAATATCAATTTAATTAGATAAGAAGGTTTAATTGTTTAATGGCGTTTTCTATGCAACATATTTTGCACTCAACTATCAGGTCGGGGTGAGATACTGCCCATTTTTACAACTTTGTTTAGTATATTTTTATACAAGTAAGAACTTGTATTTTTGTCATTCTACTTACTTAAGCGAAAAAACTTATAATTAAAACGATAATTAATTAATTAATGTTAAGTAATGTTAAGCCTCAAATATTTTGTACCATTGTGGCAATAAAAAATGTACCACTTTTTAAAGGTAGGTACAAACTGTAAAAAGTGTTACACATTGAAAGGGCAACATTTTTGTTCAGAAAAGAAAACACCATAAGATTTGTTTTTGTATCGCATGCGATTTTTATGCATTTAAAAAAAAATAAATTTAACACAGCTGTAATTAGCTCCCAAAGCTTGATATAATATCCTGGGGAAGAATAATATGTCAAATTAATATATATTTTTTTAAATATTGCATGCGATTTTTATGATTTTTTTTTTCAAAATTAGAAGTTAGCACAGGAATATTCACCCTTCAGAATAGAATATAATATCAACAAAACAGTATATATCGCATGCGATTTTTTCAATAAACTTTGTAAAACATGTATTCTCAGATATTCATAAAATATCGCGTAAATAAAACTTTAGATTTCGCATGCGATTTTGTTATCAAGGATTGATTTTCTCTAGCTTTAAAAATACTAATATGCCATACTCTCCCCTGCAGAACTTGACATTCCAAAAATATATATATTTTTAAATATCGCATGCGATTTTTTTATAAAGAATTTATTTCCCATGCTCTTAAAAATTGCAATAAACCAGGCTTTTCCTTTTATAACTTTATAAAAAAATTATTGTGTGAATGAATGTGTGTAAGAACGTTTAGTTAAATATTTTTTCCAATATCGCGTGCGATTTTCTTATCAACGATTTATTTATTATGCTTTTGAAATTACTAATACAGCAGAATTTCCCTCTTGATTCTTGAACTTGATATAAAATTTATTGTGTGAATTTAGTTAAATATTTTTTAAAAAAATCGCATGGGACTTTTAATGGATCTATCGCTAATACTTTGTCAAATACTAATTGGATATGGTATTTGTAAAACAATACGTGTGAAGATAAATACAATTAATGAAACTGTGTTTTTTTTTTATATTGCATGCGATATTTTTGTCTTTAAATGGCTATCTTTTTACATTAGATATCAATTAATATCAAGGCTTGTTATGTGTGTTAGATTATGCGAATGAGGATTAGGAAGTGGAACAGTTAATTCTATTTTTTTTTTAATATCACATGCGATATTTTGCTAAAGATTTTAAAAATTTCTTTATAAAAAAAATACGTGTGGCACTCGGGGACTGCCGCGGTAAATCTATTGCATATCATTTTTTATCAACTTACATATCGCACTCGTTCAACAATACTGTACTAACTCAAAATTTTTAAAATTTCGTTTTTTGCAAGAAATCGATGAACAGTGGTCATATCTATCCACTGTAAAAATTTTACACCATTTTCTCCAATCTTTCACCCAAAAAAATACAGTTGTATCTCTCTTTGTGATAGACGAATAGTATAAAAAAAACAGTTTTTTGTCTCTCCTGAACACTTTGAAGTTTTTGAGTTAATACAGTATTGTTGAACGGGTGCGATATGTAATTTCAATTTCAGCTTTCTAGCTATACTGGAAGTGCCCCATACAAAGAAGGGGCACCCTCGTCTCCCCAGGTAAAAAGTGCTTTCTTACCTTAGTATCCTATGTCCAGAAGGAAGGGCCTAAGCTACCTGCCCACCAATTTTCAGCCAAATCAGTTCAGCAGTTCTTGAGTGGCATAAGTCACTTTTTCAAAAAAAATCGAATTAATGGCAACACTAAATAAAATTGAACAGTATCTTTCCATTTGTAAACTATTTGCAATCAGCAAAAAAAAGTGACTTATGCCACTTTCAAAATAAACGGCTCATATATATATCTGATTATTCGACGAAACTTGCTAGTTTGGAAACACTTAGCCAAGACACAAGCCACCTTCGGGAAATCCCAAAAAATTGGACAAAATCCCCTAAAAATCCCAGAAATCCCGGGAAAAGTGGCAACACTGTATAGTCATCATACATAGACTATACAAAAAAGAAGTTTTCACTTCAAAAAACAAAAGACTTAAGAAACAAACTTAGGGTTAGGTTTTTTTCGTGAGGTTTTCTTCGTTACGGAATTTCTTGATTCGGTCACCATGATAGCCTTAGGGTTAGGTTTTTTTCGTTACGGAATTTCTTGATTCGGTCACCATGATAGCCCGCGATAAAATCCATGCAATAGCTTAAAAATATATTTGTAATTAAATTTTAATAAAATAATTGTTATTTGATAATTGTTGACCTAAAGCTTGAAATGTTTTTAATAAAAATTTTTAAAGAAAAATTTCTTGAGTCCTGTAAAACTTTCAAACAATTTCTTCCCCATCGCATTCTCCTTATAACACTCCTATACGCAATTCCTTTAATTTAAAATTTGATGATTTTTGTGTTAAAAGGAAATGCCATTTCTGACAATCACTGAACAGGAGGCCTGTTAAATAGAATAAAAAAAAAAGAAACAAATCCCAGTTTTTTCATAGTCTGGCTGGACACAAAGGCACAATGGTCAATTCTTACTTATCAGCTAAAAGATGGATAAACGGATGGATGGATGGAAGGATGGATGGCTAGAATCTGTTGTAAGAATTAATGCAAAAGCTCAACATAACACGTTGGTGGTCTAATTAAATAAGAACGAGGAGATGGATGGATGGTCCAAAACTGTCTGGTCTGGTCTATCACTATTTCAATTCGGTTGTTATTTTTGTTATCCTTTTAATTCATTCTCTTTATAAAATGAGGATTTTGGTTAACACTACAACAACATGTACATTCATGCAAAGTTATGCACATGCAAACGCAGTCTTTAATTTAAAACAGACGTTTTGGGATTGGATAACACAGTCTCAATTTTTTCTATACTTTTACATATGCATGTGTGTAAATGTGTGTGTGTGCGAGCGTGTGTTAGGTGTTTACTCCTGCAGGTTTGCATCTATATGGTCATTGTTGTTTCTGTTATTTTTGTTTGATTGTATTGTTGGGACAAACATTTGAGACATAAAATGTAAGTAGTATGTGGTGCATTACATACTCGTACATGTATAGATGCATAAAAAACAAATACATACATATGTATGTATGCATTTATGTATAATGTATAGGCGAAAATTTATTTCATTATTGTTGTGCTTTACTTTCCTTAATACAGGACAGGGTATAAGAAAAAGATAAACTTATTTGGTTTTGCATTTTTACAAGACTTTATTGCAGCTGTTGAAATTGCTTTTACTATAGATAGCGATTTTAATTATATTATAACATTTCAGTAGAGAATTATGAAAAAAAAAGTGGGCGGTGCTACGCCCATACAAAGAAAAAAATACTGTTTAACTACGATTTTCATATAAAACTTCGCACACACACATGAGTTCAACTCACAATCGAAGTTAATGAATGAGAAAACTTATGATTATTAAGTGGGCCGTGGTGCCACGCCCAAGCATAAAAAATATTATTTTCAACCTTCTTTTGCTAAATCAATTTTCTTGTATTAATTCGCTTCTTCTTCTAATATAAAGTTAAATATTTGGAAAAGTGGGCGGGACCATGCCCATATAAATAATATATTATGTATGTACTTCTGCTTTTTTTTTTTTTTTTTTTAATTAGGACCAGCACTCAGGGAATGACCCCTACGTATGCAATGCATTGTGCCGGAACTTTAGGAGAGGGATAGGGTAGAGAAGATAGAGGTTGAAAATTTAGAAGGCTTAACTCTTTTACAACTCTGCTTTGCCCGTTATGTTGATTTTTTTTTTTAGCAGTGTTGAGGCGCCTCTGGTGTTAAGTAGACGCATTAACTTTGTTAAGCTGTATTAGCAAGCATTTTATTAATTGTTTTACTTCGCCGATGTTTCTGCTAACCGACGAAGGAGGGCGATGTTGTGTACATTAGTTTGAAACGGCATCAATCGCTGTCGGAACAGTTTTTTTTAGTGACCAGTGCTATGCCTTCATCACTTAAATAGTCCGACAACAATTAATAACAATGTCTCACCAATGTACATTAGAAAAATTAATGATGTTAATTGACTTGCTCTGGCCAGGGTTTGAACCCAGGCCCCAAGTCATTGTTTGCTTAGTAGTCAACGCGCTAACCACCTCAGCCAACACCACCCTCCTAACCAATTCTTATGAAATTTTTAACAGATTAAAATTTTCTGACTTAAATAAAAGCGAACAAAGCCTCGCGTTTTTTAAATTTGTATTATTTCTAAGCTATTTCTACTAAAACCGAATTATTCGAAATTTTGCGGAGCCATTAAGCCTTTCGTGTAATAATATTTAATGTTTATAATAGTGGGCAGTGCCACGCCCAGGCTAAGTAAATATTTTTTTAAGTTTTTTCTACTTAACCGACTCCTATTTAAATTTGCACATATTTTGAATTCTTTTGATAATAAAATTAGGTGAAAATAAAAGTGGACAGTGCCACGCCCACATTAAGCAAACATATTTTTAAAGTTATTTCTACTGCATCTATGTTTTTTTTTTAAGCTCTGCACATACATACCTTTTGATTATTAGTTTGGTAATATAATTGAATATTTAGAAAAGTGGGCCGTGTCACGCCCATGAAAAGTTAATTTAATTTTTCATGTACTTCTACTTAACCGATTCTTATGTAAATTTGCATAGATTTTGAATTCCTTTAGCAAAAACACTAAATGATAATAAAAATAGGCAAAGCCACGCCCATATCAAGTAAATCACCCCTATTATGAATGTCAATGTTGTCTCATTTGACGTCGACAGATCAGTAATGGCATTGCCGTTGACAATATTGCCAACTTTCGATAACAACCGATAATATTTTGGCATTATTAAAGGCAACAAAACGGCGATATTGCCCTAGATTGGCTTTGGTTTTGTCGACAAATTTTTTGTTAACGACTCTATACATATTTTGAACTGTCACCGTTTAGTGTTTAAAAAAATATTTAATATGAAAAAAAATTAAAATTACTACCAATAAGCAATTTGAATTGCTTATACAACAACTTGAAAGAAATCCAAGGTTAGCCAAAGGATTTCATAGGGGCCCAAGTGGTAATAATTTTATAGAAGAATGGGAAGAAATCAAGACAAAGCTAAACTCTACTGGATCTCCAATTAGAGACAGTGATGGTTGGCAAAAGGTAAGGAAAAAAACTTCTTTAAAGTATAAATTTTTAAATGAGTCTATATTACATAAATACATACTTACGTACAGGTTCGGAGAGATCTTAAATGCAAAATAAAAAAAAAAAAGTTATTGTCTCAAAAGTTTTCTTTGAACTTTTAGTTTTTCATTATTTTCTTCATCAGAACTCTCACTTGAACACAACAGTAAAAATATCTTTTAAATTACAATAAAATTTATTAAAATAAAAGAAAGAAATCTAGAAAATGTAAAAATGTATAGTGATGATATTTATGTTCTTCACTTTATCGATAACAAGGCAACGTCAACACAATACCTTTAGTAATACTATGTTCACACGAAGAACTGAAACACTAGGTTCGCTCCACGATGGCGAACCTATGTGTTCACACGACTCATTCTAGATTGGTTCGTACTTCGTTATTTAATATTATTTGTTGTTTTTCCACTTTATTTAATTATTTACATAAATATAAATATATGCTTTTACTTATTCAATGTTTTTATTAAAATTTAGCACTTATCAATTGTTTTTCTTTGTTAAAATGTTTTTGGACAACTAGTTCAGATAAACTAGCGATAATTTGTTATCAAAATTAGAGATGATAGTAAATTATACGGGTTCACAACAAGGTTCAAAATGAAACATGTAGGTTCGCTCTCAAAATTTTGTATGGCGAAACATGTAGGTTCAATCAAGGTTCGCCCGCGAACCAAGAATGAGAGCGCGAACCTCTATAATTTCTGTCCGTGTGAACATAGTATTAATGCCGTACTGACATTGTGTTGATGTCGACGGCATACAAATGTCACGGCGACTATAGTATTGTGTTGACGTCGACGTCGACATTCATAATGGGGGTGAATATTCTTTCTTACAACACAATTTAAAGATTAAAAAATTGATCACTGCTTTATTTTCAACAACTACTACTTACTTATGGGAATATCCTATTTGCATATATTTTGCTCTTTTTAAAACACTCTGTGCCTCATAGAGCGCCGAGTCTATGGCAAAGCCTGTGCAAGTTTTCTTTCTTTCATTTCAAGTTTTGCATAGGCGACTAACTAACTCCACACTCATTGCAGACAAGACAGACAGACATACGGACGGACATATGTGGATGATTGTACGACTAGAATGTACAGTGTGGGTTGCATGCAACCAACAATAGTTCTGCTGTTGCTTTTATATCAATACACAGTAATCACAAAAAAAAAATGGACAAACAACACTCACACCCCTTTTTTGTCTTGCAAATGCGGCGGCCTCTTCTGTTCTTTGACGTTTATGCACATGAGTACATGAGCATTTTTTCAAAATTTTCAATGTTTCATTTTGTTGCTGTTGTTTTTTTTTAAATGACGCTCCCTAGTAGATATTTGATGAAGTTTTATGATGGACGATTTTTTTTCCTTTTTGTTAAAATTATTTTGGCTGCAAGTTGTTTGTGCCTGGTATTATTGCTGTTGTTGCCGTTGTTGCTTTATGCTTTGTGACCATAAATTGCATTAACATTTTGTTTGTTTTATAACTTTTTTTTTTCTTTTGTTTTTCATGACTATGAAAGCAGCTCGACACAAAAAAAATCATTTGTCTGCTGAATGTGGCATGTAAAGTTTGTTGCACACATTAATGCTATTTTTTGCATGCCTGCATGTTGTCGCTGATTGGTCGAAATTGTTTATTTTTCATTTTATTTTCTTAGCTTATTTTATATTTTTAGGGTCTGAGTTGGAATACAAAATGGTTGTTGCTGCAGGTTGGCAAAAATGAACAATTTAAATTTTTTTTGAAATGCATTTTTAGTTTTGGAAAAAGTTCTTTTAAAAAATTTCTTTCATACATATAAATGTTTTTTATGCGATTTTTTTATGAAAATTATTTTGATGTGGTGGCTCAGCTATGATCTTGGACAATTAAACGTAAAAGTATTTACAAGCAAGAGTCTTAATTAAGTTTGTTCATATTTTGGTGTCCCCTCGTGTAAAAGTAATCCTTCAATATTTGATTTACCAAGTTCAAAAAAAAAATATATCAACATCCTTATTCAAATGATTTGTAGTGTACATTGAAAATAAGGCAACTTTAGCAATAAAAATGTTTAAAATTGACAGCAAACCCATTAAAAAATTTAAAATTCAATTGAAATATACACATTGGAAACAGCTTAGGGTGCAGGCTGCTTCAGATTTCCAAAAAAAAATTTCATCAATATGTTGAATGAAGTTTTGAATCGGACATTGGAAATATTTATTATCATTTTAGCAGAGACTATCTAAAGTAAGGCTATCTAAAGTAAAAACAGTACTTTATTTAATTGAAAACTGCATCTGCCTTCCAGTTCACCTGTGTGCCCTTTAGTCCATCTGCCCGCTCGTTCCCTGCTCAAAAGTGAAAGCAATATTGTTTGTAATACATCGCCTGAACCGATTTTGATAAAACTCGTGTCTATAAGAGTACAAAGGATACACGAAGTTTCAAAACTCCGGGAGGCTAACAGGGTGCAAAATTTCTGCCACATTAAACGTTTTAAGCCGATTTTGTTAAAACAAAAAAAAAATGGTACATAAACAATATTTTTCATTGAAAACTAGGATCGGAGTTAGGTAGTGGACATTTTCCGCCCCTTTAATACAATCCAACTGATTTTAATAAAACTTAAAAAACATATAGATCGGCTTCAAAGAGAATAGGGACAATTTTTGCCTGTTTAATAATATTTAACATATTTTTACAGAAATTTAAAGCGCACTGAGATCAGCTCTGAAAAGGATACATAAGCAATATATTTTTTAGGATCATGAGGATGATAGGTAGCAAAATGTTTGCCTCTTTGATACTATTTAACAGATTTAAAAAAAAACTTGAAGCGCAGTCAGATCAGCTCTGAAAAGGCAAAATCAATATGTGGGTGATAGAGGGAAATTTTCGCCTCTCCGAAATCAATTGTTTTGATAATTAAAGCTTAATATTTTGTAAAATGCAGGGATCACATGAAAACCTGGGGGCAATATTTAGTAACTTTTAGGGTTTATAGTAAATTTGTGTCTCTTTTGTCACATATTCGAAATTAAACCCAGTGACACCGATTTTTTACGACTTTATTTATACTGTTCTTGATATATTTAAAAATTTCAATTATTTCCGATTTTTTCCAAATTATAGATCACAAATTTTTTCGGAGTAGCTTTGGATTTTTCCGAACTTTAAATTGCTGTAGCGCAGGTATGGGCATCTTTTCGTTTTTCTGCTAATTACCCAATTACTATAGTAGTGACCGATTGGAGGTTTAACCGACCTGTCAGTAACTGCCACATCAAATGCTGACGCTATTCTTGCCATCTCATCAGCGATTTAGTTTCCCTCAATATTGCAATGCCCTGGTACTCAACATAGCCTAACGCTAAATTTGTCCATAAGCAAGTTGAGAGATAGCCTACACTTGCTGACCAGCTTCGATTTGACACTATGCCCCTTCAAAGATTTCAGCGCCGCCTGACTGTCAACGTAGAATGTTACCTCCACGCCTTCAGTTACGTGTTCTGTCACTAGTTCCGTAGCCCTGAGGATCGCTAGGATCTCAGCCTGAAATACACTACATTCGTTCGGTAGCCTAAAAGATCTGCGAATGTGCGTTCCTAAATATTAGGCGGCAGCACCCGTGCCTATTTCTATTTTCGATCCATCTTGAAAGACCGCGCAGCCGTCGTACAGTCTATCAGATATGACGCAAAAATCCCTATCCGGAATAACTAGTGAAGGCGTTCTAATAGAATTAGTCTCAACAACCTTAGAGTCCATAAGACCATGGGATATGGTCTCCCGTCTGCTAAAACTAATCTTTTTCTAGAGTGATGTGTGACCTGTAAATCCTGGCCTTACAAAGTCCGCTTCCATAAGCCTGAGCAAACACCTTTCCGCCGTTCTCAACACACATTCTTCAATGGGAAGCGGTTGAAGGATGACGTCCAAGGCAACCTGAGGGGTGCTCCTCTGGGCCCCAGTAATACCCAGCGAAGCACACCTCCGGACCTTAGCAAGCAGCTTCCTATGGCCTTCTCTCCCCAACGCCTCCCACCATACGACATATCCATAAGAAATCACCGGCCTGACAACCGATGTATAAATCCAATTTACCACCTTCGGTTGCATACCCCAGTGACACTCTTTTCAGTCCCAAAAAAAAATCCTTAGTGCGTTTTAAATTTTCCCCTTTTGAGTGGACAACTCCCCAATAATTGAAAGCGGACATTTCTTTGAGATTTTAATTCCCCACAACTAGACAGCCGAGAAGACAGTTGACTGTTTCGATATTCAAATGCACAAAAATAATGCAACACTGTGACACTTTCTTCTTTAGTCATCCAGAGTTGCATTATCAATGCAATTAAAACAATAATAAGAGGTTATTCAATTGCGAATAGATCTTCAAACACATACAAATGGAGTTTTTTTTCACTTCACGCAATTCTGTTACAGTGTAGCCAGCTGTGGGGATTTGAATTGGAGTTTTTGCTGCTCTTTGGGTCCTCCCCTAGGAATTAAAATAATAAATACATAAAATATAAATTAGATTTGAAACCAAGAATAATAACAAAATATGTAGATGATTTGTTTTGCATTATTTCTGAATCCGGTATAGATAAAATGTTAGAAACATTAAATGGATTTAATAATTGTATAAAATTTACTATAGAGAAAGAATGTGATTCAAAGCTTCCTTATTTGGACAATTTGGTTATAAGAAAAGGTAACAAGTTAATAATAGATTGGTACCAAAAACCAACTTGTTCAGGGAGAATTATAAATTATCATTCAAAGCATAATAAGAAAACTATTATTAATACAGCTAATAATTTAATAGAGAGAGTATTAAAGATAAGTGACAAAGAGTTTCATAGAAAAAATATGAAAAAGATTAGAGAAATACTTAGTGAGAATGATTTTCCAAATCAGCTAATTTATAAATTGATAAATAAATATAAATTTAGAAGAATAAACAATACAGTTAGTGTAACAGATCCGAAGATTTTTAAGTCAATGACTTATATACCACAGATATCTGAACGTTTAGAAAGAGCAAGAATTTTTGACACTGAAAAATATAGGGTCGCTTACAAAACACATAACACAGTAAATCGATTATTTAGTAGGACAAAGGATAAAGTACAAAAACTTGATATGTCAAACTTAGTGTACAAAATACCATGTAAAGGAAATGACAGAGGCAATTGTAGTAAAGTATATGTAGGCACGACAAAGAACAAACTAAAAACTAGAATTACAGGACATAGGTCTGATCAGAAGTATAGACATATTAATTCACAAAAGACGGCATTATCTTCACATTGCTCAGAGTTAAATCATTATCCCAACTTTGAAAATGTTTCAGTATTATATACAGAACAGAATTATAAACGTAGATTCATAGCAGAAATGTTACAAATAATTAATGTACCACCAGAACACAGAATTAATTTTAAGGCAGATATAGAAAACGTAGCTCAAAATTATAGACACTTGATAAACAAAATAACATGAATTTGTTTATACTTGAAAATTGTATTTAAAAACAATGTACATAATATAACTCTTTATGTTCGTATATGTTTGTGTTATTAACATTCACTACACTTAACATGAAAATGTTAAAATGTATCTATATTGTGTGGTAATACATAAAAATGTCGTATTTTAGAATTTTCATTTCCTAATATTTTTGTTTTATGGGTTTTTTAAATATTAATATTACTGTTTGTTATATTTTTTGAAACTTAGTGACAAATTATTTTCAAACATTTCAAAGAAAGAAAAATTGTCAATATTATTAATTAAAACACATAATTTTTCCTGACGATGCTACACAAAGGAGTAGCGAAATATTGAATAGAATAAAATAATTTTTTGTTCATTGTTTTATTAAAAAAGAGACCTTGTGCTTTATTATAATATATATAAAAATAAATACATATATTTTTTTAAGATTAAATCAAGAATTTTTAGTATTTAAATTGGGATTTTTTTCGACAGCACTTTTATTAAAATTGGGGACATGCAGCATTATTTATCTGCTCTCTTAATGAAAATTCAGATCAATTATTGCAAAAATTGATGTGTTCTTGTTTAAATAATAAAACTACATATGTACATATTTGAAGATAAATATTTTACAAATTATTTTTACTCTTTTTACGCCTTTCTTATAAGCGGACTAATTTGTCAGTCCCGCTGGGTGTCCGCTTAAAAGAGAGTAAACTCGACATAAGTATGTACAGTGGAAACTTATTTCATACAAATATTTGACAAAATTATTGTTTTCTATATTCTTCATACTAAAAAATAAAAAAAGTTTGTTGTTGCGCCCCCCAGGAAAATAAATTTATTTCCGCTAATGATCGAACACTTTTAAAAAGCTTTTTCGTTTCTTATTTCTAATAAAAATGAAATAGACTCTGTCTGCTCTACACTATTAAAATATAGTACATAACAAATACATTTGCATATGAGTATGTGTGCATGTGTGTGTGTTTAGAATAAATTACAACTCAAAGCTCCAAATTTAACTATCAAGATCTCTGAGTATAACGGTCTCTCTTAACCATGCCGGCCCACACACACGCACACACATAATTGTTACAGTCGGTGTATTTGTATTGGTCGAAGTAGTTTTGGGTGTTGTGGGGGGCCGGTAGAAATAAACTTAACAATGTGTGAAAATAATGTTACTGTTGTTGTTGCTTTTGGCTTTCATATATGAAGAGAGAGCGCCATCTGATTATTTTATTATTCCAAATTATTTGAGTAATTTTTTTTTAATGGTTTTATTTTTAGTGATTTTTTTTTATACAAATTTGCAATTGCGTGTTAAGAGTTCATTTTAATATTATTGCTGTTGTTGTTGCTGTGACTGCTGCTATTGAAAGAAGTATTGTTGTTTTTTTAACGATCGCCATTATTTCACATTTAAATTATTTTTGCTTTTTTTTTTGGCTTAATTGTTCTTGTGTTTTTATAAGCAAAAGAAAAAAAGTTTGTTTCCAAAAAGGGGGAGTTTTGTCGTTTTCTTTAAATTTTATATTATAAATTAAAAGATGACTTAATTTTTAATGATTTTACATTTTTTTTTTGGTTATTAACAAAACAGTGGCTTTTAATAGTTATAGAAATTTTAATCAATATTGTTTAAGAAACCAATTTAAAGGATATAAAAATTATAGCAATTTTATGGCAAATAATTAAAACGTCCTTTTTTCAAAAATATTTAAGTAGCTGAAATAATTAATATTTAAATACTAAAAAGTATGTATTATTGACAACGAAGCAGAAGGTTAAAAATTAAGTTTATCTTTGTTAATTGTAAAATAAACCAGCAAGCAATTTGCTGTAAAAGCTAATTGCCTGTGAAACCGGATATATGCCTTTAAAATCGTGACTTCAATTTTTACTAATACATCGCTCATGTTTTTATATACATATGTACATACATATTGTGCCATAAACAAAAAAAAATCAATTATTCTCTTCTTGTATTTTTCATGAACTGCAAATCCGCGAATGTTTCAAAAATTATGGTTTCGCTCAGAAAAAACATACATATATAAAATATATTCAAATTTGTTATATCTGTGATTAAAAAATGCCCTACATATAAGTTGCAGTACGATATAAGCAAAATTATACATTAAGAAGTAAAATATGCAAAAATATGCACTAAAAAATAATTAGCTTAAATAAATTAAAACTTTTTACATGGTAAATAAATCAAAGAAATAAATTAATTGGAGAAAAATTATTTACAGTAAATTAAAAATCGCTAAAACTTTTTTAAACTTTTGAATTATTACCGATCACAAAGTATATGCGAGTACAAACATGTATTTTTTTTATTATTTTTTGTAAAAGTCCATAGTTAAGCACAAAATATGCTTGAAAAATATACAGGAAAATCTTCCAAATATAACCCAAAAACTTTAAAAAGAAGTTGGGCTAAATATGCGGTGAAGTCTAAAATATGCAAAAAATATGCACTAACGAATTCCCAAAATAAAATTAAAATTCCGGAAAAAAATTCATTATTGTAAATATAAAATCGTTACTAGACAACTTGCCTAAATTTGGGAAAATTGCTAAAAAAATATCTTGAAATTTTTTTGATCACAAAACTGACTTCCATGGTTCTTGTTTTTGTTCAAGTTTATATTGAAATTAAGAAAAGAAAAAGAGTCAAAATAGGCAGGAAAAACAAATCATAAAAAAAAATTCCCTAAATATGCGATGTAGTCGAAAATAAGCAAAATTATGCTGTAAATAGTATAATATGCAAAAATAGGCAAAAATATGCACTAAAAAAATTTATGCCAAATATCTTAAAAAGTTGTAAAATGTATAAATATTTTATTTGGCCTTACATTTGTAGCACCGGAAAGAATATACAATTGCATATGTGGGGTTTCCATGGTTATCACTTAGTCTTTATATTAACCTGCATCTTTACGATAAATTCTGACGCTTGATAATGGATCGACTTGAAATATTTGTATCCTATATGGAAGTCTATAGATTAAAACTAAATTTTCTTGTGGATAATATTGACTTTCATGCTAAAAAAATAAATGCTGAGATTTATATATTTAAAAAACTTCTCTCAAAAAAATCTGTTTAGCAGCTTTTAATCTATAACTGTCCAAAATCAATTTACAGCCGTTTTGCTGGGATATAATGTAATTTTTTTGGTTTACAACAAAAACTTACATTCCGTTTTTACAACAATAAGAGTGAAAGACAATAAAAAAAAACAAAAGAAAATATAAAATGATTCAACATCCAAAATTGCATTGCCTGACAAAAGTCAATGATCTTAAGCCAGCGACTTTAATTGGTAATTGGAAAACTGTAAGCCACAGAAAAAAAAAGAAAAGAAAGACAACTTTACAAATAAATATGCTAAACTGGTAGAGATCCCAAAAAGATTATAAAAAAGGACAATATTAAGAAATTTTATAGCCGATCATGATCCTTGCACTCTCCCTCTATCTCTCTGCGTCGCTTCTTTTCTGCAAAGTTTTACAGTAAACATTCTCGTATACTCGTATGTTGCAGGTTTTGTTTTATCAAAAGTTCAAAAAATCATCCTGTCGTGTCTCCAAGATAGTCAGTAGTTAAGCCAGACAGACTAACACCATTAGCCAGAATAAAAAAAAAACAAAAGAAACGATCATCTAAAAAACATTATCTTTATAAGGAAAGCGATAAAATTACACGCAATTGCCAAAAAACAAAAGGAAGGATTCTTTAATTTTAAGTTGTAGACAGTAGTGATGACTTTAAAAAGAGCTACATGATTAAGAAAATTTTCAAAAATACAACAGAAGTAAAAACACTTTAATTTCTAAATCGGGAAAAACAGGGAAAACAGCAAAATAAGACTAAAAATCTTAAGAATTTTAAAGCAACCTAAATCACTAAAGACACTCGCAAAAGTCACCTTCAAATATCCCAACACGAACAAAATAGCCCTCTAAGATCGTTAAAGTCTTCCAAACAAGTTTTAGATCACAAGTTGAAATTGCTGTGTTTTACATGTCTTAGCGGTTTGAAAGTTTTCGGCTGAAATTTATTTTAAGGGGAGTTAAAGTTCCCCTTCTTACTTTGTTATGAATGGCTATTTAAAAATCATTTAATCCTTACACTTTTGGTAGAAAATATATTCAGCACTTTTTTGTAAAACATTACAAGGAAAATTTTTGTAAAACATTTTAACCCTCTAACTCTTTGCTTTATGGCTCTTTTCGGCTTTTTCCAAAAAGAAATCCGATAAAAACACCTCCTAAACAGTAATTTAGCTGTTCTAGAAAAATATTTACCATATATTTCTACTGTGAGAGTCTTCAAAGACAATAAAATTTTCAATTCAACTTGAATGCTAGATATAAGCAAAAACTTTAAAATGTGTTTCAAGGGTTAATTTCGCCACAATACGTCACAATTAGTGCTAAAATATCCCACCAAAGCTGATTTTTGTGAAGCTAGTTGTAATCCAATATATATTTTGCGTAAAATTTATATACAAGTATTTAGGCAACCATACAAGAGAAACTTGTATATCGTTACACAAAACGGAAAAGGGACTATCATAATTTTTAACTAAGATGAGAAACTCAAGAAAATGCTAAATATCGTGATTATAAAAAATTATATTTCCTGGTCAATATCAATAATGTCTAAATAAATGAAAAAAAATATATCCTGGGGAAAATCTTTACAGTTTTTGTCATTAAAACAGTTCGCTTTTTATTAAGTATAAGTTAACAACTTAAACTTAATTTTGCTGCTACAGCGCCACCTGTTGATATTATTTCTACTTTTCTTTTTCTTGCTAAACCTTTGCGATGCAATCCACAGAAGAAGAAAGTATCCATTTTGGTCCAGGGGTGTACAGGTTTTAAGCATACGAACAAACTACGAACCATTTTTATTTATATTTTTGTGAAAAATTATGAGCCACTTTTTTATGCGCATTTTATGTGACGATATATAATACATATTTATTAATAAAAAATAATATGAAAACAAATCTAAAATAGAAACCAATAGAGTGGAGAGATTCCAGATCTGGCGATTTGTACCCAAAACTGGATATTTATTATCGTGGTTTGGGGATAAAAATTTCATTTTGGGGTTTTTTTTTTTGTGGAAAACGTAGTATGAACATTATTATACTTTTAATTATTTTAATTTAAAAAATATATTTAAGTACATTGATTATCACAGCAAATTCAAATTTAATGGAGAATGTTTATTATCATTTGAAAGAACATTCTTTGGCATTTATTTTTTGAGGATTATGTCTATCAAATGTTGGCCGTTGCTACGTCGGTGATGGTCCATCCGTTGAGTCCAATTTTCGATGACTCGTTCGAGCATTTCGAGTGGTAACTGGCGAATGACACGCGTGATGTTTTCCTCCAAGGCCTGAATCGAAGCGGGTTTGTCCGTATAAACTTTAGACTTTACATATCACCACAGGAAAAATTCTAACAGTGTGATATCACACGATCTTGGTGGCCAATTGACCGGCCCAAAACGTGAAATTATGTGCTCACCGAAATGTTCTCTCAATAAATCCATTGATTGATGCGATGTGTGGGAAGTGGCGCCGTCTTGCTGAAACCAAATGTCGCCGAGATCACAAGCTTCAATTTCAGGCATCAAATAGTCGGTTGTCATGACACGATAACGTTCGCCATTGACGGTTACGTTCGCACCGGAATCATTTTTAAAGAAATATGGACCGATGAATCCACCGGCCCACAAACCACACCAAACCGTTGTTTTTTCTGGATGAAGTGGCAGTTCTTGAATCTCTTCAGGTTGCTCTTCGTCCCAAATGCGGCAATTTTGTTTGTTTACATACCCATCGAGCCAGAAATGGGCCTCATCGCTAAACAAAATTTGCCTCGAAACACATTCCTCACAGAACGTGAATTTTCGTAATAAAGTTGAAAGATTTGTAAACGTTGTTCAGGCGTAAGTCTTTCCATTCTGAAATGCCAAACAATACTAAACAAAAAAAATATGACAGCATGACACGACTCACACGTGATCTGTCAAAAAAAGGCTATTGAAAAAAGTATCTCTACTTGGATCACCCATATGTTGAGAAAGTCAGAGAATTATCAAACTGGATATAAGTTTTTGATAAGTTTTTAGGCTTTCTATGAAAAATAGCCCCGAGAAAAAAATAGGCCCCAAAACTTAAAAAAAATAAAAAACAGCAAAAGTGACACACTTATGTAAAAGTTTATAGTTTTTTATATGAAATGTATCACAATAAGAAAAAAAAAAAGCAAAGACACAAACCAGCCAGCACAAGTATCCACCAGTTAGCAAAGGCAAGAACACGTGATGTTTTTATTTGTAGCAGTCGGGCATTCTCTCAAAGAACTCGAAGTACTTAAATCACAAAATGTTTAAAAAATTAAATTCCTAAAAGACAGAAAGGATCTTTTAATTTGAGAAGCAAAAACAAAAAGTTATAAATTTTTCGAAAATCAGAAGCGAAAAATCACAAGTAGATGGGAAAACTAAATTTCCTTTAAAGTGACATTAAGTGTCTGGCTTGCTTGCGACACAAATACATATCTTTTTTCTCTTTGCTTCCTTTAATGGGTCTCTGTTTCAAAACTTTAATCAAACCCATAATACTTAAAGCACATCATTAAAAATGTTATAAAACTCTATTTACTTTTTGTACAATTTTTTTTCATTTATATTTTTGGTAATTGCCAAAAAAAAAACTCATTTTTTTGCACCTGTTCTTAATTTCGATCGTTTTTTTTTTAGTTCAGCAACAAAGTTGAAGGAGTCCCTACTTGGTGCTCAATAAACATACAAATATGGGCACTTTGATCTTTGAAATGAATAAAAAAATGAAAAAAAATTGGAATGAAACTAAATTCTGCTTATTTTTTAACGCGTGCTATAAAATATTGTTTTTTTGTTTTAGTTTGCGTGCATGTGAGTGTGTCTGTGTGTGTGTTGTCCTTAAAACATCTTGAAGCTGTTCTTATTTGTTTTGTTGTTGTTTTTTTTTCTTTTCACTTGGCATATGGCCACACAATGGAATTAAGTTTAGCCAGGATTAAAAGACAAGCAGTATGTGTGTGCAGCGGCATGTATTTGTCTCCAGGATATGTTTAATATTATTGTTAGTTATATTTAATCCTTTAAGTCTTGTTTGAAAACTTCTGGCCATGACCAGGCAAAAAAATTTTGTATATTTATCTTTAGTTTGCAATATTTTTATCATACAAAGAAATAAAACCCTCTCGTCTTAATTTCTAATATTATATTCAGGCATAAACGTTTATTGAAATTTTTCTTTGCCAGGACTCTTAATATCAGCAGCACTCCTTTGTATTTAATATATACTTATTCCTCTTTTTTTTTTTTTTAAAGAAATATGCAATTTTTAAGTTTCCTTTGATGTGTGTCTGGCCATTGCGGGCAGAGCTATTTTTGGTTTATCTTTTTGGCTTTTCAAAATTTATTTTATGCTACCAAAGTCATGATGTTCTTGATACTAATTATTAAGAATTTTAATTAAATTCTGTCAAATTATTAAAAATGCTAACAATTTAATGCTGCTGTTTAAATTATTTATATTAAACATATTTATTTTGGAGCAACCCTTTTTCTTTTGGCATAAAACTTGTAGCATATTAAATTAGCAATTTTTTTATTTCTTTTTTTTCGAAGAAGGTTAAACATATAAAAGGGTTAGTTGCAACATAAACGTTTAATTTATTTTAAACAAAGGTTTAAGCGGCAAATTTAGCTGCTTTTCGGTTACTGTTAGCTGAACATGGTTACCAGGACACATTTAAAAAAAATGGGGCTTTTGGAATATCCTTAAAAAAAGAAAAACTTATGGTCCTCTGCATGAATAGTTTAAACTGATTTATTAGATCTTAACAAAGATTCGCTGGGTATTCCAACCAGTAGTTTAAAAGTTAAAGTTTTCCATACCTGATTCATATAGATTTTTTTTTATTTTAGTACTAAAGTGCACATTTACTTTTCTAATTGCATTGAAGTTCATATGCAAGTATTTTTTCTCTCTCGCTGTCTCTCTTTCTCTCGCTCTCACAATTTCTGTATTTACATAAATTCCAATGCTTGTTAGTTTTGTATTTTACTTGTTTACATGAACTACTTTTCCAGCTCACTTCTATTCTAAACTTCTATATTGACTTTTTAAAAGAATTTATAAAATTTTAGAAATTCTTTCTATCAATCAATGTAAATAATTTAATTAGAACATAAACAAAACAGATGTCATATTTATTACAAAAAGCATTTAAAAACATTTTTCAGTTTAAAAACATTTTATCAATTTTAGTGCCGACGACTAGAATCATATTTTTTTCAAGATTTTCAAATAGAAAATTTTAGCTTTTAACATTTTAGGGAATATTTCTGGCGGGCCATATAAAACAAAAAAATCGCTGAATCATTAGATTAATTCGAAAAAACAAATTGAAATTATCAAAAGATAGAAAACTGCTCGAAAAGTATTGATCTTTGGCTAAAATTTGCAATTGATCCATATAAGTGACAAAGAAACAAGCACTCAAATGTGTCAGAAATCACTCATGAGATCATAAAAAATTTACATAAGTTAACTTCTTAAAGTTTTGTAGAAAAATTCACAAACACAATTAAGATTTATTTGATCGAATAGTATGGATTTTTAACTCAAAATCCAATTCCTTCAAATAAGTGAGGAAGAAAAACGTTAGCAACCACTCAATGTGAGAAATCACTCAAAGATCATCGTTAATCCACTTAAGTGCAATTTTTTAATTTGTGTAGAAAAATTCACATTTATAATAAAAAAAATTTTAATTATATGCTCAAAAGTATGGATCCTACCGACTTTTTATTGGTCCGAATAAGTGACAAAGAAAAATGATCCCAAAATCCCTTAGAGATCATTAAAAACTTACTTAAGTTTAATTTTTTAAATTTTGTAAAAAATATCACGAATACAATTAGGAAGTGGATGATAAGTTCTCATTGGTCCGAATGAGTGACAAAGACATATGTGCCCAAATATGCCCAAAGTCCCCAGAGATCATTAAAAAATTGCTTCAGTTAAATTTTTTAAATTTTGTAGAAAAGTTCATTGTTAAAATTACAAAGTATGAAGTAAATCCTATAATATTATGCATCCTTGCCTACCATTTCCCATTGGTCCGAATGACTGACAAAGACAAATGTACTCAAATATGCCCAACGTCCCCCAGAGATCTCATTAAAAAAATTACTTGACTTAAATTTTTGAAATTTTGTAGAAAAGTTCACCTTTACAACAGAGTGGTGTGACATGCATCCTCGAATATTATGCATCCTTGGCTACCATTTCCTATTGGTCCGAATGAGTGACAAAGAAAAATGTGCTCAAATATGCCCAACGTCCCCCAGAGATCATTAAAAAAATTACTTGAGTTCAATTTTTGAAATTTTGTAGAAAAGTTCACCTTTACAACTGAGTGGTGTGACACACATCCTCGAATATTATGCATCCTTGGCTACCATTTCCTATTGGTCCGAATGAGTGACAAAGAAAAATGTGCTCAAATATGCCCAATGTCTCCAAGAGATCATTAAAAAATTACTTCAGTTAAATTTTTTAAATTTTGTAGAAAAGTTCACCTTTCAAATTGCAAATTATGAAGTACATCCTCGAATATTATGCATCCTTGGCTACCATTTCCAATTGGTCCAAAAGAGTGAGAAAGACAAATTTTGCCCATTTATGTGAAAAAACACAGGATCATTTTTGCTTAATGCTTTCTCTGGGAATTGTCTATCAATGTTAAAGAAGGACCCAAGAATATAACTGGAAGTTAGATTGATTATATCTTTCACTAACACCACAATTCATATTGAAGATGGCGTTTACAGAAATATTGATGCGAATTCATTGAAAGTTATACCACCTGTAGATCAACTAGCCCCAAGAGAAATCGGGCAGCTACAATTATTATCACGAGAAGGCCTCCATGAATTTCATTGAAACAACATCAAACGAATTTGCGACTGTAACAAATCAACGGAACTAAGAGAATTATCCCTGGCATTAATAATTTTGGTAACAACAGTAAGCTGAACGAGACACCAAAGCCCTCTAGAGTCTATAATCCTATCAAACTAACTTCCGCTTTTATATCACTTTTGTCGACCCAAAACAAAAAATATATAAATTGCAAAATATTGTAAGAAAATAATAATTGTAATTTGATATTTAAGCACTAAATCGATCTAATTGTTTTAAGAATTTATAAATCATCCCACTGTGCAAAACTAAATTATTTGGTTATAGTTTTTAATTTCTTTAAAGCATAACAAATCACAAAGAAATGCTTTTAATTTTATAGCTTTGCAATTATACTCAAAAATATTGATTTTTCAAGCCACTAAAATTTAAGGTATAAATTAAACTTCTCTGTACAACTGATCGATAGTACAAGTTCCATAAGATAATAAGAAGTAAAAGTCGCAAATTACTACAACGATCGAAATGTTTTTTCCTAAAATACTGTGTCTACTTATAATAGTAGTTTCTGTATTAAATGTTGGCATTTGTTTTCCGGTACAAAAAAGGAATATGGAAATGCTGGGTGGACTGCTACAGCAAGCAGAAGCACTGAAACCTCTATTATCTTCCCTTTTACAAATGGGTGGACGCTAATGAAAAAAATAATTCAATAAAAAAAATTGCTTATAAAATTAATATAAAATTTATCATTTTTATTTTTACAGTTTTAGCTCAATTATGCAGATAGATAACTTTCCACACATATTCTTATTCTCTTTCATTAATTAATTAATTAATGAGACAGCGGCGAGTGAAAACGAGGAGGCGTTTGAAAGGCTATTAGTAGTTATGTGCGTTACTACTTTATTCACCATCCGTCGTAGACTGCTGTCCGTCCCGTTAGACAAATTTGCTTTTTTGGTCATTTTAACAAAGATGTCTTCTTTAAATTCCTGATGGATACATTCCATTTCCCAAAACTTCTTTATGAGATGTAAAAGAAGTTGAACACTTACTTAATGTTCAGCCCACTATCACTTCTTAGTGAAATTTTGCCTAATTCTGAAGATTTTAATGCATCCACCCACCACTATTTCAGACTATGATGGACTCTGCCTAGCGATTTTCATTTTAACGTATTTTCTTAAAAATTTCATTTACTTTTAATAGTTTGCGATGATATTGAGAGCAATTATTGCTCAGATTGTCATTTGGTCGTGTTTTTGCGACTCAATTTAGGTCCGTTGGACTTTGACTGTATTAGAAAAAAGTAGTAGAAATCAACTCCCGCTTTCCGAAATCAGTCCATACTAAATCTATTTTTAAAAATGATTTTCTTTATCATTAAATTCTTTGGCCTTTAAAATAAGTTTAAGTTTTATTACAAAAAAGTAGTAGAAATCTACTACTATTTTTAAAGTAATATGTACTTAAACGAGTTCTTTTCAAAAACATTAAATAAACGAAAAATTTTGACCAAAAAGTATAATATTTTTTGGATTATGAAAAAGTAGTAGAATTCAACTACTAAACTCTTAAGTAAAATATAAGAACGCGTTTATTTTCATAGAAATTTTAAAAATGGCGTTTAGTTGATTTCGAATGAAGTTTGCATTACACGAGTATGTATTATAATACCGCACCCGAAATTCTTAGTTTAAAAAAAGGGGAGTGTCACAACCCACTTTTCAATTTTATAGTTATACCCAGCATAATGTTTTTTGTAGCATATTTTGTGGCTCATTTAATTATCCTCAAAAAATTAGGTTTCCGCAAAACAAGTCGGGCTTGATCATTAAAAACAAATTTCAGCACACTCTTAATCTCTTTACTGATGATCGCATTTGACGTAATCAACTGTAATGGATTTTTTAAATAATTTGTTTCCACCATTTCGGCTTGATACATCTTCCCAACAATGTTTTAAGTTAATCAATTAAATTTCTTTTTTAATACCTGATCAAGCTGATGAACTTGATCGTTTAACAGGCGCCAATTAGATTAAAGAGACGTGTTTGTTTATAAAAAGAACAAACAGAGAATAAAAAAAAAACACTGAAAGATCAGTGTTGGCAAAAAAAAAATAAAACTCCTTAAATCATTAAAGGGGATCTTAATTGTGTCTCATGTAAAAAAAATTTTAACGATTGACAAGTAACTCAATGTCATCATGATCAAGTCATTTATTTGGCTTAAAAAGAAAGAAAGAAATAACTAAAGGGCGAGATAAAAAACTATACAACAGTTTAAAAGATATTACACATGTTTTTGTAGACAGTTTGTGATCAAAAGTCATTTCTTTATTAAAAAATTTTAATAATATTTAGTTATAGTTTGTGTGGTTTGTATATCACTGGAAACAGTGATATATGAAGGATATCCTAGTTACTAAAAGAGAGACTATATGACTTCTTCTAGTCTCAAAACGGTGACACATTTCGTGAAACACTAAGAACCTTTTCTGTATTTTCTACACCTCCTCCGACTCAATCGACAATTATTTCAATTCAAATGAAAATAAAACCAAATCATTTCCTTTATATGAGTAATATTGAGGACTTTAATGAACAAAAAAATGAAAAAAAAACGTCACATTTAGTAAAAAAAAAAAAAAACAAAAACAAATTAAACAGAAATGCACACTACAATCTTGTTACATTTCATTAGCATGTGCGCTGCTGCACTTCAGGTTCTACTCCATGTGATCATTTTTATTGCAAACCTGGCCAATTTTGTACCATATTGCTTTATTTAAGAAAAGATAAATAAAAAAAACACAAGGATCTTTTTGCAAAGGGGACGTGTGATGTCGCATGAATCTAAAGAGAGCTTTAGCCAAGCTGCGCTTGATATTTTAACATATGCAGCTGTTGCATTCATAAACCAGGCAGGCACACGCCAAAAACTACGAAAATATTAAATTAAATTTTAACACACCAACAACTGAATGATTTAAGGCGAAAAAAGAGCAGCTTTACACTAAAAAACAAATTCTTAATTTTTCATTACGGAAAAAAGCCAATTAACTTTTGTAGAAATTTTTACTTATTTACCGACATGAAATTTAAATTTAGGTCCTTTGGACTTACAATGAATTTTGACTGTATTAGAAAAAAGTAGTAGAAATCTACTCCCATTTTCCGAAATCATTCCATAATAAATATATTTTTAAAAGTGATATTCTTTATCATTAAATTTTTCGGCCTTTAAAATAAGTTTAAAGTTTTATTACAAAAAAGTAGTAGAAATCTACTTCTATTTTTTAAGTAATAGTATGGCGAATTCTTTTCAATAACATTAAATTAAAAAAATATGTTGACCTTTAAATAATACTTTTTATGGATTCTAAAAAAGTAGTAGAATTCTAGTACTACTATGATATTACAACCTTAAGAAAATGAGAAGGGCATAAAACGATCTCAATAAACAGTTTTATATTTTTAGATGCTTTGGCCTTCAAAATAAGTTTAAAATTTATTACAAAAAAGTAGTAGAAATCTACTACTATTTTTTAACTAATATTATAGCGAATTCTTTTCAAAAATATTAAATTAAGAAAAATGTTGACCATTAAATAATAATTTTTGTGGATTATAAAAAAGTAGTAGAATTTAACTACTACTACGAAATTACAACCTTAAGAAAAGAGAAGGCCATAAAATGATCTCAATACACGGGTTTATATTTTGTAACTCATATACATTTTGTCTCACATTTCAAAATTTATTAGCAATTCAGCACAAAATTCAATCGGCATTTAAATCTTGTTTAAATTTTTAGTGTAAATTATCAATCAGAGAACAGGCAGCAGATAGTGGAAGCATTCAAAACTTTTAAATTTGTAAGGTGTATTTATACAACCACTGTGCGTGTGCGCGTGTAAAGTAAATAATGCAAAAAGGCCCCAAGACAAAATTATTTAAAAAAAGCTTAAAGCTACAAGAAAGAGAAAGAAATAACTGTGATAACGGTTAGCAATCAAAATGAAAAAGAGTTAAATTTTTAATTTTTGCTTTCCGCGTGGAGTATTGTATTTTTTTTCTCTTTGTTTGGCAGGTGCATAAAAATGCACATTTCCGAAAAAAAGAAGAATTTAAATTTATTTAAAACCAAACAAGGAATCAAGATGCATCATCATGTTCATTATCATCATCATCATCATCATTAAACTTATTTAAATTGGTAGCACACATAATAACAGAAAAGTAATAAAACATTGTTGGCACACTTTCTAATACTTGCAGCCGCGAAAATGTTCAAGTATAGATACTTTCTGAGAACGAATCAACCAAACATCCATACGACTAACAACCCATGTCATGTGAAAGCGATCAGGCATAATTGTTTAACACAAAATATCAACATGTTTAATCAAATGATTATTTATTATTTTCTTGTTTGCTGTATTTTTTTTTTTTCATTATTTTTCTTATTATTAGTGTGTTTCTTCGGAAATATTGTAGTAAGTCATTGTATTACATATATTGGAGTTTAAATGGTTGCAATAATACAGCTGTAAATGACTGACGTGACAAAGACAAGTCACTTTATGCCACTACAATCAGCGTAAATGTCGCAACAATATTTTATTCACTTAAATAAACAAAATGTGTTTAATTTACTTAAAGGCTTAAGAGAATTGATTAGAAAAAATAAAAAACAGAACTTACCATTACTTTAGTTTGTTATCGCTGGTTTTTGGAAAGAGTAGTAGAAAAATACTATTAATTTTGCACACACTACACAAAAACAATTTGACCTGCAAAGAGCGAAAAAGAACAAATAAAAATATTTTATTTTAAAAGTAAATATAGCAGATTCTACTTATTATATACAATTTTTTCTAAAAATAGTACTAAATCTAATACTTTTTGTAAAAGTATAAAATAAAAAAACATTTATTTTTTATATTTAAGTTCTTGGCATAAAATAAATTTTTGTTGCATTATAAATAAGTGGTAGAATTTCAAGTTTATTGATTTTTAAATAAATTATGATTGTAATTTGAAAAAGTAGTAGAAATCTACTGCTTTTTATCTAATACCAAAACTAATGGTTTTTTGCTCATAAAACAAGAATATTTTTTATATATATTAACTTTTTTGGCCTTAAAATTAATTTTAATTACATTTAAAGAAATAGTATTAGAAATCTATTGCTTATTTTTGCAACTAAAAAATATCAAATATTATATTAATACAATGGATATGGATAAATCAACGAAATTGTATATCCTTAAATTTGTTGGTCCTGAAATCAATTTTATTAGTTAAATTATAAAAAGGTAGTAGAATTCATCTGCTGTTTTTCGACATAAATACGTTACTTAGTACTTTTTGAACTACATAAAATTAACGAAATTGTTTCTATCATTTTGCTTCTTTGGCCTTAAAATGTAATTTCACTGTATTATAAAAAGTAGTAAAAAAACTACTCCCAATTTACCAAACTAAAACTTCAATTATTAGTTTTTAATGGAATACGATTAACGAAATTGTTTCATATTTATGCTATTTCGCTTCAAAATGAGTTCTAATTGTTTTATAAAAAAAATGTAGTAGAAATCTACTGCTATTTTTTGCAACTAACACCAAAGTTAGTGTTTTTGAATGGTATAAAATTAGTAATTTTTTTTTGGTATATTTCGGTGTTTTGATATAAAAAATAAATTTAATAGAATAATGAAAAAAGTAGTAGAAATCTACTACTACTTAGCGAAAGTAATACTTAGCTTAGGAATTTTTTTTGTTATATAAGTAGAATTAACCAATTTCTTTTTATTTACGGCAATTTGACCTGAAAATTTACTTTTTTTCTTAAATTTCTGTTGTTCAGAAAAACAAGTCAAGCTCTAAATTTTTTTCCAAATATAGACGGCCCCCCATTTACTTAAAAAAAACAGAATGGAATCAAAAATTGTGAAATTCGGCCACAAAAGGAAATCTAATAGATAAGAAGAAGTAGTAGAAATATACTACTATTTTCAACATTGTACCACATTCGCATAGCAGTAATAAAATGTAGAGAAAAATATACATATATATGTACTTCATTTTAAAACAGTTTCTTTTCAAAAAAGTAGTAGAAATTTGTTACTATTTTCAAAAGCTCTACTACATATTTTAACAACTATAACTTTTAGGAGTCGGCAAAAATGCTTGAAAATAAAAAAGAACTACTCAGAAGTCAGTTTTAATTTATATTTCGGTATGTAGTAGAAGTCTACTACTAATTCCACTACTTCACTACGGGAATTTCGAGTTTTTAAATCCAAAAATTTTTTAAATAGAGATAAAAATCTGCAATAAATATTTGTCAGTTTTCAAAATTATTTTTTACATGAAAATTTAAAAAAACGAATAATACATATCCCCACCTCACTTGCTAATCAAAATTCAATTGTCAATTTCGTATTTTATTTTTAAATTTAGCTAATATCTTTATTTATTTAACATCATTAATCTCTATCCACAGTTTTTTATTATTTCACTTCATTTCATTTCAATTCAATGCATTTAATTGCTTTTAACATGCAAATTGAAAAGCAGTTCGAAAAACACAATAAACCCAAACAAAAGAGTTTAAAAATTGAACAACTTGAAATGATTTTTTGCACCCAAGAAGAAGTAATTGCTTTTGTTGCAGTGGAAAATACAAAAATAAACTTGTTAGTCTCAAGCCGCAATTGCTCCACACAAGCTGTAGGTGCTCTCTAAAATTTCATTAAAGAGAGTAAGAAGTGCATTTATTGCACTTCATCTGTAGTAAAATTTCCGATTGTTAACTTGAAAAAAAAACACCTTCTCAGGCACACGTGAGATGTTTAAGTAGAGATGTTGAAGTACAACTTGTGCTTAGTGTTGTCATTGCGGTTGACTGTTTTTGTTTTTTGTTGTTATTGTGGTTGCATGAACAAGTATTTCCTGGATACAAAAGGGTGCATTCATTCATTCATTCATTCATTCTTCACGATCAACGTCATTATTCTCTGGAACCACAGCAAAAAAAAAATAATGAATAAACTACAAACTTTTTTTGTCTTGTCTGTGCTTTTTTAAACAATAAAAATGCATTTTGAATGTTGCTGCTACTGCTGCTGCATCTGAACAAAACACAAAAATGTTATCTTTTGATTCGCCCTTTACTTGGCTGATTTCTTGGTGCTGCATACGAGTACTAGAGAAAAAGCACAACATGTTGATCATAAGTTTAAGGGAATTTCACTAGTTTCATTTAGAAATCACAGGAAATTTTTGTAAAGGAAGTAAAATTTATCAGTAAATATCGTACAGATATCTGAAATGATCGAAAATTATTTAATAAAATATGATAACAGTCAGATGATGGACGATTATAAAAATACATTATCCATAAATAATGTTTTAAAAAAAGTTATCGATAATTTGTCTAAGTATTTAAGTTATCGATACATCTTAACATCAAGTCTAACATAGAAATAAATTTTGCAGTAATATTCCTTGCACAGATTTAAAGTTATCGATAAACTTTCTATGAAAAGTTTAACGTGACAATAATACATGTATGAATTTATACATATTCCATATAGAAAATCAAAGCTATCGATAAATATCCTTGTCAATGTTTTGGTAATAGCTTTTACAGAAATTTAAAGTTATCGGAAATTTTCTGGAAACATATAAACATCGCGTTATATCTTATCACTCTAATTTTTTTATAATTCAAATCCATTGATATAATTGTAAAGTTTAGTTTATTAAAAAATTTTCTATAAAAAATTTGAGTTATCGAAAGGGTTCTACTCGTATACACAAATAATTAATTTATATATTTTTTTTGCCACAAATATCAGCTAATCGTTAAGTTATGTTTTATAGAATATTTCAATCAACATTTTTTCATATCGCAGTTATCGATAAAGTTAGCTAACTATATTTAAATAAATAAAAGAGTTCATTGTAAAAGTTAGTGTAACATTAAAAGCTATCAATTAATTGTATATAAAAAATTAAACATTTTTAAAAAGTTTATCGATAATTTTTTATATAAAAGTAAATTATTTTGTATAAAAGTTATCGATAAAGTAAGCTAGCTATATTTAAATAAATCAATGAGTTCATTGTACATCTTAGTGTAAATATTTAAATAAATCGATAAATTTTATATAGAAAATTATATATATTTTGTATAAAAGTTATCGATAAGTAATTGTTTATAAAAAATTTAGGGATAAATTTATTCTTAAATTTTTATAAATGCATTATTAAAACTTTCATAATCAATAATCGAAATATTTTAAGTTATCGATAAATTCACTACGGAAAATTTTAAATATAGAACACATGTATGCGTATCATTAAAAATCAATTTTATTGCGCGATGAATTTTTTACAATTAGAAAACTTTTAAATGTTTCAATACTTAAATTTATCGAAAAACTCTTTGAAAAAAGTTAAAGCTATCGATAACTTTTAAATATATTTATAGTTGTACATGAACGTTGTGGAAAAAAGTTTGCGATAACAATGTTTAGTATATCAAAGTTATCGATAAAAATGTTTACCCCATCAAAGTTATAGACAAATATTTTCCTGAATAACGATAACTACCGATATGTATGATAAACTCAAAGGCATAAAAATTATTATGAATTTCAAAAAGACCAGCGAAACATATTTGAAAAATTCAAAGCATCGGAATATATCATATAGAAAATTTATGCTATCGATAAATTTTTTATAGAAACATAAATTTAGACAAAAATTTTTTTATCTCCAAAAATTAATTTATTTTGTCATATTCAAATAAAATGTTATATTTTTAAAAAGCTTTCTAATGAAATAGTTTAGCATTACTATATAACTATATAATTCATAAAAAAAAGCTTCCTGTTTCCAAACATTAATTTATTTGCCATATTCGAATAAAATGTTAAAGTTATCGATAAAAATATTTTTCAATATCAAAGATACTAACAATAATTTATTATTAATAAATTTGTAATAGAAATCACAGGATTCTACGAACAATCTTTCGATTTATTTTATGAAACATCATAGCTATCGATAAATTATCTGTAGAAACAAATTTTGGTTGATAAACATATTTTTTTGTCGCAAATCACATCTATTTATTGATGTTATGTAGGAAAAAAGCTTTAAAGTTATCGATAAAAATATGTTTTAATATGAGTAGTTAATTTTCAATTGAAAAAATTATGTTATCTCCCAATTATACATAAAACTTATCGATTTATTTAGAAAAATCATCAAAGTTATCGATAATTGAATATGTTTTAATTAAATGTATTTTAAAATTATTAAAAAAAACGTGACCCCCGCTAGTGCTACAATTTCTGCAGCATTTATAAGTTATCGATAAATAAATGCTATATGCATATAGAAAATAGAATTTATCGATAATCAAGATTTAGAATTTAAAAAATTAAGAATATTTATATTTTTATTTTTGCTGTAAATATAACGTTATCAAAAAACATGAAAAAAATGGTTCTTCTTACTTTTGTTTAAAAAATCGCCCATAAACTTCTCACCACCACTGTGGGAGTTTTTATCTATCTGTACGTTGCCGTTGCAGCCTAGTGTTTATAAATTTATGACTTGTGGATATTTGTATCGGAAATAGAGGGTCTACTCTATTTTTTTTTATTGTCTTGCAGAAAAACAAAAATTTTCATTATTTAATTTTGACTGAGCTTTTATGACTTTGGCACGCGATATGTATATTTTGCTTTCAACACAAAAAAAACACACAAACGCTCAAAAAAAAGCTCATACAAAAAAAAAAAAGAGCAGAGTTCAATGTCATTTCACTGCAAACCAAACTAAACATTATTTTGTTTGTATAATTTGTAACATATTATTTTGTTGCACCGTTGTGTTGCGTTGCATAGCTCGTAATACGAGTAATTGTCTGTATGATATGATATTGAAAAGTACGTACTCGTAGTTATTCGCTTTATCAATATGTTGATTATTACTGTTTTATGCCAATACTGAGTATTTGCGTTACATTTTCGTTTTACTTTTTTCTTTTTTGTTTTCAGTGCCATCACCTTCATTCATTACAATTATATGATTTTAATAAGAAAATTGTCTTTAACAACATCTTTTCAATTTTATTGTATGTTTGGTTTGCATGAGCATCGTCGTATGATCAGCCAACAGGAAAAAAAATAGTTGTGTAAGTATGCAGTTCGGATCTCTGCTGGTAGTTAGTTGTTAATTAACCAGATGGAAATGAACATTTTAAGTGCCACAAAAGACAACCCGCTGACATTTTAACACAAGTGCTAACAATGCCATGATTACACACTTCAACAAAGACAGGTGTAGAAGAATTTATCAATTTTGAAAGAAAAGGAAATCCTTTTTGTTTGCTTTTTTTTTGGTACAATAACAAGTGTCTTGTTAAAATTTTAACAAGCAAATTTGGTAATAAAAAACATTTTTAAAGAAAGTTCTTTCTTCAAAATTTTGAAATCTTCAAAAAATTCACATTTATTGAACATGGTTGTGATCACTTTTATATTAAAGTGAACAGATTATCTCTATATGTAGTTAAAGTTTTCTAAAGCAACAATTTATTATTAACTTAGATTTTCTATCATTCATGTTGCCATTCCTTGAAGTTGCCAGAATTTAGCCTTGAAATAGGACAATTTTTCTCCAATAGTTCTTTTAAAATTTTCTTACTTCAGTGATCAAGAGTCCACAAACACATTTACACACACTTACATACATTTATATCGATTAAGATGTAAAATTCGTTCATTTAATATCGTAACACAGTGTTATAGCACAAAGTGTAGCCTATAAGGAATTTTGTGAAGCGCATAGTAGGGACTAATTCAAATGTTACATTAAAAATGTTTTATTTAAGGTTATGTGCAATGCAAATTATTAACAGTAATGCTCCTTATTCCGTAAGCATTTGTCGAACGTACTACTAGTCGTATTCGAAAAAAAAAACTAAGTAAAGTGTGGGCAAATTTGAGGTTAAAAAGTAAATTGGCTTTTTATACCCTTCACCAAAAATGGTGAGCGTATTTATAGGTTTCACACTTCGACTGAAGTTTCCACAATATTTATATGAGGTCCATATAGTATATATATTCTGAATCCTTATAGATAGGGAAGTTGAATGACACATGTCCGTCTGTCCGTCTGTCTATACGTGAAATCGATTTTCCGAAGACACTAGAAGAGCCAAAGACTTGGCTCTTGGACTGAAATCTAAGGATTTTCCTTAAGATGATACGTATTGAAAATCAGCAAAAATAAAATATCGGTTCTGATATTGGATTATATATACAAATAAATGAAAATAATCCAGCGGCGTTAAATCACAAGAACGAGGCGGCCAATTGACATCGCCAAATCAAGAAATAACGCGACCGGGAAATTTCTCATGATAGTAAATTTTTCACAATTAAAATTCATTGTTCAAAATTTCCCAACTTTTTACTAAATAAATGTCAAAGGATGACAGCTGAATTCTTGACATTTTATCATTTGAAAGCCAATTTACTTTTTAATCTCAAATTTGATCACTCTTACTATTCCTTATAATCTAGACCAGCGGTGCCCACAAGTTCCTTATGGAAGAGCAAACACCAATACATTTAAAGAAAAACAAATTTTTATTCAAAATTTTTTGTTGTAAAAACAAATACATGCAAAGAAAACACAAAAAATATATTTCATATATTTATTTCATAACATACGTTAAACAAAAGCAAAATGTACATTGATGATGGCTGTCGTCAAAGCATAGCGTACGAAAGTGTTGTTGCTTTGCTCTAGCGTGTATACAGTGAAGAACGACAAAAAAAAACTAATAAGACAAAGTTGTTTGTGTATTTCGTATTGCTAGTGCTGAGTGCTGTATGAGTATATTAAAACACACAGCCTATAGCTAAGAGTATTACAAAAACAAATGATCATGAAGAGCATAGGGCCTGGGCACCGCTGATCTAGACAATAAAAAAAAAAAACTGTTAATAGAGATCGTTTGCTGTCTACAACGACCATACAAATGACTTCTTTTTTTTAAATTGGCTTGATATTGTCTCGACAAATGAGTTACATAATAAGGAGGAATAATATTGCCTTGATCCTAGTGAAATGATTACGTGCTGCCCTATATTGAGCATAGGCTGTCTCTTTTTGTTTGTGGAGACGGATTGGTACATCTTTTAGCTCTCCGATGGTGTTAAGTTTTTTTTTTTTTTTTTTTTTTGAGGAAAAGCACTCAGGGGATGACTTCTACTTATGTGCAATGCATTGTGCCAGAACTCAGGAAAAGTGATAGGTAGAGCAGTGTTGCTCCAAGACTATGAGAAAATATATTGATTTCTCGCAGAGTTTATCGCCGCCATATTGTTTTGGGTCGTCATATTTTTCTACTTCTTAGGGGATTGTACGCAAGAGCTTGGTTGGATATTTCTTCGTGGGGTTTTCGCTTAGTGCGCCCCTCTTCTTATCCAGCCAAATTTTGATGTTAATATCACCCACATCCATCTGTTCTGTTTTAAAGTTGTTCATTACTTATTGTGTGAAGCGAAAATATTTTGAGGATTTTTCGGAGACAGCGATTTATATACAAAGACCTTTAGTTTAATTCGTATCATAAACCAAGCTTCACACCCAAGGAAAAGAAGGGGGAGGATCCGTGTTTGAGTTCCACACCCTGTGAAGTTGTATGAATGCGCCCACTGATTTTTTGGATACAGCTTTGAAAGTTTCTCCGGTCTGTGTGATAATACCACCCAATTATTGGAACTGTTCTACCTGTTGCACTTGATTTTGTAGGATATTTAGAGGATCACTCGATGTCGTGTTTATTTGCATCTCTTTGGTTTTAGCTACGCTTATTCTGAGATCCCTACTTTTATTAGATTCTTAGATTCTAAAGATTGTTCACTTAGCTTCCCTTTGCATATCGCTAAGTCTCTGGGATAGTTCACACATTTATCATCTGCGTTATAAAGTGATTCTAGTAGGGTTTCTGGTTTAAGAGGATTCCATACAATTCCTTTTGGTTTTTTCTTGTTTGCACATTACGATCAGAAAGACCAAAGGTGATAGTTTGCAGGACAGTCTTACGACTGATATAGTTTTGAAAGGTTTTTCTATTTTTTTTTTTTCAAAGTTTGTCCTAAACACACATGATGAATGTGCAGAGATTTTCTTCGTGGACTTTGGACCGAGACTGCAGTTAATATAGTAATTAACTATTTTGTTGAATGTTGAATGACTTGAAATGGTTTGGTGTTGGATGCAACTTGAACAATTTATTTCAAATTAATTTATTAAATTGGCCAGCAAAAGTTAATTCAAGTGGCTGCTCTAACAATAAATGTGGTGGCAAAACCTTGAATGTGGCAAAATAAGGCAGGCATGAGAAAAATAAATTTAATACAAAAAAAAAGGAAAATTAAATAAAAATATTAAAGCAAATAGTGTGTTTAGCTTTTGTATTGCCAGTGGCATGGCATGGCTTTTAATGTTGCATGCCGGTAAAATATTTTGGTAGTTTTTTTTTTTTGCCGGTTTTAATTAATATTTTGTTAAATGCGGCACATTGTTTTAACAAATATTTGTTTAAGTGTATCATGTTTTATTATGCGACAATAGCTGTTGCAAAACAGGGAAAGAGGACAGACTGCAGGATAGATAGACAGCAGGACAGACAACTTTAATTGCTAATTATGTTTTGAATGCAATAAAAAATTTATTATAAAATTTAAATAGAAAAAAATGTTTGACGTGGCCACTAAACTGATTGAGTGCTTTTCGTCTTCCAAGAATCGACACATTTGATGTTTCATTTAATCTGTTTGTTGCAAACAACAACAGGCAGGCAGGTTCGTCGTTTATTTCTATTTGAATTACTTGGCTGCAAGTAGTAATGAAAGTGGCAAGTTGTTCAACAGATAGTGTTTCTGATAATATGAAGACAATTATAAACAATAAATTTTGTGGCATGTGATCTAAGCATAAGTTTTAATTAACTAAATAAGAATAGTTTTTGTTGTTTTCATTTTACAAAGCACAACGATTTAAATAAAGTTTAACACAAATCATGATGGTCAATAGTTGTTGTTGTTATTGTTGGTTGGTTGGTTGGTTTTTTTGGTTGGTCGGTTGGTTGGTATGAATGAAATTTAATACATTCAACATTAATTGAATGAATATGTTGAACAAAGGAATTTTAATGCATTCAACTCCAATGCAACAAATTATACAAAAATATTTTAAAACATCTTTAGCCAACTGTAATGGATTTAATTATTTGAAAACTTTGTTTCAATAAATTAAAGTCATTGAAGAATTTTCTTTTAAGATTTTAGATAATTTTTTTAAAATAATATTATATTACAGTGGGTGCTAATTAATAATGCATATTGGTACTAATTGTGAATGAGTAGGAAATTAATCCTTAAACATGTTTGAAGTTTTGAATGATTTAAAACGTTCAAGTTAAGCTTAGAACATGGAATTACTATCATTAGTCTGCCAACGATTTTTGGAAAAGAAATATGCGCTATTTGGTATCATCCGTCAAAGGGAATGTCAGTGAAATAGAACCAATTACCCTTTTTTCCCACAAAAGTACAGCACCAAGATGTGATGCCGCCAAGATGCTTAACTGTACTCTGGGGGGATTAAGAATTTCCCTATTAACACTCAACTATCAATTTAATTTTTTTTAATTAAGATAATTAAGGGGAATCAGTTGCCATAATATATTGCTAGAGAATTTAATTATTAAATATTAAATATTAAAAAAAATATTAAATATTAAAAAAAAAACAAAAACAAAAAAAAATCGCTAAACATGAATATAAATATAGAAGAAAAAAAGCACTAAAACAAAAAGAATTATAAAAGTGAATTAACTCAAAAACGACATTAAAACCGATAAAATTGAGAAAAAAATAGCTGAAACGAAACGAAATTTGGAATGAAAAAATAAAACAATAAAAAAAAGAAACCACAAAAACAAAAACATCCGCTAAAAATAGAAGAAAAAAATCACTAAAACAAAAAATTATAAAAAAAACAAAGTACCTGAAAAACGAAATTTCAATCGATAAAATTTAAAAAAAAAAGGTAAAAACGAAATGAACTGCTAAGACAAACAACAAAATCGCTAAAATGAAACGAAACTCCGAAGCAAAAAGCAAAAAAAAAACAATAAGCAAATAAACCACAAAATTAAAAACGAAAAAATCACCAAACTGGAAAAAATCGCCAAAGAAATGCAAAGACGAAAATATAGATGTGACCTTCTCCGAAAAAAGGGACCTAGTGTGTCAAAAAACGGGTTTGGACTTAAGAGTGGATTCTGCTTAAACATATAATTTAACTTTTTCGGTATTCCCTGGGATTTTTTTTGATGATGATGCAGTTAATAATGATTCATCATTAAGTTTAATTTTTAAATTTTAATTTTAATAATTCGATGCAAGTGTTTTAAGTGCTACTGCCTTCCCGGTGTGGTATAGTGTGTATGTATGAAAATTAGATTTGTTCCATATATGATGCAATTTATACTATGTTTTATGCTAAACAGTCTAAATTAATTGTTATTAATAATAATTTTCTTTTTTCTTTCTTTTTGTTTAATTTTAATGCAGCAAGAACTTTCTTTTAGCACCTGTCTGGTTTGACTTGACTTGGTTTTTTTTTTGCAGCATTTTAATGAATCTGTTTTGTAGCATTTTTTTTTTCTTCTTTGGTTGCTTAACAACCAACCCTTTTATTGCACAATTTTTAACTTACAAGATGTTGCTGAAGAACAGCATAATTGTTATCGTTTCACAAAATCAAAAATTTAAATAATTTTAAAATATATTTGCACGAATTTTTTTCGTTTATTGTTATTATTATTGTAAGCATATATTTTTTTTTTCTTTTAATATTTTATATAAAAATGAGTTTAGTGCAGGCCCGAAAAGACTTAAATTGCATATTTATTTTATTTTGTTAGTGTGTGTTTGAGTGTCAGTTTGTATAGAAATGATAAAAATCATCTTTTATCTTTTAAGTGTAATCAGAGGTGTAGAGGTGAAATAAATGCAACTTTGAAAGGAGTTATCATAAAAGAAGAAGAAATGAGCTAAAGGAAGGAAGCCATTTAACAGATGATTGCTCTCTCACCTCCAGCTACTACAACTACTACTACTTAAAGTAAGTAATAACAATTGAGCGGTCTTACCAGTAATAAACTCTTTCAAAAAATTTTATTGTTTCACAGCCCATTGTGCAGCTTTTCCCCAAATTCTTAACAATTTAAAGCACTTTATTTGCGGTAGTAATAAAAATATATAACTATTAAGTATTTTAGTATCTTTTTCTTTAATAACACCATTTAAGCTAATTAAAGCAACATGTGTGTGTGTGTGTGTGTGCGTGGTGTGGCAAGTCAAGAACTTTAAAACACTTTATCAATTTTGTATAACATTTTAGCTGTTTAGTTATTTCATACCTTTCGACTATAATACGACACTATAATAATGGGTTTTGGCCAAAAAAAAAAATAAAATAAAATAAAATAAAAAAAATCCAGTGCGAGTGCAATGGCAACGAAAAAAAACAAACAAACAAACAAGCCATTGCATGTCATTCAATTTGCTATGAAAAACACTGTGCAGAGTAAGTAAAAGCGGAAATTATTGCATTTCCTCATGAAATTATGACACTCGTTTTGGGAAAAATTGCAAAAATAAAAGAAATTAAAGAACAATATTTTGCATTGTCGTATCTTGATGACACAGGCTGTATGTGCGTCCGTCCGCTTGTCCTCCCTCTTTTTTTTTTTGTTGTTATATACTGTATGTAGGGTAAATAATGGGGTTAAAATTAATGACTATTCCTCTAGTTAGAAACTTATACACCTCTGTTCTTCTTTATAATGATGGCTATTATTGTTAATGCTGCTTGATTGTCTGTCTGGTTGACTGCAATTGTTTTTATTACTTATTTGTAGCAAAGAAAGTTATACTATAATTTAATTTTTTTTTTTTAGAATTTTTATTTGATAAATAAAGTATATGTACTTAAAAAGGTAACACTCCATTAAAATTCTATAAAAATAAAAACGCAATTATGTTTATTATCTTGAAGGCTGATTTCCAAGTATTCATTCGCTCACATGCCATTCAAAATGAAGGCAAGTAAAAAAAACAAAACAAAATAAGTTACAATAATAAAAAAATTATGCAGATAGAAAAATTTTTTTTTTTGGCATTAAGGATAGATAGTCAACTTGGCCCACCGTCGGGGTCGTTATTGTTGTACTTTACAAATTTCACGAAAATTTTTCCAAGTGTTTTCACTATAAATTGGGAATACTCATAAATAATCTGGCATCGCGAGAAAATCGAAATTCGACTAGAAAATTATTTTTAATACAAAAGAAAAATTTAATGAAAAAGTTTATGGATTTAACGAATTTTTTTTATTAGTTTTCATTTAATGTACTAATACGTTAAATCAATTAAATGATTAATTAATTTAACTAAAATATAACAACAACGAATACTTTCAATGAAACGTTTTACCTTGAAATGTAATTAATATTTTCATTAAAACAATGAATTAATACATTGAATAAAAAAATTAGTTCATTCAAAGAGATTATTTTTTTTCTCTACAAATTTGACACTGAACAGGATTCTGGTACCGAGAAAATCGAAATTCGTCTAGAAAATTATTTTTAAAACTAAACAAAATGCTAAATGAAAAAGTTCATTGTTTCAACGAATTTTTTTATTAGTTTTCGTTTAATGTACCGAAGACTTGTAAATGAAGACTTGAGGTCTAATTTTAGTCGTATTGAAGCCTCAATTGAGAGCTTAATACATTTACTCTCAACATGTTCTGTATGATGCAGGAAATGTTGAAAATGCAGTCTACCTTGTTGCAGGCTGTATTAAACAAGCCATGAACCTAAAAATCTGTTTTTGGAACGCAAACGGCATCTGCCAACATAAAAACGAAGTAGAATATTTTCTTCTGGATAAAAAAATCGATGTTATGCTTATCTGAGAAACTCATTTGACCTCTCGAAGCTATTTTAGAATTAGTGGATATAATTTCTACGACACCGAGGATCCTCGAGGTAGAGCTTGTGGTGGTTCGGGAATTCTAGTAAAAACGCGAATAAAACACCACCTGTTGAATGATTTTTGTGACGATTATCTTCAAGCAACGAACATCTGCATCGAAAATTACTATCAAAAACTTTTAATATCATCTGTCTATTCGCCCCCCAGATTTTCAATTACCGAGAGTCAATATTCGGCTTTTTATGAATCAAAGGGCCTCCGTTTTCTAGCATTTGGTGACTACAATGCTAAACACACATTCTGGGGTTCACGTTTAATCACTCCTAAGGGAAGAGTTTTGTTCGACACAATATCTAAAATGGGTTTGAATGTAGTTTCAAGTGGTCAGCCAAACATATTGGTCAAGTGAACGACAAAAAATTTCTGATGTTATCGACTTTGGAATTGTGAAAGGTGTGCCCAGCGAGATGGTTGAATTTGAAGTATCTTTGGACTTATCTTCGGACCACTCGCCTACAATTGTCACTATTTACTCACACACAACTGTAACACCAACACGTGATTTACCGATGATATCTGCACGTATTATCTGGCTGAAATACACAAAATATCTGAGTGCTCATTGCTCGGAAAAAATGCCGCTGAGAACACCTTCTGACATAGACGATTGAGAATGATTTCATTGAAACGTGTTATATTGAAGTTTAACGAAAATTTTCATTAGAAATACGTATTATTACATTGAATCAAATAAAGATTTGCATAAATACATAAATGAGTCTAGATCACTGAGTCATTCATTGATATGATGGAGGTTAAATACTTTCTTCATTGTTTTTCTTAGTGGACCAGCTTTTGCAGCAGAAGTAAGAATCGTAAAAATTTTATAAAAAAAAATTTTAATTTTTTTTTTTTCTATAACAGAAAAATTTAACATCAAGTTAGGCTGGCTTAGTCATAGGCCAATAGGGCGGAGGTATGTGGACTTGGTACTATTTTACATGATGCCTGAGACAGCTTTCAAGACATTATTACGGGTTTTAAATTCTTGATAATTTTGTTACATGAACTTTGCACAGAAAAAAATATGCAGATTTTTTTTCTTAACAAATATTTGTTTGCATTCAGTTTTATGTTTTATTTATGTTTTCTTTGCCTTTATTAATATCATTGTCTGATTTTTGGTTTTGTCTGATTTTTACAATAACATACATACGTGTGCTTTTTTTTTTCTATTACTTATTTACGAGTTGTGGTTGTTAGTTTTACAAATTTCGTGATAGGTCCCATTCCAATTAAAAATGTAAATGGGATTATGAATTTAGTAATTGAATGCGAAATTAATTTTTTTCTGTGTGTGATGGCAAAATTATTAATTAATTTAAAGAAACTTTAACCAAAAAATAAACTCTAAGCCTTAATAAGGGTTTCAAATATGTACTCAATATCTGCTTCGCCACAGCTTTTAAGTTTTTTTTAATTCAACTTCAGCTTAAAGTGTTTGGCTAAAAAATAAAGTGTAAAAGCATTATTTTCGTTATATGCTTTTCCCTATAATTTTGTACTCAACGGTGTTTCTTTGTAAGGAAATGTATATGCGTCGTGTGTGTGTGTGTGTGAGCTTTTAGCTTTTGGCTTTAAATTTAAAACCCTAAGTGCTGACTTACATGTGAGACAAGATTTGAATTTATTAAAGACAATATTTGTATAAAATATTTTTGTCTGTAATTATTTGTGCGTCACCCGTGGCTTTATTGTCATCTTATATAGATGATCACCATTATGGTTTCATTATTTCGGTTACAAAAAAATTATGAAGGGAAGAGTGTAATATTCAACTTAATGTTCTTTTTAAGGAAGGATCATGTTTTTGTTTCTGTTTTGTTATCATTGCTGACTGCAGATGGTGGTGATATTTCTAAATTCCTATAATTTTTATTAATTTGAGATTGTTAAATTGACTCTGGTGCAATCACTTTATTACAGGTAATTGAATTAAATTAGCTTTGTGTTGGCAAATTGAAATGTGAGAACCGGACTGTGAGAAAAACTCAAAGAAAGGAAAGCCTTGCAGAAACTAATCAATGGCTTAAAAGCTTTATTTTAAAGCGAAGCATAATATAGAATGCTCTAGTAACACAATGGAAGGCAAGAGTTTGTGGAGTTTAAAGGCAAAATATTAAGATTCCCGATAGAAAAAATGGATGTGTATGAAAAAGGACTAGTGTTTGGACTTTTCGATTTTTATGATACTTCATTGTTATAAGAATTTAATTATTCCAATAAAAATAATCCGAAAACAAATTAATCGAATGAATATTAAACGAATAAAAACTAATCGAATTAATATTATTATAAAATTTAATAAAAAGTATTAAAATAAATATTTCGAAAAAAAAAAATTAAAATTAGTCAAAAATAGTAAAACAAAATCATTCGAATAAATTTATTACGCTTAAAATTATTAGAATATTTAAATAAAAAGAATTCACAAATATATTTCATAGAATTTAAACGAGCTAAAATTAGTCCCAAAATAGTTAAAGAAAATTATTCGATTAAAAATCCTTTGAATAAATTTATTACACTTAAAATTCTTAGAATCTCTAATTAAAAGGTATTACAAAATAAATTTCGATAAAAGTTAATCGAATAAAAATTAATCGAACAAAAATTGTTCGAATAAAACCATTACAACTAAAGTTTTTCGAATATTTGAATTGGAGTTTAAGAGTTAACCCTAAATTTTCGACATCTATCTTCTCTACCCTATCCCCCTACCTGAGTTCCGGCACAATGCACTGCATAAGGGGCTGTGCACATATTACGAAACGAATTAAAATTTCTAATAAATTGTACTTATTTAAAAAATACAAGAAAGTAATCAAAATTTTTCGAATAAAAGTTTAACAAATTAAAATTAATCGTTAACAAAATTATCGAGCATAATTATTACATATAAAATTTTTAGAATATGTGAATGCGAAGTATTTAGATAAATATTTAAAAAATATGAAACGAATAAAAATTATTCGAATAAGTTTAATACATTAAATTTAATCGAATAAAAAATTATGGAACATAATTATTACATCTAAATTTTTTGAAATGTGTGAATGGGAAGCATTTAAATAAATATTTAAAAATATATGAAACAAATAAAAATTATTCAAATAAGTTTAATAAATAAAATTTAATCGAATAAAAATTTATCGAATTAAATTTTTGAAACTAAAGTTATTAAAACATTTGAATGAAAAGTATTAAAATATATATTTATAAAACATTAAACGAATCAAAATTAATCGAATAAAAATTACTAAAAATTATACGAATAAAATTATTAGAATATTTGAATGAAAAGCAATGAAATATATATTTAAAAAATAAAATTAAACGAATCTAAAGCAGTCGATTAAAAGTTATACAAATAAAAATTGTTCCAATAAAAATATGTTCGAATAAAACTATTACAATGAAAAGTTATTAGAATTTTTTAACGAAAAGTATTACGAAAAGTATAAATATTTGGATTGGAAAATTAAAACGGTTCACAATTTAGTTGAATACAATTTATACGAATAAAACTTATTGGAATAAATAATATTCTCGAAATAACGTATGGCTGAAGTAATTTGAAAAGAAACTACATACTTTTGTGCAAACATGAATTAGCGCCGTTTCATTGTGAACAGTATCGATGCTTTGCCTGCAGCGATTTTTACTAAAATATGGCTCGTATTATTCGTTTCATTTTTTGTTTTAATATTAAACATTTAAGAATATGTATTATTTCTCGAATAAGAATATTTTGATTAAAATTTATTCGCATAAGATTTCAAAAAGAATTAATAAAAAATATATATGTACATACATATACATACATACATATATGTATATGTATGCAAACATTTTTCAAATATAACCAATTCCAATATATTTTATTCAAATAAATTATATTATTCGATTGACATATGCTTATTTGAATATTAAATTAAAGCCACAAAACTTTTGGAACAAAAATTATTCGCATAAAAATTATTCGATTAAAAAACTAAAACTAATCGATTAAAAGTTATTCGATTAAATACATTTCGCCAATATTTTTGAACTTATATTAAGTATTATATTATTTAATTGATTATGCTCAGTAAGTGTTTTTCTCCTCTAGGAATTTATTTACAAGTTAAACTAATATGGCTCGTGATAACTACAAGAGCTGGTGGAAACAATTTAACTAAAGTAAGTTAAGGTCTATTATAGCTGCTTATTATATGGAACATAATCGATTAATATTCCCAGAGCAATAAATGATATTCGGTATTAGTGATGCAAACAAAATTGAGCACAATATAGAACAATTTGTAATCCTTGTGCATTTTTATTAGAAAAACTTAATAGCAGATGCTTTATACGTTATTAAAACTTTTTTGTTTGAACTTTTATTAAGACTTTCGATTATTAGTTCTATATAAGAAATTTCTTCCCTGCTTCGGTAATTTTTTTTTTATTAAATTCTAAAAGCATCCTTCTAAACTCCTCCTTCTCCTCCTCCTTCACGTCTAGCAAGCATTTTTTTTAATTCTCATTATTATTTTTTTTTTCACATCCAAAAAACCATTATAGTCAGTCGTCTATATATGTATGTACATAATATGTATAAAGAATTTTACGCACATTTTTAAAAAACTAAATATTTCAATGTCAATGCGTTACAAATCAAATAAAAAAACTAAACATTAATTTTAAAAGCTGCGAAATTTACCAAGAAGGGTGGTTTTAGCAGATATTTTCCAGATAGATTTTTATGTCCTAAACAAGCAACAGAAGAACATGCGGACGGGCACAATATCCTAAAGCTAGAGTTTTTATATTATAGAGCAAACTAGTAGCAGAGTTGGAGAATTCAGTAGTTATGTAATTTTATCACTATGTGCCGGTTTTTAACAGAATTCCAAATTGAATTATGTTTGCAGTTTTGTTTGAAAGCGATTGCCTGAAGTTTGGTCCCCCCGTTATACTATTTGAACCGTTTATTTTGAAAGTGGGATAAGTCACTTTTACAAAAAAATCGAGATAATGGCAACACTAAATAAAATTGAACGGTATCTTTTCATTTGTAAAAAATTTGCAATTATGCCACTTTCAAGATAAACGGCTCATTTATTGAATAAACCCTTTTTTTGTTAAGGCTTATGTTCAAGATTGTTTTGTTGCTTCAACAGGTTTGCTTGCATTTTTGTCACATCCATATTTTTCAATCGGGGGAAAGTTGTCGCCTTCCCAAATATATTGTTTATTGCATATTTCCTCCATTTATGGACTTATTTTTAAAAATTTTCTTGATCATGGTCCGATTTTACTATTTTTATTTTGCTTGCGGTTTTGCCTTATATTGTTTTTAGTTCGGATGTGCAATTTGACAGCTTGAAATATTGCTTATCGCATAGCTTCATCATTTTGTTGCGGATCTAGAAAGAGTACGCTTGCACTTTGCTCCATTAGATATGTAAGTAGCCGCCAAAAATAGGGAATAATAAATTATTTCGCTGTTTATGGACCGAGTTTTAATTTAAGGAGGTGTGGTAATCTTTCGCGATAGTAAAATATAAACTAGAAAAAATATTAGAATGGGGTTTGAGGAATATGCGCTGCTTTTGTAATCTTTTCGATTGGATTTTTGTATTCAAGTCGGTTTTTTTTTTGGCCGGAATTATTATTTGTTATATGAATGAAAAGTTTTTTGATATAAGAGTCTTAATTTTATTTCATTTCTTTTACAGAATTATTAATTTTGAATCCATTCTATTGAAAGACAATTTTCGCAAAATTTCAAATTTTGTATTGCAGGTATTTTTGCAAGTCTCAAATCTGAATTAGTTCTCGAATGCAAATTTAAAAATTCATGATTACACATGTTCCTTAGAGTATTGACAATTTATAATATCTGAATAAACCGTTACAAATTTTACAAATCAAAAAACAACTTACCTACCTACGTTGATTAAATCACACTAAAAAATATAAAAATTCTTTCAAGTTGAAACTCATTTTAAAACTTCCATTAGCCAGGCCTGATGGCTACAAAGTTACCAACTTTATAGAATTTATTTGTAAACTGAAATATAATTAAAAAGGAAATTTATAGCCGACACAATAAATATAAGTGAAGACTTTATTAAAATAGAATAAACAGAATGATTCTCTAATTTACTTGTTCTCTCTAAAAAAAAAAAATTATCACCGGCAACTCTTTATTCCCTTCTAAACAAATCATAAAACAAGGAAATTTTTATTCACATTTGGGACACTTTTTCACAAACACTCAGTCATACATACGCACAGCAAACGCACTCACTAATCCACACGCATACAACAACAGCCAAGCACATTTGTTAAACTCCTTTTATTTTCGCGCTCTCTCTCTCTATCTACCTTTCTCTTCTATTGCTAAACATCTTATAATCGATTCTATTTGTTCTAGTCGTTTACACTCGTGCATTTCTATTTAATAACAAATAAGAAAAACAACATACAGAATAGAAAAATATTAGGGAGGAATTGAAAAAGTGCGTAAACACACAAACACATAACGAAAATATTTTAAGGAATAATGAGTATGTATGCATGTATGTACATATTAGTATTAGTAGACTTGTTTCTTTCGTTCAAAAACACATTCATACGAGTACGTATTTTATTAGAAAATTTTATAGAAATGAACTTGAGGATAATTGTATTTTAATTTTAAAATAATGGGAATGTCAAGGATTTTCGTATGTATGTACATATGTATTAACAAAAGAAAACTAGAAGAATAGGAAGTCTAGAATTATAATGAAATGAAGAAATACAAAGCATATCTACATACATACATATGTATGTATGCATGTACTTACACATGCATAGACCAATATATACAATGAACATAGATACATACATACATATGTATGTATGTAAACATTATCTTTGAACTAGAATAACAAGAAATAGTTTGAGGTGGCTGCAGATTTAAATTTTATAAGTCTCTGTTAGACCGGGGTGGTTTATTTACCACGTGTTTTTCCTTTTTACCGAATAAAACTAAAGATTAAATTTTAATCTACTTTTGAAATACATAATATGCAAAAGATTTTAATAAAAACAAAACTAAAATATTGCCATTCTAAATTTTCAGTATGTACTTATTAGACTTTAATTTACTCGGTGGTAAAACTCATGAAAATTTCCATCATGAAAATTCATTTTTTCTGTTTATTACTTTTCCAAAATTGGACATCCAGAATACGCTTTAGGGGCTCTGCACATATTACGTAACGCTATTTTCAGAGATTTTATACCGCCCCCCCCCCCCCCCCTCGCTTTATAATAAATTTTTAGTGCAAAGTTTCCAATCCGTAACAAATGTTTAACCCCAATAATCAAATTGTCCTAAATATGCGGTGTAGTACAAAATATGCAAAAATATGCATATAAAAATACCTAAACTATATTTAAAATTGCGAAAAAAAAATTAAAACCCTTAACGAAATTAATTAAAAATTGTGAAAGCTTACAGAAAAATGTTCAAATTATCGATCATAATTTTTTTTTTTTTTTTTTTAAACTGGCTTATTCTGGAATATTCTGTGTAGTCAGACATATGTATGTACATATGCCTAAATATTCTGTTAATAGTAAAATATGGAAAAATATGCACTCACTAAAAACTTTAAGCCAAAAATTCTTAAAAACTTCTGAAACGTGCAAATATTTTGTTGGAGCCTACATTAATCGGATAGGAATATTTATGTATATGCGGTATCTTTGTTAATACTCGTAAGGTATTCTCTACTTTGGCCAATTGGATTGGGAATTTTCAATAAAAAAAAAAACATACCTACTAAATTAAAATGACAAAAACTTTTTAAAAAAATTAATCTATAAAAAGTTTATAGAAAAAAGATTTTGCAGTCTTAAAATTTGTTTCAAAGAAAATTATGGGTTCCGCAAGATATGACAGTGGGGCCCAAAACTATTTTATTAAAAAAAAACGTTCCACTGACCATTTATGTAGGTACTCGATGTATGTGGTATGTTGCCTTCCAAAAATGCACAAATAAAATTAGAAAACCTTTTCACAAAGCTTTTGGGATTAGAGATAACTTTGTGCCACAAATCACCATTATTACTGACTTAAAAACCAAATCAAACAAAATAGTTTATAAATAATAAATTCCAACAACTTCGAATGCACTTAAGTAAGTAATTCCCACAAAAATGTCCAAATAAAATATTAAAAAGATTTTCCTAAAGTTGAATATTTATGTAAAAGGAAATAAACTTACGACACTCAAAAAGAAAAACTTTTCTTTTTTTTTGCAAAAATTTTTAAACTCGTTCGTATTCCCATGTTGATGAAGATGGTACAGTTACATTTGATTTGGTCTTTTGTCGTTTTTGTTTATTTTTAGTAAAAAAAAATGCCGGTATGATGAAGTAAACTTTAAGATAAAAAATAAAAATAAAAGAAAATAATGTAAAACATAAACATCAACTAAAACGAAAGAAATAAAGAAAATTATATTCAAATAGTATCTGGAATTTCCCATGGAAAATTCTCTACGTTTTTGTACTCAGAGTTCCTTATAGTTTTTCACAACAAAGCAATTTTAACTCTCTTTTCTTTCTCTCAGCAGTGTTTTATTTGTTTATACATAAATCTTTAATGCTTACATTTCTTTTACTTATATTTTGGCTTTTCCACACAAACACACGCACGCACACAATATTTCTTATGGAAAATGTTTTTTCTCATAATTGAAAAATAGGCACACACACACACACACACTTATGCATTAACTACATACATACGTAAGATTTTCTTTCATAAAAGGTAAAATGAATTTTCCTCTTTACTTTTTAATAAACGACAGCAACAACAACAGCAATGAGAAAACACATACTCTTAAATAATTTGCTAATACCGTTGTTGTTGTTATTACGTTTATTAAATGCGTCACCGTTAAGCAAGACTGAGTAGATTGGATTGTGTTCTACCAGTGTTGCCGATTATTGTGCAATTATCAAAAAAAAAAAAAAAAAATGGACCAAAATAAAATTGGTTTTGCTTTATATTTTATACTAATACAGTTTAACACAACTTAACTGCATAATTAACGTTGCACCTTGGGCAGCTAAGTTAAAAATGCTGCTATACTAAAAGAACTTATTTGTCATTATATAGAAAAAGAGAAATTGTTTTTTTTATGGGACCAGCACTCACGGTATGACCCCAACTTATGCCATGCATTGTGCCAGAACTAGGGAGACAGGGATAGGATAAAAAGATTAGATCCTGAAAATGTAGAGGAAGTTAAGTCTTTTAAGTCTTTAGAGCAGTGTTCAGGAACCGTAATGTTGTTAATTTATTTTGCTTGTCCGGCGATTCCGCTAACCTGCTTAAAAGTTCAGCTTAAGTATGTTCACGTGTGTACTCCGTACATACTCATTTAATGGTTTTTTGTTTTAATCACAAGTCTTAAAAGAATTTCTAGGCCTGGTAATAACTCGGTATCCGCTGGGTCGTCAATCACGTTATCTTCCTAACAGTATAGTTATGCGGTTGCATAAGCATGTGAACAAAGCAGATGAAGGTGCTTCATGACAGCATGAGATTTGAGTGTATGTTTTGCGTTTTTTTTCTATTAAAAACTTGGTTGGATACACTGTTGCATATAATGGGAGTGACACAAGTTTAAATCATAATAAAACAAGGAAATATCAATGAAACGGGCTTTATTGGAAAGAAAATATATGAAATTAATGCTTAAGTATGACTTCTGTCATGTGGCCGCCACGGCTGGCGCGTAGAAGGCGCAATCTGGAACACCAATTTTCAACAACTTTTCGCAGTATTTGCGCCGATAACTCTTCGAGTGTTGATTTCCATATGTTCAATTCTTTGTGGTTTAGTGACATAGACAAGTGACTTAACAGAACCCCAAAGAAAATAATCACACGATTTTGGTGGCCAATTAATTAAGCCATTACGTGAAATTATTTTTTCATCAAAAGTTTCTTTGAGTAAGTCAATTATAGCGCCCGCTGCACGATGAGTTTGACGAATATAACAATTATTTTGATTAAAAATTTCAACAATTTGCACGCGTTGCTCTGGTGTAAGCCGATTCATAATGAAATTTCAAAGCAAAAAGCAACTATATATATATATATTTGTTGTAGGAGTTCTTACTCCTACAAGGAGCATAGGGCCGCAAAAAAAAAAGCAACTATAAGCTGTTAAATATGTGGTCAAATAAAGCAGTGATGCAAACTCAAAGCTATGACACTCTATAAAAACATCCTATACATGGTCATTAACTTTTATCTATATGTGCTGCTAACTTTAAATTTGTATATGAAAATAATTTAAATTTAAATTTTGCAGAATAATTACAGAAAATAAATAGTTTGTGTGCTTACATTAATTTTTTTGTACAAGAATAATTTTAAAATGTCAAAAATTTAGGGAATTTATCTTACACATGTGCAGGTATGTATAGTGCATTTAAAAACGAATTTCTGTAGGATTTCCAAGAAAAGCCACACTAATTAAGTATTCTGTGCTTAAGTGCGCTTAAACACAAAGCAATTGCCTCAAAACTACTGTGACTATTGTCTTGAAGTTATAATCTAGCTTAAAATTGTACTTTTTATATGAGTGCTACGTTTTAATGTTCAAAAGCTGCTGTAAACAAATTAATCACATTTATGACGAATTCTATTTTACAAAGCTGCCTCAAATAGCAGACACATTTAAAAGTAAGTGGCATTTAACTTTTACATTAACTTTTCCAGCTCTTGACTCGGTTGAAAGACCCTGGGCAAACTCGTAAACTTTTTTTACGCCAGGTTCTCATCGCTCTAGGAATGTTATACGGAGAGGTATGGCCATTTCAGTAAATTTTTTATAAAGATGGCATGATATTTTCATGGCATTTTTGTAATGAATAAACAGATCAATAAATAGAATATATATAATTATTATAAATAAAATAAATAAAAGCATTTAGCCAGTCTGGGTGAAAAATAACTGCAAGAGAAAATAATCCCACTTCAATCGCACAATTCATTTAAATATTATTTTATAAAAATTCCATAATATTCCTTCTGTTTTCTTTGGTCAATACAGTGCAAGATCGGTATTCGCGCCGCCCGGCTATTGCGACGGCTTAATTTTTAAAATTGCAGGTTCTATTATCGCGATAGTTTTTATTACAATTCCTATAACCAAAAAAGATAAATACCCGTCTCCTTTGGTATTTTAACCTTTTTGGTTAATTTTGATCTTCAATTTTGTCAGTTTAGTTCCGTCATTTGTTGTGTAAATACATCTCTTAATATGGGAAAAGTTCAACATATTTGAAAGCCAACGATTTCTCAAAGATACGAGATTTAAAAACGTTGCACTTTAAAGAAAGCTGAGTACCAACAAATTGAAAAAATGTAATAAAGCTGTTATTTTAAAAAAAAGTTGCCAAAAAAGCAACTCAATTTCTTCAATTTCTTTAAAAATGTTTAATATGTAAATACCTATATCAAAAAAAAAAAAACAATTCTAATTTTAAAATTACATACAATCATTCAATAAAATTTTGGGTTCTGTTATCGCGAAAATTGAGTTTTCCCGACTGGTCTGATTTTTAATTATTCGCAAAAATCGAGCTTATACTTGTGATTCGGTGATATTTTTGCAAATTTTTGGTTAGAACCTTTTTCCCCCCTAATGGCAACACTAAATCAGAGAGCGTCATAAATGTGTATTGGTGTTAATGTGGGTTTTTCATTAGCAGTGTTGCCGTTTTGGTTATTTTTAACCAAAAATGGTAATATTTTTTTCCAATGTGGAGATGTGAACTTTTTTTTCATTTTGGTAACTTTTTTGGAAATCAAAAATATGAATGTTTTTTATCTAATTAATTTAATAAAACGTTTTTTATTACGTTGTTTTGATGACACTGTAAAATTTTACAAAAGTATGTAGTTCGTTTTACTTAATAACCAACTCTGCGTTACTTAAATATACATGTCTGCACAGCATGTCTACTTTGATTGCCGGCATTTTATCAAAGAAAAAGTTACTGTGAATTGGCAAATGTTAGAAAAAACATATAATTAAACAAATGCACAATGGATAAGTAAGTATTAGTATTTTTTCATATTTGAATCTTTTTAAATTCAGTAATAATTTTTAACTTCTTTTTAGGTTTTTATTGAAGAAGACTGCAAGTAATGGAACCGAAGAATTATCATCTGAAAGCGAAAATGAAAGGAGGTAAAAACAATACTTTAATTTTTCATAAATTTTTGGTATAAAAAAAATATTTCCAATTCAGTGAAAATAAAAACAACCATAAAAGAAAGTTTCGGGCTGCATGGCTGCAGGAATTTCCTTGGCTAATAAATAAAGATGGGAGTGGGTATTGTACAGCTTGTGATAAGAAATTGTGCAATCACGTAAGTTATTTAAGGAAACATGCATCAATACGTATTCACATACAAAATGTGGAAAGGAAAAAAAACCAAATCAAAATAAATTCTTTTGTAAATGCTGAAAAAGGAAATCTTGCTAAACAAGTATACCAAGCTGAACTAGCACTTGTTATGTTTCTAATTAAATTAAATATTTAAAAAAATAATAAAAAAAAAATGAATTTTAAACATGTAAATATATTTAATATTATATATTATTTAAAAAAATAATAAAAAAAAAATTTGGTTATTTTTTTTCTCGTTTGGTAAGTTTTTGGTTACATAAATTTTTTGGAAGTGGCAACACTGTTCATTAGGGAACCATTGTGTGTATGAGTGAGTATGAAACAAAATGATAATTATGTTTTCAATGGGTTAGTGCGAAACGTATGGGTGTGTATCTGTGTGATTAATAGAATGAACATTTGCTCATGTAGCGGATATACATACATATGTATGTATGTAGCTAAATCGTTTGATCTAACAATATTAAAACTACATTTTAGCTATTGAGAAATATATACATACATACATACATATAAGGCTATTTTAAAATAACGATAACATGTTTATAGAAAATTCTTGTTATCGATAAATTTGCTAGGGAATATGATTGTTATCGACAAATTTTCTTCATAAAATGTTTTCATTTTTTTTATTTTATTTAGAAAATCTGTACTTTAAATAAACATTGTATTAAAAATATTATATCGATACATATATGTATTTTTTAAATGAAAATGCTGTTATCGATAATTTCTATAGAGATAAATTTTTATGTATTCTAACTTGTTCTACATAGAATTTTTGCATTCAATAAAAGAAATTTCCAGTTATCGATAAATTTTTTAAAGAAAATTTTTTCTATTGATACAATTATTTATTGAAAATTTCTATTGTTGCCAAATTCTCAAAAGATTCTCTTAACATGTTTAAAATGGTGATTAGTTCTACTTATATGTATGTGGTATATACATATAAACAATTTTTTTTAAACAACACTTACTCATTGTTATATATGTATATGTATTTAAATAAATTGCTGTTATCGATAAATTTTTTATTAATATCTTTTCTTCACAAACTTTTTATGCAATATGTATTTGGGATTACGATAAGCACTCAACACAATTTAAGTAAATTTTTATTTTTAATTTCTATTATCGATAAATTTAAATTCTCAATAGATTGTCTTAACATGTTTAAAATATTGATTAGTTCTACCTAAATATATAAACGATTATTTGTTCAACAATTGTTATATATGTATATGTATGTACATATTTAAATAAATTGCTGTTATAGATAAATTTTTCATTAATATCTTTTCTTCACAAACTTTTTATGGAATATTTGGGTTTACCATAAACACTCTACATAATTTTAGTTAAGTCTTATTTTTAATTTCTGTTATCGATAAATATTTTACATATAAAGTTTTTCTGAACAATAAATTTTCTTTTTAGAATTTGTTGCTACATAGATTTAAGTATTTTGCACACAAATTTTTGTTTTCCACAATTTTTCTCTAAAAATTTCAAGTTATTGGAATATTGTCTAGAGCAAATTGAAGTAATCGAGAATTTTTCTCAGTTATCGATATACATATATTCTTTAGAAAATTTAAATTATCGATTAGTTCTTCGCAGAAAGATTCTAACTAATTTTAATGATTTTTTTCCGCTTAAATTGTTATTACTATCGAAAAATTAAATATCTCTCTGCAGTATCTGTGTTTGTGACTGAGAGAGTGTTGTTGAATGTGTTTGTATATGTGTCTGCAAGTACTTTTTTGTTTTGTTTTTCTGGTTTTGCTTTTTGTATTTTATTCAGAGTGTGTGCTTGCATACATTCACATGAAAATTTTTTTCTATGAAGTAGTTTCTGTACACGCACAACAACAACAGTTTTGATAGTAAAACGAGCGTGTGCCGTGTAGTCGTATGGTCTTCTATATTTCTAAAGCAGCCATTTTGTGTTTTTTTCATATACTATAAAATATCTAATAAAATTTTATAACAAATAAATGAATTAAAAAAAAAATTAATAAAAAATAAATTGATTTATTCGAAGTTGGGAAAATAATATTTTTGAATACAAGTGACAAACAAAAGAATAAAAAATTATAGAAAAATACACTTTTCCAATTTCCTTCCTGTACTAAGAGAAAATTGAATATTAAGAAATTTTCTTATCTAACAAAACTATTTAAAAAAAATTATACTTAAATATATGTATTCCTATAAATTTAATAAAAATCAAAATTCTTTACAAAAGAAGTAAATAAAAAGATCCACCCATAAAGAAGAAAAAAAATTATCTTATTAAGAAAATTATTTAACAAATAAAAGTGGAAAATTTTCTCTATAACTTCAAACATATGTAGGGGCAGTTCCTTGTCCTTTTTAATTTGTTATAAAGAAAAAGTGTTAAAAAGCCGCAAATTCCTTTTATTAAGAGTTTTATCTACATACGTCATTTGTGTATCTATCAGCACATTTAAGAAATAGTAAATTTTCCTTCTTGAAAAGTTTATACTTTAACTAGCCAAACCATCCATTTATCTAGTATCTTAACGTTTAGTGTATATAAAGGATTTCTATTTATGTTAATGTATTAGTAGTATCGCAAGTTTCCTTATCGCATTACTGTGTATATGTGTGCATACGAGTGTATATATGTGTGTCTGTGTGAGAGAGTATAATCGCAAGTCTATGTCCTTTTTATTACTATATATGTATGTATGTATGTACATATGCATATAACATTACCTAAAAATTCAATACAACCATAAAATAAAGGAAATATTTTTCGGTATTACACATTTTTACTACCAGGAGCAAAGAAAAGAAAAATCAATAAATTTTGTTTAAAACAAAAAAAAAAGTTCTTTAAAAGAAATAAATTAGTATCTATAATTAAAAATTAATAAATTTAATATTATAAAATTGTGAAAAGAACAAAAGTGTTAAAAAAAATCGTATATTCCTGAAACGTTTGATTTTAATATCAAAAAATTTTGTAAAACAACTGATGCCCAGCAGTTTTAAAAATACAAAAATATCGGAAATTAATTAACGTTCAAAAGGTAAGTTTTATTAAGAAACAGTCTTAAAACGTAAAATAATCCCAAATCCACTTTTAGAGAAGAAAAATCATTTATTTCAATTAAAAATACACAAATGATCAAGTCAAAGGAAAGTTTCTTGGGGTCAAATTATGCCATTCAATATTACTCGATATTTCAATAGTTTTTTTTTTAGCATATCCTTTGCCTCGATTTTCCATCGATCTTAAGATATTACAAGAAATTCATTTCAAATTCCTCAAAATCTGCTCATTTAAAATGTGCTTTATATACTAAAAAAAAAATAAAACACATTAAGACCGTTTAAGGTTTTTTAAGCTTTAAAGCATATTTGAAAATGGCTAACCATCAAAAATTTCTATGGAACTTTGATGAACACAAATATCGGAAGTTTTATATCTTTAAGCTTTTAAAACTTATAAAAACTGCTATACTTTAATATACTTTAAGAGAAGTTTTAAGATTTAAAACTTTTTAAGTCATTACTTGATTTTTGTTTGCACTTGAGAGTTTTAAAATTATAAATTTTTCCATTTATGATTCCTTGTCTTGCTGCCTTATAAAGGTTTAGCTTAAAAACTTTAAGATAATTATATGTTAGATCATTTGGATTTTTAAAAGAATACCTAATTTGTTATTTTTTTTTATCAAAAAGCTTTAAAAAATAATGAAATTTAGATTTAAATATTTTTCAAGTTCACGTCTATCACGTTTAAAGGCTTCAGAGAATCCCAGTTTTAACTACATACATACGTTAAAAGTTTTCCGAATGCTTTGAAATGTTTTAAAAATCAAAAGCTTTAATATATTTTAACAAGAAAACCAAAAGTTTATTCAAAATATTGGAAAAAAAAATACAAAGGGCGGATTTAATGACTAAAAACATTTTCTAAAGTTTTTACCAGTTTTAGAAAAAGTTGTTTTAAGCTTTCCAGACTCTAGAAACGTTTTACTTTATAGTTGTAAGGGAAATAATTTTTAAGGAAATTTTTATTTTTTTTACTGCAAAGACTATATTCTATTCAGCAGCTTTCATTACTTTTTAAATTAAAATATCACTTAAGTTTATCAATTTTAAAGGCTTTAAAAGTTGTTTTATCGAAAATGTTTGTATATTTTTTATAGAAAATTCGTATTTAAGATAAATTTTCTAAGTTTTGTCGATTAAAAATGAATAATATTTAATTAATAAATAAAAAAATATTCTGTTATCAAAAATCTTTGTAATCGTTAATTTTTTTACAGAATTTTATTACTATCGATAAATTTAGTATTAAAAAATTCTTTAATCGATTAATTGCTATCAATAAAACCTTAAACCATAGAACCCTCTAGAAACCAAAAATTTGATAAATTAAAAAAAATGTCTGTTATCGAAAATTTTCTAATCGATAATTTTTTTAAAGAACTTTATTATTATCGATAAATTTGGTATAAAAAAAATTCTTAATCGTTTAATAGCACACTCAAGTAACCGAACAATTTTGTAATTTGTGATATCGATAAACATAGCTTACATGAAAAATTTCTGTTTTTCTATAAAAGTTTAAAGTTTATCACAAAATTTTTAATTAAAAAATTTTCTAATCAATCAATATTCATTAAAAGTTTTCAAAAGAAAATTTTTCTAGCCGATACATTTTATATTGTACTAGCATACCCGCCCGGTACTTCGTTACCTGTAATTTTTAAAGTAAAAATTAAATAACATATTTTTCATGTATTTAGATCGAGTATTTCTAGGGTCATGCTTACAAATGTCCCTGTTTGGGACGTATTTTCCCCTTTTTAGCTCGTTAAAGCGCGAATTTCTAAGAATCCTTATTTCGGTTCGTATCTGCCTGCCAAAAGGAATCCCACATTTTAAATTTCATATTCCTGGGACCATGTTTAAAAATATTCCCTTTTGGGACGCTTTTTACCCCCTTAAAGTGCGAATTTCTAAAAATTTATATTGTGGTTCGAGTGTACGTCCTGAAAGGAACCTACATTCCAAATTTCATATTCCTGGGACCATGTTTAAAAATGTCTCTTTTTGGGCCGTATTTATCCCTTTTTTACCCCCTCAAAATGCGAATTTCTAAGAATCCCTTTTTCGGGTCGTATCTGCCTCCCAAAAGGAACCCCACATTTTAAATTTCATATTCCTGGGACCATGTTTAAAAATATTCCCTTTTGGGACGCTTTTTAGCCCCTTAAAGTGCGATATTCTAAAAATTTATATTTTGGTTCGAGTCTACGTCCTAAAAGGAACCTAAATTCCAAATTTCACATTCCTGGGACCATGTTTAAAAATGTCCCTTTTTGGGCCGTATTTATCCCTTTTTTACCCCCTCAAAATGCGAATTTCTAAGAATCCCTTTTTCGGGTCGTATCTGCCTCCCAAAAGGAACCCCACATTTTAAATTTCATATTCCTGGGACCATGTTTAAAAATATTCCCTTTTGGGACGCTTTTTACCCCCTTAAAATGCGAATTTCCAAAAATACATCTTTTGGTTCGAGTCTGCGTCGTAAAAGGAACCTACGTTGCAAATTTGATATTCCTGGAACCTTTTTTAAAGATTTTTTAAAAAATGTCATTTTTCGGCCGTGTTTACCCTTTTTTACCCCCTAAAAATTCGAATTTCCAAAAATCCCGTCTTAGTGGATCTACACTACAGGAACTTACATGCCAAATTCAAAATATTTTTGTTAGCTTTAAGCTCCTTAGCTTCTTTTAGAGTTTTTGCTTAACAAATTTCAAGTTTTGTAATTATTTTATGTGTTTTAAAAATAGATAATGTCATCCCAAGATTCTCTATAAAACTTCGAATCTGTTTTAGTGTTTCGGGACATAAAGCTGTCACAAAGACATTTTTCGAAAAACATTGAAGAGACTGAGTGCTTGCTTTTCACATTAATTTAAAAGGATTAGATTTTAAAATAAAATTTCTGCTTCATAAAGACGAGTATAAACTTCTGTTTGTAGTTTTATTATTTATAATAAAAGAGTTTTAAAAAAAATATCTTAAAGCCTTGCAATCATAAATAGATTTTAACACTCTTTTTTTATTTCTAAATATTGCGAGTATCACTTTCTATATACAAAAAAATATAATCGTTTATTTTTCTGAATTTAAAATATCATGAACAAAATTATCTTCGAATGCATAATCTTGTTTCAAAACTAGAAACAATTTTTCTCACAAAAAAAAAATCTGCAAAATTTTTATTATTGTTATTTGGCATAAAGAAATTGTCCACTGTAATGCCAAATAAAAATTCACGCAGCACACGTACACATACACACGATTACTAAAAGTTGGCGTTGAATAAAACAAGAAGAGTTAAAGAAAACAAAATAAACTGATAACTGACATCCTTTTGTGCCCTAAAGATCACTCAAGTTATAGATATTCCCAACAGAAAAATAAAAGAATGGAAACAATAATATAATTCATAAGAGTTGTATTATAATCAGTTACACATACACATACACACAAATATTCAAACGAACATTAGAAGAGTTATTCAGGTCAGGCCTATTTCCAGTTTGGTACCTTTTCATCATCATTTCATTTTTGAAGCGGTACTACCGTAGATATAGACATGTTTAGACATTCTTATTTATTGCTTAAACAAACAATAGATTCACAGAGAACAATAGAAAATTTTAAACGAAAAAACAATTGTTCTTATATTAAGTATTGAGGAAAAGCTTTTGTTAAAGAAACCAAAAAAAAAAAGCCATGAAACGAAATAAATCTGAACAAAATTGAGAGAAGCTTTTTAATAAACTTGTTTATATCTTTTAATTCACAAAGCATGTTTTATCTAATACACATTTCAAGCCGTATAAAGTTCCCCAAAGCATCTATAGCTACAGTAAAATTTTTTAAGCTTTCAAATTATAAAAGTTTGAGAAAAGGAAATTTTGTTAAATTGACATAAAACTTGTTTTTTGCAAATCTAAATAAAATTTTGAAGATTTTTCGCACAGCTTTACATTAAGGAAATCTATTTTAGTAATGGTGTATTTTACTTAAGAATCATCTGGAGACCTAAAAGAATGAACTTATTTAGCATATTAAGTTTTAAGTTGCAAGAAGCTTTAAAGACTACACTAAGACTCTTTAAGCTTCAAAGCTAGCAAAAAGCTATTATTAAAAATATATATAAAGTTTCAAAACAAACCAGAAATTAACAAATCTGCTAAAAGCTTAAAAGTAAAAAAGCTTTTTTTCAGCGAACTGTTAAAAACGGTATTAAATTCTTATAAGCTTTGCCGGGAACCAAAATTTTCAAACACTTTTCAGTCATTTAAATTATTAAAGTAAATAAAAATGAATTTAAAGAGCAAATGTGAATATTTTTTAACTAAGCTGTTTAAGGTACTTAAAGCATAAATTAAAAATCTCTTTGCAGATAAAAAAAACACGCAATAATTAATGAATCGCAGGTTATTTCATAGTTTTAAACCGTACAATAATCCAGAAAGCTGCAAATGCTTAACTGAAGCTTTCATATTCTAAAATTAATATGAACAATTTTTTTAAGGAATCAGCGAAGCCCCTGAACTTACGTAGAGCTTTGAAGCAAAGCCATTAACGCGGGCAAAATCTTAAAATTAATAAAGCTGTATTTTTTGTCTGAGCAGTAAGAATTTCATTAATCTCTAGTGAATTTAAAAGAAAAAATTTGCAAAATTTCGTATAGCTAAAAATTTCATTCAATCTTTTTTTTAAGCTTTCAGAACAACAATAGCTTTTGAGGGAAAGAACAAAAATTCAAGAAATTGTGTGCAGTAACCAAAAATTCATATAAAAGCTATTTATCAAACTGTTGAAAACAGATAAAAGCATAGAAACAGTACTTACATTTTTTTAGCTGAAGTACAATAAGAAACTACTGATTTCTATAAGAATAAAAGAAATTAAATTCCTTGAAGCTTTAATATGCTCTTAAAGCTTTTTTAAGTCTTCAAAACTAATGAAACTATTTCAAGTGCATAATTAACCACTTTGCAAACTTTACAATCTTAGACAACTTTAAAAGCTTTTAATAAGCCTTAAAGCACAATAAAGCTTTTTCGTAACTTCAATAGAGTTTTATAAAAAAAACTTGAAATGCCGCAATATGTAAATGTATTTTTGAAAACTTTATTTATTTTAAAGTATTTATTTTTTTTTAGCACATGAATAAAAAATTAAATCTAAACAAAAATTCCAAAAATTTTCTATATTTTCTAACAACAAAACAAAAAATAAAGGCAGTGTGTCTGCTAAACTGTCTAGCCCTAAACACTAAATTTAGATACAACTTCCTCTTTGGCATAAGATCGCGCGATATGCACAAATAGTTGGAAAAAATAGAATGAAGAAGAAAACTTCTAATAAAAATAGAAAAATCCCCAAAGTTCAACAGACTACAAGGCGAGTATGGAACCAAAATCAGTCATACTGGCGAACGATTCAAGCTAAGCGAGAGCAAAAAAAAACATTCCATTCAGAGTTCATTGAAAGTGAACGAAATCAACAATTAACGAAATCTTCATGTTTGAAATTTTCCAAAAATTTAAAAATACATTTTTGCTTTAATGAAAAGAAAATAAAAAAAAGTTGAAGGAACTAAATCTAGCAAACGTAAGAAGGCGAGGAGTGATGGCAGGAATTGCGGCTGCTGGTACATTTAGAAAAGTAGAATTAAAAGGAACTTTTACTTGAGGGCTCTTTGCTTGTGCAGATGCTGATGCTGCTGCTGCTGCTGCTATTTCCCTGTCTTCGACACCAGACATTCAGAAATAAAAAATATTACAACCGTATATACGAGTACTCGTCGTATGTAGCGTGTGGCAATTGCAGATCATTAAAATCGAAATAGCAAAACTGTTGTAAATGCTGCAACATGTTCACAAAACGGAACTAGATTTTTCTTTGAGGGGAACTAAAATTTAAAAGAATGTAAAAATAAAAATTTAATTTACAAATTGTTCTAAAATAAAATTTATTGCTGTTATTATGCATATACATGTGCAAGTGCATGTACTCGTACGTAATAAATGTTATAAGAAAAGTAAAAGAACTTTTCAAGAAATTTAGTTTCCCCCATTCAGCCCAAAACAAATTGGGTGAGGCTGCTTTGCGTGGGGTTTTAATGGCAAAATTATTATGTGTAACAATAAGTTTTCTTTGCAACCCACCACTTTTCTGGGGAGGCAAAAATAAAACACTTGAATGAATAAACAACTGACAAGGGAAAGTTTTATAATGAGTAAAGCTCGTGTGGCTGGTGTAACTACAGCATTAGATTTTATAAACATGAACTTTTTATAAAAGTTTTCATGCAATTCATTAAGCAAGCATAAGCATGATTAGAACGAAAAAAAAAATTCAGTCACTGGCGTGAGTGGGTATTTAAGTGACTGTTCGGTGTTAAAAAATATTTGCTTTTTTCTTCACGTATGTAATATTTTTTTTTTTTATTAAAACGAATTTTACTTATGATAAGCAAAACGACATGATTGAAGGTGAGTGTTGAATTTTTAACATCAGTGTTTCATGAGTTTGAAAAATACCTGGGAAAATTCAGCGTGACTAAGTAAGGGCGGATTTTCAAAGTGCTGGTTCCTAAATTTTATGAAATATATCTTGTAGTTTTTAATTAAAATTTATTTTAAAAGTTCGGCGTGACTGAGCGTGAGCGGAAGGACTGTTTCGAAAATAACTGATGTATTTTATCTCCACATTTAAATTTACTTGTAACTACAATGATTTTCGTACAGTAATAATAAATTGACGTGGCAGGGCGTGATCAAAATTTTAGCGTGATTGATTCGTAGTATTAAAACTATATTTAAAATTTTTTTTCATGTAAACTAATTTTGAAATACAGCCATTCTTTAATAGTAATTAAAATTCTACACGAGCAATCAATCGTGCACAGAAATTTTGGCGTGACTGTTTTATGAGTTTCAAAAAGAATTTTGATACAAATAAAAATCTGATTGTGCGTGAGTAGAGAAAAAATACCTACATGTATTTTCTATTTCTTTCATCTAAGCTTTTTTCAACATACCCAAAAATTTTCCGTAAAATAAATAGATGGATGGATGTATAGCATTATTTTGATTTTGTTGCACAGTGTAATTAAGTTTATATTTAAAGGAACTTGCAGTTAATTGAGCACTTGAAAAGCTTTAAGCCTAATTTGAAAAACACCCGATTTATACGATGACTAAAAACGCTGACTAAAATTCATGAATTTTTTTTTTTTGTTGGTGTTCGGGGTAGAGAAGAAAGAGGGGTAGAAAAATAATCACATTTTCTGTTTTCCATGCATTTTTTTGTAATTCCTTTTACTTTTGTTTCAGATTTTTGTTATTATGTTTTATTCCTTTTTTACTTTCAAAGAAGATTGAGCGATTATACGCTAAAAACTCAACACTTCAAGAGAAATAAACCATGCTTAAAAATCATAGTATAAATGCAGGGGGATTTACGAAGATACTTTCAAAGATAAGATGAAAAAATTCGTGAAACATTTGAGTTTGTATGAATTGGTTAGGCTGTCAGATTGCTTCCATTTTATTTTGAAATTTTTATGGACTTGTACGATCGTCTATTTGTCCATCCCTCCATCTTTCTGCGACTTTTTTCTTTTTAAATTTCATTTCTTTTTGGATTATAAAAAATATTTAATTGCATACATATGTATAATATTAGTCCCATCTTTCTGTTCTGAAGATTGGGTTTCTCTCCTTCTCTCTCTCTCGTATAAAAGATCTTGAGCAAGATCGGTTTTTTTTCTCGAGATCACACGTGATTGTAGGTGAAAAGTTAGTTACACACGATGCCCTCACCATACTAAATAAATCATGTAATTTTGTATCAAGTTTTCTTTTTTATTTTTTCTTACATATTTTTTTGCCTGTCGCGCCTTTCTTATGTTACAAAATTTCCTTATTTTCATGTTTCTGTACGAGACAACTGTCTTTATACAGCATCAACTAACGAAGAAAAAAAATACTTAAAGCTCATAAATATATTTATTTTGAGTTCAAGCTGAACTAATGGAAATGTTGTGTTTTTTTTTTTTTTTTTTTTTGTTGGATGTTAAAAGAGTAGCATAAATTAAAATAATTATTAAAGCAAATGTCTCAATGTGTGTGTGGTGGGGGAGCCGTACTATTTCCATTTCAAAAATCAAAAGATCTCTTAATATTGAAAACTTAGAAAGCTTTTAAGAGATTTGTTTTCTCTTATGTTGGCGCTGGCAAAACCACACGCTAGCACACGCACTTTTTGCCGGCTTTTTTGTTGGTATTGGTGCAGAGAATTTTTTTTTTTTTTGTTTATTCCAGTCACATCTAGTTTTTGAAAAACCGCGTTTTTTTTGTATTTACGTCATACACTCCATCTTTGTTTTTGACAAAAATATCACGACACAATATTGTGTGATATTTTAGAAATTGCAAATGATAATTACTTTGCTGAATTGTGGGTGTTTAAAAAGTTTGTTAAAAAACTATTTTTTATTTTTAATGTAAAACTACAACTTTTGTCCGTTCCTATGCTACACATCATTGCAATGATCTCTTCATGACCCTTGATATGTAAGTACATACATACATACATATGTAAGTATGTATATATGATCGTGCCAAATGGGATTGATTATTCCTGCTACTTTTGCAGAATCATGGACTGCAATTATTATAGCAGCTAAATCCAATTATCATTTCATTTACAGTGCGATTAATGGTCCTGGTTCGCAATACATATTTCTTAGCTGATCGTCATCTTTCGTGTCATTCTCCTTCTTTTCATTTCAATCCATTTCTGATCGTTGAGAAACGATTTTCGAAAGCTTTTTAGCTGCAAACGAAGAAACCTAAAACCTTCAACAGGAGTTTCCTATTGTAGGGGCAGGCCTCATAAGCAAATTATGCAATAACTTCGAGTTTTTGTCGTACAAACTATTTTTAGTTAAATTAAAACAGAGACTAACCGCTCTCAAGCCTTAATAAGGCGTAATTGTGCATCTCATTGTGTTTTCTCTCATCAAATGTAATCCTTACTAGGCGTCTCCATTAGCCATGAACTTGGTATGAGCATCATGGCAGACATCGCATATGGCTAATGTAGACCGCTCATGTCCTTGTTTCGACCATTCTCTGACATCAATGCCCGAACATATGGCTGAGCAACTACATATGTTCGCCATGAGGTTGGCCATTCAATGTGATTTTCTTTTTGACAGTTTATTTTTTTAGGTTATGGCAGCTTATGTTTCAATCAAATATTGTTTTGCAACAAATACTGCACAAAAAACAGCGAAAATCATAAAAAAATACTTTTGAATGCGAATACCATTTAAAAAAATACCCAAAACAAACCATTAACTAGAAAAACATGAACTATGTGAACGCTTTGACAAACTAAAAATTATGGTTAGTCAGCACATAAACATATGTAAGTATTCGCCACATTCTAGAAGGTGGACATATTATTACCGTTTCTTTGCCAACGTTATGTTCATGTCATGTTCAATTAGATGGCTCGTAAAGACATAGGGTTACGTGCTGCCACAATATCAATACAACGTTACCTTCAATTACAGCAATGGCCAACTTCTTGACCTCTTAAGGTGGCTTTTCGAACTGATTTAATTTCTCCTCTTTATTTGGCTTTCCATTTCTGACATTCAAGTTTCCACGTTATCGTCTTCAAAACGTTGTCGTTGAAGTCATTTCTGTCCAAAATCAAGAGCAAGCCTTAGATATTTGACGCTGCTAAATAAGAATTTTTATTTACTCATGAATGAATTGCGCATGCGCATGCATGCATTCTAACGGCAGTATGTATAATGAAAAGTTGACATGAAGTTAGCATAAGTGATGAAATTGAACTGAAGCTGAGCGAGTTTTCTTTTACAATTTGACATTGAATATTACTTTAGATTGTACTCGGGAGTCATGACTATAATCTACGATGATTTGTGATTGCACAGCATGTGGAAAAACTCAATAAGATCCAGTTCAATTTCATCACTTATGCTAACTTCATGTCAACTTTTCATTATACATACTGCCGTAAGAATATATAAAAAGATGTCTTTGTTTTGTATACGATAACATTTGTCATTATTAAAATGCCATAATTTTCATCGGAAGTTGTACGATCGTGCTGAAATGATTTCACTGGTTCTAAGAAATTTAGAAATAAATCTGAGGTATAAATTAAGTTTGTTGATCATCATGCCATCCATGATAATGGTAGCACTTCTATTGTCAAAATTATCATTGAAGAAATTAAATTGAATTTTTTTTAATTTCTGATCTCAAGTTTCTTACTTTAGTTCAATTTTTATAGCTCAATATCTTTAACATCTAAGACATATGTTATCATGGCAAAGTGTCATCAATATGAAGACAAAGTGGAATACTCTCGCACGTGTTCATGCTTTATTTGTGTATGTGCTGTAATTTCTAGGCTGGTAGATTTTACTAGTAGTTTTGTCACAGTCATGATGACAAATGCACACTTCAATGAAATATGTACGTATATTTATTTTAAAATTTTTTAAAATGAAAATAGCAAATATTAGTTCAATATATTTTTTTTTTATGAGAAGTCTTATTTAATTAATGACAAAATTATTTGATGAAATGTGTCATCTCAGAATGGTGTCATTCTTCGATGGTATGATGACATTTTGCAGGAACTACACTGATGTCATAATTCCATGACAGAATTTTATATGAAAATAATACCATGCATACATAATTTCATTTAATTTATGTTCAATATTTTTTATTTCACTATAAAATTCCGTTTGATAATTTTATTCCACAGGTCGGAATAAAATTATCAAAATAAAAATTTCAAAAATTTTAATGCTTTTTTCCCCTGCATCTTAAAACAACCAACACAAGAAAGAAAACATTCTAACGATAATAATTTTTTTTTAATGCAAAGGAGAACAGACAACCATTTAATAAAAACAAAATTAAATGAAAAAGAAATGTCATTAACGTCAGCAAGTGTCTGTCAAGAGGCATGCAACACGACATGGTGAGCAATCATAAAAACTAACACACAAAAAATAAAAAAAAAACCTTCAAGAGAATTGTTGAAGCCTTTAATGATTTTTTTCCTTCTTTTTTTTTTTTGAATCGGCTGATGATTGTTGTCATGATGCGTTATTAAGTGGCAGGATATGTAGGCTTTTTTTTTTTTTTTTTTTTTTGAATGGGATTCTCCTTATCACCTTTTGAACAAGAATTCTTATCTGAAGGATGTTGAAATGAGAATTGAGATCAATATGTGGCACCCTTTTTATTGCTGCTACTACTACTCTTCCAATGTGGTTGTTGGCTACTGGCCATAAATGCAATGGCGTTTATGCAGGGCACAAACAATGGCAGGCAGCACCACGAAGAAAAAAAAACGAAAACAAAAACAAACCATGCCAAAGTCTTTCGAAATGCCTGAGTGAACTTGCAATATTTCGACTTCATTTTTATTGCACTTTTTGTTAGTTTAACGCTGTAACAATAAAGTCAGTGTTTTTGTGTTTGTTGCTTTTTATTTGTTGCAAGACAAATTTCATTGGACAACCACCAATCAAATTGAAATGCAAAAAATGCGCCTACGCATGCAAAATCTGCATTGTTTGTTTGCTGGCTGGCTGGCTGGCAGGCCTCGTATGCGACAAGCAAACAAAATTGAAAAAATGCACAACCTGCTTGCATGCTTTGTCCGCGTAGTATATGAGAATATGAGTACGTGTGTGTGTGCTTGTGTGCACAATGCCCTCTTGCAATTTGTGCATCGCATGCGCTAGAAAGAGAGCCGGTTTTTTTCGTTTGTTCTAAATATAACCCTTTTTATGCAGTTTTTTGCAAACCCTATTAGTTGTTTGTTTTGTTTGCAACATCCCCTGCTGCACTCTGACCTTTGATGCATGCGCATCATTGCATACAAAAGATGACAAACAAAACTTATTAAACAGCATAGGCTATCAACCCTTAAATGATGCAAGTAGCAAAATTTTAATAAAACTTCACTAAATGTTTGTTTTAAATTCCCAAAAAATAACAAATAAAAGTTCTTAACAAAAGTTTTCAGTTTTTTTTTTTCGTTTTATAACAATTAAAATCTTTAATACACAAAACACAGAAAAAAATAAAATTTGATTTCAATTAAAAAATTTGTGATATCAATTAAAAATTTAATTAAATTTGCAACCAGTAAACAAATTAATAGTATCAAGTAAATTTTTATACATTTATAACTAAAATTATTTATTACAATTAAAAATTTAATTAAATAAATTAAATATCTAATCAAATTTCTTTTATAGTTTTAATTAAAGGGTTAATTGAAAAAAAAAAAAAAATTATATTTTTTCTGTGAAGTAATCAAAATATATAATATACACTGTTACACTGTTTACCATATGTAAACATAGTGTAAAATGACACATGAACAACCTATAAACTTGAAGTGACATTTAAATTAAAAATTTAGCGATTTAAAATGAAAATTTACATAATTTACAATATGTAAAATATGTAAAAATTATATGTAAACAGCTTCAAAATGACAAATTATTGAAAAACTATATATGTATATATTTTTACCTTGTATAAACGTTTTTTCCTATAATTTACACAATGTAATTAACTATTTGTTATGCTTACAAAATGTAAGCAGTTGAATATTGGGTGTAAAATACATATTTCAATACAATAAAAATGTAAACGAATTTAAAAATAAATGTTAATTAAAAATTAAAAATTTCTATTTTACACCATTAATATGATCAATTGCATACTTTACATAATGTAAAGAATATGAAAAATTAATTGTCATTTTTTTTAAACGAAATATTATTGCAAAATCATATATTTACATTGTTTACACGTTTATTTACGTTATTTACACAGTATAAAGTATTTTTACAAAATGTAAACAAGACAAGATCAGAATACAGTACAACTCCCCTAATCGGGACACTCGCTAATTCGGACTATCCAGTAGTCCGGACAGTTTATGGAATCTATAAAATGGTCTTAAATTATGTTTTTGAAATTTTTAAAAAAGGTACAAATAATATTTATAAATTAATCAAAACAACTATTGAGAAATTTTGAAATTCACTCACAAATTTTTGGAAACGAATAAATTCTTATTTTTTAAAATTAATATTTTTTGGCGCTTTTTGTATTTTTCTTTGTTTTTTTTTTTTTTTTTTGTAAATTAATTAACTGCCTGGCTCACGATGTCGAAGGAATTTTTCTTTCGTACAAATTACATTTAAAACAAAAACACTTCTAAAAATGTTGTTTTTGTTTTAAACGTAAAATTCGTACGAATGAAAAATTGGTTCCACATAGTGAGCATAGCTGCCAGATTTGACGATTTTGGGTCCTAAATATGACATGGTGACGATGGGACGATTTATATCCTAATTTTGACGATTTTAAATAATTCAAGTTTGCAACATTTATTTGTACTATTGAAGCAACTGAACTGCTAAAAATTTTAATGAGCAACTTTTTAAAGACTAGTTTGCTTAAAACTGTAAACTTTTATTTACTCTATATTCATACTCGTATATAAAAAAATCGTTGCAAGTGTGTTTTGACTTTATAACTCACGAACGGTCAAACCGAATTGTATTAAATTGTTAGGTTTTGTTCGTATGGTCGTGTAGATGGTTTATCGAAATCGGTCGACGCGTTCGTGAGTTATGACTTTTTGTGCAAGTCGTGATGTGCTTTGATTAGGTAAATCGAAATTTATAAAAGTAAATATCTTCCGTCCGAAGCCGGGGCGCTCAGCTAGTTGATTATAAAAACAAAAACAATTTATTAGATTTTGAAGACATTTATTTAGAAATATTCGTCAGAGATGAATTTGAAGAAGCACAAATAAGTGCAAAAGAAAAATAATAATTGTGTTAATTTTTATATAGAGCTTTGTGATCAGATATAATCCAGATTGGGTTTTGAAAATAAATATATAAAGCTCTTGATATGCTGTACAGTTCCTGGCTCCTCTTCATCCCCACACATCCTACAGAAAGCCGTAGTGCCATTTTCCCATATGCTGGTCCTCGCTCTAACCGAGCAATGGCCAGTCAAGGCGCCTACTAAGACTTTCAAAACCTTAGTATTCATATCCAGCAGTAGATCAGATTTACCTGAGTCTAGTTCTGTCCATATGGACCTCGAGACTCTGCAATCTTCTCTATTCCTCCAGGAATGGTTAGTTCTGCTAATTACCCAATTACTGAAGTTCCCTATAGTAGTGACCGATTGGAGGTTTAAGCGACCTGTCACGAACTGCCACATCTAATGCTGACCCTATTCTTGCCAACTCGTCAGCAATTTCGTTTCCCTCAATATTGCAATGTCCTGGTACCCAACATAGCCTAACGCTAAATTTGTCCATAAGCAAGTTGAGAGATAGCCTACACTTGCTGACCAGCTTCGATTGGTACACTATGCCCCTTCAAAGATTTCAGCGCCGCCTGACTGTCAACATAGAATGTTACCTCCACGCCTTCAGTTACGTGTTCTGTCACTAGTTCCGTGGCCCTGAGGATCGCTAGGATCTCAGCCTGAAATACACTGCATTCGTTCGGTAGACTAAAAGACACCCGTGCCTATTTCCATTTTCGATCCATCTGTAAAGACCGTGCAGCCCTCGTACAGTCTATCAGATTTGACAAAAAGATCCCTATCCGGAATAACTAGAAAAGGTGTTCTAATAAAATTAGTCTCAACAACCTTGGAGTCCGTAAAACCAGGGGATATGGACTCCCGTCTGCTAAAACTAATCTTTTTCAAGAGTGATGAATGACCTGTAAATACTGGCCTTACAAAGCTTGCTTCCATAAGCCTAAGCAAACTCCTTGCCGCCGTTCTCAACACAAATTCTTCAATGGGAAGCAGGTAAAGGATGACGTCCAAGGCAGCCTGAGGGGTGCTCCTCTGGGCACCAGTAATACCCAGTAATACCCATTAAAAATCAAAAAATATTGTCAAATAATTTGTTGGGCTTATTTGCTCTCGCGCTATTTTATATTTTTTACAAAATGTACATAGAGTAACCAATTTCAAGTTCTGTGTAAAATTTTAATAAATGTAAAATTATGGTGATTATTTACATGGTTGGCCTTGTCTAAGCATTTAAAAATAATATGTTAATCATACATAAATAATTGTAAAATAGTGGTAAAATAAAATGATTACAGTGTCGGCAATATGTAAATTATTGAAAATAAATTGTCCAACACGATTAGATTGTGGATAAATATGTAATTAGTTAAATATTGCAACTAATGCTGGGAACACAATTGGGACGAACGCCGAATTTCGTCTAGCACGACGAATTCGTTGGCAAAAGTTCGTTGCGTAAATTCGTCGTGTGGCGCACAACTGGGACGAACAAACAACTGCTGTCATAATAATCCAAAAAATTGTGTGTATTTTTTATTACAAATTTGTTTTTATATACATACATACAAACATAATAACGATAGTGTTACCGTATAAAGAAAATAATTCCTTTATAAAATTAAACATTAAAAGAAATACATATTTAAAAACAAATTTCATCATTAATAATTATGTATATTTAACTAAAATGCTCTATATCATAAAAAGAAGAACTTATTAAAGTAAAAATTAACATTATTTACTAATATATTTTAAAACTAAAAAAACATGGTAACGCTGTACTGATTTCTTCGTCCTTCGTCGGCGTATGAAATAGAAATAAATCTATCAGAGAATTCGTCACGTACGACGAATTTCGTCGACGTCGGTGCTGTGTTCACTTTCATATGAATGCATGTGTTCTATTTTTGACGACGAATATTCGCAACGAAAAATTCGTCGTTCGTCCCAATTATGTTCCCAGCATAAGTCATTATACTCGTAAACATATTATGATTAAAAACAAAGCATATTATTTTTATGAAGATGCCACAATTTTTAAAATTCTTGTTAAGAAATCAAGTAATTTTATAATTGTTTATATGCCAGCTAGGATAGTAGTTTAGGGATCACCCTTGTAGTTTTCTTTAAAATACTTCTTTAATTTCTTACAATTTATAATCATTTTAAAAATTACTTTCTCATTTTGCTTACAATATAGCAAATACGTGCATTATGATTCATGCATTTTTTTCCAAAAATGCAACAAGTTCTTTTCATTGTTTCATTTTATTATAATTTCAAGTTTCCAGAATAACGTCAGGTTCATTCAGTATGTCAAATAAAAAAAAAATAAAAAAGAAAAACTGGGTTACAGTGAAACACCCCATTTATTATAAATTTATCGAAACCCTTTTCTTTCTATAAATGCATTTATGCTTTCTCTCTCTCTCTCTCTCTGTTACTCTCTTCCTATCTTTTATATTGAATGAATGCACTTTGCTACGCGTGTCGAGTCAACATTTAAAACTGTTCCTGTGTTTTTTTCATAATTCTATAGAAATTGCATTCTTTTGTTAATTTGTTGCATGTTAGGTTGCTTGATTGGTGCTGCAAAAAAAGAAAAACTTCAACAAAGAAAGGAGAAAAAAAAATGCAATGAGATGATGCACAGCTCACCAGGTACCTTTTGAAATTTATAATATGCAATGTGCTAAACATCAGTAATGCACCTTATAAAAAAAAAAAATATATTGACACCAGTTAAGAAGAGGAAATAAAGGAAAAAAAAGAGGTGTAATTTTAACGTGCCATTGTCACAAGAAAGAAATTTTAAGTGGATTTTAAAGGTTGTTTTTCTGTTTTTTTTTTTTAGAAAGAAAATATTTTCCAAAAGAAAATTATTCTTGGACTATTAACTTCACAGCTATGTATGTATGTAATGGAATCTTTAAAGTCCATTTTGACCCACTTTAAACGGTCAGATTTTAGATTTATGCAAAATTTCGCACACTTGTCATTTAGAGCAGGGGTTCTCACCAAATTCCTGGTCACGGACCCCTGCAAAAAAAATTTGTTTTCGCGGACCCCCTTTGAAGCCCACGTTTTTTTTTTTAGGTTGAATTAAAAACGCAAAAAAGTAGAGAACAAAAAAAAATTGATTTTATTTTCAAAGCCGGATGATTTGCTAAAAGATGCCTCTCCATTTTAGATGGTTTTTTCGCATCGTTCGAAATAGTTTTGTTGCATATAACGTACTGTAGACTTCACCGTTTTTATTTAAATATGTAAAGCTAAAATAGTCTTCACAATATTTTCTTTTCTTTCAAACTAAATTTAATTGCAATAAAAACAATATCAGCTGTTATTTGATAGTGATGGCAACAACAGTCAGTGCAGAGTCTGGGGTACTGTATATTAAAAAGTGAAGAGTAAGCGATTGCACTAATATTTTGTATTTGTGTTTGAAGATTTTAAAACATAATTACATAGATATGTACGAGAGTGTATGTACGTATCAAAAGAAAAAAATAATAATAAATCTAGAATAAAAACTTATAATATTTTTGAAAACACTGTTTTTTTGGGCTCTTCACGCGGAGCCCTTGGATGGTTGCTACGGACTCCCAGGGGTCCACGGACCACCATTTGATAACCGTTGATTTAGAGGGATGACAATACACTAATTCCATCATTTTGTCCGATTGTCATAATTAGGAAAGCCGCGGGGGGGCGGAACTTGTCCACCCAAATGCTAAATGTTGTATAACTCCACCATTTATGGGTTGATTTTGAAAAAAAAAGTTCGGTTCACAATTTTTTTTTTTTTTTTTTTTTTTGTAAATCCGATGGGCAGCTTTTACCATCTTTCATAAAATTTATTATCATTCTACTCCCCACTTTTTGGACCGATTTCTAAATTCATTTAATTTTTACGTATTTGGAACTGTGTGAAAGTTTGCACTTTTTTTTTAATATTTTTTCGAAAAGAAACTAAATTTTAACTTTATGTATTTTCATGGTTATTTATCTTGTTTACAAAATGTATACAATTCAAAATTATATGGAAATCAATATTTATTTTTAAAATAAACGCAAATTTACTATAATTTTTTTGTTAATGATATTTTTCTTCTTTAAGCTAATAATTTTTTTTATTTTAAATATAGTTTACATTTTTGTTTTATGTATTTGACACTTGACTTGACATTAAATTTGTATACCTTTTACACCATGTAATGTAAATTTGATTGAGAAAATATTATCAATTTAAAAATTAAGTGTGAACAAGTGAAAAAAGTCGTAAAAATGTGTTTTTCAACTTTTTTACATCCCTTATTTACCTTCTATTTACAAAATGTCAAAACTGTCAAAAATAAAGCGTAAAATAAACTTTTTAAAAAATTTGACTCTTAAGTTCTATACCTAATCATTTACCTTGTTGACAAAATTTAAAAAAGTTAAATTTAATTGTAAATCAGTTATACTAGACGTGGCAGACTAATAAAAAGAGTTTCTAAGCTTCTCTTAGTTGAGCTATCAAATAAGTTTAAAAAAGAGTAAGAAAGAGCACAGCACGCAGAGGGATTTTGATGTCAAATGCGCTAATTTTCGACTACTCAATGTCAAAAATCAAATGATGCAGTTTCGTAGAGAAAAGTTTAAAAATTAAATGTGCATTTAAATATTTTTTTTTTTAATTTTATTAGCGGTGGGCATGGCAAATAGAAAAAATTGTACGCGAACAATATGATTTCGATTGTATGGGCGTTGGGCGAGGGTCATGAACGAATTTGGTTAAATTTAATTTTTTGTTCTTAAGTAGTCAATACTCGGTGCCAAATTTCAGAGATCTACGAAAACTTTTTATAACTGTTGCACAAAAATGCATAAAGTCATCCCACAGTGCGGCATTCCGATTTGCCCTCAATTAACATCTTCAGAATATCATATACTTGAGAAGTTAGGACCACGCAAGTTTTAGTAGGACTTGGAAGAAGATCACTTGAGCTCCCGGTTAAAATCAAACGAAAAATTATACAAAAAATTAGAATGGGTTAATCCGAGTGAGCGATGTGGAAATATCGCAAAAAAGAAAAAATGCTTCGCCTCACAGACGATGTTTACAATTAAAGAGCTTAAAAATAATGTTTACCATTCTAGGGTTAACAGTTTCTAATATCGTCCTTGCAAAGCTTAAGTTGAATTCCGGCCTACAGCGGACGTACATAAGTATGTATGCATATCTGAATGTCTCGAATTTTCATCTTTTGTTCAATCCAAGATCCGCTTTCGCAAATATATAATCAGATATATCAGCTATATGAGGCGTTTATTTTGAAAGTGGCGTAAGTCACTTTTTCAAAAAAATCGAGTTAATGGCAATACTAAATATTATTGAACGGCATCTTTTCATTTGTTAAACATTTGCAATCAACAAAAAAAAGTGACTTATGCCACTTTCAAAATAAACGGCTCATATGTTTTCTTTGAGACTGCCTTGCCTTGCTCTCTGCTAGAACACAAGCTTAACTAACCCTAAATCTCTTGTGTACCATTTTAACCCTGCAACACTACACTGTAGGGATCTTTTCTTGTACCTTTTCTTGCAAAGGCTCTAAAACTCCTCCTATAAAACAATGATATAATAAATAGACTGATATTTCCGACAAAAATAATTTTAAATACAATTTTTTTATAGATCGCCACAGACAACAGAGCTCTCTCTGGCTGTTATTTTTAGAGGGAGTTATAAAGTCCCTCTTTAAAAATTTATTTAGTCTTGCATAAGTATAAAATATGTTCAGCTTTTTTGTGTAAAACTTTACAAGGAACATATTTCTAGAATATTCTAACCCTCTAAATCTTCGCTAAATGGGTTGTTTTTGTATCTTTCTGGGAAGAGAGCAAAAACGGCGCTTAAAGAATAATTTGGCAGGGCGTTAAACATCCTTCACAATTGCATAGAGGCCATTAAATTCTACTGTATGTATTCATAAAGAAATAAAAGCTTTAAACTCAGCTTGAAGGCTAGACATCATACAGAAAAGAAAATGTGCTTAAGGGTTAATTTCTTACTTAATCGCATTGAGGGTGTAAAATATCCCATAAGGCTGGATTTTACTATTTTCATTTTCTTCTCATTTTCCCATTTTCTTCTCTCTTCTCTTTTGTACACAATTTTAACCCTCTAACACTACATAATATGGGCTTTTTTTTTGCCTTTTCTTGCAAAAGCCATTAACATTTAAAGTTAAAATTTTCATCTGAACTAAAAATAATTTTATAAAATAATTTTAATGTAATTTTTTTGCAGTCCAAATAAAAATGTTTAAATTGGTTTTCTCAGTAAATTTCCCATATGAAATTTTTCAACATCTTAGTCATCTTCTGCCAACGTCCAATTATAAGTTGTATTTCCACAAACCAGACTCATATACATCAAATTTTGTTGAAAATTACTTATATTTGTTCGCTAATTTGTTAAAAATGCAAAAATAAAAGAAATCGAAAAAAAGAATTCTTCAGAAATTATATTTGTTGATATTAAAACAAAAAAAGGGGGCATGATGATGATGATGTGTATCAATATGTCTTTAAAAGTGTTAAAGACTAATTTTAATGAGTTGCATTTCCAAATAATTGTAGCCAATTTAAAGTTACGGTAAGTTTTGTTGAAAGCTACACACACCCCATACAGCTCTTTACACAGATAATGAGTCATATATAATTATTAATGAGCAGCAGCAGCAACCAAACATTGAAAAACTGTTAATAAAATGTGGTAAGAGTATTTTTGTTTTGTTCTTCCTACTTAATTTTTTTTTTTTTTGTAAATTACATGCTAAGCTTTTGGATTTTTGTAAAGAAACATTTTTAAAACAGCTGGTCTTGAGATTTGAACAGCAAGCGGCCCGGCCAGCCTTTCCTTGGAAATTCGTAGTATGTACATTAAAATTATTATGATTACATATTTTTGTTTTTTTTTTCTTCGTTTTTTTTTTAAATTTAACACACCTTGAGAGCCTTGTTGTAAAGAAAGAAAACAAGCAATAAATTTCTCTTTAAAGTTGTCCATTAAATTACTTATTTTACAATAATATTATTATTGATAATATTTTTGTGCAGGCATACTCAATGTTAAAATATGTTTTACAGCCAACCCCTGCTTAAAGCCGCAAACCATGGACATGTGGACATGTTGAGAAGATGCAAAAAAAAAAAAGAAAAGCTTTCTGTTTTTTCTTATCTTTAGAGTTTTTAGGATGGTTGCGAAATTTTTAAGTTGTAGTGACATTATTTAGCACCATAAGAAACATGTTAATAATAAATAAATTTAGTTGACTTTTTTAAAGTCAGCAAGACATAAAAAGTTCATTAAAAACATACGAAATATTTTGCACAAAACTTTTCGCTAGTTAGGAAAAACTCTTGAAAGCTTCGCCAAAAAAAACTTTAGTCAGGAAAGCTGCCTATAAAGTTATTATCATCAGGGAAACCGGAAATGTGCCTTAAACACTACTGTGTTTTATGCGCATTAAATATGAAAATTACAAAAAAAAAATATGCTTTTTCATTTATAATTTTCATAGCATTCACAGCTGACACCCGCAAGGCATAATGTTGGGAGTTAATCGACTATCCGACTATAAGATATGGCACAACTGCAAACCAAAATTATTTATGGACTTAAGTTTTTACATATTTTACCACATCTCATATATAGTTTAAATATTAAACTAATATTCTTGTATTTTCCATAAACTGTAAACAAGCGAAAAATCTTGAAAAAGAAGTTATATTTCTCCAAAAGAAATTACTCAAATAAATAAAAATTTATAAAAGCTTGTTTGAAATAAGCAATTGGGCGTTACGGATTAACATATGCAAAAATATGCACTAAAAACAATTTAATTAAACATTTTTGAATCTTCAAATAAAGTCCAAGTAAATCAAATGTATGTGAAATTGAAAAAAAAACTACTGGAAAATTAATTACCGTTAATTTCAAATCACTAATGAAAATTTTTTTAAATTTAAAAAATTTAAATTTATATTTCTGCATTCTTTTTTTAGTGAAAACAAATATTTAAAATTAAAAATAGCTGCAAAATATTCTAGACCAGCATGCAAAATAGAACGAAAACTATAAATTGACTTAAATATGCAAAAAGAAAATATGCATTGGCAAATAACTAAAATTAAGTTAAAATTGCGAAAAAAATACATAAATTGAAAATATGTCAAAGCATAGACAAATCACTAAATATAAATTTAAATTTGTTAAAGTTGTTCGAAATAAGCAAAATTATGCGTAAAGGAGTAAAATATGTAAAAATATGCACGGGATCATGCTTGATCATCGGCTGAAAACATTACTGCTGCTCAAGAAAGTGTTCAAAACAACCCATCGATCTCAATTTGACGCCGTGCTCAGGGGCTTGGTCTTCAAAGAACAACTTTGGCTACAATTTTGCATTTGTTTCCATTTAAGATTCAGTTGACACAAGAGCTTCTTCCACAAGGCCATTTACGCCGCCGTACATATGGCAATATGATGTTACAGCTCACCCATGACAACCCCCCGATTTTCATGAAAAAATCCTAATGAGGCACATCATGACGAGGCACATTTTCATTTGAATGGATATGTGAATAAACAGAATAGTCGGTTCTGGGCAATGGAAAACCCTCAAATTATTCATCAGTCAACTTTGAATCCATTAAAAGCGACAGTCTGGTGTGCAATTTGGTCAGAGGGAATCATTGGACCTTATTTCTTTGAAAATGTAAACGGCGTAACGGTAACTGTGAATGGGAAGCGATATCGTGATATGATTGAAAACTATTTAACGCCACAACTGCATGCTTCGGACTTGATTAACATGTGGTATCAACAAGACGGTGCCACATCGCATACAGCCAGGATTACAATGGAATTACTGCGAGACCTCTTTCCACAACAAGTTATTTCAATAAATGGTGATGTTGATTGGCCTTCACGGTCGCCTGATTTGACTGCTCCGGACTTCCTTTTTTTCGGATATCTGAAAAGCAAGGTTTATGCAAACAAACCAGAAACGCATGAGCAACTCAAACAAAATATTCGTGATGAAATTAATGAAATACCGCGTGAAATGTGTGAGAATGGAATGAAAAATGTGCTGCAAAGGGCTCGCGTTAGTGAGGCTTACAGAGGCGGACATTTATCTGATATTGTATTCCATACATAATTGCCGATATTAAACAAAACATTTATCAATATAAGATCCATTCTCTTTCATTTAATCAAAAATTATAGAAATGAGATAGAATTGTACCTATCAAGAACTTGGTCCTTATTTTGATCTCAGTACTTTTTACAGCCGAAATTTTTGGATAGAAACTTGGCCTTATTTTCACATTTATGTTTTTGTGCGGATCTCACTTCTTTTTTCTAAGCTGCTTTTGTATAAATATTTATATGCATTGCTTATCAGGGCCTACCTGTGTACGAAATTTCAGCTTTCTAGCTATACTGGAAGTGCCCAATACAAAGAAGGGGAACCCTAGTCTCCCAGGAAAAAAGTGTCCGTTTAAAAAACATTTTTGTTAATTTCTCGTCAGGACCTACCTGTGTACCGAGTTTCAGCTCTCTAGCTGTACTGGAAGTGCCTAATAATATTGATCAGTCAGTGAGTGAATAAGTTAGTGAATAAGTACTAAAATATGGACTTTTCACACCTTAATATCTCGGGAAGCTTTTACGGTAGAAAAATTTAACCTGTGAGGTCACCTCTGTATGTCACCTCTTATGCTTCAAGTTTCATTCTATTATGATCAAGAGGAGCAAAGTTATGAGGGGGTAAAAACAGCTATAACAAATGGATAAAAAACAAATAAGTCTTGGCTAAAAAGTTTTACTTGCTGTTACTAGAGTATCTTGTCAAATTTGCTGAGTGCCATGACTAAATTTTTCATTTAACAAAATATTAAACACATTTGAAAATATTCTGCTCTTTTGCTTTCAAAAGTAAAAAATATTTGATCCCTTACCTTGTAACAAGCAAACAACTATTTACATACATACTCGTATGTATATTTATAATAATCATAATTATAAAATTTAAATACGTACTAAAGCCCACAAAAATTCTAATTAACAAATATTTTCTCTTTGATTTTTTTTTTTTTGCATTTAAACAAATATTTATTAGGAAATCATATTGAAAATATGCAACACACAAAATTATTTGCTTGTGCTTGATTGTATCCGTTTATTTTGTGCGCAAATCTTAACAAACAAACAAAAAAAAAAGAATTCTTCTTGTTATTCCTTGTGCACACTTAACAATAGTTGTGGATGTACAATCAAGGCCAAGAGCAAGGATGTTTTTTTTTTTTTTTCTTTGTTAGTGTGTATTTTCCTTATTATTTGATGTTTATTTAAACAGCAAATCGAAAAAAAAGACAAAAAGTACAACAAGCAAAAACCAGAAGAAAAAAAAGCACCGAAATATTTAGTCCCTTTAGCTCCATGTTTTTGCCTAAAAAGCCCCTGAAGCCACTCTTTCTTATCTTTAGAACATACAATGTTTCACAGCACACCACATGTGTATGAAATCAAACAAATCTGTATGTACACATTTCAAAAAGATATCTATTGTTTTGAGCACGTCCTTCCTAAATGTACTTCCTTTTTAGCAGAAATTTTGGTGTATTTTTTTTTTTTTTTTTTCAAAAATCTTCCATAAGTTTTGGTGTGTGTGTGGCTGTGTGTGCTTTTTTTTTATAAACCTACAGAAAGAAGTTCTCTAACTCTCGCTGTTATGTTTTTAGGAGCACACTTACTGATTCCTTTAGCTTTATCCATGCATGCACACACATACATATGTATGTTCTCGTACGTATGTATGCATGTATTTTTAGCAGCAAGTATTTGTGTACAACACATCTTTATTCCTAAAAATAAAATTAATTTCATTTATTTCTTGTGAATTTCTTTCTCAGTTTCTTCTTTTTTCTTTCTTTGGTCATTCGCTTTTTTCGGCAGTTTTATTCTTGTTCATTCTCAATTCCCTCTAATTCAATTTCTTTGTTAATGTTTCCTTCTGCACTTGTTGGCGTTAACTGCGTCATATTCGTCACTTTTATCCTTTGTATTTTAAAATTGGCAGAATTTTTGGCAACGTCAGCGTCAGGATTCAGTTCATGGTATTGGTAAACTGACACTAACACCAATACAAAATATGAGCTTAGAATATTTGTACTTGAAGTAAGAGCTTTTCTCTTTTTAATTCTCAACTGAAATGAGTTGAGTGTTTTGCGAAAAAAGTTTGCCATAAGGAATAAAGAGTTTTTTTCCTTTTTGGAGATGATCAGTAGGACAACAGAAAATGAAAATAAGCTAAATACTATATCAAAATGAATAAAAAGGTACATTTTATAAGAGCGGTAGGTACTTTTTATACGATAAAATACTTTTTATAAAAACAATTAGTTTTTATAAGAAATGTTCATACTTTTTAAAAACAAAAATTAATAAAGCAACAATTGTTAGCGACATATAGGTATGCTTTTTATGAAAAAAAACTTTTTGAAAAAAATTTGTTTTATAAAAGATACTTTTTAAAAAAAAGATACTTCTTATTCATTTTATATAAAATATATTTGTACATTTAAATATTTTTTTTTATAAAAATGTTACTTTTTATAAAACAGATAACATTTTTATAAAAAAACATTACGTTTTATAAAAAAAACACTTTTATAAACAAAACTTTATAAAAGAGATACTTTTTAAAAACAAGCTGTTTATAAGAAAGGGTACTTTTTAAATAAAGGTACATAGATACCTACTTTTTATAAAACAAAACATTAATTTACAAAAAAGATATGTACTTCTATTAATAAAAACTTTTTATAAAAAAGATACTTTATATAAAAAAAGTACTTTTTAAAAATAAAGGTACATACTTTTTATAAAAAATATAAAACTTTAATAAAAAAGATTGATATGTAGGTACTTCTTCTAAAAACAAAAAAACTTTTTATAAAAAATAAATTACTTTTAATGAAAAGAGGTTCTTTTTATAAAAAATGTACTTTTTATAAAAAATGTACTTTTTATAAAAAGAACGGTATAAAAAAAACACTTTATTAAAAATAAAAAAAATTATGAAAGATATATATGTATTTACTTCTTCTATGAAGAAAGGTACTTTTTATAAAAAAAACGGTACTTTTAATAAAAAAAGGTTCTTTTTATAAAAAAAAGGGTACTTTAAATAAGAAAAAGTTACTTTTTAATAAAAAAAATTTCTTTTTATAAAATGAACATTTTGAAAAAAAAAAATACTTTCTTATAATGACAATTTTCACCAAAATGAATTTTTTCCAAAACTTTCTTTAGTAGAACAAGGTACTATTTTCCAAAAGAGATTATACGTATTTTGCAATAAAATACCCACATAAAAATGTACTTCCCTAATGCTTTACTACGAAGTTAGATGCACGCACGTACTCCATCGTGTTCAGATATCATTTGCTTGGCTTCTGAAAAGCCTAAAGCTACTCGTATGTACAGACGATTGGCAGATCTTACAATATTGTCGGAAAAATTTTCAGAAAATGTCTACTAGCCGTCTGAACTTACAATTTTTGTCTTGCAACGTTGCAAAAAAAAGCATTGTCAGTTCAATGTAAGACAATAATATTGTCAGACATCTGACAATCGCGAGAACACTCTACTTTGCCATTGTCAGATAATTGTCAGACATTGTAAGCTCTTTTTTATTGGCAGATGTGTTTAAATTAATGCATCTGACATGGCAATGCTGTCCATAAACACTATTGGATTTGACAGTTCTGACAAGGTTTAACAATGCATCTGGCAATTTTTGCCTCACAACAATCTGTCAACCGTGTGAACTGACAATTTTTGTTTGCAGATAAATTTATTGTCTGACAATGAAACTGTAAGGTTTTCTTACAATCGTCTGAACTGACAATTTACCTTTTGGTAACAATTTTTCATTGTCAGTACGTTGTCAGCATATTGCCATATCTTACAATATTGTAAGATCTGCCAATCGTCTGTACATAGCTTAACACATGTTGTGTCGTCTCCCTGCATTTTTTCACTACTTATCTAATCCCCCCACCTTCTCACAAACGATCACAACATATGTACATACTTACATACATTCGTAAAAATATTACACAATATCTATTAAATAAAACTTAATTAGAATCACCCTTAGATACAATAATAAAACCTACAAGCAAATAATTAAAATGATATGCAAAAATATACTTATATTATCAAGACAGTATGAGTAATCTTCGGCAAAAAAAAAAAAAAAAATACGACGATCAAGACGACAACGAAACAAAGGGAACAAATTCCAAAATAAGAAGAAGATGAAACCAATATGAATTTAGCCAGCAACAATCATACATTTGTATGTGTGTATGCATAAAGATAATGAGTGAATGCGAATTGTTTTTTTTTTTCAAAATACATATAAATTCGTATCGAAGTTTATGAGTATCGAAAAAATTGCCAAAATCTTTTTATTGCTTTTTTAATTTAAGTACTGAAGAAGTAACGAGTGTTAACGAAGACAGGAGTGTAAGTAAAAAAAAACACAATTGCTTAAACATTTATACTCCAACCCGCTTGGTTCCGCAAATCATAGATACATATGTATGTATGTACATACATACATAAGTATCTGCATATGGGAATACATTCATAAGTACACTCAGAACCACTAATGAACGCGTATGCATGAGAAGTATTAATATTGATGTTCAATATCAAGAGAACTTCTTATTATGGCAGCGACAGCACTGTTAGCAGAGCTTTTGTTATACAACTTACATTGGCTTTGTAGCAGCACTGTGAGTGTATGTGTATGAATGAATAGGTTTTCTCGCCAAAAGTAAAGAAATGTTTGATGGAATTTTTTTTGTTTTGTTTTTTTTTTCGCCGGTAGTAAGTATTTGAGAAGAATGTAATTTTGAGCTTTTGTAAAACAAGAGCAAATTGGGTAAAAGGGAGCAACACATTAAACGTAGCTTACGTAAATACCTACTCCATTCATGATATATACATACACATATGTATGTATATATCTATGTGTGCAAGAAAATGGTTTGCTTTAGGAAAAAAGTACTTTTTGTCAAATAGTACTTTTATACAAATTGTCCTTTTTTAATACGTACATATTTATATTATTTTGAATGAATTAAAATTAAAATAATTAAATTTTTATGAATTAAATATGGTTTTGCGAAAAAGTACTTTTTTGAAACTATATACTATTTTTTCTTTTTGTTTACAAAAGGTTCTACTGTGTGGATAATATTTGAAACTTAAGTTCTCTTCCGTGCAGAATTATTTCCATTAAGTATTTTTATAATTTTTTTAATTTTTTTCCCACTGTGCGATGATCAAAGCGTATGGCAAAGAATGTATAATTTTGTTATTATTCATAGGCGGCCATGCTTTCCAAGGCAATGAAAATGTAATTGAGCTGTTATATATTTGATTGGTGAGGACTCCTTTTTGGACCGACCAAACCACTCGTCAATGACGAACTGCAGATGACCGGCAGCAAGTTCTCGGATCTATTAAGATGTATAATCAGGTCACTTGCATCAATCTCTAATAAAAGTGAGAGGTTGTCTAGCATAAGATTGCACCTAAAAAGTGCCTCAAGAGATGCAGATCCGTCCCGGCCGCTTGCAAAGAAACTGGAAAACTGCTACTTTTATAATTTGTTCATGGAAAGTGCCGTAGAATTTCAAAGCCTTTACTACGAGCAAAATAGTACTTTTATGCACAAAATTTACTTTCTGCAAAAAGGTACTTTTATGTAAAAAGTACTTTTTTAAAAAATACTACTTTTTGTCAAAATAATATTTTTTCGGCAAAAATCTGTTGTTTTGCTTAAATTTGTTAATTTTTCAATATTATACGTTTTTCAAAGAAAATTTTTTATATATATTATTTTTTGCGGAAAAAGTTTTTATTTTGCACAGAGGGATATTTGTAGGAAAAAACTAATTATGTATTTGTTCAGAGATACTATTTTGAAAAATACATACTATACACGTTTGAGGAAAAAATACATTTTTTACCAATAACACTTTTGCAACAACATGGCATGAATTTAGCAAAACAGGTACATTTTTTTTTCAAAAGGACTTTTTCTGCAAGACATCATGCATGTGTACATATTTGTGAAAAGTTTTCTTTTTGGGCAAAGGTACTTCTTAAAAAGCAACAACCTTTCTCTACAAATACTTTGATAATTGAAATTGTAAAAGTTACGCGCTAAAATATTAATGCAAAATTTTTCTCAAAAAATGCAAAACAAGGACTTTTTTGAGTTTCTTTTCGTTTGCAAAATCTTTATGAAAGCTTCAATGCATGTATGTATAAGAGTGTATGTGTGTGTGATGAAAAAAAAATTATGGGCTTTAGTTGCGAATTTTTGGGTCATATTGTTGTATTTGAGTGTATTTTTAACATTTAGCAATTGTATGTTTTAGCATATTCTTAAAGTATATCTACTATGTGTGTGTTGGCAAAGTTTTGAGAGTGTTTAGCTTTGTGTGTGCGTTATGCATGTGTTTCTGTTTTTAGTTTATTTTACAGATACTGCTGTGAAACTTTTGGTAACTCTCTAGTGTTCAGTGTTCAAATACGTTCCTAACCGTGAGCAACCAAAGAATTTTGTTGAAACACCTTCTGGGGAAACGTATGCGCCGCTTAGCTACAAAACCAGAAAAATTAAATTCAAAATTTTTTCATTTTAAATAAAACAAATTTGCTTTAAGTTTTTTTATTTAGTTTAAAACTTTTTCATTTAGTTTTCGTTTCAATTTACTGTTAAATTTTTTACGTTTGCTTTTTTTTATTATTAAATTAAATAACGCGCGCGTGTGTGTGTTTCTGTGTGTATTCATTCACTGCTAAGTTTTTTTCAACCGAATGGGAATTACTGGAAGTTTTTTATCAAATATTTTCTAAAAAGAAGCAAGTTGTGCTTTCTGAAAAAAAAAATTTCTCTAAAGTGATTAATAAATTTATGCTAAAAAAATAAATGTATATAATCAGTATATTATTTTTACAAAAAAAAAAAAAATATATATGTATGCTAAAAACCTTAAAAAAAGTTCACAAAAAAGCTGACATCATCTAATTAAAAACGCAAAAAAATCAAATACTGTATAAACGTAACAAAAAAATTGAGTTTGAATTAAAAAACAAAACCATTTAAGAAAAAAAAAAAAATTGTTTTTGTTTCGCATAAATAAACTACAAAAAAGCTTGAAAATTTGCAAAAATTAACATAAAAAAAAAAAAAAATAAAGAGAAGAAATCTTAACCCGAAAAAAGACCTTTTAATAATTTGAAGAAAAAAAAATTTTTTTAAACTGTAACAATTTTTTTTTGAGAGAAGCCCAAATACACATTTCCTCTTCTTCGCTACAAATTTTTTTATCTTAATCATCGCTACAACAACTTTAGCATATAATCCCCAACAACAACAACACCAACAACTTTTAATTTCTTAACAAAAAAAAAAACAACAAAAAATCGACAAAATTTCTAGAGCAAATGTATGTACGTATATTTATTTAGTTTTTAAATGTTTATGTGTAAGTAATTTGTTTAAAGAAATATGTAGCAATATTTTTTTACACATACTTTAACAAAACAAAAGCCAAAAAAAAACTCTCTTAAATATTAATAAAATAAACTGGTGAAAGACATTAAAAGCTAAGATTTTTTAGCGGGACTATGCCGACATTTCATTTGCACTACAGCAAAAGATTATATCCAAAAGCTGTGAAAGATTTCATATTAACAGCTATTTGCCGATATTTTCCATTAGACTATAAATATATATATGTATTTATGTATATGTATATTTTTATTTGCTTGATATGCCCACTCCAAAGGGGCGTGGCGTTAAAAATAAAGTAATATTCTTATATGTACATATTATGTTAAAGGTTGCAATTAACTTACTTTTTTAGAATGTATTGGACCTGAAATAGCTGATAAAAAAACAAGGAAAAGTCCAGTACTTCCAGAATGCGCGCGACAGAACACAATAACAACATCTTTTCAATACAAAATAATATTAAATATTAAGATTTATAAAACACAATATTCCAAGTAGCAAGAGAAAACAGAACATTAATTAGTTTTTTTTTTTAATTAGGACCAGCACTCATGGGATGACCCCTACGTATGCAGTGCACTGTGCCGGAACTCAGGGAGGGAGATAGGGTAGAGAAGATATATGTATGTTTGAATATTTAGAAGACTTAACTCTTTCACAACTCTGCTTTTGCGCGTTATGTTAATTTTTAAGGCAGTGTTGAGGCGCCTCCGGTGTTAAGTAGACGCATTAACTTTGTTAAGTTGTATTAGCAGGCATTTTATTAATTTATTTTACTTCACCGATGTTTCTGCTAACCGACGAAGGAGGCCAATGTTGTGTACATTAGCTTGGAACAGCATCAATCGCCGAGGGAACAATTTTTTAGTGACCAGTGCTATGCCTTCTCCACTTAAATAGTCCGACAACAATTAATACAATGGCACACTAATACACATTAGAGAAATTAATAATGTTGATTGACTTGCTCTGGCCAGGGTTTGAACCCAGGCCCCAAGTCATTGTTTGCTTAGTAGTGAACGCGCTAACCACTTCAGCCAACACCACCCTCAGTTGCACACTTTAAACTGCAGAACATAACAACGTTATTTATTAGCAATAACGCAACAATCCATCCCCCTTAATTTTCATGTCTTTTACAACTTTTCCACTGTTTCGCTTGTATATGTGCATTTAAATTTTATTTATACAAAATTTAAAATTGCAAATAGAATTCGAGAGTTATTTATTTAAATTTACCACCATTGACAGATCTATGAGAAAGATCTGGTCCAAAGTAGGGCACTGCTACACTTAGTAGGTCCTTTGGCCCATAGATATCTAAGTTAAATCCTTTGGCCCATAGATATCTAAGTTAAATCCTTTGGCCCATAGATATCTAAGTTAAATCAAGATCTGTAGAACTCTCCTTATGAAAATTAGCACAGATGTTCTAGGAGCCTGCTTAATATCATCCGAACATAGAAACGTCCTACAGATGCCTTTTAGTATTAAATTAAACTATACAATCGTAGAGAATGCGTGCCGTTGTCTCATTCTCTTTCAGTCATCAATGACACAAGGGTTAACGAGAGCTTAGTTACATTTTCACAGAGAATAGTTCAGTCCAAAGTGACCACACAGAAAAGTATTAAATATCGGAAGATCATTTCTGTTGACGTTTAGGAGGTCACTGTATTAAAATGGTTGCATTACTGTTTTTGCCTTCTGCCTTAATCCCGAAGAATCGAAGCCACAATTATTTTGCGATCCAAATAATATTATTATTCTTGATTAGAGTCGTCAAACAGTCGACCAGTTTCGGCTGTAAAAGGGCTCTACCTTATAAGGGGATCAGCAAAGACCCTTCTAACAAATTAACCCCGATTTCCTGTTACCAAGATTACCACTGTGGCCCTTTATCCGTTTCGATAGCATTTAGGGAATGAACCAACGCTGAAATGTCAATTTGTTGAGGTCAGCATGTTCGTTCTAGAATATATCATGTCAAAGGTCCTATGAAAAAGCAGAGCTTCCTTGATGGCTCATTGATTCTAATATCTTCATATGATACAACAGGTTTTCCGTTTTCATTCCGGAAATTCCTGGTAACCAAAGACACATACATTCTTAGATTAACCCCGCAGCAGTTGACAATCATGAAATGCATTAGCCAAAATGGATACCGATTAGAGTTGGTTCGAACTCGTTCAATAGATGAGTTTAGACACAATCCTTTGATTAAAAATGTATGTCCCAGCTCAGCTAAGCCAAGAGTTCGAACCAAGTTTATTATTTCTCTCATCCTTTTGCAATCAAGTTATCTCGAGATCGTTCTTATTTAAATAAAGGGCAATTTCAAACAATATTCGAATTACAAAATAGGGTTCACAGAAATTAATTCGAAATACTTGAACATCAAAATATGTACGATAACGGAGGTCGTAAAATTGCCGGTAGTTTCGCATAAAGATCTTCGAAATACTACACATAAATAAATAACTACAGACGTCGGCTTTGGAAGCTTTTTGTTTGCGATATTTGATGAAAGTCTACGATGTTTGACTAAAGTCAAGTTGTAACAAACATTAAGTTACTCTCAATGAGCTATTTAAGATTACATATATAGATTTAGTCTAAAGATCTGAAAACATTTGAACATGTGTAGCCAAAAAAGAATGCTCTTCCCTTTCTTTAGTGAGTTGGTCACACTGAGAAAATGGACAGATCAGCCAAGTCACTAAACAAATTGTGATTGCGATGGAAGAATGGCGAATTCCAAAGGTAGCAATGTTCTGTTCTGTCGTGTTATTTAAAAATTAAATTAATACTCAGCCTCTCTCGTTTCTAGGAATATTGATCATATGTGGATTCAGAAAACAAATGGTCACAGCTTCTTTAAAGCATTCAAATAAATTTTCAGGCGGGCCAATTGTTTCTTTCATCAAAATTATAATTTAAAACAAGACGTTAAAATGTTGAGTCTTAACTAGAAATAAATAATAGATGAAGATCACTTTCAAAACAACTAAATGAGAACATTTGGCCAAAGTTTGAAGCCTACCAGTATTTTCTAACTAAATTTTATATATTTAAAAATAAATTTCCTTTTTTTTCATTTAAGAGTTGTCATGGTTTTTTTATTGGAGACCTTACCATATTCATATAGCGGGTACACTAGGAGATTTTTGGGGCCCATTGAAATGTCTGATGCTAATACTGTTTATTTTGCAAAACTTTCAGGCGGGCCAATAATGCAATTAGCTAGAATTGAAATTATTCCAGTAGTAGTTTTTTTTTTTGGCAGGACCTGTTTATTATTATGGATAAAATATGAATAAAACAAAAAATTTCGTGTATTATAGAAAAAATTTATGGCGGGCCATTAGACGGATGAGGGAAATATACACATTTTTTGTGTAAAATTTTTAATTTCTAACTGACTGTCTTCTATTAAAATATAACACTTACAAGGGCTAGGCGAGTGATTTTTATTACCGGAATAGCTTTATTTGCAAGAATATTATACTTTGCACGGTTTGACATAAAACACAATAAATGGAGATGACCAATAAAACTTAAAAAAAGTTTAATTATTTAAATATAAAAATTCAAAATTAATGTTGGATTTGAAAAAAAAAAATAAAATCGCATCTAAAATTGAGTTTAACATTGCAAATTAAGCTTAAGTGTATTTTAAGATTCAATTAAACTTACGATTACCTAACTCTAACTTAAACTTAGTTTAAGTTTCAGACAAAAAGGAAGTTTAAAATAAGAGAATTGACTAAAGTTGTAAACAACTGATTTCAATATTCCTTCGAGTTTTGCTTATTTAAAATGTTTAGTTAAACTGCAGTGAAATTAAAATCTGGTTTAAGCAGACACAAATGTATACGTGTAAGTTTGGGCACCACTGGCCTTAATCCAGCGGCGAACTTTGCATACCACATCAGATCTCTTCAACGGCTTTGTATTCAATGCATTCTAGATTACAATGTGTTTCACACACAGCGAGATTGTGTATAGACTGTCTACTGTCTACTTACAAAGTATGTGAAACAGTAATGAGTTTTTACATTTATTGAATGAACACTTCACTATCCTGCTTACCTTGTGAGCAAGTGGTACGCGTTCACTCCAGGAATGCGTATATGCATTCGAAAAAATTATACTCGCTTGTAATTGAGATGGTGTGCGTTACTGTCTTACACGTGTGCATCACATCATTGATTCTGTAATCGAAAAATTCGCCCCTGGGAAGTTTATAAAATAAATATTTTCCAAACTGGAGCTTAAACTGGGTTTAATTAAACGGTTGGCCTTTTTAATTTTTTATGTCTGCATGTAAGTGTATTGCTGTTAATAATCTTTAAATCTTTGTAAAAAATTATTGTTTTTTTTAGTAAAAGTTTATTTATTTCACAATAAGGTTTTTTCTTTGTGAATCGCAAAAAAGTGTGTTAGTAATTTTACTCTCTCCTAGCAACAATATTTGAGAGCAACAAGCCCTGCATAATGATTTTCTAACCGGCCGCTAAAATAAAAAACAAAATACATACATACATACATACATATGTATGTACAAATGTGCGTATTTGTATATATGCATATGTATGTATGGGAGTGTGTATGACTGTTTTTTTTATATTTAATGGGGTTTTTAACTTTTAAGTATCAACATTTTGCGGTAGTTTGCTTTAATAATAGCACGAAATTTTAACACATTTTTGTAGGGTCCAAAAAATCATAATTGATTAACTTAAGCTACGTTCACATTTAACAAATAAGCCGTTTATTTTGAAAGTGGCATAAGTCACTTTTTTTATTGCAATTTTTTTACAAATGAAAAGATAGCGTTCAATTGTATTTAGTTTTGCCATTAACTCGATTTGTTTGAAAAAGTGACTTATGCCACTTTCGAAATAAACGGCTCAAATATTTGTCGAAAAAAACGTAATCAAGAAAGAAACTAATAATTTATGTATTTCTTTTAATTCGAATATATTTTTTTAAATTTTTTTGCAATATAAAAATTAAGAAAAACCAGTGGTTACGTTTTTTTGGACGAATATTTGATAAATGTGAAGATAGGTTGAAGAAGGTCCAATCTCTTTGGTAACTGTATAATCACATTAAGTGCGCGCTCTCTCTCTCTCTATGTCCCTTTCTAAAGCTCTTACCTAAAGAAGATTTAATATCATGGTTGCCAGTTGTTTGGTTTTCTAATACCGCCCCCCTAAACACCCAACCACCAACAAAAATATTTATTTATAAAACCCTAAAATTTCAAATTTAAAAAAGCTTTAATATTTCGAACTGATTCTGAGCACATAAATATTTTTCCAAAGAAACCTAAAGAAGATAAGTAAAGCAAGCCTATTATGTAGGTGTAGGTGCCAATGTTGCCCTAAATGCAGAAAGAAAATCCCTTTAACCTGTTGGAAAATTCGCCAAAAATCTGACAGCATTGTTTTTAAAAATTATTACATTTCGGTTTTGTCATTATTCAATTTATGTTTTATGCTTTTATTTTTCTAATATAATAAAAATTTTTCATTCTATGTTTTCTGTGCCGTTCGGATTTTTTCATTCCTTTTGGTGTAATTTTTATTGTTTAATTGTTTGGTTGTAGTTCTTTCTGTAGCTGTATGAGTGTACTATGTATAATTTTTTTTATTTTTTCGTCAAACCCAAAAAACACAAATTTTTTTCTCACTTGCCAACAAATCTTTTTTCTTCTTTTTTCTAAATTAGTTTTATTTTTTTGTATAGTTTTTTTACGGATTTCTTTTGTTTCCATTTCATTGTTTGGTTGTTGTTGTTGCTGTTTCATGTTCTCCATTTGTTTAGAGATTATGCGAGTGATTTAGGTTTCTGTTAGAAAAAGAGTTTGCAATTTTTCCTTTAAAAGCAAGCAGAATATTCTTCTCTTCTCTTTAAATTTGTATATTTTTTTTAATGAAATCGAGTGGAAAAAATATCAAGGTTCATTCTTCTTTGCATAAAAAAAATTTTTATTTCCTGATACCCTACACCTAAAGGTGTGTGGTACAAAAATATGCAGACATATGCCACATATGCCCTCCAGTTTTAAAAGTAGAAATTGACTCGAAATCGTTAGGTATTTCGTTAACGAAAAATGTACTAACTACTTCACTAGCTACAAGAAATGCAAGAGCTCGCCTTTTGACACTCTCATTCATGTACATGTACACGCATTTAGTACATGCATGAATGTTAATGCCTTCAACCTCAATTTTTTTTTACGAGTTGGAAAAAAACCTTGCTGATGAAAATGATTTTATAAAAGTGTTATGATTTTGTTTTGGCGTACAATTGAAAGTTCGTGGTCAGTGAATGTTAAATTTTTATTCAAAAAAGTGTTTGTTTTAGAAAGGTAAAATGAGCAGCAGAAGTCAACTAAAAAGTTGCATAAAAAAGAACAATTAATTGAAAAGTTTATAAATATTGAAAAAGAAATTTGATAAATACACAAAAATCCAAAAAATTTAAATTTCTGTAGTATTTTCATTAAGGAAATATCATTAGTGATCTAACTGGTACATTTTGTCGACTAGCGAAATAGTTGGGTTTTGCTGACTAGTGATTTCACCGGTCTGATCGTGTCAATTGACTACCGTCAATGTCATACCCATGTTAAAATCGTCAGTCGAGTGCATTGCTAGTAGTTAGTCTGGTAGTAAGTGGTAACTATTGGTAGTTAGCGAAATATGTAGCTAGTCATTAGCTAGCTACGCCGACTGTAGGGTGTACATACATTATGTATGTATGTATGTCTGTGGGCATACATACGAATAAATTGTAGATTTGCGAATTCTCTTAGTTGGACCGCAGTTGCTGTATTACAAAATTTTATGAAAATTTTTCCATACATGTATTTAAATGTCAAATTTTTTAGACGGGCCACTCATAATACCATCCAAAAACGTATGATACGTTTCAGTATCACACTGGCATGATGTTTTCTACGGAAATCTTCCGAGATATAGAGTTTTTCAGGCGGGGCATTAAATAAATTACTCAAAATGCTGTAATGCCGCTTTTTAATCGCGGTTGGTTCCTGTAAATGACAACGTACATATACATAATTATGGAAACATTGTTTAAAAATTATCTCAACAATGGATATACTGAAATTTTTATTTTTAGCTGACTTTAATTTTATGTTTCAAATCTGAAGCGCCGGAACAAACGATTTTTCGCAAATATCTCGTATTAAGAGATATTTCAGGCGGGCCACCAATTATATCAACTATAAATCTAAATAACATTTCAGTACCATAGACACGTACATTTTTTAACGGAAATCTGCCAGCGTAACCAATATTTTAGGCGGGCCATAAAATAATTCAAAAAGCATAGTTCAAAAAATTTTAATAGTTTTAAAAATTATCCATAAATGGATCTACTGAAATTTTTATTTTTATCTCCCTTCAATTTTATATATCAAATAAAACAATAACACGAATTTGACGTAACTGACGTAACAGAAGCGCCGGAACAAAATAGTTTTCGAATATATTACGAAATAAGTGATATTTCAGGCGGGCCACCATCAATGTCAGCTATAAATCTAAAATACACATAATTTTTTTTTACGAAAATCTGCCAGCATAAGCAATATTTTAGGCGGGCCATTTAAATACTTGAAAATATATTGCGAATATCGAACTTTAGTATATGCATTTTAAAGTTTACCTAAAAAATTAAATGTTTTTCTAAAAATTTTTATATTCTAAACACATAAATAGCACAAATCAGACGTAACTGACATGCCGATTTCGAAGTGCTAGTTGCAATATAGAAAATCAGATGCAAAAAACTCTACTGTAACTTGGTAAAAAAATATAAAATATATTATTGTAAATAGCTTAGCTTAAGCTTTGAATGTGAAAAACTTTTATAGGACTTCAACAAAAATCACATGTGAATCATTCTGTTAGGCGGGCCAATATTTTACTTTTAACATACGATAATTTTTTGATGAATTAATTTTTGTATCAAAATTGCATAAAAAATGCGGATATTTTAGGCGGGCCATATCGGGACTTGAACTGAATATCTATTTCCCATACGCAGGCGTTCTTAAATATGTAGCTAAACCGCATAAAAATATGTATAAATTTAACCGTCTCATAGGAGTGAAGATTCTTCATAAATTGCAGGAATAAGAAATATTTCTGGTAATCCAAAAATAGAGATAATGGTTCAATGTTTCACGCCGATTAGAAAGTGTATGGAAGTGCAAATTTAAAATTTCGAAGGAAACTAAGATTTGCTAATGTACAAAGCTTTTATTTAAGATCTTGCTTTTAGTTTATCTCGATCCAATGCGTAAATAAACAAATAAAACACAAATTTTTAGCTGGGTTTGCAAATGGCCCGCCTAAAATCACACCTCATCCTAAAACATTTCCACCGTTAACTCCTTAGCATTGCACAGCTAGAGGCTTGTATTTTTTTTAAATGGCTTGCATTTGCTTTATACGGTTCGAAAATATGAGGTAACAAATAACATGGTAGATTTTAGCTGTGTTTGCATGTGGCCCGCCTGAAATATACAGCCGTCACGCAATATTTGATCACTTCATTGTATTCGGTGGAAAAATACAAAATCTTTAAATTTTTGACCAGCTTTACGTAAACTTTTTATATATTTGAAAGATCATTGTTGATTTTTTACAAACCGGAAAATGGCCCGCCTGAAATCTCAAAAGGTTGTGCAACTAGAGTTCTAGGAGTTACCTACAACCAGATAGACATATCAAATTCCTAATATTTTTTTTTTTTTTTTTTTTGGCAAAGGTTAAACGTTAAAAGTTTAAAGTTTATTCTTAGTTATTAATGAAAGCACTGGCCTGACTGAACATCGAAACCACAATTAGCTATGAAAAAATCTTGTTTACCACATCACACTGTAATGTCACACACCATCATTATTACCTCATTAGGCACTAAAACCACTTAACTTAACAACTTATCTGCCTTTGGCTAAACGAGCAGAAGTATAAAAACTCTATACAAAAAAACACAAATGACATGTCATTTTAACCACATAATTTCGACATAATTTTATACTAACTGCCTTTATTTTTTTTTTCGTTTTTGTTATTTTTGTTTTTCTAAGAATGCCTTAAAATCAATTTATTGATTTTTAGTTTATCTGACTTGAAAACATTAACAAATGTCACATGTCCAAAGTGAAAAGCATAACACAAACGGGAGTACAAAAATATATCTTGAAACAAAAAAGAGTGGCATGAAAAATTGAAAACAGCAAACGTAAATGGCCCGTAGTTCAATGAACAAGAATGAAATTCATAGGAAAAAAGCCAATTTTAAAGATGAAAATAGATAAGAGGAAAAAAAACATCACAAACTTATAAAGACACATACAAATAAAAAGAGAACTTGGGTGTGGAATTTCGGCAAACTTTCAGGCGGGCCATTTAATGATGACTAACCTCAAATTGTAACTAGTTTTGTATAAAAAACACATTAAAGTTGGTCCCCTTGAAATATGCGCTGCTGGAATCGGTTTATAAACTTTTTCCATACAGTACTATTTATTCAACCCCAGCCGCCCCCACCCAAAATAAAAGTTGGCCCGCCTGGTTTCACTTTACGATTCCGATTTAAATATTACCATTGTTTTTTGGTGTAAAATTTTTGAGACGATTTAAGCTTCAACTCAATTTATTGCCGAAGAACAAATATGGTCCGCCTGACACCTTAACGTTGGCCACAGTATTTCACACATATGAAACATTGTTTTGGTATTTTTTTAAATAAAGGCCCCCCTAAACTAATTTCCTTTCTAGTTGGTCTACTCAAAATTTTTGTTACAAATCAAGAAGCTGGAAATAAAATCGATATGAAGAAAACTATAAAAGATAAATAAAAAAAGAAAAGCCGGGCCCCGGATCTCAGTTAACTTTCAAGGGGGCCACTTAATATACTAAACAAAACTATGGTATTTAGGCCAATTTCCTAATTCCAGCTATATAAAAGAGAAGAAATTATAGTTGGCCCGCCACATACATATATGCATCGAATACAAGGATTTTTCATAAGTTATTAAATTTTTTGGATTTTAGAAACACTTTAAAAACTTTAAACGATAATAAGTAAAAAATCTTCAAGCTGGCGAAAGCAAATTTTGGACGGGTCCTTAAAAAGATTATATGTAAACACATGATTCTTTTAAATAAAATGTATGATTTTTTTTAAATTTTTCAGGGGCTCTTTCTCTACAATTTATTGTCTTAACTTAAGTTTAAAACTTTAAAATTATTATTTTATATTTTTATTTTATGTTTAATTTTAATTTCTCTATTCTTTTTTATTTCGTTATAGGTTTTTGGCAAATTGACAAATAAAATCTGGATTTTCTTTTCCATTTTCCCCATATAAAATAAACGAAAAATTCAAAATTCTGCTAAGTTTTTTTTTCGACGAAAATCTAAATTCTAAAACATTCCACCCAAACAAAAAAAAAGTTTTCTTTAAAATTAATTTCGTCTACAAATTTCCTAAATTGTTAACTTCTTAAAAGAAAAAATCTAGTTTAAAGAAGAAAAAAAAAAACATGGCTTCAGAAATGGATCAGTTTGCCGAATTGGAATTGTCAAAAGAGGATCGTGAACAAATTTTCGATCCACCTTTAGATCGACAGCAAATGGAAGGTGCTGGCACCTCAAGGTATTTAAAATGTTTTTTAATTACTTTTTTTTTTTTTTTTGTTAATTCCATAAGATATTTTCTTGTATTTCGTATTTGCAGTAGTTCTTGCCTCTTTTTATTATTACCGAGTATTTCCTTGAATGTGAAAGTTATGCCTTCATGAGGCCAATTAAACCCACAATTGCTTGTACTCAAACACACACGCCTTTAAAATAAATTTTTGTCATGTTTGTCTTTTATTGCTTAGTATTTTTGCTTCTTTTCAAAAAAAAAACATCATTCTCTATTAGTTTGTAGAAACCCTTTGAAATGTATATTTTCCATTCTAACCTTGAGTTTCAGTTTAAAATATCTTTCGCACGTTCTAATGTTTTCTGTATTTTTAGATTTTTTTGTAATCATGATTATTTGTCATATATTTGCACAAAAAAAAAAAAAAAAAAATACGAGAAAAAGAAAGAACCAAAAAAAATTTGTTTTTTACCGAAATTCCAAGTGCTAGAAACACCTCATGCTTGTTTTCATTTTTGAAAAACGTGTGTAGAAAATTGTAGAAGCACCTCTAATAAGGGTGTTTTTTCGTGTTCTCTGGTCTTCAGAAACTTAAAGAAAAACATAAGACTTGTTTATCAATGACAAAATATCCTGCTGTGAACAATTTAAGAGAAGAACTCAACAAATACATAAATGTAGGGAAAAACACCAGAAACTTGAGGCGGGCCACAATACCAAATAATATTTCAATTTATTTAAACCTTGCATTAAAATAAATGTTAAAAAAAGTAAAAACTGATCAATTGATCTTGAGTCTGGACATGATGATCAAATTTAAAAAAACTTAAAGCATTGCAAATGAAAATAAGTTATTTAAAGCCATATTCAATTTAAATTTTTATATAAAGGAAACAAATCACTAGGTTTTCTGGCGGGCCATAATAATTTAAAGAAACAAGTAAATACTAAGCAGAATTCAGCTGAGGCAAGCAACACAACATTAACAAGTTATAATAACATGATACTCTGGCCAGTAAACTCCGAAACTGCTAAACTTTAAGGCGGGCCACTGTATCATCCGTCTGCATTTAAAAAATCCCCAATTTTATTTTCCACTTTAAAGACAATTTTAACTTATTCGGGAAAGAGAAAATCTGGCCTGCCTAAAACTGCCCATCGTTGTGATATATCACACAAACCGAAGGGACACTTATGTGTATTTTGTTTAAAATTTTACAAAAAAAAAAAAAAAAAAAAAAAAAAAAAAAAACAATTTATGGCCTGCCTGAAACACATTTAATTTTCAATTTTCTACGCTGCATTTAATTTTTACAAATGAGAAAAGTGACCTTTAAACTCAATAACAATGGATAGTTGTTCTTAAATCTAAAAGTATTTTGAAAAATATATATATACATATAACAACATGACATGATCGCGATTTTTGCTAATATTTTAATTAAATTGAAATTTTCTTTAGCTTTAGTCTTAGAATATTCTTTATTCTGAAGAAATTTTTTTTTGTCATGCTAAGTAGTTGTTATTTTGCTATGTATTTACCGAGGAAAACTTAGACCCTTGGCACGCCTGAAATTTCCGTAATGATTTTAACTTAAGCAAACTATTTGTTCGGTTGTGCAAAATTCACTACTAGCCAGCCTTTGGCACGCCAATTATTTCTTGAAACTTTACCATTTTATGTACTGACATTTTTTAAGAATTTCAATGGATAACGGAAATGGCCCGCCTCAAATGTCACGAAAACATTCTAGCTACTACCAAACTTTTAGAATTATTTGAAAATTTTTGCTAATACTTTTCAATAAATTACAAGTTTTCTTTCGCTTTAGTCTTAGTATATTCATAATTCTTTTTTATTTGCCCCGCCTGCTATGTGGGAATTTCCGCTTTAGTTTTTGTACTTTAAATATAATAAAGTCTTTCTTACGATTTATTTGCTTTGTTTTGTGTGCGTTTTCTTGTTTTTTTTTTATAAAATTTTATAATGTTGTCAAAACTTTTATATAATTTATATATCATATAAAAAAGTTTTTCATTTTCCCCCAAATTATTATGTTGATCATCATATGATACTTTATGATGAAATGAAAAAAAAATTAATACAGAAATCTTGATTAGATCAAAAAGGGTGTGAGTCGTTTCTTTAATATCTCTGAGCATGTTTTCGAATCTGTGATAGCTTTAATAATAAAATACCCACAGATCTAATAAATTTTCTAATTCTGTATTAGATTGAAAAGGAACAACAACAAAAACAACAAGAAGAACAAATACTGCCAAATATAAAATAATACGATATTCCAAGATCCCTTTTAGCTTCAGTAGATGAAAAAATTATTTAGAGGCGCAAATATATATTCAAAGAAACTAGTTTTTCCCCTTTTGATGAAAAAAAAAAATATACATATAAAGATTTTTAATTACAAATTTTTAATGTTTAGGTAAGAAATTATGTGAAGTAGAAAACAAGAACAATATGTATGTTTGTGTATGTTTGTACATGAGATGTTTAACAAAGACACATGTTGAATGCACCTCATATCTGTGTCTTTATGGTTTGAAATTTCAAACACATCGTTAGTAACTAATTTGCTTTCTATAGGGGTTTTTATTGTTATATAGTTTTGTGCTAATTTTTCTTTCACGGAAATGTTGTTGTTGCTGTGTTTAGAATCTGATTTAAATGTATCAATTTTTTTCACGTGTTTCATATAGCAAAAGCTCATTTTTTGTTTTTGTTTGCTTTCGAAAACTTTTTTTGTGAGATTTCCGTAAAATTTTAAAATGCTTTGCATCTTTTATAAGAAAACTAAGCGAAGCAAAAACTTTGTTTTATTGTTTAATTTTTGTTTTTGGAAAAAGGGCGGTTTTTTTTAGAAAAACCCCTAAATGTATCTTTTTGATAAATGAAAAGCTTTGTTTTCTTTCAAAGTTTCTTTGCATTTAACATCTTGTTAGTAGGGGTTTCTAAATCGTCATATAGTGGAGAAAAAAAACATAAATGACAAGCAGAGGGTCTTTATTTTTTTTTTTTTGAAAATTGAAAAACCTTTGGCCTTTTTTTGCCAAAATTAAACACAAAGAATAACAATTTTTATGTCATGTTTTTCTCTTTTTTTTTTTTTGGCAAGTTGGTCATATCTGTGTCATTTGATTCCCATCGATTATGTAACATAAATTAGTTATGTTTGTTGTAGTTTTTTTTTTTTTTTTTTTTTTTTTTTTTTTGATTGACACTCAAATTAATTTGTTTTTCTGCTTCACAACTTACAGGCTTCCTTCACATGACAAGTTTTTTATGATGATTTGAACCTTAAAGGATTCATTCACATTTATAGCATAACAGATACCTTCTTTCATAATGATGATGAGGTGCTAATATGTATAATTTGAGGGTTATAAATGTTTATTTATTATTATTTTTTTTTTGTCATATTTTAGATCACATTTGTAGATAAAATATCAAAACTGTAAATTGAAGCTGGGAAATTTTATCTCGGAATCATTTAAATTGTCTTTCAAGCTTCAAATTATAAATTTTAATATTCAAGTAAAAATGGCCCGCCTAAAATTTATCTCAAAACCATTAAATTTAAACAAACTTTAAGATGGATTCGATACTTTACTTTAAAAATTTTGTAACCAACCTTTGGCACGTCCTGAGATTTTTTAAATTTGACACTTTTCCAGGAATGTAAATTTTTTTTCCCCAAATATCTCTCAACTAAACGTTAACTTGACTGTTTCTTATTAAAATTAATTTTTCTATGAAAGTTTTAAACTAAAAACTTTGTATAATTGTTACCTTTGCAACTATAAAGAGCATAGGCCCGCCTACAATGTTGCTTATAACTATTTCCCATTAAAGAATGATAAAACTTATTGGATACATTACCAAAACAGGCTTTACAAATTTTCCAAACCAACCTTTGGCACGCTAAGTATAGTAGGTACTAATAAAAATTACAATTAAATAATTTAATAAGCTAATACCCTAAATCATTTTTCACGCCAACGAAATCAAAAGTGTGGTTATGTATTTACCGAAGAAAACTTTGATGCTTGGCACGCCTAAAATTTCTACAATGGTTTAAACTTAAGAAAACTATTTGATTGGTTGTACTAAATTCATTGCTAGCCAGCCTTTGGCCCGCCAATCATTTCTTAAAACTTTGCCATTTTATGTACTGACATCTTTTAAGAATTTCAATTGATAACAAAAATGGCCCGCCTCAAATGTCACGAAAAACTTCTAGCTACCACCAAACTTTTAGAATTATTTAAAAATTTGTGAAAGTGGTGCGCATTAAAAGCAATCGAAATATTTTTATAAGAAACTTTTGCCTAGAAATTTTTCATAATTGAATTTTTAATAAAATTTAAGTAAGAAAGAAATCGCAAGAAATAATATTTGTAGATGAAACTTTGCTACGCCTTCCTGAAACTGTACATCTCAATAATCTTGCACTAGCTACACAGGTGTATAAAACGGCCAGCTCCTGGTCCGCCTAAGATTTTATGAAACAGCGGTTTTTTTATATAATTGTTGCAATTGATTTCAGTTTAGACTTATTTCAAACGATTCGAAGAGAAACTGTTCGAATTTGTATCTTATTTACATTGCAATTCAAACGCTTTTAGTTTCGATTCGAAATACAGAGTAACCCTCCCAGAACGCAAAAATGGCCCGCCTGAGATTTCGCTCAAAAACCCTCCCTAAAGGCAACATTTGTAGAGCTCATCGTTAATAATAATATTTAAACCAACAAAATATTTTTTGTAATTTTTTTAAATTGATGTTGCTTAAATTTTTTTCGCAAGTTCCATAAATAAAATGAATTTTTGAAATTCAATCATTCCATTACATTTACAGTGACAATAAAGCAACTTAATTAATTAATTTTATTTTTCTTTATTGCATTTTTATTAAACAATTTCGCAAGAATGGACAAAAAATGTTAACAAAACTGTAAAAAATTTAGGTAAATAAGTCAATGTAAGAAACTTGTGTTATTTTTTTCAACAGACTAAACATTTGGTATTTTTAATAAAAAAAAAAAAAAAAGAAATGGTCAATTGGCTGCTTGCCTCGGCTGGCTACTTAACTCAGTTTAATACCAAATGAATGATTGTGTGTGAATGTGTGTTCTTCTTTTTATTTATTTTTTTTTTTTTTTTTCGTTTAAGAACCGCAACAATTTCAATTGTTTCATAACCAGGTTATAACAAACAGAAAATATGTATCTGACTGTCTGTCTTTCGGCTAACAAGCATACAGTTAAGTGCTTTAAGTATGGGGTCAATGAACTTATGGCTTGTAGTTAAATGGAACATGTAGTTATACACTTACACAAAACATTACAATGGGGGCACACATGTAATGTTTTTCAGCATCAAGATTTTGGATCGCTATATGCATTTTCCTATTTATTTATTCAATATTTAAAAATGAAATATTCTAGTTGGGACGAGCACTTCAATTAAGTCATGTTTTTTTTTTCATGCACGAAATTAACTTTGCCCGCCTGAAATTTACTTTTAATTTAAACAAAACAAAGTTCTTAAAAAAAATACATTAAGAAAATGTGCGAAATTTAATTCAACTTAAGACTTTTTAATCCCTGGTCCGCCTGAAGCACGCGAAAATTTTGGCCTACCACAGGTTTTTCGAAGAACAGAATCTTCTTTCACTATGAAATTTAAATTAAAAATTTAATTCCTTATACTATAAAGATTTTAAAGTTATATCCTATATTTAGTTTAAGGCCCGCCTGAAACCTATGTAAAAATTGTTCGCTAAAAAAGTGTTTTTTAAATAAATATTTATCCCTGGAATATTTTGATTAACCCGACCTGCGACCTCCTTCATTTTTAATTACGAATATAAAAAAAAAAAAAAGCTTTTTCCCACAAAAATAGCTGTAGACAAGTTTTTCAATTTCTCAATTGATTGTGAATGCGAATAAAATTTACCCCGAAATTATCTACTTCATTATTGTTTGCCAAAAAAAAAGTCATTCTCAAATTTTGGCCCGCCTCAACCTTTTTCAGTCTTTGATATCTTATGAAAAAGTTCTCTAATTTCTTCTGAAGCCTGAAAATTTTATATGCAAATTTTGGCCCGCCACAAACTGTTGGAGAATTGATTCTTATTTAGCAGTAGATTACTATTTCCAGTTTCTTTTTGTGGGTTTTTTTTCTGATGTAACATTTAGAACTTTTATTACAAATTTTATTCTATTACTTTGATATTTTAAGTTTTTCAATTTCTCACTTGATTGTGAATGAGAATAAAGTTTAATCTGCAATTGTGTGCAAGAAGCAAGGCGCTCAATTCTCTACTCCATTATTGTTTGCCAAATAAAAAAGTTATTCGCAAATTTTGGCACTCCTCAAACTTTTCCAGTCTTTGATAGCTTAAGGAAGAGTTCTCTGTAAGAAAATACACTTAATTTCCCTCACAGAGTACAAAACCCAAAAAATCTTATATGCTAATTTTGGCCCGCCACAAAATGTTGGAGAATTTATTCTTCTTTGGCAGTCGATTGCTATCTTTGGTTGCTTTTTGTGTATTTTTTGTGTAAAATTGAGAACTTTTATTCAACATTTTATTCTGTTTCCTTGATATCTTAAGGAAGAGTTGTCTGTTAGAAAATCCGCTTAATTTGCATCACTATGTAAAATATCTGAAAATCTTTTATGCAAGTTTTGGCCCGCCACAAACCGTTTGAGAATCGGTTGTTCTTTCGTTGTAGATTGCTATTTCTATTTTCTTTTTGTGTATTTTCTTTTGCTGATTCAACATTTAGAACTTTTATTCAAAATTTCATTCTGCTGCTTAATATTATTTGTTTTTTACGTTGCTTCAAATTTTTATATAAAAAAGTTTTTACATTTTATTGTTTTATTTGTGAGGTGATCTTGTCGCCCAGATAGTACAAGTGTTCTAATTTATATATCTGCAAACAGTTGGCATAACAAATAGTGTAGGCCTACTCACTAAAAGCGAAAATGTGAGTTGCGAAAGAAAAGTTGAGAACCCTCTTTTGTTTTTTTGCTTACAATTGGCTTGAAAACGGAAAAAGAAAGGCCGGGATAAACGTAATTTATTGTTGATTAAATGAACATTTGGTTTGCCAGCGAAATGCTTTCTTTATTATCCTGCATTTCGTTCTTTTTTTACTTTTTTTGTATGTCATTTCCTTTAAAAAAAAAAAATGATCCTGCTGCATTTGGTAGCTGTTTTAGCCAAAAATTACTTTCTTTCTTGATTATAATTTCAAGCAAAAATAAGAAAATAAGACAGACCAAAAAACAAAATATACACAAAAGGGTTGCTGTTAAAAACGGCTACCAAAAAGGTTTTATTGATGGCCTTTTTTTTTTGGAGTTGCTGCAGTTTATTTTGGCCATTATAAAAAAAATAAATATAAAAAAAATATTACAAAACAAAAAAGCCAAGAGCATCTGTCGTATTCGGTTTTTAGGCTTAAAAGTATTAAAACTACACCTTGTTTTTGCAGTTGCTGCCAGTCATCGTCCTGGCTTGATGATTCACATTATTGAATTTTTGTATGAATGAATATTTTGTGCATAAAAGTTTGTTTGTTCGTTTGTACGTGAATGAATATAACTTTAAGTTTATAACCATTTTATATGCTTTACTTAAATATTTTTAAGTTCAACACGAATACTGTACTTGTCTTGTCAATGACCCATAAACTTAAAAACCCCAAAAAAAAATAATAATAATAAGAAGAAAAACGAAACAGTTCAAGTTTATGCAACATTAATCAAACTAAGATCACATACATCAATCTAGTTGATCTCCGACTGATAAGTTTGAAGATGCAATAAAATTGTGTTTCATGAAAGCAAAAACACAAAACGAAAATGCTCCAAAATAGAATTACATTTCATCAAAGTAGTTTTAGAGATTAAATCAGTTAAGAAAGTCAATATTTATTTTTTTTCTTTCAATTAGTATTAAATTATGGTGCATCTTCCAAAAGTTTTCGTTAACGTTTTGATTATCTCTTCTATTTTAAATCCCTTAAGTTGGTTACATGGGTTTGATATAAGTTTCTCTCAAAATGAACAATTGAACAAGAAAATTTGTACATTAGTTTAGTTTAGACACAAACACATGATATCAAACACATTTAAATTATATAAGTCGTAGGCTTGATTATTGATTGAAAACAAAGCTATCAAACAGCCTTCATACTGTTCGATGGCTACGACAGTTGTACTTGTAAGCTTCACATTTAAGTAATGTTGCATTAAACTGAAGTAAGATGGAATCGTGAATACACTCAGGCCGCAATTTACCGAATTTAATTAACTAATTTCGATGGTTTAAGCTAGAAAATTTTATAGATTAATTTTTGGTTAAACTCTAACTATTAGGGGCTGTGCGCATATTACGTAACGCTCCAAGGGGGGTTAAAGATTTGTTAAGGTAGAATTAGTTTTGACTTTCTGTTCTGTTCCATATCAGCTGTTCGTTTTGTGTTTATGGAAAACATATATTTTCAATTAGTTGCTCCATTCTGTTACGGACCATTCTGTAGAAAACAGAATTTTACTTACAGTTCTAAGTGACAACAAGAGACAGCTGCCTGTTTTAGTGAACCAAGCCGATCAGCCCAAAATTGCCGCGTAACGCTGATAAATTTTATTATTAAAATCTCTGAAAACAGCGTTACGTAATATGTGCTGCATACTGTGCATTTTATACAGATATGATTGTTTAAACCAGTGTCATTAGTTAACTAAGGATTGTAAATAGGGCCGTTAGAGGTTTGAGATGGATATGTTTTTCCCTTTTTAGTTTACTTTCAATATATATTTTTTACGTTTTATTAAAGCTGTGATAAACACCTTCGAATGATCGTTTTCGACACAAACCAATGATAAAACCAATGGATTTGATCCATTTATTTCTGTCAAAAACGAGCGTTTGAAGGTGTTTTACTCAGCTCTTCATTTTATGTTAAGTCGAGCTAATGATAGAATTCTACCTAAATCTACTAAAAACGTTGGTTGAATTTAACAGAATCCGCTGCTTTAAATCACATTGAATCATAATCATATTGCCTTGTGTTCAACACTAGATCTTATCAGGTCGAACGACCAGCTCTGCAAGAAATATAGCGTACCCTTTAAATACTTCAGTTTAGACACATAAAATTTGTCATCAAACATTTATAATTTTAAAGCTATAAACACATTCGCCACAGCAGACTACACGAACACAAGACTAGAAATGCTGCTAGCTACCGATGTAGCCGTTTAGCCAGCTACTTAATTATTTTGGAAACGACAGATACACAGCTGATCCTGAATTGTTGCAACGATTCATTTATGTATATTACAGTGGTGATATTTAGCGCTTTTACTTCTTTAAAGTTTGCTGGGGCGAATTGAATACGCCACTCACATCACTTTGTATGGATTCGCTTTGACCGAAAAAATGCATCTCATGGATCTCTTTTGGCTCCGGAGTTACGGGGTTCAAAACTTATTTTTTATTGGCCATAACTCCTAGAATATGGAACGGATATAAGCGATGTGGATATCTCTCTAAACTTCTCTAAAATACCTTTATACTGGTATTTAAATTTTTTAAAATAATTTGCCCATTGCGAGTGAAATTCAATTTTAAAATTTTTTATCTGACTTTTCACTTTTACAGAGAACTTACCATGCTTTTATTTGGTGTATACTTGAAAGCTGTCACCGATGAAATACGTAAGTTATGCTTCTTTAATGAAGATTTTAAGAATTAAATGAATTATTTAGAGCATTTTGAAATGATACCTATGTCGTTTATATTCGTTCTATATTGTAGGAGTAATGATCAATAATATATTCAAGTTTTGAACCCCGCAACTGCGGAATCAAGAGAGAGCGCCGAAAAAAATTACTCAAAAATTTTGAGGTAAAAAAGGGCTATTACCCTGTGAGTGTTTTTAATCTTTAACAATGTTCGTATTTTTGACTCAAGTCAATATTCTATATAACAATAAAGCTAATAAAAATTTTTGATGCATATACATGTCTTACAACATTTAAATTTTCTAATTTTCTTTTTTATTTTACAAAAAAAAATATTTCTAATCACTAATTAGCTTAACAAATTTTGTTATATTGTCAACACTGTTTTGGTTTTGTGACCATCAGAAATAGAAATTACACGACGAAAGTAGCATGGACCAAAACCTGTTGCCGTGTTGCCTTGCTGTCTCCAATATAATCATTCTCATATGCACACATGTATTCTAATTTTGACAGTTGGTAGTCGGTAGTCTGCTGTGGCGAATGTGTTTAATGCTTAATACGTAATGAACCACTGAACAAGTTTGAGACAAAATAAAACATGCTGGCTTTTGTTGCATCAAACAGATGAGCCGTTTATTTTGAAAGTGGCATAAGTCACTTTTTCAAAAAAAAAAACGAGTTAATGGCAACACTAAATTATATTGAATAGTATCATTTCATTTGTTAACAATTTGCAATCAATAAAAAAAGTGAGTTATGTCATTTTCAAAATAAACGGCTCATATAATGGATGGGCAAATTAGAGGTTAGGAAGTAAATTGGCTTAAAAACTCACTTTTTTTAACAAATTTAATTTTATTGATGCCAATGTAAAGCAGAAATATGAGAATTAATAATAGAATATGATGTCGGGAAAATGTCCAGCTGTAGCACTTCGGCAGACGTCCGCTCTTTTTACATAATGTTCAACCACATTTTGCAACAAAGCTTTGCTTATCTCGTCAATGCAGAGTCGAATTTCATCTTTCAGAGAGTCAGTTACTTGTGGTTTGTTCACGCCAGCCTGGTCTTTGTCTTTCAAATGGCTCCCTAGGAAAATAATCCAGTGGTGCTAATTCACAAGAACGAAGCGGCCAATTGACATCGCCAAATCGATAAATTACGCGACCGGGAAATTTCTCATTTCTAAAAAATTTTTACAATTTAAGTTCTGGGTTCAAGAGTGTAGCGTTCCATGGTAAAAATTTCGCAACTTTTTACTAAATAAATGCCAAAGCTTGACAGCTCAATTGTTGACATTTCATCACTTGACAGCCAATTTACTTCCACTCATTAAATTTGCCCATCCTTTAGAAGTTTAGAATCTAATCTTAAGTTTAGATGGTCTTGATTCCTGAGAAATTACTTTGGAAGAAATTAAGTTTAAAACGATATTTCAAGGTTTCGAAAAACTGGCCCGCCTAAAATTTTTCTTTACGCAGTTAAATTTTCTATAGGTAATTATTTGCAATGACTCTCTATACCGTTTTGATAACATACGAAAAAAAATCTTCATAAAGTCGTAAAAATTAAACGACATCTTAATTATTAATAGATTTTCATAAAAAAAAATTACTTGTTAACCTGCAAAGAAAGTTTAATCTAAAGCTTTATAAGGTCACCTGTAATATTGCCACTAACAATAAATTTCTATGACAAGAAAACTCTGGATTTTCTTCTTTACTCTCTTCGTTTCGTATCTTCCTTTCTTTCTCGTCCTAGTAACTCTTGTCCTTTTTTTTTGTAAAAACCATTACCTTGGCAACAAATTTCTCTTTAATGCCAACTTTTGTTTTATTTTCTTCATTTTTATTTATATGTATAATTTTTTTTTTCACTTTTTCACTTCATTTGTAAAACAAAATTTAAACTGTACCGTAAACAGGACATCAGAACCACTCACACAAGCAAAAACAGCAGGGAAAAAACATTTTTAAATTGTTTGCATTCTGTGTGTACCACAAATACAGGTAAAAATCATCTAATTTAGTTTAGAAAAATTAACGCTTTGACAATGAAAAATCTCTGAAAGAATCCACAAGAACACACGAGAAAAAAAAAACACAAGTAAATTTTGAGCGCACATTCATTACAGGCTGGCTGGCTGGCTGTCATTCATCCCTGGTTTTGAGTTCTCTTTCAGAGCCTCATGTACATTTAGTACACACTTTATGAAATGTGTATGTATGATGTACATGTGTATGCGTATTGTACCTTATACATAATAGTATACTTATATTTTTTTATAACCCCAGTATCCGGATTACGAATTCGGTTAAATATACAACATCTGCGCTACTACTGCCGCTGCAAAAAAAAAAAAAAAAAATACATACAATCCCATAAGTATTTAACAACGATCATCATACAGAAACACGCACACACAAATATACGTACATGTTTATGTGTATGTGCTTAACTTGTATACAACCTTGATGAGGATGATAAAATTTTGGAAAGATGACGCCTGCCTGGGCAAACGTTTTCTGTTCAAACACCAAAAAATAAAAGGCTCTACTACTACCAGTTTTAATGAAGAAAAAAGTAGTGTGCAAAGAGAGAGAAGAAACATACTGATTATTTGCCACCTTAATTATCTTATCAGTTGCATTTGAAAAACAAATGATTTTTAAACTGGTGTTTTAATCCTGAAGGAGGAAATGCAAATTGAAAGATAAATTGAGTTAAAGAAAAAGACTACAAATAAACTCTAAACAAAAAATAACAAAAAGCAGGATCAGCTAGAAACTACTACTTTTCAAATAAATTTGTAAAAGTGGAAAATAGTTTTTAGTTGGCGGAATTATGAAATTGCAGGGGAATTGTTATTGAATACACAGAAATGTATTCAATATTAAAAAAGATTTTAAATCAATAATTCTGGTAAAACATCAATCTAAAATGACAAGCGAACACTTTACAAAAAAAAAAATATAGAAATTTTGAAAATCGGACGTCGAAGGAGCCACGAACCAAACGGCAGGAAGAGTCTGCAAGCAGACTGCAGGCTTAGCTTTTCAAAATAACTAAAGAATTTGCAAATTTCGTCCATAAATAGAAGGTTTAGGCGATAATTAATATTTTACTCCTTGCAAATAAAAACTAATCGATTAATTTTTATTCGATTAAAAGTTAGTCGTCATTTTTCCAATTTTAAAATACCATATACCTAAATATAATACGAAATACATAAACAAATTTATTGCGATTAATTGGTTATTTTAACAATGATATATATTTTCGAATAAAATCTTGGCGATTAATTATACTTTCATTCAAAAGTAGTTTGTTTAATTTCATAATTAGAAATTTGATCATAATATATTTATTTTAATCGTTTATTTGATTAAAAATATCGTTTTTAAAAAATAGATTTTCAAATACAAAATGGCCGTTTAACACTTATTCGATTCATTAGATTTTCATCGAATTATGTAATAAAATTGAAAACCATTTAAAGATATTCGTAACATAAATACTATTTATATGTATAATCGCTTGTTCGAATATAAAATCTGGGTTTTTATTCGATTAGCAAAGTGGGTGTGAGACTTTAAAAACGATATAATATACATATTTTTATTAGCGGAAAACAATTATAATAAAAATTCATTTTGAAATTAAGAAAGTAACCGATTAATTTTTAGTCGATTAAATAGCTTTTTGTTTAGGTTATATTTTTTTTTTTTTAATTAAGTAACAAAATAATCGTAAAAAATATGTGATAAGAATTAAGTCTGGTTTTCATTCGATTAAAACTAATTGGTATTCGATTAATTTTTATGCATTGAAGATATATTTGTTCTGTTTAATTTTTGCTTAAAAATAACAAGCAACACATATGTATTATTGTAAACAATATTTTGCAAGTAATAAACGCCGGTTTTTAATCGATTAAAATTCTCTGTATTAATTTAAAAAATCTCTAATTCAAGAAATCACTTTAAAACGACACTAAAACATTTCCAACTCGTCTAATCGTTAATTTTAGTGTCTAGTTGAGGAGACAAACACCTACAGAATACCTGGAGCCAACCATAGTTTTGCTAAGAAGGCCCATTGTAAGCTACTGATTAAAATCTGGGACAAGCTCACGGCTTTTATTGTATTTCTCTTTCTTTTTAAAATTTCTTTAGAATGTTCAAATAATTTTATTTAGCGGCTGAATGAATATTTAAAGGTTTTTGCAACAGCTCTCTCTCGTTCTTCATGTTTTACCCTTGAAATCTTTTTGCTGTTGCAAGTTGTTGGATGAAATTGAATATAAGAAGAAAAAAACATACAAAACAAGAAATGAACACGAATTCCAAAAACAAAACGATGGCATTAGTAACTCATCATTGAGTTCGACACAAACACACACACACACAAAACTGCAACAGAAGATGTTGCTCAAATCATTAGAAATTTCTAAGAATTTTAAGAAAAATTTGATACTGCATGGCATTGAAAATTTTGTTTTTGAAGGAACATAATTTTTTGTTTTTTTTTTTTTTTTTGTTTTAATTTCGAAGATTCGTTAAATCTTTTTATGGAAGCTGATCAATAAAAGTTCAATAAAAATGAGTACAATAACCTTGAAAGTTTTCAAAAAAAAGCCAAAGAGAGTAAGAAAGAAATCTCATAAAAATAATGAAGGAGAAAAAGGATTATTTTAAAGGGAGGTTTTTGGCATTAAATTAAAAGAAAAAAAAAGGATTGATCACCGTGACATTTCTTACTAATATATAACTGTTATACAATCCAAATATTTTAAATTATAACAAATTTTATTGTAAATTAATGCAATTTTTTATCTTTTACCGATCTCGTATTTTTCTACACAATTGTTTTTAAAAACAAGTCACATACTTGATGTTTAAGCACATCAGTTGAAAATAAAAGTAAACGTGAAATCATGATTTCAAAAATAACCTGAATTAATTTTAACAATTTGTCGTTATTTTCAAAAAAAATCTTTAACAAGATATTATCAATGATAAACAAATAAAATTAATAATTAACATAAATTATTAATAAATAATCAAATTGAAATGAGAAATCAATATCAAAAACCTTAAACCGCAACTTGAAGACAATAAATTATTTGGTGATATTGAAACGTTTTTTGCAAAAAATATGATAATAACAAATTTATACTATTTAAATGAAAAAAAAAAAAATGTGAGGAATTTAAAAAAATAAAACAAACATAACATCATTATAGAGCAAGCAATTTCCCAAATAATCGATTAAATTCTCGACATCAATATAATTACGATTGATAAACAAACGGTTTGGAAAAATGGTGTGTGAGAATTTTTAAGAAGCATTGAAAATATATCTTAGTAGAAGCATAAATTAGAAATACGTAGTTGGTTACCCGGGTAAGCGGATAATCAAAATTAGAAAATTGTTTTATTGAGTTTTATCATATTACGAACGTGGTGGAATATTGTTTTGAATAATAAAATTAACGCGATTACTTAAGTACTAATCGGTTACAGGGTTAAAATTATTAAAGCACTATTACACATTTTTTTTGCTAAAAATTTCAAAAAAAAAATTTATTAAACATTTTTTTTTCATAACAAATTAAATCATATGTGTACTTAATTGAGCCGTTTATTTTGAAAGTGGCATAAGTCACTTTTTTTGTTGATTGCAAATTTTTTACAAATGAAGAGATACCATTCAATTTTATTTAGTGTTGCCATTAACTCGATTTTTTTGAAAAAGTGACTTATGCCACTTTTAAAATAAACGGCTCAATTGTTAAATCTCTTTGAACATAAACTGATTGAAGCGAATAACTAATTTACTCCTTTATTCGATTAATCGGTTTTTGAATTATGTGTTTTTTGCATTTTAAAAGTTATCCAGCTAATCGAATAACTTTTTTAATCATTTTTTAAATACTTGATACTAATCTATACTTTGTTTTAGAATATAGTCGATACCTTTGTTTGATTAGTGAAATTCGCTCAAATGGATGATGCTGTTTTGCTCGGCTTTCGAAAATATTCAGTAACGATATTGCAGGATTTAGTGCCTAAACAAAGGCAAATACACGATACTTGCTACCCACTATTCAATACATAGCCAGTACTTTCACCTTTTGCATAGTATAAATACTAATACTTTTCTTAGCTTTCTTTAAATAAAACCGATTACTAGACAAGCACTTAAGTAAGCGTTTAAATGTATACTATACCTAGTAAGTTTTAACCGTGACTATACTAAATTTTTCGAAAAAAATAAAAAAAGTACCAAATGAAAATAGCACCAAAAGCAGCAGCTTTTCCTTATTTTACCCACTTTCTGGGCGTATATTTTAATGGAAAAAAATGCTAGCAAAAATAGAAATATTAGCAAAAGTACCAGCTCTGCCTTATTCTCCAGTACACTGGATGTTAATGTAAAAAATAAAAAGGAAATAAAAAGTACCAAAATTTAAAAATATACAAATAGTACCACCTTTGCCTTATTCTCCAGTGTAAATGTAAAAATTAAAAATAAAAAACAAAGAGTACCAAAAGTACCAATTTATCCCCTTTTTACTACTTAAAAAGTATCAAATATTTTAGTTCGGGTCATACCAAATTCACTAAGCGGATCTCAAGTTACAGTCGAACAAACATCCAGACATCTAAACTTTCACATTTATAATATTCGAAGGATTCTTTGAAAGAAAAATTGTTATATTCATTAAACAATTTAATATTTTCACCAATTTTGATGTTTTTGTATTTTTTGAAAAAAAAAAAAAAAAAAAAAAAACATTGTCGAGTAACCGGTTAATTCTGCTCGATTAATCGTTTCTTATGGATGCAATATTTTTCAGTACCCACTTGCTGTTTTCTCAAATATGTATAAGCTAAAAAATAACGTGGCTGTACGTACATGCAAAACTGCGCTGCATATTATGCGCAGTACGTTCATATATGCAAACAGTGGCAACTCTGCGAAAGGTATGCGTTCAAAAATGCATCGCTGAAATATATTATGCGCAAATAAACACAAAACACTAATCATAAAAATGGCTGATGCAACGGATGAGTATGTGTTAAATTTTTTATTTGTTTTGTTTATTATTTCTTAACCTTTTTCTTTCTTGTAGATTAGATAATTTTACATCATTAGTTTTATCGTCCAGCTCAAAAATTACATTTATCATTAACTTTTCCATTTTTGTTAAAATTTTTGGTTCATAAATGCAAATATTAAAATGCGCAAAAAGAAGCATAAGCAACAGCTGATTAGCAGTGGTAGTGCAAAATAATCATATTATGCAGCGCAGTGATGCATTTACGAACAGGCCCAACCTGTAGTTGACGTTATGTGAACTATCGAATAATCGATTAATCGTTTATTATGTCCGTAGTTAGTTTTCCAAGACGCTTGCCATTACAGTTTCCTTTAGCAAAGCACACCCAATAAACGTTTATTTTTCTTTAACTGTTCAACGAATAACCGATTAATCGATTCACTGCCAGTGTTCCAGTGTTTTCTTGAGAATAGTGGTCATTCACAGCCTAATAACAGCCAACAAGCTTTCGACATACATACATACATACATTCATAAATGCATGTATGGGAACGTGCATGTAGTATATTTAACCCCCGATTGAAACCAGATTCGGCAAAATATCTAACGTTTAGTTTTTTTTATTTTTTTATTTTATAAAACAAAAATTTATTTGAGCAAATTTTGTCGACAAGAATAGCAGGCAGCAGCAGCATTAGCAAATAAAAACAAGTTTAAAATTTAAGCCACAAACGAAAAATTTGAATGAAATTTTTTTTCATAATTTTTTTTTTATTTCTTTGATTTTTTGTATTTCATTGTATTTTAGTCGAGAATGAATTTAGAAATTTAACACAGAAACAACAGAAAAATACTTTTCAAAATTCGAAATAATATTTATTGTGGAATATAAATGTGAGAATGAGTGTGGATTTGTGTGGTATGCCCACTTTACCTGAATAATGTTGAATAAATGACACAACCAACAACAAATAAAATGAAATTTTTGTTTTTTGGCGTTACCAGGTTTTTTTGAAGTGAAGCGGTATGAAGGTTTTGGGTGAGACAAAATCTCAGAATTCGCGACACCGTCACGCTTTTTGACACTTGTAGCATCTCTGTTTGTACGAATGCCTACCAAACAAATTACAGGTGTAGTAACGCCCGGACATTTGACACTTAACAAGACAACTACATACATACCAGACATGGTAAAACTATCGGGTATGCGCAGTTCGACAACAAGTACAACAATCCAAAAACAACATGTATTTTGTTGGTATAAAGCACTCGCTTCATATCAAAATACACAAACAAATTTAAAACATTTTCTTACGTATGCATACTAAACTGTAACCATTATGTAAGTCTACTTTTAAAACTTTATTTTGTATGATACAATTCATAAATATAAGTTTTCTCTGTCGGCACTCCCGGAGTGCTACCCGTATTTTTTTTTTTTTTTTTTTTTTTTGAGGGGATTTGTGTTTTTAGGCATGGGCATTAGGAAAACAATGTTTTATGCAAATCGACAACATCAAAAAATATCTGTATCGCTTCAAACAAATTCCATTTATTTTTTATAGGTCCCAATTAGGTTCTTCGATTTTTTACATTGTCAAAATGCCCAAAATCAGAAAAATCGAGCCAACCGCAACAAAGTTACCTGTTGTTGTCAAATTGCAAACAAACCAAACAACATATATGTGACAGCGCATAGAGAAAGGGATCTAAGGTAATAACTGTATAATTGGATGGGAAATTCCGTGACGAGTTGTACGTTCACGGATGTAACGATTTGGGACCTGATCATCGAATGAGACCAATTCCATGCCCCGAAAGTGTTCCCTCCCAGAGATATGCGCGTTTTATTAAAGTGATGGTACACCAAAGATAAACGTATTTAAATCTTTAAAATGGCTCTCCTAAACAAAACCGGTTTTTACCCTTAGGTCCCTTTCTATTTTGCGCGTCACATATATACTATTTGTATACAAACATTTATTAATGCAATTTGACTCAGCAACATGTTTCAAAGAAGTCGTCATATACATACTTCATAAAGGGTGGGAAAATATGAGGTTAGGAAGTAAATTGGCTTAAAAGCTCACTTTTTTTTTTGACAAATTCACTTTTTTTGATACCAATGTAAAGTAGAAATATGGGAATTAATAATGGAATATGATGTCGGGGCAAATTTCCACCTGTAGAACATCGGCACACGTCTACTCTTTTCACAAAATTTTCAACCAAATTTTGCAACAAAGCTTTGTTTATCTCGTCAATGCAGAGTCGAATTTCATCTTTCAGAGCGTCAATTGTCTGTGGCTTGTTCACGCCAGCCTGGTCTTTCAAATAGCTCCCTAGGAAAATAATCCAGTGGCGCTAAATCACAAGAACGAGCCGGCCATGGATATTTTTCAAACGCCCTAAAAAAGAAGGACACATTTCGTATATTAGCTGATTTCTTAAGGTGGAGCTACATAACACGCGTTCTACGCGTCGCCGCTTTTTACGCGGCTGTCAAAAAAGTTGAATTAGTGTAATTGTATATGACAAGTTACACAACACATAGCGTAGAACGCTTAAACGCATAGAACGCGTTGAAGTAGATCTACTTTCTGCTTTTGTAAGTTTTCTACGCGTCACTCAAAGCGACCAGCTGTTTTTGATACCCATTTTAATGGTTATTTTGCTGCACAAAACGCGTCGTATGTAACTTGAAATTAAGAAAAGCGTAGAATTCATAGAATGATTCAAATGCGTACAATGCGTTGACTCTAAAACGCGTGTTATGTACCTTCACCTTTAGTCAATTGTCAAACGATTTAAAAATATGAGTGATACACACTACTGCTCTTTCACCAAAATAAATGTAATGGTATTCAGTGTTTCGTGCGTTTAAGGTTACAACTGTTTCTTATTGCAATAGTTTTGCCATTGACAGTGCGCAGTATTGTAAGCAACTTTGCAATGCTAGATGCAAATGAGTTAACAGCTGTTATAATACAGAATTATTGGTCGTCAATAATAATAAAATTGCTTCTGAAAAATTCAGACTTCTCTGAAAAATTCCTCCAAATAATCCAGAAAAATTTTTATATCGTCTGGCATCCACTTTTTGCTGGGCTTTTCCTCTGTTTTTTTTTTTTTTTTTTAATTGTCGCCTCCTTAGCTTTAATATTGTTTGAAAATTCTAAAAATATTTTTTACAAATGTCAGCTGTTCGTAAATCAGGGTTGTAAACGTAATACACATAGCAAAAAAATATATACAATTTTAGTGTTGCGCAAACGTAATGATGTGACAATTGCAATTCTGTATATTTTGTTATTGGATTGCAAACAAAAGCTACAACATTTTGCATTTGCTCTTTCGCAAGACCATTTGCATCAAACACTAAAACTCCGCTAATATTACCAGCGGCGGGAAAGGAGGGAACCTTCCTCATAAACCAGCTATTATATATATGTATATGGCATATCTGAAATTCAGTGAGACTCTTCAAACTTGGTGTGAAGAACATCATAGTGAATGCGCGTGTTCCAGCAGAAAGCTGATGGTGTAGGATCGGGCGTACGAGTAATTTTTAATTATCGGCATAACTGTTTTCAAACTTGATGTGAGTTACTTTATTATCAAGACGCATAAGCCAGCAGAAAAATATTAGAATTATTTCTTTTAATTTCGTGCAAAATCTTGAACTAAATGTCGATTAATATTTTGACTTTAAATTATATTTTACAAAAAAAAAAAAGAAAAAAAAAAATAACCAGTTTGAAAATCGATCATTCTTTAACTAAATTTCAACAAATCTTATTCTTTTTGACAAGTTATCACCATTTATTCATAATACACTCACTACAAATTTGGTAAATTTGGCTATTTTTTTCAATATGAAGAAGTCACCGTTTATACCTCAAGATCTGGTAACACTTTTTTGAAGTTTTACTCTTCTAATATAATATTTTACCCATGACACATTTAAGTGTTGTTAACAGAGCAACCAACAACTAATGGCGTCTAATTTAAAGCTTAGAAGTAACCCTAGCTTTTGTTATGTTAATTTTTTTTTTAATTTTTGCCAGAGGGGGGATTTATCTTTTAAGGGTCGAGGGGAAAGGAAAAAGAATTCAAGAGTTAGTAACACAAAAGCATTATAAAAAGGAATTTGTGCCATATTTGAAGTTGAATAAAAACCTACTTTTTGGCACAATTAGTTTTTTTTTTCATTTTGCAGTTGTTTTCTGTTAGAAGTATAAAGGATTTGAAAAAGAAATACAAACTCTATGTGCTCACATCCATTTTTACTTATACACATAATTATGTACACCCATACAACCATAAATACCAAAATAGAATGTGTAGTTTTAACGCCCGCATTTTTTTTTTTATTTTGCGTATTTTTTATACGTTTTTTATTAAAGGATGCAAATTTCAAAAAACAAAATAATCGTTAATGGAAAAAAAAGGCAGGTAGTGAGATTGAAGAGCTTAAAGTTAAAAACACCACTCACTCACTGTTTACAAGCGATGATATTTAAAGCTTTAATTCACGGCATGAATGATTAAATTTGAATGTCTGTCATTGAAAAAAAAAAATTAAATAAACTGCGTTAACAAAAGTGTGGGAAAATTAAACAAAATTATAAAAACTAAGCATTTTGTATACAGGGAAACAAAGTCAATACAAGTATAATATACATACATTTAAACATAATTTGAATACACATTTTCAAGCTTGGAAATTTTTAAGATACATTTTAGACTGTTCAATGGTTTTCCTTGCTGCATTTTCCTATTTTATCATGAAAAATTTCAGGCAAAATCGTTTGGAAACAAAATTGATTTAGAAAATCACTAATTAGACATGTTCAAACACAAAGTCGAAAAGCCTTTAGATATAACAAAATTCTTTAAATAAATAAAAATAACAAAATTCATTATTATTGTTCTAATATGCAGATTTTGTGCAATATTTTTATATTTTCCACAAATTTTGTAGATGAAAATTAAGAATTTCACTATTTTTGCATGGCCAGTTCAACAGAAATAGCAAATATTGCGCTTTAAGATCATGTTCGAAAATTCGAAGTTAATTTCGAAAATCCCTAAAACATGGCAAAATGATTTTTTATTGATGTCTAACATAAAACTAGAAATATTTATTTTTGAAATATTTCCTATTCGATACTTTCGGCATGTATTTTTCCGATAAATTTGTGAAACTGTTGGCGAACGTTAGAGTTTTTACAGGAAACTTGTTAAAACGCATAAAGCGATTATGTAACATATGAACAGCTCGTAAGTTTTAATTTGTTATTATTCTCAATTTCTCAAGAAAACCACTTTACAAACATTTTTCACATTTTGTTTTTACTTCTTTTGTTACAATAATATTTTTACAACTTGTTGTTTATGTATGCTGCCGCCATATGACGCACCATGACACACTTTTTACTTCGTACATACATATGTACATACATACGTACATACATATTTTTTTTGCATTCTCATTGAATAAAATTCATTTTTTGTGCTTCAAAGTGTTTATACAAAAAAAAAAAAGCCAGTTATTCGGAAAAATAAAAAGTGTGGAAAAAACAAATTTGTGCCACACAGCAACTACAATAACACTTACAAAATGTATGCAAAAATGTTGTAATTTCGCGCTAAAGCTGATGTTTTATGGAACCATAGTAATACTATATTTAATACATGTTGCTGCTGCAACTGCAACTGCAGCACCACCACCACCAACAAGAACAACTACAACAGCAACAGCTTAATACAATGGCAACATCGACCATGTCAAAATTATCATATACAAAATACAGGAAATACCAAATAAACATTAAGATTACAATCAATAGGAGCAAAATGAAGCTATTGTATTGAAAAATATGAATTAAAAATACTAAAATAAAAAATATTTCAAACTCGGAATTGTGAGCACAAGTGAAAATGTCATAGACTATTGTGAAATAAAGATTATGAAAAATGTTTAATTTCTTTCAAATATCAACTTAAAAAAAAAAAATTCTGCAAAAATGTTACAATTATTGTGTTACGAAGTTATTATAAACTTTTCGAAAATGTCAACAATTCACATCTCATCGAAAAATGTCAAATTTAATGTATTCTCACTATAATTCTATGTTCGAAAATTAGATAACTTACATGTTCATGAAGCATTATTGTTATTTTATTTTCGAATATATGTATATCAATTTGAGAATTTCGAAATTAAGTTCGAATTTTCGAATACAAATTTTAAACCAGAATTTTAGATAATTCGTGTGATAAATTAATTAATTGTTTAAAAATCCAGCAAACAAATTTAAAATTTTGTTTTGGACAGGTATTCTAAAAAATGCTAGAATAATTTGTGATAAATTTTTAAAGTTCGAACTTTCGAACACAGAAAAAAAATAACTTTTTAGCCTATCATATTTGATAATTCAGTGAAAATAATGAAAACAATTTATTTTCTATTAATTCAATGTTCGAAATTTTAAGAATTTGCAATTTTATAATCTATAAAGATTAACTGAAATTAATTTGTAAGAAATACTAAAATAATATATTTTATGATGACCTGGAGAATTGCGAAATACTGTTCGAATTTACGAACATAACTAACTTAAATTAGAAGTATATTTTTATTTTAAACATTTGATAATTCATTTAAAATAAAAAAAAATTAAGTACATGGGAACATATTTTTGTGCTGTTATATTCAATCTAAGAATATCATATTGTAAGTTGTGCTAAAACAATATTTTTTTTTAGATATTTCGTACTTACGATGACTTGTAAGAAATACTGGAACATTTTGGGATGAATTTCTTAAATTCGAAATTAAGTTCGAATTTTCGAAAACAACTCAAAACGTATTTTTCCTTAAATATTTGATACTTCGTTGAAAATAATAAAAAAAAAAACATTTGTATTGTATGACTACAATGTTCGAAAAACAATAAACTACCAACAACCTTATGAATTTCATAGGTATTGAATATATTTTTTAAATTTGTTGTTAGCAAAACCCCAATAAAAGTCTTTAATAAATTATTGGCTTTGAATCATATTTTATTATCACATGATTTTTTTTCCTAAGTTCAAAGAACTTATCAATATCAGAAATTTTTTTTGCTAACTATTTCATAAGCTTCATTAAATTTACTATAAAACTAAAAACACAAAATTTTGCGGCATAATAATAATCATTCATAAAAAATGTATCTCTTCGTTTTTTAATCAGTGATATTTTTTTGCTTGCAATATAAAAAAACAAAACGCTAATATACAACACAATCTATTTTAAGACAATGCGATTTTCGTGTTGCTGTTGTTGTTGTTGTTGTTGCTAATTTTGCTTGCTAAACAGAAACATAAAATATCAATTCTACATACAAACATATGTTCGTTATAGAAACAGACAACAAAACAAATAAAAATTTGGATTAAAATAATTATTATAAAACATTATCTAACCAATAAGAAATCATTTTGAATAGAAAATGTGTGTGAGCAAAAACTAAAACCAACAACTCTACACTTGGAAATTATTTTTTTCCATTTGAAGAGGGTGTTTAAGTAAGTCAGTGTTGCCAAGTTAGTTATAAAATATTTACATTTATATATTGAGGAAGAACCTAATTTTGAATTTTAAAAAAATAATATTTTATTTACGAATAAAATTATTTTAGCACATGTATATGAATATGTATAACATTGATCTATGTAAAATTCTACATTTATTTGAGCATATATTTAGATATTGCTAACCCGCAACAAATAAATAAGATTTAAAATTGATCTATTTATATCACTAACATCTCTGATCTTTCGCAGCAATGCCTCTTGACAGGAAGTTTGTTTAGCTGCCTCCTATAAATGTTTCGCGTAACAATAACAAAACAGTTTTTCCATCTAATACCACAACTGAACATAATTTCTTATAAGACAACCCACATCGAACAAAACAAACCCAAAACTGTCTGTTTGACTTACTGCTCCTAGCATTGGTTGCAGTAAATACATGCGGTTTGAGTAAGGGCCAGTATTCTGTTCAGTATTCTACGCGAAATGCTGTCAAAATGCATGTATAAAAAATTTGCGTGAAAAATGTTGCAAGAGTAGTACTCTGTTTTTTCGTGGATAAACATGTGAAATGTTCCTGGCAACATTTTAAAATACCTGCGAAATAAAGCACGATGGCTTTATTTCATACGGAATTATGACAACTGAACATACAATACAAATTTATACACCCCATTTTAAATGTCATATTTTCCAAGTGAAAAATTCAATGATACTCAACATTTTCCACAAATTCGAACAGATTACTAGGCTCAAGGCAAAATATACTGAAACGAACCACGTTGCACGTACTTGCGTTCTATCTTAAGATGTAATCCACACCAATTAAGAGAATTAAAACAAATCAAAAAAAAAAATAAATTGTTGCATTGCTGCCTGATTACTGATTGTCTTTTAAGACGAAAACGTTTTTTTTTTTGTGGTATGGTTTATTACCAAACAAGTGTCTTGGACTTAAAAAACAAGAACGTTTTGTCTTTGTCTTTGACTTGACTTGAGTAGCAAGTAAGTGTCGAAAAAATTACATATATGTGAAATAGTATTTTGGACACACTCATTCACCTTTTGGTATAAATAAAAGGTGAATGTGTTTTCCTGTAATATTTAAAATAACTTGGTCGATATTGGTTTACTTTCGAATTTCTTTAAATTTGGCTCGAACGATAGCTTTAGTATTCTCAGGTCCTTTTTTATGCTTTATATGTATGGATATTCTTAACTTTGTGACTAAAACAAAACTATAAAATATTTAATTATTGAAAATATTGATAAATTTGTTACTTAAAAAAAATTAATTTTATATCTGTATGTTTATGATAAAATGGTCTGATTAAGTGCAAAATATTAATGAAAATTTTAGTTAAATGATAATTAAGCATGTCTGTTTGGGATAATTGTGTACAGAAGTCGGCAACACTGTTCTTTCAATCTATTCAGCCAAGTTCTATGCAAACACACACACACACATGCAAACTACATGATTTTGCAATTTTTTTTTCTTTTTGGAATGCATATGTACTAACAAAGAATTTACAAATACAACAGATGTAGAGAAAATCGTAGATACAGAGTATGAATGCAGATACATACTCTTGAAGTTGCATGCACAGTTGCCAGTTGTTTTAGTTTTCCTAAAATTTTTCTTAGAAAATACCTCAATTTAAGACATTTTCGTCACAGTTTTTTCATGTACATAGATATATAAAATTTTTACCTTCAAGGTCAATTGACACTCATCCCATCCGTATCACTGCCGTTTAGTATCAGTAAAAGATCGTTATCTTAGTTTTAAATAATGCTGCGTCCTGCTGTGCAGGTCCCTTTTTGCCGACCGTACTACTCCATGTTACTTCCGTGCTTTTCCAGTGCCTGTTCCGTGTTTTCTTAAATAAATCGGCAACGTTATTTTTTTTTTTTTTTTAACTGATGAAGTGATGATACAGACGATGAACAAGTGAATTTAGCATCAGTTGCAAATTTTTACTGATACTGAAGGGACGCGGTACGGAAGAGAATTTTAAAAAACAGCAGGAAAGAAATATAATAAGTGGTATCAACAGCGTTGCCATTTTTTCTTTTTTTTTTGAAAACTGCAAGCTTAGAAGAAAAAAAACTAGAGTTCAAGTGAAAAAACTGCACATAAAAATAAAGGCAAAATAAAAGTAGGTATAGTATATAATTTTATATAATTTTTGCAAAAACATAACACAATAAAATAATAAGTATAATAAAAAATACCATTTTTGGTGAAGGGTATAAAAAGAATAATTAGTTTTTGTAAGAAACATTTGCCCAATTCACAAGCCTAGTTGTATCGGTTATTGTTGTATGTGAAAAGACAATTGCAAACAAAATTTCTCAAAACAAAAACAATTTTAGAACAATTTGCTTTTGTTGACAGAATTTTTCTTTGAAATTGTCTTTTCATACACAACAATAAGCGATACAACCAGGCTTGTGAATTGGGCAATTTTGTACATAAATTGAAATTAAAATAACACAACTCAGCCTAAAAAAGTTATATGTATATAAAAAATTGCTTTTGACAAAAAAAAAAACAAAACATAAAAAACCCCAGAGATAAATCTACACATTTGGCAACACTGGCTATTAACTAATTTCGTGTTAAGATAAACGCAGAAAAGAATGTAAAATTAGAATTTGAAGAAAGAACAAAAGAAAGTAAGTGTTTATAATGGGCACTTACAAACATGTACATATGTATGTATGTATGTATATATGTATGTATTTGTTTCCAAAATATATAAATTAAAAAATCTCCCTAATTCGTGGCAATTCCGCTCCCAATTGAATTGAAAATTAATATTATTATCGATAAGTCGAAAAACTTTAAAAAAAATTTAACTATTTTTAATTCAATTTGTGGTAAATATTATACTTTTCATTTATTAACTCTATTTATTTATTACCTTCTTTGATTACTATATACATATATAAAATTTCGCTCTTTTAAAAGCGCTTACTTGCTGATAAAAAAACTGCTCAATTGGCCATTTCTACTATCCGGTCTAATGACATAAACCGGTGTCTGTTGTTTTTATTGGTTTTGTTTCGCAGCTAGTACTGCTGCTAAGCCGCAGTAGCAGAACTAGTAGAATTGAGTAGCAGTGATGAAACGTATGGTACAATAGTGCCACATTTAGTACTATTTATGTATGTATTTATTGTATATTGTTTTATATGACAGTGTCATATTTGCTCCTTTTTCGTTGCATTAATATGAAAAAAAATACTTTGATAAATTTTTCAAGTTATTATTAGTAGTGGTTTGTTTTAATATTCTCGCTTATCGGGAATAAAAGCTGACGTAAAATGTGTTCCCTTAATCTAAAATTATTGCATTATTGATTTGTTAATGTACTACAATACGAGTATATTCTAATTTTGTTCACGGTATTAATATGTTCGCTTCTTATTCCCGATAAGGGTAATTGTCTCTTATTCTTCAAATGAAACTGCATTCAATCAACTCTTTCGACGGTCGAACTGTAGCAAGCAATATTGAAAATCAATATAATTTTTGTAAATCTCCGTAAATAATTATCGCCATAAATAAGTAATGAATATAATTAAAGGCAAGATAATTTTTTTGTGATGGACCTTAAGCCCACATTATTTAACCGATTTTGACAAAACTTATGCCACATTAAAAATATTTATTCACAGCAGTGAAAGGAGATGTTGTGGTCTTTTAGTATTTTCGGACCTAAAAGCGTTTAAAATTGCTACCAACACATGCTTATACATACTTAAGTTAGAAAAATAAAAAAAAAAAAACCTGCATGCATGTGATTTTCTCCTGACTGTTTGTCAAAACCAAAAAAAAAAAGAAAGTAACAACAATAAGACGTTTTTTATGCTTGGACGTGGTATAAACATATTAAATATTTCCTTCTGCCCTGGATGTAATCACAGAGTGGTTAACGCTAGTTTAGTGTGACCACAGACTGCTTGGAGTAGAAGAAAAATTATTTATTTGGAGATTTTTTTTATGTTTTATTGTTTAAAATTTTAAGTTTTCAATACGTTTCTCGTTTTCTTAAAATTTGGCTGGTACTCAGTTTAAACTAATATCCCGGCCAGGGATGGAAAGTTTAATGTTTGCTTGAGAGAAACAGTGTTAATGTTTCAGACAATTACAGATTTTGCACATATTTCTCCGCACACAGAATACTAATATATGTATGTATGAAAATATCGCAGGTACTCGTATGTAAATATTGTCATTATTTCTGACGATTTGGTACATATGCGACGAAAGTTTGGTACAAAATTTTAAATTTTTAAATTACCATCACTGTTGTATTGTAGTAGTTAATGCATGGGTATCTTAACTAAAGAGTATAAATCAACAATTTAGTTTAGTTTAGTACGTCACGTTTTGCGGTTGTTTTCCTACCCATCTAGAGACACTTCTTCGAAGAAATACACTATATATACATATGTATATACATATATATATGTATAAAAACAGACAAAATATTAAATAAGCTAATTTTGTTGTTGTTGATTTGCTTGATTTTTTTTAGCATATGTACATATGTATGCTCATACCTACATATAAGCAAGCAACCAACAAATAAGTGTAATTAAGAAAGTGAAAGAAAGAATAATTGAAAAAAAAAAATTTGCAAAAAAAAAAGTTTGTTTTAATTTTTTAACAAAAAAATAAAGTAAAAAAGAGATGATGTTCTTTTTTAATACAGTGTTAACAAAACTTGTTTGATAATTTAAAGAAAAAAAATAATTAAGTTTAAATTACGTAAAAATAAAATTTAACGTTTTCAATTTATAAAGTGTTAAATATCTACATACATACATACATATGTATGTATTACAAACTGCTATTTTAACTAGAAAAGTATTTCAAATATTTGCAAACCTGTAATTAAATTCATAATTACTAAAACAACAGCAGTTACACAGTGAGAGAAAGAGAAAAAAAATAGATACACCACACTCTTATTGAAATATGTGTTTAATCACATATACCGTTAAAGTTTAAAAAATAAGCAAGTATGTAAATTGCGGAAAATACATTAATTTTAAATAAAAAAAAATATACGAAAACGGTCCGGCAACATTGAAAAAAAAAAACAAATAAAAAATAGCAACATTGTCGCCGTGCGCATTTAACATAATCATAAAAAAAATTCTACAACAAAGTTGTTATACTTATACACATACAAATACATACTAACATAATACAATAACAACAATAATAATATGTAATAATAATAATAAAAGTATTAAAAAGAACCAACAACCAACCATTTCTGTAGTTTTTTTTGCTATTTAGAGTATAACACTAGCAACAGAAACAACAACAACAACAACATCAACTACATTTAATATTGCAGGCAATTTCGGTTACTTTAAATTTGTCAATTGGTACGAACCACCATTCATTAAGTTCTTTTTATTTTAACCGATTAACCGATATTTTCAACAAATTCAGCTATCGCTCATTTGAAAAATAAGCTGATTCCTGTTGCTTATTTCTCAGGTCAGGTTCTAGTGGTCCAGCCAATTGATTCCTTTTACTTTCGGGGTCATTCTCTCAGGGCCAAATTTACAGTAATTAGTTAGCTATTAGTAAACTAAAATGATAACTATTGTTTAACTAATACTTCATATTCACAGTGTATTATTTAACCAACACTCTTAATATGAACAAAAAATTGGTAACCCTATCAAACTATTAACTTTCAGTACTGGCAATTCTGTTATAGCATATGGCTTTTGTTTATATTTGATATATTATTTCTTAAAAAATGGCGTATACATTCAAGAACTTGCCACGCCACCTACTTGCTAAGACGGAATATATCCATAAAATCTTTTTACATTACGTTGGCGACGCTCAGCAACAATATTCCGCGTATTATCAGTACCAGTGTCTCTTTCAATATCGGACTCCGTGTTTTCAATTTCACATGCTATATCTAAAATTTTTCACAAAACAAAAATACTAATAATAAATTCCAACGAATCAGCTGTTGTCTAACTGTTAGTTAACCAATGACGATTGATGGTTTAACTAATGTTAAACTAGAAGCTGTGAATCAAATATTATTAGTTAAACTATTGCTATTAGCTAACTAATGACTGTGAATTTGCGCCTAAGTCGTCTATCTATCGTCGCAATAGAACTTTTAGTGGTTTACTAACTATCGTTCGTTACTTGTTGGCTAACCAATTTTGAAAGTTTTCAAACGAGTTCTCTCTTTTTCTTTTGCACTTGATATGGTTTTGACTTTCCAGTTACTTTTAAAATGGGTTTTATTTAACGCTTCAACTTTCAGGCTTGTCACTCGACAGCTGTGCAATTCTCACCATGCTTCCGTTAGGTCCAAAATATCATAGCAGTTTTAAAGTGGTTTGCCAAGATCGTTACATTTTATCGAGACACCTTTAAAACGACATTTTGCCCCTGCACACACACCCCCCCGCCGCCACCAAAAAAAAAAAAAAAAAACCCCTTAATACCTTTAGTCCATCCACTCCCGTGGATCGTGATCTCATTCGTTAATCGTCTGCTGTTGTTACCTCCTTACAGCCATACAATACGAGTACCTACGTTACTTCCATCAACCTTAAATCGTTGCTGGATGATTTAACAGGTTACCTATCATCGTTGCATTTTGGCTAACCAAAAGGACTAACTATCCTCCTTTCATACCCGAACCGTCTTTACATCATCCTTCCTTAGCCATCTTTTCCTTCCACTTGCCAGACAGCTTTTGAGATTGTGGAATAATAAACAACTAAGAAACGAATTAGCGAGCTGCCACCACTGAAAGAGTGGCGCAGCCCATTATAACAAAGCCAATCAGCTGTTAAACCTTAAACTGTCAAAAATAGTGTACGAGTATATTGAGAAGTTAGGTTAGTTTCCTTTATATATTTCTATAAGAACATTGTTGCATTTGCCAGTGGCCTTACACACACGAAAACAATTACGTTGGCATAAAAGGTAAATTTTTAGGCGAGAGAGGTGAATCGTTGGCATAATTTTTCAACCAGCTACAAACACACATTAGAAGCACAAATCCAATACATTCACATTTTGCAAAAGCAAATAAACACAAAAAACACTAATACACATAGCGATGTGCACGTGTACATTTTAAGCCAAATGAAATAATTCCATGTGTGAAGAAAAGAACCAAAATTGTGCTGCCTAAAACTTCATCTCGCGTGTGATTGCTCAGTTGGAGGAAAATTAAGCGACGAACATTATAGTTGTAGGGATAAGGTATGAATTCGCCTTGCAACAAAGCGAGTCTGGATCAAGGCGTTTAAGAGTGAGGAATGAATAAAACCTTAGCATGCTCTGAAAAGAAAGCCTACTGGGAAGAAAGATGGGTCGATTATGGATGGCAACCGAACCTCACTTGCTGTGTCAGTTGCTGAGAATTATATTACGAATTGCAACTGGCAACTGAGAGCTGCCAGTTTCAGTTGCTATTTAGTGTTTTTCTGGCAACCACAAATTTGCAGTTGCCGGTTGGCAACGCAATTAAGTTCAGTTGCCATCCATAATCAGCCATTATTTACATATTGCACAGGCGCATTACGATGTTCTAGTGCTTGGATTTTTGAGATGAAAGAGTTCAAAAACTATTTTCATATTGAACAGACGGGATTTTGATTGTTTGGGTGCTTAGATTTTTCCCACCATTTTTTGGAGACTTTTATCATGATTGCCAATATGGAGAGTATTCAGTGTGATGCCAGCTGTAAACATATGTTTGCAATACTGAAAAACAGTGTTTTCCCAACAAACACACTTGTGAAGCACATATGAAATTTTCATGAATTCGTTATAAAAAAATATTAATTGCCAAACCAAGCTTACCCCGAAAACAACTATAAGCCTTCATCTTAAACCCCATCTCTCAGTTAATATGATGATAGTTAATGATAATTTCAACATTTCGGAAATTTTGAAAGCCTAAATATTCCTTGCTGTTGTGGTCAACATGATATTTAAAATTGTTAGGCAAAATGTTTGGATCACCACTATGTATGCTGTTAATAAGATAGCAAAAAAAGTTGCAATCGTTTATTTTTCCGCACAATTTTGAATTTATTGCTATTGTTGTAGCAATTGTTGTTGCTTTATTTTTCAATTGGCGCTGAACAAACCAGAGTTGTGTTCTATTCAATACATGTGTACATATGTATTTGCATGCGTGTGTATATGCATGTATATAAGTACATATGTATGTATGTTTGTTCAGTGGAATGGTGGCGTCTTTAGTCTTCGTTTGTTTTATTTTTTATTTTTTTTTTAGTTGCTGCTCTTTTAATACTATAGTAAATGCTTATATCGGGGGACTCCAAAATCATCGCCACAAATCGGCCAAGGGAAACACATGATTTTTTTTTTGCGTTCTCACTCTTTTTAATACATACATATAAACACACATCTATTCGAGTACATATGGATGTACAAATTTTTGCTAATTGCTTTTGATATTATTATAAAAATTGTTAGTGTTGTTTAAATATCTTCGTTGGTTCAATCATTTTCTTAGAGCATTACTTGTTTGAGAGCTCCAAAGGGAGAGAGAGAGAGAGAGAGACAGAGGCGAGATGGAGAGAATGATTTAGAAAACAAACAAATCTACGCTAAAACAAATTTTTATTTTTTATTTAAATAAAAAGCAAAAGGGAAAAATCAGCAAAAAAAGAAATGAATTATTTTAAATGTTTTTTTGTAATTGCAAAATTGGCATACACATGTATATACATATGTACTGATACCATATACTATATATGTACATAAATTATCTCAGCCTATGTGCTTATAATTTTGCATTGTTTTAGATTTATGGTATTTTTAGTTTAAAAATTTATAATATAATTTTGTTAAAAAAAACACACAATTATAGATTAAAATATATTCAATCAAAAACATCGAGGCTTAATTATTTTAGCTGATTTCCTTAAAGGCCTTAAACTTAAAACGAAATTCTACTTTTGAGAATAAGGTTTTTTTTTTAAATATTATTTTTTTTAATATGGCAACTTTGCAAAAGCAACATTGTTGCTAAACAGATTCAACAAGCCAACAAAAATGTTTAACGGCGTCTGCGTGGGATATTTCTGTATGGCGGCTACATAACTAAAAAAAAAACAATGCATTGCAGTTCTATGGCGTTGATATTTATTTATTGTATTGCCTAAAATATTTTACCGATTTTTTACAGGCAGTTTATAGAGAAGTTATTTTATGTCTGTTTTCTATAAATTCAGCTATTTATACATAGGTCTATTTGGTTATTTATTTTGTGGGATGATAAAAAATAAATAAATTTTAATGAAGATTTGGTATGTACATGCCAAGAGTATGCAAATAGGAAATAATATCAGAAAAACTAAAGATTTTCTTCTTTCAATTCGAAAAGTGGCGAATAAAGTTTCTTTCGGATTTTATTTGTAAAGTAAATGAGACCAAAAATACATATGTTATTATATTTTCGAATATGCAACAACGACGAACGAAAAAAAAAATAAAAATACATAAGCAGAAATTATACCTAGCCCTTTAAATAACAATTGCACCCCGCATACCGTATAGTTCGGTAACATCCACTATTTCTATGGCAGGGATGGGAACCTTCAACGTTCAGACATGAACAATTTCCTTTAATTTCTGTTTTATTTACATATGTATGTATTTTGGATATGTTATTCAATTTATTTTGCTCTAAAATTTTTTTTAGTTGAAGCAGCAAGTCTGTCTGATCATCTGGTTTCATTTAATTATCTCTTTACACTCTCTCCTCTTTTCAATTAATATATTTTTACTTTCTTTTCAATTTCTTTTTCTTGTGTATGTAGTTATGTACATATGTATGTACATTGTACAACTGTTAGTGCCTATTGTCTTGTTCTCGTTTTAGTCGTTTTTTTTTTTTTTTTTGAGGTTGTTTTATGCAAGTGTTTAAAATTTATGTCTGTGTGCGTGCGTTGAAATGTTGGCCTAAGTTGTTTACCCCTGCCTCTAAGACTGTATAGTTGACCTAGTTTTCTTTTTGCACTGTTTTTCTAATATTATTAAGTGCTACTTGATGTTGGGTTTGTTGTTGCTTATTTAGTAAAATAAACTATTGTGTTAATCAATTAAGCAATTTTTTTTTTTGCTACACGGTAATAAATACTAAGGGCGATCAATGGGAGGAGAACAAAAATTGCTAGAGTTATAAAATATATACTACACACTTACATATGTACATACAAATGTATTTGAATATTTTATAATTACTGGTGGCGAAGTAAAGGAAATTTAAAAAATATTATACCTATTAAATATAGGAACCGGTTTTAATTAAATTAATTTAGCTCTTTGTAAAATCCCACTTCGGCATTTTTTTAAAAAATTTTCGGAGCCAAACCTTCTTTTCAGAAGAAGAATTTTTGGCGTTTTAATGTTGGATTCATATTCATTATTTTTTTTTAATATATGTACATACATACTTATGTATATCATTTTATCTTACATCAGGGATGGAAATCATGGAATTTATATGACAATATTTACATGCTTGGTTAAATGTAAGCCAAAAATAATTAATTAATAAGAATTTATTTAAAAAATTGTGATATAATTATTTAGGGGCTGTGCACATATTACGTAAAGCTGTTTTCAGAGATTTTATAAATGATCGCAAATCTCGAGAATACTTTGTTTTTGCTAAGCTCTAGCAGACTCGACAACAACTTTTACTACAAAACCAATTATATACCTACTATGAAAATCTAAAAGGGACAGCAAATTTCATATAATAATAATGAATTTTTTCATAAGGGGCTTCGCACATATTACGTAACGCTGTGTTCAGATATTTTATACCCCCACCGTAACGCTTTTTAATAATTTTTCAGTGCAAAATTTCTAATCCGTAACAAATCTTTAACCCCCTTGGAGCGTTACGTAATATGTTCACAGCCCCTTACCTGATGATACACTTTAAATTTAGCTGTAAAAATAATTATCATTCGAAAACTTCGGCAAAAACATAGTAAGCAAATTTTGTTTGTTCACGTTTCTTATGTGAAATATTATTGTGGACCTTTTTTAAAATCGAATTCTTTCTTCTTTGGGGTGTTTTTGCTTCTTATTAAAAAATTAACAAAAAAAAAAAAAAAATCGAAGAACAACTCTCCATTAAGGCGATGATTGATTATCCTACACAATCTTTCGCTTATGTCAAAAAGAAATCTGACAGAACTCATTTCAAATCGCATAGAAAATTGTTTAGTTTTATGAAATGAAATTAATAAAACAAACAGATCTGTCAAAAAAAAAAAAAAAAAAAAAAATAACTGTATGACATTCCCACTTTTCATTTACACTATTACCTCAGTTTTTGAAATTGCACGATTATTTTGACAGATCCAATGACTAGCTTTTACAATGTAAACTGCAAAAAAAAAATTTGCTCTGTCATAATTGGCACAAAATGAGAAATCCATTTTCCATGCCTGACACAGATAAGCACATCGTTACAGTTGCGCCAAAAACTTAACAACAACATACATAAGAAGACTTTGTCGAAATTTTATAAAAAAATATATATACTTATAACCAAAAAAAAACGCTTAAAAATTAAAAAGAAAATCACTTAATATTAGCATTTATTTCTATGAAGAGTAACAATTTATCTAAAAATACTCTACTAACGGCTTTTGAATCTATTTTTAAGGATATGTTTTGATATTTTATCGCAAAATATCGCAGTGCTAGCTTTAAAGAGTAAATTAAAAAGAAAATTATAACAAGAGAGTGCGAAAAAAGCAAACAAAAGGAACAAATTTTATATTTATAAACAAAACATATATTTTTTTTATAAATCTTCGTTGTTAAAAGAAAAGTGCCAAATTTAAAAGAAACCCTTATATGTAATTAATTGATTAAAAAAAAATTTAACTATTAAGTTTTTAAACTAAAATTATAATTTCGCTGAGCAAAATTATTCCATATAATTTGTTTAATAATAAAACATAAAGCAATTATTTGTTATTATTTTTAAAAATAATTAACAAAAATACAAATATAAAATGGCGCGTGATGAGCAACGGTGAGTTTTTCCCTTTGTAAACTGAGTTTTTAAAATGGTTTTTAGTTTTATTTAATTTATGTATATGTATGTACTTATATTAAAGTTACATATTAGCTCGTATATATGTACATAAGAACACACAAATGTTTTTTTAAATATTCTTTCAACTGAGCTGCCAGATCGTATTGAGTCTGGTTTTATTAAATAAAACAGCAGTGACAGTCTAAAATATCATATTTTTTTTTGTTCTATAAGTACATATTGGTGTAATTGTGAACTTTTTTGTTGTTGTTGTATGTAAAGTACATAAGTATGTACATACATACATATGTACAGATGTTTGTGTTAACAAATAGATAATTTTGTTTTGCAAAAACTCTTGTCTGGTTTGTAGTTTGTCAGCAATTATTAGTGTTTATAAAATATTTCCTTTATGAAACAAAATTGGAAAAAGTAATGATTTTTTTTTGTGGTACACGTATTTAATGACTTTTAGCAGCAGCGTAGCAGCGCATAAAGCTGCCTGTCGCCGCAGAACTAAGTATGTATGTACATACATACATACATATATGACGGCTGTGTACGTCTAGGAGCCTAATCGCTTTTGTAACATTTTCAATTATGTATGTACTTTTCTAGTCATATTTCTTATGTATGTATGTATGTTATTTTATTTGTTTATTCAAAATTGCTGTAATCTACAGAAATTAGTGGAATTAAATATTTTGGTTTGACAAATTTATTTACTTTGCTTTATGTTATCGTTAATTAAAGTGTATAGTGTCTATTGTGAATGAAAATTTGTATACATAGAGCAGTGTTGTCAACTTAGAAATTTCAAAACGCACCAAAATAGAGAATAAAACGCACCATTGAACAAAAAACGCACCAAGTTCAGAATTATTTTTATTGAATTAATTTTGCGTTGTTGCAACATTTAACTGTAGTCCAAAATTCTAATGTTGAATCAATATTGTGCCATTGCATGAAGTGCATCATTCTCTAGACTTTTTCAATACTAGATATTAATTCGACATCGGATTCAAATTGTACTGCTAATGGCATAATATCATATTTGTAATGGGATAAACTATTTTGTACAATGTTGGTTGTTGATGTCGTTTGTAGCTAAATGGGCTCAAAGCTGCAATGTGTTTCCGTGTTCCAGCATGCCGAACAAGGATGGATATTTAGGCGTGATATCGCATTTGCAATAAAAGCATCTTGCTTTTGTGTTATTATTTGGTCAAGGCCGAATCCATTGCTTAAACTCAAATTGTGATTCCCAAATCTTTTTTTGCATTTCGCTTATAATCTCCTTTTTTATACTTCATTATTGACAGTAACTTTTTTAAATATTTTTTTTAGTAAATAGAAATTTTATTAATTGTAGTGTTAAAAAAAACACTTTTTATAAACTTTTTCAACCTTCTTTTATGCATTTTATAAAAAACGAACAATGATCGCAAATCTCGAGAATACTTTGTTTTTGCTAAGCTCTAGCAGACTCGACAGCAACTTTTACTACAAAACCAATTATATACTATGAAAATCTAAAGGGGACAGCAAATTTCATATAATGAATTTTTTCATAAGGGGCTGCGCACATATTACGTAACGCTGTGTTCAGAGATTTTATACCCCCACCGTAACGCTTTTTAATAATTTTTCAGTGCAAAATTTACAATCCGTAACAAATCTTTAACCCCGTTACGTAATATGTGCACAGCCCCTAATACAAATTATCTACAACAACAGGACGGTTTTACTTTGTGCATATGTTTAGGTACGTCTTAAACATCATTAAGTTATAAACACATAGACCACAGCAGACTTCACAAAAGCAGTCTTCAAATGCAGTAGGCTTCAATTGCTGCCATGTAGTTAGCTACTGAATTATTTTGAGAACGACAGCAGCTGACAAATGAACTTGAAGTTTCGACATTATTTTTCAATATTTGTTTTACTATATATTTCAGAGCTGCCACATAAATATTTCACAAGAATAAAAATGAAATTACCAGCTCAAAAAGTTATAATATTGAGTAAAAATATAAAAGCACATCAATATATTTATTTATTTTAATTTTGTTATGTTATTTTCGGTTAAATAACACAAAATATTTTTAGCTCTCATTGCTGTAACATTTATATTATATTGGCAGCTTTGTATCAGCTTATTGCTGCTTATGGAAATAGAAATTAGGGCCAATAAATGAGTGGATGATAATGTTTCATTTATTTTTAAAACTCGTTTAAATATAAAATTTTATTTTTCATTGCAATATTAAATCAACATTAAATAGCCAACGTTGTGTGTTTAAACACTACATAAGTTTTACGAATTTCCATATGTTTTTGACTGCTTGATCTTCTTGTTTGAAAAAAAGCAAATAAAATATTTGTGGCTGCTGACAAGTTGCATAAAATTTTGGCATCTTTTTTCGCTATTACCCTTTTAATCGTTCTGAAAGTTGCTCTTATTCTTTTAAAACATTTCAGCAGTTCTTAATTATTCTTATTTATAGCTAAAATAATAATATATTTTTTTTAGATTTTTCTTTATTTGCTCTAGTCAGCTGTTTTTTTGGGAAATTTGTGGGAAATTTTTTATATTACGTAGTGCCACCATATTTTCATCGTAATTAAATAAGAATTTTAAGTTTGACTGAAAAAATGAAACTGTGTTTAAACGAATTTTAAATTTTTATGAAAATTAACTAAAACTATAATTAAATATCCACTCATTTATTGGCCATTAGTCTAATTTGGCAGCAACAACAAAACTAGCATAGACAACAACCTGCTTCGCTGTCGTCAAAATAATCAATTTCATATAAACTCTTGTGTTTTATTTTTGACACATTGCTGCTTGCTGCTCGCTGTGGTCTATGTGTTTATAGCTTTACTGGTTGTTCTTATTGTGGTCTATAAAATTGGTTGTAAAAATTTTACACTGTTGAATGAAATTGTATTGCAACAGTTGTATTTTTTTGTACAAAATTTTTTTCTCATACTGAAACCCAAAATTAAAAAATCGCGCCAAAACTAAGAAAATTTTCGCACAAAACATTTAAAAAAGCATCCAAAATGGTGCGAAACGCACCAAGTTGACAACGCTGACATAGAGCCTTCACACACGAGATGAATTTTTAAGCGGCATAATATTTGTTTGTTTTTTTTACACACGGGATTATTTCATCTGGCATAAAATGTATACGTGCACATCGCTCTGTGTGTATTAGTGTTTTTGTGTTCATTTATTTTTGCAAAATTTGCATGCATGTATTGCTTTTGTGCTTCTAATGCGGGGTTGTAGACATGGTGTAATAAACAAGGTGGCTGCAGGAAAAACAGAACTTGGCAGCACTAGAAAAAGTACAGCTCATTTTGTCTGAAACTGTCAAAAATATAACCAGAAAAAACAGCTCTTTGGACATTTTCAGCCATGGTGGAATAATCAGGTGTGCGCAAGTAGGAATATGGTTTTTTGTAGGGTTGTGTTTTGACCGTTAAAAAAATGGAAAAGTATGCTTTTCTTGTCAAACGTTGTTTACATTTTTGGCCGCCATCATGAATATTTTTGTATACGTTATGCTTTTTGTTTTTGCATAACCAATAAATACATACAAAACAACTTTTGTTTTGTTTTGTATACAGCTTTGTTTTGACAATTTTGAATTAATTTTACACAAACAAAATGCATGTCGTTTTTAATTGTTGTATTCTTACGCGCACCTTATTATTCCACCATGTTTTCAGCCAAAAAATAGTCAATTGTCGTAGCGCTGCCACCTGGTTTAATACGCCTTGGTTGAAAAATTATGCCAACGAAAAACCGCTTCTCTGCACCTCTTTCGCCGAAAAACTTTCATTTTATGCCAGTACAATTGTATTCGTGTATGAAAGGCCATAGAGAATGCCAGCCAGACATTTACATTGGCGGTGTTATTGAACAATATAAAATATTGCACAATTATATTGCTGGTGTACATACGTACATATACTTAATTGGAAATTCTAAATTAGCATGGGAATGTTTATTTGAAACGGTTTGCCATCAAACAATGTCCAAATATGTACCTTGTTTTTTCCTTTCTTTCAATGTTATTGGCATTTCAAATACCAAGGGGCTAAATCTCGCATTCGCTTACGAGCGAGTTCATACTAGAACGTGCGAGTTTTTGCACTTTTGGGATTCTCTTATTCTCTTGTCACCAAAAAGTCATTCGAAATAAAATTTAATAGTGTACAAATACAATTAGGAATCTAATTTCCAGCAACCTGCTAACCTATATTAAAATACAATATATTAGTGTGAATTGCTGTCAAGGCTCTTCCTCCGGCGTACAATCTGCTGTCAGAAATATTATATTTTCCATATCATTGTTTGTGTGTACAAGTTGGAGAAAATCATTAGGCCCGGCCAAAGGCCGGCTATGCAGAACACCTATTCTACATACCGCCGTGTCGGGAAATACCATGGTGGAGAAAATTATTAAGTACGGTCGAAGGCCAGCTATGCAGAGAAACATAGTGTATAATATATATAATATATAGTGTTAAATGTACTTATATTTAATAAAATTTTTATTTGGAATTAAGTTTTTTGATTCACTTTTTTTTCTATAAACATATGTTTTTGTTTGCAATTTATTCAGTGTTGTAAAATCATTTTTATACAGTTTTTTTCAGCACTGAAACAAAAATTCGATTCGTTTCGTATCGAATAACATCATTAAGAATTCTCCCACTATCGAAATTAATTTCCATTCGAATGCAATTTCGATCACGAGAGTGAGAATTAGGGCCCAGAACCGATTTTATGAGATTATGTTGAAAAATCTACAGTTTTTCTGCATTTCATCTACATACTTACATATATACATACATACTATATCTATCTACATATGTATGTGAAACACTGATGTTTAAAACAAAATAAATTTTTCCTAAGTTTCACTTAATCAGCGAATTCTCAAAGTACATACATATGTATTTTGCAAATTTCCAAGCAGTAAATCCGGAGAAAAGGTTTTTAATTTCAACAAACAACGGCTACAAACATACAACATACATATGTATTTAAAATGATATTTATGTATGTATGTATGTATTAATACATTTCTACAGACATTGTTACGTAAATATTTTTCTTACAAAAATATGTACGTCTTTATAATGTCTGCATTACATGCAGTTGAGCGCACGAGGAAATAAATATACATACTTACATACATAAGAAAATGCCACACATTTTGTTTTCTATTTTTCAGTGTCTGGCATACGGACGGACAACTCTAGACGCGTTAACTTGAGAAAAATAAAACTATTCTTTTACAGCAAACATAAGACAAAACACGTTTTGAAAATGTATTGCGTTTTTAAATTATTGTATAAAAATAAACAGTTTCACGTTACGAGAAAAGAATGCGGCGGCCGGTATTTACAAGAAATATACATGTACATAGATTTAAACATTTTTGTTTAAGATATTTACCATGTTGAGATCACTGGATTTCCTCATCACAAAAAATATTATTACCGGTAATCGGCTTGACGTCTCGTATGCCAATGAAAATAGTGGCAACCTTTTTGTACTAACACCACAAGGCTGATTAATAAACTCTACGCAACGGCGAATTTATGCCAAAGCGCTGGGACTCTAGTTATCAAACAGTATATGAAAAAATATTTCCTCACTCACGGCAAATGGGCAAATGGGAATTCACCGATTTATAGCCCTTGATATTAACATACAGCAAGAGTTGCCAAATCTTTACAATTGTTATACTTTTAATTACCGCTCTATATAAACTTTAGCTCAGGAACAAGATATATTCACACCGAGTCCCAGTTGAATTTGCCTTTAAAATATCTTTTTAAAATTTAGAGTAAGCGATTCCATTAAAAAATATTGGTCGGTTGAATACAAATTCATAAAGGTGATTATTTTCGTCCCCTTCTGCCGCTTATAATGGAAAGGGTATTTCATTAAACGCTTCCTAACTTAGAATCTAAATAAAACAAAGTGAGTGTGAAGGTGCAGTTGTGGCTGATAGGTATTAATGCTAGCGTAGTAGTCCGGAGGTTGTCGGTTAGATTCCGGCTAGAGATCCTGGGTGTTTCCTGCAGAAAAGCTAATCGCTTTGTGGGTTGTGTTAAAAAAAAAAAAAATACCGAAATTTTTTAATCGTTTTAAAGACCTATTGATGGCTTCTCTTAGTGGAGCGCATAAATCACGCTGAATTTGACCGATCGAACATCTTTTGTTGGCTTTGAGGACCGCTGTGGTTTGTGGCGTACTCGCATTCACTTGCAACTTAATAAAACATGCACTTAAGATCCAGGGGTCGCGGTGCTTTTGGCCTAACCTAATAATAATAAAACCCTACAAGAAGTCAAATAGTACGATCTCCGTAGCCTGTTCATATCACCGTCACGCGAGATAACCATGCTCTCAAATCACCCGTGTAGAATATCCAATGTGTCATGTGGTACATAGCGCCGTCCTGTTGACCACATGTTGTTGGTGTTCAGATCATCCAATTCAGGCCAAAAGATGATGGTAATCATCGACCTGTAGTGCTCGCCGTTGACAGTGATAGCCTGGCCAACGTCCTTCTTAAAGAAATGTGAACTACTGACGCCCCCAGACCAAAATCCACACTAAATACTGAGTTTATCGGGATGCATTGTACGCTCTTGGATCACATGTGGATTGGTCCCGTCCCAAATTCGACAATTTTGTGTATTCACGTACCCATCAATCCAGAAATGTCCAGAAGTGGGCCTCATCACTGAAGATGACTTGTCAATCAATTTTGATAAAATAATTTTATTATTTGCACGTGCTGTTGAATGCTTTATCCATCCGTCCATGGTGATTTGCCAAAAAAAATATATTACAACTAATTTGACAAATGTAACTTCCAGAATATGACCGTTACCACCTGTAAAACTTCGAAAGTCCCTGTTGGAAGATCCTTTATTTTTCATTTTCCTCAGATGTCAAAGCACAGTTTTTAATACATATTTTTGACATCCCAGGGAAGAGTTTTTTAAGGAAAATTAGTGAGAGACCACCTTCTATTAGTTCGCCTTGGGTCGGTTTACGCAGGTTCTTTGAAAGGTTTGTTGTAGTGGCAAGTCTATCAATAACGGAAAATATAAGCAGATAAATAGGCAGTTCGATTAAGTCATTCGCTGAGTCTCTAATCCGCGTACTAAATGCGATGGTAGTCATTCTCAGTATATTGCAAACAATAACAAATTGTTCTTCCTCCCTTGAGACATATTAATCAAACACAATTTTTTATCGATTTCCACGATATTTGAAGTAGTTGTTTAATGTTTCTTAACGTCCTTACGGTTCTCTTCCATTTTCGTTCTTAACGTAACCACATTAACTCCAAGTAGTAGCTGCCAGAGTTATTATTGTTACACGAAGCCTTTTTTATTTCAGCAAAAAATTTATTTATATCCCGGTTTATCTTTTGTTTCAGCTGATACCGGTCATACAAAAACGATCACCGGCATCAAGTCCGTATTGTCATTGTAAAAGTTATCCACCACGCTATACGGTTTCTGCATATTGAAAGCCACTACCTCAATCGTTTATCCCAAAATCGTATTAACTTAAATTCTTCACCTCTTACGAAAAGGTGTGGATAAATTTCATACTATTAACTCCACTCTCTATTCACATTTGCCATCACAATGAGAAACAGGCCACAATATTGGTCACCTGATATTGTATTAATTGTTGTTGGACTGTTTAAGTTATGAAGGCACAGCACTGGTCACTAAAAATTTTTCAGGCAGCGATTGTTACCGATAAAAGATGATCTACACTACAGCGCCTTACTTCGTAGGTTAACAGAATCGTCGGCAAAGTAAAGCAGTTAATAAAATACCTACACAAAACTTAAAAATTAATCAAATTCGCCGTAGCAGAGTTGTAAAAAAATTAAGCCTCTTACTCGTACATGTTCACCATCTCCTTTCCCTAGTTTTGGAACAAGGCATAGCATAAGTAGTGATCATTTTCTGAGTGATGGTCGTACAAAACAAAAACTATTTTATGATGTTAATGTTTGTAGAATTAATTAATGATGTACATATTTCGGGTGGTCGGGCCATGCAACTTTGCATTTCAGAAAACTATTGGACTATTTGCGGGAATACTGTGAGTAGATGATGGATGGCAACCGCGCCTTAGTAGGATTGACACATCAGTTATTTATCTACATCTTTAGCATTCATTCATTCATTAAATTGGTTACATACTCTACACCATGTACTAAATCGACTTATCTGACTCAGCCCACCTCCCCCAGACCCCTCAACCACTCACCCGTTATTTGCAGTAGATAATGTTGGAAAAAAAATTATGTAGTAAAATCTTATCGCAAAAGGCATAACATGAAAAATGTATACACATACAGATGTATACATTGATGTATGTATGTGTGCATCTACAAAAATACATATGTATGTGTGTGTGCATGAAAGTGTGTGTGTATATGTACTCGTAGTACATGCACTAAAAAACATGAAAAAAAAGTCGAAAAAGTTTTATGAATGAAAAAATTCGAATCATTGAGACTTTTCGTGAAAGCGACAATAACCAAAATGTGTGAGTCTGTATATGCACAAACATTAGTACATAAATACTTCTGTATGTATAGGTATCTTTAATAAAATGCATTTTATTTTCTGTTATCTCAGTAAATACACGAAATGAAAATACATACATAAATAAAAGGGTGCTTCATTTAGAGGTTTACAAGTTTTAAATTAAATAAAACTAGAAAAATGGTATTAATTTCGATTAAAGTATGGATCTTTCATAACCATTTTATTATTTTCGGTGCTATGTGGCATCATGAATTTTTAAATGCTTCTAGTTTCAATTGGATTCGATGAAAATTAAATTTGTTTATGGCGTTCTGCACTTTTGCAGTTTTAAGCACGATGTATTACTTTGGAATGATGTAGGACAGCTTTAGAAATAATTAGCCCTATTCACAATCTTGTGCAAATGGTTTGGCAGCATATGATGTCATATGGTATCAAACAATACGCAAGGTCCTATAAAAATTTCTTAGTCCTAAGCTTGTAACTTTCTTTTATACTAAAAGATGGACTCATCACAGGGAAATTTCTCATTAGATAATTGAATTGTTTGGCCGGTTGTGTGGCTTGTGACGCCCTCTTGGTGAAACCAAAAGTCCCTGAAGTCAACAATAGCCAATTATGGCCACAAAAAATCGCTTGCCATGGTTTGATAGCGCAGAAAATTCACGGTGACGGCGTTTCCTCGCCGAAAAAATACAAGCCGATAATGCCGTCTGACCACAAACCGCAACATACGGTCACTTTCTTTCGATGTAATTTCGAGAACTGTTTGTGAATTTTGTGAGCCCCATAACCGCCTAATTGAAATTGGGCTTCGTCACTAAAGATGATTTTGTTGGAAAAGGCGTTATTTTCGTTCAGTTTTTCAAACAGAAACGTTCGACGCAAACAATGGTTGGTCGGCTTTAAATCTTGAAGGAATTGAACTTTATAAGCGTTCCATGGTTAAAATTTCCCCAACTTTTTACTAAATAAATGTCAAAAGATGACAGCTCAATTCTTGAAATTCCATCATTTGACAGCCAATTAACTTTCTAACCTCAAATTTCCCCACGCTTTATGTAAATAAATGAACATTCCTGAAGGAAATGTCGATATTGTAATTGTACTGACCCGCTCCTGACTTTGTCACCAGTCACTGTCATACAATGATTTCTGATGTAGAAATTTAGCATGTGCTTGTCATTGAGAACAAAGTTGAGATGAAATGGAGACATTCCAAGCAGAAATTTACTGATATCTTTCTATAATTTTAGTCTATCCACCAGAGAAAACTAAAAAGGATAGACATTTCGTTGACAGCGTCAGCAATAAATCAACAAACTAGTGGAGAAAGTAGTGGATTGTCTCTAAGAAGTCACCAAACCAGTCGAAAAAACCGGTGACACTTAACCCCAGGCTTCCTACAGGCATACTAAATACATATATACACACACACACTTATGTACATACATACATATATAAATGTACTTACGGATGTATAAACATACATACATACATCGGTATATATTCATACTTAAAAAATAAAATATTAAAATTACAACAAACACATACACAACTATTAGGTTATAAAAAATACAACAACCGCAGCAGTGGTGCAGCGCAAAAAAAAACGGAAGGAGTACAAATAGTTTAGTGTCTGGGTTACAAAACTATAAAGGGTCGATGACGCCAACAAAGGGGGGAGAAGAATAAAAAAAAAATCATAAAAACCAACAGCATTCACAAAAAGTCAACAACGCCCAACAAACAAACAAACAAACAGACCTGCAATCTTAAGCAAAAATTGTGCACATATAGAAACTTAAAAAAAACTTGATGATTATGATGATGATGATGATGGTTAGAAAACAACAACAACAACAACAGCATAAATTCGAAAAGAAATTTAAAAAACAACTGCAAAAATAATCAAAACAAAACTATGCACATAAACGTAAAGAAACACAACAACAGAGAATTTCAATTGAAAAGGGCAGAGCAATAACAAAAACAAATCTCACTTAATAAAGAAGAAGAAGCAGCAGCAAAAAAGTAATAATAATAACAACAACAACAAACTCTAAAGTACAAAGTGCAATTTAGGGTGGTCATGCAGTTTTTACAATAACAATAACATAACAAAAATTATTGAAAGCCTGTTGCACAGAAAAACCTCAACGCCTTAAGGCAACAACAACAACAACAATAATAATTACAAGAGCAATAAAAGAAATTTCTATCCTGGCGAAAGCGCCATTTCTTAATTTGTCACCCCCCCCCCCAAAATATTTCAAAGTTCGAAAGCAATGTTGCCACGAGAGAAGTTTAAAACACACAACACACAAACACAAATGAAACAGGTGAAAATTCCCAATCCATTCATAATCAAACCAATCGGGCTAATCAGGATGGCAGTAATCAAAAAATATAAAGTTGTTTAAAATGATTTCGAGTAAAAATATAAAATCAGTTAAATGAAAATTTGGGGAAAATTGTAGTTACTGCCAAAAAATTTTATTATTGGAAAATTCTCAACTTCTAAAGGGTTTTAAGTCCACACACAGTAAACACATATTGCAAAAATGCGATTTAAATCTGCTAGAACATAAGTCAGCTCTGGCAATTATTTATGAAGTGCAACCAAAGGATTCTATTCGTTTATTGTCCTTCTAGAGTTTAGCGCGTCACTCTCTCTCTCTCTCTCGCTGCTGGTTGGCCTCGTTTACCGGTACCGAGTTACATTGGCCTGGCTTTGCATTAACCGCATGCCAAAAAAGAAAAAAATATTAAATAAATGTTGATAATTTTTTTCAGAAAATCAAACAAAAAGTCCATGTTTGTTTCCAAACAGAGGATTTTTGGAGTTCCGGCTGGTAGAGGTTGTTAGAGATTCTATGGAGGAACCCTGCTTACCAAGAAATTTATTGATGACTTTAATAACCTTACGAATCAGCAAAATAAAGTTACCATTCCATACGGAGAAATTCCCAATTAAATCAAATCTTCTAGAAAGCTCTCATTCCACAGTAGGAATGGGAGACTCACAAAATTACCACGAAAAACTAAGTAAAATCTGAATAAATTGACAATCTTCGAAAAACTCGCAAAATTTCTAGGTATTCTACTATTTTTCAAAAGAGTTTAAAAATTTCCAAAAATAAAACGGCGAGTTGTAAATTTCGAAGTTTCCGAATATTCAAATCAACGAAAATTTTATTATTTCAATCACGGAATTTGATCGCAAAACAAAAACAACTCTACAATTTGTAGAGATTGAAATTACCCAAAAAAATGTTCAGCCGAAAATTCGAAATCAAGAACACATACGAAAAATTCGAAATCACAAATCCTTTGAAAATCTAAAACGTAACGTAAAATCCATACACGCAACAAAAATGCTTTTCATCACTGCGTACTCCAGAAAGGAAATCTCTTCAATAACTGTTCTTCATGTGGGCAAAGAAACCAAGTTGACCAAATCCGCCCAATAGGCTTTGGGGGGATAAGCATCAACCATCAACCGTTAAACTGCAAACGTTTTGACTGCCGATTACTTGCCACAACGACTAATATCTTCTAAAGAGCCCGTAGGTACAGGGATGGCGGAGCAACTGTTGCCCTCGCCGCCGAGGGAAATATTCGAAGAGTCCAAGCTAAACTTGCTATGAATTTTGGAGAGTCGAAAATACTGTGGGGTTTCTGGAGAAAGATCTCTGGAGCTCATAAAATTCTGGCAACGATGAAGCAGTGAAATTCATGGAACTTTGATTGTGTCGATGAAGTTCTTTACCCACTCCTACAGCTGAACTTTGAAACGCCAGCTTAAAATGACAAGATTTGTACACCATTTTTTTCTTTTTAATACAAAAAGGAAACCAATTGTATTGAATTATAAATTTCCACTGTTTCAAGTAAACGAGGAACTTGAAAAAGATCCTCTCTTAAAATTATAAAAATGTATTTTATTCATTTACGTGGCAAAGTAACAACAATCGTCCATGTGACAAATACACATCGTGTAAACGCACTACAAAGACCAGCTTCTTTCTTCTCATCACCGTAAATGTTAGTTTTTAGGAAATTAACCTTTAAAATTATGGCGTTCAAAACAGATTTTTCTATGACTTGCGCAGTTGTTGTTGTGTTGGCTATGAAGCTGCACTAAGATGCAATGCATTATGCTGTTGTGTCGCTTAGATTGCAGTTTTTGTGTTTTTTTTTTTTTTGTAATAAAAGAACTGATAAAATGCAATTAAATTTCTGTGGCAACGCCTACTCTTTTTATAACATTCCTGTTTGTTGACGACTCTGACTGCAACCACTTTTCTGATTTCTTGTGCATCTACAATTTCCTAATTCTTCTTTATGAAATAAAATCAGACAAATTTCCTGGAATTTAAAAACTAAAACAACTAAATCTCATAAAAGTTTTATTAACATTCAAAGATTGTGTCTTTAGAACGACGAAAAATGGTTTTCTAACCGTTACTTTAATTTTGTACGAAAGCAAATTCCCAGCAAAAATTCCTGTTGCTCTTAAAGACAACGCAACCGGCATACCTTTTAGCCAAAGACTAGGTATTCACAAAAAGGCCTTTTTTTATTGTTTGTTTGTTGGCTAAATAACTCTGGTAAAGCAACAAATCAAACTGAATTCTTGGAAAACATTTTAAAGATATTTTGGCACTTTGTTGTTGTTGTGTGTGTGTGTGTTTTTTTTTATTGGTGTTCTTACTACTTTTAATTAAGTATGAAGTTTAGATTGCTTTGGAGCCATTAAAATTGCTTTGGTGTGTATGTAGGTTGTTTAGTTGTTGTTGTTGTTGGGAATAAGCTACAATAACAAAGAAAAAAAGGTAGAAATAAAATATAAGCTTCAAAGAACTATACCGTTGTTATGTTTTGAGATACAAAAAAAAAAATGATTTTAGTTACAAAAAACAACAAAAAACACTAACCTTTTATTGCTGTAAGCCTCAAGACAGTGGGGCAAATGTAGCGGTTTTCCTTGGAATCCTTTGTCCAGTAACAATTAAAGTTATTAACTTTATTCGAACTGTATTGTTTTTAATCGAAAGATAATTCAATTTAATTTTGAATTTCAACTACTTGCACATACAAAGAAAAATATTTTAATATACCATATTATATTAATATATAATATGCTAAATGAAAAGAAATTTGTTGTTTACTACAAAGAAGCTAAGAGTAGTAGGAAATTTAATATTGTTAATGGTCTAAAACGAGGATGCGTAAATTCTCCAATATTATTTAATTTGTACTTGCTGAATATTATTGCATTTGCGGATGACATCATCATATACATATCATCCAAACGACAAAATAAATAAAATCAATGAAAACCTGCAAGAAAGTTTTAACATGGTAGAGCAATATTCAAAAGACAGGAATATGAAAATAAATACTTCAAAATGTGAATCAATACTTTTTAGACAAACAGTTAACAAATGTAACTACAATGTAGAAGTTACTTAGGTGTACTTTTAGACAAATTTTTATATTTTAATCATCATATTAATGAAACTAAGGGCCAATAATTTGCTTCGTATTAAAATGCTCATTCAGCTAATTTTCATTTAAATTTATGTTGCATTTAAGTGCTACTTCTGTTTGTCAGTCTTATTTAATTGTTCTTATTTAATTGTATTGAGAACTTGGTAGCACAACGTAATATAAAAAATTTCCCACAAATTTCCCTTCAGAACAGCTGACTAGAACAAATAAAGTAAAATCCAAAACATATATATTTTTATTTTAGCTAAAATTAAGAATAATTAAGAACTGCTGAATTGTTTTAAGAGAATAAAAGCAAACTCCAGATCGATTAAAAGGATAATAACGACAAAACAAGCGAAAGTTGGATGCAACTTTTCAGCAGCCACAAATTTTTTTATTAGCTTTGTTTTAAATAAGAAGAACAAGCAGTCAAAAACATATGAAAGTTCGTAAAACTTATGTAGTACTTAAATGCACAATGTTGGCTATTTAATGTTGACTTAATTTTGCAGAGAAAAACTCAATCTATATATATAAAAATGAATGTTTGTTGGTTGGTTGGTTGGTAAGCGATAAACTCCTACATTGCTCATCCGATCGTGTTGAAACTTGGCATGTATAAGTAATTTTTCATAGAATAAATTTTTGGACTATCAATTTTTCCGTAACTCTCCGCTAGGTGGCGCTGTAGATAAACTTCTACACACTGAAAACTGCTTGACTTAGAAACTTTTTTTTTTCGCCAATTTATTATAAATATCGGTCATGTGTTTGCTATTGAAATTCAGCAATATCGGTTCACGGGTAGCGGAGATATATCCAAAAAACCGGTTTTTTGGGGTCAAAATTATGCATTTTTTTGATAAATTTTTTGAAAAATTTTTTTTTGCGCCAAAGTTGGTAATATCACTTCTTATGGAGATTTGAAGATGGTATTGCCATAATATGGAATACGTACCGGGAGAAAAGTGGATGGGACCACGCTCCTTTTTATTAAAATTAAAAATCGTAATATAGTCTTAACTACTGGACCGATCGTCACAATAGGATATATAAATACTTTTAATTTTATTTTATAACGAGGGGGGTAGCGAAGTACACCGGGATCAGCTAGTTTTGTATATAAATAACATTTAAACTTAAATGACATATGTATAAATCAGCACTGAATTATTGGCCCTAACACACAAGCCAGAAGAGCGTTTGGTTTTGGTTGTCCAATATGGTTCCACATTTCACCCTACAACATGGAAAAAATTTGAACCTTTGAAAGAAAATAATGCCAATACCGAAAAATAACTCAGAGTTCAGACCAATTGCTATCCTTTGCTTTCTATCCGAAGCTCTTGAAAAAATTCTTCATAATCAAATGTCGCTATATATCAGTAAAAATAATTTGTTGTCTGACAAGCAATCAGGTTTTCGCCAAAATCATAGCTGTGTTCCTGCTTTACTGAATTTAACTGAAAACATACGGCGTGAACTCGATGTAGGGAAAATAAATTTCTTGGTTCTTCTTAATCATTCAAAAGCCTTTGATACGGTTGACCACAGCACGCTTTGCATGATAATTCGATACTTTTTTAACTTCTCGTCAACTTCCACACTAGTTCCACACGGTAATTTGTTTATTCGAACAATATTCAATCATCAGTATTAAATATATCTAGGGGAGTGCCCCAAGGGTCAATCGTTGGACCACTCCTTTTTTCTATTTATGCAAATAATTTGCCACAACAACTTTTGCATTGCAATATTCAGTGGTACGCGGACGATGTGCAGTTGTACTTAAGCAGTCCAGTCGTCTCTGTTGCTGAAAATATTTCAAGACTAATTGGCGATCTCAATAAAATTTTTTGTTGGGCAACTGCAAATGGACTTTGTTTAAACCCTCACAAATCAAAGTGTATGATAATTCGTAAGAAAACAATCCATCAATTTGCCAATGTTGATGTCTTAATAAACGGAGAAAAAAATCACCATTGTGAATGCTGCCAAAAACCTAGGAGTAATTTTTAATAACAGTCTTACCTGGAAAAACCTTGTTAACTCACTCGTAGGTCAGACTTACACAAAGCTGACGTGTCTTTGGTCTTCACAACACTATACACCATTCCAAATAAGACAACTTCTAGCAAAATCTTACCTTGTTCCCGGTTTAATCTATGGTGGTGAACTTTTTGCAAGCTGTGACTCTATCAGCAAAAGAAGGCTAAATGTTTTATATAACAATATTATTAGATATGTTTACGGATTGAAAAGACATGATCATGTTTCTCTATTTTCCTCGAAACTGTATGGAGTTTCGTTCAACAATCTTCTTAATATACGAGTGCTTTTATTTTTGCATAAAGTCATTTATTCAGAAATACCGCAATATCTTATTGATAAAATCAGGTTTGCCAGGTCAGATAGAGGAAAAAAGATTATAATTCCTTTCCACCGTTATCTTGTATCCGAATGTCAGTTTTTCATACATGCGGCGGGCGCGTCGCGTCTCTGGTATGTTTTTCCTCAAGCTCAACAACTTAATAGCAGCGCAACTAGTTTTAAGCACTTTTTATTTGATTATTTTTCTCAATAGGGAATCTTAAATATTATTATATAAACTAATTATACTTAATTTTGCCTAAATATGTATGTATACTTATATTTGCAGTCTTAACTTAATTTTTGAACACTACTTTCCTGTACTCTAAATATAATATTAATTATTGTTTCTACAGGATTTGAACATACAAATAAATAAAAAAAAAATGTCTAAGGGCATGTACATCATTATACAAATCCCCAGAAAGTGATTACACTATATATGTACCCAATAGGAAATTATATAATCAAGCTAATATAATAAGAATAGATAACTTCATAATAAATCTAATTAGAAATAATGTCTTAAGGTGCACACAATGTACGGAAAATAATTTAATAATAGCACCTTATTTCACAAATGAATTACAGTCGAATTCGGATAAGAGCGCGCTGTTTAAATGAAAAAATTGGTTAATTGAATATAAAAATTCGTATTTAGTATTTTTGATCAATTTCAAAGCACTTTTAAATTCGCTTAAAAGAAAAACCGCTTAATTGAAACATATTTTGGTTAGAAATAATCTAATTTATAAAAAAACACCGCATAAAGGGAAAAATTATTAATTTACTGGTGACAAAATACTTTTTAGCGACGGCTAAATTCAATTAAATATAATAACCTATTTATTATTTTCAAATATAAATAAATCTGAAATGAAAAACAAATCACAAATGATTTACTTCTAATGCTATATTTTCGTTTTACAGAGCAATTTTGAAGTGAGTTTGTTTAACTGAAATGTGTTTTCACTTATCCGAACTTCTTTTCATAGAAAATCTCGCATAAGCGAAACAAACTACTTCTAATTTTACATTTCCGCTTAACCGAATTGGACTGTAGATGTAGCTGAAACTCTACCAAAAGGTTTAGTACCACCTGAAGCATTTATTTACTTGGATAAAAAGGGTATTATTCAAAGCGAAAATGGCGTACCCATACTTTACCATAACTTTACTACAAAAGCAATTGAGTGCAATTTATATAAATTAAATATTAAATATGATACATATGTATGTATCTCGCAAAGACTTATGGTTGTTTAAAAAAACAAGCAATAACAAAAAATTGGTGGCTATCGAATACTTATGGTGTTTTCTTTTCTACAAAAAAATGATACATCTCCATGCAGAAAGTGTACTTTGGTGTTCGTTTCTTAAAAATGTTTTGCTTTCTAAAAGGGCAGTGTGTTTGATTGTAAAAGAATCGCCCTCACTAATGGTGGAAGGCATTGCACTTTATGGCCCGTAAAAATCGACAGTGTTCATAATGCCCTGTAAAACTTAGCTGTCAGGTGTTAAAAACAGGGCGTTCCACTTTTTCATAAGTTGTGTTTTGTTCTAGTGAAATAACAAGTTGCATTATTACAGAGTTGGCAAGACATTTTATACTTGTACCTTTCAACAAGGTGCCATTTTGTGTGCAGAAAAGAAAACACCATTAGTATTAACTTGTTTCTTCCTTGTTTTATCCTTTCACTTACTTACATACCCATTGATCAATATGCAATGTTGTTTTTTTATAAACAGTTTTCATTGCAGCAATTATGTACATAATTTATTTGCGAAATATATAAATATGTGGAAAAGCATCTAAAATTATCCAAATACAACATGGAACATGAGCTGGAACATGTGTTTTAAGTTCTACTACATACGAGGGAAGCAAAACAGAAACCATTAACGAAACATCAATAAGTTTACATACATAAAGTAAAAATCAGCACAGCGCGACCGAAATTAAGATGAAGAAGTTTTCGAGATCAACCACGATTGGTTGCTAACTTTTTGGCAGACTTCCGAGAAGACAGGAGGTTATCAATTTCTGTGTGTGTATTTTTAATGTTTGTGAAACGATTTTCAAAATTCAACATTTTTATTAATCGGAGAAGCAAACAAGGTGCCCGCTCCCTAAATATTGGCCGTCGCATACCTACTTCATTTAGGGTCTGAATATCCATTTTTTTTTTTTTTTTTTTTTTGTTAAAAAGTGTTTGCTTGTTTGTTTGTTTTCTCCTCATCATACATCCAACATTTGAGCTGATTTGCGAAAATTATCGTTGTGGGAAAAAGTTTCTTGAAAATCGGAGGGTAAAGTTGCCCCTCCCCCTATTTTTTTTTTTTTTAGCTTCCAACCAGTTTGTTCTCATATTTTAGCGTCTTTTTCGCCGCATAATCTTAGCACTTGACATCATTATATTGCATTTTTATCCTCTTTAAGATATGCATGTATGTATGTATGTATGTAAGTTGGTATGCATTTTTAATATTAATGTTTTTAAAAGACGTTTTCTTTCGAAAAACTTAACTCCAACTTTGGTTATTTCGAAATGTTTAAGTGTCGTTTTGCTGCTCTGTTCGTTGTAGTTCTCTGTTATAGTTGTTATTGTTGTTGATATACTGTCTGCATACCAACTACGCTGAAACTTTTATGACAAATAACAACAAAAAGCCGGCTTCTAACTGCAACAATATCAATACCAGCAATAACAACAACAACGCCACCAACAAAATGCCTAGCCACATATTTCGTAAACAGCTCCCACTTTAAAGTGTCATTAACATTAATATGGGAGCTTTGTGTGTGTAATTGAAAGAAAAAGAGAATGTTTGTATATCAAAGGGGAAAAGAAGGGGGGGCCCTGGCAGTATAACATTTTAAATGAAAACAAGTTTAGTTAATGTTGATGTTGTTTGTTTGTTTATACGCATACATACATACATACAGACATATGTATGTATGTCTGCATTAGTAGTGTGGTTGCGAAACGTATTAGGAGCAGAGGGTGGCAAAGAAATAGTACAGATATTTACAACTCCACCATTCAGCAAATGTGTGTTGTAAAATTACAATAACAAAATAATATATTTAATAGTGTAAAGATGTAAAAACATGCATAACAACGTACATACATATATTTTTATGTATGTAAGTGCATACGTATGTATGTATGCACTCGTATAATGACGCTAGTGCTTGTTTTGTTTCCTCTTTTTTTATTTTATTCTTTAATTTTGTTATTGTTTTGGTCTGGGAATGCTGTTGGTCCACCACACCATTTATTCGTTAGTTCGTTTGCTGTTTATAATGATTATGAAGTTAGTTGTTTGTTGATAATGGTGTTTGTGCATAGTTTGCAAGCATTGCAACAAAAAAAAAGTGGTAAGGAAAATAAGACTTCGTACACTAAAAGCAAAACTTTATTATAATATATAAAAAATATACATATGTATGTGTATAATATATGTATGTATGTATGTACTACATACTAATATGCCGGATTTGCGGATGCTGCACACAGCACAAAATAAGAAACAAGTTGAATATAATTTACTGCAGAGTTGAGCATTTGGCCCCTGAATAAAAATATTTCAAACAAATATTTTTCTTCATAACATTTGGCTTTAAAAACAGACTGATAATTTTCTTAAATCAGAAAATAATTTTTCTAATTAGTTTACATATACATACATAAATAAAATAAAAGATAAATAACTAGATATATAGATAATAACAGTAATTTTAAATACATAAATAGGTTCCGCCCAAAAAAACCCACTTTCCTACAAAGAATTTGTAACGTAGAAAAAAATATTTCTTATTGTTGTTAGAGTCTCTGCAAAACTAGTTGGGAGAAAAACAAATGCATGTGCATGCATGAGTAGTATTTATTAGTAATAAACCAAACTGTTTTAGCTCCCAAAATAATCAACCCATAATAGCCCACAACATCTCATTCATTGTTATGAATAAATATTTTAAGTTTCGTATAACTTTTAATCAAATAGGTTGAATAATGTGGCCATAAAGTCTGCCACAAAAAATGCGCTTGCATATTAATTGAATAGACACAAATTAAAAATTAATCGAAATTTCATGCTATTCACCATTATTCTGTACCATTTGATAACTGGGGCAGATATCAGAGGCCTTATCATGGCTTAATGACAGATAATATTGTTTTCTGCGCAAATAAAGAGAATTAATTTCTCACGGATATCTGGATCTTAATAGGTTTGGGATCCTTCCTAAACTACACACCTTTACCCATAACACCACAACTTTTAGAAATATATTTTCTTATGTCTTCTTAAGCGGTAATGAAATATTGTCACAGATTTATGTCAGTTATTTTTCGTGACAATATGACGTGTTCACGTTCAGCTGTGAAATATTTTCAAGTGATACAACTTGTGTGACCGATTTTTTTTTTTCTTTTTTCAGAAGCGAAGATTTCGGGGTTCGGCCCCAATGTTTCATAATTAGCAACGTCATGTATTTAGAATATTTCATAGAGAATTTATTTCTGAAATTAGTTACGAAATTTTCAAAGTTGACAAGAAGAGTTGCGTTCGAAGGACCATAAACAAGTTGAATCGATGACAAGTTTAACTATTGGCTCTCTTTGGCGGTACCAACATCGTAAAATTTATAAAGTATAAATTCGCCCAAATGCATATTGTCTCGGGTTTCCGGGAAACATAATCATTTATCATAAGAAACATAGTGGCGGTATTCATTGTAAGGTGCAAATGGTCTTGCGAAACATCAAATGCAAATAATCGTAGCTTTTTTGTAAAATAAAGCAACAATTAACACCGAATTTCCGTTAGATTTCATAGAAAAAAAAAATATATTTTGCATTTGCTCTCTTTCGAAAGAGCATTTGCACTACACACTGAATACCGCCATTATAATGACATTAAAGCCACATTTTTATCAATCTAAGAATGCATAACCACCACAAAGATATAAAAGTGATGATTGTTCCTACCTGTTTCGACTGAAAGTATCTTTTGCAGTTAGTTGAAGATCTTTAGAATGGAATTTTTACGCGCGCTTAACTTCTTTTATTTTCATATATCACAGTGTGTGTATGGCTGTGTTTCCTATCACGCGTCCGTCTTGTTGTTGTGTTCTTTCCGATTGTTTTGTTTCAACTTCTCCAGAAGTAGATTAGTAGACAGCGGGTGCATATTTATGTAAAAAAAAATCTTCTTTCTGGCATCCTCTTATCACAATGTTTGTGTGAAACTCCTCTCTGCCTCTCTTGGATTTTGAGTAAATGTATCTATCTTCTTCTACTGTTTACTGTAAATTCCTGCGGATGCGGTTGTATTTCATATTGTTTTTTGTTTTTTTCTTTCTGTTTTTTTTTTAGCTTGCTTTCTCTGCAACAACATCTTAACAACATGTATCGGCTTTTGGCAAGAGAAGCTTCATAAAAAAAAATTGTTTATACACTTTATTGAAGTTTTCTAAAGTATATTGAACTTGCGCATACTTATGCTTTGCTGGCGCTGTTTTTCCTGGAATTGTATACATTTTAGGTTTGTTTTTCTGGTCTCCATTTTTCGCTACTCGGCCTGTCTGCCTGCCCTCTCATCTCTTTGGCGCATTTTTAGTTGATTTGTAAAATGAAATATTTTTGTTGATTTTTGCTAAGATTTGCATTTTTTGCAGCTTGTGATAGAGAAGTCTCATATAGTGTACTTTTGATTTCAAAAGCAGTTTATTTTTTTTAATTTATGTACATAGCTTTGTCGTTGTTGTAGTCTTTTACAAAAAATGAATTCATATGTTAATGACAAGACCAAAATATCAGTGTTGTTTATTAAGAAATTAACGTAAAAAAATGCAACTTAAAAGTTGGAAAGTATTCACAAAATAAAATAAATGTTGTTGTTTATTTAATTGCATTATTTATTTTATAAGTTTAGAATCAAGTTTTTAAACTCAAAGCAGCTGTTAGTAAGCGATTTTAAAGTTATTAATTTTTTAATACAACTTATTTTTATTTGATCACACTTATGAGGTTTTTATTTACATATATATATATATTTTTCTTAATTAAAATATTTTATTAAGAAAATAATAGTTCAAGCAAGTTAAGTAGTCAGTGAGTGTTACAACCCAATTGCTTCACAACCAATTTGGTTGCAAATAACAATTGGAGCATCAACTTATCAAGTAGTTAATTCGATGTTAATGATAAATACTGCCTTTACTGAGATGTTGTTTTCAACACGACAAAAAATTTATACAAATGTACATATGTATACTATAAATACAATATATAAAATATATAATAGACATATTAGGAAACACTTACCTTTTACACTCGTGCTTTCTTTTTGGCGCACGTAAAATAAATATGCTTTTAAATTAAAATTTTTATAACACTTTGAATGCCGTTTAACCTGCAAAAAAAAACAGAAAAAAAATAATTCTAAATACATATTTACTTATACATATTAAGTTCTCTAAGAAACTGTTGTTCGTTATTATTATAGTGTTCGCACACTGAATGTTAATCCTGAATTTAATATTAAAACCATTAACAGCTGATTTTGCAAGTTTATTAAGTGCCTTCCTTGTCCACGATGTCGAACAAATTTTTCTTTCGTACAAAATAGATTTAAAACAAAAACAATTTCGAAATAATAAGTGTGTTTGAGTACGCAAAAGTTTTTACTATTTTTTACTGAACTTTGCTGCATTTTACTAAATTGCGTTCGTTTACACAAAATACAGTAAATGAGAACAAAAATTGAGAGCGTAAAGTGACAGTTCTTAACTGAGAACTTGCAAATTTTTATTGCAGAAATTTTTCGCAGTAAAGTTTAGTAAAACAAGAAAACATATGATTCAAAAGGTAAACAAACAAAAAGTTTGCAATTTGTGACTAAAATATTTATCAAACTAAAAATTTAAGTAAAAATAAAACAAAACTAACAGTAAATTAACATTTAATTGAACTTGTTTGTGAAACAATTAGCTACATGCCTTTTAATGGAAAATAAAAGTTATTTTATTTATTTTTTTTTTTAATTAGGACCAGCACTCAGGGGATGACCCCTACGTATGCAGTGCACTGTGCCGGAACTCAGGGAGAGGGATAGGGTAGAGAAGATAGATGTTGAAAATTTAGAAGACTTAACTCTTTCACAACTCTGCTTTGTGCGTTATGTTAATTTTTAAGGCAGTGTTGAAGCGCCTCCGGTGTTAAGTAGACGCATTAATTTTGTTAAGCCGTATTAGCAGGCATTTTATTAATTGTTTTAAGGCCCAACTATAATGTGCTTAATGTAACTTAAGCAAATGTGCGAATACACACAATCAAATGTATACAACTATAATGTACTTAAGACACTTTTCGTCAAGTTTCGTCAAGTGTCATTTGCTTAAGGAAAGTGCGGTCAATTTCGCTCTTCCTTAAGCAAATGACACATCAGCTGTATTATAAAAATTTTCCAATATACATAATAGATACATATAATTGTTTACAATTAAAAGATACAACCACTGTTGCTTTTTTTAGTACTTTTTTATTTTAGTTTTCGTTTACTTTATAAATTAATAAAAGATAAACATGGATTTACTTGCTTATGGTAATATATTTATAACTTTTACAAATTAAATGAGATTTCGTAAAAAATATTACATTTTAAAAAAATAAAAACGAAAATAGTTTTTGCAAAAGTACAAATGTTTGCAACCAAGTGTAGAAAGTTTTTAAGCTCAATAAGTACAATATAGCCACCTAAAAGTCTTCAGTAATTTGACATGCTTTTCGTTGAATTTTGACACTAGCTTAAGTTACATTAAGCACATTATAGTTGGGCCTTTACTTCGCCGATGTTTCTGCTAACCGACGAAGGAGGGCGATGTTATTTACATTAGCTTGGAACAGCATCAATCTCTGTAGGAACAGATTTTAGTGACCAGTGCTATGCCTTTATCACTAAATAGTCCGACAACAATTAATACAAAGTCTCACTAATGTACATTAGAGAAATTAATGATGGTGTTTGACTTGCTCTGGCCAGGGTTTGAACCTAGGCCCCGAGTCATTGTTTGCTTAGTAGTCAACGCGCTAACCACTTCAGCCAACAGGCCCCTTTGTGCAGTTGTTTAATTAATTCTTTGGAGATGTGAAATTCTAAAGTACTTGAGTACTTAGTAATGCACTTCTTTTTCGATAGTCAGTAGCAAAAACAAATTTGTATGTATGTACTTTGAATAAATTTAACCTCACACAAATATGTATGTAGAAATGGAAGAGATTACATATATTAATTTGTTTATATTTTATTAAAATATTTGTGTTATAAAAAGTATTTAATCGAGCACCGATGAATGAATTGTTCAAATATCCAAAAATGAAACTGAACTTGAGCCTGATAATATTACTTTTCATATTTACATCAATATAAGTTCAAATAATAATTACGTTTATATGTGTTATTATATTTAAATAATTATTCAGCTTGGGCACGAGCTATATACCCTAATAACAAACATTTTTGCAACACGATTCACTCACTCATTTCGAACAATTTGTCTGGAAAATCAAAGCTACCGTATGAAATAAGTACATGTGTTTTATTAATTTTACAAGGTGGCACTACAGTGACAGATGAATTAAATTTGGTGTTTTATTTGTCAATCTAGCTGTTTATACGACTCATGTAATTGCTTCGATTTGACAGTTCTCTTTTTAATTACAAATAAAATCTAAAATGTACAAAAAAACTATAAGTTAAAACTATTATGCATTTTAAAAACGCAGAAACATATTTTTTGTTTCCATTGTTGTTATATCTTTATAGTTTTAATTCAATTTTTCACTTTTAATTTTATTTTTTGTTTTTTTTTGTAGCTAGTTCAGATAAACTTCCGATAAATTCCGATAAAATTTAGAGAAGACAGCAATTTTACATGCTACGCAAGTAGATTCAATATGAATCTACATGCTTCGCTCTCAAAATTTTGTATGGTGAAGCATGTTGCTTCGCTCATGATTGGGGTGTGAAGCATGAATAGAGAGAGAAGCATGTTCCGTGTGAAAGTAGTATAAAGCACATAGCTTTTATTATACATACTTATAACATTATGTGGCAGCTCAATCCAACTTTGGTTGAGAAAATAAAATAGGTGGCAGCTTATTTCAACTTTGTCCGGACAAAATTTAAAATTAAATCAATTCAACCAAAAAATGTTCCGAACAAATTTTGTTCTCTTCTTCTCTCTCTCTCAAAAAGGGAAACGTCAAACTTCATATAGAAAAAAATTTTGTCCGGACAAAAAATTTGATATGAAACAATGGGTGAATCCAGCTTAAAAGTAAACAAACGGTCCTAATATAAATCTCCCGTACAAACAAGTGAATTTGCTTTTGTACTTATTGCTACTTTTTATAACACTTGTTGGACAAACTGTGCAACAGATGTTTTTGTTTGTATGTATGCACGCAGCTGCTTCCGACTCCATTTTAACTTGGCAGCACTGAAATTATTCCAGAGAAAACATGGTTGCATTTCATAATAAAAACTTAAATCCAATTAAAAAAAATTATTTAAGTTGGATTCAACAAAACAATTTTGTATGGTAAATTCAGAATTCAGCAATTGGATTTAACATTAAATTCATGTCAGATTTTACAGTAAGTTGTATTTTGTTGTACGGGAGTAAACCGCAGTAAATTTTTTTTGCCCCTAATGTTAAAAAATAGCCTATTTGAATTTCCCGGTCCTCACTAATACAGTTATAAAATTTCAAGACGATCGGTTTTACCGTGACAATGCCTACTTTTTAAATGAGTTTGACAAAGATATTTTAAAATTGCTGGAAATTTTGTTAAAAGGATTATAAGAGATAATAATATAGTAATTGTATTGAAAGTTTTGGAGCAGGAACACAACAAAAGATGACAAACGTCATGGTCATTAGGTCCCATATTTCATTCAATATTTTTTATTTTTTCTTTATTTAAAAATTTTGCAAGACATATTCGCAAACTAGTATATCTTTTAAATTTTTAGGTTATAATGAATACTTTAATTCACAATAACATCAAAAAGTGTAATTAACAGCAAAATCGTTAATACTGTAAGTAGCTGTCAGAGCTACTGTTATGAAGGTGCCATTTACTGTTAAGAAAATGCCAGGCAAAACTTTAATTTTTAAAATAAATATCGTGTTTGTTAATCTAAATTTAAACAATATAAAAAATGTTGCAATTATTTGTGTATGTAGATTTTGTATATTACTGTTTTCTGTGTATTACCTTTGTATCGGAAATTTATTAAATAAATTTTTTTGCTTTTTTTCCAACATTCGTTGAATGCCTTTGAAAATGTTTTCAAATTTATTATTGACAAAATTCACCACAAAAATTCCGTCGTCAAATCCTGTGTTTGTTTTTCGTTTAGTAACTGTTTATTTTTGATTTGTCTTAAAATTTTGTGACCAGCCATAAATTCCGTGAAGTAAATTTCAGTGTTTCCTGTCCTTTTAATAGTGTAATTTTTGTTTTGGTTAAGTGTAAAATTGTCCTTTATTTATCATGAAAATGCTGTTGTTGACAAGGTAATAAATCGTACAATAAAATTGTTGTAAAGGATAATTATGTATAAAACTAAAACTGTTATTTAAATATTGTTGCAATTTTAGTTTGTAGTTAAAGCTTTTTTTTAAAAAAACCAATAACAAAATGTCTTGAAATGTTTGAAATAAATTTTTATATTAGCAACAGTCTCCATAATACATTAGAGTAGTTTTTCAAATGTGCTTAACTCTCTTAAGCAGATATTTTAATTGTTAAGTCATTTAAAATCAATAAGGAAGATTTAAAAGCTTTTTTGTTGTATATTCTTTTGTTTGTTTGCTTTTATTCTCTTCTTTCTTCTTCCGTTCACAGTGTTTCGACATCAAAGATTTTAATAAGCGGCATACCGCTGCAAACTCGTTTCGAAGACATCGAACCTCTTTTAAAGCCATATGGCATCGTCAAACAATGTGAGGCTGTCTCTAGTAAGGACCCACAAACTCAGACGGTTCATATAACTTTCGAAAGTAACGAACAAGCTCAAAGGTATATTAAATGTTCAACAATTACAAAAATATTGGAAAACGAACACGAAATTTAATTAAGCAAAATTTCCATACTTATAGAAAAAGTTTTTGGGATGGTTTCTTTTACAAAATTTTTGGATTTCTTAAGATTATGAATTGGCTTATAAAATTCTATAACCGGTTTAAAACGATATTCATTAATTATATATTTAAGTAATTTTAATATTTCTGAAAGAACAATAAATTAGAAAAAATATCTAAGCTATAATAAAACGGGGTGCGAATATGAAAATCAGTACTTAAATCAGGACAACCTGCGGTAAAAAATATTTAAGCCCGTTTAATTTATTTAATGTTTATCTCTACAACTTTTAAAGTTTTCAAAAATAGGCAAAATTTTGATCCATCCTTTTAATTGGCTACGAAAAGATCGAAGAGGTTACAAAACTTCAAATCATTTGTATAAAAAAATTTTAATTTTATCTCTTTTTGCCGCTCATAAATTGAAGAAAATCTTACTAATCTTTTCGTTTTATTTAAATGTATTTACTTTTAGAGCTGCTGGTGGTTTAAACGGTGTAGAATTCGAAGGCAACAAATTACACGCCGAACAACTAGATAAAAATCCACGTCGCGCTCAACGCAATCAACGTAATCCATATCCCGGTATGCCAGGACCTGGACGTCAAGCGGACTTTCCGCTACGCATTTTGGTACAAAGCGAAATGGTTGGTGCCATTATTGGTCGCCAAGGCAGCACCATACGCACGATCACACAACAAAGTCGTGCTCGTGTCGATGTTCATCGAAAGGAAAATGTGGGCTCACTAGAAAAAGCCATAACTATTTATGGCAATCCCGAAAATTGTACAAATGCCTGTAAACGTATATTAGAGGTAATGCAGCAGGAAGCAAATGCCACAAGTAAAGGGTAAGTATTTGATTTATGTTCTTCCATTTTGTTTACAAACATTGCAAAATTGTTCAACATGTGTTTTTCTATATTCTAGTGAAATTTGTTTAAAAATTTTGGCCCATAATAATTTAATTGGTCGCATTATCGGTAAGAACGGCAACACTATAAAACGCATCATGCAAGAGACCGATACGAAAATAACGGTCAGTTCGATTAACGACATTAATAGTTTTAATTTGGAACGTATCATTACCGTTAAGGGCGCCATTGACAATATGTCGCGAGCTGAAAATCAGATTAGTTCAAAACTGCGTCAAAGTTATGAAAACGATTTGCAAGCCATGGCACCACAAAGTGTAATGTTCCCTGGTCTGCCTCCTATGGCCATGATGTCAACACCTGGTAATGGTATGATATTTAATCCTAGCATGCCTTATGCACCCTGCACTGGATTTCCTATGTCGAAGACTCCTACCCCTGTAGTGCCACCCGTCTTCCCCAATGATATGCAGGAGACCACATACCTCTATATTCCCAATAATGCTGTTGGTGCTATAATTGGTACTAAGGGCTCCCACATACGCAGTATAATGCGTTTTTCGAATGCTTCATTGAAAATTGCCCCGCTAGACAGTGATAAGCCATTGGAACAGCAGACAGAGCGCAAGGTGACCATTGTGGGCACACCGGAGGGTCAATGGAAGGCTCAATTTATGATTTTTGAAAAAATGCGTGAAGAAGGTTTCATGTGCGGCACCGATGATGTTAGATTAACTGTTGAAATTTTAGTTGCCAGCTCACAGGTCAGTAGTTTTAAATTTTAAGCCAATTAGGAGAAAACTAATACATACACATTTATATTTTACTATTAAAGGTTGGACGTATTATTGGCAAGGGTGGCCAAAATGTACGTGAATTGCAACGTGTCACCGGCAGTGTTATCAAATTGCCCGAACATGCGCTGGCGCCAGCATCGGGCGGTGATGAAGAAACACCAGTTCATATTATTGGACCATTCTACAGTGTACAAGTAAGTTTTCAATTAACAAATTTAATGCAAACGCATTTTGCGCCGAAATTGGTATATGCACGCACGTATGTACATACATACTTATATGTGTATGTAAGTTTATCAATATAGCCAGCATTGCCTAAGAAATGCTTTTCTACGAAATGCAGACGAATTGCTGCATTGAGTTAACATTATTTTGATCGACTGATATTTATATTCATTGCGTATTGGACATATTTAGTATAGTACTTGCCTTCTGCTTTTACTACTTACATTGCAATACATCTACATACTTGGGGAATCTTCCTGTGAGATTATGCTGTAATTTATGAACAGCCACTTTATAATTTCAGTTGTAATTCCACAAAAATTCACACTTTCACACACTTTAGAAATCAATAGACCGCCAAATTCTTGTTTATTATTGTTATTTTAATATTTATTTTTTAAAACACGACACACTTCAATTTTCTTCTCTTTAAAATTGGACACCCAGTACCAAGGCGAATTCAATACTATAGTAATTAATTCGCCTTTGTACAAAGTAATATCCCATTCAGGGATGGTGAATTGAATTTTTTGAATGAGTTTCAATTACGTTGCTGCAAAATATATAAAATTTTGAATTGCGTTTACGTCGTAATCAAGGCGTTGTGTACAGATGAGACATTCAACAGATTGTAGCCTTTTTTGATCATGGGCCCTAAGTCGCAGCTTTTATAGTACAAAATATCAAAACATATAAAAAACAAAAAACTTTGCGATCTTCCAATCATCCATTTTTTTATTTGCTTCGCTTTTGTGCCAGCGAAGAAATAATAAGTTAAATAAAATAAGTTACTACTAAAATGGAAGATAGCCAGCGAACGATATCGTTGGAAATTGTCGGTCAGGCTGCAAATGTTTATTATGATTATTACTAATTTTATATGAAAATGTTATTATGCACTATGTTCGTTTATATTCCTAGTCGGCTCAAAGGCGTATTAGAGCCATGATGCTATCCACAAACCCTCCTCCCGTAACCAAAAAACAAAAAGCTGCCAAAGAACAACAACAACAGCAACAAGCTGCACAAACTTCCTCGGGTAGTGGGTCACAACAACAGCAGCAACAGCCACAACAGCAACAAGAGCAACAACAGCAGCAACAAACATCACAGCAGCAGCCACAACAACAGCAGCAGCAGCAGCAGGGTGCGAGTACAAATCAGTAAGAAGCGGGTGTAAAAGCATTTATTAAGCTATATTTTTTTAATTTTAAAAGATAATTTTAAAAAACTACTCCTTTTCGTTTGAATTTAAATTAACGTCCCAAATCCTTTTTTAAACCGCAAATAGCATATCTAATTTACACTCGTCACACCTCGATTTCAAGTTATATTTTTTATATATCATTTTTGAAAAGCATTTTGTTTACTTTCCCCACTTTAAAATAATATTATTTCCAGAATTATCTTGGCTATAATTTCAGTTTAAACTAAAAGAATACAAAATTACATTAAAAATTTTCTAATAAGAAGTATAATACACTAAATTGAATTTAAAATTTAATAAAAATAAGCTTAAACATTCTCGTTTACTGAAATACAAAAATCTTACTAAATTTAAGAACTAAAAACCTAATATTTTGTCAAATACATACTTATAGCTTATTCTTGAAAGGTTAACTGAAAACAATAGAACTGCAACACTCTACACTGGCTACTCTCAGTGGTCTGGTTATAAAAAATCAATGCATAAAAATTTAAACTAAACGACAAAAGCTTCGCAAACAGTAAAAACAAAACTTCGCTTAAAACAATTAAAAAAGATTTCTTAAACAAAATAACTTCAGCATAACTTCAAAAAACTAAATTAGATATAAATAATAAAAAGTAAAACCCATAAACTTTTGAAGAACTCCCCTCAAAAACAAACAAAAAAAAAAAACAAATGATTTAAACATAAAGAATGAAAAATTCAATTCGGTAATAAGCATGAAATAGCATAAACTATAAACAATTACAATAAACTACAAGCAAAAATAACAAAATATATAAAACATGAAAAATAGTTATAAGCCCTAAAAAAACAACGTTATTTAAAAACAAAACCAACGATCTGGCCACATTTTCTGGTAATTGATTACAAAAACACACATCCAAATGAAAATGATAACAAAATAATAAATAGCAAGAGTATAAAAAATAACGGTAAAGTGTATTGTTTACAATACAACCTTTGCTAACATAAATTACACATACTTTTGCTGCTTTTGTTTAAATATTTTCTTAAAATTAATAATTTATGAAAATGCCAGCATATGCGTATTGAAACGTACGCTGGTTGTAAAAAATATCTGTCTATTTTTGAACAGAACTCAATCAAGTGTTTGCCTTAAAACGGTGCTGAAATGTTAATTGATTTGTTAAATGTATTATAATAACTACAAACCAGATTTTTTTTTTTTAAATAACTTTTTTAATATTAAATTTGTTAAAACTGAACATAGTAGGCATACATATACAATTACATACATAGTTTAAAAACCATAAATATTTTTGCAATAGAACCACAAATTAAATTTCAAATACATATAACCAAACCAAACAAACATAGGGAATTTTATAGCATAAAACACAAAAAGAGTGTTTTAAATAGAAAAAACCCAAACCAAAAAGTATTAATTGAAAAAGTGCAAGGTAAAAGGTTTTGTTATACACTTTTCCTCTCTCCTGTCCCTAATAAACTATAGTAACATAACCATATCCACCCCAGAGCATTAAACAATCAAATCTTTAATATTTACAATAGCCTTTTTGTACAACCATTTACAATTTCCAATGATTATTGTTTTTTTATACATAATTTTATTATTTTTTTTAATAATCCTAAAGTAGTTTCCGTTGTTAAAAACAAGCAAATTAAATAAAGATTATTCCTATTATTTACAAGTTTTTATATATATAATTTTTTGAAATATAGACTAATAAATATTATTTAGTTTAAATTTTAAATTTAAATATTAGCCCAAGTTTTGTTTTATTGAAAAAAGCACTACAGTTGATAATATTAATTATAATATATAAAAAAAATTAACTTAGTTACCCCATATTCAACAACAAAACTCATTAAACATTTCGGCAAATTTGAAAAACGAATCCTTTAAATTTATTTAAAATAAAAATCTTAATAAAACGTTTTTTGGCAACTCTAAAATTTTAACCGTACATTTAAAAAACTATAAAGAAATTAGTTTCAATAATATTTAAAAAAAACACACTTACACCGCAAAATTTGAATTACTTTTGTGGCAAAACAAAATGATTTTTTTTGTTTTCTGTTTAGTTTTTTATTTGCTTGAAATTAAAATTTAAAAAACTAAAGAAAAAAAATCTTAAAAAAGAATGAAAACAAGTAATTAAAATACCTCAATGTAAGTGCATTATCTTCTAAACATTAAACACTAAAACTAAAAGAAAACAAAAAAACAAAAATTATAATAATATAACTTATATAAAAACTACAAAAATATAAAATCCCTAAAGAAAACTATAAAACAATTAAATTGTTAAAAAGAAAATGAATGGCAAAGATTTATAAACTTTGAACTATAAAAACAAAATATCTTATCTAACAAAAAATCATATCAAATCAAATTAAAAAGAAAATCCTAAATGAGATTATTGATTGTTATGCAAACTATTACCAAGAACATTTTTTACGAACACAAATTAAATGAATTAAAACAAATACAAGCTAACTTTTTTGCGCAGTGTACCGGTCTTAAACAAAAACGCTAAAACTGATTGCAACCCAACTATATGAATACAAGTACCGTTACCGGCATTAATATAGAGTTAGAGAGAAAGTGTTATGTTATACACTGAGCGAAAAAACAATGTGTGTACATTTACGGTTTTTTCTCTACGCTTGAATGAGAATTATTAAAACTTACATAAGTAGATCTTTCCTAAATTAATTGAAATTTTGTTTTAATCTAAACCCCAAATAGTTTTCAAATCACTACAGACTTTGTTTTAATTCTTTTAATTAATTTAGAAAAAAAAAATAAAACTGGCAAAAGGAAGGATATTTTTAATTGAGTAAAAAAACAAAAACAAAAAACACAAATCTTAAACCAACAGCAAATAAAAATAAAATAACTGTTTCGAAAAAACTTACTATTTGTTGTTCAACCAAGCCCTAACGCTGAGGACACATTGACGTTTTTAAAACGCTAATATGCTAATGTGGATTTATTTTCAGCCAAGTTGGCGAGGTGAATCTAATCCTACCTAATCTATTAAAAGTTTTGAACTAAATAGACATTTCTAGTAGAAGCTATTTTGAAGGATTAAAAAAATACTCTTTTGTCCAACTAGAACTAGTTCAATAAGGTAGCAACATTTTGTTATGCCAACTTGGTGGCGTCAGCCTTAAGCTATAAACACATTCGCCACAGCAGACTACACATGCTGCTAGCAACCGTTGTAGCCGTTTAGCCAGCTACTTAATTATTTTGGAAACGACAGATACACGGTAAACAGCTGATCCTGAATTGTTGCAACGATTCATTTATGTATATTACAGTGGTGCATATTTAGCGCTTTTACTTTTTTAAAGTTCACTGGGGCGAATTGAATACGGTGAATTGAATTCGCCACTCACATCATTTTGTATGGATTCGCTTTGACATAAACCGAAAAAGTTCATCTCATGGATCTCTTTTGTCTCCGGCGTTACGGGGTTCAAAACTTATTTTTTATTGGCCATAACTCCTAGAATATGGAACGGATATGAGCGATGTGGATATCACTCTAAACTTCTCTAAAATACCTTTATACTGGTATACAAATATTTTAAAACAATTAACCCATTGCGAGTGAAATTCAATTTTAAATTGTTTTTATCTGACTTTTCACTTTTACAGAGAACTTACCATGCTTTTATTTGGTGTATACTTGAAAGGTGTCACCGATTAAATACGTAAGTTATGCTTCTTTAATGATGATTTTAAGAATTAAATGAGTTATTTAGAGCATTTGAAATGATACCTATGTCGTATATATTCGTTCTATATTGTAGGACTTATGATCAATAATATGTATATAATAAGTTTTCAACCCCGAAACTGCGGAATCAAGAGAGAGCGCCGAAAAAATTACACAAAAATTTTTAGGTAAAAAAGGGCTATTACCCTGTGAGTTTTTTTAAAACTTTAACAATGTTGGTAGTTTTGACTCCAGTCAATATTCCATATAACAATAAAGCTAATAAAAATTCTTGATGCATACATATTATAACATTTAAGTTTTGTTATTTTCTTTTTTATTTTACAATAAAAAATATTTCTAATCACTAATTTGCTTTACAAATTTTGTTATATTGTCAACACTGTTTTGGTTTTGTGGCCATCAGAAATAGAAATAAATTTAATTTGACTACACGACAAAAGTAGCATGGACAAAAACCTTTTACCGTGATGCCTAGCTGTCGTCAATATAATAATTCTCATATGCACACATGTATTCTAATTTTCACAGCTAGTAGTCGGTAGCCTGCTGTGGCGAATGTGTTTATACCTTTACACCTCAATATAATAAAATAAAACCGTGACATAAATTAATACGAATCACTAAAATAAAATCAGCTGAAAAATAAAAAAAAAAAATGGTAAATAAGTATTTGTAGTCCTCTTTTAAATGGAAAATTTCAAACAACTAAAATTTACACGGCAAAAACAATCTTTTCGCAATTCCATTACTGTACATTTGTCAGCGTTAATGTCAATTATATAGTGCCTACAACAGACAAACTTCAAGCTGTCACATCAGCCCAATTATGAACAATGAGCCTAACTACGAGTGTAGTTGTCGTAGGCGTACTTTAACGACTCCTATGTAAAACATATAGCGAACGTTGCACACATTTTACAGATTTCTCTTGTAATAAGGCTGAATAATTTTCGGGTATTATTTTCTTTCCCCTGTTTTTCTATTCCTCTTACTCATAAGTGTGATTTCGATAAGGAAAAGAGCAAATAGTCGTTCTTTTCCTCTCTTATGGCAATCCCAATTAATAGTAGGAGGAATAGAAAATTGGGAAACTATTCCCAGGGAATTATTATTCCTATAATTGGGCTGTATACATACTTATATGCATTTAGTTTGTCTGTTGTGGACATTGTAGTTAACATGATAATTAATTCGAATTCTATAGGTGAATTGCAATTTCGTATTATAATTATTTTGTTATTTAATATTCCGATTTGACATATGTACTGTTATGTGTTGTGGCGCTTTCAAAAACAAAATTTAATTATCAAATTAAAATATTGTTATAAAATTTTCCAGAGCTTAAAATTAAACAAACCGCAAAGTAAAAACAATCCGTTTATAATCAAAACTGCATATTTATTTTGAAGCAACCGATATATTCCATCATCCAAAAAAAAAAAAAAAAAACTCTTACCTAAAACACAATAACCACACTTTACCCGTGTACTTGCAACAACAACAACAATTATTACCTTCAAATTATTTTTTTTTTGTTATAAAAAAGAAGAAAACTTTAAAACTAACAAATCTTAACCAAGTTAAAGAATTAATACCAAATTGAAAAATTCCAAAAATTATTTCGTTTAATAACTTAGAAAAAAAAATACTAAAAAAATGTTAACGATTTTGGTTTAACATTTAAAAACAAGGATGATAATGGGTATTTAGTGTAAGATGTTAAAAACAACTTAAAAAAATAAGATTTTTTGAAAAAAAAAACTACTTATTTGAATTTTTTCCCACAAAAGGAAAAAAAACTTTTGGAAGAAAAAAAAATGTTTAAGATATAAAATGATTTTTTGTAAATAATAATTATTTACCAAGTAGGCATTTTATTATTATATTTTTAAAAGTATATATTTATTTTAAAATTATACTAAAGTATAAATTTAAAAAAAAAAGAAAAGATATTTTGTTGAAACTTTTTTTAAAAAAGTTAAAAGAGAAAATTTGAAATTTTTGAACAGTATACAAACATTCATGCATAAACAAAAAAAAATTATATTTGGCAGGAAACTAGCTAAAAAAAATACCTTAAAGGTTTAAAAATTGAAAAAAATATATAAACCACACGGTTTAAATTTATTTTTACATACATACCTACATACTTACATACACAAATGTACATGCTCATTTATTTGTTTGGCGATAAAAGACCGATAAAATTGTTGATTATGGCAGGCTATTAAAACAAACAAAAAATAACGTTATTTTTTTTTTTTTGTTTTGAACATAACTAACAACAAACTCTATTGACTTAACTTTTTGGGTGTAACTATTGAGGAAAAATTTATTAAAAATTTACATATACATATATGAATTTTTTTTAAACTAAACTGAAGAAAAGTTAATAAAAATTGAAAAGTTGTGCCAAGTACTGAAGAGATACTTAAAAAAACAAATTAAACGTGTGATAATATTTTTAAATATTTATTTTATATAAATTATTTACGAGAAAAAATTGTGTAGAACTTAACAAAATAATTAAACTTTTGCTTAAAATCAATACAAAATCAGTATAATTACAACCAAACTACGTTCTATAGCAAGCTAAAATATCACACCATAGAAAATTGTTGAAATCCTAAAGACAAAAAAGAAACAACAGGAAACGCACATACTACAGCTAATTTAACGTTAAACATTTTAAAAAATATTCACATTGGCAACTTCACGCATTCATAGATGTGGCAACATTTTCAATCGCTCTCTGTTGGTCTTTTGATTGAGACATACAACAAAACGTTGTTTACACCAACAGAAACAACAAATGTTACAATTTTAAAGCAAAACACTTTTTGGAAAAATTAAGCTAACGAAAAACCCAAATATTTTATAAATGTACAAAATTCAAAATTTCAAGTACAAAAATATTAAAGGAAATTTTTTTGGACTTAGATTTGAAGCTTTAAAAATCTATTGTTTTTGCTTTTTATTTAAAATAAATATATTTTATATTACCAAAAATTAAATAAAATAAGAATAACGTAAACTTTCTCTACTTATATAAATTTTTTATATGTAAGTTTTTTCAATTTTTGAAAAGAATTACAAAGAAAAGTAACGACATCAATAAGATCGAACGAATACTAGCAATAGCACCGCCATTAAAACAGAAGTTGAAAGTATGTAATATACATATATATAAGTATGTATGTATATATATGTACATACATACATATGTACATATGTATGAAGAAAGTTAAGGTCACTATACATACATATACGAAAATAACAAAGAATATAAAAGCAACAACTGCCATTAACAAAACTTTAACATAACAAAACTATAAAGAGATGAGCAACAAAAATGAACAGTGGACGCAAACACATTAAAAATTAATGCAAAACAAAAATAGCATAAAAGTTGGAAAAATAAAACGAATTAAATGGAATTTATCATGTTTGTTTTTTCGCAGTCGTAATTAAAAAAATGTATAAGGCAACAATTTACATTTTCATTTGCAAAAAAAAACCGTTATCATAAACGTTGTAAGATATGATGAGAAAAAAGTAACGGTATGTGTATGAGAACAAAAAAACAAATAACAAAAATAAAAGTGCTGCCATACTGTTAATTATTTTTGGTTTATGACTGTGCAAAAAACGTGAAAACAAATCATGAACAAATTCAAGGGTTTTCAATACACTACGAGATGTAAATTTATCAACTTCCTTTAAATTTTTGGAAGTAGTTTACAAAGTTTTGAAATGTCTAAAAGCTTTCAAATAAACAAAGAAATACGTTAGTTTGCTACAGAAAAGCCAAAAATGTTCTTAACATATACAAAAGCTTAAATTCCATTTAATTGATTTTATTTCTAACTTTTTTAATATTGAAAATTTCACCCAGAAATAACCAATTAAATATGTTTGCAAACATTTTCTCTATAGAAAAATGGTCTTTAAATACTAAAATATTTAGTTTTAAAGGTTAATTTTTTAGTAAAAAATAGGAATTTTTTACCTAAAACTTCCACACTGCCGTTAACCATTACAAACAACAGAACCAAATTTGTCCTAAAATATGAAAACTAATTGATTTTCCAGCTAAACTACAAAGCTAAACAGCTATATTATTGACATATGACATAACAACAAGAACAAAAATCTTGAAATTTTAAAAATAAACCATAAAATTAAAGAAATTTTTTTTTATAATAAAATTAGTTATTTAGACTGTAAGCAACTTCTCTTCGAAATTATACTAAAAAAAAGAATTAATAAAAGAAAGAAAGGAAGAAAAAACAAAAAACTTGTAACTATAAAGAAATAGATGCTAAACAAATTTAAACATTAAAAGAAAATCAATTAATTGGCTTAGAAAACCCATTAAAAATTTACTACATAAAAGGCAGTTCAAATGAACATTAAACCTTCGTTTTGTTTCCTTGAAAGTAATTGTTTTAACTTTAATGAGTAAAAATAAAACTATAGAAATTTTTGTTTAAGATTTGATGTTAAAAAAAAATACTTAAAAGCTAAAATATTTTGAATTTTTTTTATGAACTCTTTTTTTATAATTTGTTTAAAAAATACAACGAATTATGATTTTCGAAACCATTTTAACATAAATATATTTCAAATATATATTTCCATAGAAATATATTTCCATAAAAACAAAACATTAAATCAAATATTAAAAAGTTCAAATGAAATAGTTTAAATGATAATTATTTTCAATAATTAAAACTCCTTTTCCCCTCCAAATACCTTAAAATACAATTTTACCACACCACCACCAACCCGTTTTTTTACCCCAAATTTACAAATGCTTTGTTTTTTTTTTTATATTTAATTTAAGCTGAAACAAATTAAATTTTTATGTAAATATATTGAAAATTTACATTTTTTGATGAAGGAAAAATAATACTAATTTATAATAGTTTTAAGCAGACCTAGAACAAGGCGGCGGTAACTAACTGGAGACTGAGCTACAACATTTTTATACGTTACCGTTATGTTTTGTTTTAAGTTTTTTTTTTTCAATATTTTATAAAAGCAACTAAAATTTATTAAAAAAAACAGAAACAGATTTTTTTTATATAAAAATTTTTTTATTCTAAGTTAAAGTCGTTTTTAAGCAAACAGCCAAGAAACTCTAATTTTCTTTTAACAAAATTTATAATATGAAAGAAATCATAACAAAAATAATAATAAGGAAGGTTTCTTAAGACAGAGTTTACATTGTGCTAAATTATTTGAGCAGGTTTGACATTTTATTAGAAAGGACAGAGAGCAGTATAGTGTTTCTCTGTCTCTCGTTCTCTTTAACTAGTTACAACTGCGGCCCGAAAAAAGTAGCACAATGTTAACTCAATCTGAAGTTTAAAAATAATATATACATATGTATACATATAAAATTTATTTTAAACTTTGCCTAAAACCTCTTTATTGTTTCACCTGTATTTCTTTTATAAAAAAACGATACATAAAATAAAAATAATGTTTTTTTTTGTCATTACACATTTTGCCTAAAGAAAACTCCTATAAACAATTTTGTGTTACTTTAAATATAACTTTTTTTTTTATCTATTGAAGTATACCCTTTATTTTATTTACATTTTATTATTTAGAACTTGTAATTCATAGTTTTGTTAATTTTTTTATTTTTAATACTATTTTTTAAGATTTGTAAATTATTGAACGGTTTTTTCTGTGTGATAGTAGTTTTTAATTTAAGCCGTTTAATATTTGCAAATTATTATTATTATTTTTTATCAACAATTTTTTCGTTTTTTTACAATTTTAAATAAACTATAATATTAAATTTACTTTATAAACTATCATATGTAAGTTGTAAATCATTTAAAAATCAGCAAAAAAAAGGTAAAACTATAAACAAAAAATTATTAATTCTTGTATATTTATGAAAAAAAATACATTAAAAGAAGTAAATTTTATTAATTTTTAATATTATATTTTTTAATATAAAAATATTTTATAATTTTTATTTTATTAATAATTTTTAAATGCATTAATAGTTTTTATTAAAAAATTAAGAATTTATTGAAACAACAACATTTTTGTTTCTTCACAAAAAAACATGTAAAACTTTATATATTTTTTTAAAAGAAAATATAAAAGTAAAAAAAAAACGAAAAACGAAAAAAATGCTGTTCTTATTTATGAGCTTTTGTGTTGTTGGTTTGTTTACTTTGTTGTGTATATTTTTTAAATTCTTTTCAACATATTATTTTAGTTTCAGTAAATTATTTTTTTTTTTTCTGTGTTTTTCTTTTCTTTTTTGTTTACCGTAATATTGAGTTTATTCTCACAAATATCTGGTGTCAGAGATGGAAAGTTCACTGCTATTGTTCTATTGTCAGTACGTTATCAAATTTTTACAGCCGTATTCATAAAAATTTATTTCAGATTTATTGGCGGTTTATAAGCCGAAATTGTCAAAGTTGTAAACGAAAAAATTTTATTAAACCTTTAGTAAACCATCAGTAAAGTCAAAAAATTTATTGTTGGATTTGCCCTTCTTTAAACCAAAAATAAAGTAACATTTTGCATTCATATTCAAGCAAATATAAAATATGTTAAGATATACATACATATGTATGTATATATGTAAGTATGTAGATATGTAGCATGTATTAATACACATATTTACCATGTTTTTCATTTAATTTTCTGAAAGTTCTTGTTTGTTATTAGTTGCATCCATTTTAATTACACAATTTATAAATACGTTTACTTGAAGCACAAATCAAAGAAATGAAATAAAATGCTGATGAATTATAGAAGTGATGTAAATTATATGTAAACAAACTCATTATTCGGTTACCTTTGCTACCGTATATCACAAAAATTGATAAATGGTAACAGTTTCTTTATTGATTTTCATTTAAAATTGTTCGCGAACTCATTTTTTATGTTTCTTGTTTTGCAAACATATATTTTTTATTAATTTTTTTTTATAATTTATAGCAAAACTGATATCTACTTAATTATCGGGTTTAGCAAACAGTGGTTTAAAGCATCACTAACAACTAAATGAGAACGACATTAAAAGAGAGTTGCCATACATATACATAAAGTCGCTACAATCGTTCAACAGCTATAAAACTGATATTATTCCTTTATGAATACAAATTTTTATTAGTCATTAATAAGACGAAAAGTCTACAATAGCTAATGTACTCTGTAAACCTACAATAATATTTAAAAAAAAAAAAATCATAATACTTTAAATACAAAGATTACTGATTTTCAAGAAATTCTATACAAAAACATATTGCAAAAACTATTGCTATTTCTTCTGATCACTTTATTGCTTTTAAGCTGCAACCTATGACTTAAAACCGATTAAAATTGCAAGTAGTTTTGCTGTATTATTGACAGAATTATGTTAAGAGTCTAGATTGTAAACTTTTACTTTTTTAGACCACAATATAGTGGAATTTGTTCTAACTTTCAAACGCAATTAAAACATTAAAACTTTCAGAAAATATTTATAACAACATTTCTTATCCGCATATCTGCAGTATTGCATCAGTATACTTACAAAGGTCTAAATCGGTCAAGCGCTATCAAATGCCAAACAATAGCAATATACAAGTACATGAAATTGAATTTTTTTTACTAACCTCAGATTGAACTTTATCTATTTCTCCCTTAATACTATGATCACACGGAACATGCTTCGCTCTCTATTCATGCTTCACACCCCAAACATGACCGAAGCAACATGCTTCACCATACAAAATTTTGAGAGCGAAACATGTAGATTCATTTTGAATCTACTTGCGAAGCATGAAAAATTGCTGTCTTTTATCGTAATTTATCGGAAGTTTATCTGAACTAGATGCAAAAAACACAACAAAAACTTTAATTAAAAGTGAAAAATTGAAAAAAAACTATAAAGATAAAACAACAATGGAAACAAAATATATGGTTGTGCATTTTTAAAAATGCGTAATAATTTTAACTTATATATTTTTGTCTATTTTAGATTTTATTTGTTATTAAAAAGAGAACTGTCAAATCGAAGCAAGTACATGAGTCGTGTGAACAGCTAGATTCATAAACGTGCTTCAGAGAGCGAAGCAAGTGCTTCATCTTCTCGTGTGAACATAGTATTAAGATAGGAATAGCAAAAGCAATAACAGTGTGGCATCACTACGATAAATATCAAATATTGGGATATCGATTAAAAACATATGACGTGTAAAGTTTAAAGCTCGGAAACATTTCAAAATCTTTTTTTTTTGTTTTTGGTCAGTACAGTGTGGCTTGGCATATACATACATACATACTTACATATATATTAATAATTTACCCGAACTTACGCTATTTAACTAAAGAAAAGTTCCAAAAATGCATCTTGTGCAATGTGCATCTTGTAAGTTACATATCCCTCCGTGCTTATTACTTCCAGAATGCATAAGTATAATGAGATTTAGATTCGATTTGTATGGTTTAATAATGAAGCGAAATGTAAAATAACTCTCCCTTTATTAATACATACCACAAAAATATTTAAACGTTATTTTATCAGAGAACTAGATGAAAAGTGTATTTGGTTCCAAAAATGGAAAAGTTTTGCTTTCAAAATGGTGCTTAAGTCATTGTGCGATGTTTTGAATTATGGGCCTGTTCGGAAATGGCATCACTGCGGCGCATCTGATGCGTTGTACGTTCTGAAAATCAACGGCTGGTAAAACTGCATATGCTGTTTTGTATCAGCTGAGCAAACTAATCACACATGCCCATCAGATGCGGCGTAGTGATGCATTTTCGAAAAGGCCCTAAGATGAAACAAAAATTTCATTGTTTTAACGAATTTTTTTATATTAAATTTGACATATATAATGAACTAAAAAAAACAAGTCTAAGAATCAGCTATTTTGGAAAATATTTTTAAAATCATAATATGTATGTACTTCAAAAGGTAATAATAATACTCTGGCGCCTAAAGGCCGAGACACATAGAATCCGTCATACGTTATACGTCGCCTTTTTCAACTGACAGCTAAATTAAAATACATACATACATGTTTTCTTATGAACTTGATTATATACAGTAGTACTTCTCCGTCAACGCAAAGTACAAAGTTGGGCAACTTTTAACGTACGTTGAGTACTTTGACAACTATTAGTTGATTTGTTCTTTGTTTTGGTTTTGTTGTTCGCTCAAAAATAAAATAATTTAAATTCAAATTTATTCGATTTGATAAACTTTTGGTGGTGTTATAAAAAAATCAAGAAAAAGTTTATAATTAAATCAATTTTCAAGTACTCATTGTGACAGCCTTCTCCGTCAATAGGCATAGGCAAAACTTTTAATCAATATTTTCGCGGCAAATTAATTTCAATGTTGCCTTTCTTATTTATTTATTTATTTATTTATTTATTTATATATTTATTTATTTAAAAACAACGAATTTGTATATACATACATATATTTATTTAATTTTCTTACACTTAAAACACTCTTAAGCCAATTAGTTATAATTACAAGCCAAATACAATTTACAATACTTTTTATATAGACAAAAATAATAAAAGTCAAATAAAACCAAACAATATTTTTTAAATGTGTGTATTAAAAATTTAATCAAATATTTACTAAAACTAAAAAAACATAACTAATAATAATAAAAGGAAATCTACCTCAATATTCATAAATAATATAAAAGGCAACTATATTTAAAACAAAAAAATAAAATATATTTCATAGCTGCATATATTTATGTAAAACCAAAAATCAAATAAAAAGTAAAACAAAATATGCATTTATAGAAAATTTTAAAAACAAATTTAATTACACATGAAAAATAAGAAACAAACCCAAATAACACATTTAAAAATTTCCATTATTATTAAAAGCTCATAATTATCAATTATATTATAAGACCTTACCCAGAACTACCCGATCTAGATATTTCAAAAAAAAAAAAAAAAAACAAAAAATTCGCATGATAATCCATAATCCCTCTCCTAAAGACGTGCTACTCTTCAAAATATACATTAGCTCATTTTTATTACTATTCCATTATTTTCCATTAGTTCGAGTAATTCTGGGTTGAATCTCGTAAATTTCACATACATACATATGTAAGTTACTACTAACAAAAACTAAAGTTTCTATTTGACATAAACGTATTTCCTACTAAAAAATAACTAGAAATTTTTTTGATTTTTTTGTTGCGTCCATAATGATTTAAATAAAATAATATATAAAAATGTCACTACTAAATACACAGAAAAATAAAATAAAGAACTAGCCATAATAATTTGATGTTGAATGTGCAAAACTCAATCATGAAATCAAATCTATATAGAACACTAACATTAAATAGAAAATAAAGAAGCCGAAGAAGAAATAAAAATCAAACAACTTAAGCTAAACCTAAAACAATAAAATATATGAGGAAATTATAAAAGCACTGCATTATTTAAACAGAAATAAAATAATTTACATGTATTCCTAAATTTATTACAAAAGCAAATTAACAAAACAACAATTAAATATAAACAGTGATTTGTGTATATTTCTTTGAATCACATTAAAGCTCGAAACATACTTATTCCTCCATAACTTAAACAAACAATTAAATAATAATACAATTAGATTTTTTGTGTAAAATTATATGTCAACATTTCCAAAAAAAAAACCACCTTAATTTAGGCATTACCGAACAAGAAAACCCAAAAATATACATGCATACATACATAAACACATATATAAAATAATCAACCATAAATACCTTCAATGTACATCCATGTAAAATGTAATAAAATTAAAAAAAAAAATTTTTGTTTTATTTTAAAAGATATGCAAAGCAAGTAAGATAAAATAACGGTCATGCAAGGGTGAAAAGTTGGCAGCACTGTTAGCTGAATTAAAACAAATAGAATGCTGCCAGACAAGACAGCTAATTCAATCAGGGTTGGATACCATTTTGTAATCAAGAACAAATAATTTTAAAGTTGGATTTAATTTTTCTAATGTTATGGTCATAGTCCAATTACAAGGTCTGACAAATCGCGGGATATTTTTTGTACGTTAAAAATGTAAATATATCAAACGTCATATAAAAATAAATTTAACACAATTTTTTACATACATATGTATGTAGTAGAGATGAGCGATCCCGTGATTTTTAAAGAACATCGTGAAATATGAACGTGTTTTCAAAATCACTGTGATTTAAAACTGTGACTGTGATCACGTTCTTTAGTTTTCCTTTTTTTTTAATTCACAAGCCATTTTTTAAATTCACGGCTTTAATTTGTTTTATTTTAATGAAAAGCACAATGAGCAAGAAGTCCAATATGTACTAACACATGCGTGTTTACAAATACAATTCTTTTAGCAAGATACATATATGTATTTTTCAGTAAACGCATCTCTATAACAAAACATTATTTTCATACTGTCAATAAAACTCCATATAAACAAAATTTTGTTTGCTTTTTTATATGGAGTTTGACAACAAAAAGGGTCATAATAATCACCACCTATTTATTTCCATATACTTGAATAAATATACTTTGGCTTTTAAAGAGAAATACTAATAAGAAGAGAGAAGAAAAGAAATAGCAACATTATTTGTTCCGTTATTGTACATACGCAAAAAACGTTATTAGCTACACAAACAGTGAAATATCATAAATTTATGTATGTAACAAATAAAAAAGAACGACTTTGCAAGTAGCAGTTACTTGAAAAATTTGGTAGCAACTGTTACTCGTGATTTTTAAGTAACAGTGATTAAATCACAGGTATAGAAATATCGCTCATCTCTAGTATGTAGTATATGGAATTTGTTTGAAATCTTGAGCATAATGGTATTTTTGTTTTACTACTGAACATACCTTTGAATTGGACCATGACTTTACGTAGTGTATGTACCTCAACCTTGCCGTTTTGATTACTTTCCGACAAAATTGGTTATTTTTTTCTCTATGAGTACTTGGGCACATTTTGGCTCATTTTGGTTACTTTTTTTCGCAATCGCACATATAAATGTGTTTTATGAAATAATGTTTTAGGGGCTGTGCACATATTACGTAACGCTGTTTTCAGAGATTTTATACCCCCCCGTGTCATAACGCTTTTTAATAATTTTTCAGTGCAAAATTTCCAATCCGTAACAAATCTTACAGTGTTGAGAAAAAATTTTTAGCATTGAAGTACGTTTTTATATTAAAAATATTCCTGAGCCAGCTAAATTTCTCTAATTTTAGCTTAGATCCAATAATATATACGCCGATGCAAATAAAAATATACATTTTGCTTACATTTTTCTCATTTGGTTAGATTTTAAAGAGATTTTCGTTACAAAAACTGTTTGACCGTGGCAACACTAATTTAACTGTTATATACATACATACATATATGCCTTGCGGTTGGCTAAGCCGCACAAAATTAATAAGTTGTGTACTTAATTACTCACACGTACAATGAGTCCCATGGATTTATTCCCACTTAGAATAGATTCTTATTTATAAGTATGAAAAATTCATAATAATAATAGGTCCGTGAGGTAGAAACACTATCCAACAATTCAGCGAACCAAAAAGAATATACATACCTATTATTATTGGTACTAGATCAAACACATTAAAGAATTTCATCAGTAGGTGACATACATATTAGGCACGTCCTGATGATTAGGTAGATACATATAATTATTATAATAACTAATAAATTTTCTTGGCAATAAAAGTTTCAACCTATAAACTAATTTGTCTATAACAAGGGAAACCGTAAATATCTTATAGATTCCTTTTCCTTTGCGATATATGAAAAAACAAATAATATATTTGATGTTTACAAGAATTTTGGCATCGATTTTCTAATACCTATTTTAACGTATAAAGCATATTTCAAAGTCATTTGTATATATCTTTAGATATTTTCAGTAGTTTGATTCTTTTCTGAACCGCCCTAGCTATCTGGCAACTTTCATTTAATGTGAAATAAAACTACCCCTTTTATAAAGCAATAAAGTCGCTGATTTATAGACAAATACTTACATACAAAATAAAAGAACTTTTAATTTTGCAATGTGTTCTTAATGTCAGTTATGACGAAACTACAAAACGAATAGAAACGTGAACGCGCTTAAAGTGGAGAAGAAAATTAATTTTTTATAAAAGAGTTCATAGAAACAATTAAAGATACAAATCTATACACAATTATTCTTATATGTATATGTACATACATATGTAGCTGTTTTTTTTTAATATCAATCAGGAGTTGTCCAAGTAAACAAAAAACAGTTTCAAGTTAACGCACAAAACTGCAAGTGAATGTGATGTATTATTTAGCCAATAATTTAAATTATGCACAAAATAAAAGAAATTAAAAAATATACAAACGAATGAAAGCAGACAAGAACCACTAAAAGAAATCATCCCGAACAAATACTACATATAGAAACACGAGTAAATACGTACTTACATATGTACATAAGTATGTACATAAATTCTTAAGGGAATATACATACATATGTATGTATGTATGTACATATGTATATTAAAAGAAATGCAAAAATAAATTAATGTGCCGGTTATAATAATATTACTTAAGTATGTATGTATGTAAGTATGTACATACATACATCTGAAAAGGAAATTTAATTTAACATCGTATAATGATTTTTCAGGATATCATTGAAGTATGTACAAACCTACATACATACATATGTATGTATGTATTTGTTCTTAATAAAACTTAAAGTTTCCAGATTCGAATTTATTTAATTTGTTTCTACAAACATGGATTAATTGCAAAATATTTACATATGTACATACATACATACATACATATGTCTGTCTGCATGCCCATTTGTTTGTTTTAAATTTTAATTTTATAGATTATTTATTTCCCAATTGCATACATATGTATGTATATCTGCACATACATACTTATGTATGTATGTATATGCCCATGCTGTTTATTTTTTTTGTTTTGTTATTGTTTTTGCCACTTAATTAACGCCCGCTTAAATTTCCCTAACGCAAGTGGTTTGTTATTGTTCCTATTCATAGGCCTTTGCTTTTTTATATACATACATACATACATACATAATTATAAGTTGATGAGATACAAAAACAAAAAAATAAATAAACTAGATATACATATGTATATATGTATGTATGTACGTACACAAAATATGGTTGCATAGAAATATTCAATAAAGAGGAGATATAATTACATATAATGTATTTATATGTATATTCACAATAAACACAATGCTTTGCAACATGTTTATTTTGGCAAAATGTGTCTTAAACAGTGAAAGTTGCCATATGATAGAATATTGCACTAGAGAAATTTCATGTTGTAAGTTTTAATGAAACATTTTTAAAATTATGTAGGTTGTCCTATTTTTGTCAAAGCTTTTGATTATTTATTTAAATGTATAACAAATTACAGAAACCTAGGCAAAAAAGTCTTAGGTAAAAAATGTACATTTCGAGTTTTCGATTAAGTTTAATTGAATTTGAATAACCCAAGTTCCAGGATATTTACATAGAGATTTTTTCGAATATATATGTATGTATATAGAGATAGAGGTATTTTATTTTATAATTTTATAAAACTAATGGTAACTTAATAGCTTAGAACTTTTAAAAAAGGAAAAAAAATTACGATTTTACAATAAAAAGTGGCATGAATAAAAAAATTTTCAAGTCTATTATTATGTACATATAATATTAAAGATTTTTTTGTTTTTTTTTTTTATTAAAAGTAGCAAGGTCAGATATACTTACATAAATTCAAAGTAAGGCATTTCTATGTATATGCAAAATGAAATAAATAAAAACCGGTGGAAAGTTAAGCTTTGGGCATATAATATACAGATGTACATAAGTAGAAAATACTTCTAAAAACTGCTGTGGAATGAAAAACCCACCATTTTCAGTTTCTTAAGTTATTTTAATGTAGGTAAATGAGTATTTATTGTTTAACTGAACTCTTCAGTTTTTACAAAGCTTGTATAAATATTATGTGTACAAAAACTATGAGAAACAGCTTAAAATCATAGATTTTGTTGCTTTAATCAATGAAATCCTGAAATAATAAAACAAATATGTAAAATAAGCAAATACTGGATTAGTAATACATGTCCTTATAGCAGCGTATACAGAGGGAGCTCTGCTTCGTAAGCATCTATAAAAAATGTAAACAACAATAATTTACGACCTCAACAAAGTCTATAAACATCAAATGTATATAAAAGTGTGGCCAACGTATAAACTTAAACAAATTAAACATACTGTGAGTTAAAAAAAAAACACCCACCCACCCTTCTCAAGCAATGTTCCCAAGGTTTCGTTAACCAACATTTGTACAAATAAAAAAAAATTGAAAAAGAACAAAGAAGCAAAATAAATAAAATAGAACAAAAAAAAAAATACTAAGTCCCAAAAGCAAAAAAAAGAAAAAATTTACAGCATGACATCGTACATCGAGCTGTTCGGTTTAATTGTTCTACTAATGTTGCCCTTTTTATATGAAACCAGCCATATATTCCGTTATTATTTTAAATTTTTAATATACTACGGTCTCGTGTCCTTTAACTCCATCGTCTTAATACCGGCATTTTTGTTTCGGCCCTGTGATGTGCGCAATTTACTGTAAGTATTATTACTTATTATATATTAGTTATTAATCATTTAATTTGTTTATATTTGAATACATACATACATAAATGTATAGTGACATTGTGTTCTAAATTATTTTGCAATTTCAATGAGTGTATTTACACTATTTTGTCAATTGTGCCTGCCTTAGTTTATGTGCAAAATGATAAAAATCAATATTTATTAAATAGAAAAGATTTATGTGTACGTTTTAGTTTGACGGTTGTTTTGTCATTTGCTATTCGCACATGTTTTATTTCCCGTTCAACAGCTGTGTTAATTTCATATTAAAAAATAAATAACAATCTATACTTTTGTGAAATATTAGAACTTAAATTAAATTAAAATAAACCGCAGTATCCGGAAGTGAGTGCTTCATTGAATATTTTTGCATAGTATGTAATTATAATTCGCTTTCCACTTATTCACTGAATTATGTAAATCATCAAGACATCAAGTCATGCTCTTAATGACGTGAAATCCAAAGAATATTTACACCAGATAAGCTAAGAATAATTCGTGATAAGAAAATGTATCCTTAGAATTTAAAAAAATTTACTAAAATTGCAAGGCATATTTGCTCGCCCCAATTCGCCTGAGAAAATTTTTTTTTTCGGAATTTAAAAAAATGTGATTTGACATTTAAAGGAGATCAAAAATACAATCGGCGAAAGTAGGCAAGCATAATCAAATGGGCTGCCGAGGCCAAACGGTGGAAATTTGCCTAACTGATAATGTCTGTTGACATCTGATGAATATTCTAATGACAAGAAGCGAAAATAATCACATCGGCTGTAGCAAGGCGAATTCATAAAAGTTGGTCTCGAGAGCACAGGTTGTTAAATTATTTACATTTGCTTTAAAATTTTGTAACAAAATAAATAATTAATAATATTTCTCTGATTATTAACATTTACGAACTTTAGCCTGTATAAATATTAACAAATATTAATAATAAGCAGTTCGCAGTAATTTAAAAACTTGCAATTAATATAAATAATTTTATTTGAAATTAAAAATTTTTAACTTTTAATTTTCTAATATAAAATATTTTTAACTAAAATTGAAAAGTCTACTCGAAAAAAGACACACAACAAGGAAAAGCGACAATCATGTTGATAAAAATGTTTAAAGAAAATATCAAAAATTCGTGTGCGATGAGTTTTCTTAAAACCAGTCAACTGACAAATATTTTCTTTTAGTTTTTTTACAAAACTCATTTTCTAAACCAAGGCAAGGTTATGAATTTGCCTTGATAGTTATCGTAAAATAAATTTTTTTTAAAAAACTTTTATTCTGATAGCATGCATTAGCATGATTTACTTGTTCTTATTTTGATAAACAAAATCGATGAATCTACATATAATGTTTAATATAACAATTAAGTTTAGATATTTTTTATATTTAAAATAAAAAAAAAAGGTAAAATGAAAAGCAATCAAATCTAATGAAGCTGACGCCCTCGCCACATTTCCAACCAGGTAATTTGTTTTCAGCCGCTTGCACTTGAACTGTTTGTTGTGCATTGGATTTAATTACATACATACAAATATATGTATGTATGTACCACAGATATGTACTATATTTCCGCAAGTTGCATGATATTGACAAATTAATTTTCTATTTTTATATACTACATAGAGACGTTCGTATATATAACAAGGATGTATTTGAATTGAAAAGAAAAATTATTATAAATGCAAAATCATTTCTACAAACATATGTAAGTATTTATACGTTTGTAAATTTTATAAGTGGTTTCTAAATGCATTTGTTTTAAATGTGTATTTCTTTGATAGTTTTCTAAATGAAAGAGGGGACAATCAAGTAGGCTCTATTTATTGGTAGAAATACGAAAAATTTTGAAATACATACTACAGATTTTATAAATAGATCCTATTTAATTTGGAATATTTTTCATTATTGGCCAAGTGAAGAGTCGTTTGTAATTCGATATGAATAAGATACAATAAGAAAATTATTTTTTCATTGTTTCAGTCACCGGTTTCCATCTCAGAAGTGTTCATACGCATGATAATTTTGTTAGTTAAAAGCCAATACTTAAGACTATTGTAACGAATTAATGCGTCTAATTTTGAATTCGCTTTTATTTATATTTAAATTTCGTTAAACCGAATAATTTGAAACGCTCATTTCTTTAAAAGTTCCTTTATTGTCAGCACTGTTCAGTGTTACTTGAATTATATTTTATTTTTACTTTATTAACCGGTGGCAACCCTGTAAATAATGATTGGGATTGACCGCCATTAATTTTATAAATTTGGTATCTAAGTTTAACTCTTTTTTTGTATAAAAGTATTGCCTTTTGAGTTACAACCACCTGAAAACCTGAGCGGAATAGAATTGTGTAAGTTTATATATTTTAAGAAAATTTATGTATTTTATTTATGAAATATGTATGTATTTCTTTTAGATAATAAAACCTGCCAAAACTTGAATAACTCTATAAAATCATTATACGCAATAAAAGTATTCTACGCATTACTGCCAATGCACGTGTTTTTATTATAATTCTAAGCCCATATTTAGTTCCTGCCGTAACTTATTGCCACCTTCAGAACAACTATTTTAAATAAATTATTTAATGATAAAGAATACTAGAACTATGTACTTCCTCAATATTATGGTGTTTTCTTTTTTACAAAAAAATGGTACATCTCCATGCAGAAAATGTACTTTGGTGTTCGTTTCTTAAAAATGTTTTGCTCTCTAAAAGGGCAGTGTGTTTGATTCTAAAAAAATCGCCCTCACTAAGGGTGCACTTTTTGCCCCGTAAAAATTGACAGAGTTGATAGAGCCCTGTAAAATTTATCTGTCAGCAGTTGAAAACAGGGTGTTCCACTTTTTCATAAGTTGTGTTCAGTTCTAGTGAAATAACAAGCTACATTATGACAAGGTTGGCAAGATATTTTATATATGTACCTTTCAATAAGGTGCCATTTTGTGTGTAGAAAAAAAAACACCATTAGTTTATATGATTAAGTTATTACGCTATCCCCTGCCACACTTGACAATGAAAATTCAACATGTAACGATTTTAAAGGCGTGGAAATTGGAATGAATTTAAGCTTACATGCATGTCAGCATGAAAATTATTCATCGGATGGTTCAAATGTAGTCAAAACATAACTGAAAATATTTAACAAGCACTGCCAGCCTTAACAAAATGCAAAAACGCCAACTATTTATGCTTATTGAAAGCTATTTGAAAGTTATTTGCCTGCTATGGAAATTGCTTCAATGATAGAATATACTTAAATATGTAAACAATAACCAATCACTTTCAATGTCTGAAATAAAGATGATACAAATATCATTAACAATATATTCCCATCATTAATTCAACTAAAGTTGGAATTGTAATTTTAAAACAGTAAAATGTGGGAGTGCAATTAAATTTTAATAAATTAAATACTATTAATAGAATTTCAACAAAACGAAAGCAATTATTGTAATAGCGCAATAGAATTAATTAATGTTTTCCATACTAATTATTTTTCGTGTAAAGAAAAAATGGAAGGTGGTAAACTGTCTTTGACTATAAATATTGTGCAATTTACTAAGCACCATTTACACGATAGCAGTTTTTAATAGAACATGTTGAATTCTCTAGAACCAGCCAATAATTTTAGGAAAAAAAAGCACTTCAATACAAAAAGCCAATTAAAAAGAATACAAAATGGATGTGGTTATGGGAAAGCTTAAAGCCCTATGTATAATCCATTTCTGGCTTATATTTTACTGCCACGAAAAATTAAAGTACATTACTGCATAAAATAATTTTAAATATCGAATAAATGCGATAATCAATATACGAGTATAAAGGGAGGAGACAAGTTGTGCCCTGATTTAACAAAAAAATTATACAAGGCAAAACTGTAAGCCAACCCCGTTCAAACAAAAAAAAACTACGGGTAGCACTCCGGGAGTGCCGACAGAAGTGAAAACATTTTGTGATTACAACAATACACGTGCTATTGCCAAAAAAATTATGCGTAGATATAAACAATTATAAAAATACATGCAACAAATTTAACCACCTATCAAGGCGAATGCAACAGGTGAGCTTACTACCACAGCTGACTGAGCTCGCTTTATAGCAAATTTTCATACAAACTGATATAAAAAATGGTTACAGTTTGGTACTCATACGTATTAAAATGCTTTTAATTTGTTTGTGTGATTTGATATGAAGCGAGTGCTTTATACCAACAAAATACATTTTGGTTTTGGATTGTTGTACTTGTTGTCGAACTGCGCATACCTGCTAGTTTTGCCATGCCACTTATTGCAAACGCAAATGCAACTGCGCCCGAGAAGTTAACAACCTAAATTTTTTTCGCTCAAAATGAAGAGAGTGCCATCTTTGTGTACTCTTCTTAATCAGTTTCGCTCAAATTGAAGAGTGCGCCCTCTTTGGTGCACCAACAAATGAGTGTTTTTCTCATATATGGCAACATCACCCACAAGAGAGGGCGCTCTCTTCATTTTGAGCAAAAAAATTTAGGTGTTGGGCCTTACTACGGTTCTCGAATCGACTTCGACTGTTGTACTAGATTAAAGAAACAAACAACATTTTTCTTTAATCTATTACAGCAGACGAATCGAGAACCGTAATAAACCCCAATATCTGTAGGTTGTTAACTTTACTCCGACTAGGCATTCGCACAAACAGAGATGCTACAAGCGTGACAGTGTCGCGAGTTCTGAGGTTTTGTCTCATCCGAAACTTTCGTACCGCGCCAATAGAACTTTATACGAGTTATACGTTGATCAATATTTGTGGAACACAACTTGCCCATCGGTTTCCAACAAAATTTATGGAACTAAACCGCAAGCTAACCTGTTCAAAAAAAAAAAAAACAGTATTGAAAATACGGCCATAATTCCACTAGCTATGCGATAATCAATATTCCGGGGAAATTTACGGGTTTAAACAGCAACAAAAAATGTTTGGAAAATCTATTTATAATAAAATAAATAATTAAAAAAAATCGCGTAATAAATGGTTGAGTTGTATGAGCAAAAACATTAAAAAAATGGTTTTTAAATAAAAAGGTTTCCAATAAGAGTGATATGATTTCTTTGTTGTTAAGGAAATTCAAAATTTTTTTCTATAACATTTGTTTGTCAATCATTTGGACCAATGGGAAATTAAAGCCATGGACCCATACTTATAGGCTATGTAAGTCTGATTTCTCAATTGTATTTGAGAATTTTTCTATAACATTTGTTTGTCACTCATTTGGACCAATGGGAAATTAAAGCCAAGGATCCATACTTATAGGCTATGTAAGTCCGATTTCTCAATTGTATTTGAGAATTTTTCTATAAAATTTTAAAGATTAAAATTGTGTAAATTTTGTTCAGCTCTACGGGAATTTGGCTATTTGTGGGCACATTTATGTTTGTCACTCATTTGGACCAATGGGAAATTAAAGCCAAGGATCCATACTTATAGGCTATGTAAGTCCGATTTCTCAATTGTATTTGAGAATTTTTCTATAAAATTTTAAAGATTAAAATTGTGTAAATTTTGTTCAGCTCTACGGGAATTTGGCTATTTGTGGGCACATTTATGTTTGTCACTCATTTGCACCAATGGGAAATTAAAGCCAAGGATCCATACTTATAGACTATGTAAGTCCGATTTCTCAATTGTATTTGAGAATTTTTCTATAAAATTTGATTGTCACTCATTTGGACCAATGGGAAATTAAAGCCAAGGATCCATACTTATAGACTATGTAAGTCCGATTTCTCAATTGTATTTGAGAATTTTTCTATAAAATTTGTTTGTCACTCATTTGGACCAATGGGAAATTAAAGCCATGGATCCATACTTATAGGCTATGTAAGTATGATTTCTCAATTGTATTTCTGAATTTTTCTATAATATTTGTTTGTCACTCATTTGGACCAATGGGAAATTAAAGCCAAGGATCCATACTTATAGACTATGTAAGTCCGATTTCTCAATTGTATTTGAGAATTTTTCTATAACATTTGTTTTTCACTCATTTGGACCAATGGGAAATTAAAGCCAAGGATCCATACTTATAGACTATGTAAGTCCGATTTCTCAATTGTATTTGAGAATGTTTCTATAACATTTGTTTTTCACTCATTTGGACCAATGGGAAATTAAAGCCAAGGATCCATACTTATGGGCTATGTAAGTCTGATTTCTCAATTGAATTTGAGAATTTTTCTATAACATTTGTTTGTCACTCATTTGGACCAATGGGAAATTAAAGCCAAGGATCCATACTTATAGACTATGTAAGTCCGATTTCTCAATTGTATTTGAGAATTTTTCTATAACGTTTGTTTTTCACTCATTTGGACCAATGGGAAATTAAAGCCAAGGATCCATACTTATAGGCTATGTAAGTCCGATTTCTCAATTGTATTTGAGAATTTTTCTATAACATTTGTTTTTCACTCATTTGGACCAATGGGAAATTAAAGCCAAGGATCTATACTTATAGACTATGTAAGTCCGATTTCTCAATTGTATTTGAGAATTTTTCTATAACATTTGTTTTTCACTCATTTGGACCAATGGGAAATTAAAGCCAAGGATCCATACTTATAGACTATGTAAGTCCGATTTCTCAATTGTATTTGAGAATTTTTCTATAACAATTGTTTTTCACTCATTTGGACCAATGGGAAATTAAAGCCAAGGATCCATACTTATAGACTATGTAAGTCCGATTTCTCAATTGTATTTGAGAATTTTTCTATAACATTTGTTTGTCACTCATTTGGACCAATGGGAAATTAAAGCCAAGGATCCATACTTATAGACTATGTAAGTCCGATTTCTCAATTGTATTTGAGAATTTTTCTATAACATTTGTTTTTCACTCATTTGGACCAATGGGAAATTAAAGCCAAGGATCCATACTTATAGACTATGTAAGTCCGATTTCTCAATTGTATTTGAGAATTTTTCTATAAAATTTTAAAGATTAAAATTGTGTAAATTTTGTTTAGCTCTACGGGAATTTGGCTATTTGTGGGCACATTTATGTTTGTCACTCATTTGGACCAATGGGAAATTAAAGCCAAGGATCCATACTTATAGGCTATGTAAGTCCGATTTCTCAATTGTATTTGAGAATTTTTCTATAAAATTTGTTTGTCACTCATTTGGACCAATGGGAAATTAAAGCCAAGGATCCATACTTATAGGCTATGTAAGTCTGATTTCTCAATTGTATTTGAGAATTTTTCTATAACATTTGTTTGTCACTCATTTGGACCAATGGGAAATTAAAGCCAAGGATCCATACTTATAGGCTATGTAAGTCCGATTTCTCAATTGTATTTGAGAATTTTTCTATAACATTTGTTTGTCACTCATTTGGACCAATGGGAAATTAAAGCCAAGGATCCATACTTATAGGCTATGTAAGTCCGATTTCTCAATTGTATTTGAGAATTTTTCTATAACATTTGTTTGTCACTCATTTGGACCAATGGGAAATTAAAGCCAATGATCCATACTTATAGACTATGTAAGTCCGATTTCTCAATTGTATTTGAGAATTTTTCTATAAAATTTGTTTGTCACTCATTTGGACCAATGGGAAATTAAAGCCAAGGATCCATACTTATAGGCTATGTAAGTCTGATTTCTCAATTGTATTTGAGAATTTTTCTATAACATTTGTTTGTCACTCATTTGGACCAATGGGAAATTAAAGCCAAGGATCCATACTTATAGGCTATGTAAGTCCGATTTCTCAATTGTATTTGAGAATTTTTCTATAACATTTGTTTGTCACTCATTTGGACCAATGGGAAATTACAGCCATGGATCCATACTTATAGGCTATGTAAGTCCGATTTCTCAATTGTATTTGAGAATTTTTCTATAACATTTGTTTGTCACTCATTTGGACCAATGGGAAATTAAAGCCAATGATCCATACTTATAGACTATGTAAGTCCGATTTCTCAATTGTATTTGAGAATTTTTCTATAAAATTTTAAAGATTAAAATTGTGTAAATTTTGTTCAGCTCTACGGGAATTTGGCTATTTGTGGGCACATTTATGTTTGTCACTCATTTGGACCAATGGGAAATTAAAGCCAAGGATCCATACTTATAGGCTATGTAAGTCTGATTTCTCAATTGTATTTGAGAATTTTTCTATAACATTTGTTTGTCACTCATTTGGACCAATGGGAAATTAAAGCCAAGGATCCATACTTATAGGCTATGTAAGTCCGATTTCTCAATTGTATTTGAGAATTTTTCTATAACATTTGTTTGTCACTCATTTGGACCAATGGGAAATTACAGCCATGGATCCATACTTATAGGCTATGTAAGTCCGATTTCTCAATTGTATTTGAGAATTTTTCTATAACATTTGTTTGTCACTCATTTGGACCAATGGGAAATTAAAGCCAATGATCCATACTTATAGACTATGTAAGTCCGATTTCTCAATTGTATTTGAGAATTTTTCTATAAAATTTTAAAGATTAAAATTGTGTAAATTTTGTTCAGCTCTACGGGAATTTGGCTATTTGTGTGCACATTTATGTTTGTCACTCATTTGGACCAATGGGAAATTAAAGCCAATGATCCATACTTATAGGCTATGTAAGTCCGATTTCTCAATTGTATTTGAGAATTTTTCTATAAAATTTTAAAGATTAAAATTGTGTAAATTTTGTTCAGCTCTACGGGAATTTGGCTATTTGTGTGCACATTTATGTTTGTCACTCATTTGGACCAATGGGAAATTAAAGCCAAGGATCCATACTTATAGGCTATGTAAGTCCGATTTCTCAATTGTATTTGAGAATTTTTCTATAAAATTTTAAAGATTAAAATTGTGTAAATTTTGTTCAGCTCTACGGGAATTTGGCTATTTGTGGGCACATTTATGTTTGTCACTCATTTGGGCCAATGGGAAATTAAAGCCAAGGATCCATACTTATAGACTATGTTAGTCTGATTTCTCAATTGTATTTGAGAATTTTTCTATAAAATTTTAAAGATTAAAATTGTGTAAATTTTGTTCAGCTCTACGGGAATTTGGCTATTTGTGGGCACATTTATGTTTGTCACTCATTTGGACCAATGGGAAATTAAAGCCAAGGATCCATACTTATAGGCTATGTAAGTCCGATTTCTCAATTGTATTTGAGAATTTTTCTATAAAATTTTAAAGATTAAAATTGTGTAAATTTTGTTCAGCTCTACGGGAATTTGGCTATTTGTGGGCACATTTATGTTTGTCACTCATTTGGACCAATGGAAAATTAAAGCCAAGGATCCATAATTATAGGCTATGTAAGTCCGATTTCTCAATTGTATTTGAGAATTTTTCTATAACATTTGTTTGTCACTCATTTGGACCAATGGGAAATTAAAGCCAAGGCTCCATACTTATAGACTATGTAAGTCTGATTTCTCAATTGTATTTGAGAATTTTTCTATAACATTTGTTTGTCACTCATTTGGACCAATGGGAAATTAAAGCCAAGGATCCATACTTATAGGCTATGTAAGTCCGATTTTTCAATTGTATTTGAGAATTTTTCTATAACATTTGTTTGACACTCATTTGGACCAATGGGAAATTAAAGCCAAGGATCTATACTTATAGACTATGTATGTCCGATTTCTCAATTGTAATTGAGAATTTTTCTATAACATTTGTTTGTCACTCATTTGGACCAATGGGAAATTAAAGCCAAGGATCCATACTTATAGGCTATGTAAGTCCGATTTCTCAATTGTATTTGAGAATTTTTCTATAACATTTGTTTGTCACTCATTTGGACCAATGGGAAATTAAAGCCAAGGATCCATACTTATAGGCTATGTAAGTCCGATTTCTCAATTGTATTTGAGAATTTTTCTATAAAATTTTAAAGATTAAAATTGTGTAAATTTTGTTCAGCTCTACGGGAATTTGGCTATTTGTGTGCACATTTATGTTTGTCACTCATTTGGACCAATGGGAAATTAAAGCCAATGATCCATACTTATAGGCTATGTAAGTCCGATTTCTCAATTGTATTTGAGAATTTTTCTATAACATTTGTTTGTCAATCATTTGGACCAATGGGAAATTAAAGCCAAGGATCCATACTTATAGGCTATGTAAGTCCGATTTCTCAATTGTATTTGAGAATTTTTCTAAAAAATTTTAAAGATTAAAATTGTGTAAATTTTGTTCAGCTCTACGGGAATTTGGCTATTTGTGTGCACATTTATGTTTGTCACTCATTTGGACCAATGGGAAATTAAAGCCAATGATCCATACTTATAGGCTATGTGAGTCCGATTTCTCAATTGTATTTGAGAATTTTTCTATAAAATTTTAAAGATTAAAATTGTGTAAATTTTGTTCAGCTCTACGGGAATTTGGCTATTTGTGGGCACATTTATGTTTGTCACTCATTTGGACCAATGGAAAATTAAAGCCAAGGATCCATACTTATAGGCTATGTAAGTCCGATTTCTCAATTGTATTTGAGAATTTTTCTATAAAATTTTAAAGATTAAAATTGTGTAAATTTTGTTCAGCTCTACGGGAATTTGGCTATTTGTGGGCACATTTATGTTTGTCACTCATTTGGACCAATGGGAAATTAAAGCCAATGATCCATACTTATAGGCTATGTAAGTCTGATTTCTCAATTGTATTTGAGAATTTTTCTATAACATTTGTTTGTCACTCATTTGGACCAATGGGAAATTAAAGCCAAGGATCCATACTTATAGGCTATGTAAGTCCGATTTTTCAATTGTATTTGAGAATTTTTCTATAACATTTGTTTGACACTCATTTGGACCAATGGGAAATTAAAGCCAAGGATCCATACTTATAGGCTATGTAAGTCCGATTTTTCAATTGTATTTGAGAATTTTTCTATAACATTTGTTTGACACTCATTTGGACCAATGGGAAATTAAAGCCAAGGATCTATACTTATAGACTATGTATGTCCGATTTCTCAATTGTAATTGAGAATTTTTCTATAACATTTGTTTGTCACTCATTTGGACCAATGGGAAATTAAAGCCAATGATCCATACTTATAGGCTATGTAAGTCCGATTTCTCAATTGTATTTGAGAATTTTTCTATAAAATTTTAAAGATTAAAATTGTGTAAATTTTGTTCAGCTCTACGGGAATTTGGCTATTTGTGTGCACATTTATGTTTGTCACTCATTTGGACCAATGGGAAATTAAAGCCAAGGATCCATACTTATAGACTATGTTAGTCCGATTTCTCAATTGTATTTGAGAATTTTTCTATAACATTTGTTTGACACTCATTTGGACCAATGGGAAATTAAAGCCAAGGATCCATACTTATAGACTATGTTAGTCCGATTTCTCAATTGTATTTGAGAATTTTTCTATAACATTTGTTTGACACTCATTTGGACCAATGGGAAATTAAAGCCAATGATCCATACTTATAGGCTATGTAAGTCCGATTTCTCAATTGTATTTGAGAATTTTTCTATAACATTTGTTTGTCACTCATTTGGACCAATGGGAAATTAAAGCCAATGATCCATACTTATAGGCTATGTAAGTCCGATTTCTCAATTGTATTTGAGAATTTTTCTATAAAATTTTAAAGATTAAAATTGTGTAAATTTTGTTCAGCTCTACGGGAATTTGGCTATTTGTGGGCACATTTATGTTTGTCACTCATTTGGACCAATGGAAAATTAAAGCCAAGGATCCATACTTATAGGCTATGTAAGTCCGATTTCTCAATTGTATTTGAGAATTTTTCTATAAAATTTTAAAGATTAAAATTGTGTAAATTTTGTTCAGCTCTACGGGAATTTGGCTATTTGTGGGCACATTTATGTTTGTCACTCATTTGGACCAATGGGAAATTAAAGCCAATGATCCATACTTATAGGCTATGTAAGTCTGATTTCTCAATTGTATTTGAGAATTTTTCTATAACATTTGTTTGTCACTCATTTGGACCAATGGGAAATTAAAGCCAAGGATCCATACTTATAGGCTATGTAAGTCCGATTTTTCAATTGTATTTGAGAATTTTTCTATAACATTTGTTTGACACTCATTTGGACCAATGGGAAATTAAAGCCAAGGATCCATACTTATAGGCTATGTAAGTCCGATTTTTCAATTGTATTTGAGAATTTTTCTATAACATTTGTTTGACACTCATTTGGACCAATGGGAAATTAAAGCCAAGGATCTATACTTATAGACTATGTATGTCCGATTTCTCAATTGTAATTGAGAATTTTTCTATAACATTTGTTTGTTACTCATTTGGACCAATGGGAAATTAAAGCCAAGGATCCATACTTATAGGCTATGTAAGTCCGATTTCTCAATTGTATTTGAGAATTTTTCTATAACATTTGTTTGTCACTCATTTGGACCAATGGGAAATTAAAGCCAATGATCCATACTTATAGGCTATGTAAGTCCGATTTCTCAATTGTATTTGAGAATTTTTCTATAACATTTGTTTGTCACTCATTTGGACCAATGGGAAATTAAAGCCAAGGCTCCATACTTATAGACTATGTAAGTCTGATTTCTCAATTGTATTTGAGAATTTTTCTATAACATTTGTTTGTCACTCATTTGGACCAATGGGAAATTAAAGCCAAGGATCTATACTTATAGACTATGTATGTCCGATTTCTCAATTGTAATTGAGAATTTTTCTATAACATTTGTTTGTCACTCATTTGGACCAATGGGAAATTAAAGCCAAGGATCCATACTTATAGGCTATGTAAGTCCGATTTCTCAATTGTATTTGAGAATTTTTCTATAACATTTGTTTGTCACTCATTTGGACCAATGGGAAATTAAAGCCAATGATCCATACTTATAGGCTATGTAAGTACGATTTCTCAATTGTATTTGAGAATTTTTCTATAACATTTGTTTGTCAATCATTTGGACCAATGGGAAATTAAGGCCAAGGATCCATACTTATAGGCTATGTAAGTCCGATTTCTCAATTGTATTTGAGAATTTTTCTATAAAATTTTAAAGATTAAAATTGTGTAAATTTTGTTCAGCTCTACGGGAATTTGGCTATTTGTGTGCACATTTATGTTTGTCACTCATTTGGACCAATGGGAAATTAAAGCCAATGATCCATACTTATAGGCTATGTAAGTCCGATTTCTCAATTGTATTTGAGAATTTTTCTATAACATTTGTTTGTCACTCATTTGGACCAATGGGAAATTAAAGCCAAGGCTCCATACTTATAGACTATGTAAGTCTGATTTCTCAATTGTATTTGAGAATTTTTCTATAACATTTGTTTGTCACTCATTTGGACCAATGGGAAATTAAAGCCAAGGATCCATACTTATAGGCTATGTAAGTCCGATTTCTCAATTGTATTTGAGAATTTTTCTATAAAATTTTAAAGATTAAAATTGTGTAAATTTTGTTCAGCTCTACGGGAATTTGGCTATTTGTGTGCACATTTATGTTTGTCACTCATTTGGACCAATGGGAAATTAAAGCCAATGATCCATACTTATAGGCTATGTAAGTCCGATTTCTCAATTGTATTTGAGAATTTTTCTATAACATTTGTTTGTCACTCATTTGGACCAATGGGAAATTAAAGCCAAGGCTCCATACTTATAGACTATGTAAGTCTGATTTCTCAATTGTATTTGAGAATTTTTCTATAACATTTGTTTGTCACTCATTTGGACCAATGGGAAATTAAAGCCAAGGATCCATACTTATAGGCTATGTAAGTCCGATTTCTCAATTGTATTTGAGAATTTTTCTATAAAATTTTAAAGATTAAAATTGTGTACATTTTGTTCAGCTCTACGGGAATTTGGCTATTTGTGGGCACATTTATGTTTGTCACTCATTTGGACCAATGGGAAATTAAAGCCAAGGCTCCATACTTATAGACTATGTAAGTCCGATTTCTCAATTGTATTTGAAAATTTTTCTATAACATTTGTTTGTCACTCATTTGGACTAATGGGAAATTAAAGCCAAGGATCCATACTTATAAGCTATGTAAGTCCGATTTCTCAATTGTATTTGAGAATTTTTCTATAACATTTGTTTGTCACTCATTTGGATCAATGGGAAATTTAAGCCAAGGATGCATACTTATAGGCTATGTAAGTCCGATTTCTCAATTGTATTTGAGAATTTTTCTATAACATTTGTTTGTCACTCATTTGGACTAATGGGAAATTAAAGCCAAGGATCCATACTTATAGGCTATGTAAGTCCGATTTCTCAATTGTATTTGAGAATTTTTCTATAAAATTTTAAAGATTAAAATTGTGTAAATTTTGTTCAGCTCTACGGGAATTTGGCTATTTGTGGGCACATTTATGTTTGTCACTCATTTGGGCCAATGGGAAATTAAAGCCAAGGATCCATACTTATAAGCTATGTAAGTCCGATTTCTCAATTGTATTTGAGAATTTTTCTATAAAATTTTAAAGATTAAAATTGTGTAAATTTTGTTCAGCTCTACGGGAATTTGGCTATTTGTGGGCACATTTATGTTTGTCACTCATTTGGGCCAATGGGAAATTAAAGCCAAGGATCCATACTTATAGGCTATGTAAGTCCGATTTCTCAATTGTATTTGAGAATTTTTCTATAATATTTGTTTGTCACTCATTTGGACCAATGGGAAATTAAAGCCAAGGATCCATACTTATAGACTATGTAAGTCCGATTTCTCAATTGTATTTGAGAATTTTTCTATAAAATTTTAAAGATTAAAATTGTGTAAATTTTGTTCAGCTCTACGGGAATTTGGCTATTTGTGGGCACATTTATGTTTGTCACTCATTTGGGCCAATGGGAAATTAAAGCCAAGGATCCATACTTATAGGCTATGTAAGTCCGATTTCTCAATTGTATTTGAGAATTTTTCTATAACATTTGTTTGTCACTCATTTGGACCAATGGGAAATTAAAGCCAAGGCTCCATACTTATAGACTATGTAAGTCTGATTTCTCAATTGTATTTGAGAATTTTTCTATAACATTTGTTTGTCACTCATTTGGACCAATGGGAAATTAAAGCCAAGGATCCATACTTATAGGCTATGTAAGTCCGATTTCTCAATTGTATTTGAGAATTTTTCTATAAAATTTTAAAGATTAAAATTGTGTACATTTTGTTCAGCTCTACGGGAATTTGGCTATTTGTGGGCACATTTATGTTTGTCACTCATTTGGACCAATGGGAAATTAAAGCCAAGGCTCCATACTTATAGACTATGTAAGTCCGATTTCTCAATTGTATTTGAAAATTTTTCTATAACATTTGTTTGTCACTCATTTGGACTAATGGGAAATTAAAGCCAAGGATCCATACTTATAAGCTATGTAAGTCCGATTTCTCAATTGTATTTGAGAATTTTTCTATAACATTTGTTTGTCACTCATTTGGATCAATGGGAAATTTAAGCCAAGGATGCATACTTATAGGCTATGTAAGTCCGATTTCTCAATTGTATTTGAGAATTTTTCTATAACATTTGTTTGTCACTCATTTGGACTAATGGGAAATTAAAGCCAAGGATCCATACTTATAGGCTATGTAAGTCCGATTTCTCAATTGTATTTGAGAATTTTTCTATAAAATTTTAAAGATTAAAATTGTGTAAATTTTGTTCAGCTCTACGGGAATTTGGCTATTTGTGGGCACATTTATGTTTGTCACTCATTTGGGCCAATGGGAAATTAAAGCCAAGGATCCATACTTATAAGCTATGTAAGTCCGATTTCTCAATTGTATTTGAGAATTTTTCTATAAAATTTTAAAGATTAAAATTGTGTAAATTTTGTTCAGCTCTACGGGAATTTGGCTATTTGTGGGCACATTTATGTTTGTCACTCATTTGGGCCAATGGGAAATTAAAGCCAAGGATCCATACTTATAGGCTATGTAAGTCCGATTTCTCAATTGTATTTGAGAATTTTTCTATAATATTTGTTTGTCACTCATTTGGACCAATGGGAAATTAAAGCCAAGGATCCATACTTATAGACTATGTAAGTCCGATTTCTCAATTGTATTTGAGAATTTTTCTATAAAATTTTAAAGATTAAAATTGTGTAAATTTTGTTCAGCTCTACGGGAATTTGGCTATTTGTGGGCACATTTATGTTTGTCACTCATTTGGGCCAATGGGAAATTAAAGCCAAGGATCCATACTTATAAGCTATGTAAGTCCGATTTCTCAATTGTATTTGAGAATTTTTCTATAAAATTTTAAAGATTAAAATTGTGTAAATTTTGTTCAGCTCTACGGGAATTTGGCTATTTGTGGGCACATTTATGTTTGTCACTCATTTGGGCCAATGGGAAATTAAAGCCAAGGATCCATACTTATAAGCTATGTAAGTCCGATTTCTCAATTGTATTTGAGAATTTTTCTATAACATTTGTTTGTCACTCATTTGGGCCAATGGGAAATTAAAGCCAAGGATCCATACTTATAAGCTATGTAAGTCCGATTTCTCAATTGTATTTGAGAATTTTTCTATAACATTTGTTTGTCACTCATTTGGATCAATGGGAAATTTAAGCCAAGGATCCATACTTATAGGCTATGTAAGTCCGATTTCTCAATTGTATTTGAGAATTTTTCTATAACATTTGTTTGTCACTCATTTGGACCAATGGGAAATTAAAGCCAAGGCTCCATACTTATAGACTATTTAAGTCTGATTTCTCAATGTATTTGAGAATTTTTCTATAACATTTGTTTGTCACTCATTTGGACTAATGGGAAATTAAAGCCAAGGATCCATACTTATAAGCTATGTAAGTCCGATTTCTCAATTGTATTTGAGAATTTTTCTATAAAATTTTAAAGATTAAAATTGTGTAAATTTTGTTCAGCTCTACGGGAATTTGGCTATTTGTGGGCACATTTATGTTTGTCACTCATTTGGACCAATGGGAAATTTAAGCCAAGGATCCATACTTATAGGCTATGTAAGTCCGATTTCTCAATTGTATTTGAGAATTTTTCTATAACATTTGTTTGTCACTCATTTGGACCAATGGGAAATTAAAGCCAAGGCTCCATACTTATAGACTATTTAAGTCTGATTTCTCAATGTATTTGAGAATTTTTCTATAACATTTGTTTGTCACTCATTTGGACTAATGGGAAATTAAAGCCAAGGATCCATACTTATAAGCTATGTAAGTCCGATTTCTCAATTGTATTTGAGAATTTTTCTATAAAATTTTAAAGATTAAAATTGTGTAAATTTTGTTCAGCTCTACGGGAATTTGGCTATTTGTGGGCACATTTATGTTTGTCACTCATTTGGACCAATGGGAAATTTAAGCCAAGGATCCATACTTATAGGCTATGTAAGTCCGATTTCTCAATTGTATTTGAGAATTTTTCTATAACATTTGTTTGTCACTCATTTGGACCAATGGGAAATTTAAGCCAAGGATCCATACTTATAGACTAAGTAAGTCTGATTTCTCAATTGTATTTGAGAATTTTTCTATAACATTTGTTTGACACTCTTTTGGACCAATGGGAAATTAAAGCCAAGGATCCATACTTATAGGCTATGTAAGTCCGATTTCTCAATTGTATCTGAGAATTTTTCTATAACATTTGTTTGTCACTCATTTGGACCAATGGGAAATTTAAGCCAAGGATCCATACTTATAGGCTATGTAAGTCCGATTTCTCAATTGTATTTGAGAATTTTTCTATAACATTTGTTTGTCACTCATTTGGACTAATGGGAAATTAAAGCCAAGGATCCATACTTGTAAGCTATGTAAGTCCGATTTCTCAATTGTATTTGAGAATTTTTCTATAACATTTGTTTGTCACTCATTTGGACCAATGGGAAATTTAAGCCAAGGATCCATACTTATAGACTATGTAAGTCCGATTTCTCAATTGTATTTGAGAATATTTCTATAACATTTGTTTGACACTCATTTGGACCAATGGGAAATTAAAGCCAAGGATCCATACTTATAGACTATGTAAGTCCGATTTCTCGATTGTATTTGAGAATTTTTCTATAAAATTTTAAAGATTAAAATTGTGTAAATTTTGTTCAGCTCTACGGGAATTTGGCTATTTGTGGGCACATTTATGTTTGTCACTCATTTGGACCAATGGGAAATTAAAGCCAAGGCTCCATACTTATAGACTATGTAAGTCCGATTTCTCAATTGTATTTGAAAATTTTTCTATAACATTTGTTTGTCACTCATTTGGACTAATGGGAAATTAAAGCCAAGGATCCATACTTATAAGCTATGTAAGTCCGATTTCTCAATTGTATTTGAGAATTTTTCTATAACATTTGTTTGTCACTCATTTGGACCAATGGGAAATTAAGGCCAAGGATCCATACTTATAGGCTATGTTAGTCCGATTTCTCAATTGTATTTGAGAATTTTTCTATAAAATTTTAAAGATTAAAATTGTGTAAATTTTGTTCAGCTCTACGGGAATTTGGCTATTTGTGTGCACATTTATGTTTGTCACTCATTTGGACCAATGGGAAATTAAAGCCAATGATCCATACTTATAGGCTATGTAAGTCCGATTTCTCAATTGTATTTGAGAATTTTTCTATAACATTTGTTTGTCACTCATTTGGACCAATGGGAAATTAAAGCCAAGGCTCCATACTTATAGACTATGTAAGTCTGATTTCTCAATTGTATTTGAGAATTTTTCTATAACATTTGTTTGTCACTCATTTGGACCAATGGGAAATTAAAGCCAAGGATCCATACTTATAGGCTATGTAAGTCCGATTTCTCAATTGTATTTGAGAATTTTTCTATAAAATTTTAAAGATTAAAATTGTGTAAATTTTGTTCAGCTCTACGGGAATTTGGCTATTTGTGTGCACATTTATGTTTGTCACTCATTTGGACCAATGGGAAATTAAAGCCAATGATCCATACTTATAGGCTATGTAAGTCCGATTTCTCAATTGTATTTGAGAATTTTTCTATAACATTTGTTTGTCACTCATTTGGACCAATGGGAAATTAAAGCCAAGGCTCCATACTTATAGACTATGTAAGTCTGATTTCTCAATTGTATTTGAGAATTTTTCTATAACATTTGTTTGTCACTCATTTGGACCAATGGGAAATTAAAGCCAAGGATCCATACTTATAGGCTATGTAAGTCCGATTTCTCAATTGTATTTGAGAATTTTTCTATAAAATTTTAAAGATTAAAATTGTGTACATTTTGTTCAGCTCTACGGGAATTTGGCTATTTGTGGGCACATTTATGTTTGTCACTCATTTGGACCAATGGGAAATTAAAGCCAAGGCTCCATACTTATAGACTATGTAAGTCCGATTTCTCAATTGTATTTGAAAATTTTTCTATAACATTTGTTTGTCACTCATTTGGACTAATGGGAAATTAAAGCCAAGGATCCATACTTATAAGCTATGTAAGTCCGATTTCTCAATTGTATTTGAGAATTTTTCTATAACATTTGTTTGTCACTCATTTGGACTAATGGGAAATTAAAGCCAAGGATCCATACTTATAGGCTATGTAAGTCCGATTTCTCAATTGTATTTGAGAATTTTTCTATAAAATTTTAAAGATTAAAATTGTGTAAATTTTGTTCAGCTCTACGGGAATTTGGCTATTTGTGGGCACATTTATGTTTGTCACTCATTTGGGCCAATGGGAAATTAAAGCCAAGGATCCATACTTATAAGCTATGTAAGTCCGATTTCTCAATTGTATTTGAGAATTTTTCTATAAAATTTTAAAGATTAAAATTGTGTAAATTTTGTTCAGCTCTACGGGAATTTGGCTATTTGTGGGCACATTTATGTTTGTCACTCATTTGGGCCAATGGGAAATTAAAGCCAAGGATCCATACTTATAGGCTATGTAAGTCCGATTTCTCAATTGTATTTGAGAATTTTTCTATAATATTTGTTTGTCACTCATTTGGACCAATGGGAAATTAAAGCCAAGGATCCATACTTATAGACTATGTAAGTCCGATTTCTCAATTGTATTTGAGAATTTTTCTATAAAATTTTAAAGATTAAAATTGTGTAAATTTTGTTCAGCTCTACGGGAATTTGGCTATTTGTGGGCACATTTATGTTTGTCACTCATTTGGGCCAATGGGAAATTAAAGCCAAGGATCCATACTTATAAGCTATGTAAGTCCGATTTCTCAATTGTATTTGAGAATTTTTCTATAAAATTTTAAAGATTAAAATTGTGTAAATTTTGTTCAGCTCTACGGGAATTTGGCTATTTGTGGGCACATTTATGTTTGTCACTCATTTGGGCCAATGGGAAATTAAAGCCAAGGATCCATACTTATAAGCTATGTAAGTCCGATTTCTCAATTGTATTTGAGAATTTTTCTATAACATTTGTTTGTCACTCATTTGGGCCAATGGGAAATTAAAGCCAAGGATCCATACTTATAAGCTATGTAAGTCCGATTTCTCAATTGTATTTGAGAATTTTTCTATAACATTTGTTTGTCACTCATTTGGATCAATGGGAAATTTAAGCCAAGGATCCATACTTATAGGCTATGTAAGTCCGATTTCTCAATTGTATTTGAGAATTTTTCTATAACATTTGTTTGTCACTCATTTGGACCAATGGGAAATTTAAGCCAAGGATCCATACTTATAGGCTATGTAAGTCCGATTTCTCAATTGTATTTGAGAATTTTTCTATAACATTTGTTTGTCACTCATTTGGACTAATGGGAAATTAAAGCCAAGGATCCATACTTATAGGCTATGTAAGTCCGATTTCTCAATTGTATTTGAGAATTTTTCTATAAAATTTTAAAGATTAAAATTGTGTAAATTTTGTTCAGCTCTACGGGAATTTGGCTATTTGTGGGCACATTTATGTTTGTCACTCATTTGGGCCAATGGGAAATTAAAGCCAAGGATCCATACTTATAAGCTATGTAAGTCCGATTTCTCAATTGTATTTGAGAATTTTTCTATAAAATTTTAAAGATTAAAATTGTGTAAATTTTGTTCAGCTCTACGGGAATTTGGCTATTTGTGGGCACATTTATGTTTGTCACTCATTTGGGCCAATGGGAAATTAAAGCCAAGGATCCATACTTATAAGCTATGTAAGTCCGATTTCTCAATTGTATTTGAGAATTTTTCTATAACATTTGTTTGTCACTCATTTGGGCCAATGGGAAATTAAAGCCAAGGATCCATACTTATAAGCTATGTAAGTCCGATTTCTCAATTGTATTTGAGAATTTTTCTATAACATTTGTTTGTCACTCATTTGGATCAATGGGAAATTTAAGCCAAGGATCCATACTTATAGGCTATGTAAGTCCGATTTCTCAATTGTATTTGAGAATTTTTCTATAACATTTGTTTGTCACTCATTTGGACCAATGGGAAATTAAAGCCAAGGCTCCATACTTATAGACTATTTAAGTCTGATTTCTCAATGTATTTGAGAATTTTTCTATAACATTTGTTTGTCACTCATTTGGACTAATGGGAAATTAAAGCCAAGGATCCATACTTATAAGCTATGTAAGTCCGATTTCTCAATTGTATTTGAGAATTTTTCTATAAAATTTTAAAGATTAAAATTGTGTAAATTTTGTTCAGCTCTACGGGAATTTGGCTATTTGTGGGCACATTTATGTTTGTCACTCATTTGGACCAATGGGAAATTTAAGCCAAGGATCCATACTTATAGGCTATGTAAGTCCGATTTCTCAATTGTATTTGAGAATTTTTCTATAACATTTGTTTGTCACTCATTTGGACCAATGGGAAATTAAAGCCAAGGCTCCATACTTATAGACTATTTAAGTCTGATTTCTCAATGTATTTGAGAATTTTTCTATAACATTTGTTTGTCACTCATTTGGACTAATGGGAAATTAAAGCCAAGGATCCATACTTATAAGCTATGTAAGTCCGATTTCTCAATTGTATTTGAGAATTTTTCTATAAAATTTTAAAGATTAAAATTGTGTAAATTTTGTTCAGCTCTACGGGAATTTGGCTATTTGTGGGCACATTTATGTTTGTCACTCATTTGGACCAATGGGAAATTTAAGCCAAGGATCCATACTTATAGGCTATGTAAGTCCGATTTCTCAATTGTATTTGAGAATTTTTCTATAACATTTGTTTGTCACTCATTTGGACCAATGGGAAATTTAAGCCAAGGATCCATACTTATAGACTAAGTAAGTCTGATTTCTCAATTGTATTTGAGAATTTTTCTATAACATTTGTTTGACACTCTTTTGGACCAATGGGAAATTAAAGCCAAGGATCCATACTTATAGGCTATGTAAGTCCGATTTCTCAATTGTATCTGAGAATTTTTCTATAACATTTGTTTGTCACTCATTTGGACCAATGGGAAATTTAAGCCAAGGATCCATACTTATAGGCTATGTAAGTCCGATTTCTCAATTGTATTTGAGAATTTTTCTATAACATTTGTTTGTCACTCATTTGGACTAATGGGAAATTAAAGCCAAGGATCCATACTTGTAAGCTATGTAAGTCCGATTTCTCAATTGTATTTGAGAATTTTTCTATAACATTTGTTTGTCACTCATTTGGACCAATGGGAAATTTAAGCCAAGGATCCATACTTATAGACTATGTAAGTCCGATTTCTCAATTGTATTTGAGAATATTTCTATAACATTTGTTTGACACTCATTTGGACCAATGGGAAATTAAAGCCAAGGATCCATACTTATAGACTATGTAAGTCCGATTTCTCGATTGTATTTGAGAATTTTTCTATAAAATTTTAAAGATTAAAATTGTGTAAATTTTGTTCAGCTCTACGGGAATTTGGCTATTTGTGGGCACATTTATGTTTGTCACTCATTTGGACCAATGGGAAATTAAAGCCAAGGATCCATACTTATAGACTATGTAAGTCCGATTTCTCAATTGTATTTGAGAATTTTTCTATAACATTTGTGTGACACTCATTTGGACCAATGGGAAATTAAAGCCAAGGATCCATACTTATAGGCTATGTAAGTCCGATTTCTCAATTGTATTTGAGAATTTTTCTATAACATTTGTTTGACACTCATTTGGACCAATGGGAAATTAAAGCCAAGGATCCATACTTATAGACTATGTAAGTCCGATTTCTCAATTGTATTTGAGAATTTTTCTATAAAATTTTAAAGATTAAAATTGTGTAAATTTTGTTCAGCTCTACGGGAATTTGGCTATTTGTGGGCACATTTATGTTTGTCACTCATTTGGACCAATGGGAAATTAAAGCCAAGGATCCATACTTGTAAGCTATGTAAGTCCGATTTCTCAATTGTATTTGAGAATTTTTCTATAACATTTGTTTGTCACTCATTTGGACCAATGGGAAATTTAAGCCAAGGATCCATACTTATAGACTATGTAAGTCCGATTTCTCAATTGTATTTGAGAATATTTCTATAACATTTGTTTGACACTCATTTGGACCAATGGGAAATTAAAGCCAAGGATCCATACTTATAGACTATGTAAGTCCGATTTCTCAATTGTATTTGAGAATTTTTCTATAAAATTTTAAAGATTAAAATTGTGTAAATTTTGTTCAGCTCTACGGGAATTTGGCTATTTGTGGGCACATTTATGTTTGTCACTCATTTGGACCAATGGGAAATTAAAGCCAAGGATCCATACTTATAGACTATGTAAGTCCGATTTCTCAATTGTATTTGAGAATTTTTCTATAACATTTGTTTGACACTCATTTGGACCAATGGGAAATTAAAGCCAAGGATCCATACTTATAGACTATGTAAGTCCGATTTCTCAATTGTATTTGAGAATTTTTCTATAACATTTGTTTGTCACTCATTTGGATCAATGGGAAATTTAAGCCAAGGATCCATACTTATAGGCTATGTAAGTCCGATTTCTCAATTGTATTTGAGAATTTTTCTATAACATTTGTTTGTCACTCATTTGGACCAATGGGAAATTAAAGCCAAGGCTCCATACTTATAGACTATTTAAGTCTGATTTCTCAATGTATTTGAGAATTTTTCTATAACATTTGTTTGTCACTCATTTGGACTAATGGGAAATTAAAGCCAAGGATCCATACTTATAAGCTATGTAAGTCCGATTTCTCAATTGTATTTGAGAATTTTTCTATAAAATTTTAAAGATTAAAATTGTGTAAATTTTGTTCAGCTCTACGGGAATTTGGCTATTTGTGGGCACATTTATGTTTGTCACTCATTTGGACCAATGGGAAATTTAAGCCAAGGATCCATACTTATAGGCTATGTAAGTCCGATTTCTCAATTGTATTTGAGAATTTTTCTATAACATTTGTTTGTCACTCATTTGGACCAATGGGAAATTAAAGCCAAGGCTCCATACTTATAGACTATTTAAGTCTGATTTCTCAATGTATTTGAGAATTTTTCTATAACATTTGTTTGTCACTCATTTGGACTAATGGGAAATTAAAGCCAAGGATCCATACTTATAAGCTATGTAAGTCCGATTTCTCAATTGTATTTGAGAATTTTTCTATAAAATTTTAAAGATTAAAATTGTGTAAATTTGGTCAGCTCTACGGGAATTTGGCTATTTGTGGGCACATTTATGTTTGTCACTCATTTGGACCAATGGGAAATTTAAGCCAAGGATCCATACTTATAGGCTATGTAAGTCCGATTTCTCAATTGTATTTGAGAATTTTTCTATAACATTTGTTTGTCACTCATTTGGACCAATGGGAAATTAAAGCCAAGGCTCCATACTTATAGACTATTTAAGTCTGATTTCTCAATGTATTTGAGAATTTTTCTATAACATTTGTTTGTCACTCATTTGGACTAATGGGAAATTAAAGCCAAGGATCCATACTTATAAGCTATGTAAGTCCGATTTCTCAATTGTATTTGAGAATTTTTCTATAAAATTTTAAAGATTAAAATTGTGTAAATTTTGTTCAGCTCTACGGGAATTTGGCTATTTGTGGGCACATTTATGTTTGTCACTCATTTGGACCAATGGGAAATTTAAGCCAAGGATCCATACTTATAGGCTATGTAAGTCCGATTTCTCAATTGTATTTGAGAATTTTTCTATAACATTTGTTTGTCACTCATTTGGACCAATGGGAAATTTAAGCCAAGGATCCATACTTATAGACTAAGTAAGTCTGATTTCTCAATTGTATTTGAGAATTTTTCTATAACATTTGTTTGACACTCTTTTGGACCAATGGGAAATTAAAGCCAAGGATCCATACTTATAGGCTATGTAAGTCCGATTTCTCAATTGTATCTGAGAATTTTTCTATAACATTTGTTTGTCACTCATTTGGACCAATGGGAAATTTAAGCCAAGGATCCATACTTATAGACTATGTAAGTCCGATTTCTCAATTGTATTTGAGAATATTTCTATAACATTTGTTTGACACTCATTTGGACCAATGGGAAATTAAAGCCAAGGATCCATACTTATAGACTATGTAAGTCCGATTTCTCGATTGTATTTGAGAATTTTTCTATAAAATTTTAAAGATTAAAATTGTGTAAATTTTGTTCAGCTCTACGGGAATTTGGCTATTTGTGGGCACATTTATGTTTGTCACTCATTTGGACCAATGGGAAATTAAAGCCAAGGATCCATACTTATAGACTATGTAAGTCCGATTTCTCAATTGTATTTGAGAATTTTTCTATAACATTTGTGTGACACTCATTTGGACCAATGGGAAATTAAAGCCAAGGATCCATACTTATAGGCTATGTAAGTCCGATTTCTCAATTGTATTTGAGAATTTTTCTATAACATTTGTTTGACACTCATTTGGACCAATGGGAAATTAAAGCCAAGGATCCATACTTATAGACTATGTAAGTCCGATTTCTCAATTGTATTTGAGAATTTTTCTATAAAATTTTAAAGATTAAAATTGTGTAAATTTTGTTCAGCTCTACGGGAATTTGGCTATTTGTGGGCACATTTATGTTTGTCACTCATTTGGACCAATGGGAAATTAAAGCCAAGAATCCATACTTGTAAGCTATGTAAGTCCGATTTCTCAATTGTATTTGAGAATTTTTCTATAACATTTGTTTGTCACTCATTTGGACCAATGGGAAATTTAAGCCAAGGATCCATACTTATAGACTATGTAAGTCCGATTTCTCAATTGTATTTGAGAATATTTCTATAACATTTGTTTGACACTCATTTGGACCAATGGGAAATTAAAGCCAAGGATCCATACTTATAGACTATGTAAGTCCGATTTCTCAATTGTATTTGAGAATTTTTCTATAAAATTTTAAAGATTAAAATTGTGTAAATTTTGTTCAGCTCTACGGGAATTTGGCTATTTGTGGGCACATTTATGTTTGTCACTCATTTGGACCAATGGGAAATTAAAGCCAAGGATCCATACTTATAGACTATGTAAGTCCGATTTCTCAATTGTATTTGAGAATTTTTCTATAACATTTGTTTGACACTCATTTGGACCAATGGGAAATTAAAGCCAAGGATCCATACTTATAGACTATGTAAGTCCGATTTCTCAATTGTATTTGAGAATTTTTCTATAACATTTGTTTGACACTCATTTGGACCAATGGGAAATTAAAGCCAAGGATCCATACTTATAGGCTATGTAAGTCCGATTGCTCAATTGTATTTGAGAATTTTTCTATAAAATTTTAAAGATTAAAATTGTGTAAATTTTGTTCAGCTCTACGGGAATTTGGCTATTTGTGGGCACATTTATGTTTGTCACTCATTTGGACCAATGGGAAATTAAAGCCAAGGATCCATACTTATAGACTATGTAAGTCCGATTTCTCAATTGTATTTGAGAATTTTTCTATAACATTTGTTTGTCACTCATTTGGATCAATGGGAAATTTAAGCCAAGGATCCATACTTATAGGCTATGTAAGTCCGATTTCTCAATTGTATTTGAGAATTTTTCTATAACATTTGTTTGTCACTCATTTGGACCAATGGGAAATTAAAGCCAAGGCTCCATACTTATAGACTATTTAAGTCTGATTTCTCAATGTATTTGAGAATTTTTCTATAACATTTGTTTGTCACTCATTTGGACTAATGGGAAATTAAAGCCAAGGATCCATACTTATAAGCTATGTAAGTCCGATTTCTCAATTGTATTTGAGAATTTTTCTATAAAATTTTAAAGATTAAAATTGTGTAAATTTTGTTCAGCTCTACGGGAATTTGGCTATTTGTGGGCACATTTATGTTTGTCACTCATTTGGACCAATGGGAAATTTAAGCCAAGGATCCATACTTATAGGCTATGTAAGTCCGATTTCTCAATTGTATTTGAGAATTTTTCTATAACATTTGTTTGTCACTCATTTGGACCAATGGGAAATTAAAGCCAAGGCTCCATACTTATAGACTATTTAAGTCTGATTTCTCAATGTATTTGAGAATTTTTCTATACATTTGTTTGTCACTCATTTGGACTAATGGGAAATTAAAGCCAAGGATCCATACTTATAAGCTATGTAAGTCCGATTTCTCAATTGTATTTGAGAATTTTTCTATAAAATTTTAAAGATTAAAATTGTGTAAATTTGGTCAGCTCTACGGGAATTTGGCTATTTGTGGGCACATTTATGTTTGTCACTCATTTGGACCAATGGGAAATTTAAGCCAAGGATCCATACTTATAGGCTATGTAAGTCCGATTTCTCAATTGTATTTGAGAATTTTTCTATAACATTTGTTTGTCACTCATTTGGACCAATGGGAAATTAAAGCCAAGGCTCCATACTTATAGACTATTTAAGTCTGATTTCTCAATGTATTTGAGAATTTTTCTATAACATTTGTTTGTCACTCATTTGGACTAATGGGAAATTAAAGCCAAGGATCCATACTTATAAGCTATGTAAGTCCGATTTCTCAATTGTATTTGAGAATTTTTCTATAAAATTTTAAAGATTAAAATTGTGTAAATTTTGTTCAGCTCTACGGGAATTTGGCTATTTGTGGGCACATTTATGTTTGTCACTCATTTGGACCAATGGGAAATTTAAGCCAAGGATCCATACTTATAGGCTATGTAAGTCCGATTTCTCAATTGTATTTGAGAATTTTTCTATAACATTTGTTTGTCACTCATTTGGACCAATGGGAAATTTAAGCCAAGGATCCATACTTATAGACTAAGTAAGTCTGATTTCTCAATTGTATTTGAGAATTTTTCTATAACATTTGTTTGACACTCTTTTGGACCAATGGGAAATTAAAGCCAAGGATCCATACTTATAGGCTATGTAAGTCCGATTTCTCAATTGTATCTGAGAATTTTTCTATAACATTTGTTTGTCACTCATTTGGACCAATGGGAAATTTAAGCCAAGGATCCATACTTATAGGCTATGTAAGTCCGATTTCTCAATTGTATTTGAGAATTTTTCTATAACATTTGTTTGTCACTCATTTGGACTAATGGGAAATTAAAGCCAAGGATCCATACTTGTAAGCTATGTAAGTCCGATTTCTCAATTGTATTTGAGAATTTTTCTATAACATTTGTTTGTCACTCATTTGGACCAATGGGAAATTTAAGCCAAGGATCCATACTTATAGACTATGTAAGTCCGATTTCTCAATTGTATTTGAGAATATTTCTATAACATTTGTTTGACACTCATTTGGACCAATGGGAAATTAAAGCCAAGGATCCATACTTATAGACTATGTAAGTCCGATTTCTCGATTGTATTTGAGAATTTTTCTATAAAATTTTAAAGATTAAAATTGTGTAAATTTTGTTCAGCTCTACGGGAATTTGGCTATTTGTGGGCACATTTATGTTTGTCACTCATTTGGACCAATGGGAAATTAAAGCCAAGGATCCATACTTATAGACTATGTAAGTCCGATTTCTCAATTGTATTTGAGAATTTTTCTATAACATTTGTGTGACACTCATTTGGACCAATGGGAAATTAAAGCCAAGGATCCATACTTATAGGCTATGTAAGTCCGATTTCTCAATTGTATTTGAGAATTTTTCTATAACATTTGTTTGACACTCATTTGGACCAATGGGAAATTAAAGCCAAGGATCCATACTTATAGACTATGTAAGTCCGATTTCTCAATTGTATTTGAGAATTTTTCTATAAAATTTTAAAGATTAAAATTGTGTAAATTTTGTTCAGCTCTACGGGAATTTGGCTATTTGTGGGCACATTTATGTTTGTCACTCATTTGGACCAATGGGAAATTAAAGCCAAGGATCCATACTTGTAAGCTATGTAAGTCCGATTTCTCAATTGTATTTGAGAATTTTTCTATAACATTTGTTTGTCACTCATTTGGACCAATGGGAAATTTAAGCCAAGGATCCATACTTATAGACTATGTAAGTCCGATTTCTCAATTGTATTTGAGAATATTTCTATAACATTTGTTTGACACTCATTTGGACCAATGGGAAATTAAAGCCAAGGATCCATACTTATAGACTATGTAAGTCCGATTTCTCAATTGTATTTGAGAATTTTTCTATAAAATTTTAAAGATTAAAATTGTGTAAATTTTGTTCAGCTCTACGGGAATTTGGCTATTTGTGGGCACATTTATGTTTGTCACTCATTTGGACCAATGGGAAATTAAAGCCAAGGATCCATACTTATAGACTATGTAAGTCCGATTTCTCAATTGTATTTGAGAATTTTTCTATAACATTTGTTTGACACTCATTTGGACCAATGGGAAATTAAAGCCAAGGATCCATACTTATAGACTATGTAAGTCCGATTTCTCAATTGTATTTGAGAATTTTTCTATAACATTTGTTTGACACTCATTTGGACCAATGGGAAATTAAAGCCAAGGATCCATACTTATAGGCTATGTAAGTCCGATTGCTCAATTGTATTTGAGAATTTTTCTATAAAATTTTAAAGATTAAAATTGTGTAAATTTTGTTCAGCTCTACGGGAATTTGGCTATTTGTGGGCACATTTATGTTTGTCACTCATTTGGACCAATGGGAAATTAAAGCCAAGGATCCATACCTATAGGCTATGTAAGTCCGATTTCTCAATTGTATTTGAGAATTTTTCTATAACATTTATTTGTCACTCATTTGGACCAATGGGAAATTAAAGCCAAGGATCCATACTTATAGACTATGTAAGTCCGATTTCTCAATTGTATTTGAGAATTTTTCTATAAAATTTTAAAGATTAAAATTGTGTAAATTTTGTTCAGCTCTACGGGAATTTAGCTATTTGTGGGCACATTTATGTTTGTCACTCATTTGGGCCAATGGGAAATTAAAGCCAAGGATCCATACTTATAGGCTATGTAAGTCCGATTTCTCAATTGTATTTGAGAATTTTTCTATAAAATTTTAAAGATTAAAATTGTGTAAATTTTGTTCAGCTCTACGGGAATTTGGCTATTTGTGGGCATTTATGTTTGTCACTCATTTGGGCCAATGGGAAATTAAAGCCAAGGATCCATACTTATAGGCTATGTAAGTCCGATTTCTCAATTGTATTTGAGAATTTTTCTATAAAATTTTAAAGATTAAAATTGTGTAAATTTTGTTCAGCTCTACGGGAATTTGGCTATTTGTGGGCACATTTATGTTTGTCACTCATTTGGACCAATGGGAAATTAAAGCCAATGATCCATACTTATAGGCTATGTAAGTCCGATTTCTCAATTGTATTTGAGAATTTTTCTATAACATTTGTTTGTCACTCATTTGGACCAATGGGAAATTAAAGCCAAGGCTCCATACTTATAGACTATGTAAGTCTGATTTCTCAATTGTATTTGAGAATTTTTCTATAACATTTGTTTGTCACTCATTTGGACCAATGGGAAATTAAAGCCAAGGATCCATACTTATAGGCTATGTAAGTCCGATTTCTCAATTGTATTTGAGAATTTTTCTATAAAATTTTAAAGATTAAAATTGTGTAAATTTTGTTCAGCTCTACGGGAATTTGGCTATTTGTGAGCACATTTATGTTTGTCACTCATTTGGGCCAATGGGAAATTAAAGCCAAGGATCCATACTTATAAGCTATGTAAGTCCGATTTCTCAATTGTATTTGAGAATTTTTCTATAAAATTTTAAAGATTAAAATTGTGTAAATTTTGTTCAGCTCTACGGGAATTTGGCTATTTGTGGGCACATTTATGTTTGTCACTCATTTGGGCCAATGGGAAATTAAAGCCAAGGATCCATACATATAAGCTATGTAAGTCCGATTTCTCAATTGTATTTGAGAATTTTTCTATAAAATTTTAAAGATTAAAATTGTGTAAATTTTGTTCAGCTCTACGGGAATTTGGCTATTTGTGGGCACATTTATGTTTGTCACTCATTTGGGCCAATGGGAAATTAAAGCCAAGGATCCATACTTATAGACTATGTAAGTCCGATTTCTCAATTGTATTTGAGAATTTTTCTATAACATTTGTTTGTCACTCATTTGGACCAATGGGAAATTAAAGCCAAGGATCCATACTTATAGACTACGTAAGTCTGATTTCTCAATTGTATTTGAGAATTTTTCTATAACATTTGTTTGTCAATCATTTGGACCAATGGGAAATTAAAGCCAAGGATCCATACTTATAGGCTATGTAACTCCGATTTCTCAATTGTATTTGAGAATTTTTCTATAACATTTGTTTGACACTCATTTGGACCAATGGGAAATTAAAGCCAAGGATCCATACTTATAGACTATGTAAGTCCGATTTCTCAATTGTATTTGAGAATTTTTCTATAACATTTGTTTGACACTCATTTGGACCAATGGGAAATTAAAGCCAAGGATCCATTCTTATAGACTATGTAAGTCTGATTTCTCAATTGTATTTGAGAATTTTTCTATAATATTTGTTTGTCACTCATTTGGACCAATGGGAAATTAAAGCCAAGGATCCATACTTATAGACTATGTAAGTCCGATTTCTCAATTGTATATGAGAATTTTTCTATAATATTTGTTTGTCACTCATTTGGACCAATGGGAAATTAAAGCCAAGGATCCATACTTATAGACTATGTTAGTCCGATTTCCCAATTGTATTTGAGAATTTTTCTATAACATTTGTTTGACACTCATTTGGACCAATGGGAAATTAAAGCCAAGGATCCATACTTATAGACTATGTAAGTCTGATTTCTCAATTGTATTTGAGAATTTTTCAATAACATTTGTTTGTCACTCATATGGACCAATGGGAAATTAAAGCCAAGGATCCATACTTATAGACTACGTAAGTCTGATTTCTCAATTGTATTTGAGAATTTTTCTATAACATTTGTTTGTCACTCATTTGGACCAATGGGAAATTAAAGCCAAGGATCCATACTTATAGGCTATGTAAGTCCGATTTCTCAATTGTATTTGAGAATTTTTCTATAAAATTTGTTTGACACTCTTTTGGACCAATGGGAAATTAAAGCCAAGGATCCATACTTATAGGCTATGTAAGTCCGATTTCTCAATTGTATTTGAGAATTTTTCTATAACATTTGTTTGTCAATCATTTGGACCAATGGGAAATTAAAGCCAAGGATCCATACTTATAGGCTATGTAAGTCCGATTTCTCAATTGTATTTGAGAATTTTTCTATAACATTTGTTTGTCAATCATTTGGACCAATGGGAAATTAAAGCCAAGGATCCATACTTATAGACTATGTAGGTCCGATTTCTCAATTGTATTTGAGAATTTTTCTATAACATTTGGTTGTCACTCATTTAAACCAATGGGAAATTAAAGCCAAGGATCCATACTTATAGACTATGTAAGTCCGATTTCTCAATTGTATTTGAGAATTTTTCTATAACATTTGTTTGTCACTCATTTGGACCAATGGGAAATTAAAGCCAAGAATCCATACTTATAGACTATGTAAGTCTGATTTCTCAATTGTATTTGAGAAATTTTCTATAACATTTGTTTGTCACTCATTTGGACCAATGGGAAATTAAAGCCAAGGATCCATACTTATAGACTACGTAAGTCTGATTTCTCAATTGTATTTGAGAATTTTTCTATAACATTTGTTTGTCAATCATTTGGACCAATGGGAAATTAAAGCCAAGGATCCATACTTATAGACTATGTAAGTCCGATTTCTCAATTGTATTTGAGAATTTTTCTATAACATTTGTTTGTCACTCATTTGGACCAATGGGAAATTAAAGCCAAGAATCCATACTTATAGACTATGTAAGTCCGATTTCTCAATTGTATTTGAGAATTTTTCTATAACATTTGTTTGACACTCATTTGGACCAATGGGAAATTAAAGCCAAGGATCCATACTTATAGACTATGTAAGTCCGATTTCTCAATTGTATTTGAGAATTTTTCTATAACATTTGTTTGACACTCATTTGGACCAATGGGAAATTAAAGCCAAGGATCCATACTTATAGACTATGTAAGTCCGATTTCTCAATTGTATTTGAGAATTTTTCTATAACATTTGTTTGACACTCATTTGGACCAATGGGAAATTAAAGCCAAGGATCCATACTTATAGACTATGTAAGTCCGATTTCTCAATTGTATTTGAGAATTTTTCTATAACATTTGTTTGTCACTCATTTGGACCAATGGGAAATTAAAGCCAAGGATCCATACTTATAGACTATGTAAGTCCGATTTCTCAATTGTATTTGAGAATTTTTCTATAAAATTTTAAAGATTAAAATTGTGTAAATTTTGTTCAGCTCTACGGGAATTTGGCTATTTGTGGGCATTTATGTTTGTCACTCATTTGGGCCAATGGGAAATTAAAGCCAAGGATCCATACTTATAGACCATGTTAGTCTGATTTCTCAATTGTATTTGAGAATTTTTCTATAAAATTTTAAAGATTAAAATTGTGTAAATTTTGTTCAGCTCTACGGGAATTTGGCTATTTGTGGGCACATTTATGTTTGTCACTCATTTGGGCCAATGGGAAATTAAAGCCAAGGATCCATACTTATAGACTATGTTAGTCTGATTTCTCAATTGTATTTGAGAATTTTTCTATAATATTTGTTTGTCACTCATTTGGACCAATGGGAAATTAAAGCCAAGGATCCATACTTATAGACTATGTAAGTCCGATTTCTCAATTGTATTTGAGAATTTTTCTATAAAATTTTAAAGATTAAAATTGTGTAAATTTTGTTCAGCTCTACGGGAATTTGGCTATTTGTGTGCACATTTATGTTTGTCACTCATTTGGACCAATGGGAAATTAAAGCCAAGGATCCATACTTATAGGCTATGTAAGTCCGATTTCTCAATTGTATTTCTGAATTTTTCTATAACATTTGTTTGTCACTCATTTCGACCAATGGGAAATTAAAGCCAAGGATCCATACTTATAGGCTATGTAAGTCCGATTTCTCAATTGTATTTGAGAATTTTTCTATAAAATTTTAAAGATTAAAATTGTGTAAATTTTGTTCAGCTCTACGGGAATTTGGCTATTTGTGTGCACATTTATGTTTGTCACTCATTTGGACCAATGGGAAATTAAAGCCAAGGATCCATACTTATAGACTACGTAAGTCTGATTTCTCAATTGTATTTGAGAATTTTTCTATAATATTTGTTTGTCACTCATTTGGACCAATGGGAAATTAAAGCCAAGGATCCATACTTATAGACTATGTAAGTCCGATTTCTCAATTGTATTTGAGAATTTTTCTATAAAATTTTAAAGATTAAAATTGTGTAAATTTTGTTCAGCTCTACGGGAATTTGGCTATTTGTGTGCACATTTATGTTTGTCACTCATTTGGACCAATGGGAAATTAAAGCCAAGGATCCATACTTATAGGCTATGTAAGTCCGATTTCTCAATTGTATTTCTGAATTTTTCTATAACATTTGTTTGTCACTCATTTCGACCAATGGGAAATTAAAGCCAAGGATCCATACTTATAGGCTATGTAAGTCCGATTTTTCAATTGTATTTGAGAATTTTTCTATAAAATTTTAAAGATTAAAATTGTGTAAATTTTGTTCAGCTCTACGGGAATTTGGCTATTTGTGTGCACATTTATGTTTGTCACTCATTTGGACCAATGGGAAATTAAAGCCAAGGATCCATACTTATAGGCTATGTAAGTCCGATTTCTCAATTGTATTTCTGAATTTTTCTATAACATTTGTTTGTCACTCATTTCGACCAATGGGAAATTAAAGCCAAGGATCCATACTTATAGGCTATGTAAGTCCGATTTCTCAATTGTATTTGAGAATTTTTCTATAAAATTTTAAAGATTAAAATTGTGTAAATTTTGTTCAGCTCTACGGGAATTTGGCTATTTGTGTGCACATTTATGTTTGTCACTCATTTGGACCAATGGGAAATTAAAGCCAAGAATCCATACTTATAGACTACGTAAGTCTGATTTCTCAATTGTATTTGAGAATTTTTCTATAATATTTGTTTGTCACTCATTTGGACCAATGGGAAATTAAAGCCAAGGATCCATACTTATAGACTATGTAAGTCCGATTTCTCAATTGTATTTGAGAATTTTTCTATAAAATTTTAAAGATTAAAATTGTGTAAATTTTGTTCAGCTCTACGGGAATTTGGCTATTTGTGTGCACATTTATGTTTGTCACTCATTTGGACCAATGGGAAATTAAAGCCAAGGATCCATACTTATAGGCTATGTAAGTCCGATTTCTCAATTGTATTTCTGAATTTTTCTATAACATTTGTTTGTCACTCATTTCGACCAATGGGAAATTAAAGCCAAGGATCCATACTTATAGGCTATGTAAGTCCGATTTCTCAATTGTATTTGAGAATTTTTCTATAAAATTTTAAAGATTAAAATTGTGTAAATTTTGTTCAGCTCTACGGGAATTTGGCTATTTGTGTGCACATTTATGTTTGTCACTCATTTGGACCAATGGGAAATTAAAGCCAAGAATCCATACTTATAGACTACGTAAGTCTGATTTCTCAATTGTATTTGAGAATTTTTCTATAATATTTGTTTGTCACTCATTTGGACCAATGGGAAATTAAAGCCAAGGATCCATACTTATAGACTATGTAAGTCCGATTTCTCAATTGTATTTGAGAATTTTTCTATAAAATTTTAAAGATTAAAATTGTGTAAATTTTGTTCAGCTCTACGGGAATTTGGCTATTTGTGTGCACATTTATGTTTGTCACTCATTTGGACCAATGGGAAATTAAAGCCAAGGATCCATACTTATAGGCTATGTAAGTCCGATTTCTCAATTGTATTTCTGAATTTTTCTATAACATTTGTTTGTCACTCATTTCGACCAATGGGAAATTAAAGCCAAGGATCCATACTTATAGGCTATGTAAGTCCGATTTCTCAATTGTATTTGAGAATTTTTCTATAAAATTTTAAAGATTAAAATTGTGTAAATTTTGTTCAGCTCTACGGGAATTTGGCTATTTGTGTGCACATTTATGTTTGTCACTCATTTGGACCAATGGGAAATTAAAGCCAAGGATCCATACTTATAGACTATGTAAGTCCGATTTCTCAATTGTATTTGAGAATTTTTCTATAACATTTGTTTGTCACTCATTTGGACTAATGGGAAATTAAAGCCAAGGATCCGGACTATGTTAGTCCGATTTCTCAATTGTATTTGCGAATTTTTCTATAAAATTTGTTTGTCACTCATTTGAACTAATGGGAAATTAAAGCCAAGGATCCATACTTATAGACTATGTTAGTCCGATTTCTCAATTGTATTTGAGAATTTTTCTATAACATTTGTTTGTCACTCATTTGGACCAATGGGAAATTAAAGCCAAGGATCCATACTTATAGACTATGTAAGTCCGATTTCTCAATTGTATTTGAGAATTTTTCTATAACATTTGTTTGTCACTCATTTGGACCAATGGGAAATTAAAGCCAAGGATCCATACTTATGGACTATGTAAGTCTGATTTCTCAATTGTATTTGAGAATTTTTCTATAACATTTGTTTGTCACTCATTTGGACCAATGGGAAATTAAAGCCAAGGATCCATACTTATAGACTACGTAAGTCTGATTTCTCAATTGTATTTGAGAATTTTTCTATAATATTTGTTTTTCAATCATTTGGACCAATGGGAAATTAAAGCCAAGGATCCATACTTATAGACTATGTAAGTCCGATTTCTCAATTGTATTTGAGAATTTTTCTATAAAATTTTAAAGATTAAAATTGTGTAAATTTTGTTCAGCTCTACGGGAATTTGGCTATTTGTGTGCACATTTATGTTTGTCACTCATTTGGACCAATGGGAAATTAAAGCCAAGGATCCATACTTATAGACTATGTAAGTCCGATTTCTCAATTGTATTTGAGAATTTTTCTATAAAATTTTAAAGATTAAAATTGTGTAAATTTTGTTCAGCACTACGGGAATTTGGCTATTTGTGTGCACATTTATGTTTGTCACTCATTTGGACCAATGGGAAATTAAAGCCAAGGATCCATACTTATAGGCTATGTAAGTCCGATTTCTCAATTGTATTTGAGAATTTTTCTGTAATATTTGTTTGTCACTCATTTGGACCAATGGGAAATTAAAGCCAAGGATCCATACTTATAGACTATGTAAGTCCGATTTCTCAATTGTATTTGAGAATTTTTCTATAACATTTGTTTGTCACTCATTTGGACCAATGGGAAATTAAAGCCAAGGATCCATACTTATAGACTATGTAAGTCTGATTTCTCAATTGTATTTGAGAATTTTTCTATAACATTTGTTTGTCAATCATTTGGACCAATGGGAAATTAAAGCCAAGGATCCATACTCATAGGCTATGTAAGTCCGATTTCTCAATTGTATTTGAGAATTTTTCTATAATATTTGTTTGTCACTCATTTGGACCAATGGGAAATTAAAGCCAAGGATCCATACTTATAGACTATGTAAGTCTGATTTCTCAATTGTATTTGAGAATTTTTCTATAACATTTGTTTGTCACTCATTTGGACCAATGGGAAATTAAAGCCAAGGATCCATACTTATAGACTACGTAAGTCTGATTTCTCAATTGTATTTGAGAATTTTTCTATAACATTTGTTTGTCACTCATTTGGACCAATGGGAAATTAAAGCCAAGGATCCATACTTATAGGCTATGTAAGTCCGATTTCTCAATTGTATTTGAGAATTTTTCTATAACATTTGTTTGTCACTCATTTGGACTAATGGGAAATTAAAGCCAAGGATCCATACTTTTAGACTATGTAAGTCCGATTTCTCAATTGTATTTGAGAATTTTTCTATAAAATTTTAAAGATTAAAATTGTGTAAATTTTGTTCAGCTCTACGGGAATTTGGCTATTTGTGGGCACATTTATGTTTGTCACTCATTTGGACCAATGGGAAATTAAAGCCAAGGATCCATACTTATAGGCTATGTAAGTCCGATTTCTCAATTGTATTTGAGAATTTTTCTATAACATTTGTTTGTCAATCATTTGGACCAATGGGAAATTAAAGCCAAGGATCCATACTTATAGGCTATGTAAGTCCGATTTCTCAATTGTATTTGAGAATTTTTCTATAAAATTTTAAAGATTAAAATTGTGTAAATTTTGTTCAGCTCTACGGGAATTTGGCTATTTGTGTGCACATTTATGTTTGTCACTCATTTGGACCAATGGGAAATTAAAGCCAAGGATCCATACTTATAGACTATGTAAGTCCGATTTCTCAATTGTATTTGAGAATTTTTCTATAACATTTGTTTGTCACTCATTTGGACTAATGGGAAATTAAAGCCAAGGATCCGGACTATGTTAGTCCGATTTCTCAATTGTATTTGCGAATTTTTCTATAAAATTTGTTTGTCACTCATTTGAACTAATGGGAAATTAAAGCCAAGGATCCATACTTATAGACTATGTTAGTCCGATTTCTCAATTGTATTTGAGAATTTTTCTATAACATTTGTTTGTCACTCATTTGGACCAATGGGAAATTAAAGCCAAGGATCCATACTTATAGACTATGTAAGTCTGATTTCTCAATTGTATTTGAGAATTTTTCTATAAAATTTTAAAGATTAAAATTGTGTAAATTTTGTTCAGCTCTACGGGAATTTGGCTATTTGTGTGCACATTTATGTTTGTCACTCATTTGGACCAATGGGAAATTAAAGCCAAGGATCCATACTTATAGACTATGTAAGTCTGATTTCTCAATTGTATTTGAGAATTTTTCTATAACATTTGTTTGTCACTCATTTCGACCAATGGGAAATTAAAGCCAAGGATCCATACTTATAGGCTATGTAAGTCCGATTTCTCAATTGTATTTGAGAATTTTTCTATAAAATTTTAAAGATTAAAATTGTGTAAATTTTGTTCAGCTCTACGGGAATTTGGCTATTTGTGTGCACATTTATGTTTGTCACTCATTTGGACCAATGGGAAATTAAAGCCAAGGATCCATACTTATAGACTATGTAAGTCCGATTTCTCAATTGTATTTGAGAATTTTTCTATAACATTTGTTTGTCACTCATTTGGACTAATGGGAAATTAAAGCCAAGGATCCGGACTATGTTAGTCCGATTTCTCAATTGTATTTGCGAATTTTTCTATAAAATTTGTTTGTCACTCATTTGAACTAATGGGAAATTAAAGCCAAGGATCCATACTTATAGACTATGTTAGTCCGATTTCTCAATTGTATTTGAGAATTTTTCTATAACATTTGTTTGTCACTCATTTGGACCAATGGGAAATTAAAGCCAAGGATCCATACTTATAGACTATGTAAGTCCGATTTCTCAATTGTATTTGAGAATTTTTCTATAACATTTGTTTGTCACTCATTTGGACCAATGGGAAATTAAAGCCAAGGATCCATACTTATAGACTATGTAAGTCCGATTACTCAATTGTATTTGAGAATTTTTCTATAACATTTGTTTGTCACTCATTTGGACCAATGGGAAATTAAAGCCAAGGATCCATACTTATAGACTATGTAAGTCCGATTTCTCAATTGTATTTGAGAATTTTTCTATAACATTTGTTTGTCACTCATTTGGACCAATGGGAAATTAAAGCCAAGGATCCATACTTATAGACTATGTAAGTCTGATTTCTCAATTGTATTTGAGAATTTTTCTATAACATTTGTTTGTCACTCATTTGGACCAATGGGAAATTAAAGCCAAGGATCCATACTTATAGACTACGTAAGTCTGATTTCTCAATTGTATTTGAGAATTTTTCTATAATATTTGTTTTTCAATCATTTGGACCAATGGGAAATTAAAGCCAAGGATCCATACTTATAGACTATGTAAGTCCGATTTCTCAATTGTATTTGAGAATTTTTCTATAAAATTTTAAAGATTAAAATTGTGTAAATTTTGTTCAGCTCTACGGGAATTTGGCTATTTGTGTGCACATTTATGTTTGTCACTCATTTGGACCAATGGGAAATTAAAGCCAAGGATCCATACTTATAGACTATGTAAGTCCGATTTCTCAATTGTATTTGAGAATTTTTCTATAAAATTTTAAAGATTAAAATTGTGTAAATTTTGTTCAGCTCTACGGGAATTTGGCTATTTGTGTGCACATTTATGTTTGTCACTCATTTGGACCAATGGGAAATTAAAGCCAAGGATCCATACTTATAGGCTATGTAAGTCCGATTTCTCAATTGTATTTGAGAATTTTTCTGTAATATTTGTTTGTCACTCATTTGGACCAATGGGAAATTAAAGCCAAGGATCCATACTTATAGACTATGTAAGTCCGATTTCTCAATTGTATTTGAGAATTTTTCTATAACATTTGTTTGTCACTCATTTGGACCAATGGGAAATTAAAGCCAAGGATCCATACTTATAGACTATGTAAGTCTGATTTCTCAATTGTATTTGAGAATTTTTCTATAACATTTGTTTGTCAATCATTTGGACCAATGGGAAATTAAAGCCAAGGATCCATACTTATAGGCTATGTAAGTCCGATTTCTCAATTGTATTTGAGAATTTTTCTATAATATTTGTTTGTCACTCATTTGGACCAATGGGAAATTAAAGCCAAGGATCCATACTTATAGACTATGTAAGTCTGATTTCTCAATTGTATTTGAGAATTTTTCTATAACATTTGTTTGTCACTCATTTGGACCAATGGGAAATTAAAGCCAAGGATCCATACTTATAGACTACGTAAGTCTGATTTCTCAATTGTATTTGAGAATTTTTCTATAACATTTGTTTGTCACTCATTTGGACCAATGGGAAATTAAAGCCAAGGATCCATACTTATAGGCTATGTAAGTCCGATTTCTCAATTGTATTTGAGAATTTTTCTATAACATTTGTTTGTCACTCATTTGGACTAATGGGAAATTAAAGCCAAGGATCCATACTTTTAGACTATGTAAGTCCGATTTCTCAATTGTATTTGAGAATTTTTCTATAAAATTTTAAAGATTAAAATTGTGTAAATTTTGTTCAGCTCTACGGGAATTTGGCTATTTGTGGGCACATTTATGTTTGTCACTCATTTGGACCAATGGGAAATTAAAGCCAAGGATCCATACTTATAGACTATGTTAGTCCGATTTCTCAATTGTATTTGAGAATTTTTCTATAACATTTGTTTGTCACTCATTTGGACTAATGGGAAATTAAAGCCAAGGATCCATACTTTTAGACTATGTAAGTCCGATTTCTCAATTGTATTTGAGAATTTTTCTATAACATTTGTTTGTCACTCATTTGGACTAATGGGAAATTAAAGCCAAGGATCCATACTTAAAGACTATGTAAGTCCGATTTCTCAATTGTATTTGAGAATTTTTCTATAACATTTGTTTGTCACTCATTTGGACTAATGGGAAATTAAAGCCAAGGATCCATACTTAAAGACTATGTAAGTCCGATTTCTCAATTGTATTTGAGAATTTTTCTATAAAATTTGTTTGTCACTCATTTGGACCAATGGGAAATTAAAGCCAAGGATCCATACTTATAGGCTATGTAAGTCCGATTTCTCAATTGTATTTGAGAATTTTTCTATAACATTTGTTTGTCACTCATTTGGAATAATGGGAAATTAAAGCCAAGGATCCATACTTATAGACTATGTTAATCCGATTTCTCAATTGTATTTGAGAATTTTTCTATAACATTTGTTTGTCACTCATTTGGACTAATGGGAAATTAAAGCCAAGGATCCATACTTTTAGACTATGTAAGTCCGATTTCTCAATTGTATTTGAGAATTTTTCTATAACATTTGTTTGTCACTCATTTGGACTAATGGGAAATTAAAGCCAAGGATCCATAGTTATAGACTATGTAAGTCCGATTTCTCAATTGTATTTGAGAATTTTTCTATAACATTTGTTTGTCACTCATTTGGACTAATGGGAAATTAAAGCCAAGGATCCATACTTATAGGCTATGTAAGTCCGATTTCTCAATTGTATTTGAGAATTTTTCTATAACATTTGTTTGTCACTCATTTGGACTAATGGGAAATTAAAGCCAAGGATCCATACTTTTAGACTATGTAAGTCCGATTTCTCAATTGTATTTGAGAATTTTTCTATAAAATTTTAAAGATTAAAATTGTGTAAATTTTGTTCAGCTCTACGGGAATTTGGCTATTTGTGGGCACATTTATGTTTGTCACTCATTTGGACCAATGGGAAATTAAAGCCAAGGATCCATACTTATAGACTATGTTAGTCCGATTTCTCAATTGTATTTGAGAATTTTTCTATAACATTTGTTTGTCACTCATTTGGACTAATGGGAAATTAAAGCCAAGGATCCATACTTATAGACTATGTAAGTCCGATTTCTCAATTGTATTTGAGAATTTTTCTATAACATTTGTTTGTCACTCATTTGGACTAATGGGAAATTAAAGCCAAGGATCCATACTTAAAGACTATGTAAGTCCGATTTCTCAATTGTATTTGAGAATTTTTCTATAACATTTGTTTGTCACTCATTTGGACTAATGGGAAATTAAAGCCAAGGATCCATACTTAAAGACTATGTAAGTCCGATTTCTCAATTGTATTTGAGAATTTTTCTATAAAATTTGTTTGTCACTCATTTGGACCAATGGGAAATTAAAGCCAAGGATCCATACTTATAGGCTATGTAAGTCCGATTTCTCAATTGTATTTGAGAATTTTTCTATAACATTTGTTTGTCACTCATTTGGACTAATGGGAAATTAAAGCCAAGGATCCATACTTATAGACTATGTTAGTCCGATTTCTCAATTGTATTTGAGAATTTTTCTATAACATTTGTTTGTCACTCATTTGGACTAATGGGAAATTAAAGCCAAGGATCCATACTTAAAGAATATTGTCCCGACAGCGGTTGATGATGTTCCAAGCTAATGTACACAACATCGCCCTCCTTCGTCGGTTAGCGGAAACATCGGCGAAGTAAAACAATTAATAAAATGCCTGCCAATACAGCTTAACAAAGTTAATGCGTCTACCTAACACCGGAGGCGCCTCAACACTGCTATAAAAATTAACATAACGCGCAAAGCAGAGTTGTAAAAGAGTTAAGCCTTCTACATTTCCAACATCTATCTTCTCTACTCTATCCCTCTCTCTGAGTTCCGGCACATGCACTGCATACGTAGGGGTCATCCCCTGAGTGCTGGTCCTAATTAAAAAAAAAAAAAAAAAAAAAAAGTCCGATTTCTCAATTGTATTTGAGAATTTTTCTATAACATTTGTTTGTCACTCATTTGGACTAATGGGAAATTAAAGCCAAGGATCCATACTTTTAGACTATGTAAGTCCGATTTCTCAATTGTATTTGAGAATTTTTCTATAACATTTGTTTGTCACTCATTTGGACTAATGGGAAATTAAAGCCAAGGATCCATACTTAAAGACTATGTAAGTCCGATTTCCCAATTGTATTTGAGAATTTTTCTATAACATTTGTTTGTCACTCATTTGGACTAATGGGAAATTAAAGCCAAGGATCCATACTTATAGACTATGTTAGTCCGATTTCTCAATTGTATTTGAGAATTTTTCTATAATATTTGTTTGTCACTCATTTGGACTAATGGGAAATTAAAGCCAAGGATCCATACTTTTAGACTATGTAAGTCCGATTTCTCAATTGTATTTGAGAATTTTTCTATAACATTTGTTTGTCACTCATTTGGACTAATGGGAAATTAAAGCCAAGGATCCATACTTATAGACTATGTAAGTCCGATTTCTCAATTGTATTTGAGAATTTTTCTATAAAATTTTAAAGATTAAAATTGTGTAAATTTTGTTCAGCTCTACGGGAATTTGGCTATTTGTGGGCACATTTATGTTTGTCACTCATTTGGACCAATGGGAAATTAAAGCCAAGGATCCATACTTATAGACTATGTAAGTCCGATTTCTCAATTGTATTTGAGAATTTTTCTATAAAATTTTAAAGATTAAAATTTTGTAAATTTTGTTCATCTCTACGGGAATTTGGCTATTTGTGGGCACATTTATGTTTGTCACTCATTTGGACTAATGGGAAATTAAAGCCAAGGATCCATACTTATAGGCTATGTAAGTCCGATTTCTCAATTGTATTTGAGAATTTTTCTATAACATTTGTTTGTCAATCATTTGGACCAATGGGAAATTAAAGCCAAGGATCCATACTTATAGGCTATGTAAGTCCGATTTCTCAATTGTATTTGAGAATTTTTCTATAACATTTGTTTGTCACTCATTTGGACCAATGGGAAATTAAAGCCAAGGATCCATACTTATAGACTATGTAAGTCCGATTACTCAATTGTATTTGAGAATTTTTCTATAACATTTGTTTGTCACTCATTTGGACCAATGGGAAATTAAAGCCAAGGATCCATACTTATAGACTATGTAAGTCTGATTTCTCAATTGTATTTGAGAATTTTTCTATAACATTTGTTTGTCACTCATTTGGACCAATGGGAAATTAAAGCCAAGGATCCATACTTATAGACTACGTAAGTCTGATTTCTCAATTGTATTTGAGAATTTTTCTATAACATTTGTTTGTCACTCATTTGGACCAATGGGAAATTAAAGCCAAGGATCCATACTTATAGGCTATGTAAGTCCGATTTCTCAATTGTATTTGAGAATTTTTCTATAACATTTGTTTGACACTCTTTTGGACCAATGGGAAATTAAAGCCAAGGATCCATACTTATAGGCTATGTAAGTCCGATTTCTCAATTGTATTTGAGAATTTTTCTATAACATTTGTTTGTCAATCATTTGGACCAATGGGAAATTAAAGCCAAGGATCCATACTTATAGACTATGTAAGTCCGATTTCTCAATTGTATTTGAGAATTTTTCTATAAAATTTTAAAGATTAAAATTGTGTAAATTTTGTTCAGCTCTACGGAAATTTGGCTATTTGTGGGCAAATTTATGTTTGTCAATCATTTGGACCAATGGGAAATTAAAGCCAAGGATCCATACTTATAAACTATGTTAGTCCGATTTCTCAATTGTATTTGAGAATTTTTCTATAACATTTGTTTGTCACTCATTTGGACCAATGGGAAATAAAAGCCAAGGATCCATACTTATAGACTATGTAAGTCCGATTACTCAATTGTATTTGAGAATTTTTCTATAACATTTGTTTGTCACTCATTTGGACCAATGGGAAATTAAAGCCAAGGATCCATACTTATAGACTATGTAAGTCTGATTTCTCAATTGTATTTGAGAATTTTTCTATAACATTTGTTTGTCACTCATTTGGACCAATGGGAAATTAAAGCCAAGGATCCATACTTATAGACTACGTAAGTCTGATTTCTCAATTGTATTTGAGAATTTTTCTATAACATTTGTTTGTCACTCATTTGGACCAATGGGAAATTAAAGCCAAGGATCCATACTTATAGGCTATGTAAGTCCGATTTCTCAATTGTATTTGAGAATTTTTCTATAACATTTGTTTGACACTCTTTTGGACCAATGGGAAATTAAAGCCAAGGATCCATACTTATAGGCTATGTAAGTCCGATTTCTCAATTGTATTTGAGAATTTTTCTATAACATTTGTTTGTCAATCATTTGGACCAATGGGAAATTAAAGCCAAGGATCCATACTTATAGACTATGTAAGTCCGATTTCTCAATTGTATTTGAGAATTTTTCTATAACATTTGTTTGTCAATCATTTGGACCAATGGGAAATTAAAGCCAAGGATCCATACTTATAGACTATGTAAGTCCGATTTCTCAATTTTATTTGAGAATTTTTCTATAACATTTGTTTGTCACTCATTTGGACCGATGGGAAATTAAAGCCAAGGATCCATACTTATAGACTATGTAAGTCTGATTTCTCAATTGTATTTGAGAATTTTTCTATAACATTTGTTTGTCACTCATTTGGACCAATGGGAAATTAAAGCCAAGGATCCATACTTATAGACTACGTAAGTCTGATTTCTCAATTGTATTTGAGAATTTTTCTATAATATTTGTTTGTCAATCATTTGGACCAATGGGAAATTAAAGCCAAGGATCCATACTTATAGACTATGTAAGTCCGATTTCTCAATTGTATTTGAGAATTTTTCTATAAAATTTTAAAGATTAAAATTGTGTAAATTTTGTTCAGCTCTACGGGAATTTGGCTATTTGTGTGCACATTTATGTTTGTCACTCATTTGGACCAATGGGAAATTAAAGCCAAGGATCCATACTTATAGGCTATGTAAGTCCGATTTCTCAATTGTATTTCTGAATTTTTCTATAACATTTGTTTGTCACTCATTTGGACCAATGGGAAATTAAAGCCAAGGATCCATACTTATAGACTATGTAAGTCCGATTTCTCAATTGTATTCGAGAATTTTTCTATAACATTTGTTTTCACTCATTTGGACTAATGGGAAATTAAAGCCAAGGATCCATACTTATAGACTATGTAAGTCCGATTTCTCAATTGTATTTGAGAATTTTTCTATAACATTTGTTTGTCACTCATTTGGACTAATGGGAAATTAAAGCCAAGGATCCATACTTATAGACTATGTAAGTCCGATTTCTCAATTGTATTTCTGAATTTTTCTATAACATTTTTTTGTCACTCATTTGGACTAATGGGAAATTAAAGCCAAGGATCCATACTTATAGACTATGTTAGTCCGATTTCTCTATTGTATTTGAGAAGTTTTCTATAAAATTTGTTTGTCACTCATTTGGACCAATGGGAAATTAAAGCCAAGGATCCATACTTATAGACTATGTTTGTCCGATTTCTCAATTGTATATGAGAATTTTTCTATAAAATTTGTTTGTCACTCATTTGGACCAATGGGAAATTCAAGCCAAGGATCCATACTTAAAGACTATGTTAGTCCGATTTCTCAATTGTATTTTAGAGTTTTTCTATAACATTTTTTTGTCACTCATTTGGACCAATGGGAAATTAAAGCCAAGGATCCATACTTATAGACTATGTTAGTCCGATTTCTCAATTGTATTTGAGAATTTTTCTATAACATTTGTTTGTCACTCATTTGGACTAATGGGAAATTAAAGCCAAGGATCCATACTTATAGACTATGTTAGTCCGATTTCTCAATTGTATTTGAGAATTTTTCTATAACATTTGTTTGTCACTCATTTGGACTAATGGGAAATTAAAGCCAAGGATCCATACTTATAGACTATGTTAGTCCGATTTCTCAATTGTATTTGAGAATTTTTCTATAAAATTTGTTTGTCACTCATTTGGACCAATGGGAAATTAAAGCCAAGGATCCATACTTATAGACTATGTAAGTCCGATTTCTCAATTGTATTTGAGAATTTTTCTATAAAATTTGTTTGTCACTCATTTGGACCAATGGGAAATTAAAGCCAAGGATCCATACTTATAGACTATGTAAGTCCGATTTCTCAATTGTATTTGAGAATTTTTCTATAACATTTGTTTGTCACTCATTTGGACTAATGGGAAATTAAAGCCAAGGATCCATACTTATAGACTATGTTAGTCCGATTTCTCAATTGTATTCGAGAATTTTTCTATAAGATTTGTTTGTCACTCATTTGGAGCAATCTGAAATTAAAGCCAAGGATCCATACTTATAGACTATGTAAGTCCGATTTCTCAATTGTATTTGAGAATTTTTCTATAACATTTGTTTGTCACTCATTTGGACTAATGGGAAATTAAAGCCAAGGATCCATACTTATAGACTATGTTAGTCCGATTTCTCAATTGTATTCGAGAATTTTTCTATAACATTTGTTTGTCACTCATTTGGACTAATGGGAAATTAAAGCCAAGGATCCATACTTATAGACTATGTTAATCCGATTTCTCAATTGTATTTGAGAATTTTTCTATAAAATTTGTTTGTCACTCATTTGGACCAATGGGAAATTAAAGCCAAGGATACATACTTATAGACTATGTAAGTCCGATTTCTCAATTGTATTTGAGAATTTTTCTATAACATTTTTTTGTCACTCATTTGAACTAATGGGAAATTAAAGCCAAGGATCCATACTTATAGACTATGTAAGTCCGATTTCTCAATTGTATTTGAGAATTTTTCTATAACATTTGTTTGTCACTCATTTGGACCAATGGGAAATTAAAGCCAAGGATCCATACTTATAGACTATGTAAGTCCGATTTCTCAATTGTATTTGAGAATTTTTCTATAACATTTGTTTGTCACTCATTTGGACCAATGGGAAATTAAAGCCAAGGATCCATACTTATAGACTATGTAAGTCCGATTTCTCAATTGTATTTGAGAATTTTTCTATAACATTTGTTTGTCACTCATTTGGACCAATGGGAAATTAAAGCCAAGGATCCATACTTATAGACTATGTTAGTCCGATTTCTCAATTGTATTTGAGAATTTTTCTATAACATTTGTTTGTCACTCATTTGGACCAATGGGAAATTAAAGCCAAGGATCCATACTTATAGACTATGTAAGTCCGATTTCTCAATTGTATTTGAGAATTTTTCTATAACATTTGTTTGTCACTCATTTGGACCAATGGGAAATTAAAGCCAAGGATCCATACTTATAGACTATGTAAGCCCGATTTCTCAATTGTATTTGAGAATTTTTCTATAACATTTGTTTGTCTTTCATTTGGACCAATGGGAAATTAAAGCCAAGGATCCATACTTATAGACTATGTAAGTCCGATTTCTCAATTGTATTTGAGAATTTTTCTATAACATTTGTTTGTCACTCATTTGGACCAATGGGAAATTAAAGCCAAGGATCCATACTTATAGACTATGTTAGTCCGATTTCTCAATTGTATTTGAGAATTTTTCTATAACATTTGTTTGTCACTCATTTGGACCAATGGGAAATTAAAGCCAAGGATCCATACTTATAGACTATGTAAGTCCGATTTCTCAATTGTATTTGAGAATTTTTCTATAACATTTGTTTGTCACTCATTTGGACCAATGGGAAATTAAAGCCAAGGATCCATACTTATAGACTATGTTAGTCCGATTTCTCAATTGTATTTGAGAATTTTTCTATAACATTTGTTTGTCACTCATTTGGACCAATGGGAAATTAAAGCCAAGGATCCATACTTATAGACTATGTAAGTCCGATTTCTCAATTGTATTTGAGAATTTTTCTATAACATTTGTTTGTCACTCATTTGGACCAATGGGAAATTAAAGCCAAGGATCCATACTTATAGACTATGTAAGCCCGATTTCTCAATTGTATTTGAGAATTTTTCTATAACATTTGTTTGTCACTCATTTGGACCAATGGAAAATTAAAGCCAAGGATCCATACTTATAGACTATGTTAGTCCGATTTCTCAATTGTATTTGAGAATTTTTCTATAACATTTGTTTGTCACTCATTTGGACCAATGGGAAATTAAAGCCAAGGATCCATACTTATAGACTATGTAAGTCCGATTTCTCAATTGTATTTGAGAATTTTTCTATAACATTTGTTTGTCACTCATTTGGACCAATGGGAAATTAAAGCCAAGGATCCATACTTATAGACTATGTAAGTCCGATTTCTCAATTGTATTTGAGAATTTTTCTATAACATTTGTTTGTCACTCATTTAGACCAATGGGAAATTAAAGCCAAGGATCCATACTTATAGACTATGTTAGTCCGATTTCTCAATTGTATTTGAGAATTTTTCTATAACATTTGTTTGTCACTCATTTGGACCAATGGGAAATTAAAGCCAAGGATCCATACTTATAGACTATGTAAGTCCGATTTCTCAATTGTATTTGAGAATTTTTCTATAAAATTTGTTTGTCACTCATTTGGACTAATGGGAAATTAAAGCCAAGGATCCATACTTATAGACTATGTAAGTCCGATTTCTCAATTGTATTTGAGAATTTTGCTATAACATTTGTTTGTCACTCATTTGGACCAATGGGAAATTAAAGCCAAGGATCCATACTTATAGACTATGTAAGTCCGATTTCTCAATTGTATTTGAGAATTTTTCTATAACATTTGTTTGTCACTCATTTGGACTAATGGGAAATTAAAGCCAAGGATCCATACTTATAGACTATGTAAGTCCGATTTCTCAATTGTATTTGAGAATTTTTCTATAAAATTTGTTTGTCACTCATTTGGACTAATGGGAAATTAAAGCCAAGGATCCATACTTATAGACTATGTTAGTCCGATTTCTCAATTGTATTTGAGAATTTTTCTATAAAATTTGTTTGTCACTCATTTGGACCAATGGGAAATAAAAGCCAAGGATCCATACTTATAGACTATGTTAGTCCGATTTCTCAATTGTATTTGAGAATTTTTCTATAAAATTTGTTTGTCACTCATTTGGACCAATGGGAAATTAAAGCCAAGGATCCATACTTATAGACTATGTTAGTCCGATTTCTCAATTGTATTTGAGAATTTTTCTATAAAATTTTTTTGTCACTCATTTGGACTAATGGGAAATTAAAGCCAAGGATCCATACTTATAGACTATGTTAGTCCGATTTCTCAATTGTATTTGAGAATTTTTCTATAAAATTTGTTTGTCACTCATTTGGACCAATGGGAAATTAAAGCCAAGGATCCATACTTATAGACTATGTTAGTCCGATTTCTCAATTGTATTTGAGAGTTTTTCTATAACATTTTTCTGTCACTCATTTGGACTAATGGGAAATTAAAGCCAAGGATCCATACTTATAGACTATGTTAGTCCGATTTCTCAATTGTATTTGAGAATTTTTCTATAAAATTTGTTTGTCACTCATTTGGACTAATGGGAAATTAAAGCCAAGGATCCATACTTATAGACTATGTTAGTCCGATTTCTCAATTGTATTTGAGAATTTTTCTATAAAATTTGTTTGTTACTCATTTGGACCAATGGGAAATTAAAGCCAAGGATCCATACTTATAGACTATGTTAGTCCGATTTCTCAATTGTATTTGAGAGTTTTTCTATAACATTTTTCTGTCACTCATTTGGACTAATGGGAAATTAAAGCCAAGGATCCATACTTATAGACTATGTAAGTCCGATTTCTCAATTGTATTTGAGAATTTTTCTATAAAATTTGTTTGTCACTCATTTGGACTAATGGGAAATTAAAGCCAAGGATCCATACTTATAGACTATGTTAGTCCGATTTCTCAATTGTATTTGAGAATTTTTCTATAAAATTTGTTTGTCACTCATTTGGACTAATGGGAAATTAAAGCCAAGGATCCATACTTATAGACTATGTAAGTCCGATTTCTCAATTGTATTTCTGAATTTTTCTATAACATTTGTTTGTCACTCATTTCGACCAATGGGAAATTAAAGCCAAGGATCCATACTTATAGACTATGTAAGTCCGATTTCTCAATTGTATTTGAGAATTTTTCTATAACATTTGTTTGTCACTCATTTGGACCAATGGGAAATTAAAGCCAAGGATCCATACTTATAGACTATGTAAGTCCGATTTCTCAATTGTATTTGAGAATTTTTCTATAAAATTTGTTTGTCACTCATTTGGACCAATGGGAAATTAAAGCCAAGGATCCATACTTATAGACTATGTAAGTCCGATTTCTCAATTGTATTTGAGAATTTTTCTATAAAATTTGTTTGTCACTCATTTGGACTAATGGGAAATTAAAGCCAAGGATCCATACTTATAGGCTATGTAAGTCCGATTTCTCAATTGTATTTGAGAATTTTTCTATAACATTTGTTTGTCAATCATTTGGACCAATGGGAAATTAAAGCCAAGGATCCATACTTATAGGCTATGTAAGTCCGATTTCTAAATTGTATTTGAGAATTTTTCTATAACATTTGTTTGTCACTCATTTAGACCAATGGGAAATTAAAGCCAAGGATCCATACTTATGGGCTATGTAAGTCTGATTTCTCAATTGTATTTGAGAATTTTTCTATAACATTTGTTTGTCACTCATTTGGACCAATGGGAAATTAAAGCCAAGGATCCATACTTATAGACTATGTAAGTCCGATTTCTCAATTATATTTCTGAATTTTTCTATAACATTTGTTTGTCACTCATTTCGACCAATGGGAAATTAAAGCCAAGGATCCATACTTATAGACTATGTAAGTCCGATTTCTCAATTGTATTTGAGAATTTTTCTATAAAATTTTAAAGATTAAAATTGTGTAAATTTTGTTCAGCTCTACGGGAATTTGGCTATTTGTGGGCACATTTATGTTTGTCACTTATTTGGACCAATGGGAAATTAAAGCCAAGGATCCATACTTATAGGCTATGTAAGTCTGATTTCTCAATTGAATTTGAGAATTTTTCTATAACATTTGTTTGTCACTCATTTGGACCAATGGGAAATTAAAGCCAAGGATCCATACTTATAGGCTATGTAAGTCCGATTTCTCAATTGTATTTGAGAATTTTTCTATAACATTTGTTTGTCACTCATTTGGACCAATGGGAAATTAAAGCCAAGGATCCATACTTATGGGCTATGTAAGTCTGATTTCTCAATTGTATTTGAGAATTTTTCTATAACATTTGTTTGTCACTCATTTGGACCAATGGGAAATTAAAGCCAAGGATCCATACTTATAGACTATGTAAGTCCGATTTCTCAATTGTATTTGAGAATTTTTCTATAATATTTGTTTGTCACTCATTTGGACCAATGGGAAATTAAAGCCAAGGATCCATACTTATAGACTATGTAAGTCCGATTTCTCAATTGTATTTGAGAATTTTTCTATAACATTTGTTTGTCAATCATTTGGACCAATGGGAAATTAAAGCCAAGGATCCATACTTATAGACTATGTAAGTCCGATTTCTCAATTGTATTTGAGAATTTTTCTATAACATTTGTTTGTCACTCATTTGGACCAATGGGAAATTAAAGCCAAGGATCCATACTTATAGACTATGTAAGTCCGATTACTCAATTGTATTTGAGAATTTTTCTATAACATTTGTTTGTCACTCATTTGGACCAATGGGAAATTAAAGCCAAGGATCCATACTTATAGACTACGTAAGTCTGATTTCTCAATTGTATTTGAGAATTTTTCTATAATATTTGTTTGTCAATCATTTGGACCAATGGGAAATTAAAGCCAAGGATCCATACTTATAGACTATGTAAGTCCGATTTCTCAATTGTATTTGAGAATTTTTCTATAAAATTTTAAAGATTAAAATTGTGTAAATTTTGTTCAGCTCTACGGGAATTTGGCTATTTGTGTGCACATTTATGTTTGTCACTCATTTGGACCAATGGGAAATTAAAGCCAAGGATCCATACTTATAGGATATGTAAGTCCGATTTCTCAATTGTATTTGAGAATTTTTCTATAACATTTGTTTGTCAATCATTTGGACCAATGGGAAATTAAAGCCAAGGATCCATACTTATAGACTATGTAAGTCCGATTTCTCAATTGTATTTGAGAATTTTTCTATAACATTTGTTTGTCACTCATTTGGACCAATGGGAAATTAAAGCCAAGGATCCATACTTATAGACTATGTAAGTCCGATTACTCAATTGTATTTGAGAATTTTTCTATAACATTTGTTTGTCACTCATTTGGACCAATGGGAAATTAAAGCCAAGGATCCATACTTATAGACTACGTAAGTCTGATTTCTCAATTGTATTTGAGAATTTTTCTATAATATTTGTTTGTCAATCATTTGGACCAATGGGAAATTAAAGCCAAGGATCCATACTTATAGACTCTGTAAGTCCGATTTCTCAATTGTATTTGAGAATTTTTCTATAACATTTGTTTGTCACTCATTTGGACTAATGGGAAATTAAAGCCAAGGATCCATACTTATAGACTATGTAAGTCCGATTTCTCAATTGTATTTGAGAATTTTTCTATAACATTTGTTTGTCACTCATTTGGACCAATGGGAAATTAAAGCCAAGGATCCATACTTATAGACTATGTAAGTCCGATTTCTCAATTGTATTTGAGAATTTTTCTATAACATTTGTTTGTCACTCATTTGGACCAATGGGAAATTAAAGCCAAGGATCCATACTTATAGACTATGTAAGTCCGATTTCTCAATTGTATTTGAGAATTTTTCTATAAAATTTTAAAGATTAAAATTGTGTAAATTTTGTTCAGCTCTACGGGAATTTGGCTATTTGTGTGCACATTTATGTTTGTCACTCATTTGGACCAATGGGAAATTAAAGCCAAGGATCCATACTTATAGGATATGTAAGTCCGATTTCTCAATTGTATTTGAGAATTTTTCTATAACATTTGTTTGTCAATCATTTGGACCAATGGGAAATTAAAGCCAAGGATCCATACTTATAGACTATGTAAGTCCGATTTCTCAATTGTATTTGAGAATTTTTCTATAACATTTGTTTGTCACTCATTTGGACCAATGGGAAATTAAAGCCAAGGATCCATACTTATAGACTATGTAAGTCCGATTACTCAATTGTATTTGAGAATTTTTCTATAACATTTGTTTGTCACTCATTTGGACCAATGGGAAATTAAAGCCAAGGATCCATACTTATAGACTACGTAAGTCTGATTTCTCAATTGTATTTGAGAATTTTTCTATAATATTTGTTTGTCAATCATTTGGACCAATGGGAAATTAAAGCCAAGGATCCATACTTATAGACTCTGTAAGTCCGATTTCTCAATTGTATTTGAGAATTTTTCTATAACATTTGTTTGTCACTCATTTGGACTAATGGGAAATTAAAGCCAAGGATCCATACTTATAGACTATGTAAGTCCGATTTCTCAATTGTATTTGAGAATTTTTCTATAACATTTGTTTGTCACTCATTTGGACCAATGGGAAATTAAAGCCAAGGATCCATACTTATAGACTATGTAAGCCCGATTTCTCAATTGTATTTGAGAATTTTTCTATAACATTTGTTTGTCACTCATTTGGACCAATGGGAAATTAAAGCCAAGGATCCATACTTATAGACTATGTAAGTCCGATTTCTCAATTGTATTTGAGAATTTTTCTATAACATTTGTTTGTCACTCATTTGGACCAATGGGAAATTAAAGCCAAGGATCCATACTTACAGACTATGTTAGTCCGATTTCTCAATTGTATTTGAGAATTTTTCTATAACATTTGTTTGTCACTCATTTGGACCAATGGGAAATTAAAGCCAAGGATCCATACTTATAGACTATGTAAGTCCGATTTCTCAATTGTATTTGAGAATTTTTCTATAACATTTGTTTGTCACTCATTTGGACCAATGGGAAATTAAAGCCAAGGATCCATACTTATAGACTATGTAAGTCCGATTTCTCAATTGTATTTGAGAATTTTTCTATAACATTTGTTTGTCACTCATTTGGACCAATGGGAAATTAAAGCCAAGGATCCATACTTATAGACTATGTAAGTCCGATTTCTCAATTGTATTTGAGAATTTTTCTATAACATTTGTTTGTCACTCATTTGGACCAATGGGAAATTAAAGCCAAGGATCCATACTTATAGACTATGTAAGTCCGATTTCTCAATTGTATTTGAGAATTTTTCTATAACATTTGTTTGTCACTCATTTGGACTAATGGGAAATTAAAGCCAAGGATCCATACTTATAGACTATCTAAGTCCGATTTCTCAATTGTATTTGAGAATTTTTCTATAACATTTGTTTGTCACTCATTTGGACCAATGGGAAATTAAAGCCAAGGATCCATACTTATAGACTATGTAAGTCCGATTTCTCAATTGTATTTGAGAATTTTTCTATAAAATTTGTTTGTCACTCATTTGGACTAATGGGAAATTAAAGCCAAGGATCCATACTTATAGACTATGTAAGTCCGATTTCTCAATTGTATTTGAGAATTTTTCTATAACATTTGTTTGTCACTCATTTGGACCAATGGGAAATTAAAGCCAAGGATCCATACTTATAGACTATGTAAGTCCGATTTCTCAATTGTATTTGAGAATTTTTCTATAACATTTGTTTGTCACTCATTTGGACCAATGGGAAATTAAAGCCAAGGATCCATACTTATAGACTATGTAAGTCCGATTTCTCAATTGTATTTGAGAATTTTTCTTTAACATTTGTTTGTCACTCATTTGGACCAATGGGAAATTAAAGCCAAGGATCCATACTTATAGACTATGTAAGTCCGATTACTCAATTGTATTTGAGAATTTTTCTATAACATTTGTTTGTCACTCATTTGGACCAATGGGAAATTAAAGCCAAGGATCCATACTTATAGACTATGTAAGTCCGATTTCTCAATTGTATTTGAGAATTTTTCTATAGCATTTGTTTGTCACTCATTTGGACCAATGGGAAATTAAAGCCAAGGATCCATACTTATAGACTATGTAAGTCCGATTTCTCAATTGTATTTGAGAATTTTTCTATAACATTTGTTTGTCACTCATTTGGACCAATGGGAAATTAAAGCCAAGGATCCATACTTATAGACTATGTAAGTCCGATTACTCAATTGTATTTGAGAATTTTTCTATAACATTTGTTTGTCACTCATTTGGACCAATGGGAAATTAAAGCCAAGGATCCATACTTATAGACTATGTAAGTCCGATTTCTCAATTGTATTTGAGAATTTTTCTATAACATTTGTTTGTCACTCATTTGGACCAATGGGAAATTAAAGCCAAGGATCCATACTTATAGACTATGTAAGTCCGATTTCTCAATTGTATTTGAGAATTTTTCTATAACATTTGTTTGTCACTCATTTGGACCAATGGGAAATTAAAGCCAAGGATCCATACTTATAGACTATGTAAGTCCGATTTCTCAATTGTATTTGAGAATTTTTCTATAACATTTGTTTGTCACTCATTTGGACTAATGGGAAATTAAAGCCAAGGATCCATACTTATAGACTATGTAAGTCCGATTTCTCAATTGTATTTGAGAATTTTTCTATAACATTTGTTTGTCACTCATTTGGACCAATGGGAAATTAAAGCCAAGGATCCATACTTATAGACTATGTAAGTCCGATTTCTCAATTGTATTTGAGAATTTTTCTATAAAATTTGTTTGTCACTCATTTGGACTAATGGGAAATTAAAGCCAAGGATCCATACTTATAGACTATGTAAGTCCGATTTCTCAATTGTATTTGAGAATTTTTCTATAACATTTGCTTGTCACTCATTTGGACCAATGGGAAATTAAAGCCAAGGATCCATACTTATAGACTATGTAAGTCCGATTTCTCAATTGTATTTGAGAATTTTTCTATAACATTTGTTTGTCACTCATTTGGACCAATGGGAAATTAAAGCCAAGGATCCATACTTATAGACTATGTAAGTCCGATTTCTCAATTGTATTTGAGAATTTTTCTATAACATTTGTTTGTCACTCATTTGGACCAATGGGAAATTAAAGCCAAGGATCCATACTTATAGACTATGTAAGTCCGATTACTCAATTGTATTTGAGAATTTTTCTATAACATTTGTTTGTCACTCATTTGGACCAATGGGAAATTAAAGCCAAGGATCCATACTTAAAGACTATGTAAGTCCGATTTCTCAATTGTATTTGAGAATTTTTCTATAACATTTGTTTGTCACTCATTTGGACCAATGGGAAATTAAAGCCAAGGATCCATACTTATAGACTATGTAAGTCCGATTTCTCAATTGTATTTGAGAATTTTTCTATAACATTTGTTTGTCACTCATTTGGACCAATGGGAAATTAAAGCCAAGGATCCATACTTATAGACTATGTAAGTCCGATTTCTCAATTGTATTTGAGAATTTTTCTATAACATTTGTTTGTCACTCATTTGGACCAATGGGAAATTAAAGCCAAGGATCCATACTTATAGACTATGTAAGTCCGATTTCTCAATTGTATTTGAGAATTTTTCTATAACATTTGTTTGTCACTCATTTGGACCAATGGGAAATTAAAGCCAAGGATCCATACTTATAGACTATGTAAGTCCGATTTCTCAATTGTATTTGAGAATTTTTCTATAACATTTGTTTGTCACTCATTTGGACCAATGGGAAATTAAAGCCAAGGATCCATACTTATAGACTATGTAAGTCCGATTTCTCAATTGTATTTGAGAATTTTTCTATAACATTTGTTTGTCACTCATTTGGACCAATGGGAAATTAAAGCCAAGGATCCATACTTATAGACTATGTAAGTCCGATTTCTCAATTGTATTTGAGAATTTTTCTATAACATTTGCTTGTCACTCATTTGGACCAATGGGAAATTAAAGCCAAGGATCCATACTTATAGACTATGTAAGTCCGATTTCTCAATTGTATTTGAGAATTTTTCTATAACATTTGTTTGTCACTCATTTGGACCAATGGGAAATTAAAGCCAAGGATCCATACTTATAGACTATGTAAGTCCGATTTCTCAATTGTATTTGAGAATTTTTCTATAACATTTGTTTGTCACTCATTTGGACTAATGGGAAATTAAAGCCAAGGATCCATACTTATAGACTATGTTAGTCCGATTTCTCAATTGTATTCGAGAATTTTTCTATAAGATTTGTTTGTCACTCATTTGGAGCAATCTGAAATTAAAGCCAAGGATCCATACTTATAGACTATGTAAGTCCGATTTCTCAATTGTATTTGAGAATTTTTCTATAACATTTGTTTGTCACTCATTTGGACTAATGGGAAATTAAAGCCAAGGATCCATACTAATAGACTATGTAAGTCCGATTTCTCAATTGTATTTGAGAATTTTTCTATAACATTTTTTTGTCACTCATTTGAACTAATGGGAAATTAAAGCCAAGGATCCATACTTATAGACTATGTAAGTCCGATTTCTCAATTGTATTTGAGAATTTTTCTATAACATTTGTTTGTCACTCATTTGGACTAATGGGAAATTAAAGCCAAGGATCCATACTTATAGACTATGTTAATCCGATTTCTCAATTGTATTTGAGAATTTTTCTATAAAATTTGTTTGTCACTCATTTGGACCAATGGGAAATTAAAGCCAAGGATCCATACTTATAGACTATGTAAGTCCGATTTCTCAATTGTATTTGAGAATTTTTCTATAACATTTTTTTGTCACTCATTTGAACTAATGGGAAATTAAAGCCAAGGATCCATACTTATAGACTATGTTAGTCCGATTTCTCAATTGTATTTGAGAATTTTTCTATAACATTTGCTTGTCACTCATTTGGACCAATGGGAAATTAAAGCCAAGGATCCATACTTATAGACTATGTAAGTCCGATTTCTCAATTGTATTTGAGAATTTTTCTATAACATTTGTTTGTCACTCATTTGGACCAATGGGAAATTAAAGCCAAGGATCCATACTTATAGACTATGTAAGTCCGATTTCTCAATTGTATTTGAGAATTTTTCTATAACATTTGTTTGTCACTCATTTGGACCAATGGGAAATTAAAGCCAAGGATCCATACTTATAGACTATGTAAGTCCGATTACTCAATTGTATTTGAGAATTTTTCTATAACATTTGTTTGTCACTCATTTGGACCAATGGGAAATTAAAGCCAAGGATCCATACTTAAAGACTATGTAAGTCCGATTTCTCAATTGTATTTGAGAATTTTTCTATAACATTTGTTTGTCACTCATTTGGACCAATGGGAAATTAAAGCCAAGGATCCATACTTATAGACTATGTAAGTCCGATTTCTCAATTGTATTTGAGAATTTTTCTATAAAATTTGTTTGTCACTCATTTGGACTAATGGGAAATTAAAGCCAAGGATCCATACTTATAGACTATGTAAGTCCGATTTCTCAATTGTATTTGAGAATTTTTCTATAACATTTGCTTGTCACTCATTTGGACCAATGGGAAATTAAAGCCAAGGATCCATACTTATAGACTATGTAAGTCCGATTTCTCAATTGTATTTGAGAATTTTTCTATAACATTTGTTTGTCACTCATTTGGACCAATGGGAAATTAAAGCCAAGGATCCATACTTATAGACTATGTAAGTCCGATTTCTCAATTGTATTTGAGAATTTTTCTATAACATTTTTTTGTCACTCATTTGAACTAATGGGAAATTAAAGCCAAGGATCCATACTTATAGACTATGTTAGTCCGATTTCTCAATTGTATTTGAGAATTTTTCTATAACATTTGTTTGTCACTCATTTGGACCAATGGGAAATTAAAGCCAGGGATCCATACTTATAGACTATGTTAGTCCGATTTCTCAATTGTATTTGAGAATTTTTCTATAACATTTGTTTGTCACTCATTTGGACTAATGGGAAATTAAAGCCAAGGATCCATACTTATAGACTATGTAAGTCCGATTTCTCAATTGTATTTGAGAATTTTTCTATAACATTTGTTTGTCACTCATTTGGACTAATGGGAAATTAAAGCCAAGGATCCATACTTATAGACTATGTAAGTCCGATTTCTCAATTGTATTTGAGAATTTTTCTATAACATTTGTTTGTCACTCATTTGGACCAATGGGAAATTAAAGCCAAGGATCCATACTTATAGACTATGTAAGTCCGATTTCTCAATTGTATTTGAGAATTTTTCTATAAAATTTGTTTGTCACTCATTTGGACTAATGGGAAATTAAAGCCAAGGATCCATACTTATAGACTATGTAAGTCCGATTTCTCAATTGTATTTGAGAATTTTTCTATAACATTTGCTTGTCACTCATTTGGACCAATGGGAAATTAAAGCCAAGGATCCATACTTATAGACTATGTAAGTCCGATTTCTCAATTGTATTTGAGAATTTTTCTATAACATTTGTTTGTCACTCATTTGGACCAATGGGAAATTAAAGCCAAGGATCCATACTTATAGACTATGTAAGTCCGATTTCTCAATTGTATTTGAGAATTTTTCTATAACATTTGTTTGTCACTCATTTGGACCAATGGGAAATTAAAGCCAAGGATCCATACTTATAGACTATGTAAGTCCGATTTCTCAATTGTATTTGAGAATTTTTCTATAACATTTGTTTGTCACTCATTTGGACCAATGGGAAATTAAAGCCAAGGATCCATACTTATAGACTATGTAAGTCCGATTTCTCAATTGTATTTGAGAATTTTTCTATAACATTTGTTTGTCACTCATTTGGACCAATGGGAAATTAAAGCCAAGGATCCATACTTATAGACTATGTAAGTCCGATTTCTCAATTGTATTTGAGAATTTTTCTATAACATTTGTTTGTCACTCATTTGGACCAATGGGAAATTAAAGCCAAGGATCCATACTTATAGACTATGTAAGTCCGATTTCTCAATTGTATTTGAGAATTTTTCTATAACATTTGTTTGTCACTCATTTGGACCAATGGGAAATTAAAGCCAAGGATCCATACTTATAGACTATGTAAGTCCGATTTCTCAATTGTATTTGAGAATTTTTCTATAACATTTGTTTGTCACTCATTTGGACCAATGGGAAATTAAAGCCAAGGATCCATACTTATAGACTATGTAAGTCCGATTTCTCAATTGTATTTGAGAATTTTTCTATAACATTTGCTTGTCACTCATTTGGACCAATGGGAAATTAAAGCCAAGGATCCATACTTATAGACTATGTAAGTCCGATTTCTCAATTGTATTTGAGAATTTTTCTATAACATTTTTTTGTCACTCATTTGAACTAATGGGAAATTAAAGCCAAGGATCCATACTTATAGACTATGTTAGTCCGATTTCTCAATTGTATTTGAGAATTTTTCTATAACATTTGTTTGTCACTCATTTGGACTAATGGGAAATTAAAGCCAAGGATCCATACTTATAGACTATGTTAGTCCGATTTCTCAATTGTATTCGAGAATTTTTCTATAAGATTTGTTTGTCACTCATTTGGAGCAATCTGAAATTAAAGCCAAGGATCCATACTTATAGACTATGTAAGTCCGATTTCTCAATTGTATTTGAGAATTTTTCTATAACATTTGTTTGTCACTCATTTGGACTAATGGGAAATTAAAGCCAAGGATCCATACTAATAGACTATGTAAGTCCGATTTCTCAATTGTATTTGAGAATTTTTCTATAACATTTTTTTGTCACTCATTTGAACTAATGGGAAATTAAAGCCAAGGATCCATACTTATAGACTATGTAAGTCCGATTTCTCAATTGTATTTGAGAATTTTTCTATAACATTTGTTTGTCACTCATTTGGACTAATGGGAAATTAAAGCCAAGGATCCATACTTATAGACTATGTTAATCCGATTTCTCAATTGTATTTGAGAATTTTTCTATAAAATTTGTTTGTCACTCATTTGGACCAATGGGAAATTAAAGCCAAGGATCCATACTTATAGACTATGTAAGTCCGATTTCTCAATTGTATTTGAGAATTTTTCTATAACATTTTTTTGTCACTCATTTGAACTAATGGGAAATTAAAGCCAAGGATCCATACTTATAGACTATGTTAGTCCGATTTCTCAATTGTATTTGAGAATTTTTCTATAACATTTGTTTGTCACTCATTTGGACCAATGGGAAATTAAAGCCAGGGATCCATACTTATAGACTATGTTAGTCCGATTTCTCAATTGTATTTGAGAATTTTTCTATAACATTTGTTTGTCACTCATTTGGACCAATGGGAAATTAAAGCCAAGGATCCATACTTATAGACTATGTAAGTCCGATTTCTCAATTGTATTTGAGAATTTTTCTATAACATTTGTTTGTCACTCATTTGAACCAATGGGAAATTAAAGCCAAGGATCCATACTTATAGACTATGTAAGTCCGATTTCTCAATTGTATTTGAGAATTTTTCTATAACATTTGTTTGTCACTCATTTGGACCAATGGGAAATTAAAGCCAAGGATCCATACTTATAGACTATGTAAGTCCGATTTCTCAATTGTATTTGAGAATTTTTCTATAACATTTGTTTGTCACTCATTTGGACCAATGGGAAATTAAAGCCAAGGATCCATACTTATAGACTATGTTAGTCCGATTTCTCAATTGTATTTGAGAATTTTTCTATAAAATTTGTTTGTCACTCATTTGGACCAATGGGAAATTAAAGCCAAGGATCCATACTTATAGACTATGTAAGTCCGATTTCTCAATTGTATTTGAGAATTTTTCTAAAAAATTTGTTTGTCACTCATTTGGACTAATGGGAAATTAAATCCAAGGATCCATACTTATAGACTATGTAAGTCCGATTTCTCAATTGTATTTAAGAATTTTTCTATAACATTTGTTTGTCACTCATTTGGACCAATGGGAAATTAAAGCCAAGGATCCATACTTATAGACTATGTAAGTCCGATTTCTCAATTGTATTTGAGAATTTTTCTATAACATTTGTTTGTCACTCATTTGGACCAATGGGAAATTAAAGCCAAGGATCCATACTTATAGACTATGTAAGTCCGATTTCTCAATTGTATTTGCGAATTTTTCTATAAAATTTGTTTGTCACTCATTTGAACTAATGGGAAATTAAAGCCAAGGATCCATACTTATAGACTATGTTAGTCCGATTTCTCAATTGTATTTGAGAATTTTTCTATAAAATTTGTTTGTCACTCATTTGGACCAATGGGAAATTAAAGCCAAGGATCCATACTTATAGACTATGTTAATCCGATTTCTCAATTGTATTTGAGAATTTTTCTATAAAATTTGTTTGTCACTCATTTGGACCAATGGGAAATTAAAGCCAAGGATCCATACTTATAGACTATGTAAGTCCGATTTCTCAATTGTATTTGAGAATTTTTCTATAACATTTTTTTGTCACTCATTTGAACTAATGGGAAATTAAAGCCAAGGATCCATACTTATAGACTATGTTAGTCCGATTTCTCAATTGTATTTGAGAATTTTTCTATAACATTTGTTTGTCACTCATTTGGACCAATGGGAAATTAAAGCCAGGGATCCATACTTATAGACTATGTTAGTCCGATTTCTCAATTGTATTTGAGAATTTTTCTATAACATTTGTTTGTCACTCATTTGGACTAATGGGAAATTAAAGCCAAGGATCCATACTTATAGACTATGTAAGTCCGATTTCTCAATTGTATTTGAGAATTTTTCTATAACATTTGTTTGTCACTCATTTGGACTAATGGGAAATTAAAGCCAAGGATCCATACTTATAGACTATGTAAGTCCGATTTCTCAATTGTATTTGAGAATTTTTCTATAACATTTGTTTGTCACTCATTTGGACCAATGGGAAATTAAAGCCAAGGATCCATACTTATAGACTATGTAAGTCCGATTTCTCAATTGTATTTGAGAATTTTTCTATAAAATTTGTTTGTCACTCATTTGGACTAATGGGAAATTAAAGCCAAGGATCCATACTTATAGACTATGTAAGTCCGATTTCTCAATTGTATTTGAGAATTTTTCTATAACATTTGCTTGTCACTCATTTGGACCAATGGGAAATTAAAGCCAAGGATCCATACTTATAGACTATGTAAGTCCGATTTCTCAATTGTATTTGAGAATTTTTCTATAACATTTGTTTGTCACTCATTTGGACCAATGGGAAATTAAAGCCAAAGATCCATACTTATAGACTATGTAAGTCCGATTTCTCAATTGTATTTGAGAATTTTTCTATAACATTTGTTTGTCACTCATTTGGACCAATGGGAAATTAAAGCCAAGGATCCATACTTATAGACTATGTAAGTCCGATTACTCAATTGTATTTGAGAATTTTTCTATAACATTTGTTTGTCACTCATTTGGACCAATGGGAAATTAAAGCCAAGGATCCATACTTAAAGACTATGTAAGTCCGATTTCTCAATTGTATTTGAGAATTTTTCTATAACATTTGTTTGTCACTCATTTGGACCAATGGGAAATTAAAGCCAAGGATCCATACTTATAGACTATGTAAGTCCGATTTCTCAATTGTATTTGAGAATTTTTCTATAACATTTGTTTGTCACTCATTTGGACCAATGGGAAATTAAAGCCAAGGATCCATACTTATAGACTATGTAAGTCCGATTTCTCAATTGTATTTGAGAATTTTTCTATAACATTTGTTTGTCACTCATTTGGACCAATGGGAAATTAAAGCCAAGGATCCATACTTATAGACTATGTAAGTCCGATTTCTCAATTGTATTTGAGAATTTTTCTATAACATTTGTTTGTCACTCATTTGGACCAATGGGAAATTAAAGCCAAGGATCCATACTTATAGACTATGTAAGTCCGATTTCTCAATTGTATTTGAGAATTTTTCTATAACATTTGTTTGTCACTCATTTGGACCAATGGGAAATTAAAGCCAAGGATCCATACTTATAGACTATGTAAGTCCGATTTCTCAATTGTATTTGAGAATTTTTCTATAACATTTGTTTGTCACTCATTTGGACCAATGGGAAATTAAAGCCAAGGATCCATACTTATAGACTATGTAAGTCCGATTTCTCAATTGTATTTGAGAATTTTTCTATAACATTTGCTTGTCACTCATTTGGACCAATGGGAAATTAAAGCCAAGGATCCATACTTATAGACTATGTAAGTCCGATTTCTCAATTGTATTTGAGAATTTTTCTATAACATTTGTTTGTCACTCATTTGGACCAATGGGAAATTAAAGCCAAGGATCCATACTTATAGACTATGTAAGTCCGATTTCTCAATTGTATTTGAGAATTTTTCTATAACATTTGTTTGTCACTCATTTGGACTAATGGGAAATTAAAGCCAAGGATCCATACTTATAGACTATGTTAGTCCGATTTCTCAATTGTATTCGAGAATTTTTCTATAAGATTTGTTTGTCACACATTTGGAGCAATCTGAAATTAAAGCCAAGGATCCATACTTATAGACTATGTAAGTCCGATTTCTCAATTGTATTTGAGAATTTTTCTATAACATTTGTTTGTCACTCATTTGGACTAATGGGAAATTAAAGCCAAGGATCCATACTAATAGACTATGTAAGTCCGATTTCTCAATTGTATTTGAGAATTTTTCTATAACATTTTTTTGTCACTCATTTGAACTAATGGGAAATTAAAGCCAAGGATCCATACTTATAGACTATGTAAGTCCGATTTCTCAATTGTATTTGAGAATTTTTCTATAACATTTGTTTGTCACTCATTTGGACTAATGGGAAATTAAAGCCAAGGATCCATACTTATAGACTATGTTAATCCGATTTCTCAATTGTATTTGAGAATTTTTCTATAAAATTTGTTTGTCACTCATTTGGACCAATGGGAAATTAAAGCCAAGGATCCATACTTATAGACTATGTAAGTCCGATTTCTCAATTGTATTTGAGAATTTTTCTATAACATTTTTTTGTCACTCATTTGAACTAATGGGAAATTAAAGCCAAGGATCCATACTTATAGACTATGTTAGTCCGATTTCTCAATTGTATTTGAGAATTTTTCTATAACATTTGTTTGTCACTCATTTGGACCAATGGGAAATTAAAGCCAGGGATCCATACTTATAGACTATGTTAGTCCGATTTCTCAATTGTATTTGAGAATTTTTCTATAACATTTGTTTGTCACTCATTTGGACCAATGGGAAATTAAAGCCAAGGATCCATACTTATAGACTATGTAAGTCCGATTTCTCAATTGTATTTGAGAATTTTTCTATAACATTTGTTTGTCACTCATTTGGACCAATGGGAAATTAAAGCCAAGGATCCATACTTATAGACTATGTAAGTCCGATTTCTCAATTGTATTTGAGAATTTTTCTATAACATTTGTTTGTCACTCATTTGGACCAATGGGAAATTAAAGCCAAGGATCCATACTTATAGACTATGTAAGTCCGATTTCTCAATTGTATTTGAGAATTTTTCTATAACATTTGTTTGTCACTCATTTGGACCAATGGGAAATTAAAGCCAAGGATCCATACTTATAGACTATGTTAGTCCGATTTCTCAATTGTATTTGAGAATTTTTCTATAAAATTTGTTTGTCACTCATTTGGACCAATGGGAAATTAAAGCCAAGGATCCATACTTATAGACTATGTAAGTCCGATTTCTCAATTGTATTTGAGAATTTTTCTATAACATTTGTTTGTCACTCATTTGGACCAATGGGAAATTAAAGCCAAGGATCCATACTTATAGACTATGTAAGTCCGATTTCTCAATTGTATTTGAGAATTTTTCTATAACATTTGTTTGTCACTCATTTGGACCAATGGGAAATTAAAGCCAAGGATCCATACTTATAGACTATGTAAGTGCGATTTCTCAATTGTATTTGAGAATTTTTCTATAACATTTGTTTGTCACTCATTTGGACCAATGGGAAATTAAAGCCAAGGATCCATACTTATAGACTATGTAAGTCCGATTTCTCAATTGTATTTGAGAATTTTTCTATAACATTTGTTTGTCACTCATTTGGACCAATGGGAAATTAAAGCCAAGGATCCATACTTATAGACTATGTAAGTCCGATTTCTCAATTGTATTTGAGAATTTTTCTATAACATTTGTTTGTCACTCATTTGGACCAATGGGAAATTAAAGCCAAGGATCCATACTTATAGACTATGTAAGTCCGATTTCTCAATTGTATTTGAGAATTTTTCTATAACATTTGTTTGTCACTCATTTGGACCAATGGGAAATTAAAGCCAAGGATCCATACTTATAGACTATGTAAGTCCGATTTCTCAATTGTATTTGAGAATTTTTCTATAACATTTGCTTGTCACTCATTTGGACCAATGGGAAATTAAAGCCAAGGATCCATACTTATAGACTATGTAAGTCCGATTTCTCAATTGTATTTGAGAATTTTTCTATAACATTTGTTTGTCACTCATTTGGACCAATGGGAAATTAAAGCCAAGGATCCATACTTATAGACTATGTAAGTCCGATTTCTCAATTGTATTTGAGAATTTTTCTATAACATTTGTTTGTCACTCATTTGGACTAATGGGAAATTAAAGCCAAGGATCCATACTTATAGACTATGTTAGTCCGATTTCTCAATTGTATTCGAGAATTTTTCTATAAGATTTGTTTGTCACTCATTTGGAGCAATCTGAAATTAAAGCCAAGGATCCATACTTATAGACTATGTAAGTCCGATTTCTCAATTGTATTTGAGAATTTTTCTATAACATTTGTTTGTCACTCATTTGGACTAATGGGAAATTAAAGCCAAGGATCCATACTAATAGACTATGTAAGTCCGATTTCTCAATTGTATTTGAGAATTTTTCTATAACATTTTTTTGTCACTCATTTGAACTAATGGGAAATTAAAGCCAAGGATCCATACTTATAGACTATGTAAGTCCGATTTCTCAATTGTATTTGAGAATTTTTCTATAACATTTGTTTGTCACTCATTTGGACTAATGGGAAATTAAAGCCAAGGATCCATACTTATAGACTATGTTAATCCGATTTCTCAATTGTATTTGAGAATTTTTCTATAAAATTTGTTTGTCACTCATTTGGACCAATGGGAAATTAAAGCCAAGGATCCATACTTATAGACTATGTAAGTCCGATTTCTCAATTGTATTTGAGAATTTTTCTATAACATTTTTTTGTCACTCATTTGAACTAATGGGAAATTAAAGCCAAGGATCCATACTTATAGACTATGTTAGTCCGATTTCTCAATTGTATTTGAGAATTTTTCTATAACATTTGTTTGTCACTCATTTGGACCAATGGGAAATTAAAGCCAGGGATCCATACTTATAGACTATGTTAGTCCGATTTCTCAATTGTATTTGAGAATTTTTCTATAACATTTGTTTGTCACTCATTTGGACCAATGGGAAATTAAAGCCAAGGATCCATACTTATAGACTATGTAAGTCCGATTTCTCAATTGTATTTGAGAATTTTTCTATAACATTTGTTTGTCACTCATTTGGACCAATGGGAAATTAAAGCCAAGGATCCATACTTATAGACTATGTAAGTCCGATTTCTCAATTGTATTTGAGAATTTTTCTATAACATTTGTTTGTCACTCATTTGGACCAATGGGAAATTAAAGCCAAGGATCCATACTTATAGACTATGTAAGTCCGATTTCTCAATTGTATTTGAGAATTTTTCTATAACATTTGTTTGTCACTCATTTGGACCAATGGGAAATTAAAGCCAAGGATCCATACTTATAGACTATGTTAGTCCGATTTCTCAATTGTATTTGAGAATTTTTCTATAAAATTTGTTTGTCACTCATTTGGACCAATGGGAAATTAAAGCCAAGGATCCATACTTATAGACTATGTAAGTCCGATTTCTCAATTGTATTTGAGAATTTTTCTAAAAAATTTGTTTGTCACTCATTTGGACTAATGGGAAATTAAATCCAAGGATCCATACTTATAGACTATGTAAGTCCGATTTCTCAATTGTATTTAAGAATTTTTCTATAACATTTGTTTGTCACTCATTTGGACCAATGGGAAATTAAAGCCAAGGATCCATACTTATAGACTATGTAAGTCCGATTTCTCAATTGTATTTGAGAATTTTTCTATAACATTTGTTTGTCACTCATTTGGACCAATGGGAAATTAAAGCCAAGGATCCATACTTATAGACTATGTTAGTCCGATTTCTCAATTGTATTTGAGAATTTTTCTATAAAATTTGTTTGTCACTCATTTGGACCAATGGGAAATTAAAGCCAAGGATCCATACTTATAGACTATGTTAGTCCGATTTCTCAATTGTATTTGAGAATTTTTCTATAACATTTGTTTGTCACTCATTTGGACTAATGGGAAATTAAAGCCAAGGATCCATACTTATAGACTATGTTAGTCCGATTTCTCAATTGTATTTGAGAATTTTTCTATAAAATTTGTTTGTCACTCATTTGGACCAATGGGAAATTAAAGCCAAGGATCCATACTTATAGACTATGTTAGTCCGATTTCTCAATTGTATTTGAGAGTTTTTCTATAACATTTGTTTGTCACTCATTTGGACCAATGGGAAATTAAAGCCAAGGATCCATACTTATAGACTATGTTAGTCCGATTTCTCTATTGTATTTGAGAATTTTTCTATAAAATTTGTTTGTCACTCATTTGGACCAATGGAAAATTAAAGCCAAGGATCCATACTTATAGACTATGTTAGTCCGATTTCTCAATTGTATTTGAGAATTTTTCTATAACATTTGTTTGTCACTCATTTGGACTAATGGGAAATTAAAGCCAAGGATCCATACTTATAGACTATGTTAGTCCGATTTCTCAATTGTATTTTAGAATTTTTCTATAAAATTTGTTTGTCACTCATTTGGACCAATGGGAAATTAAAGCCAAGGATCCATACTTAAAGACTATGTAAGTCCGATTTCTCAATTGTATTTGAGAATTTTTCTATAACATTTGTTTGTCACTCATTTGGACCAATGGGAAATTAAAGCCAAGGATCCATACTTATAGACTATGTAAGTCCGATTTCTCAATTGTATTTGAGAATTTTTCTATAACATTTGTTTGTCACTCATTTGGACCAATGGGAAATTAAAGCCAAGGATCCATACTTATAGACTATGTAAGTCCGATTTCTCAATTGTATTTGCGAATTTTTCTATAAAATTTGTTTGTCACTCATTTGAACTAATGGGAAATTAAAGCCAAGGATCCATACTTATAGACTATGTTAGTCCGATTTCTCAATTGTATTTGAGAATTTTTCTATAAAATTTGTTTGTCACTCATTTGGACCAATGGGAAATTAAAGCCAAGGATCCATACTTATAGACTATGTTAGTCCGATTTCTCAATTGTATTTGAGAATTTTTCTATAACATTTGTTTGTCACTCATTTGGACTAATGGGAAATTAAAGCCAAGGATCCATACTTATAGACTATGTTAGTCCGATTTCTCAATTGTATTTGAGAGTTTTTCTATAACATTTTTCTGTCACTCATTTGGACTAATGGGAAATTAAAGCCAAGGATCCATACTTATAGACTATGTTAGTCCGATTTCTCTATTGTATTTGAGAATTTTTCTATAAAATTTGTTTGTCACTCATTTGGACCAATGGAAAATTAAAGCCAAGGATCCATACTTATAGACTATGTTAGTCCGATTTCTCAATTGTATTTGAGAATTTTTCTATAACATTTGTTTGTCACTCATTTGGACTAATGGGAAATTAAAGCCAAGGATCCATACCTATAGACTATGTTAGTCCGATTTCTCAATTGTATTCGAGAATTTTTCTATAAGATTTGTTTGTCACTCATTTGGAGCAATCTGAAATTAAAGCCAAGGATCCATACTTATAGACTGTGTAAGTACGATTTCTCAATTGTATTTGAGAATTTTTCTATAACATTTGTTTGTCACTCATTTGGACTAATGGGAAATTAAAGCCAAGGATCCATACTTATAGACTATGTAAGTCCGATTTCTCAATTGTATTTCTGAATTTTTCTATAACATTTGTTTGTCACTCATTTCGACCAATGGGAAATTAAAGCCAAGGATCCATACTTATAGACTATGTAAGTCCGATTTCTCAATTGTATTTGAGAATTTTTCTATAACATTTGTTTGTCACTCATTTGGACCAATGGGAAATTAAAGCCAAGGATCCATACTTATAGACTATGTAAGTCCGATTTCTCAATTGTATTTGAGAATTTTTCTATAACATTTGTTTATCACTCATTTGGACCAATGGGAAATTAAAGCCAAGGATCCATACTTATAGACTATGTTAGTCCGATTTCTCAATTGTATTTGAGAATTTTTCTATAACATTTGTTTGTCACTCATTTGGACCAATGGGAAATTAAAGCCAAGGATCCATACTTATAGACTATGTAAGTCCGATTTCTCAATTGTATTTGAGAATTTTTCTATAAAATTTTAAAGATTAAAATTGTGTAAATTTTGTTCAGCTCTACGGGAATTTGGCTATTTGTGGGCACATTTATGTTTGTCACTCATTTGGACCAATGGGAAATTAAAGCCAAGGATCCATACTTATAGGCTATGTAAGTCTGATTTCTCAATTGAATTTGAGAATTTTTCTATAACATTTGTTTGTCACTCATTTGGACCAATGGGAAATTAAAGCCAAGGATCCATACTTATAGGCTATGTAAGTCCGATTTCTCAATTGTATTTGAGAATTTTTCTATAACATTTGTTTGTCACTCATTTGGACCAATGGGAAATTAAAGCCAAGGATCCATACTTATGGGCTATGTAAGTCTGATTTCTCAATTGTATTTGAGAATTTTTCTATAACATTTGTTTGTCACTCATTTGGACCAATGGGAAATTAAAGCCAAGGATCCATACTTATAGACTATGTAAGTCCGATTTCTCAATTGTATTTGAGAATTTTTCTATAATATTTGTTTGTCACTCATTTGGACCAATGGGAAATTAAAGCCAAGGATCCATACTTATAGACTATGTAAGTCCGATTTCTCAATTGTATTTGAGAATTTTTCTATAAAATTTTAAAGATTAAAATTGTGTAAATTTTGTTCAGCTCTACGGGAATTTGGCTATTTGTGTGCACATTTATGTTTGTCACTCATTTGGACCAATGGGAAATTAAAGCCAAGGATCCATACTTATAGGCTATGTAAGTCCGATTTCTCAATTGTATTTGAGAATTTTTCTATAACATTTGTTTGTCAATCATTTGGACCAATGGGAAATTAAAGCCAAGGATCCATACTTATAGACTATGTAAGTCCGATTTCTCAATTGTATTTGAGAATTTTTCTATAACATTTGTGTGTCACTCATTTGGACCAATGGGAAATTAAAGCCAAGGATCCATACTTATAGACTATGTAAGTCCGATTACTCAATTGTATTTGAGAATTTTTCTATAACATTTGTTTGTCACTCATTTGGACCAATGGGAAATTAAAGCCAAGGATCCATACTTATAGACTATGTAAGTCTGATTTCTCAATTGTATTTGAGAATTTTTCTATAACATTTGCTTGTCACTCATTTGGACCAATGGGAAATTAAAGCCAAGGATCCATACTTATAGACTACGTAAGTCTGATTTCTCAATTGTATTTGAGAATTTTTCTATAACATTTGTTTGTCACTCATTTGGACCAATGGGAAATTAAAGCCAAGGATCCATACTTATAGGCTATGTAAGTCCGATTTCTCAATTGTATTTGAGAATTTTTCTATAACATTTGTTTGACACTCTTTTGGACCAATGGGAAATTAAAGCCAAGGATCCATACTTATAGGCTATGTAAGTCCGATTTCTCAATTGTATTTGAGAATTTTTCTATAACATTTGTTTGTCAATCATTTGGACCAATGGGAAATTAAAGCCAAGGATCCATACTTATAGGCTATGTAAGTCCGATTTCTCAATTGTATTTGAGAATTTTTCTATAACATTTGTTTGTCAATCATTTGGACCAATGGGAAATTAAAGCCAAGGATCCATACTTATAGACTATGTAAGTCCGATTTCTCAATTTTATTTGAGAATTTTTCTATAACATTTGTTTGTCACTCATTTGGACCAATGGGAAATTAAAGCCAAGGATCCATACTTATAGACTATGTAAGTCCGATTTCTCAATTGTATTTGAGAATTTTTCTATAAAATTTGTTTGTCACTCATTTGGACTAATGGGAAATTAAAGCCAAGGATCCAATTTGCTTGTCACTCATTTGGACCAATGGGAAATTAAAGCCAAGGATCCATACTTATAGACTATGTTAGTCCGATTTCTCAATTGTATTTGGGAATTTTTCTATAACATTTGTTTATCACTCATGTGGACTAATGGGAAATTAAAGCCAAGGATCCATACTTATAGACTATGTTAGTCCGATTTCTCAATTGTATTTGAGAATTTTTCTATAACATTTGTTTGTCACTCATTTGGACCAATGGGAAATTAAAGCCAAGGATCCATACTTATAGGCTATGTAAGTCCGATTTCTCAATTTTATTTGAGAATTTTTCTATAACATTTGTTTGTCACTCATTTGGACCAATGGGAAATTAAAGCCAAGGATCCATACTTATAGACTATGTAAGTCCGATTTCTCAATTATATTTGAGAATTTTTCTATAACATTTGTTTGTCACTCATTTGGACCAATGGGAAATTAAAGCCAAGGATCCATACTTATAGGCTATGTAAGTCCGATTTCTCAATTTTATTTGAGAATTTTTCTATAACATTTGTTTGTCACTCATTTGGACCAATGGGAAATTAAAGCCAAGGATCCATACTTATAGACTATGTAAGTCCGATTTCTCAATTGTATTTGAGAATTTTTCTATAACATTTGTTTGTCACTCATTTGGACCAATGGGAAATTAAAGCCAAGGATCCATACTTATAGGCTATGTAAGTCCGATTTCTCAATTTTATTTGAGAATTTTTCTATAACATTTGTTTGTCACTCATTTGGACCAATGGGAAATTAAAGCCAAGGATCCATACTTATAGACTATGTAAGTCCGATTTCTCAATTATATTTGAGAATTTTTCTATAACATTTGTTTGTCACTCATTTGGACCAATGGGAAATTAAAGCCAAGGATCCATACTTATAGACTATGTAAGTCCGATTTCTCAATTGTATTTGAGAATTTTTCTATAACATTTGTTTATCACTCATTTGGACTAATGGGAAATTAAAGCCAAGGATCCATACTTATAGACTATGTTAGTCGGATTTCTCAATTGTATTTGAGAATTTTTCTATAACATTTGTTTGTCACTCATTTGGACCAATGGGAAATTAAAGCCAAGGATCCATACTTATAGACTATGTAAGTCCGATTTCTCAATTGTATTTGAGAAATTTTCTATAAAATTTTAAAGATTAAAATTGTGTAAATTTTGTTCAGCTCTACGGGAATTTGGCTATTTGTGGGCACATTTATGTTTGTCACTCATTTGGATCAATGGGAAATTAAAGCCAAGGATCCATACTTATAGGCTATGTAAGTCTGATTTCTCAATTGAATTTGAGAATTTTTCTATAACATTTGTTTGTCACTCATTTGGACCAATGGGAAATTAAAGCCAAGGATCCATACTTATAGGCTATGTAAGTCCGATTTCTCAATTGTATTTGAGAATTTTTCTATAACATTTGTTTGTCACTCATTTGGACCAATGGGAAATTAAAGCCAAGGATCCATACTTATGGGCTATGTAAGTCTGATTTCTCAATTGTATTTGAGAATTTTTCTATAACATTTGTTTGTCACTCATTTGGACCAATGGGAAATTAAAGCCAAGGATCCATACTTATAGACTATGTAAGTCCGATTTCTCAATTGTATTTGAGAATTTTTCTATAATATTTGTTTGTCACTCATTTGGACCAATGGGAAATTAAAGCCAAGGATCCATACATATAGACTATGTAAGTCTGATTTCTCAATTGTATTTGAGAATTTTTCTATAAAATTTTAAAGATTAAAATTGTGTAAATTTTGTTCAGCTCTACGGGAATTTGGCTATTTGTGTGCACATTTATGTTTGTCACTCATTTGGACCAATGGGAAATTAAAGCCAAGGATCCATACTTATAGACTATGTAAGTCCGATTTCTCAATTGTATTTGAGAATTTTTCTATAACATTTGTTTGTCACTCATTTGGACCAATGGGAAATTAAAGCCAAGGATCCATACTTATAGGCTATGTAAGTCCGATTTCTCAATTGTATTTGAGAATTTTTCTATAACATTTGTTTGTCAATCATTTGGACCAATGGGAAATTAAAGCCAAGGATCCATACTTATAGACTATGTAAGTCCGATTTCTCAATTGTATTTGAGAATTTTTCTATAACATTTGTTTGTCACTCATTTGGACCAATGGGAAATTAAAGCCAAGGATCCATACTTATAGGCTATGTAAGTCCGATTTCTCAATTGTATTTGAGAATTTTTCTATAACATTTGTTTGTCAATCATTTGGACCAATGGGAAATTAAAGCCAAGGATCCATACTTATAGACTATGTAAGTCCGATTTCTCAATTGTATTTGAGAATTTTTCTATAACATTTGTTTGTCACTCATTTGGACCAATGGGAAATTAAAGCCAAGGATCCATACTTATAGGCTATGTAAGTCCGATTTCTCAATTGTATTTGAGAATTTTTCTATAACATTTGTTTGACACTCTTTTGGACCAATGGGAAATTAAAGCCAAGGATCCATACTTATAGGCTATGTAAGTCCGATTTCTCAATTGTATTTGAGAATTTTTCTATAACATTTGTTTGTCAATCATTTGGACCAATGGGAAATTAAAGCCAAGGATCCATACTTATAGACTATGTAAGTCCGATTTCTCAATTTTATTTGAGAATTTTTCTATAACATTTGTTTGTCACTCATTTGGACCAATGGAAAATTAAAGCCAAGGATCCATACTTATAGACTATGTAAGTCCGATTTCTCAATTGTATTTGAGAATTTTTCTATAACATTTGTTTGTCACTCATTTGGACCAATGGGAAATTAAAGCCAAGGATCCATACTTATAGACTATGTAAGTCTGATTTCTCAATTGTATTTGAGAATTTTTCTATAACATTTGTTTGTCACTCATTTGGACCAATGGGAAATTAAAGCCAAGGATCCATACTTATAGACTACGTAAGTCTGATTTCTCAATTGTATTTGAGAATTTTTCTATAATATTTGTTTGTCAATCATTTGGACCAATGGGAAATTAAAGCCAAGGATCCATACTTATAGGCTATGTAAGTCCGATTTCTCAATTGTATTTGAGAATTTTTCTATAACATTTGTTTGTCACTCATTTGGACCAATGGGAAATTAAAGCCAAGGATCCATACTTATAGGCTATGTAAGTCCGATTTCTCAATTGTATTTGAGAATTTTTCTATAACATTTGTTTGACACTCTTTTGGACCAATGGGAAATTAAAGCCAAGGATCCATACTTATAGGCTATGTAAGTCCGATTTCTCAATTGTATTTGAGAATTTTTCTATAACATTTGTTTGTCAATCATTTGGACCAATGGGAAATTAAAGCCAAGGATCCATACTTATAGACTATGTAAGTCCGATTTCTCAATTTTATTTGAGAATTTTTCTATAACATTTGTTTGTCACTCATTTGGACCAATGGAAAATTAAAGCCAAGGATCCATACTTATAGACTATGTAAGTCCGATTTCTCAATTGTATTTGAGAATTTTTCTATAACATTTGTTTGTCACTCATTTGGACCAATGGGAAATTAAAGCCAAGGATCCATACTTATAGACTATGTAAGTCTGATTTCTCAATTGTATTTGAGAATTTTTCTATAACATTTGTTTGTCACTCATTTGGACCAATGGGAAATTAAAGCCAAGGATCCATACTTATAGACTACGTAAGTCTGATTTCTCAATTGTATTTGAGAATTTTTCTATAATATTTGTTTGTCAATCATTTGGACCAATGGGAAATTAAAGCCAAGGATCCATACTTATAGACTATCTAAGTCCGATTTCTCAATTGTATTTGAGATTTTTTCTATAACATTTTAAAGATTAAAATTGTGTAAATTTTGTTCAGCTCTACGGGAATTTGGCTATTTGTGGGCACATTTATGTTTGTCACTCATTTGGGCCAATGGGAAATTAAAGCCAAGGATCCATACTTATAGACTATGTTAGTCCGATTTCTCAATTGTATTTGAGAATTTTTCTATAACATTTGTTTGTCACTCATTTGGACTAATGGGAAATTAAAGCCAAGGATCCTTACTTATAGACTATGTTAGTCCGATTTCTCAATTGTATTTGAGAATTTTTCTATAACATTTGTTTGTCACTCATTTGGACTAATGGGAAATTAAAGCCAAGGATCCTTACTTATAGACTATGTTAGTCCGATTTCTCAATTGTATTTGAGAATTTTTCTATAACATTTGTTTGTCACTCATTTGGACTAATGGGAAATTAAAGCCAAGGATCCTTACTTATAGACTATGTTAATCCGATTTCTCAATTGTATTTGAGAATTTTTCTATAAAATTTGTTTGTCACTCATTTGGAGCAATCTGAAATTAAAGCCAAGGATCCATACTTATAGACTATGTAAGTCCGATTTCTCAATTGTATTCGAGAATTTTTCTATAACATTTGTTTGTCACTCATTTGGACTAATGGGAAATTAAAGCCAAGGATCCATACTTATAGACTATGTAAGTCCGATTTCTCAATTGTATTCGAGAATTTTTCTATAACATTTGTTTGTCACTCATTTGGACTAATGGGAAATTAAAGCCAAGGATCCCTACTTATAGACTATGTTAGTCCGATTTCTCAATTGTATTCGAGAATTTTTCTATAAGATTTGTTTGTCACTCATTTGGAGCAATCTGAAATTAAAGCCAAGGATCCATACTTATAGACTATGTAAGTCCGATTTCTCAATTGTATTTGAGAATTTTTCTATAACATTTGTTTGTCACTCATTTGGACTAATGGGAAATTAAAGCCAAGGATCCATACTTATAGACTATGTTAGTCCGATTTCTCAATTGTATTCGAGAATTTTTCTATAACATTTGTTTGTCACTCATTTGGACTAATGGGAAATTAAAGCCAAGGATCCATACTTATAGACTATGTAAGTCCGATTTCTCAATTGTATTTGAGAATTTTTCTATAACATTTGTTTGTCACTCATTTGGACTAATGGGAAATTAAAGCCAAGGATCCTTACTTATAGACTATGTTAATCCGATTTCTCAATTGTATTTGAGAATTTTTCTATAAAATTTGTTTGTCACTCATTTGGACCAATGGGAAATTAAAGCCAAGGATCCATACTTATAGAGTATGTAAGTCCGATTTCTCAATTGTATTTGAGAATTTTTCTATAACATTTTTTTGTCACTCATTTGAACTAATGGGAAATTAAAGCCAAGGATCCATACTTATAGACTATGTAAGTCCGATTTCTCAATTGTATTTGAGAATTTTTCTATAAAATTTTAAAGATTAAAATTGTGTAAATTTTGTTCAGCTCTACGGGAATTTGGCTATTTGTGGGCACATTTATGTTTGTCACTCATTTGGACCAATGGGAAATTAAAGCCAAGGATCCATACTTATAGACTATGTTAGTCCGATTTCTCAATTGTATTTGAGAATTTTTCTATAATATTTGTTTGTCACTCATTTGGACCAATGGGAAATTAAAGCCAAGGATCCATACTTATAGACTATGTTAGTCCGATTTCTCAATTGTATTTGAGAATTTTTCTATAACATTTGTTTGTCACTCATTTGGACTAATGGGAAATTAAAGCCAAGGATCCATACTTATAGACTATGTTAGTCCGATTTCTCAATTGTATTTGAGAATTTTTCTATAATATTTGTTTGTCACTCATTTGGACTAATGGGAAATTAAAGCCAAGGATCCATACTTATAGACTATGTTAGTCCGATTTCTCAATTGTATTTGAGAATTTTTCTATAAAATTTGTTTGTCACTCATTTGGACCAATGGGAAATTAAAGCCAAGGATCCATACTTATAGACTATGTAAGTCCGATTTCTCAATTGTATTTGAGAATTTTTCTATAAAATTTGTTTGTCACTCATTTGGACCAATGGGAAATTAAAGCCAAGGATCCATACTTATAGACTATGTTAGTCCGATTTCTCAATTGTATTCGAGAATTTTTCTATAACATTTGTTTGTCACTCATTTGGACTAATGGGAAATTAAAGCCAAGGATCCATACTTATAGACTATGTAAGTCCGATTTCTCAATTGTATTTGAGAATTTTTCTATAACATTTGTTTGTCACTCATTTGGACTAATGGGAAATTAAAGCCAAGGATCCCTACTTATAGACTATGTTAGTCCGATTTCTCAATTGTATTCGAGAATTTTTCTATAAGATTTGTTTGTCACTCATTTGGAGCAATCTGAAATTAAAGCCAAGGATCCATACTTATAGACTATGTAAGTCCGATTTCTCAATTGTATTTGAGAATTTTTCTATAACATTTGTTTGTCACTCATTTGGACTAATGGGAAATTAAAGCCAAGGATCCATACTTATAGACTATGTTAGTCCGATTTCTCAATTGTATTCGAGAATTTTTCTATAACATTTGTTTGTCACTCATTTGGACTAATGGGAAATTAAAGCCAAGGATCCATACTTATAGACTATGTAAGTCCGATTTCTCAATTGTATTTGAGAATTTTTCTATAACATTTGTTTGTCACTCATTTGGACTAATGGGAAATTAAAGCCAAGGATCCTTACTTATAGACTATGTTAATCCGATTTCTCAATTGTATTTGAGAATTTTTCTATAAAATTTGTTTGTCACTCATTTGGACCAATGGGAAATTAAAGCCAAGGATCCATACTTATAGAGTATGTAAGTCCGATTTCTCAATTGTATTTGAGAATTTTTCTATAACATTTTTTTGTCACTCATTTGAACTAATGGGAAATTAAAGCCAAGGATCCATACTTATAGACTATGTAAGTCCGATTTCTCAATTGTATTTGAGAATTTTTCTATAAAATTTGTTTGTCACTCATTTGGACCAATGGGAAATTAAAGCCAAGGATCCATACTTATAGAGTATGTAAGTCCGATTTCTCAATTGTATTTGAGAATTTTTCTATAACATTTTTTTGTCACTCATTTGGACCAATGGGAAATTAAAGCCAAGGATCCCTACTTATAGACTATGTTAGTCCGATTTCTCAATTGTATTCGAGAATTTTTCTATAAGATTTGTTTGTCACTCATTTGGAGCAATCTGAAATTAAAGCCAAGGATCCTTACTTATAGACTATGTTAATCCGATTTCTCAATTGTATTTGAGAATTTTTCTATAAAATTTGTTTGTCACTCATTTGGACCAATGGGAAATTAAAGCCAAGGATCCATACTTATAGAGTATGTAAGTCCGATTTCTCAATTGTATTTGAGAATTTTTCTATAACATTTTTTTGTCACTCATTTGAACTAATGGGAAATTAAAGCCAAGGATCCATACTTATAGACTATGTAAGTCCGATTTCTCAATTGTATTTGAGAATTTTTCTATAAAATTTGTTTGTCACTCATTTGGACCAATGGGAAATTAAAGCCAAGGATCCATACTTATAGAGTATGTAAGTCCGATTTCTCAATTGTATTTGAGAATTTTTCTATAAAATTTGTTTGTCACTCATTTGGACCAATGGGAAATTAAAGCCAAGGATCCATACTTATAGACTATGTAAGTCCGATTTCTCAATTGTATTTGAGAATTTTTCTATAAAATTTGTTTGTCACTCATTTGGACCAATGGGAAATTAAAGCCAAGGATCCATACTTATAGAGTATGTAAGTCCGATTTCTCAATTGTATTTGAGAATTTTTCTATAACATTTTTTTGTCACTCATTTGAACTAATGGGAAATTAAAGCCAAGGATCCATACTTATAGACTATGTTAGTCCGATTTCTCAATTGTATTCGAGAATTTTTCTATAACATTTGTTTGTCACTCATTTGGACTAATGGGAAATTAAAGCCAAGGATCCATACTTATAGACTATGTAAGTCCGATTTCTCAATTGTATTTGAGAATTTTTCTATAACATTTGTTTGTCACTCATTTGGACTAATGGGAAATTAAAGCCAAGGATCCTTACTTATAGACTATGTTAATCCGATTTCTCAATTGTATTTGAGAATTTTTCTATAAAATTTGTTTGTCACTCATTTGGACCAATGGGAAATTAAAGCCAAGGATCCATACTTATAGAGTATGTAAGTCCGATTTCTCAATTGTATTTGAGAATTTTTCTATAAAATTTTAAAGATTAAAATTGTGTAAATTTTGTTCAGCTCTACGGGAATTTGGCTATTTGTGGGCACATTTATGTTTGTCACTCATTTGGACCAATGGGAAATTAAAGCCAAGGATCCATACTTATAGACTATGTTAGTCCGATTTCTCAATTGTATTTGAGAGTTTTTCTATAACATTTTTTTGTCACTCATTTGGACTAATGGGAAATTAAAGCCAAGGATCCATACTTATAGACTATGTTAGTCCGATTTCTCTATTGTATTTGAGAATTTTTCTATAAAATTTGTTTGTCACTCATTTGGACCAATGGGAAATTAAAGCCAAGGATCCATACTTATAGACTATGTTAGTCCGATTTCTCAATTTTATATGAGAATTTTTCTATAAAATTTGTTTGTCACTCATTTGGACCAATGGGAAATTCAAGCCAAGGATCCATACTTAAAGACTATGTTAGTCCGATTTCTCAATTGTATTTGAGAGTTTTTATATAACATTTTTTTGTCACTCATTTGGACCAATGGGAAATTAAAGCCAAGGATCAATACTTATAGACTATGTTAGTCCGATTTCTCAATTGTATTTGAGAATTTTTCTATAACATTTGTTTGTCACTCATTTGGACTAATGGGAAATTAAAGCCAAGGATCCATACTTATAGACTATGTTAGTCCGATTTCTCAATTGTATTTGAGAATTTTTCTATAAAATTTGTTTGTCACTCATTTGGACCAATGGGAAATTAAAGCCAAGGATCCATACTTATAGACTATGTAAGTCCGATTTCTCAATTGTATTTGAGAATTTTTCTATAACATTTGTTTGTCACTCATTTGAACTAATGGGAAATTAAAGCCAAGGATCCATACTTATAGACTATGTAAGTCCGATTTCTCAATTGTATTCGAGAATTTTTCTATAAGATTTGTTTGTCACTCATTTGGAGCAATCTGAAATTAAAGCCAAGGATCCATACTTATAGACTATGTAAGTCCGATTTCTCAATTGTATTTGAGAATTTTTCTATAACATTTGTTTGTCACTCATTTGGACTAATGGGAAATTAAAGCCAAGGATCCATACTTATAGACTATGTTAGTCCGATTTCTCAATTGTATTCGAGAATTTTTCTATAACATTTGTTTGTCACTCATTTGGACTAATGGGAAATTAAAGCCAAGGATCCATACTTATAGACTATGTAAGTCCGATTTCTCAATTGTATTTGAGAATTTTTCTATAACATTTGTTTGTCACTCATTTAGACTAATGGGAAATTAAAGCCAAGGATCCTTACTTATAGACTATGTTAATCCGATTTCTCAATTGTATTTGAGAATTTTTCTATAAAATTTGTTTGTCACTCATTTGGACCAATGGGAAATTAAAGCCAAGGATCCATACTTATAGAGTTTGTAAGTCCGATTTCTCAATTGTATTTGAGAATTTTTCTATAACATTTTTTTGTCACTCATTTGAACTAATGGGAAATTAAAGCCAAGGATCCATACTTATAGACTATGTAAGTCCGATTTCTCAATTGTATTTGAGAATTTTTCTATAAAATTTTAAAGATTAAAATTGTGTAAATTTTGTTCATCTCTACGGGATTTTGGCTATTTGTGGGCACATTTATGTTTGTCACTCATTTGGACCAATGGGAAATTAAAGCCAAGGATCCATACTTATAGACTATGTAAGTCCGATTTCTCAATTGTTTTTGAGAATTTTTCTATAACATTTGTTTGTCACTCATTTGGACCAATGGGAAATTAAAGCCAAGGATCTATACTTATAGACTATGTTAGTCCGATTTCTCAATTGTATTTGAGAATTTTTCTATAACATTTGTTTGTCACTCATTTGGACTAATGGGAAATTAAAGCCAAGGATCCATACTTATAGACTATGTAAGTCCGATTTCTCAATTGTATTTGAGAATTTTTCTATAAAATTTGTTTGTCACTCATTTGGACTAATGGGAAATTAAAGCCAAGGATCCATACTTATAGACTATGTTAGTCCGATTTCTCAATTGTATTTGAGAATTTTTCTATAAAATTTGTTTGTCACTCATTTGGACCAATGGGAAATTAAAGCCAAGGATCCATACTTATAGACTATGTTAGTCCGATTTCTCAATTGTATTTGAGAATTTTTCTATAACATTTGTTTGTCACTCATTTGGACTAATGGGAAATTAAAGCCAAGGATCCATACTTATAGACTATGTTAGTCCGATTTCTCAATTGTATTTGAGAATTTTTCTATAAAATTTGTTTGTCACTCATTTGGACTAATGGGAAATTAAAGCCAAGGATCCATACTTATAGACTATGTTAGTCCGATTTTTCAATTGTATTTGAGAGTTTTTCTATAACATTTTTTTGTCACTCATTTGGACTAATGGGAAATTAAATCCAAGGATCCATACTTATAGACTATGTTAGTCCGATTTCTCTATTGTATTTGAGAATTTTTCTATAAAATTTGTTTGTCACTCATTTGGACCAATGGGAAATTAAAGCCAAGGATCCATACTTATAGACTATGTTAGTCCGATTTCTCAATTGTATTTGAGAATTTTTCTATAACATTTGTTTGTCACTCATTTGGACCAATGGGAAATTAAAGCCAAGGATCCATACTTATAGACTATGTTAGTCCGATTTCTCAATTGTATTTGAGAATTTTTCTATAAAATTTGTTTGTCACTCATTTGGACCAATGGGAAATTAAAGCCAAGGATCCATACTTATAGACTATGTTAGTCCGATTTCTCAATTTTATATGAGAATTTTTCTATAAAATTTGTTTGTCACTTATTTGGACCAATGGGAAATTCAAGCCAAGGATCCATACTTAAAGACTATGTTAGTCCGATTTCTCAATTGTATTTGAGAGTTTTTCTATAACATTTTTTTGTCACTCATTTGGACCAATGGGAAATTAAAGCCAAGGATCCATACTTATAGACTATGTTAGTCCGATTTCTCAATTGTATTTGAGAATTTTTCTATAACATTTGTTTGTCACTCATTGGACTAATGGGAAATTAAAGCCAAGGATCCATACTTATAGACTATGTTAGTCCGATTTCTCAATTGTATTTGAGAATTTTTCTATAACATTTGTTTGTCACTCATTTGGACTAATGGGAAATTAAAGCCAAGGATCCATACTTATAGACTATGTTAGTCCGATTTCTCAATTGTATTTGAGAATTTTTCTATAAAATTTGTTTGTCAGTCATTTGGACCAATGGGAAATTAAAGCCAAGGATCCATACTTATAGACTATGTAAGTCCGATTTCTCAATTGTATTTGAGAATTTTTCTATAAAATTTTTTTGTCACTCATTTGAACTAATGGGAAATTAAAGCCAAGGATCCATACTTATAGACTATGTTAGTCCGATTTCTCAATTTTATTGGAAAATTTTTCTATAACATTTGTTTGTCACTCATTTGGACCAATCTGAAATTATAGCCAAGGATCCATACTTGTAGACTATGTTAGTCCGATTTCTCAATTGTATTTGAGAATTTTTCTATAACATTTGTTTGTCACTCATTTGGACCAATGGGAAATTAAAGCCAAGGATCCATACTTATAGACTATGTAAGTCCGATTTCTCAATTGTATTTGATAATTTTTCTATAACATTTGTTTGTCACTCATTTGGACTAATGGGAAATTAAAGCCAAGGATCCATACTTATAGACTATGTTAGTCCGATTTCTCAATTGTATTTGAGAATTTTTCTATAAAATTTGTTTGTCACTCCTTTGGACCAATGGGAAATTAAAGCCAAGGATCCATACTTATAGACTATGTAAGTCCGATTTCTCAATTGTATTTGAGAATTTTTCTATAACATTTGTTTGTCACTCATTTGGACTAATGGGAAATTAAAGCCAAGGATCCATACTTATAGACTATGTTAGTCCGATTTCTCAATTGTATTTGAGAATTTTTCTATAAAACTTGTTTGTCACTCATTTGGACCAATGGGAAATTAAAGCCAAGGATCCATACTTATAGACTATGTTAGTCCGATTTCTCAATTGTATTTGAGAATTTTTCTATAACATTTGTTTGTCACTCATTTGAACTAATGGGAAATTAAAGCCAAGGATCCATACTTATAGACTATGTTAGTCCGATTTCTCAATTGTATTTGAGAATTTTTCTATAAAATTTGTTTGTCACTCATTTGGACCAATGGGAAATTAAAGCCAAGGATCCATACTTATAGACTATGTAAGTCCGATTTCTCAATTGTATTTGAGAATTTTTCTATAAAATTTGTTTGTCACTCATTTGGACCAATGGGAAATTAAAGCCAAGGATCCATACTTATAGACTATGTAAGTCCGATTTCTCAATTGTATTTGAGAATTTTTCTATAACATTTGTTTGTCACTTATTTGGACTAATGGGAAATTAAAGCCAAGGATCCATACTTATAGACTATGTAAGTCCGATTTCTCAATTGTATTTGAGAATTTTTCTATAAAATTTGTTTGTCACTCATTTGGACTAATGGGAAATTAAAGCCAAGGATCCATACTTATAGACTATGTAAGTCCGATTTCTCAATTGTATTTGAGAATTTTTCTATAACATTTGTTTGTCACTCATTTGGACCAATGGGAAATTAAAGCCAAGGATCCATACTTATAGACTATGTAAGTCCGATTTCTCAATTGTATTTGAGAATTTTTCTATAACATTTGTTTGTCACTCATTTGGACCAATGGGAAATTAAAGCCAAGGATCCATACTTATAGACTATTTAAGTCCGATTTCTCAATTGTATTTGAGAATTTTTCTATAAAATTTGTTTGTCACTCATTTGGACTAATGGGAAATTAAAGCCAAGGATCCATACTTATAGACTATGTTAGTCCGATTTCTCAATTGTATTTGAGAATTTTTCTATAAAATTTGTTTCTCACTCATTTGGACCAATGGGAAATTAAAGCCAAGGATCCATACTTATAGACTATGTTAGTCCGATTTCTCAATTGTATTTGAGAATTTTTCTATAACATTTGTTTGTCACTCATTTGGACTAATGGGAAATTAAAGCCAAGGATCCATACTTATAGACTATGTAAGTCCGATTTCTCAATTGTATTTGAGAATTTTTCTATAACATTTGTTTGTCACTCATTTGGACTAATGGGAAATTAAAGCCAAGGATCCATACTTATAGACTATGTTAGTCCGATTTCTCAATTGTATTTGAGAATTTTTCTATAACATTTGTTTGTCACTCATTTGGACTAATGGGAAATTAAAGCCAAGGATCCATACTTATAGACTATGTAAGTCCGATTTCTCAATTGTATTTGAGAATTTTTCTATAACATTTGTTTGTCACTTATTTGGACTAATGGGAAATTAAAGCCAAGGATCCATACTTATAGACTATGTTAGTCCGATTTCTCAATTGTATTTGAGAATTTTTCTATAACATTTGTTTGTCACTCATTTGGAGTAGGGGGAAATTAAAGCCAAGGATCCATACTTATAGACTATGTAAGTCCGATAAAGTATTCTTTTCAAATAAATGTAGCAAATCGATTGAATTAAATGTGGAAAAAACACCCAATGTGGCGATGTCAATGTTTTTTAATAATTGTAAACATTCGCCTGCTGTCTCTGTTTATTTATTAGTAAAAGGAAGGACTGCCAATCTTGCGGCAAAGCAATAATAAAAATCCGAAAAAAACCCGTGTGGTTCGCTACCCCATCGGTATAAAATAAAACTGAAAGTATTTATATAGTCATGTATTTATTATTTCGTAAGAATATCCTATTGTGAAAATTAAATGACGATCGGTCCAGTAGTTAAGACTATATTACGATTTTTAATTTTCCTAAAAAGGGGCGTCTTCCCACCCAGTTTTCTCCTGGTACGTATTTCTAATTATGCCAATACCATATGTACCAAATATCATCGGCGTAGGACAAAAAATTCCCAAAATATGGCGATTTAAATTTTTGGATTATATGAGCGGTGCCACGCCCCTTTGTCCAATTAAAACTTTATATAGTAGAGAAATTTTTTTTTTCGTAAGAATACCTTATTGTGAAAAGTTAATGACGATCGGTCCAGTAGTTAAGACTATATAACCTAATTCCGAAATAAAAACCAATATATGTTTGATAATAACACATGGAAAAGGAGATTTAAAACAAATTCCCACCCAATTAGCCACCAATCGAGCAAAAATATTTGGAAGTATTACGGACAACAAATATTCTATTTTGTGATTCGGAAATTTGCATTCTAATTGAAAACGTTCGCATGTAGTTTATTTCTATCACATTTATTATGTACCCTATTATGAGTTAGTATAACCTTAATTTATTAAGTGAAAACTTATTATAGTGAACATGCGAATCTACTTTCAGTAGATTAAAAATATCGTTATAAAATTCAGTTCATAAAAATAATAATAAATTTATTACACCCTGATCGCATCTTTAGTCGTCCTTGTTACTTTTCTTTGTGGTATGTTGAAGGTGTTGTTTTCATGCTTTCATGTCTTTGTTTTATAGAGCTGAAGGACTGCAGCTGGTGAATAGGCGTTAATAGGAGCTGCCAAAATATTATTTGAGATTTATACTCAACAGTACATACATACATACATACTTTCAATAGAATTCTAATTTACTCTTGGCCTTTAGCTCTTCTTATGCATATAAACATTTGTTCAAATCACAACATTAAACATGTTTCGATGCAAATGCTTATATGCATTTTACCTACAACATTTATGTGATAATCAACAAGAGGCTATGAATTGACAAGTATATTTGTTTTATGCGTTTTGATGCACCCAAGATACACCAAAATTTTATATGTGAACTTCTACGACATATTTTTCTCGAAATATTTACATACATACATACATATGTATGTACATATAATTTCAACTATGTATCTAAAGTAGCTGCTTGTTATATACAAGATGCACATAATTTCTTTATAAACATTTTCTTATTATCAACAATGTTGCTATAATCGACATTGGATTTAATTAATTTAATCAAAACACTATTCAAAGATCATGTATTGAACCCAGTAATTCACTACAGAACTTTCTATTTAAATTTCAGAAATTTCTACCTAAATAGGCGAAATAAATATTTGCTCAATTCACTTTAATACAGGAGTTCAACTAGAACGAATTCGCATTAAACAAAGCTATAACAAATTTTATATAAAAGTTTTTCTTTGCTGAAACTTCCAGCTTTGCACTTCCAAAGCTTTTAAAAGCACAAGTGGAAATTATTAGTAAATCATTTAAATTTTCACAACTCTAGTTGTCAGTGGCGCTAGTGTGTAACAAGTATACCGCGCATCTTCTCTAAATCATGCAGTGTCATCTCTGATTCTATTTACTACTAAAATAAAAAACGTCCCGCCAAAAGTTTAGTACACAAATGAACAAATAAAAGAGAGTTTGCAAAAACCACGGAAAATATGTACAACAAAATAACTCAGTCAAGTTAAATAAAAATTATAAAAACACATACCAAAATTACACGATTCAACAGCTTCCACTCTGCATTCAATTTAGATTAAAAAATAACATCACAAAACTACACTGAAATTTATAAATAATTGATATAATTTAAGCAAATATTTGCAAAATTAATTAATTGCACAAAAAAAAAAATTAACTAGAAAGGAACACAATTACAGCAAACACAACGTTTGAACTGTTCCACGGCCAACGAATGACTGACTATTGGAACCGATTAGGTGCATTATAATTGTTATATATTCTTTTAGTTAAAAGCTTTAAAAGTTTCGTACTACCTGGAGCTTCAATCTTGATGCGAATTCATAACACGTTGCACTAGTGTGTTCAACGAGTAAGAATTCGCCTTAAAAAAGCTATAACGTCTTTTAGTTCAAAGTTTTTTATTTGCTGGAATTTAATTCTCTACCTAATGACTTCCAAAGCTTTTTAAAGTACAATTGGATGATTACAACCCAGTTGCATCTAATTTATAATGTTCACAACTCTAGTTATCAGTGGCGCTAGTGTGTAACAAGTGCACTGCGCATCTTCACTGAATCATTCCGTGGCATCCCCGATTGTAGTTACTACCAAAATAAAAAACGTTCCGCCAAAAGTTTAGCACACAAATTAACAAATAAGAGTTTTTGCAAAAACCACAAAATATATGTACATCAAAATAACTCAGTTAAGTTAAATAAAAATTATAAAAACACATACCAAAATTACACGATTTTTATTTTAAGAAAAAAATACATATAGCCAAAAATATCGCCAAGTAACTCACCAATCGCAAGTCTAAAATTTTCAACACTGTTTACAGGTAGTTTCAAATTGAATGCTTTAATAAGGGATAATTTTATGTGCCCCTACGATATTTGCGGCCATTTGTTACATTATTATTCAGGACTATAAAGGTTTAAATCTTGACTAAGCTTCTGCTGTCCCAATGAAAATGTTTCGATATCAGTTTTTAACACCTTTTAGTTTAAGTTCGACTGCATACCACTGATAAGCATACAAAAATATAAAGCTGTCGAAACATGCGTATTTCTGTGTGCAGTATAAATATAAAAAAGGACATGTGGCACTGGGGGCCTGCCGTGGTACAGCATTTTTTATCAACTTATGCAATTATATTATTACTTTTTGTTCAATAACTCCGTTGTAATTCTGGCAATACTGTATGTTAATGAAATCAAAATCAATAGCATACTTTAGGGGTTAACATACATTGGGCGATTTAAATACTTCAAACAAAAGACTTAAGAAACAAACTTAGTAACAGGTTTTTTCGTTTCAAAAAACAAAAGACTTAAGACTTAAAGACGTTTTTTTTATTAATAAAAAGCATAACAAAAAAAAAACAATTGAAACAAAACAAAAAGCTTATTGCAGAATCCATTTTTATCATATTTTTTAACATATGCAGATGCATTATATATGCTGCTATACATATTTTCACGTAAACTGAATAAATTTACTTAAGTTTTATTAAATTTGGCTGTCGTATGCTGCCAAAGTCAAATGAATGGGATTTTTATTATATAATATAACTAAAGAATACATACTTACATAAATACTATTTTTTTGAAATTTCATTTCTATATTTAAAAATAAGTTCATTACAGGGAATACAGTAATCTATATCTTTATCTATTAAATTTAAGGCTGACAGCATAGTGTTGCATGTTTTTACTTTTAATTTATTAGTTAATTTATTTTCAAGTAAAGCTAATTTCGAAAAAATTCTTTCTGCGCAAGCATTGCTGTGAGGTAGAGTTAATACATGTACGCCCAGTTTGTACAAATTAGGAAACATTGGTTCGTCTAACGAATTCTTTAAATTAGCAATTTTATGCCAAAATTGTATACATGACAAGCGTGGTGAAATAATTTTACCAGGTGGTCTCGTAACGGCAGCTCATAATTTTTTGCTGATAATTTTGTGGATATCACACGTCAAAATGGTGTAATTTTTTGACAAGCATTATCCACTTTTTTGTTATACATATACTTATTTCACCATGATGATAATAAAAGTGTTGCCAAATGAACACTAATCTGCGAATTACTTTTAAATTTTGAAGCTTTTTTTTATAAAAATAATAAAAACATTTTTTAATTTACTGCAAATTGAATGCTTTTTGTGAGAAACTACAAAAAAGGGTAAAAAGTTGCAACAAAATTAAAAAAGTCGCAAAAGTCGGTGATAAAAAAAAGGCTCACAAAAAGTCGCAGACCGCCGAAAAAGGGTAAAATTGCGACTTTAGTCGGGTGAACGGTAACGCTGCCCCCCTTCAATGCTTGGAAGAGTTTTGTTGAACTCAACCAGGGCTGCCAATCATGACGTTTTTATATAATTTTGACGATTTTTTAAGAGCGAATTCTCCAAAATGACTATTGGTAATTTTATGTTCGGCAAAATAAAACAATTAATAAAATTCATTCTCATACACTAGCTTAAGAAGTTAATGCGGTTAATTAACTCATTTATACTCTTGCAAGACCATTTGCACGAAACACAGAATACAGTTTCACAAAACAATCGCAATTTGTTCATAAAAGTTTAATGAAATTAACGAGAAATTTGTCCCTTTGCCTGCTTTTAAACTTGTTGCGATGCAACTGTGCCTGCGATTTGTCAAAACTTACCCAAGGCGAAGTAATGAATTTGCCTTGAACTAAACTGTACATATATATATGTACATAATTATTTGTATATTTTATATTTATTTATAAAATGTAACACTTTATTCGAGCAAGTACTTACTTATTTAAACATTTATTTAATTTATTTTAATATTTTTATACTTTTAGTTGGGCCAGCACTTTTTGCCATCGAATAACAACTTTAATTGGTCTACGATGGGAGCTTAGAGGCAAAGAGCATTTAGAAAAGGATCGCGCCTGTGTCATAGTAGCAAATCATCAGTCATCGTTGGATATTTTAGGTAAAGTTCAAAAAATAAAATATTTAAAATTAAATAAAATCACATTTATCGGGAATAAAAGTTTACGTGAAATGTGTTCCCTTTCCCTAAAATTGTGACCGCCAATTTTTCTGTTGTTCTTGTGTTGTGTCTTCTAATTTTGTTCACCATTTTGTTGTTCGTGGGAAATATTTAACGTGACCAAGCAAAAGTGCATTTCTTAATCCCGATAAGGGTGAATATTTTTAGATAAAAAATAGATAAATGTCACAAATTTCAATTAAACCAATATGTTATATACATATGTACATATGTACAGTGGAAAAGACTATTTACAGCTATTACATATTATTATTTTTTTAACATTTTACAGGCATGTTTAATATCTGGCATATCATGGGTAAATGCACGGTAGTGGCCAAACGTGAATTGTTTTATGCTTGGCCTTTTGGCTTGGCAGCCTGGTTGGCTGGCCTAATCTTCATCGATCGAGTGCGTGGTGAAAAAGCAAGAGATACCCTAAATCAAGTCAATAGTAAAATTAAAAAACAAAAAATAAAATTATGGGTGTTTCCTGAAGGTACACGACGCAATACTGGCGAAATACACGCTTTCAAAAAAGGCGCCTTTCATATGGCCATCGAAGAACAAATACCCATCATACCGGTGGTCTTCAGCTCATATTGCAGTTTTCTCAATGACAAAAAGAAAATACTTAATGCGGGCAATATCATATTGACCACTTTATCGCCCATATGTACGGAAGGTTTAACCAAAGATGATTTACCGGAACTAATGGAAAAAGTACATAAACTAATGCAAGAAACATTTAAGCAGACCTCAAATGAGATACTGCAACGTTATGCAGCAAGTGCTATAACAAGATCTAAAAGCTCCTCCTCAATTGAAACAGCCAAATTAATGCAAACCGAAGCAGCTGCAAACTCCTTAAGTTGTAATTTTAGTTTTAAGTCTTCTACGCAAAAATCGAGCTCTTCAGCGCAATTAGCAACAAGCCAGGCTCAAGATATTGTAAATAAACAAACCAAAAAAATTTTAACAGCAACGACATTAGTATCAGAGGGATCTGTATCAGACTTAAAGGACCCAATAATTAAAAAGACTCAAGCTTTAGTGCATTAGGAATTCAAGCATAAATCTAACACACAAGTTACTTACACCTAGTGACCAGGATAAAGGATATAAGTACATGCATAAATGTATAATCTCCATAATATCAGCAATTACTAAATTTATTTTAAACAACGATAGTTTTTAAAATTAATTTTTAATACAGGCGACAATCCTTTTGACGTCAACTAAGTTTTAAAACTTTTAGTTTATATTTATAATAATATATTTAATATGTATATTTAATTCACTAACAAGAATGTACGGAAAAAAATTTTTTTTATCATAATTGAAAGATTTACCAATATGATATATTTCGGATTCATGAGTTTTAAAAATTTAACTTTACAAATAGAATTTATTCTCAGCTAAAGTTGATTTTCGGGATCATAGAAAATTAGTATATTAGGATTTTAATTTATTACTCAATTAAAATAATATTTATTTAAATAATTGTATTAATTTAAGTTTTCAAAAATTAATTTAGTTGTTACGGTTTAGTTAATCTAATCATGAAAAAGATCGACTAATGTGTTGGTCTAATTGAAGAATAATCCTTTATGCTTATGTTTTACCATTTTGGCATAAGACGTCTTCTTTCGCTGTCTCTAGAAAATTTGCAAAAAAAAAACTCCCACGCATTAAATAAATGAGTGGGGGTTGGAGGTAAATATTACAAAGATAAAATCCCAACCTTGAGGACCAATTCATATCACTGACAGGCCATCATAATTAATAACAGGCGTCTCTTATAATCAAATTCTATATGAAGGTTTTCAGCATCATGGAATAACACTAAGCTACGAGATCGTTGATAATAGCACTTGGATGATTTTCTCCTCAAATAATGAAAAAAGGAAAGAAGGACTCAGTATTTTAGCGTCATTCCATTTTGTATAACATTTTCAATAACCCCATCCCTGCTTTCATGTGTGTATAAACATGTGTATGTGTCATTTTCTCAGAAACAGTAGTTGTGTGTTATTAATTCCCATTACATTAAGTCTCTTTTAAAAGTGCGCTTATACGATGAGTATTTGTATTTCGGCACGCATATTTCACTGTTTTATGCGCTTGATGGAAAATAAAAGAAAATTTGGTGTTTTACTGAATATTAATACATAATGTGGGGAAAAAAGACACCTTATAAACTGCAATTAATCACAATTCAGTTAATTCCCGAAAAACTATTTAATTATAAACATGTGAATGCCGGTTCACTCATTCGAGCGCATTTAAGAATTCAAAACAATTTCATTGGCGTGTTTTAAGTTTGATTGATACAGCTGTCGCGCTGAGTTGTTCATATCACTCCCAGTTAGATCGTATCGAATTATGTAATTTTTATCCCGGTTGTTGGAAACTACCAAAGGTTACTTAAAATTAAACAATTCAAATTCTTATTATACATATTATAATTAAACATGACGAAACAGCATAACATTGGCTAATGGGGTTCCGCACATGAGTCTAATTATGCTGGCATAACATGAGAGTTTTTAGGCGAGAGGGGTGAAGAGAGCGGTTTTTCGTTGGAACAATTTTTCAACCAGCCTCATACCCGCACAAGCAGCACAAAACTAATACATACACAAGCCAAACATCAAATGAATACAAAGAACACTAACACACAAAGCTGAGTACACGTATACATTTTATGAATTAGTCTCGTGTGTAAAAAAAAGAACAAAAATTGTGCGGCTTAAAAATTCATCTCGTGTGCGGAACCCCAATGCGGTGACTCAATTCTTAAAATTTGAAAAGATTATTTCCTTATAATAATTAATTTAACTGGCAAACCTGCTCAACAGATATACATATACATACATATTTACATCTTTTCCAAACACATGGCGAGAATGCGCTGTGGTTTGTTAAATCGTGCAATGTTTTGTTATTAAACAGTTTCTTTTTAAGTGTGTTTAAGTAAACAAATAAAATTAACTTTTAACTAAGTATGTATGTGTGTTAACATTTTTCTTGCCATTAAAAGAACTCGCAGGCAAAGGCGCTGTTATCACAAAAGGTAAAATAGCATTATTAGTAAGCCTTTTTTATATACATACATACATATGTATGTAGGTGTGTATATATAAAAATGTACACATGTAGGTACATACTTATGTAAGCATTCATGTACATACATACATACATACATACATACATACATATCGCACTCGTTCAACAATACTATGTAAGTATATTAACTCAAAATTTTAAAATTTTCAGTAGAGGCAAAAAACTTTTCTTTTTATACTATTCTTCTATCACAAAGAGAGATACAACTGTATTTTTTTGGGTGAAAGAGTGGAGAAAATGGTGTAAAATTTTTACAGTGGATAGATATGACCACTGTTTATCGATTTCTTGCAAAAAACGAAATTTTAAAAATTTTGAGTTAATACAGTATTGTTGAACGAGTGCGATATGTATGTTCGTCCTGTTAACACACCTTGAAGTTGTGCATTAACCAACACATACATACATACATATATATAACGAAAATATGTATGTACATACATACATATGTATATATGTATGTTGTACATAAGTGCATATGCACTTATGTATGATTCAATTGATTGGCCGATTGGCATTAATGTTGGAAAACCGCACACATACATACATACATAATATGAAAATAAGAAAAATTAACAGATTCATATCGAATAAAAATTATTTGTTATACATACATACTTATGTATGTATGTATTGTTTGTATACGTTTTTTAAACTGTTTTCTTGTGCTTGGTAATTCTCATTTCTTAAATGGGAATTTGTGCACTAGTAGATGAGTTTGGAAACTTTTCAAGCATGGTGGTTAAGATCTACTGAAGAGTTGGTATTTAGCTACAAATTAAAGGTATAGATTGGCTAACCAATACAAATAAATTAACTTTTGATTTTATATAAAGTTTTAAACTATCTCTTACATTAACCCTTAATAGCCTGACTTTTTTTTTTTCAATGAAAAAATTTTATATGTTGTATTTTAGCACCCTTAACAACGTTTGTTCTACGACTTTTCACAATTTTGAGTTTTGGACATTTTAGGGGAGGTTTTGTGTGTTGGTTCTTTGAAGAACCACCAGGCACTCCTTTGACAAGTAAAATGCATATGGTTTATATATGAAATTTTTTTTATTTTTTTAATAGCCTGGTGGTCCCTTCAGGAACCTCAACTTTAGAGACTTGTTTTTCAAAACTGTTACATTTTTTGCGCAATGTTTATTCAGCAAATATTCTCTTTATAATGTATGCCATCTAGCGGAAAAGAAAATCATATGCTTTTCGATGCTGAACACCTGATTTTTGACGCTAAAGCTAAAGCACTAACGAATTTCACTTCTCTAATGAGTGCCTACTGGTTCTTTGAAGGACCGTTTGAACTTTTACGAAAAACACAAACAAAAAAAATTTATATTGCTAAAAAGATACTTACATGGTTTGAATATAGTGCACAAATAATAAAAATGAATTTTATTTGGTTCTTTTGGAGCAAAAGTTTTGATTTCAATCAATTTGAATAAGCACGATTTGTTCACTTTGAAGCTTTTGTGTGTTTTTCTGATAAACGTCAAAAATCAGGTGTTCAGCACCGAAAAGCATATGATTTTCTTTTCCGCTAGATGGCATACATTATAAAGAGAATATTTGCTGAATAAACATTGCGCAAAAAATGTAACAGTTTTGAAAAACAAGTCTCTAAAGTTGAGGTTCCTGAAGGGACCACCAGGCTATTAAGGGTTAATTTTAATGATACTCAAATTTTAAATAATTATGATGTTAAGTTATGTTATTCATTAGTTTCATGACATTTTTTTTTATCAGAACTTATGATTTTTTTCTTATTTATTTTTAAAATTACCTTCAAACTATTATCTAGTTAAAACTCAAATATTGTTTACCTTCTGTTCACTTGTACTTTTTATTTCCTTATAAACATAAACAACTTTTCAGCAACGTTTATATACATACATATGTATGTTTTTATATCATGGTCCAATTATTGGGCCATGATTTTCATATTGCTTAAAATTTTAAATCTACAAATTAATAACTTTTTTAAAAAAAATATTAAGAAAGTTTTTTTAGAAAAAAAGACAAATAAATATTAACAACCAAAAACTAAATAAAATATTATAAGTAATTTATGTATGTACATATGTATGTATGTATTGTGTAAAATATTAAAAATTGATTTAATATTTATTAAAATTTCATTATTGAATATAATTTTAACGTAGAATTTACAAGAAAACTTTACAAGCTATATGAAAATGTATTTAAACCAAAGTAGCGGACCGGAAATATTCGTATGATAAACATTGGTCACAGTTTTTGAGTTACATATTTTAAAGGATGAAATATAAAAAGTTCTAAAAGTTGTTCAATTTGTACTACAAAGTCGCTATGGTTGTTTTAAATGCTTCTTTTTTTCGCTTTCTCGCCAAATGTTTCAAATATTGCAAAACGCCACTAAAACATACATACATACATACATAAATATGTTAAAATTACAATTAATGTATGTATTTGTTTCGTCATAAAATATATGACAAAAGTTTTTCATATACATAAAAATATTGGAGTGGAAAAGTAATATTATTTTCATAAGGAAGAACTACCAGAGCAGCATCGTGGTAATTATAAAATTTAGACCAGAAATCGTATAACATATTTTTGTATTTTCTTCTCAAAATATTGGTTCAAACATTTAAAAGAAAGTTTTGCCCACTATGTTTCATAAACACTAATGGTGTTTTCTTTTCTACAAAAAAATGGTACATCTCCATGCAGAAAAGGGGTGTGTTTGATTCTAAAAAAATCGCCCTCGCTAATGGTGGAAGGCATTGCACTTTATGCCTTTTATAAATCGGCAGTGTTGATAGTGTCCTGTAAAACTTAGCTGTCAGCTGTTAAAAACAGGGCGTTCCACTTTTTCATAACTTGTGTTTTGTTCTAGTGAAATAACAAGTTGCATTATTACAGAGTTGGCAAGACATTTTATACTTGTACCTATCAACAAGGTGCCATTTTGTGTGTAGAAAGAAAACACCATAAATGCGACATTAGGGTCAACAAAACCTCTTGAATTGCAAATAGTTTAATTTATGGCACGGCGTTACTGCATTTTGGAATCGCATATATACAACATAAAAATACACATGTTATCTGGAAGGCGATCGAGTATTTCTTTAATAAACAACTAATTTTTTAAAATTAATAACAAAATATCGTTAAGACCAAAGAAACATTAGCACAAAAATTGATAAATAATTAAAGCAGCGCTAATGGCTGACTGTAATGTGCACTGAAAATAGTTAGACTTCTTTTAGTTAAAAGCTTTAAAAGTCTTTTATCTTATGGAGCTTTCTTGTTAATACGAATTCAAAGCAGGTAAAGTTCAAGGCGAATTCATCTTGGTAAAGTTGATAGCGCGACAGACAACGTACAATAGTTTTAGAAAATGTTTGAATTTTAACAGATGTTGCACCACCAAGCTCAACTTGTGTGAATTCGTCTTAAGTATGGCTTTGTCTTTTATTTAAAAGTTTTTGTTTGCTGGGACTTCCCGCTATAAACTAACAAAGCTTTTAAAAGTACAAGTGGATATAATTAGTACATCATTTATATTTTCACAACTCTAGTTGTTGTTGTTGTTGTAACAGCTCCGATGCTGTTGTTAACGGGAGTTCTTTCCTGTGGAAACAATTCCGTCTGATACAGCTGTAGCTGAGTTGACAATCCTTGGCCGAATTGGAGCGAAGATCTGATTGTCGTGGGAACGCACCTTAATGCAAATCAGGACAGCTGTAATCAAGTAGTTGACTTCATACAGGAAGTTCAACTAGAACGAATTCGCATTTAACAAAGCTATAACATATTTTAGATAAAAGTTTTTCTTTGCTAAAACTTCCAGCTTTGTACTTCCAAAGCTTTTAAAAGTACAAGTGGAAATTATTAGTAAATCATTTAAATTTTCACAACTCTAGTTGTCAGTGGCGCTAGTGTGTAACAAGTATACCGCGCATCTTCTCTAAATCATGCAGTGTCATCTCTGATTCTATTTACTACTAAAATAAATAACGTTCCGCCAAAATCTTAGCACACAAATGAACAAATAAAAGAGAGTTTGCAAAAACCACAGAAAATATGTACAACAAAATAACTCAGTCAAGTTAAATAAAAATTATAAAAACACATACCAACATTACATGATTCAACACCTTCAACTCGGCATTCAATTTAGATTAAAAAATAACATCACAAAACTACACTGAAATTTATAAATAATTGATATAATTTAAGCAAATATTTGCAAAATTAACTAATTGGACACAAAAAAATATTTTGACTAGAAGGAACACTAATTACAGCAAACAAAACGTTTGAACTGTTCCACGGCCAAGGAATGACTGACTATTGGAAACGATTAGGTGCATTGAAATTGTATGTATTCTCTTAGTTAAAAGCTTTAAAAGTTTCGTACTACCTGGAGCTTCTCTCTTGATACGAATTCATAATACGTTGCACTAGTTAGTATGTTCAACGAGTATAAATTCGCCTAAATAAGCTATAAGGTGTTTTATTTAAAAGTTTTTTATTTGCTGGAATTTAATTCTCTACCTTATGACTTCCAAAGCTTTTAAAAGTACAAGTGGTAATTATTAGTACATCATTTAAATTTTCACAACTCTAGTTGTCTTGGCGCTAGTGTGTAACAAGTACACTGCGCAAAATAAAAAAGTCCCGCCAAAAGTTTAGCACACAAACGAAAAAATGAAAGACTTTGCAAAAAACACAAAATATATGTACAACAAAATAACTCAGTTAAGTTAAATAAAAATTATGGAAACACATACCAAAAATGCACGATTCAACACCTTCCTCCCGGCATTCAATTTAGATTAAAAAATAATATCACAAAACTACACTGAAATTTATAAATAATTGATATAATTTAAGCAAATATTTGCAAAATTAATTACATATGTAATTGAACACAAACAAAAATATAAGGAACACTAATTACGGCAAAAAAACGTTTTGGCTCTTCCGCGGACAACGAATGACTGACTATTGGAAACGATATTGAGCAATAAAATTGAGTTAACTTCTTTTAGTTAAAAGCTTTGAAATTCTTTTAGTACCTGGAGCTTAAGCAATTCGCCTTAAGGAAAGAACAGGCTAAGTTGATAGCATGGTGGAATTAATAAGGTGCGCTTATCAACGCAACAACAAAAAACGAAATGTATTTTGTTTGTGTAAAAATTAGCCAATGTTGTCAAAAAAAAGCTGTATACATAACATACATAGTGGTTATGCAAAAACAAAAAGCATAACATAAACAAAAATATTCATGATGGCGGCCAAAAATGTAAACAACTTTTGACAAGACCGAAGTAACTTACCATATTTTTGCAGATTATTTAACGGTCAAAGCACAACCCTACAAAAAACCATATTCCTTCTTGCGCGCACCTTATTAATTCCACCATGGTTGATAGTGGCACCACGAAATAAGCCCCAATGAAATAAGCCCCAAATCGAAAAATGAAATAAGCCCCAAAAAATTTTATGAAATAAGCCCCAAATTTTAAAAAAATGAAATAAACCCCAAAAAAAATGAAATAAGCCCCAAATTTGTTAACTTTATGATGTAAGCTTAAGAAGAAATCATAAAATGCAAGAATTTTATCCTCTAAATTATATCTAACACCGGCTTCGCGTTCCAAGCATTCTCTGCATAACCGGCCTACGGCCGGGCGCAAGGAATTTATCCTCTATGGTATATCGAACACCGGCTTCGCGTGCAAAGTATTTTCTGCATAACCGGCCTACGGCCGGGCGCAAGGAATTTATCCTCCATGGTATATCGAACACCGGCTTCGCGTTCAAAGTATTTTCTGCATAACCGGCCTACGGCCGGGCGCAAGGAATTTATCCTCCATGGTATATCGAACACCGGCTTCGCGTTCAAAGTATTTTCTGCATAACCGGCCTACGGCCGGGCGCAAGGAATTTATCCTCTATGGTATATCGAACACCGGCTTTGCGTTCCAAGCATTCTCTGCATAACCGGCCTACGGCCGGGCGCAAGGAATTTATCCTCTATGGTATATCGAACACAGGCTTCGTGTTCAAAGTATTTTCTGCATAACCGGCCTACGGCCGGGCGCAAGGAATTTATCCTCTATGGTATATCGAACACCGGCTTCGCGTTCCAAGCATTCTCTGCATAACCGGCCTACGGCCGGGCGCAAGGATTTTAGATCTATTTTACGGATATGAAATAAGCCCCAAATAAAATGAAATAAGCCCCAAAAAATTTTATGAAATAAGCCCCAAATTTTTAAAAAATGAAATAAGCCCCAAAATAAATGAAATAAACCCCAAACAAAAAATTTGAAAATTTTTTGGGGCTTATTTCATTTTTCGATTTGGGGCTTATTTCATTGAGGCTTATTTCGTGCCACCGTTGATAGTTTGTTTGAATTCGCCTTAAAAAAAGCTATAACGTATTTTAGTTTGAAGTTCCTTCACCTATCGACCGACTTCCAAAGCATTTTAAGAAAAAACTTATCAAAATACAAAAGCAATGCTCAAATAAATGCAAAAAGTCGTAAAATATTACAAAAATGGGAAAAAGTCATAGAAATGCAAAATATATATATATAAGCAAAAAACAAAAATGCCTCAACCGAGATAAATCGGCAAAACCCCACAAAAACAGAGTAGAAACGTAAAAATCGTTAATATGAAAAGAAAATTAAATGAAATAAAAATGCTGAAATGGAAATATCGGTACAGCGAAAATGAGACGCCAAACCGTAAAAAACAGCTAAAACGAATAATTTCACTCAAACGGTAAAAATCATCGAAGCGCAAAATATAACTAAATCATCGATAAAATGTGATAAATACATAGTTAAAATGAAAATAGCGCTTAAGCTGCTAAATTTAAGAAAGTGCTGAAATTGGCAAAAAAAAACTTACATTTCGAATGACAATAAAACTAACGATTTGCAAAACATAAAAGATTTTAATTATTCGGTTTTAAATCATTCTTGTTTCTGAAAATTATTCTTATTAATTATTATTATTAATTTAGCGATTTTAAATAAATTTTTGTGAAAATGTGCGAAGTAAGGAAAGCTGGAAAATACCATGTATCGTTATGGCATCTAATTGGAGGACCATATCACTCACTAAATCATAAACATTTGTATAAATTTGTAATGCTTAAAAATTTATTTAACTTTATTATACATATAAATAAAAAAACGAAAGAGTACATAATAATTTACGTTTTAAATTAAAACTTTTTTCACGGATTTAAATAAAATAAATTCTACCTTTAAATAATACACTCACGTTTTATTTATTGTACACCCTAATAAATATAATTTCCCATATAAATCATAAACATGAAAGGATATTTAGTTTGAAATAAAGCATTTTTTATTATATTTCTTAAAAAAAAAAACATATTATTACAAATTCATTTCGTTACAGACATTTAATCGTTACAATTTTTATAATAGAAAAATCAAAACATTCTTCAAGGACTGTGGGCAATAAAACCTACAAAGACAAAAGAAAAAAAAAAACATCCGAACAGAATAACTACAGAAAACTTTTTTAAAATTTTTTCATTGTCGTATTAAACGGCCTCGTCCTGAACCAGTAGTGACATTGGACATGTTCAATGTCGAGCTAGTGATCGAACCGCGACCACGTCCAGAGCTGCTAGCAACCGAATTAAAATCATCAAAATCTGACTCGGTATTGTTATAATTAATGGAGTAATGTGAAACATCTGGTTCGTGTGGTACATTACGGGAGCGTGATGTCCAGGGATTAAGATTCTTGCAATCATCATCCTCAAGAACTTCTGAGGCTGAGCTGCGGTTTTTATAGGGTCTCTGACTAGGGGCATTATTGTTTGGTTTAGGTGTCTTCTTTTTAGCTCCTAAAGCAGGGAAACTATTGGAATAACTTTTATTATTACCATCGGATAGCGCGGATTTTTGATCATCATAATAAATTTTAGAACCGGCCATGGCTTTCGTGGCATACGACGATGTTGTGCCCATGGATATGAATGAGGCATTGTCGTCGCAAGTACTTGGTGCTGGTGTTATTATGGCCTGCAAATTTGTATTTTGAGGGCAATGACGTCCGGCTATGAGAGGTATGGCGATATCGCTACACATGTAATCTGAAAACGTGTAACTCCAGCGAGTTACATAAGACTGAGTACAGTACTTACTCCGGTCAACATCTTCGTGGAACTGAAAGAGAAATGAGTAAAAAAAAAACATTTAAAATAAACAATGATAAACAAATGATACACTGCGATAACAAATCGATGATATCAGCAGAAAGTGAACATTTTTTTACTCTCTAATCGTTATACATTTCACACCCCACCTGACAAGCAATACCAATTTGATATTCAAAGTGGTCTCGTTCGAAAAAGGCATCCGTTATGTAAAAGTTTTTAGGTTTTTCTAATTCACCAGCTTCACAAGTTGCTTCTTTCATAATGAAAAACAAATATTGTATTGGATAGATTTGTAAATTAATATTGTTAGCTCCAACATCAGTCTTTAGAAATTGCAAAGCTGACTCAACAATATGAATGCAATCACGATGAGTATAAACAGGTGGATAATCATCTGTATCCTCGTCACGTATAAAGTTCAAAATGTCATTGTAAATATTACCCAACTTCTTTTCACCCAATGCATTTGGCGGAAGGGGAAGATTGTGGGTACTATCCGAATGATGTTGGGCTTCATATTGATAGCCATACATATCCGAACCTAAAAAAAAATTGTAAACATTTTGTATTTAATTATGATTCATTTTGAATTTTACTTCAGTTGCCACCAACCTGGATTGATTAAGGTTTGATACATGCGTTTAACACCATCTTTAAGTGAATATTCACAAACCGAAAGTTCAGCTGGTACATACATAGCTGCCTTGAGAGTTTTGTTGAAGTAATTTACCATTATAAAGTAATAAGAATTATTTTCAAGTTCTGTAATAACAAATATTATTTTGCATTAATGAACAAAGTGTAAAAATAACATTACAAAAGAATTTGTGGTCCTAGAATAAATTATAGTAAAACTCAATTATACGAGTTCAAAGTGCTTCGATGGTAATTTTGACATAAAAATCAGTATAAATTTTATCCTTTCGTTTTTTATAAAAGATATTTCAAAGCCCAGGTAGTAGATTTTTTTTTGTAGCTTTTTTGCGAACTTTATCGAACCCTTCTCAACAGTCCCAGAGTTCGTTATAACCGAGCTTTACTGTACACGTAGCTTATTTTCTTAATGACTTTTACTAAAAGAATTATAATTACCACCATCCTTTACACTTTTGTTAACAGTGCCTTCAATATCTCTTTTCATCTGGCGCTCCTTGTTTGCCAATTCTTGCTTTTCCTTTTCCATAACAGAAAGTGGTGTACCGGTGCAGGTAAATTTTTCAACCGGCTTAGTTTTGAGTTGAGCTTTTTCCTCCTTAGCCTTTTCTTTATAAGGAGCACGTTCTTCTGCATTCATTTCCTTTGAGTCATAAAAAAGCAATGAATCAATAAACATATGTATGTATATAAATATCTTATTATTAAGTCCCTAACTCATTTTTTCAAATCGCTTTTTTTACTTCGATAACATTGAGGACTCCAATCGAACCAAGATAAATATGACATTTGAAAAATATTATGACTTAGGCCATTTACATATACTGAAGTTTTCTATATAAAATACCTACCGCCCACACTTTACCAGCCTCACCAGTGGCTTCTGACAGTGTCATATGTTTGCCATATTTCGCTTTCCATTCCATTGTAAAGCTCATGAAACCATTAGCAGATGCTTTCTTTTTTGGAGGCATTTTTTCGCACAAGTAATAAAACAATTATATATAACGGGACTAATATAAATTTACATGAAAAAGAAAAATAACAAATTTCGAATCGCTTGTTAACCTTTTTGACAATTGCTTACCTAGTACTTTTTGTTTCGCAGGGATATAAAATATCAAAATATGTACAGAACTTTTTTGCTTATTCGGCTTTTAAACGCACAAAGATGTTTCCAACTGGTTAATGCTTATAACACTTTTCAACAAAGATGCTCGATGCTGACTAACACCTTGTCTTTTTGGCGTTATATCTTAAAAATTTGCCGCTAAATATATTATAGATAAGGACTTTTCTATTATCAGATCTTTTACATATATAAATTAATTTCTTTTGTGCTTCAATGCATAATGGCATAAAATACCAACTTGAGGCCAATACGTGTAACTGGTATACACTCATTATGCACTGCTAGCACGAGCTCTAATAAGGTGGGTGTAAGGTGTAAGTCCTGCCAAGTTGCATGCAAGAGGTATTAAAACATTATGTAATAAACCAGGTGGCAGCGGCAGAAAACAAGAACTTGGCAGCATGGCTACGGTGAAGGCAATTTCATAACAGATAAAGTTGAAAACTCAGCTGATCTATTGTTTTTGCATAATGGAGGCTGCCATGTCAAAATTTGTACATGCTAGCATAGGGGCTGATATGTCAAATATTGTTGTAATCTTGTACGTTTTGTACTATTACTTTACCTGTTATGAATTTGCCTTGGTTACAATCAGAAATGCTTGATGTGATTTTGACGAATGTATAGTGGTAATGTGCAAGGTCTATGCAAGAAATCAAGTGGTTGATATTTTTCTTATTTAATCTTCCCGATTTGCCGTCAAAAGTTCATTACAATTTTGGTATGACTTTCGTTTTTTACTTTGTTCTGCTATAATTCTAAAGATTTTGTATGGCGAAAACGTCCTTTGAAAAGGTTTAGTATTATTTTTATGTATAAAAAGCCTTGAACACATTTAAAACAAAACTGAATTAGTTGTACAATAAAATTTTTATATTCAAAATTTTTTTTTTTGGAGACTAAGCCCGCTTTATATAAATATTCTTTTCGTTGTGCAGAGTTCCATTGACATACTAACCATGACCCAATTGCGCCATGATACTACCAAGGTATATTATGACATTGTTATGAACTGTACCCTGGATATATTTTCTGTACCCTGCATTAATGGACATTTATTTCAAATAAGAAGCCGCTAAAAAGGGGTTTAGTATTTGTTAGAAAATAAATTTAATTGAAATACATGTGCTGTGTTTGTTAAAAATCCATAATTTGTCAAAAATGTTAAATTAAAACGAGCATATAATGTTATCAATAAAGAAGTTGTAAAGTATAAACTGATATAAAATGATTTCAAAAGCCAGTGAAGTTAAACTGCTTGTGTATCAATTATTTGGACAATAATTTATAGTGATTATCTGATAGTTTCTTCAAGAAAGGTAAGAACGTCATATAATTTAATTGTATTCATTATATAAAGTTAGGAAATATTTGCACAAGGTACAGGTTTCAATAGATACATACGGGTGGGTGTATTCTACAGGTCGTGCTCCAATTCATGTTAATAAAATTAATGTTGTTACTATTATTCAAAATATAATTTGGTTGATAGGATAAAATTGAATTCCTCGAAATTTTCTTAAATGATAAAATTATTACCATATGTAGTATGTTCATATATCGCTCAGGTAATGAAATATAAGTATGTACATATGTACATACATTTACTCGAATATATGTATATGTAGTTCCAGCTAAGAAAAGCACAGTTATGAAGATATATAAGATAATTTGTATTTCTGTAGAATACTTCGCAAATTTCTCACACTTTTATGTATAAACTATGAATATCACGTGATGAAATGTTCAACCTCATTTTCCGTTAGGAATAGAGAAGGGCATCTAAAGGTTCCAAAAGGGCTCGTAACACGTTCGAAATGGAACCCCATCTTATTCGCAGATTGCTTCAAATACATTTTCTTTCGAATCGTTGAAGAAATAATCTAGATAAATCATAGTAATTAATAGCATCTACTTTGATTTATTTGATAAATGTTATTAAATCGTAACATTAAATATCCATAGGTTCATCTTTAATTTCAATATCGTCATCTTCTTGATCCTCTTTGCTATTCTCATGCAGCAGCACATATTCTCGTGTGCTGAAACCAAATTTTATGACGTCTTTCTCCATTAGTTCATAATATTTTCTGCCATCAATGCGTTTATTATTAAGAAAGGTGCCATTTGCTGACTCCAGATCAATTAAATACAATCGTACACGCTTTCCTTGAGAGCCATCTTCCCTTTCGAAGGGCACCAACCGATACTGTAGGGCTGCATGTTGTTTGGAACAGCTGGGATGATCAACTGCTAGATCGGCTACTTTGCGGTCACGACCAACCAAAAAACAGCTTTGACGATGAATGTGCAAAACGGGAAGAGCTGTTTCTCCTTTGAAGGGATATAAACGCCAGCGTCTTTTAGGTTTACGAGCTTCCTGAGGCTCAGAATATTTTATTACTACGCCGTTAACTTTATTGGTATCTTCGGTCAGAGCTCCACTTAGGGCAAAGTTAGGTTTGTCCTTGTCTTTAGTTTCTTGTTCAATTTCCTTCGACACTTTGCTTTCTGAGGCTTTACCCCACTCGTAGCTATTGTCGCCTTCTTTACGTTGATTTCTGGATCGGTTGCCAGATCGTCCCATTCTATTGGGAGAACGTGGCTCCCGCTTTGTATAATCACGGTCATGGTGACGTTCTCTAGATCTTTCTCTGTCTCTTCTAGGACTGTGCCTTAAAAAATGATTTATTAATTTTATTTAATTGTTATTAAATACATTACTTACTCTCTTCTAGCATATGAACCTCCTTGTTCTTTATCTCTGGCCCTATAATCCCTTCTGTTGTCACGCTCTCGATAATCCCGACTCGAATGTTGATAACGTTCAGAATCTTTACCAAAATTATGTTCCTGCGACCTGCCTCTATTCCCACTGCGACTTCTTTCTCGTCTTTGCTTCTCTCTGCTATTACTTCTTACATTTCTATATTTTTCCCGGCTACGACTTCTACCTCTTCTTGGCGGACTTTCCCACTTGGATTTGTTATTTTGTTTATCCCTTTCGCGGCTGCGAGATTTTTCTCGTTTTACTCTTAACGGTGATTGTTCTGATTCCTTCTTTAATTTTTTCTTAATTACTTTTTTATCCTCTTCTGAGGAAGATGATGACTCCAAGGAATCATCTTCTGCAGTGGTATTCTGTTTGGATTTTCTCTTTGAGCTTTTTGCTTTCTTCTGCTTCTTCTTTTTCTTGTCTTTTTGTTTACGCTTTTTCTTTTCACGCTTTGGCTGATGATCCTCTTCCGATTCTGAGCTTGTGGAGGTTTCATCATTTGTTTCCGATTCTGAATCACTAGATTTATGTGATTTTTTTGATTTAGACATTTTTTTCTCTTAAATTTCTGCTGTAAAACTTCGTGTTGTCAATGCGGTTGTCAGAAAGAATCAGTGCTACCAAGTTGTGATATTAAACCTGGCCGTGCGTAGCTATTTTTTTGCCGTCGTCTTGTATAATAGAAATGTTGAAGTACGAGGGGTGTACAGGATTACACGTTTGGAAAAAAGTTACACATATCGTCACCTTAAAGACGAAATAACTTATTTGCAGTTTTCAAAAGTTTACAGGAGAGGGGAAAAACGTTATAAAATTGGAAATATTTGCAATATTGAAACGAAAATTACATAGGTATTTTGATTTTGTAATAACTTGGTCATTTGTAATATTAGATGTTCAAAATTATGCACACCATGACCATCCGTCCTTTTTTTTAACCTTTTTTTAAAAAGGACAGTCCTCTTTTTTGACACAACGTCCTCTTAAATTTAAACAAAATAAATTGTCCTGTTTTAATTGAATTGTCCTTCTTTTGATGGCTAATGTTCATCTTTAGTTTCCAAAATTAAAAAGTTTTATTTTCTCAAAATACCGAAATTTTAAACTCAATCTTCTAATATATAAAATTCTCGTGTCACGATGTTTGTTATCGAACTCCTCCGAAACGGCTCGACCGATTTTAATGAAATTTTTTATGCATATTTGGTAGGTATGAGAATTGTTTTTAAAGTATATTTTAAACCGGTTAGTGGCACGAGGAGGGGAGGGAGGGGGCAATTCGTGTATTTAACCCAATTCGTATTTCAAACAGAACAAAATTATGAATGACAAATGGCGATATGTCGGACTCATTTACGAGAAGCGTCGCATCATATTGACAGACAGATGGCGCTATGTCCGCCTCATTCACTAGAAGCGTCATCGTTCGTATTTCAAGTAGAACAAAATTATTTATGTATGTTGTTGGAGGACAGATGGTGCTACGTCCGCCTATCAAAATTAAAAAAATGGGTTGATGAGTGGGGAGAATGGTTTCACCATATACGAAAATAGCTTCCGGCCGGTCCAATCATCTAGTACAGTATAAATTCATAACCACCCAAGACAGGAATTGCCTTGCAACACTGAAAAGTGTATGTTCAATATGTCAAATTTTCTGTCGGTTTTTAAATGGACTGTGCAGAATTTAAATTGTTTTTATCAAATAACATTGATATAATAAAGAAAATACATACATTCTTCAGAAAAATATCAATAATATATAATAACATATAATAACTATTGCTTTTGGTTATTTTTATTTATTGAATTTTGGTTTTTTTGTATTATTGGCTAAATTTAATTTCTTTGTTAATTTTGATTAATTAATTAATTTTTTGTTTTAACGACGTGTGAACTTCCAGGCATATGTATTTAATTTCTGTTTTAAACATTAAAATAAGTACATATGTACATAAATATGTAGCTACTGGTACTAGTCACTAATATTACATCGTTGGAATTATATTTTTATTTTATTGATATAAAATATATTTATGTAATTAAGTTAATACCAATAATTTTTATTTAATTTTGAGTGTCCTTTTTTTTGTCGAAAAGTATGGTCACCGTAGCAATAATGAAACCTTTTCATTAAAAATGCACCATATTGTACTGGAACTTCAGAGGACCATAATTTGGAAACTGATCCTAACCAAATTTTTTAATTTTCTTATATTTTGATTCTTATATCGGGAAGGATATTTCATTTTTTTAGCAATTTAGACATGAATTGACCTTTCCAGGCATATACATACATACATACATACATATGTAATAAATTAGCCATGAATTTGGCCTAAGCATCTTGCCAGAAAATGCGTATGGATGATGTAGACCGCTCATGCTTTATGTTTCGTCCATGCTTTGACGTCAATGCGCGAGCATATAACACCTCCTGCCCTGATTTATAATTAACTACTTTCAAAATACAACCTTAAAAAATACGGAATCCTAACTGTAAATGTTTCTAATTTGAAGAATACAAAAAAGCCAACAATATACATACATATGTACATAGTTATAGATCTCCGTGCGTTAACATTTATTAAAAACTATGAGTATATCCTGCAATAAAGTTATTTTATTTATGATGATCATAACATCGGGAATAGATATCATACTAGTAAGTTTAGTAATATTTTTTCCAAAATATTAGACTAAAATATACATACTTATGTACTATATATTTAAATTCCTATATTCATATATGTATGTACATATGTATATGTACATCCATGTGTATGTATGTACATAATTTTATTCAGCCTTGGCCTATTTTTAATCATCAAGACGGTACAAATACACAACATCTTCAATACCCTGATTTGCCACAAACACGTTTTTCACGTCAGGTTGTACAGCCCTCATGGTTAAATTTTGGTCAAGAACCCGCCACAGATCCCATTGTTCATGTTAATCCCGAAGTATTATTTGAGGCCGAAGAGATCCGTAAAACCATTCAAAAAGCTGTGAAAGAAGACACTTTTTTAGTGACAGCTGATCAGGTAGATTTATTGTACATACTTACATACATACGTATTTACGTATCTAATAATTTTCATATACATATGTATGTATGTGACAGCGCATAGAGAAAGGGACCTAAGGATAAAAAATCAATTTTCACTTTTTTTTGTTTTTGATGTGGACAACATCTGAGCATCGAATGAGACCGATCCCATGCCCCAAAAGTGTTCCCTCCCAGAGATATGCGCGTTTTATGAAAGTGATGGTACACCAAAGATACACGTATTTAAATCTTTAAATGGCTCTCCTGAATAAAACCGGTTTTTAACCTTAGGTCCCTTTCTATTTTGCGCGTCACATATATTTACATACATGTTTACTTGCATACGTACATACATACATATGTACATACTTATTTATACATTTTCAGCAACGATCAAATAGTGAAATGATGAATCTTCAATCCGGGGAAGCAAATAGAACACGTTCTAGGCATGCTTTGCCAAAGTGGTATGTTCAATTGCAAAAGTTGTGGCATAACTGGACACATAATTTATTTAGGTTATCTCAATTAATTTAATTTATTTATTCTTATTTACGATACCGAGCTCAAAAACCATAAATAAAATTAAAAACCATAAAGATTAGCGAATAAATTAAAACTGATCTTTGAATATTCTGTGGTGGGTACACAATTGGCGGTTTAATCCTGAAACATTTTGATACATACATACTTGTATATTATCTGTTTATTATATTTTGTTAATTTTTATTAAGGGGCTGTGCACATATTACGTAACGCTGTTTTCAGAGGTTTTGTACTCCCCCCCCTTCGTAACGCTTTTTACTAATTTTTCAGTGCAAAATTTCCAATCCGTAACAAATCTTTAACCCCCCCCCCCCCCCCCACCCCCACCTCCACGTGCACATATTACGTAACGCTGTTTTCAGAGATTTTATAGCCCCCCCAACCCCTCCGTAACGCTTTTTAATATTTTTTCAGTGCAAAATTTCCAATCCGTAACAAATCTTTAACTCCCCCCCTTGGAGCATTACGTAATATGTGCACAGCCCCAAAGTGATGTTTTTATTTATTTGCTCAATCGAAAGAATTTAAAATATAGTCCAAAAGCTGACCCTATAGCCCTAAAAATGATTTAAATTTAGTTCGTTTCTTAGCTGTTCCTTGCTCGATTTAGTTTTGGCTTCTTAGTGGCAGATTTTTCTGCTGAACGCGCCCATTGTTTTTATAAAACTTGTAACGGAACTGGATGCTTCAAAATGGACAACGGATCCCAACAGGGGTAAAAATTTATAGCATGGTTTACAGCACCCTATAGAAACGTTAAATAAAAGAACCTGACGGATTCGTGGAATAAAATTCCAAATGCTTGGTATGCTTTGGTATGTATTCCAATGCCATGTACAGCAGTTATTAAAAGTAACGATAAAATGACAACTAAAAAAATTTTGTTGAAATTTTTTAATAGCCTGTTTACGGAACACGACTTAGCTGGACGACTACCAAGACTTACCAGGTGTTGATATAAACACAGATGAGCTACTTTTTTCTTGCGTAATGGGGGTCGATATGTCAATATTTGTACATGAAAGTGTCAAATTTTGTTGTAATGCTGTATTTGTTGTCGAATAAACACCACCTGGTAAGTGAATTTTCCTTGAACATGATTTGAAAAGTTAATTTTTGGCACATTAGTGTTGTATTAAAAAACAAGCAGGTAGATGTTGTTTTATTTTAAATATTAAGCAGCCGAAATATGTATGTATGTCATATTCTACCTATGGCAGTCTGCAACTCAGTGAAATCTTTGTAAATCTTTTCTGGACGATTATAATTTTTTATTCGACCAGCTTTGAGATTTTTGATGACTTAGAACGTCTTATATAAACCAAAATAAATTGACAGGTCTTACGTTTTTTAACAAAACGCTAAAATATAAGCGCTTATACGGGCTAGTCGCGTTCTACAAACAAGCTATAGCTATGTATGTATGTATATTGAAGAAGAAATTTAAGTAAAAAGTAACGTTACGTGATCTTGTTTTATTTGTTTTAATATTTCACTTATAATTCTTGTTTTCCTCAGTAAAAAATAAATACACTTTTTTTTATTAACGTGTTTTTTTATTATTAAGAAATTTCATTATTTTATTAAAATTAATTTTATTTTTCAAGTCGAAAAAGCTTTTTATATTTACATAATGTTTTTTGACAAGACAAAAAGAAAACAACCAATTTTGTTTGCAATGTAATACAATATAAGTATGTATGTACATATATGTAATTGTTTTATAGCGATTCTTGGTTACATGCAATGCTTTTAATTATTTTTGTTATATGTATATCATAATATTTCATGTATGGTATATGTGTACTATATGTTAAAGTATATAACTTTAAAATTTAAATTTTTTTATACGTTATTTCTTTTAACATCATTTATATAGTTAATCCTTATAGGTTTCAAATAATAAGTTTTTTCTATTTATAGTGTAAGGCTTTGTTTCATTTAGGTTACTTCAATGCACCTGTTATACAATAATTTGGTTTTATTTCGTTATTTATGTATACAATAATAACTTAAATTCCGAAACAATTACAAAGAATTATAATGTAGTGTTTAATATTTAAAATAGTTTTTTTTAAAATCAGCAAAATGAGAAAATATATTTAATTTTAATTTTATTATCTTAAATGCTTCTATCTATATTTTCATAAGTAGGTAGAATTGTAGTGTTCCGGATCAGTTGCTCGTTTTTTGTTTATGGAAAACATATGACGAGGGTTAGTGGCTTCTACCGAAAACAACGTTTGTTCTATTCGCCTAATCCTAGTTGAAAGCTAAAGGGATGTTTAGATATAAAATTTTTCCTTTGTTGCTCGAAATTTTTTAACAATGCCTATTTAATATTTGTCTGATTATTAACATTTACGAACTTTAACCTGTATAAATATTAACAAATATTAATAATATTAAAGCAGTTCGTAGTAATTTAAAAATTACAGTTAATATGTACATACATATACAAACTAATAATATTTACATCTGAAAACCCTGAAAATTCCTATAGAATTTAAAAAAAAAACCCGTTAATGTTTATTTTTGTTGACATTTTGAAAAATATTTTTATTTGGAGTTTGACATCCATCGTATGTACACCAAAAATACCCGCTGTCTTTTAATGTTGTATTTTTGCCGCGGTGCTGCCACTTATGGGTCGATTATGGATGCCAACCGAACTCCAGTTGCGTCGTCAGTTGATGACAATTGTATTACGGATGGCACCTGGCAACTGAGAGGCTATAGTTTCAGTTGCTATTTAGTGCTTTTCTGGCAACCACAAATTTTCAGTTGCCGGCTGGCAATGCTGCTGAAGTTCGGTTGCTATCCATAATCGAGCTATTAATAAGGCTTTAAATGTCTAAATAACGGCTTACAAAATTTAAAACTTTGTGTTATTTTATACAAAATTAAAAAAGTTCAACTGCGTTTGATCGCTGGTGCACAATATTTTATTTTATATTTAAAATTCTTTTTACTTGGGTGTCACACGATCAAGTTTTCATTCAAATTTTAAAATGTTTCTCATTTTTTACCAATACACTCACACTTTTAAAATTTGCTGAGAATTTGCTTTCAAATTTTCGTTAAAATTGTGTGTTTCTATTTGCTTTCAAGAAATCAGCTGATTGCCATTTTGATTATAAACCAGTGGTGCCCAGGCCCTATGCTCTTCATGCTCATTTGATTTTGTAATACTCTTAGCTATAGGCTGTGTGTTTTAAAATCATACAGCACTCAGCACTAGCAATACGAAATACACAAACAACTTTGTCTTATTAGTTTTTTTTTTGTCGTTCTTCACTGTATACACGCAAGAGCAAAGCAACAACACTTTCGTATGCTTTGCTGGTAAACATTGACGACAGCGATCATCAATGTACATTTTGTTTTTTTTTAGCGTATGATATGAAATAAATATATGAAATATATTTTTTGTGTTTTCTTTGCATGTACATATGTAAAAAATTTTGAATAAAAATTTGTTTTTCTTTAAATGGATTGGTGTTTGCTCTTCCATAAGGAACTTGTGTGCACCGCGGTTATAAACTCTTGTTTGTTTTCATATACATACATACATATGTACATAAGTACATATATTCTGCCGCCATAATTTTTTGTGTTCTTAAAACTAAAGTGCTTTGAAATCAAATGCCACCTACGTCACAGCTCTCAATTTGAAATGAATTTTGGCAGACAGTGTGTGTAAAAAACTTGAAAGCAAAACTTGAACGTGTGACTGCAGTGTTAAATACTCGTATAACTTGGGGGTTACACGTTCAAATTTTGTTTAAATTTTTGTTTCAAGATTCATATCAGTTACACTTTTTTTTTACTAACACACTCACACATTTGGATATTGACTGCCAACTTGATTTGAATTTTGTTTTCAAGTTTTATTTGAATTTGTCTTTCAAGTAAACAGCTGATGAGAGCTGTTGTAAATAATTTTTAATTGCCTTGACGATGGCATCTTGAAAATAAAATTGACTAGTATCAATTTGCTTACAGCCTACGTCACAACGCCAATTCAAATAAATTTTGTTCAACTTGAAAGCAACTTCTTGAACGTGTAACTGTAGTAACAAAAAGAGAAATTTTACAAAATTTTTTTTTTGTGTTATTGTACGACAGTTTTGTATTTTTTATATGCTATGAAAAAAGTATATATCGATGGCTTAATATAAAAAAGGCGTAACTCGATTTTTTTCAAAATGCGTTTTTGCCTATCCTGTTAGATGAATGTCAAATACACAATGCTTTTAAATTAAAATAAAGAAAAACTTAAAGAAAAATTTAAATCGAGCTACGCCTTTCTTATATTAAGCCATCGATATGTATGTATATAGTATGTATCTACAAAATTTTTTTATTTTTAAAAAGTTGAAAAGAAATATTTTCTGTGTATTTTAATAATAACCCTACTAGCATTTGGAAGATTGTTTTACCAAAAATCACCTAACTGAGTCATCCTCGAGTACTTTTGACGATTAAAAACTGATTAATCACTTGCGCGCTTGAAAAAAGACTCGAAAATGATTCGAGCTTATGCTTAAAAAGCAATTTATTGAAAATACAATAACAAATCATACGCAATCGAAAATGGATCATGCAGGTGTTTGAAATATGACTGTTTTAAAGTTATTTATGAATAATATTTTGATCATCTAGATGATGAAAAACTGATTTTAATTCTGTTATTTTTATTTGTATTAAACGAAAAAAAGTTTCAATAAACTTTCGGATTTTCTTGTCATTTTAATTTAATTAATTTTAAATTTGATTTTGCTTCAGACCGATAAAATTTTATTTTTAAATTTCTTTAATTTGTTTTAAATTAATTCTTATTAAAATTTTTTGTAAGATATTTTAAAATGACAAATTTAAGAAAGGATACCATGGGCTCTTTACTATTTCCATACATATTGGAGACGCTTAACCAAAAGCCAGAATTGTGTAAGAACTTTTTCATACATATGTAAATACATACATACACATGTAAATTACTCGTATTTTAAAACTCAGGTGATACTAAATGACAATGTTGTGAACAAATCAAATATATTTTGTCGTCAGAAAACCCTAAAGAGCGTTATCAAAATATTGAACAGATCATTCGAAATGCTTTAGAAGTGGGCCAAAATCTGGGTATTTTAGTATGTATTAACAAATGATCTAATACGAATTCCTTTTAAATACAATAAAGAACCTAAGAGACCTAAAGCAGAGCTAATTTCAAAAAAGGTATACATACATACTTCATATTAATTTTTGTTTTCTTAAAAGTTGAAAAAATTAAAAAAATATTCTATAGAACAGAATTTCCCAAAAGGACCATCAGGTTTGCAGAAGGCAATAAAAATAATTGTTTTCATTTAACTTGTTAAAATAACTGAATTGTTTTTTGATAACAGGGAGTGCAAAACATGGTTACATAACATTAACGTCAATTTTCGAACCAACGAAGACGAACACGTGACGCTTTGTTTCTCAAACAAACGAATTGAAAATACAAAACAAATTGTAAAATAAGCCTACCGGGTGTGTAAACTTTTTTTCTAACACTATTGTGTTATAATTACACACTATACAAAATTTACGACGAATTATGAATACCACTATTATTATTACTTTCTTTATAAATTCAATGCCTTTCTTTTACTGTTATTTTTTTACTAAACATTTTTATATTATTATTTATTATAAAATTTAATAATAATTTAATTTATATAATTTAATTTATTTTATAATTTAATAATAATTGAATTTATATAATTTTATTAAACTGAAGTAATTGATAATTTAAATCGAAAAATATTTCTTTTCGTAATCGATTATAAATATGACTGAAATAAAGAGTCAAAAAAGACTCGTAAACGATCAGAAATACGACTAAAAAACGACTCATAAATGATTCGCAAACGATTAGAAATATGAATGAAAAATGAGTCGAAAAAGACTCGAAAATAATTAGAAATACGACTAAAAAAATGACTCGAAAAAGACTCGCAAACATTCAGAAATACGACTTAAAAATGACTCGAAAAAGACTCGCAAATCATTAAAAATATGAGTCATAAATGACTCGAAACTGATCAGAAAATCGGGTAATAAATGACTCCCCAAGAAGAGTCGCGGGTAGGGCACCATTTTCTCCCGAGGAAACAAACATTTATGATCAGAAAATGAGCTCATATATGCTTATTTTAATCGCGCAGAGGAGTCATAAATGACTCGAATATGATCAATTTTTTCAAAAAATGCTTGTAGGGAAATAACAAATACGAGTATGTATGCATGCATGCTATTTTTATATTGATGTTAATAAACTACAATTTTGAAAATAAATATGCACATAATCGGCGTTATTATAAGTGTCGTTGTCGTGCGAAATCTGTAAAGTGTGGCAACGTTCGCTATATGTTTTACATTGCAGTCGTTAAAGTTCCACTACGCCTACGGCAGCCGAGATAAGGACTAATGTTTATGTATGTATGTATATTTGTATGTATTGTATTTTACTTAACAATTTTATATTATTTTGTATATAAATGCCATTCTAGGTTTTTCTTTGTAGTCATTATAAGCTTTCTTAGTTTTAACAACTTTTTTTTATTTCTAATATTTATATATAAATTTATAATTATGTATTCATTTCTTATTTGTTTGTTTTTTACTTAAATATTAATTAGAGGTTTGAAACCTGTTTCGGGTGATTATCTGCCACATCGTAGATTATTTATCTTTTCAAATGTCAAAGTCGGTAAAAAAAATTACGAAGTGTTTATTCTGGTACGTAATTTGATGTGTGTATAACGGGTGCTTGACAGTTCGCAAAACGAATCGATGGATGGTCAAGAGGCTGTGTTAAGCCTTAAACGGGGCTGTAAAATTAGGAATTTAAGGTATGCCTGTGTTTTGGAATTTAAAATGTATGCATGTATGTATATACAAAACGGTAGCGCAGGAAGTAGTGGAATTTTTTAATATTTTTGAAAAATTCCAACATTTTAACAAAAATAATTAACGAGGCTGGCAGAAAAAAAAACAAACTATTAATTTTTATTTCATATGAATCCATTTGGTTTTCCACCTACTCTACTGTAATTATTCTGTAATTCTCAAATTAGGTTTTGTAACTTTTTTCAAAATGAGGTTAAAGATGATTTGTTAATAATAAAATAAAATGAAGGCATAGCAAACACGCAACAAATTAAAAATTTTCTAACCGGTTTCAAAACAAGCAGAAGGGTATTTGATTGATGAATCGATTAAAATTTTTTTTTTTTTGTTTGAAAGGACTTGCTAGCAGTTGCGTTTTTTTTTAATCAGAGGCAGACTTAAAAATTTTATTTGTTACATATATTGATTTTTGTGTATCTACGAACTTCAAAACCTTTATTAATTACGTATTGGGATTTTTAAAGTTTTGTTTTATAACCGACTTCAAAAATGAAACCGGTTTCAATGCAGAGTCAATCGAACAGTTTAAAAAACCGACTAAACTATGGGTGAGTGTAAAACCCGATATAATTCATTTGTAGTTTATAATTTAGTGCCTAGTAACAAAAAATTAGACGTATAAATTTACTTGGCAACATTGAGCTCACTAGATATCTGTACCCTTGTTCAGTCGGTAATTCTCGTTTTCTAATTTTGCTCTCTCTCTAATAATACTAAAACAATATTTTAATAAACTACAAATTCTACAACTATCAATTTTGAATTCATAATAAATAAAGCTTCAAATTATAATATTTTCTTTAATCCCTTAAATCATCTTTCGCACAAAATCCTTTAATTTAAACAGACATTAAGCTGGTACTATTGCTCCTTTTTGCTTTTAGTACTTGCTGTTCGCTTAACTCGACAATTTAGCGTCGAATTTCATCTTTCAGAGTGTCAGATGTTTGTGGTTTGTGCACGTAAGTCCGGTCTTTCAAATGGCCCCATCGAAAAGAACCAGCGGAGTTAAATCACAAGAAAGAGGCGGCCAATTGAAATTACGCGACCGGGAAATTTCTCATGCTAGTAAATTTTCACAATTAAAGTTCTTGGTTCAAGAGTGTAGCGTTCCATGGTTAAAATTTTCTAACATTTTACTTAATAAATGTCAAGGAATGACAGCTCAATTCTTGACATTTCATCATTTGACACCCAATTTACTTTATAACCTCAAATTTGCCCATTCTTTAGTATATAGAAGATAGATTTTCGATTATTATAGTAAATACTACTTGAATTTTCTTTTTTTTTTAACTAATAAATAGTTAGGAAAAGTGTTTGAAAATTTTGTTATGAATAAGTGAGTAAAATGATGCGAAATAACCTGTATGTAAACAAATAAATCAAGTGATCATTAAACGAGAGTAACAATATTGTTTGTTAAAAGGATATTATGTAAATTTACACAAGAAATAAGTTAGGTACATAATATAAATTTAATTTACCTATATAATAATAAAGAAGAAGAAAAATAAATGCCTAGTAATATTGGCATCCTTAATTTAAAGTCAAGTTAAGTGCAGTATGGCATTCCTTTATATTAGCCATGATGCCAGCTGTTTATTAAATATTACAATATTATAAATTTTTAAATAAATTAATACAATTTATTACAAATATTTTTGCAAAATTAATATTAAGTGCAAAATAATATATAAATGATTAACAAAAAGAAAAAAATAGCAAAATATATTAACAAAATCAAGTGGAATGGTATTATTAACCTGAATCATTTTTCTTTTTTAAACAATTATTATTACATTTCTACTAATTTTTAAATAATTTTAAATCATTATTAGTACATACTTATGTATGTATGTATGTATGCTTTTTGTATTTATGTACTATGAAATTAATTGAAAAAGATATGGGTATTTCCACACAAAAGTTCAAGTTATTATTACATTATATTACTTAATTTCTTTTTAGCTAAATCTAATAATAGAAACGGAATATAAAATATGTTGCTTTTATTATAAATAATACAAATTTACCTGTTTTAAATTTATTTCAATTTTCTTTGAATTGCAAAAAAAATTGTGGATTTCTTTTTTTTTAGCAAATTGTTTGGATTCTAAGATATTGTTCCCCTTTTTTATATTTTCAATTAAAAATCGTCAGCTTAAAGGCAAATCTAAACCTCAAAACACCTCCCCTCTTCACCTTTATGAATTCGCTTATAACGTTGCCTTATTTTATGTTGTGATCCAAGGCAAATTCATAACAGGTAGTGTCGACAGCTCAGGTGACTGACTATTTTCGCCCCTTGTATATGTGGATCTTTTTCAAAGCGAATTAAGTCGAATTTTCCTTGATTTTCGGACTAGTATTTTTGATATAGTTCTGATGTTAAAAGTTTTTTTTGCAAATTTTCCAAGGCAAATTCACACACCAAGGTGGTCTCGCCCTAATTTGCCTTAAGAATTTTCTTCCTGGGATGTCAAAAAATTTACTGATAAATATATTTCAAAATCTCAGGGAGATCAAAAATATAAGCGGTGAAAATTGGCGAATATAATCATCAACTTTGCTCTCGAGACCACCTTGCACGAATTCGCCTTGCATATTTTGGTACATTTTTTTACATCACAAAGTAAATATTTTCTAAAGCGAATTGAAACTGGTCTACCTGGTATAAATATGCTTTAAAAACAAGATATATTTTTAAAATACGTTGGGTTTTAAATTTTATTTGAAATATTAAACAAAAAAACAAAATCACCTGTAATAAATTCTTTGTAAGCTTTTTTATTTTGACTGGTAGCTAATCAGCGTTGCAGTAATTTGTTTTCAATTTTTTTAATTGAAAAAAACTGCATATTGAACAAAAACCAAAAAACTTATAGTTTATTTCATTTATTTTATATATAAAAAAAAGTGCTCAATGCATCCAAAATATTTGCACATTTGGAAATGCTGTTGGGCAATTCACACTTTAGCTAACGATTTTCGTCCCTATCGCGTACACAATGTGAAAATTTCGTTTTAGCCGCAATTCGGTTTTATTTTTTATGTTCGGTGGCAAGTATGTATGTATGTATACTTCGGTGATTAGTAAAAAAATTTTCACTTATTATCCGCGCCATACATGAGATTATTTAATATATAATTTGTTAATATTTTTTGTTTCTGTAATTTTTATAAAATACATTTTTGGTTTAATATTTTTTTTTTTTTTTTATATTATATTTTCTCCTTAGTAGAGTGTTTGTATTACGTTTTAATATCACGATTTTCTTTACAGATTGTATTTTATCTGGTCTCATCAACGTCTTCACCTTCGGACGAGCTACGTATATTATTGTATTGCGAGTTTCGACTACGTAACATGCGTAGAAAACTACCAACAGCAAATATGGTTCTTCGGTGACGATGAAATATGCCCTGGTAAAGGGCTTCACGCAAAGTTTTACGATCTTCAACGTCCACGCTAGATGAAAGAGATGTTTGCTGGGATAGGCGACCTCCTGGAAAAGTAAAGAAAAAAATTATATGAGATTTTTTACTTTGATTTAACACTCTTTTTTTTCACAGCAACAATTTGGTACTTTGGTACAAATTTGACAGGAGCAGATAAACATTAACGAAAACAGCTGTGCTACCAGCAACTACTTGTAAGTAAGTAAATGTATCTTGAATTTATATGAAAACAACAACAAATTGAAATTTTGTTTTTGCTTTTACACAGTTAGTGCTGGTTTGCAAACGACGTCAAGTTTCCTTGATCAAGTTTTAATTCAGCTGGGAGAAAGACAGAGGAATTTATATTGCTTTCTTTGTTTTCCTCTCAGCTGAATTAAAAGTTGATCCAGGAAACTTGACGTGTGTAAACCAGCACTTAAGCCGTATTTTTGAGAGAGAGGGAGAGAAAAATATAACAAATTTTGTTCGGAACATTTTTACCTTGAATTGGTTTTTAGGGCCTTTGTTTTGTATTTTCTCACTCACCTACTACTGGAGATTTGGGCGATTTCAAAGAATTCTCTTCCTCATCTTTGCCCGTTAAATCCAATTTTAGAACCTTCTTCGACAATTCCAGTGTAGTGGCATCCTTATTACTGGTCAACTTCTTTTTGTTTACCTTTACCTCAACATCACGCTGGCTAACAGCACTCTTATTAGAGGCCGACACCGCATCTGAACTGGTGGACATTTTTTTATGAATGTTGGCCGTGTTGGTAGATAGGCTGGACAGTGAAGTTGAGGCAGCCGATACAGAAGTGGATGTGACCGAAGTATTAGAGATGGGCGATAAAATAGATGTTGAATTGTTAGCCGATGACGAACGATGTTCAATAGCCACCATGGTAAAGAGAAAGCAAAAATATCTGTTCTTCTTGTTTTTTCTTAGTGTTTTGTTTATTATAAAAAATATTTCGAAGTGACAAAAAAAATTGTCTTCTTAATTTATGGTGGTCTGGCTTCGCTGCGATAGTGCGTTTCCCGCGGTATATCAAGATTTGAACAATCCAAGCTAGACTGTTTAATTAAATAAGAATTTAAACGGTTTCTTCTTTCGTCTGCATAATCCTCCTGTGTTATTCGGCAATTCGAATCTAATTCGTCGTTGGGATATTTTCGGGTATAATCGGTGAGTGTTATACGTGGTAGATTAGTACGATTTTCTTGTATATCCAATTCACTTAAATTATCAATTAAAGTATTTAGTTGTATTACTTTCGAAGAATAATTATGATTGTTTATTACATTTAAATTATGAAAATGTGTTTGTGGTTGTTGATGTTGTTCTTGCTGTTGTTGTTGTAATTGTGTATATTCCAAATTACCATTCAAATAATCGTTCATGCTATTAAAATCCTTAGATTTATTTTTTCCATAGATTCCTTTAGATATCTGAAAGAAATTACCTTGATGACTTGTATTGACCGCTTGAGGTTTTATATTGACTCGTATGGCACAATTTCTACTTTTGTCGCTTTTAAGCGGGAACTCATTTGCCGTTAGGTTGTTGTCTATTTGTTGACGACACTTTCGCCATAAAATTGGATTAATTTCTTGTTGTTTGATGTCGCTGCTATTTACCGGTGCAGCCGTTATGCACTTGTTTTCCAGACTAATAGACTTTAAATTTAATATATTTGTATTGGTTTTTTTATTAGTCCGGCCGTCAACTGTATGAGTAAAAATAGTTTTCTTTTGCAGCTGTTGCAGTTGTTGTTGTAAATGCCTCTTGCGTTTTAGCTGATTACGTTCTGCCAAGTTTTCCAAATATTTTATATTTTGTAAGAAGCCTTGTTGATAGTAATCCGTTGCCAATTGCAAAAAATATTTTAGCGTTCCAGTCCCAACATTCGCACTATTAACATCGTTGTGGTGGCTCACGTGCGGCAAATCTTGTGTTTTTATAGAAAAATTTTGTTTTACATGACAGCCAGTTTTCTTTAAAGCAAATTGTTGCTGTTGCCGCTTAAACTGCTCAACACTTTCCAGTTTTCCCAAACTACGTCGTTGTTGTTGCTGTTGTTGTTGTGGTCTTTTTTCGTTAAATTTATTACTATTTAATTTATTAGCCGTTTCAATATCTCTGCCCCGCTTTTGCTGCTTTAGTCTTTCCACTTGTTTTTTAGCTAATTTCTTTAAGAATTCTATATTCTCGTTCGAACTTTGGATACGTTTAATGGTATCGTTGTGTGTTAAATCGGGCATTCGTTGTTCGCAAAGCGTTTGGCGTCCACGTGGTGTATAGACTTTTTCAAAACTGCAAATTATAAGAAAATTAAATTAATTATTTAAAATCTGGAATATATGTACATAAATAAGTATAAATTTTATATTAACAGAACAAATTGTTTAGAGGTTTATTTTTAATCCTATAGAGCTTTTAAATTAAAAAAAAAGACAAAAACATTTAAATTTATTAAAAAAAATTTTATTCAAAGGATTAATAACATTTGACAATGGTTTGATGGCCACCGTGGCTGTACTTGACGAATTACATTCTGAACGTTAATGCGAGCAATGTGGGCCTCCAAGGCGTCAGTTCTTTCTGCTCTCTCGAGAGGTGACAAATCGTAGGACCTTATCACCAAACTTTCGTTTCAATAAGTCGATGGTTGCGCGGTCGCCGTATGGGACATAGCCCCATCCTGTTGAAACCACATATCATGATCATGTTGGGGTTCAGGAGCTCCGCTTTGATTTTTGAAGAAATAATGTTCAATCATGCCACAAGGTCGTAAACTGCTGCTAATTTTTCTGGGTGTAATGGAATCTAGAAGGATCTTTTGTGGATTTGTTTCACTGCATATGCACCAATTTTGTTTGGCCAAAAATTATCCTCATTGTTTAACACAATATTTGTGATAAAACAGTAAACAAAAATAGCAAAGTGAACTTGTGCTTTACCAGAGCTAACTAATCGTATGTAAATGCCAAAAATGAGCGCATTATGGCAGTTCGTTTGACAGATAGCTCACATTTTCGTCAATTCTTTATGTGCACATAAATCAGTCTCGTTTTCTTACATACATACATAGTATGTACTAAAGGTGAGCACAAGTCGCGTAAAAGTGTACAGTATTGCATTTTTTTCAACTGCGAATATTGATTGTAGTTGTTATTATAATTGAGTGTAAAGCAAATATAGAGAACAATGAAACAACAACACACAAAACTGTTGTACAACATTTGAATAGACAGTTGTTGGACGTGTACAATAAAACTACTGTACACTTCAAAGTACACATTATTTCACAAGCATTTTATAGAAAGAGAAAAACAATTTAATTTTTTGTAACGAAATTTTATTTCCATTGTTTTATCTACCATTTCTGCTTGTAAAAATTAACTGCAGTTTTCCCCTTTTATTACAAATTTTGCCTTCAACATAAAATCAAAAAGATTTTTGCTTTCACATTTTAAATTTTGTATTTATACACTATTGTTCAAAAGGGCAATAGGTACATACATACATACTTATGTATGTATATTAATTTCAAAAAATAACAATTTATAATTATAATTAAACTCTTTACATCTATATCCATGATATTATTTTAATTCTATGTTTAGTAAATTGTTAAATTAATTATAAATGATAAAGCTTAGAACAGCATCACACACGAAATAAAATACAAAAGGCACGCTCAAAGTACGTGTCGTTCTTTGGTTTTCTTCACACATGCACATATTGTCACACTATAATATTTCTGTTGACAATATTGTCAATGGCATTGCAATAGTGAAATTTGCTTTCCACACTACAATAAATAATGCCGTTGCTTGGCAGATACATAAATGTTGTTGTATACTTTTGATTAAAGGGAATAACAATTTTAGTGTTCTCATAAAATCAAGAGCAATAAAACAAAGAGAACAATTCAATACTGTACATCTTGTGTCTTAAGCAAGCATATGTTTTGTGCTCACGTTTAGTATGTACATATCGAGACTTTGCTGCAATAAAGTCGTAACACAAAAAATTTAATTTTAGAGTATTAATTGTCATAACGTTCTTCATAATGTGTAACGAATTTCACCCAAATATCTTGTATAGTTAACTTTAGAGAGAAAAAATAACATTTTCTTTTAGCAATAAGTTGCTAGCGAATTTAAAAATCGTTTCCTGCAAAATGACTATTTTTGAGTTGTGACTCTATTGCAGCAAAAGATTGATATGTTTGATACTCGTTCATATTTAAATAGTAAATAGCAAACTTGAAATTTTATCCAAGTTTTAAGGTTAAGTGCTTAAATGAATTAAAAAATTACGAATTTGTTTTTTTTTAAATTCATTTTCTGCCATTATTTTAAATATATCGCACTTGTTCCTCAAAAGCGTAACAACTCAAAATTTAGAAGAGTAGTATTAAAAAAAAAGTTTTTGGCCTCTACTGAAAATTCATGAATTTTGAGTTGTTATGCTTTTGAGGAACAAGTGCGATATGTATTTAAACGATGTTTCGCATTTGAATTGTTCGCATCTCTGCTCCCATCGGTATTCATTCAGAAAACGGCCAACCCTGCGTTCTTATAATAAACTAGCTTATCCCGGTGTGCTTCACTACCCCCTCGTTATAAAATAAAATCAAAAGTATTTATATATCCGATTGTGAAAATTTAATGACAATCGGTCCAGTATCTAGTTAGGACTGTTTTACAATTTTTAATTTTCCTAAAAAGAGGCGTGGTCCCACCCACTTTTCTCCTGGTACGTATTCTAAATTTTGCCAGTACCATATCTACCAAACATCATCGACGTAGGTAAAAAATGCCCAAAATATGGCGATTTAAATTTTTGGGTTATATGGGCGGTGCCACACCCCTTTGTCCAATCAAAACTTCATATAGCCTATAATTCATCCGAGACTTCCAGTTAAATACTGTGAAAATTTCAGGAAGATCGGTTCAGAGGTTTAGCCTCCTATAAGGAACAAACAAAAAAACAAACAAACACACATTCGGTTTTATATACATATATGCATAGATAATCTTTGAAAGGACAAGGCAGACGTATGGCGGTTACATTTCATATTTGGATTGAGAATGTGAAATTCAGACAAAAGTCAATACCATCATCCTTCGAATTGAATTTCTACTCGAATGTTTATTTACGGAATTTTAGTAGGATCTCTTCATTATTTTTCTGTGCTTATGATTTCTTATATCGTTAGCTGAAATCCAAAACCACGTAACTAACATTTTTATTGTTTTTTAGTAGAAACAAAATATGTTATATGTTACTTACTTTTCGCTTGTCTAATTTTTATTATATGAGATTAAAAATTGGTGGGGCATGGATGTTGATGATATGCCTTATAATCATTAAAAAAAACCGATTTCTCATTTTTTGTTAGTTACGTGGTTTTGGATTTTAGCTAACGATATGTATGTATGTATGTACATTTTGCTAATATACAATAAAATTAGCATCTAGATTATTACCAATTATGCATATTTTAAAAAGTCGTTTAATGAGAATTAATGAGCAACGTTTTTAATTTACATCGCTGAATAAATTTTACCACGAACACTACAATATTGTAATTGAATTATTCCCACCCCATTATGTAAATATCTGTAAATATTTACATCCTTACAGGCCATCGTTTTTTTTGCTTTATCGTCTAATTTTTATTATATGAGATTAAAAATTGGTGGGGCATGGATGTTGATGATATGCCTTATAATCATTAAAAAAAACCGATTTCTCATTTTTTGTTAGTTACGTGGTTTTGGATTTTAGCTAACGATATGTATGTATGTATGTACATTTTGCTAATATACAATAAAATTAGCATCTAGATTATTACCAATTATGCATATTTTAAAAAGTCGTTTAATGAGAATTAATGAGCAACGTTTTTAATTTACATCGCTGAATAAATTTTACCACGAACACTACAATATTGTAATTGAATTATTCCCACCCCATTATGTAAATATCTGTAAATATTTACATCCTTACAGGCCATCGTTTTTTTTGCTTTATCTTTTTTACATACTTTGTTAGCTTTGAGCGTATTTACAAGTTTTTTTTATTTTATTTTTTAAATCATGTTTGCTTAAGATCTTAAAGTAAATTGGTTTATATTAAAAACCGTTCGTTTACTTTGTCATTTTTTAAAATAATTACACATTTAGTTTCTTTGCTGCTGCACTTTTCGTTTGGGATTTTTTTTTGCATACTGGCATCACTAGTTTAGGTTATTGTGAAGCAGGGGAAAAAATCGTCTTGCCATCCCTGCTTTATAATGACTCTAAACTAGTGATGCCAGTATGCAAAAATAAAAACAAATCCCAAACAAAAAGTGCAGCAGCAAAGAAAATATATGTGTAATTCATTTCAAAAACTGACAAAGCCAACGAACGGTTTGTTAATATAGACAATCTTAAGCAAACATAATTAAAAGAAAGAATATTAAAAATAAAAACATGTAAATACGCTCAAAGCTAAGAAAGTAAATAATTAAAAAAAAATCTGATAAAATTCTTTAAAAGATCACAATAAAAGTCTGTTGTCTGTTTTATCATATTTCGATAGCAAACCCTCTAAGATATCGAAATAAGTAAAACTACCCGATTTTAAAACAATTTGGTTACTGCCTTTCTATGTTAAGCTAAAGATATACGAATATATATTTTGTTGGCGCTACATGATAATGAAGACATAAACTGTCTGGATACCAAATTTATCGAACAACTAGCCATTCCTCATTTCACCTCTTCTTAGAAAGTACATCGTATATTAATATTAAAAAAAATACAGACTTTTACCGTTTTTACCTCTTAAAAAGTACCATATATTTTAATCAGTCTATATTCTATCCGTCATCGAAATTTTATCCAAATCGATTCGAATTATAGAGGAACAAACATACATCTAAACACACAAACTTTCACTTTTATAATATTAGTAAAATTATCATTATCAAACAATTGTATTAATAACTTTTCTTGTTATTCTAGATTTTCAATGTGTTGCGTTCATGGTGTAGAAAGAAAACCTTAATTAACTCATCTAGTAGTGGAAAATGTACACATACATATGTAATGTGCCTGAGACAGAAGCTGGAAAAATAGAAGAAAATGGTCAGGGACTTTTTTTTGCTGGTGAACTGTTAAACGAACAGTTAATTCTATAGTTCCAACAATGGCAGTTAAAAATCGCAAACTATATAAAAATTATACACATATTAATTTAATGCATGAATATGAAAAAAAAATACTGTAACATGTATTAAATAAAATAAATTAACTGCACGAATTTTATCGTCCGATTGTTTTAATTTATTTTCAGTCGTCTTATTTCTATATGCAGAAATAGCTCAGTTGGGAGAGCGTTAGACTGAAGATCTAAGTCCCCGGTTCAATCCCGGGTTTCGGCAGCAAATAGTTCTTTTTTTGACGCAATAGTTATTTATTTGACAGCAAGATAAATGCATAAATACAACATTTATATAAATAATTGGGGACTTGAAGCTGTTATAGAGCTGTTTAGATGACTTTTAGCCAATTGGTGACGTTTTAGTTCATGTTTTTGAGCCGAAAATTACTGTTTAGCTTTATCAGGGTGTCAAATTTCGAGTGATCCAGCTGTAATGCATCAAAAAGATGAGAAAACCATGCATATTGGACATTTTATATAAATAATTGGGGGGGCTGGGGCTGTTATGGAGCTGTTTAGATGACTTTTAGCCAATTTGTGACGTTTAGTTCATGTTTTTGAGCCGAAAATTACTGTTTAGCTTTACAGGGTGTCAAATTTCGAGTGATCCAGCTGTAATGCATCAAAAAGATGAGAAAACCATGCATATTGGACATTTTATATAAATAATTGGGGGCTGAGGCTGTGTTTAGGTTAACTTTAGTCACTTGGTGACGTTTATTTCATGTTTTTGAACCAAAAATTTCAAAAAAAAAATGCAGAATTTAATTTTCGGCGGAATTATTTAATTATTTTATTAGGGAATTCTTTTTTGTTGCGTATTTTTATGGTTTTTGATGGTATTTGGTAATTTTTTTGCTATTTTATATCATTATATCGTTTTTGGTAATTCTGTTCTTTGTTTCCCTGTATGGCAACACTTTTTATTTGTTTGTTAATGGTGGATATTTTCACATGATATTTATTGTTTAACTAAGGTGGCGGTGGGTGGGAGCTGTGGAGGAAGATACTTATTTACTTATTATTTATTTATTATTTTAATTTAATACTATTACGTGGTGGGGATACGTAAGAATTAATCGAAAACACATTTGTACTTACAATTTTCGGTGATGAATGGAGGAGGATACGAACCAAGCTCCCTCATGCTCGTAGTCAGCGCATCAGCCACTCAGCTACGACCCTTGTTGGTAAACGTCTAGCACTACAAGTACTTATACTACCTATGAACGCACACTAGCTACACCACATACAGCACAAAAAGCCTAAAAGTATGCATTGTAATTTTGCCACAAATATAAATATGAAGTTTATTTAGTTCGCATTTATTAAATTATGTGCTGTCGCTGGAATTCGAACCAAGCTCCTTCAGGTTGGTAATCGTACACCTTTACCACTCAGCTAACATACAGTTTAAGCATTTTAATTACAAACAATACCTACCCCCATTGTGTATTATGTGTTATTTATGTATTTATTTATTGATTTTATTTTCTTAGGTGCTGTTTCCACAATACAGACAAACGACTTGTGTAGAAATTTTGTATGGGAATTAATCAAAAAAACTGAATACTCAAACCAATTGTTTGTGTTATAGAAACCGCACATTAATACATTTAGGAAAACGTAGAAAAATACGTAATATTGTTTTTATTTTATATGTAAGTATATTCTGATGATTGATTATGATTTTAATAAATAAGAAATATTATATTGTTCAAGTAATATCAACGATTGGAAAAATAGAAATATCTAGAGTTTTTTAACTCCTTGCTGCCATATTTCTATGTTTTTAGTAATCGTTAACGTAAAAATGTATGTACATATGTACATACATACATATGTATGTAATATGTACATACATTGGAGTTATTTATATATTGACTTTAATATTACTGGTTTTATAGTTACATTTGACTTTGTTTGTTGGGCAACTCGTTAAGCACAATTCTTATATATAAATTTTCGGCATTCGACACTATCGTTCGTTTAAAAATTGCAGCCGAATCTAAAAATCAATTTTGCAAAAACGTTTACAGCAATTTAAAAAGAAAATTCCAAACTTTTCGAAACCATTTAAGCTATTTGGATAATATTTTCAACATTCGACGGAATTTTTGAAGCCCAAAACTTTTCACAAGAACTTTTGGAGTTGTTAAAATAAAAACGCATTTTTCGAAAAATTTCCTTCATCATTTAGGCGAATTACTTTTTTTAATACTATGTTCACACCACTAACTTAAACACTAGGTTCGCCCCATGAACCACGATGCCGAACCTATGTGTTCACACGACACATTCTAGATTGGTTTGTACTTCGTTATATATTACTAGCTGATCCCGGTGTACTTCGCTACCCCCCTCGTTATAAAATAAAATTAAAAGTATTTATATATCCTATTGTGACGATCGGTCCAGTAGTTAAGACTATATTACGATTTTTAATTTTAATAAAAAGGAGCGTGGTCCCATCCACTTTTCTCCCGGTACGTATTCCAAATTATGGCAATACCATATGTACCAAATATCATCGACGTAGGTCAAAAAATGCCCAAAATATGGCGATTTCAATTTTTGGGTTATATGGGAGCTGCCACGCCCACTTGTCCGATAACGCCCATTTTTGTCCTGATTACTCACATTAGTAACATATGAACTATTGCAATGTTTCAAAACTCTTGCTATCACAATAGTCAAGATATATGATGTTATTCAATTTATGTGGGAGGGGCTACGCCCACTTGAAATATTAAAAGCCTAAAACCTTCCTCTATAAATTCCCTTTTGAATGACACCAGTTTGGGTCAAATCGGTTGGATAGTTTCCGAGTCTATAGCGAACATGGGTACAAACATTTTTTGTATTTTATATTATATATTATTATTACTTTTCCATTTTATTTAATTATTTACATAAATATAAATATATGCTTTTTATTTGTTCAATGTTTCTATTAAATAAAATTTAGCATTTATTAATTGTTTTTCTTTTTTAAAATGTTTTTGGACAACTAGTTCAGATAAACTAGCAATAATTTGTTATCAAAATTAGAGATGATAGTAAATTATACGGGTTTGCACAATGTTGACAACATATTTCACAATGTTTTGGCTTTTTGGTTTCATCTGACATAACCTAAAATAATTTACAACAGCTGTTTTGTGATGATTTTTTTTAATATTTCGCGAGTGTTTTGTATTCATGCAAATAAGTTTTCAAAAAAAGCCAATCCATACTCTTTCACTAACGACATTTCCTGCAGGGAATATGTAGATGAGTGCATGTAGATATGTAAGAGTATGTACATACATACCTGTACATATATAAATATAAAATAATTAATAGCTTGCTAACGGTTTGAATTGTATGCCTGCAGTGGCCACGCCATATGGTTTGTTTATTTGACATCGACATTTAATAAGAAAAAAAAAATTAAAGCAATTAAAATAAAACATATCAGAATAACAACAAAAAAGAAATAGAGAATATTTTATGCGTTCGAATAATTCGACCAGCCGGGTTTTTTTTTTCTTCTTATTAATTTTATATTTAATATGTTGGATTTGTAATACAATTCTTTTAATAAACCGTTAAGTAATATACTAAATACCAAACACGTCAGCTGTTTTGCTTCCGAACAAGATAAAGTCAAAAATTGACAATACAAATGTTTACAAAACGCAAGATAGAATAAACAAAGGTCAGAGGTTATGGCCCAACTATTAGGGCGATGTAAATAGCCAGCTTCTTTTATTATACACTCGTTAATATGTCAAACTTCACATAAAAAATATATTTTGAAAAATTTTATATATGATTTAATTATATGAGTAAAAAAATCCTCTAAATATGAGTTACAGTACAGTACGAAATAAGCAAAATTATGCTGTGATGGGTGTGTATATGCAAAAATAAGCACTAAAAGCTAGATTCCTAAATTGCATTGAAAATTTTTTAATCTGAAAATAAGTACCGAATAAAACAAAAGAAATTTGTATGTACAATTTTTGGAAAAATTCTGAAGCATTAATTAAGAAAATTCAGAAAACATTATATTATATACAGAAATAAATTTTTGCAAACATTTTTAAATTCGAAAAAAGTAATGATCACGAAACATAATTTTGTTTTTAATAAAAATGTTCAAAAAATTTTAAAATATTGTAGGAAAACTACCCAACTAAAGAAAAAACAAAAACTAAATATGCATTGAAGTCCGAAATATGCAAAAAACTATTTTAAAAATGCAGAAAAAGCAAATTCATTATTGTAAATTTAAAATCTTTAGTGAAACATTTTCTAAACTCAGAAAAAATTTTTAGATCACAAAACTAGGCCCAAATCGTTACATCCGTGATCGTAGGACTCTTCACGTAATAACTGTATAATTGGATGGGAAATTACGTGATGAGTTTTACGTCCACGGATAAAACGATTTGGGCCCTGATTTTGTTTTTACTTTATTTTTTATAAAAAACAACCAAAATATGTCGTCGGCTACAAATATGCACTAACAAATTGGTTCTTAAAAAAAATCCATAAAATGAATTTCTAAGGTTTAGTTACAACCAAAAATATGCAAAAAAAAAAAAAAAAATATGCGGTATAGTCGGAAATATGCGAAACTATGCTGTGAAGTATAAAACGTGATCAAATAAAAAATTTACGAATAATTTTATATGGTAGCTTTGACAGATACCATATATGTATTAAAGACAAAATGGTTTGAAATGGGTGAATTCAGTAAAAAAAATGCTCTCCGGGCAAAATTTGTTTTATATGTATGTAGTTTGGAGTATCTTCTCCTGCGAGATAAGAAAGGAAAGAAATAATTTTATTCGGAGCATTGTGCTGGCATAAAATGACACCTTACTGGCAAAAGAGAACAGAACGGTTTTTTGTGGGCATAATTTTTGAACGCAGCGATGAGCACGTACAGCCATATTAAATAATCCCCTGTGTGACAAATAGAACAAAAATTGTGCCGCTTAAAAGTTGATCTCGTGTGTGAAGGTTCATTTGGTTTCATTATTGTCCGGACAAAGTTGAACTGAGTTGGCACATCGCAAACTGTGTTTTTATAGCAATTCTTTTTAATTTTTTTTTTTGAGGACTAGGACTCAGGAAATGACCCCTACTAATGCAATACATTGTGCCACAACTAATTACTAGGGAAAAGGGATAGATGTTTGAAAATGTAGAACACTCAATTAAGTCTTTTTACAATTCTGCTATTGGGCGTATGCTAATTTTAAGGGCAGGTTTGCCACGCCTCTGGTGTTAAGTAGACGCATTAACTTTCTTAAGCTGTATTAATGAGCAGACATTTTTATGAATTTTTTTACTTCGCCCCACTTTTCTGCTAATCGACAGAGGAGAGTGCTGTTGTGTACATTAGCTTGGAACAGTATCAATCGCTGTCGGAACAGTTTTTTTGTATTGCAAAATTGTGTTGCAAAAAACTCTCAGTAAAAAACCGTTTTCCGGATAAAAATTTTTGTTCAATCAAACTCTACATACAATTAATTTCGTTTGTTCTTGATTAATTCGCCTTTCATTTGGTATAGTGATGCTAACAATTTTATAAAAATCATCAAAGTTAATAGTAAATTATTAATTAAATTTTTGATAATACTATGAATTGTGTTTATTTTAACAGGAAACACTTTATTTTACAAATATTTTAAATTCATAAAATGTTAATAGAAGGAATTTCTATTGAAAATTTTGTTTCATAAATCTTTCATTAGCCGGAAAAATTCTTTATGAATAAGACGGTATAAAATGAAATATTGTTCAACATTTAATTAAAGATTATTAAATACCCATTTCCTTTTTTTGTGCTCTTCGTTCTTACCTGGGAAACATGTGCACCGCCATTGGCAATTCCTGCTGATATTCAAGTGGCCACATTTTTGCTGTTGTTTCCAACTTGTGGAAATGCTATAAAATAATTATTTTCTTACGCTGTTGCCTAATACGACGTCTTAATTTAAAATCTTTATAATGATTGGCTATCTCATGTTGATATTGATTGTTATTAAAATAAACAGCATTGTAAAATTTGCGCATTGGAAACTTGAGGGAACCTTGAACGGTTGATTTGATGGCTACACCGGAAATCACAAAATTTGTATCTGTCATTATTTATAACATATTAGAAATTTATTTTAGACACACTTTAATTGATGATTCAATTGCTAGTGATAGTTTTAGACTAAATTGAGTAAATGACTTTAGTTTAAGATAGTCAATAAAGTAACGGTAAATAGTTCTTGAAAAGGAATAGAAAAAAAATATTTAAAGTTTAGATGGGAAAAATATCTATTTTGTCATAAGCAATTTATGTTGTGGTTTATTATTTCTTGTTCTATTTTATTGTTATTATTTATTATTAAGTTGACAACTGTTTTTTTGTCTGATTGTTATCACGCCAATAAGTAATTTATGATAAATTTAATATTTTTATTTCATAGACAAGCGAAGTAGAGTGGAATAAGGAATAAAATTGTATAATCAAACTAAAATAAAATATTGATGGTGGTTTTGTCTATTAGAACTTAATAACAAAGGGTAATTTTTTAAGAGTTTATTTAAAAAAAAAAACATCAAAACAAAGTTAAATTTAAAACTGTCTATCTCGTAATTAAAAATAATTCATCTAGATTATTTAACCAATTGGCTCAATGGAATGGATTAAAAATTAATAAAAAATAAATTTGCTACAACATTTGAATTATGTATGTTTAGTTTGCACTTTTGCCTCTTCAAATCTTTGTTGTAGTTTTTATTGTTATACGCCGCCTGTATAACATACCCAACTGGGTATGGCAAAACAAAATTATCGCTATGAAATATCTATCATTGGATGTTTTGCGGTGTATTTTATTTGTTTGTATACATACACACGTATGTACGTACATATACGAGATATGTATGTATGTATGTAAATAAATACATAAGTTGTATTTTGTATAAAAAAACGAAAGTTTTTCAACATTTATCTCATTATTTTTATGGAAAACAAATTTATTGGTCTCAGAATAATTAATTGGTACGTCACTTTTGATTGTAGTTTATTAGAAAATGTATGTATGTATTTGTCCAATACCAAATAACAAGAAATTATAATTAAAATAAATAATAAAAAAATAAAGTAAAGCAATAAATCAATAAAGTTTTGATCATGTGATGGATAAGTTATGTACAAATAGAAAAAATTAATTAATTGTTTTTCGACTGATTTTAAAATGGAATGTACTCTTAACCCTACATCTTGACCAGCAAATTATTTGTTATAATAATGAACAAAACGTCGGCAGAGCTGTTAACTAAAATCTGTTAGAGTGAGGTTTTAGGTGGCCGAAATTTTGAATTTATATTTTAATTTTCCATTTTTTTTCTAAATATTTTAATAATGTCATAACATAATTAGTGAATTTATGGATTATTAAATATAATATTAAATAATGAATTTTGATTTGTAAAAATTTCCATCCCTGCTCGAATATATGGTGCGAAAGTACATTTGGAAGTGTCAGATTGGCTCCAGTTTTTGAGAAATCGGTATATATCCATGAAAAATTGATCAACGGGTCAAAAACTATCACAGTGTAATTAACTTTTGTCTTCCAAATGTACTTTCGCACTCAGGGGACTCCCCCCTAATAGTTCTAAAAGGATTCATCGAAGTTCATTTTTCGACTATCACAGTGTTATTTATGAAAGTTGTCTGTAAAGTGCTATAAAATTTTAAGGAATACACACAAGTTTTTCTTTTTTGGTTTTATGACATACAAAAGTTAATTATACTGTGATAGTTTTTGACCCGAAAAAAAATTAACTTCGATGAATCCTTATCGAACTATTATATCCATAGTATATCCATTTTTCATGGATATATACCGATTTCTCAAAAACTGGAGCCAATCTGATACTTCCAAATGTACTTTCGCACTCAGGGGACTCCCCCCTAATAGTTCGAAAAGGATTCATCGAAGTTCATTTTTTTTTCGGGTCAAAAACTATCACAGTGTTATTATACCTAATGAAAATTTTTAATGAAAAAGACAACAAATTCTACATGTGTTTTTTTTTAGAATAGAAAATATAATTTATTAAACATTTATTACAATTGTCGGCTATTTTGCTATTATTTTTCCTTAAAACTTTTGCTGGGAAGCTACAGGCACTTGTTTCTTAAGTTGCTAAAGGAGGCTCAAATGGTCTTTCGCGGCTCAAATGTACCGCAATGTGTATTGTGTGTGTTTTTTATCATTATTTTTTATATTACGTTCAGTTGTTTATTATTTCTCATTTGTTTGTTTGCTTGAAAAACTCTGTTGTTATTGTTTGTTTTCTTATGATTGCTCATTATTTTAACATGTTTTCTTTTGTTTGCCTTAAAATAATTTTATAATATTAGTTAGCTGTTTTCTAGTTTTTGTTTGTTTTAGCGCCATACTCGTTAAAAATAAAAGAAAAAACAAACGCTACAAATACATAAACGCGTAGCAGCTGTATGCTCTTAAAAGACAACAAGCAACTTCTTAAGCTGGATTCACCCATTGTTTCCGAACAAAATTTTTGTCCGGACAAAATTTTTTGTTCTGAAACATTTTTGCAACTCGATTCACTCATTTCGAACAATTTGTCTGGAAAATCAAAGCTACCGTATGAAATACATGTGTTTTATTAAATTTATAAGGTGGCAGTACAGTGACAGATGAATTAAATTTGGTGTTTTATATGTCAAACGCACTTATTTTTTATTGTTTAATAAGAAAATTACATGTTAAAAAGAATTAATAAAAATCAGCTAGTTTTTACTAGCAATTGAGCTTTTCTTTATTTTTATTTTACTGCATATAAGTTACTATGTGCTTTTATTATACATACTTATAACATTATGTGGCAGCTCGCTTCAACTTTGGCTGAGAAAATAAAATAGGTGGCATCTTGTTTCAACTTTGTCCGGACAAAATTTAAAATTAAACCAATTCAACCAAAAAATGTTCCGAACAAATTTTATTCTCTTTTTCTCTCACTCTCAAAAAGAGAAACGCCAAACTTCATATAAAAAAAATTTTGTCCGGACAAAAATTTTGTTCCGAAACAATGGGTGAATCCAGCTTTAAATTCACTAAACAAATACTCGTGTATATGGTAGGTATTGTGTCACGTCATATTTAGTGCCAGCGAATTAAACTGTATTATGTACTTACATATATTAAAAAGTTAGCATGACGCTACATAAGTATCAAATAAAATATAAACGCCATAATTCATAAACGATTCATTAAGTTAAAGTGCACATAAAAACCGGTTTTCCCATACTAAATTCGTACATTAACACCACAATAACTTTAATAATCGTATATGAATTAGGGTGCAAATATAAGTACATATACATATGTATATAAATCATACATACATATGCACATTATACACACATAATTATAAATACATAAATAATAAAAGCAATAAAAATATATTTTCACAACATATGTTGCATGCTCATTAACATCGAAATTGCTTATTATTTATTACTAAACAAATGAAACAAGAATGTACGAGCGAATGTTCGCCACTTATATTTTCGATCTCCCTCATACATACGTCAAAATAAATTTTTCAGTATATTTTTTTCGACATCCCAGGCAAGGCGAATTTATACAAAGTGGTATGGATCCAATTTACCGTAAAGAAGCCTCTCTGGGATGTTAAAAAATTGTGCTGAGAAATATGTTATGACATCTGAGGAAGGTGAAAAATACAAGCGGCGATAAGGGACGAATATAATGTCCTGCGCTCTCGAGACCCTTCATGTATTAATTCGCCTTGATCCCAGGTAAGCATTTTTAAGGGTAAACTTACATAGCGTTTACACATGAAAGTAATTTCATGAAAGTCGCAATACACTCACAATTCCTCACAAACACATTCATATATTTGTCACTTTTAGTCAACTTTCAGCTCTGCTTTCAACGAAAATTTCATGAAAGTAATTTTTTGACACTTTTAATATACTTTCTGAAAGAAATGATAATAACCAAAGGTTATTGTTTTAAGCGTTTAAACAAATAATTCTAACAGTTTCATTTGAAGCATATATAACAAACAATTTTTCTAATTATAATTTAAAAATATTAAAAGAATTATAAAAATAAATTTTAGTTTTAATGCGTTTCCTAAAACTCGGCTTGGTTAATTATACTGGCAACTCTGAAAAATAAAAATAACAAAAAACAGCAATGGACGAAATATATTAAGCTTTCCCTTTGACATTTTAAAACTAAAATTTCAGTTTCATAAAAACTTTCAAGAAATTGTCATGAAATACTGTTGTTTTTTTATGTCTCTTTCATTGATAATACGTATAGGGAACTTTCATGAAATTACTGTCATGTGTAAACGTAGCGTTAGGAGAGTATACCCTTTATCAATATGGCTTGGCTTGCCAGATCTAGGTTTTAAAAATTCTTGACATTCACCAAAAATATCCTGATTTTTACAACACTTCTTTACATTTAAAAATACTCATACGGCAGAAGTTTTATTTGTCTTTTATTTTTAATTTAAAAAAAATAGCAAGTAATTTCATAAAAACGATTAAGAAAAAATAAAAACAGAAAATAATCCGCCGGCGTTAAATCACAAGAACGAGTCGACCAATTGATATCGCCAAATCGAGAAATTACGCGACCGGGAAATTTCTCATAATAGTAAATTTTAACAATTAAAATTTTTTGTTCAAGAGTGTAGCGTTACATGGTTAAAATTTCTCTACATTTTACTGAATTATTGACTTTTCATCATTTGACAGCCAATTTACTTCCTAACCTCAAATTTGCGCAGCCTTTATATTTAGATACAGAAATAACTACATAATTCTATGCCATGTTGTTGATAAAAAGTTTTTAAAAGTTTTTCAATCTTTATCAATATTTATTCTTATGAATTAGTCGGCTTTTTTAAGATCAAATGATATTCTATTCCTTTCGTTGGAGTATAAATTATTTATAATACTAAACGATTTGACACAAAAAACATTACTAATTGATATTGAAAAAGCAAATGAAATCACTTTTTTCAAATTTTCGATGTTGCTTTCCGAACATTCCTTAAAGAAAAAGGACCATACTTTTTTTTTTTTTTTAATCAGCTTTGTTTAAGGAAAACTGTGAACAAATTTAAAAACAAACTTTTTCTGAATTGAAAAAATTCTTGACAAAATGTATTTGTTCTTCATTCTTGACAGACATAAAAAAATTCTTGTAAATCAATATAAAACAAGGCCGGGTGGGTGGCAAGCCTAAGATGCCAAAGATGTGTTTCTCATCTGTCCACGATCTGACAGACAATTCGAGCACGTATTTATATAGAAGAAGTTTTAGGGCGTAGTATTAAGCTACGTACAGACGATTGGCAGATCTTACAATATTGCCAGAAAAATGTTCAGAAAATGTCTGACAACCGTTTGAACTTACAATTTTTGTCTTACAACGTTGCCAGAAAAAGCATTGTCAGTTCATTGTAAGACAATAATATTGTCAGACATCTGACAATCGTGAGAACACTCTACTTTGCCATTGTCAGATAATTGTCAGACATTGTAAGCTCTTGTTTTATTGGCAGATGTGTTTAAATTAATACATCTGACAATAGCACCATTGTCAGATAATTTTTCTATTGGCAATGCTGTCCATAAATACTATTGGATTTGACAGTTCTGACAAAGTTTAACAACACATCTGGCAATTTTTTCACACAACAATCTGACAACCGTGTAAACTGACAATTTTTGTTGGCAGATAAATTTATTGTCTGACAATTGTCTTACAATGAAATTGTAAGGTTTTCTTACAATCGTCTGAACTGACAATTTACTTTTTGATAACAATTTTTCATTGTCAGTACGTTGTCAGCATATTGACATATCTTACAATATTGTAAGATCTGCCAATCGTCTGTACGTAGCTTTAGACCGGACAACATACTTTCAACCATGTTGGAATCTTTGCATAACTGGACGCATGTGTGTAACTTCCAGATATTTTTACGTACATATATAATATATACATATGTACATACATATGTATGTATATATTAAATCGGAGTACGTTTGGGTGCGTGTAAAGGGGTTTGTAAGGATTATTGGAAGCTTAACACTAAATGAATACCCGGCAAAGACCTACAGAAATATTTTGTTTGGGAAGAAATATGTATGTATACAAAAATCAACAACACACACATATACATATACATACATATATATATGTAATTACCCTGCAGGAAATGTCTATAGTGAAACTGTACTGATTCACTGCTGACATTGTCACCAGTACTAGTGACTTATCATACCCCAGACAATGTTATTTACTATAGACATTTAACATTTGCGTGTCATTGAAAATCCACTACTGACATTGGTACTATTGACTAGGTAGTTCTTTTGGGACCATATGGACCATATGGGACCATACATTGGAACCATTGATTCACTAGTTCAATTAAGAAATTATAGTCCACGCTTTTGGTGCTTTTCTAAAGCAGATGTCAAATTATCTGCCATCTTTCGCCACCACAAAGTTTTTTGTCATCAAAGCCAAATTTAAATTTGTAGACGCTTTATTGACAATGTCGCCTAATAGTCACCAATATTGTAGTCAAAAGTGGTGACTTGGAGACACTTGCCCCCAGGATTCCTTCAGGGTAGTATTACGCAGAAAACGTGCATACATTTAAATTTCATTATTAATGTATTTTTTTTATTTCAGTTAACAACCTTACAATAGGTAGTAAGAGCGTCACTTGAAATGTATTTATTAATGTATGCATACTTCTTAACACTTAAAACGTTTCTTAAAACATTATGTACATACATAAGTATGTACGTATGTATATATGTATGTACGAACGTACATAATAAAATAAAATTATTGCTTATACGCCAGAGTATGTGCTTTTTTAATGTAGCCACGCTTTTCATTAGCCTGATTCTTCTTTTAGCTGCTCTTTTATTATCAGACCTCTGGGAATTATATTATTGTTGTTGTTGATTATGGTTGAGGAGGGCATTTTACATTATTATAGAAGCAGTTAGATCTTTATTGAAATTTGATAGAACGAAACAATAAAAGTGTGACTTGTGTCAATAAAGAAATAAAACCATACATTTTTACATTACATTGAGTTCACTACACTACAGCTGCGTTCACATAAAATTAATGCGTGAAGAAAACACGGTGGAATGAAAAATCTATGCATTCAGAAAAAAATATTTTCAATTCAAATTACATATGTATGTACATATGTATATGGACAGTAAAATTTTGTCACTTTATATCTGTCAGTTTATAACATTTTGTTTTTACACTATTTATTATACATACGTTCACATATTCTTTAAGTTTTTGGCATGTCTTATTATTATTATACAATAATGTGTAAATGGTTATTTAAGGATAATTTACATTGTCGTACAAGTAAGACGATAAACATATTTTCCCATTGTCGAAGTCATTTAAAAAATTACACAGCATTATAGAAGTATCTGACAGAATTCTGTTCCACATTCAAAAATAATATGCCGAACGTTGCCATACTGTCACACAAAAAAAAATGTAGCATAAATTTAAACTATTTAATCGCATAGATGAGTTTTGAGCTATCAAAATAGCACAAAAACCAATCCCACGTCATAATCACATCATCTCACTTTTCGAAAAAACATGACTTATTCTTTGAAAAAGTTTCAGATAAAACAGATTCGTTGTGACAACCGAATTGGTTGCCAATCGAATTGTGGCGCTTGCATCAACTATCATACAATTCTGCTGTGCCAACTACAATTTTCATGTGTGTACCACTGTATTTTTTTATTGCCATTAACTTAATGGTTGCAACAGCAGATAAATTTGATTCATACCATGGATTTTTATATGGAAGCTAATCGGGGTTATATACGCATTTAAATAATAATTAAGTTTTACGAATTTTCATATGTTTTTGACTGCTTGTTCTTGTTATTTGAAAGAAAGCCAATAAAAAAATTTGTGGGTGGTGGGAAGTTGCATAAAATTTTGACTTGTTTTGTCGCTATTATCATTTTAATCATTTTGAAAGTGGCTTTTATTTTTTTTTTTAACATTACAGCAATTCTTCATTATTCTTATTTATAGCTTAAATAAAATAACATACATATTTTGGAATTTTTCTTTATTTCTTCTAATCAGCTGTTCTTTTGGGAAATTTGTTGGACATTTTTTATATTACGTAGTGCTACCATATTTTTGTCGTAATTAATTAAGAACATTAATTACTCACTGAAAAAATTAAAAATTATATAAATACAACATAAAGTTAAATAAAAATTAACTAATTACATACTTAAATATGAAGTTAAAAACTGGGCAAGTAAGAGTAAGAAATTCTTTTACTATAATTGCTTATGTAAAGCGAATAATCGATTAGGAGTATATTATTTAGTTCTGCTCGCTTTGTGATTTGCTTTGCTAATACTCGGTTAAGGCTTAACATAATTGAGGTTTCAAATGCATATTAGTTCAAAAACGTTTTAACACTAAAAAAGGTTTTTTAAAAATTGGTATTCATAATCGGCATTTTAACCAAATATCACATATGTAAGTGGATTTGTTAGTAATATCGTGGCAACACTATACTCGTTATTTGTCACATGTATATTAGTTCAGCATAAGAACGATTATATAATCATAAAGTAACCTAATATATAATTTTTTTATCCCTTTTCTCAAAATGTTGTTTTTATAAAATTAAAAATTTGTTCCAACTTGCATTTAATAAGGAAAATACCTAACAGCAATCTTTGGTAAAAGTGCTATTTATGTGTTTTATTTTATTGCCGATTAAAAAGCAGTAGAATAAAGAGTTTTATATTATTTGTTTTGATATTTTGTACATTTTGATTGGGAAAAAATTAAAAAAAATGGAAAAAAAGGGATGTGTATATAAGCGCAAATTGGATTGGAAAATTAAGAAATTATTTTATTTTTCTTTTACATTTTTTAAAATTATTATGCAAAGTTAAAAATGTAAACAACCAACAAGCAAAATGACAGAGATGTAATTTTGAAATAGCATTAAAATGACAGAGATGTCATTTTAAAATAGGTTTAAACATGCCTGCAGTCAATTTTAAAATTTGCTTTTTTACGCAAGGTTTAAAAAAAGGTTTTTAAGCTAAAATTCTATTATGAATACAATTTTAGCGATTGTTGCTTAAACCAAATTTGAAATGCTGTTTAAAAGTATTATGAATACGGCTGTAAAAGTTTGTCTATTAGAAAATGAGTTGGAAAACTTTTCGAGCATAATGGTTAGATCTATTGATGAGTTGGTATTAGCAACCAATGAAATGCAGCTTATAGATTATTTATTTATTTTGTTTATTCAACATAATCATAAAGCCTTCTATAAGTCATAACAAATAAATAAATTTTTAATATTATTATTATGTTTATTATTATTTATTAATAGATTCAAAAATATTATTTTTAAAACGAACCCCCCACCCCCCACCCCCTTCAAACGCTTTTTACAAATTTTTCAGTGCGAAATTTTTAATCCGCAGCAAATCTTTAACTCCCCCCTCGCTATCCAATGCGTGCAGAGATGTCAATTATTGTCTTGAGGTGTGAAATGCAACCTCTGATAGATATTAGTCCATTCCTTAGCCCAGTAAATGTTTTGTGTTATGACAGCTTTAGCCAGTATATGTGGCAGTCTTCGAGGACTCATATTTAGAATTTTATTTATATAGGTAAAGTGTAGCTTCAGAGATGAGATATATAGCGAGTCTAGACCAGTTTCCAGATATAACATTATAGTTCGGCGCGGTAGCTGGTAAATATAGCATTTTTTTAATAAAAAATCTGAACAGTTTTTCAACAAAATCATATTTAACATAGCCCCACACTTGGGCAGCATAAAACATTATGGACCGAGCAGCCGCATGAAATATCTTAAGTTTTTTATGTTTTGAGATTTGGGGGTGATTAATATATTTCGTCCAAGTCGAATTAATGGCCAATTTAGATTCAGAGAGTTTATTTTTTAAATGGATACTTATAGCTGTGCACGATTTCAATATTTTCTGTAGCAAAATGCCAATTTAATGTCCTTGAGAAACGTGTACCAGAACGGAAAATCATTATCTTTGATTTATTTAGATTAGCGGTTAAGTTCCATAGCTGGCAATATCTATGTAAAGCATCTATCATTTTTTGTAGACCTGCAGGACAGTCAGATAGGATTACAATAGCATCTGCTTAGAGAAGGACTTTATTCGTTTTATCAGCAACCTTTACATCACATGGAAGTTCATCTACCAGATCGTTTAAATATAACGAGAATAATATTGGACTCAAAATGCAGCCTTGTTTTACACCCATATCAAAAACGAAATGATCGGAGAAATATATACCGTCCTATATACGACATCTTGTGTTTTCATACAAACTTTGTAATATTCTTATTAATTTGGATGATAATCCGGCATTGGAAAGCTTGAAGAATAGGCTATTTCTGGATATTGTGTCAAATGCACATGAAAAATCAACAAAAAAAGGCGTAAGTGCTTAAAATAAATTTTTAATACAATTTAATTAATTTCTTTCAACGAAATTAATAATTTTCACACGAAATACACACTTTCCATAAATTCGGAAAGAGTAAAATATACAGCAACATAAATTTATTAAATAAACTAAAATCATAAAAATAATATATGTATCTGCACTCAATCAAATTTTTTGTCCAACATTTATTTTTAAGTTTAATTTCCAGCGTAGCTGGCATTAATATTCTTAACCGTAAATCAACACTCCAACTCCTGTCTGGCATCTCTTTACAAAATTTAATGTTTTCTTTGGTCATTTTTTATTTAAAACATTTGTAAACACCATTTCTGCTACATGCTGATAAGACAGACTTTCACATTTTTGCTTTTGTTGTTGTGGGCTGATGCCATTATTGTTTTTTTTTATGTTATTTTTTACATTTTTTTACTGTTATTGTTGCATTTACTTTATTATGTGTATTTTGATGGTATGCTATGTTTGTAAGTATGTAGAGTCTGTGTATTTTAGGTATTAATGCTAAAAATCTTTTACACTTACTTCGAGTTTGTTGGGGAAATTGTATAGTTTTTACGGTGTATTTCAATTAACTACGAAAGTTTGTTACAGTTTTTATGATTATGTAGTTTCAGGTGAAAATGTGCTTATATTATATTTAAGTATGTCTGTAATTTATGTTTATATATGTATATATACTATAATGCTTAACTTATTTATGCATAATATGTATGTATATAGAGGCAACAGAATAATACACAAGTCTTTAATAACAAAAGTTTAAAGGAAAACCGATAGATAAATTGTATAAACTTGCAGATAAAATATGAGGGTTTAAAAAAACATTATTAAAAGACTTTAAAAATAAACAATAAATATTAGACCTCTGCATAAATAGATGTGTAGCTTAGAAGTTCACGTGTAGTTCCAAAGCATGAACACTTACTCAAAATGAATTACAGAAACAATGTTTATATGTTTGAGAACACCAAAAACTTCTTGTCACTTCTTAGCGTGTGTAAGTTCACTGCTTGTGTGTTTTGCTGTCATATGCAGGGAACACAATTGGGACGAACGAAGAATTTTTCGTTGGGAATATTCGTCGTCAAAAATAGAACACATGTATGCATATGAAAGTGAAACCAACACCGACGTCGACGAAATTCGTCGTGCGTGACGAATTCTCTGATAGATTTATTTCTATTTCATACGCCGACGAACAACTAAGTACAGAGTTACCTCGTTTTTTTTAGTATTCAAATATATTAGTAAATAATGTTAATTTTTAGTTTAATAAGAGCTTCTTTTTATGATATAGAGCTTTTTAGTTAAATAATCATAATTATTAATGATAAAATTTGTTACTAATGTTTTTTTAATGTTTAATTGTATAAAGGAAATATTTTCTTTATGCGGTAACACTATCGCTGTTATGTTTGTACAATATACCCCCGATTTGCGTCGTTAATGGGGATCGGAGAAATGCGACGCAAAACGGATCACGTTTTTCTAAGTACAAAAATTCTATTTTTGATAAAAAAAAAGTGATAAGGTATAAAAATATAAGTAAAGAATAAATGGGGAACTACATTTTTACATGCTACTTAATAAATTCTTCACTTGTAATTATGACTTCAGATAAAAAGTTCAATCATAAGTAGGTAAGTAGCGACGCAAATCGGAATTAAAATGACGCAAAGCGTGTTCAACCAAATTTTAAAAAGCGATGCAAGACGAAACGACGCAAAAAGGATCGACGCAAATCGGGGCTCCAGTGTATATAAAAACAAATTTGTAATAAGAAATACACACAATTTTTTTCATTATTATGACAGCAGTTATTTGTTCGTCCCAATTGTGTACCACACGACGAATTTACGGAACGAACTTTTACCAACGAATTCGTCGTGCTAGACGAAATTGATATCATTGATAAACATTAGAGTAAACTTTAAAGTAACATTTATGATTAATCTTCATAGCATATATGTACATATGTACGAGTATGTATGTATGTGAATAATTTTTTCATTATTTATTTTGAAGACGTCAAACGCCGGCGTATTAGCCAATGTGGATATAAAGGCTAAAATTTAAAAATTTTAATTTTCGGCATTGCACGAAAAATACTTAAAGTACCACATGAAGTGAACATAGTTTTTAAGGTACTTCTTTTTTGTTGCCTACGGTTTTGTATGTTCATTTAATTGCTTGTGCTCTGAGCGACAGAGCAAATATCTACTGTATTCGACAGCGAGTTTCACATATGAAGAAAAAAGTTACTCGCTGCAGCCCTTGAATAAATATTTGCATTCTTATGTGACAACTAAAAGCCGCCATGAATTTAGCACAAAGTTCAGTTTTAATTTGTATGTATTAATCATTTTATTAAAATATAATGAGTATCTGATAAAATAAAATGTTTCTAACTTTCTCTAAAACCCGGGCAAAGATAATCCTGAATATCTAATTTAGGCTGCCGAAAGTGCTTAAAGAACCCATTTTACTGCTTTTCATAATTGATTTTTACACAAGTTTTAGCAATCTCCAAATATATTCGTAATATTTTTATTCAATTGTAATTTGAAGAAAATACCAAGACATAAATTAAAATTAAATTGCTATTCAATAATTCCAGTAAGACTTTTTAATTTTAATTTGCAACACTTTGGAGTTACACCGGTGCGTATGTGTAACTTTCAAAGATTTAATACAGGGAATAATTAAGTATTCGCTATGTATACCTAAAAAGCTAACAGATCTAAAATTTAGATCTGTTCCGCAACTGTGCGAATACATTTAAAACGTATGCGGCCAACTATAATGAACTTAAGGAAACTTTTCACTAAGTTTATGAAACATCATTTGCTTAAGCAAAGTGCCAAACTGAACGCACATTCTGTACGGAATCAGCAGTTTTATAAATACGTTTTTTACGTAAAAATAAATTAATTTTGAAAATGGAAAAAGAAGGCGAAACAGTTTACATATTAAATTTAATATAAAATGTGGATAAAAGGAAGTGTCTGTACACGAAACTGATATTTCATATATTTTATTTCCACTGATGTATATTTTAGTACTTTTGCCCTTAAATAAAATAAATACTACAAAGTACATAATTTCGGTTGTAACTTTTCTTATAATTAATAAAAATAATTACATACGTATGTATATTTTAGCATAATTTTTTTTGGGAAAAATTATTTATTCAGGGAAAATAACATGATAAAAAATTTTCGAAAAATTATTTATGCTACATATGTATGTGTGCAACTATGACTACTTAAATTTTAAGTCGCATAAGTACATTATAGTCACCTAAAAGTCTCTGCGAATTTACTTAAGCATTCGACAACCTTTGCGTTCAAGTATGAATAATTTTCAACGCATATTTTGAAAAAATTTTTTGGGTTGCTAGTTGTTGATTCAAGGAGAAAAATTTTTAAACATTAGTCATTGTAAGATCGGCATGTTTTTCAACTAGTCGAAGTTGTATTTGGTTGGATTGGCATATATTTTATTGTTTGGTATTTTTGACAGCGGCATAGTGTATGAAAAAATAATTTGTATATGTGTGTTTTTGCATTTTTGTGTGGATGGCTAGTTTTCATTGACAAGAAATTGTTGCTGAACAATACATTACAGAGAATTTATTTTCATTTTGTGTGCTAGTAAAAAATTTTACTAGTTGTCAAGTACAAAATTTTTTTTAGAAAACTGGAAATTTATTTGTTATCAGGTAAATATTTTTTTTTTAGTTTTCACATAAAATTTTGGAATATGAGGGGAATTTAAATATATTAGTTTTTTTAAAACCCTGATTAATATTACAAATAAAGCAAAATAGCGATTTTATTGTTTAATGAAAATTTAACATGAAATGTAAGAAATTCATCATGAAATTCCTTGATATAAATCAAAAAGATCAGCTGGTTCAAAGCAAAGGTTTATTTTAAAAAGTATAAATTATAGATCTACGAGTAGAGATCTCTAATTTTCTAATAACTTTAATCTGTGTTTAAAATTGCTTTCTTATCTGTTGTTACACACTAAATTCCACAAATAAATATTTAAATTGATTTTATAAAATATTAATACATTTTCTTTATCTCGAAACACTTTTTTAATAAAGAAAAACATAAACTCTAAAGAAGTAATTTTTCTTTTCTTTTTTAAACATCCCAAGAATTCGTTTCTTTATAAAAAAAACAAACAATAAATTGTATATTTTCGTGCGTATACTTAAGAAATATGAGCAGTCTTTATTATTTTTTGTCGTTAAAACGAACAAATGAACAATAAAGAGTCCTTTAACATTTTACCACAATGCTTAGCTTCTACTATAAGAGCATTTTTGTTGTTCACATTTTAATTCAAAGATAATGGCTTCATTTTACTTTGTTAATTTAACAATGTGAAGTGGTTATTGTCGACTTAAATAACATGTTTTTAGTGTTCCAGGTAATTTAACCAAATTTAATTTTTTTTTAAATTACATATTATGAAAATTTCTAGTGTCTGCCTGTTACGGTTCAAAAGATACAGACAGGCACGTGGTTTGTAGACAGAAAACAATTTATTTTAAGCAAGGATTTTGAACTTTTCTACAACTATTTCAAAAGTAATTATAACGTTCAACCAAAACAAAATTATACATTTGCAGCAATAAATCAGAGGAAGAAAATGAAAATGGATACACAAAAGTAAATTCAAATAACACCTCACAATGGAACATAAACTTTTTCTAAATAATAAAAACCTAACCATGGATTTTGATTTAGACTAAGGGGCTGTACACATATTACGCTGTTTTCAGAGATTTTATACCCCTCACCGTATCGCTTTTTCTTAATTTTTCAGTACAAAATTGTCAATCCGTAAAAAATCTTTAACCCCCCTGGAGCGTTACATAATATATGTTTTATTTGAAAGATGTGATTTTTACCTTAAAAAAATAAATTATAGTTTTTGAAAAGCGGTTAATAAATTGCTAATTTTAATGCCTTACGTATAAATAAGAATACATTTTTTCAATAAAACTTTATATTCACCACTTTCTAAGTTACTTAATACACAGAGGCAAAACTGCCTAATAGAATCAATAAGATTTTCTCTATGAAACGCTTTTAGGCTAAGGGGTATCCCAGCAGAAAGAAGCGAAGATTTTTTCGAAGAGATTCCTTATTGTTTTTATGTGGTAAATCTTATTAATTTTTTTAATAAGGAAACCACATAAAATCAAGAAGAAAACTTGTTATTTACAATTTTTTTTACCCAATTTCCGTTATTTTTGGCACCAAAAAAACAATCCATAGAGAAAAACTTCTTGATTCTATTAGGTTTTCATATGAATTGTAAATAAAAGGGATTTCTTCTTGATTTTATTAGGTATTCTTATTGTTTTTTTTCAATAAGGTTTTCTTCTTGATTTTATCAGGTTCCTGTATGATCATGTGTAAATCTTCTTCTTAATTTTTTTAATAAGAATATCTTCTTGATTTTATTAGGTATTCTTATTGTTTTTTTCAATAAGGTTTTCTTCTTGATTTCATTAGGTCGACTTATTGTTTTTTCAATAAGGTTTTCTTCTTGATTTTATTAGGTTCCCGTATGATCATGTGTAAATTATTTTCTTAATTTTTTTAATAAGAATATCTTCTTGATTTTATTAGGTATTTTTATTGTTTTTTTCAATAAGGTTTTCTTCTTGATTTCATTAGGTCGTCTTATTGTTTTTTTCAATAAGGTTTTCTTCTTGATTTTATTAGGTTCCCGTATGATCATGTGTAAATTATTTTCTTAATTTTTTTAATAAGAATATCTTCTTGATTTTATTAGGCCATCTTATTGTTTTTTTCAATAAGGTTTTCTTCTTGATTTCATTAGCTTGCTTGTTATTTCATACATATAAATCAACATAGGAACAATTTTTTTCATAATTTTTTTTGTGCTACAATAAATCATCTTCTTAAACTGGCTGCTAACATGTATACTATAGTAAGGTGTAGTAGTGAGGTGGTTAGAGTGCCAATCAACTAAACCGAAGTTCCTTGGTTCAACTCCCTGAATATACGTAAGTTTTATAAAAATGTTTTCATCACCCCTCCATCCAGATAATACAAATACATGTTGTAAATAAGCATTCGAGACGTACCATGACGTTCGGATGACATCAAATTTGTATTTCCTAACATCATAACAGAGAAAACAGTGCCTAATAAATACCTAATAAAATAGAACAAAATTAATAAGATATCTCTACGAATTGTTTTCAAAAAGGAAGTCTTATTATTTTAATAAGGAAAACCTTTTTGAAAAAAACAATAAGAATACCTAATAAAATCAAGAAGAAAACCTTATTGAAAAAAACAATAAGAATACCTAATAAAAACTATAAGATTCCTTATTGATTTTTTCAATAAGGTTTTCCTTATTAAGATAATAAGACTTCCTTCTTGAAAAAAAAAAACCATAGAGATATCTTATTAATTTTGTTCTATTTTATTAGGTATTTATTAGGCACTGTTTTCTCTGTGTAGACACCATGATATAATAAACAAGGTAATTGCACCACTACAACAATGCAACACTAAAAAAAAACAGCGAAATTCATCACCTAAATCACCTAAACTGTAAAAATTCTCCTAGGATAAAAAATTAAATAAAACCGGAGCCGGAAAATATGATCAGAATTTTACAGTTTTGGTGATGAATAAATCCGCCCGAATTCGCCACTGCATTTACTTGCTAATGAATTCGCCTTGGAAGATACCAAAAATTTTGTAACCTTTATTACAGTAATTAACGCTCGTTAAAATAGCTTCACATGATGGGGAAATTTGATACAGTTGAAAATCTAAGAAGTGACAAATATAGAATGGATGCTTGACGAATCTCAGAATAATTTTCATCTAACACAGTATAATCAAAATTAAACAATTGCTCTCACAGCTGATTTTCCGATAATGCAAAACCTGGCCATCGATTCGACCTTGAAACAAACCTGAAAAAATACGTGTGTACGTACATATACATATGTACTAGTATGTATATATGTACGTACATATGTACGTATTGTTTTGATCAAAATAATACAAAGAATTAAAAATAGTTTATCTCTTTCAATATAATCTACATAATTGATCAACATCTCAAGCAATTAATTATTTTGCTTTATAATTGAGAAATGTAAGAACGAAAAAAAAACAAGCGGCTTTCTGAAGCATCTAAAAATAAGTTTGCATAGGTATGTACATATGTACATATGTGTGTACGAGAGGGGGAGTGAGTAAGTAATGAAAACTATTTTCTTTGACATTTATTACTTCCGTTGCTTTATGAAGTCTATTTTATATTTAACTTTTGTTTATACTTTTCAGATTATGAAAACATTTGTTTACTTGAATTTTATGAGTTGCTTTTTTAGTATAACATCGCATAACAAAAGAAAAAAACAACAACAGCAAAAATTAAGTACATTTCAATAATTCGTATTAATTATAAAAATGAATATAAAAAAGATATAAAAAAAACATACACCGTTAATTGATTGAAATTTAAAATCTTGTCTGTTTGGTTTAATTTAAACAGACAAGTTTATAAATTCCAAAAAAAAAAAATATTGCATACATACATACATACATAAATAATTAAAATAAAATTTTTATTGCAAATATTAAAGCTATTTGAATTTATTATTATACACATTCCACTTTGATTGTATTCAAAGCGTTCCAGTAAAATTTTTCCAATTAACCAAAATATTTAAAAATATGTACTTACGAACATAAATATGTATGTATGTATATTCAAGATATAATAAATTTAATTTAACATTAATTAACAACATGATATTTCCTAAATTAATATTTTAAAATATTTATATTCATTTATCTACATGTAATTGTTTTTTCCGGTCCTACTTTAGTTTGAGAAGTTGTTTTTGTTTATATAATTTCAATAACATGCAAGTGTACCTATTAAAACAGCTGATCACTTGTCGCTGCTCATAATTTTGTAGCCTAACTGTCAAAAGGCATATTAGGAAAGTACCATGGTATAATAAAACAGGTAAAATTGTCCTGCCTGCTGTAGACGTATGTTTTTGTTTTACAAATGTCAAATTGCATGTAGCAGAGCAACAAGCTCATTAAAAATTTGTAGCGGCGTCTAAGCAAAAAAATTTATTTGAGTCCGTCGGTGAAGTATAAAATTTCATTTGAAAATTCTATATAAAAAATAAAAATATCAGCTGTAAAGAAAAATTGTATATCACATTAAGAAACTTAAACTTAACAATGGATTTTTAACAGCCGAACTACATGTAAAACAGAAAAACAGAAAACATTTTACACTAACAAATGTCTGTTGTTTTTGTGACGTTGTATTTGATTTAGCGACAAGACTACCTTATTTATTATACCATGGAAAGTACGCACGGTGTAAGATTGACTTATACATACATAAATATTCAAATTGATTAATGTTTTGACCTTTTTAATACATATTTTTAAATATCTACATATACATATAATGACAATCGGGCTTTTTTTCATCTTTCTGTGTCAATAAAAGATTATTATTTTCATGCTACGTTTCGTTGGTATTTTCCAACTTCTTCAGAGATTCTTTATTTAAATATAATATATAATCTTTTTATAAAAACACTACATTTTTTTATATTATCACAGTTTGTTGTATGTGTAAATGGGAGAAAAACCCAAAACACAAACTTAATAAATTAAAAATGTAAAACTAAATTAAAATAAAAATATCACAGATCTGTTTTTTTTTCATCGTCCGTATAAATAATTTATATTCGCACACTGTTTATATTAAATTTAAAGACTTTTGCCCCGCTAATAATTTGATATAAAAATCTTTTTCAAAGCCCACTTAACGTACAAAACTAGACATGCAAGAAATACATACATACACACATATATACATACACACATACATATATACATAGTTATGCTTTGCTCTCTAAACTTCACAAATATTATAATTTTATAATTTTTTTCTAGATTTGCCAAATAGATTTGAATAAATTTTACTTTGGCAGCCAGCGAGTGGACTTTTATGGCAACACTCCAAATTTTTAGCTTAATAACAATTTCCGTACATTACTTTGTGTAATAAATTTTAAGTAATAAAAGGGTGTTTTTTATAAAGGTATATTAATTTAAAATAATATAGAAAAAAAAATAATCAGAATAACAAGCCCCAGGAGTTTTTTTCCTCACTAAATATGAGGTAGAGGGAAAATTTATTGCGAGGAATCATTTACATTCCATCGTTTTCTTTATTTATGATTTTATTTCTTTAATTAACACGATTGTTTTCCACAAAAAAAAATTGTTTTCCATATTTGAAATCAAAACACCACAGAGCGGTGTTGCCTGAACTCTTTAGCGCTTTGACCACTAAGCAAAGTAGGACTTAGGGCCTGGGTTCGAACTCCCTGGTCGGAGGAAGGGACTGTTCGGAAATGCAAACTAATCACACATGCGCATCAGATGCGGCGCAGTGATGCAGTGTGTCATTGTATTGAATGTTGTTGGACTGTTTAAGTGATAAAGGCATATCACTAGTCACTAAAAACTGTTACGACAGCGATTGAAACTGGTCCAAGCTAATGTAAAAATTCCAATTAACGTATCAGCTATTAATTAAGTTGATTTATCATGCTGTCAGATTCTATGAGAAGGTTACAAAAAGAACTAGAATTGCTGGAAAAGGTTTTAGAGGACGAAAAAGATTTAGTAGAATCTAAAGAATACGAAGTAGCCACATCACTTGTCGCCAATGAAGCCAAGGGAGTGTTGTCAAAATCATCTTAAGTGTACATTGCGAATATTGTACACCACAGCGCCGTCCTTTGTCGGTTAGCAGAACCGTCGGCGAAGTAAAATAATAACACCAGAGATGCTGCAACATTGCATCTATCTTCTCTACTCTATCCCTTTCTCCAGTAGTTCTAGGAGTGTTACCCCTAAAAAAATAAAAAAAAACACAGCTGAAAGCAAAACAGATGAAAACACTATTTTTTTCGTCTGTTCAGAAGAAGCGATTTTTATTGCTGGGGAATTAATTTTCCCGGAATTCATTTCCCCGGTTGAAAATCTCCAATTTCCAATGAAACTGTTTTTGTTTGAATGATAATATTTAGTAAAATAATTAAAAATAAGGGAAATAGTATTTATAAGATTTCCATTGTAATCAGTCAAATTTTAATATTTGGCTTGAGTCTATATATTGACTATATAGATTTAAAAATTACAACTGTCAAATCGCCGCCAATTTAGAAAAATAAATCACAAATAAACACCCTTTACTATTTCTTCATTTTGGTTTTCTTTGTTACGTTATAGTTAATGCTCGTGTATTAGCTTTCTAATAATTTTTTTATTTATTGTGGGTTAATAAACTTTTATTTTATATTATTTTCTTGCTCCCATATTTCGTTTAATATTTAAAAACTTAAACTGCAACCAATATGGTATGTCATTGTGTGTGAGTCAAAAAGTCAAAAGTAAAAAGTAAAAAATGAAAGTGATATTTAATTTAGCTTTCAACTTCGTTATCAATTATAACAAATGAAGGGGTTGAACCCTTACTGACATTTGAGCTAGTTGATATTTGTTGTTCTTTATTATTTATTAAACTGTTAAATGGAAGTCATAAAATTAAATATGAAATTGGAAAAATGTAGAACATTTGCACATATACATGTACTACATACATACTTTATTAACAATCGAGTTAAAGCATTTTGTTTCAAAAAGCTGGTGGTTATGAGATTTGGAAAATATTTTTATTTTATTTCATCCATTTATTTATTTATTCAGTTAAGTGATCGACACTTTTTACACATGAAAGGTTTTATTTGCGCAGTTTGTGTTTATACAGGACAGGCGGAAGAAGAAAATGTACAGATTTTCTGTGCTCGCATATTCTTTCGCAGTTTATATCTGAAGTTAAGTAATGCACTTTTTAAATTTAGTGTAATTTTTTTTTTTTGTTGTTCAAGTGGCAACTCTGAAATTTGACAGCTGTCACATATGTTTATTTAGATTATTAAAAATTGAGCGGTTTACGAAAGAAAAACGGGTTATAATTTGTAAAAAATTATAACATAATTTGGAAACTTCGCAAACTTTGAAGAATTTTCAGTCGAGAAAGTGTTACCATCAACCATTCGAAGAATGGTCAAAAAAATTTAATGCCATGCGATTTTGTTTCTTTGGAGTTTAGTGAAATCTCTCGGGTTTATGAGAATAAACAGAAAAAAAATCATAGTTCAAATCCGAAATGCAGAGCGTCATTGTTGAAATACAGCCACATACGAGTATATGTGAAAATTCATGGAAAATTTCATGAAAATAGTAATGGCCTGTCGTCATCAGAACCGTGGGGGCCATTTGGCGGATATTTTACTCCATACTTAATCGGAATATGTCTTCTTTAGAATCCAATGAAAAAATCTTATGGTGTTTTCTTTTCTACAAAAAAATGCTACATCTCCATGCAGAAATTGTACTTACGTGTTTGTTTCTTAAAAATGTTTTGCTCTCTAAAAGGGCAGTGTGTTTGATTCTAAAAAATTGCCCTCAATAATGGTGGAAGGCATTGCACTTTTTGCCCCGTTAAAATCGGCAGTGTTGTAAGTGCCCTGTAAAACAGATGGCAAAGCGAATTAATACCAAGTGGCCTTATTAGTACAACAAGATCTAGCATTCACCAAACTGTAATGTTAAATGCATATACAAAAAGTTGTTGTTTAGCTTTTCATATAGAGTTTGACACTTTGGTTAGAAAGCTGCAGATAATCTCCACTAATAACGCCACCTGGTATTTATTCGCCTTAACATGGGGTTTTTGTTTATAAATAGTGTTACCAGACGAAGTTGAAAAAAATCGCCTGGAATTGGGAAGTAAAAAAGTTAAGGTTTTAAAGTTAAAATTTCTATTGTTTCATAGGCCAGCCATGAGAAAACATTACATTGTTAATGCTAGATTTTCAGTAATATAGAATCTTACTGGATTCGGTGTTATAAAATCGCTCTCATAACAAAATCTTCATATGAAACTCCGCATCTATTATATGTGCAGAAATGACTGTCAGTCAATTATTGGATTCATTCTCCTCATGTGATGAGGAAGATATGTTAAATTTATTAAGTCGTAGCCCTCATCCGCGTGTCAAAGGATTTGTTGAATTTTTTTTAATTGTGTAGAAAAAGCTTCGCTGTCAGCTGTTAAAAACAGTGCGTTCCACTTTTTCATAAATCGAGTTTTATTCTATTGAAATAATGAGTTGCATTGTAACAGGGTTGGCAAGACATTTTATTCATGTGCCTTTCAACAAGGTGCCATTTTGTGTGTAGAAAAGAAAACACCATTAGTGAGACACCCTTTATGTACTTGACGTTTAAACTAAGTGAAACAACAACAATGTTCAAAAAAAAAAAAAATAAACCAAAGTCTGTAAGACAAACATTTTTTTGTGTCTATGCTTAAAGCCGAAAAGGAAATTTCTTTTAAGTAATTGTAAGAGCGCATTCATAATTTGCGTATCGAAATAATTTATATGAATAAATCATTTGCTTAATTGTATGGACATACGTGAAAAAATGATTTGAGTAATTATTTACAAGGTCATTCCATTTAAATTGTAGTAATTTTGTAAATTACCTATTCTCCTTTTATGTACATATCTGTAATATTGATAAAAATATATTTTTTTTTATTACTACAATACACTATGTAATACTTTGTGTCAATCTAAGTATGTATATATTTACTTTTTTATTGCATCACACTTTCAAATAAAAACGTATGTTTAATACACCTGTACATAAATATGTCAATTGATATTTTATAGATATTTAATTTGTCAGTATTTATGAATAGATTTTAAAATTATACATAAATCTATTACAAATTATTATTATCGTTTTATGACGTTTTCCTTTATAAAACAAATATTCCATAAATGTTACAAGTGATTTGGTAACATTTTTAAATGTTTCCCTGACTTTTATTAAGTGTTGCATATTTTACGTTTACAAAAGAACACAAATCCTACCATAAAAGAATAAAGTGATAAAATAATAACAAAACCAGCTGTTAATATAATGCTGCACTCAAGCCCCTCTAATTAATATGAGTGTTGAACATGCAATATATTTTTTTTCTTTTTTTTAAGGGTACACTTTTAAAATAACACATATTTTGCATAAAAGAACAAAAACATATGTAGAAGGCAGAATAAATATAGCAGATTACATAGAAAAGAAAACGCCATGAATGAAGGCTTATTAATACAAGGTGATTTTCTTTGACCACTTTCGCCGCTTATATTTTTGATCTCGCTCAGATGTCAAAATTCATTTTCAGTACATTTTTTGATATCCCGGGTTGGTATTTTTTAAACGGAATTGGGGCCAATTTTCTTTAAAAGACAACAATTTTCCATTTAAATCTGTGTAAAAAAAATCCTTACAAAAACTATAAATTTACCGAAAATTGCACAAAAGTATACAACATTTCAGGCCCAAAAATAAACGTCAAAAAGTTACATAAAAATAAAAACCACTAAAAGTCAAATGTTTTCTTTTCTAAATTTAAATGTTAAATTTTTCATGATCTGAAAAAAAGGTCTCCATGAAAAATGGCCCCAAACAAAAAATGAAAAATGGCCCCAAAATTTTGTATTGAAAACAACAACACGAACGTTGGGGCCATTTTTCCTATTTGAGGAATAATGGCCCCAATGTCCCCCAATATTTTTTCGGCGACAGGGCAATCACAGGTAATTGAATAACCATGTGAATGTGCCCTGTCTGCTGTAGGGTATCACAAAGGGACCGAATTAACGGACCCAATTGCGTCACGTCTCAGATTTGACGGCCCTCGAAACCTAACCTAACCTAAGCCCCAATATTTTAGTTTGGGGCCATTTTTCATTTAACAAAAAATGAAAAATGGCCAAAAACTAAAATGAAAAAGTTCCCCAAAATAGTGTAAATGAAATAAATATTACCATGGTATTTCCCGACACGGCGCTGGTTCCTAAAGATTTTCTGCAGTGCATTGGGGTGCCAGGTCAAAATAAAATTAGGTACGAATGTAATGCAATGCAGAAAATCTTTAGTAACCAGCGCCGTGTAGGGGAAATACCATGGTGGAGAAAATCCCTAAGCCCGGCCAGAGGCCGGCTACGCGAAAAACCTTTAGTAATAAAATTCAAATATTTTAAAATTTGTGATTAATTTCAAAAGTTTGAGTTGCTCACTAAAGATCCCTTGCGCAGCCAGCCTACGGCCGGGCCTAGGAATTTTCTCCACCATGGTATTTCCCGAAACGGCGCTTTTACTAAAGATTTTCTGCATTGCATTACATTAGTACCTAATTTTATTTTGACCTAGCACCCCAATGCACTGCAGAAAATCTGGGGACTTAGATTATTTGGGCAATTGTTGGGTGCAGGCACTTTTTTCTCCATGGTGCTTCTTACAGCGACAGTAGTTTACTAACGGGTTTTTGCATTCCAGGCTTCGGTGGGGCTCAAGGTAACTCTTTTCCATAGAATTTCGAGCAATGTCGCCGTTTACTAATAATATTTTGAAAAGGTAGTTTTTGATATAAAGAGTTTTTTTATATTTATTTCATTTACACTATTTTGGAAATGGCCCCAAAAATAATTATTGTGGTTTTTAATGTAAAAATTTTGGGGCCATTTTTCATTGGGGCCAGTATTCCTCAAATAGGAAAAATGGCCCCAAACTCAAAAATTAAAAATGGCCCCAAACTTTTTACATTAAAAACAACAAAAAATTGTTTGCGGCCATTTTTCCTATTTTGTGGCCATTTTTCATTTTTGGTTTGGGGCCATTTTTCATTTTCCAGTTTGGGGCCATTTTTCATTTTTTAGTTTGGGGCCATTTTTCATGGAGCCGAAAAATATAATTTTTATATATTTTTGCTATTTTTAATTCCATTTCCACAAATGCAAAACAGCTGTTTTATGGTGTTTTCTTTTCTACACACAAAATGGCATATTGTTAAAAGGAACATGTATAAAATGTCTTGCCAACCCTGTAATAATGCAGCTTGTTATTGCACTAGAACAAAACACAACTTATGAAAAAGTGAAACGCCCAGTTTTTAACAGCTGACAGCTCAGTTTTACACAGTCGATTTTTACGGGGAAAAAGTGCAATACCTTCCACCATTAGTGAGGGTGATTTTTTTAGAATCAAACACACTGCCCTTTTAGAGAGCAAAACATTTTTAAGAAACGAATACCAAAGTACATTCTCTGCACTTTTTTGTAGAAAAGAAAACACCATTAGTGATTTGACAGTCTTACCATTTTGCAGGGACAAAAGAACGTGTAAAGTATGATAAGAAGAACAGGAAATTACTCTCCATAAGCATTCTTATTATTTACATAATTTTTAAAATTTTTAACACCAGAAACGCTTTTTTGTAAAATGCGGTAACGTACATATCTCGAACTTAACTTTTATTTGTAATTTGTGTGTTTTTATTCACATAGCGGTACATGCAACTCATGACTGCTCTAACGAAATAAAAGTCAGATTTTTTCATTGTGAAGTATATTAGTGAAATGTACATACATATAAGTAAAAATGTTTAAAATAAATAAATACATAAAACGAATACCTACTCACCATTAAATATACTCTTCCAAGTTAATTTAGCATAAAATTCCAATTTAAGATTTAAAACCTGCAAAAAATAAACAAAAAAAAACAAATATTTTTATATTTATAAATTATTTTTATGCACTTAAAAATGTATAATTGACATCACTTAATTTACTGTTGTCAACACAATTCCCATAGCACATATTTAAATATGCTCAAACATAATGTAAATTTTACATTTTCGGTTTTACTCTTTAAAAGAAAAGCTTTGGCTTAAAAGGTTTCATACACATAAATGTAAATACATACATATGTATGTACTCGTATGTATGTAATACGATTTGGTATATGGCCTCTATCTAAAATTTAGATTATAAATCAAACAACAACAATAGCAAAAAGAGAAAACATAACATATTTTAAAAGACTTACAAAAGTTTTCAATTCACTACTTCCTCCCACATTATATTGCAAATGTATGTGTGTATATAAATATAGAATACATCAGTGTTGCCGACACGTGAGTAATTAAAAGAATCGAGTGTAATTTTGAAACTCATATTCACAGGTTGCTAATTACGATTTAGAGGAAATTTTAAATTTGCCCAATTCACAATCTTAGAACAATTTATTTTTGATGATAAAATTTTTGTTTGAAATTGTCTTTTCATATACAACAATAAGCGATACAACTAGAGTATCTTTTGCAAATGAGAATTATAAAAGTTTATTGTGACCATACATTGTTTGTGTTCTGAAAAGAAACAAAATAGCTGTCAATCGTATGTAACTTCAGTCGTTCATAGAATTTAATAAGACGAGGAGATGTGAAGTGAAAAAATTAATGTTAAAATTATAATTATATGATGAAAGTTATTTAATTTTACAACAAAATAAAAGTGCACCTGAAATCTTTAACATCAGTGGTTTACGGTACATATACGAGTACATACTAATATATGGAGTGAATTAAATATACGAATGTATGTATGTTTCTTTGCAGCATGACGAAAAAACTACTATGGAACTGCAAAAGATGGCAGTTGGATTTTACATAAATATGCCGATAAATAAGTTAATTATTTTGAATTTTATTAAACTTAATTTGTCCAGAAAAGTTTATTCGATAAATATTTATAATAAATATACAATAAATATATAATAAAAATACTATATATAATAAAAATACAATTTAACAAAAAATATAATTTGATTTAGTTTAATTTAATAAGTATAGAAATGGATCGTTTCCATAGACACTTCACTGCTACAATATTTAACCAAATTTATTCGGATTGTGATATCAGAGGTATAAAGTCATTTATCCGATCGAGGAGATGTAGAAGAGATTAATGTTACTAGACAAACGCAAATTATACGAATGCAGTATGCAGTAGATTCTAAAGAGTATGATCTTTCGATTGCAGTGAGTAAAAATTTTTATGTGAAATTAGGTATAACTTTAAATTGCGTATATAAGATATATAATTTAGTAAATTGATTGCGGCAACACTGATATAGTACGTCAGATTGATCATATACCGTTATTCTCTTGCTTTATACCTGTATGTTTTTTTTATGGAAGCATTAATTGAGTTTTCTTGTAATTTTTACTGCTACTCTAAAATATTGTTCGAATTTTAGTTAGCATCTACATATCGTCAGCTAAAACGCAAACGGCCCTAACTAACACAAAATCCAAAATCGGTTTTTTTTGTTGATTCTGATGCATTGCATCAATATACACAATCACAAAAAAATTTACACTTGTATGACCAAAATTAGCGATTTTATTAACGAAAAACAAACGGCGCTATCTACAAAAGCGTTTATTTGATAAACGCAAAAAGACTTAAGTGATCGTTTGAATGGGCAACATTGAAAAATTACAAAAAAACCGATAGATTTGACCGTTGAAGAAATTGTTTGTTAAAGGAAAATGAAATTAGCTACAGCTTAAGGCATTTTATTAAAAAAAATTTAAGAAATTCATCTCAAAAGTGATTTTGTAAGAAATAAAGGAAAATAAGAATGCTATAAATAAAAAGCGTACTGTCAACGATGGATATAGCAGCAGACACTTTTAAAAAGGCTAAAGAAAATTGGAGACATTGCAGTCAGCAAAACCGGATGAAGGGAAAGGAATATCAAGGTTTTTCTAAAGGAAACGTAACAATTTTGCGTAAGCCTAGAGAAATGAAGGATGCATGTAAGTCAAAGTTTTGCGGAAAAACTTCGATTAGATATTGTTCTTATTTTTCGGAAGTTATTCGTAAAGAGATTTTTGATTCATTTTGGAAAATGTAATTTTTTCTATGATAGGATACCCTTTGAAAATTAATACATATTTTCTAAATTAATTCTTCAATTCTTGATACTTTTTAAATGCAGTCTTTTTTTGTTTAATTTTAATGAATTATTTTAATTTACTTTTTGTGATGCAATATTAAAATAAATTAATATATAATACAAATGTTTATAATTAAAATAAATGATAAAACTATTTTGCATTAAAGTGTAGATAGGGCCTTAGGTTTCAGAAAATTAAGTTACAAAAGGACCTAACTAACATAGCCATTCAAATATCACAAAATTTGATTTTATTCTGCCAGAAATCAATATGTCACATCTTTTTTAATAATACTGGTGGAAATCATGCTGATTGTAACTATACTTTTGGTTTAAAACAGTATTTTGCTTCTCCTGTAAAATTTCAAAAATGTTAGATAGGGCCGTTTGCGTTTTAGCTGTAAGTACATAAATTAAAGCTAATATGTATGTACATATATACATACATATACATATGTATGTGTATAAAATAAGATTTTATTAAATTTTAGCATAAATGATGAACTTTTAAAAAACTGTCGTTTTAGTATCAATTACGAGATGTGTTCTGCCACAAAAAACAAACTAATGGAAAACTTATATACATACATACATACACGACATTGAACCAAATATAATAAAATTTAAACATTGTGTGTATGTTTCAATTTCATATTCTGTATTCCTGTCACTTGAATAACAGCAAACAAAGCTTACACAAGGAATACATACATATGTATGTATGTTTTTATACCAAGCATCATTCAAAAGGTCCTGTTAAAGGCTTAAAAAAATTTTCTCCTTCCGTTTTAAACAGTTATAACCAACCAAATGTGTCAAGAAAGTCTTCTGACTGTTATGTCTCCGCCTTAGAGATTTTCTATAATTTTTCTTGCTATGACTACAACACGGTCGATTGGGTCGACCGTTGGTACACATTAGTTTATTTAAATAAACTACACGTACAAAGTAATACATTGGTATTGTCAAAAAATGTTAATGTTAAAAAAATAAAATATACACTGTGATCAAGTTTATTGTTCTTGTTGTCTTTCAATTTCTTATCCTGCAATAAACAGCAATTATAGTTAATTAAAATTTTTGTTTTTGTCCCATTTATTTCTTGTGCTTTTTTACATACAACGAATAATAAGAAGACTTCTAACAATAATAGCAACAAGAACTTGAAATAATGATAATAATGATGACAATACACTTTATACGAGTACATATTGTAGGTACTCACTACTAGAGTATGTAGTTGTATTAAAGTATGTTTGTGTGTGTGTGTACTTATGTCGCGTAAATGCATGCAGACATATTTGTTTGTACCAACAAATTATACAGGACTTGTGGAAAGTTAATGGTGAGGTTTATATATGTAAGTATCTACTATAAATTATATTTTTTACTGTTGGTATAAAAATTGCGTTCGTATGGCTGGATGTCGGGGTGTTTAAATACCAGTTTATTAAATCAATAATTTTCTTCTATAAATATTATGTATTTTTTTTATTAAAATATGTACCTTCATAAATACATGTAATTAGATACTTTCTGAAAAATAAACAGATGTATGTACATACATATGCACATATGTATATGTGGTAGGCTTGCCAGATGTAGAGTTGGGCAAACTCGTTCATTTCGTTCATCGTTCCTGTTGCTTACTTTGGACCTATATATAATAAACAATGTATAGGCACCAATACAACACTAAAAAAACAATAAGCATGCTGTCAAAAATAAAAAGCTACAGAACATGCTATAATAAATAGGGATAAATAGATTTTATTTAATATAACCTGATAAAATAAATAAAAAAATATATATTAAATTGAAAGTGCCATTAATTAAAGTGCGACGTATAAGAAATATGTATAATGTGTTGTGAACTTTTTTGTATGTAGATTTTGACGTTTATCAAAAACAAACAATAGCTCCACAAGACGGTTTGCAATTACGGAACGAGGAAAGGTAAAATTTGAATAGCTGGATCAGTCGGAACCGTTCCAATAAGGGAATCGTTCCAAGGAACTAGGTCGTTCCGGAATGACACAACTCTAGCCAGATGACCTTGAATAATCTTTATTGTCAAGATTGGCTGTCAAGTTTCAAGTTCAAGCAATATTTGTCCAGCTGAGACTGAAAACTTTCAAAATTCAATTTGCCCAATTTGTTGCATCGAAAAAATTTCTAATTCTTTAGCAGTTAAGATAAATTGATGGCAACATTTAATTTTTTCCCTGCGCCAACATAACACAATCTTGAAGCCCTATGTTGCTTTACAAATTTGAATAAATCAATATGTCAAAAGCAATTTTTGCTCTAAAAATAAATGTTTTTGACAGAATGATTGCCATCTTGTTTAATACACTTTAAACACACTCGTGCAAATATACTTAATTCATATCATCACTGATAATTTGTGTCAACAAACATAAATTGACAGCCAGTTTTAGTAAGCAATATTGTGAAAAATATGGTTCAACAAAAAAGTTAATATTATTTAAGAAAATTATAATATTATTACGTATTTTTAGCTTTTAAGCAAAGATTAAAATTTTGTCAAGTTCTGTTTTTAATTTCAAGCACAATTGCACTAAATGCCAAGTTATTGCACATATTAGGCCACCCTAATGTGTGGTATGCTCAGCGGACAATAAAATTAATATCCACACATATGTACATATGAATGGACATACATACATACATGCGTACATAATTATGTTTGTACAGAGTCTGCGGGAGATTTGGGTTAATTGTCTAAATGCTACTGGTACAATTACTAGTACAAAAAGCAGTAGTTTATATAGGAAAGTACTAGTACTTCAAGTAGTTCATTTGTAGATTGATTTGACACATATCATTAATGATATATTTCATATCAATTTTAGGATGATGTTTAAATGCGAATTGCCATTTTCATTTTTTTTTAATTGTTGCAACAATTTTTAAGCAAATTCAAATTTAAAACAAGGAACAGTATGCTGTGTAATTTTTCACTGCGCTGCCATTGAAAATTACACTGCTCTGCAAAAAATCCCTTTTTGGCTCTCCTTTAAATAAAACTATGTGGACTACATATATGGATTTTGATGTCCTAAACTCAAATCCGTTTTTGGTGGCATGGCAATTTTATCCCCCTAAATTAGTCAGGTACGAAGACATATTTCAGCCTAACTCGAGAACGACTCAGCGGATTTTCATAAACAAAACACCAAAAGATGCGTAACAAAATTTATGATATTTAATTTAATTCAATTCACAGTTTTTTCTATATTTTATCGTTTTGAAATTATTCAAAAATTTCAGAGGGGAAAAAATTTTTTTCTAGCAAAATCCGATTGTTTTTCAAGTGCAATAAAAAAAAGAAAAAGCCAATATTTTATATTTTACACATTTTGCTGAGAGCTACATACCTCAAGAATAAAATAAGGTATAAATAATGAAAATCGATTAACAAATGCCGATTTTATTCTCAATTTATCGCATGTACCCAACATTGAACGAATATGTGTGCAGTCAACCTTACATATGGCGGTGAATGGGAAAGCCGGGCGAAAGAAAAATACTACAACGTTAAAATTTGGCCGGCAAGAGTAAATTTTATTCCACGAGAAAAAAATGTATCAGAAGAACCTTTAATTCAAAAAGAAAAAATTTTCTACCGCCTCTTCATCAGGATTGCTGAAACAAGAATTGCGTTTGTAGACAGAGACGTAACAAATTTCGTTGGGTTTAATAAAATCAGCAATTCTAGGGACTTTTTATATATTTTTTTTTTTTTTTGTAATTAGGACCAGCACTCAGGGGATGACCCCTACGTGTGCAAAGCAAAGGCATTGAGCCGGAACTAGGAAAATAGGTTTTGGGAAGGAGGATAAAGGGAGTAGTGTTTGTGGACATTCGATTTGAACTCTGACACACTGAAAGTGGCAGGAGAGACCTCTGCGGGGAGTTTATTTCACATACGAACAGTACGGCCAAAGTACGAATTCTCTCTGTAATGCGTGGTGCGGTTCACTGACATATCGACCACAAAGGGATGTGCTCCTGATGAAGAGCGTGTTATACGTGAAAAGTGGCAGGTTTCAGGAACAAGTTCCCCGATTTCATTAGAGCACATTCCGTTGTAGTAGCGATAGAACAACGAAACACACCCAACATTGCGTCGATGCTCCAATGAGTCAATAGAGTTGGCTACCCTACTGTCACCGATAAGCTTCTTCGCCCTATCCTGTACCCGGTCGAGTAACTTCAAAATAGATTTTGAAGCACCGGCCCATACATGAGAGTTGTATTCCATTTTCGGTCGGATAAAGGTGGTATAAATATTAAGGAGATCAGATGGAGTGAAGTATGTCCTACACGGTCTTAGAAAGCCGAGGCACTTGAATGCTTCTTTTGAGACATGAAAAATGTGATCATTCCATCGAACATCACAATGAATTTTCATGCCAAGAACATCAAGAGCTTCTGATTCCTCAATATCTATACCATCCATGTTTACAGATGGAGCAGCATGTCCGGTCATACGTCTATGTGTGAGCATAGCACATTGGGTATTTCGTGCGTTAAAATTTACCCTATTAGCATGACCCCAATTTGAAATTAACAGGAGATCGCGATTTAGCGTATCATTCATATTTTGCCGCATTTCCCGGATCTCCGACGGTTGTGGCCTGTTGCTGAATGAATACGAATACTTTCATCTGCAAAAGAGTAGATAGGGTTGGAAGTTTGACGTAGAAGGTCATTAAGAAAAATAAGAAAAAGGGTAGGAGAAAGAACGGAGCCTTGCGGTACCCCTGAATTTAACTTGAACTCGTTTGATGAGACCCCATCTACAACAACTCGTATAGTGCGATCTCTGAGAAAGCTCGATACAAATCGAGTGAAGCCATCACCGACACCAAAAGCAATCAGTTTTGACAGAAGTGCTCCATGCCACACTCTATCAAATGCCTTGGAAATATCTAGAGCCACCACTTTATACAAAATAACTGGTACAAAACTAGTTCTTAAGCACCCAATCGGGTCCAAGTGCTCCAGTATATAGGAAGAACCAATTGTATCCGACTAGTACCAATGGCACTAGTGTACTTATAAAAACAACGGTACTTGTATCCGCCTAGAATCAATTGTACTAGTACTCATCTAGTACCAATGGTACTACTAATTTTCCTGACACACCCAATGTTAATTTGAGTACGAGTATTAACATGATTAGGAAAGTTTACAGTTGACAACTGGTAACTTTCGTACTAGTAAAATACTAGTTGCAACTCCTGCAGTGTAGTAAAAGTTCGACAGCTTTTTATTAATTTATGTTGAGATCACATATGTATGTACTAGTGATGTTACGAATATCAATTTTTAGTATTCGCGAATACGAATACGAATATTTAAAACAGTATTCGCCGAATACGAATATTTCTTTTGAAGTTTATATTTCAAATTTAATTAGAAAAAATCCCTGCCTTTGCGTTAGTAACTATAAATGAAAAAAAAAATTTAGTGATATAACATTATTATTGCATTAAGATGCCGAATTTGAAAACCTCTACAGAACATTTTTTAATTATTTTACTTACATACTTTCAAATTTCGTTTTTCTTACTCTGCGTGAAATACAATGGGTTTTTTTAAATAAAAATTAATATATTTTTTTACATTTTATGTACTTTTTTTAAACTTTTGTATGATTTTTTTTTTGAAAATGTATGGGAAAATTATTCGAAAAATATTCGCTTGAATTTGGCGAATACGAATACGAATATCTTAAAACAGGCGAATAGTCGAATACGAATACGAGTATTCGTAACATCACTAGTATGTACATACATATGTATGTATCTATTTGTAATTAATAATAATTTAGACTCTTTTGGATGGATGCATTAATATATATATATATATGTTCTTATATATATAGACATAAATAATTGTAAATAGTTTACATTTCATATTAAGAAAGTATTCACCGCACCGCTGCACGTACTACGCAACTCCGATTAGAGCGTGTTCTAATTTAATATGATAAACTCTAGCTGATAACACTTGTTGAAAAAATACACACACAGATACGTAATTATGTATATAAACCCTGTCGGAAACAAAACTAACTTTAAACTAACTTTAATGTATGGAAAAAACTAACTTTTTTAACATGGCGATTTCCTAGGGAGAAGTCAGTTTTTCTTTGCATAACTTTATGTTAGCTTTAAAGTTAGTTTAAATAAGTCAAAATGTAATTAGTTAGTATACATAAAAAAAATATATATTTCATTTTTATTTTATTTTTTCAATTCTATATTCAGTAGTTTTATACACAGAAAAAAATATGCAGATTTTTTTTCTTAACAAATATTTGTTTGCATTCAATTTTATGTTTTATTTATGTTTTCTTTGCTTTTATTAATATCATTGTCTGATTTTTGGTTTTGTCTGATTTTTACAATAACATACATACGTGTGTTTTTTTTCTATTACTTATTTACGAATTGCGGTTGTTAGTTTTACAAATTTCGTGATAGGTCCCATTCCAATTAAAAATGTAAATGGATTATGAATTTAGTAATTGAATGCGAAATTAATTTTTTTCTGTGTAGTAATAAATTTTTCTACAAAATTTTTTTTTTTTCACCGATGCTGTGCTGGGACTTGAACCACTGATCATTGTATTAACAGTCTACGCGCATACCACTCAGCTAACACTGCCTTTACACATGAAAGTACTTTCTTGAAATTTTTGTATACGTATTATAAATAAAAATTGTGATGAAATAGAGACGACTTTCTTGAAAATTTCTTGCCTGTTTACACAGGAAAGTGAAAGCTCATTTTAAATATGTCGTCGATGAGAAAGGTTGCTAAAATTGTTATTCTTGATACGCAATGAGCGAATTTTCTTCTTCACTGTTTCAGCCACCGTACACATTTCATTTGCAATATTTTCATATGCTTTATTTTTTAAGTCGTTCGGCCTATATGAATTATTATTCATATCCCATAATATTGGGTATCAACGATATACAAAAATTAATTAATTTCATAGTATTTTGTAAACTTAATTTTTCCTCCATTTCGATTGTTTTGTGTACTACACAAAAAGAGTTGCCAATATACATACACATAGACATCAATAGGGCAATAGTTGGAAATAATTATAATTGATAATTTTTTAGTAAGTTTATTATTACAAAACACATCAAATGGCTTAGTTTTGTATATATAAAGAAAAATACTGTAATTATATTCATATTACAAAATAACTAAAATGTTGAATTATCCGTTTAACACAATCCTGTAACTTTGTACAAGTTTGTTTAGTGGGCAACACTATTTCCCACTCTGTCATTTTACTTTCAGAAAGTGTCAGAAAATTACTGTCTTGAAAAATTAGTTGAAAGCTGAGTGGAAAGTAGAAAACATTTAAGTGTGTTAGTGAAAAAGTGTGAGTGTATTGCGACTTTCTTGCAATTACTTTCATGTGTAAACGCTATGTAAGGTACCATTTAAATATTGACAGCAAGAAGTTATGAAATACTTGAAATAATTTTAAGAGTTCCTAAATGAGTTAATTTGTTGGCGCTCACCATATTCAATTATAAATGAGAGTATATACAATATATATACTACATTCTGCATTGTATTGTGGTTAGCTTTATAGTTAGTGTAGAAAAATCAATTTAAAAGTTAGCTTTTCTTGTAGCTAGTTACACATTTGACGACAGGGAATTAATGTACACATAACACTTATTTCCATATACCATTTATTTATGTATTTACATACATATGTATGTATCTATGAATATGAATTTATCTAACCAAAAGGTTATTTGCGTTGAAAATTTCGCTTTGAGATTAGATTTTTCTCATTTCTTAAATTGCTTTAATTAATTTAAAGAAGACAATAGCAAATCATTTATAATTACATCTCTGCAGATTTCCCGTTTAGAAGCAACATTTTTATTTACAAATTTTAATTAAAATTTAATCGTAAATCGTTTTATTATTTACGATTTTTCATGTGAATTGCGGCATTCGATCATTAAAAGTAATTAATTGTTACGGAAACAATGTTTTGTATTCTATTTAAAATTCTGTTTTCATAGTAAATATTAGGCAGAGTTCATTGATAAATTTCCCACAATATTCGATTTCATTACGTAATTAAACGGATGCAGCAAATTAGTTAAAGTTTAAATTTCAAAAAAAAAAAAAAAAATAATGAAAATAGAAAATTATTTCAGCGTCATTTAAAACAGTTTAATGCTTCACTGCTTTTAAAATAAAAATTATAATCATAAAGGAAAATGTTTTATTGTTAAAATCTTTAAACAGTTGCAATAAATTAGTAGGAAAATTATCTTCGTTTTGAAAACAAATATTTTTTTTTTAATATCAATAAATAAAAAAGTTAATAAATAAACAACATTTTGTTAAAAAAATTAGTAACAAAAAAAAAAAGGATTTTATAATTAACAGAAGCTTCAATATTTAGTTAAAAGGTAAGCTCAATTTTCCAAAATACATTGAAAATAGACAAATAAACACGATTTATTTTGGTAGTTTGAATTAATATTAATCATACGCTCTCTGTGGCAAAAAATTATACATATAAAAAAACATGTAGGCGAATTGACTTTACAGGTGGTTTTAAGTCTGCAACAACTAAACCACTACCAATAACAATTGACATATCTGTACCTATATATACACATACAAATCATAACATGTCCACCTGCATTAAGCAAGAAAAAACTATCTCAACTGTACTAATAAAAGGACCTGTTATGTCAATTCACCTTGAAGTGACACTGACTGCCATTAAATTAATCACATATTTTTAGAAATAGCGTTTTTCTTTTGAAGTGCAGGTAATACCCAAGTAAGCCAAACGATATTGAAAATTGGCTTTGTATATTCATTTCAGTCTCAGCATTGTTTACTAAAAAAAGTTTCTATAGATATGTATGTACTGGTCTCCCTTTAATAGTTGCATCGCATATTTAAAACAAAAGCTTCAAAATAACAGATAACGATTTCAATTATCCTGCTTAATATTAGATTTTTTATTAAAATTTATTGGAAACAAAATTTTTGTTTTGTGTCTCAAACATTTTGGTATAAGGTATATGTATGTATGTATAAAACATGTTTGAATTCACACAGTGTACTAAAGCGGGACGGAAACTTTAAACACCAGACGTAAAATTTCAAAACCCTTATACATATGTACTTACATATTTACATATTTATTTACATATTTATTTATTTATTTATTTATTTATTTATTAGATGACATAGCACAACAAGATGTTACATCTTATAAATGACAGTGCTAGTGATAAAAAATTTCAAACATATTAATAAGTAAACATTAACAATGAAATATTTAAGATATATTGAGTTTACTAGATATATACATAAGTAAGTATGAGTATTAATATAATATAAAATAATAGAATAATAAAATAATGATATATGTTAAAAATATAGATATAAGACGACGATAGGATAATTTTAACATAAGGGAATTATTGAAATATGACATATTTAAGGAAAATGTTAATTACATTAACAATTGTTCCCGGAATGCCCTGCAGGATCAATAATATTGTTATTTTTGTATCACATGATATCTATGATAAGTAGGTAGGTATGTATGTATGTATGTAAGTGTATATGTATGGAAATTATTGTTTCGGTATTTTTCAAACTTACATACATACATACTTTCCTTCCAGATTAAATTAACGTTTCTTTCAAGAAAGTATGGATATTTATGTAACTTTTATTTGCTCTCAAACAAATCGATTTTTAATGGTTCTTGTATCAATAAAATATTCTCAAGTTTCCCCACTCAGTATGTACAGTAATAATATATGTACCGTTATTATTATTATATTTTCCCCTATCATTTGTGTTGTTTGTAAAAACTTGTTTTTGTAATTTGTTCTAGTTATTTTCTCTGCAATTTTTTGCACTCCTATCGCTTTCCCTTCTCTCAAATTACTGTTGTTTTTTTTTTTTCTTTCTTTGCTTTTGAGTGGGATGACTGTTAAAAACACCAACTGCCGCAACAAAATGTATACCAAAATGTCTATAAAAATAAAAAAAAAGCTGCATGAAAAAGAGGCCATTAAACTCTGAGTATTATTTTGTTGGTTTTACTTTTAGAAATACAAATACACCCACTCACACACACAGATGTATTATCTCACTAAATGCACTTCTCACAAGCAAATGTGGGTTAGTTTTTTGCACATTTTCGGGCGAATTCGTTTCACATACTTACATACATAAATAAAGATGAAAAAGTTTTCAGTTAAATTATAAAAATCCTATTAATCTTAAAGAAAACTTAAAAGCATACCCGAATTTTATTGCAGATGAACTGCAGCTTTTAGGTACTGTAAAAAATACATATTAAAATTTTTAAAGAATCCACATAACAAAAATGCTACATCGTATTTGAAATTGTTAAAGGGTTGTACGCTAAAGTATACCCCTGTAGTCCATTTTTTTTTGGGGGGTGGGGGGGGGGGGGTGGGGTGGTTGTTTAATTTCACCCCAAACTACACTACAGCCATTAACCAGAATAATTTATTTTAAAATATATGTGTTACCAAATGGGTTAATGGTTTTGTGGTATTTATTTTTTTTACCCATATTTTTGTTCCTGCTGTTCGTAAAACTAGCACACACATAACAATGTCGCCAAAAAGACAAGCAGCCATAAAAATGTTGTCAATACCCTGATTATATTCTTGTTTTTCATTTTCTTCGCTTTTGTTTGAATTCTTTTAAGTAGATAAAAACAAGCAAAAAAAAACAACAAAATGTGCAAAATAATGCAAAAAGTACTGTTTAACATTTAGTGTAAGTGTCTTATAAATACACTTTTAGCAGGCATTTACTCGTACTACTAACTAACAAGCATAGTAAAATAGGTCAAGGGAGCATACGAGTACATAGTTTTTATGGTTTTTAACCTTAATATCATGAGACATAGAAAATTTCGCGATTTAGCAATTTAAGTACATAATAGATTTTTAAAATTTAATAGACTGGAAAAGTATGTAGTAGTGGGTACATAGAATCGAGAATTTGCTATTTTTTCGTATTGAATAGTATTGAGTTATTAAAAATGCCAGGGGTTGGCAGCACTACACCTTGATTTACAATAAAAACTTAAAAATTTCAATATTTAAAAATCATAAAATAAAGGCCAATTTTTTACTTGATATTTAAGCTACAATTATTTTTAAGTTGTAATTAAATTCCAAATTGTGTTTTTGACTGCACATTTAAAGAAAAAGTACTTAATTAATAATTAAATGATCAACCTTGCGTATTTAAATAATAATTAAGGCCCTAATTTTGTAAAACGCATCACCGAAGTGGCTTTTATATTGAAAGCAAAAACAAAAACTCAAATATAAATACTTGTGGCTGCAAGCAAATTGCATAAAGTTTTGTCTTGTTTTATCGCTATTAACCTTTTAATCATTTTAAAGTTGCCTTTATTCTTTTAAAACATATAAGCAATTCTTAATTGTTCTTATTTTAAGCTTAAATAAAATTATATTTTCTTTTGTTTTATTCAGCTGTTCTTTAGGGAAATTTGTGGGAAATTTTTTATTTTACGTAGTGCTACCATATTTTCATCGTAATTAAATAAGAACTTTAATTACTCACTGAAAATATGGAATCTTATTTAAATACAACATAAATTTAAATAAAAATTAACTAATTACATACTTAAATATTAAGTCAAATCTATACAAAAATTATAAAAAATTTAACTCATGCAAATTCAAGTTGTAGTATATGGCAAGTGCTTTCCAAGCTGGTCTACCTCCTCAATTTTGTTACAAACATGCACACAGTTAAAAAAAAAACTATTAAATTTGTTTCGCCAGGCGTTGAACTGTTGATCATCTTTATGATAAGCCCAGGCGCTACCATCTTAACAATAAGAGAATAAATCTATATAATTAATAGACAAGATCATTTTTTGTTATGGACTTTACGGCCACATTGAAGAATCGATTTTGACAAAAATTTATACAAAACTAAAAAAATAATTACTCAAAAAATTGAACGAGCTGTAGTGTGTACCTCATGCATGAAAGTTAAAAAGGAAAAAACAGTCGAAACGGCGAGCAAAATTAGAAAATAGTACACTACGGTAAAATTGCTGATTGCAATTTTTGGAAAAAGGAATGGAGGAAAGAAAAAATTCCCCGGAAATTATTTTTCATAACTGGGCAGAATTTTAAAAAATTAATTCGAAAATAATATTCCACTCACATATCTGTAAAGACAAGTTAATTTCTTGTTTTCCACCTTACAAGCATTTTATAAAAAAATTTTTCATATTCGTGTCATTTATCCTCCTCTGCGCGATTAAAATAAGCATATATGAGATCATTTTCTGATCATAAATGTTTGGTACCCTACCCGCGACTCTTCTCGGGGAGTCTTTTATTACCCGCTTTTCTGATCAGTTTCGACTCATTTATGACTCATATTTTTAATGATTTGCGAGTCTTTTTCGAATCATTTTTTAGTCGTATTTCTGATATTTTTCCAAGAATTCTTTCCCATATTAGAAAGGCAAGCAAATTTTGCCAAGCTTACAGGTTGCCTAGAAATGAGATGGAATTGTACCTATCCAGAACTTGGTCCTTATTTTGATCTCAGTACTTTTTACGGCCGAAACTTTTTGGATACGAACTTGGGCTTATTTTCACATTTATGTTTTTGTGTGGATTAATAATAATAATTAATTTAAAATCAAGGAACCTAGTTTATTTATTTTTTAACTCCAAGGTAGAATTGTTTAAAGTACAAACATTTGTAACAATTATTCATAAATAAGTTCAAAGCAGTAATATTTCAAACACGTGTATGATCCATTTGCGATTGCTGTTCGTTTTGTTATTGTGTTTTCAATAAATTACTTTTTAAGCATAAGCGCGAATCATTTTCGAGTCTTTTTTCAAGCGCGCAAGTGATTAATCAGTTTTTAATCGTCAAAAGTACTCGAGGAAGACTTAGTTACGTGATTTTTGATAAAACAATCTTCCAAAAGCTAGTAGGGCAATAATAAATAAAGTGTATGTACATACATATGAATGTACTTATGTGAATACACTGCGGTTCACTTATTTAAAGGCACTAAAAATTCCATATTCAGCAGCCTGTATCTTTTGTAGTTTTTAACCGATTGCAGAATTTTAAAACGGAAATGGAAGCTAGACATCTTGAGATATAAAAAAAAATCATGACAATAGTCGTTTATTTACTAAAGAACTTTTTTAAGCAATTTATCAAAAAAAAAAAAAAAAAAGGCCAAAAATGTGCTATTTTTTCCTTGAATAAAGGCACTTTATTATTTTTTTTATTATTTTGAAAGTAAGCGATGATTTTTAAAATTTCCATTTTAAAATTCTGCAATCGGTTAAAAACTGCAAAAGATACAGGCTGCTGAATATGTAATTTTTAGTACCTTTAAATAAGTGAAACGGAGTGTATACATACATACATACATACATATATAGTAAATTAATTTTAAATATGTATGTCTAAAAATGAAAAAAAAAACACAAAAAATTTGAAAAAAATTTGTTATTAATTTATTTATTTTTTTAAATCGAATGCGAACGAACAAGCAGGAATATCTAAATAAATATTAAATATTAATCATACGCACCATGGGCCTGCATTAAAATAAATATAGGAATACATTCCAAAAACTAGCAACACAATCTTATGAGTGTATTATGGATAGCAATCAGAGAACTACAAAGGGTATAAAACTTTCGAGTGCATTTCACATGCACGCAAAGGAAAAATATTCCCATATCTAAAACTTCGGTCGTTTGACTTATATGTGTATTTTCGTGAGAAAACTTATTTTATTTATTAAAAAAAAATCATTGGCAATATGAAAACATAAAGAAATGTCCATTGAAATGAGGCAGAACTATTACAGCATTAAAATTAAAGATCAAACACTTGTCTTTTATTTTTTTTTTTATTTTTTTTTGGTGTAGGACCAGTACTCAGGGTATGAAACCTACTTATTTAATGCATTGTGCCAGAAGTTAGGGAAATGGATAGCGTACAGAAGACAGATGTTGAAAATGTAGAAGTGTTAATTAACCGCATTAACGCATTCAAACAGGGGCTAAATTACGCCGCTCTATATCGATCGAAATTTCAATACAATTTAAATTGCGATCGATATCGAGTAATGTAATTTTGTTCCAAGTCTCATTTCTTATCAAACGATGATATGGTATTCTTATACCACGGTTGCAATCCATAATCGAGCCATTAAAAAAATTTTAGAAGTCAATAAGACACTAAGCGTATAAAAAACAAATAAAGAACAATAACGACTGATTATCGTAAATATGAAAAGCGATTTAAGCGATATTTTCAATTTTCAGTAGTAAGAAACCAATAAGTTATTCTTATAATCCTTTTTCCATTTTTACTTTATTAATTATTCTTATATCCTTTTTCCATTTCTACATGAAAAAATTTTCAAAAACAAAAAAAAAAAAAGAAACCAACCAAAGTATATGCAGGAGCACAGCTGGGCGTGTTTTTTATACATATTTTCATTGCCTATTGTCAAAAATTTTTCATTTTCTTTCTACACAATTTTCTTTAAGTTCGACTGAGCAGAGATGTAAACGAATGATTAAAATTTGGTTTTTAATTCAAAATTATTTACAAAAAGTTTAATTGATTAATTTTACACAAAATGTGAATTGAATTTAAAAACGAATGCATTCCTCATGAATTAAAAATTCTCGCATGCATTCACATCACTAAAGAGATTAATTGAATTAAAGTTTGAGTGAATTCATTGGTGATTTAAAGAAAATAGATTTTTTAATTCACTGTTTTCACTAGGATTAGGATCATTATTAAAAAACTCTTGAATGTTTTAACAAAAATTTCAAAAGCGTTTCTGATTCCTAGATTATTTCAAAAAGGAAACATTCCTTTACAGCTCTGCTACTGAGCTATTTTTGAAAATTGTAAATTTATTTTACACAAACAAAAAGCCTGTTGTTTTTTTATTTTTTATGTTGTTGCCGAGATGCATATACTTGATATTGATATACTTTGAAACCAACTATTCATTTGAATGAAATGGAAAAGTACCTTTTGCCGTTTCAATATTATTAAAAAAAAAAAACTTAACATGAATAGTAAGTAAGCAGCCAAGGCATAAGACAAACGCACACCTACACTTAACTGACTGAAATACATACTTAAAAGCTCATAAAGTAATTATTATGCTCTTATTGCTTACTCAGAAACCAAAAAAACCACCAAATGATAAATATTTTCCATTAATAATTGCTGCAGCAAAAGAAAGGAAACAAAAAAAAAAATAACCATATACTCACACTTAAGTAGATGGTCCCGCAAGGCTTAACTGTGGTTGTGACTTGAGAGGGTGGCCAGAGGTTTAACTTAAGGCTGTGAAGTAAACAACAATTTAAGTATAAAATGAAAAGCTTTTAACTAAGTGACAGGTGAAGTACATAAATATGGAAAAATTCTTTTCAGAAATCCAGTTACATAAATGTGCAAATAAATGAAGAAAATTATGCTGGAAACTAAGTAAATGGGAATGATGAAATATTTATGTAAATAAAATGATGGAAGACAATTGCTATAAACATTTTTATAAAAAGAGGACAAAAACAAAAAAAAAAAAAAAAAATAAACGTCAGTATAAATAAAGCAAAAGAGTACAGTAAACTAACAAAAATGATAGTGAAAAATAAAGTTGAAATTTCTTAATGTTTAAGCAGAAATTTAAAAAAACAATGTTTTAAAAAAAATTTAGTCTTTATTAAAAGTCTTTGTTTAATTTTACACACTTATTGTCTTAGTTTTCTATTAATCGGTATAAGGACACTTGCACCGTCTTAAAAAACCTGCTAAGATTTATTATTTATTACATGTTGCTGCTAAAACATGTAATTGCTTAAAAAATAACATATAATGTAATACTCAAGGTACATTTCAAGGCACCACTATAAAATATATTTATTTATCGTATATACATACATATGTATGTACTTATAATTGCACAGTGAAAAAAGGTTATATATTAGCAAGGATAACAAGACAAATAAAGACAGTTTAGATTTCAAATATAAAGGCGAATTCGTATTCACATGATCTCCCGGGGACAACTGCTATTAATTCTTTTGATTCTACGTTTATACTTATCCAATTCGCAAATAAAAATTATTTCCAATTAACTATCCCATTGTTTATATGTCACTATTAACATAGAATATTCTTGTTCTTATCAAGGCAAATTCATTATCAAGTGGCCTTATTAGCCTACGTCATCAGCTGTGCAATCCTAAATTTTCTTGTTTAGAAGTTAGGTTAGTTTTTTTATATAATTTCTTTAAGATCATTGTTGCATTGATTTTGATAGACGGATATAGTTTGAGATGTGAATGTTATTGTTGTAGGGATAAAGGTAGAATCACACGATTGGCGCAATGATCCACTCAATGGTCTATTTTATATGCTAATCATGTGATTTCACAATTACTTGTCCTACATGACAATCGAGAACAATATTGCGCAACCAAATGCAACTTTGGTGCTGCAATCATGTGAATGGTTAATAGACAATCGTGCGCCAATATCTAATTCAGGGACTTAGGCTAATAATATTTATTATGTTCTCGTACGGCAATCAAATAGCCAATACGCGGCAATATAATTTTTCGTGTATGCTAATTTTTTTTTGCAAATAATTATATTATTTGAAGCGTCAGCATGGAGTTTGCTGAAGAAATCATTGTAATGTATATTTATTGAGCACAAAATACATACACAGAACAGAGGGCAATTTTGTTTATTTTTAAAGGATAAATAATTTTTGCTCAAAAACTAAAACCGAAAAAACATAATGATTTCTTTAAAAAAGAAAACAAAACAATTTAGAAACAGCTGTTTGTTGGTGTTGCCGCAAGTTAGAAAAATCTTGGACTATTTGCGGCAATAAAATTTTTATAAAATGGGTCAATCGTGTAACTGCAGCGTATTCGATTGGGACAATTTTATTATTGTGCACCAATTCAACGCAATACAAATTTGGTCAAGTAGAAATTGCATTTCGGTTGATGCAAAAATCTACATATACGGAAAAATATGATTTGACATCTGATATATATATAAGCGGCGCAAGTAAGCTGTCGGAGACACCTGTTATGAATTCGCCTTAGATATTTGGCTTAACAGTTGCACTTTACTGAATTTACATTTTACTTATTTCAACTTTTCCTATTAAACTTGATACTTTTGCAACTAACTGAATTATCTTTCTAAAGCTTAGATGCCACAATTGGCACAATGTACCGATTTTCGTCGGCTCACTGCAATAAAGTTATAAGTAATAAACCAAAATTGCATTTTTTGTCAATTAATTCTGGAATAAGTCTATATATGTCTATATTTAAATTAGTTGACAAATAATGCAAATTTAGCTTATTACTTATAACTTTATTTCAGTGAGCCGACGAAAATCGGTACATTGTGCCGATAGTGGGATCTAAGCTTAATACACTTTTTACTCATGTACATACACATACTTATGTATGTATGTACATATTTATTTTTTTATATATTGCAGTATTTTCTACTTTTTTCTTCTAAAAGATATTGACAATGCCAATGTCCTTCTTGCATTTATTATCATTTTATAGCTTTATTTGTTGCACATGCAAGTAAATATGCTTAAATATCAAAAATATAAATTGGATATTTTATGTTTGCTTTATTCTCTTGGCAAAAAAAAATTATTTTATATAATAAAAAATATAAAGTTCTAGATGATTGCCCCGGTTTCGCCCGGAAGCTATTTTCTTATGTGGGGGAACCATTCTCCCCACTCATCAACCCCCTATCTTATTCTTGACTATTTGAAATCTATCTACTTATATACGTATGTATATAAAAATGAATTGCTGTTCGTTAGTCTTGCTAAAACTCGAGAACGGCATCGTAAATTGTAATTAATCAAAGTGAGAAAATTGCTCGCGCACTTAGCAGTAAAGTGTCACTATCACAAAAGGTCAACATAAAAATAATCTGAAAGATAGTTAACAACTTTTATATTTATTCACCTTTTAAACTTCTTTAGACTTCCACAAATAATTCAAGACCAAAATTAGCCAAATCGGTCCAGCCGCTCTCGAGTTTTAGCGAGACTAACGAACACCAATGCGTCGTCGCCCGCATTAGCTTATATGCTCATCCTAAATAGGCATCTATGTATGTATATTTAAAGTTTCATGGCAATCTATTGGATAACTTCGGTTGCAAAAATATTCCCCATCTTAGCATTCAGCTCTTCGACGCATATTTATCTATGTTTTAAGTTTTATCAAAATTAGTTCATCAATAACGTATTGCCGCCAGCCCTTCCTGATCCCAGGTTTATACAATATATATATAACTTCTGTGTTCTTTAAGAAGCATATCTATTATATACATACATAAGTTTTACTTTTCATCACAATTGGTTTCGCCAATCACATTCATATTGCTTGTGTATCCTTTTTGGATGTGATCTATCAGTGTTTTAAGTTCTAATACCAACCTGCCGATCCTAGCTTTCTTTTATGGTGCCGATCTACATATATGTGTTTGACAGCCGCCCGACCTAGTTTTAAAAAGGCATGTATCTTAGTTTTGAGTTTTATCAAAATCGGTTCAGGCGTTTACACGTTTAAGTGTAGAAAATATTGTTTCTTTCGCTTTTGAACAAGGAAAGGGGCGGGCAGATGGACTGAAGGGCGGACAGATAGACCGAAAGGCGAACAGAGGGACTAAAGGGTAGACAGGCGGACTGGAAGGAAGATACGGTACTCACAAAAATTGGGTACTATTTTAATTTAAAGATCCATGATTTAACAGATCTTTGCTTTGCACAAGTAACCACGAATTCGCTTCTATATTATATATACGAATTTGGCTTAAGGCCTCATTAGTCTTGACTTTTACTTTCTGTTCTGTTCTGTGCCGTTCTGTTGTTGAATTTTTGTAGTTAGAAGTTCTGTAAAAACGTATCAGCTGTTTCTTGCAGAATATACATAGCCGAATTTACATATTTTATCGGCGGCGGCGGCAGTTTTCACCAATTTAAAACGGCGCTTCGTCTTAATTATCAGGTTGAATAATTTTAAAGGAAATAAGTTAAAAACGTTATTAAATTAAAAACAACTCTACTCACTATAAATTTTTCATGAATATAATATTTTTTTATTAAAAATCGTCTTGTTTTTAATGTGCTTAAAGTCGATAGCGGCGGTCATAGTAAAAATTAATCAGCGATTACGCGGCAATTTTGTTCTGATCGGCTTGGTTTACTGAAACAAGCAGCTGTCTCTTGCTGTCACTTAGAACTGAAAGTAAAATTCAGTTTTCAACAGAATGGTCCGTAACAGAACAGAACAACTAATTGAAAATATATGTTTGGCATACACAAAAAATGAACAGCTGATCCGGAACAGAACAGAAAGTCAAGACTAATTCTACCTTTACTTTAAATATATCCATACCCTACGTCTTCCCAAGCCATCGACTTAAAAATGACATGAACATAACGTCGTCAGAGCAACTGTAATAATATGTCCATGTTCTAGTAGGTGGCGAATACATATAAATGTTCATGTTTTGACTAACCATAATTTTTAGTTTGTCAAAGCGTTAGCATAATTTATGTTTTTCGATATGACGTTTTGTTTTGTAAACTTTCTAAGTGGATAATTGTATTTAAAGTGTTTTTTGTGGTTTTCGCTGTTTTTTGTACAAAACAATATTATTATTGAAAATTAAGCTGCCGTATCCTAAAAAAATAAGCTTTCAAAACAGAAAATTACTTTTAATGGCCAACCCCAATGCGAACATATGTTCGGGCATTGATGTCAGAGCATGGACAAAACATGGACATGTGCGGTCTACATTAGCCATATGCGATGTCCGACTTGATGCTCATACCAAGTTCATGGCGAATGGAGACCCCTTGTTATAGAAAATAAACAACTACGAGTACAAATTCCTAACAGGTAGACTCGCTTTAAAAAATATCGACATCCGATGTCAAAATAATGTACCGAACAATGTGGCAACAAGGCATTTGACAACACAACCGGATCACAAATACACACAGATAAAACAGTGCGTAATAAATACCTAATAATATAGAACAAAATTAATAAGATATCTCTACGGTTTTTTTTTTTTTCAAGAAGGAAGTCTTATTATTTTAATAAGGATCACCTTATTATACACATCCACACATACATATTATGTACATACATATATTCATATATAAACCAAATATATTTCTACAATGTTTGGAAAAATATTACAATTACCAGACATGACGTTGCATGGCAATTTCTGATTTTTTTTCTTGTTGGAAAAGCAAAAGTCCTTGTATTTACAACTCTACAGGTTTTAAGGGGTCAACTGTAGCATTACTGCAGAAAAATTTTACGTCAAAGGAATAGTAATCGTTGTTTTTTTTTTTTTTAATTTTCAACCTTAATGTTGCATATTTGAAAGCATTGAAATTCTGTAGAATTCTTTTTGCCACAATAAGATTTTCATTGCCTTTTTTTACTGCTTTAGTCTTAGCCTTTGTCTTGCTACAATAGATTAGATTGTTTTCATTGTATAGCAAATATTGCACAATGGGGTCGATTGTAAGAAAATTCCCAAATACAATGAAAAATTAAACTCATACCTATACCCAAATCGTACGAGTCCTTAGCATAGCTTGGGAATTTCGATTAGAAATCATTACAATTAGAGAAATAAAATAAAAAAATAATTGATTAGATTTCTTGATTATTTTCGATTATTTTTGATTAGATTTGATTAGATTTCATTACAAATGCTAATCGTCACTAATTGTGATTAGATTTTTATTGAATTATATATAAGCAGAATCAGCACACATGCACCGTATGCAATTTTATGTAATATTCAAAAACTGTTACATTATGTAAATATAGCAACAAATGTGATAAATAAATATTTTCTTTTCACAAAAATAGTTAAAAATAGTGAATCTAATCAAATCTAATCAAAAATAATCAAGAAATCTAATCAATTATTTTTTTGATTAGTTTTGATTAGATTTGATTACAAATGCTAATCGTCACTAATTGTGAACAGATTTTTGATTATTTCTAATCTAATCAATTAGTAATCGTCTAAAATGGCTAACTAATCATAATTAATCAATTTTTCAGCACAATTAAAATTTCTAATCCAATTGCTAATCATTAGGATTACTAATCATTATTCCCAAGCTATGGTTCTTAGCTACAATTTAAATAATTTCCAAATGAAATACAAAGAAATATGTGGCCAAACATGTCTAAAATTCCTCAGAGTTCTTCCAAAATTTATAATGTATATGAAGATAAATATGCCGTTTCAACATATTTATGAGTGAAATTAAATATGTTAAGAACGAACGATACATTAATGGAAAAATAGATATTTTTCAGAGTTTTCAAACTTTTTTCTTATACACAAGCTTCCAAGTAAGAAATTAGAATTACTAAAGCACAAGCACAATAGTTTAAAAACTTATAGAAACAACAAAACAAATGATTTTTTTTTTGCTCGATATGAATCTGTTTATTTTAAAACTGTTAAGAAAAATAAACTGATTCATATCGAATAAAAATCCTTGGTTATGTTGTTTGTATAATTTGTTTTAGCTATTTTGCTTGTGCGTTAGTAATTCTCATTTCTTATATGGGAATTTGTGAGTTTGAAAACTTTTCAATCATAATGTTAAAGATTTTTGTAACTTTTTACAATTATTTGATAATTTTTCCAAAAATTACTATAATTGAGTTTAAATAAAATATTTTATTTGCAATGTGGCGTCCAAACATATTTTACTCGGCATGTTTATCTTCATATACATAAATAATTCTCTTTTTGATATCTTAAAAGTTGTGTACTTGTATTTATTTAATTTAACGAAAGACCCCACTGTGTTTTATTCGATAAGCCACATTAAAAAGGCAATATGTCAATATAAAAGCTGCTTGTTACAACAACAAAAATAACACAACATTCACTGACAATAAACATAATATTTTTGATGATTACTTTTTTATCATCGTCGTAAATATGTGGTTACCACTGTGGGTCCGCTTCTCCGTCATACTGCTCGTAAAAGCTGGAAATTTTTATTACATTTTTTAACGTTTTATATTTTTATTTATGTTTTTTTTTTTTTTTTTTTTGCTATTTTGTCTTTTTATGTACAAGCACATGTCTGCATGATGATGCGTTCCATGGCAAATCCTTTTGTTTTCTCTACAAGCCCTTCATGGTTTGTCCCGAGAACTAAACAATGCAAGAAATATGAGTAACAATGGAAAGTAAAATTAGGACTGATATAAAATTTCAAACATAAAGAAACGTGTTTGAATTTTTCAACGTGATTATTGATTTTTATTTATGTGTTTTGCTTGAAGTTGCAAAGAAAGTAAATGAACACACTCAGATGTATAATAAAAAAATAGGTATGCATGTACATATCGTTACCTTAATACATACATACTATGTACGTAATAAAGGCCTTAACTCATTTTTTTTTCAAATCGCATTTTTGCTTATACCGGGAGTTAGTGGCCGGGGGGTTTAAGGACTTGTTACGGATTGGAAATTTTGCACTGAAAAATTTGTAAAACGGGGGTATAAAATCTCTGAAAACAGCGTTACGTAATATGTGCACAGCCCCTTACCCATCGAAATATGATAAATTGTACAGGACTTAGGGCCTTTATATATTAAGGTAACGATATGTATGTGCGCCTTACATTCCCCTAAAATTTGGATAAGTTTTGCTAGTGAATGACGTGTGCTGTGGGCACATACTATGCGCAGAACATACTATTGTTTGATTTTTTACAATTAACTATTTAATCAGAATGTATATTATTTATTTTCAATTAATATTTTAACTGATTCAACAATTATTTTAAAGAACTTTAATTTGTTTTTTTTTTTATTAAATAAATAAAATTGCGCCAATTACTTTTTACAACTTTTATTTATTTTTAACATATTTTTCCATTAATTTATTAGTTTTTATGTCATTTATAAATTGCAAAATATTACAAATGTTTAATCACATTTAGCTTTCCTTCTTTTTTATTAATAGCCGGCTTTAAATCTATATTTAAGTGTAATTTAATGAAACGCCTTAAAGTATGCAAGAAATTGTCATTTCCGCAATATTTTACATTCTGTTTATCGTACAGTTTCCTGTTTCAAAATGATGGCTATTTATTTACTGTTGGTCTATGAAAAACCGTTTTTACTCTCCCATAAACACGCATACTTTTGCATACAAATAAACAAGATACCAACCAACCTTAAACAACACCAATAACATGATCATCAATCATTGCTATAGCGTAAAAATAAATACACATACCTTTAAAATAATTTATAAAAGCAGTACGACAACCCTGTGGTTGGCTCTTTGGGTTTCTATTTGGTGAAATATTTTATTTAAAATTGCTGCGTAAGCAGCCAACAGAAAATTCATTGAAACTAGTTTTCTTTTGTCTTTATAGTATTTGCCGTTTGGTTTTCGCTTTTATTTGGCAAATAAATACATCCCTCCCTCCGTACAACGCAAACGTAAAAAAAATAATATGCAATAAATTATTTATATAAAGATGGTTTGAAATTGTATTACACACAATTTTACAAACTATTTAATGCTCGAAGTAATAAAACGAAAACATTAACTATTTAAGAGGATGAATAGCGAAATTGTTTTCAATTGTTGCTTAGTTTTATGCTGCTGAAAATGTTAAGCTTATTGTAAATATTTTTATTTTTTACAAACAAAGAATGCTGAAGACCGCACAGATGGAAATTCTTTCTGGCCGGTCAGAGCTTCCATTGAAAGCTATAGGTATTAATATTATATTATAGTATAGTATTATAGTTTGCAAATGTTTATATTGTCGTGGTGGAAACCAGCATGATTCAGGACGTATTACTAAACCAGCCGGTAATAGATGATCGCGATCGCTACTTCAGAGAAGAAAATAGCTAAGATCCTTCCAAAGGAAAGCTTTTAACAGATCACAGATTGTGTTTAAGATTATCGTCAGCTAACGGTGATTTTATACCACTGTGCACAGAGAAAACAGTGCCTAATAAATACCCAATAAAATAGAACAAAATTAATAAGATATCTCTATGGTTTTTTTTTTCAAGAAGGAAGTCTTATTATTTTAATAAGGAAAACCTTATTGAAAAAATCAATAAGGAATCTTATGGTTTTTATTAGGTATTCTTATTGTTTTTTTCAATAAGGTTTTCTTCTTGATTTTATTAGGTATTCTTATTGTTTTTTTCAATAAGGTTTTCTTCTTGATTTTATTGGGTATTCTTATTGATTTTTTCAAAAAGGTTTTCTTCTTGATTTTATTAGGTATTCTTATTGATTTTTTCAAAAAGGTTTTCCTTATTAAAATAATAAAAAGACTTCCTTTTTGAAAAAAATTCGTAGAGATATCTTATTAATTTTGTTCTACTTTATTAGGTATTTATTAGGCTCTGCTTTCTCTGTTATGATGTTAGGAAATACAATTTTGATGTCATCAGAACGTCATGGTACGTCCCGAATGCTTATTTACAACATGTATTTGTGTTATCTGAATGGTGGGGTGATGAAAACATTTTTATAAAACTTACGTATGTATTCAGGGAGTTGAACCAAGGAACTTCGGTTTAGTAGATTGGCACTCTAACCACCTCACTACTACACCCTACTATAGTATACATGTTAGCAGCCAGTTTAAGAAGATGATTTATTGTAGCACAAAAAAATTATGAAAAAATTGTTCCTTTGTTGATTTGTATGTATGAAATAACAAGCAAGCTAACGAAATCAAGAAGATATTCTTATTAAAAAAATTAAGAAGATGATTTACACATGATCATACAGGAACCTAATAAAATCAAGAAGAAAACCTTATTGAAAAAAACAATAAGATGGCCTAATAAAATCAAGAAGAAACCCTTTTTGAAAAAATCAATAAGAATACCTAATGAAATCAAGAAGAAAACCTTATTAAAAAAAAACAATAAGAATACCTAATAAAATCAAGAAGAAATCCCTTTTATTTACAATTCATATGAAAACCTAATAGAATCAAGAAGTTTTTCTCTATGGATTGTTTTTTTGGTGCCAAAAATAACGGAAATTGGGTAAAAAAAATGTAAATAACAAGTTTTCTTCTTGATTTTATGTGTTTTCCTTATTGAAAAAATTAAAAAGATTTACCACATAAAAACAATAAGGAATCTCTTCGAAAAAATATTCGCTTCTTTCTGCTGAGATACCCCTTAGCCTAAAAGCGTTTCATAGAGAAAATTTTATTGATTCTATTAGGCAGTTTTGGCTCTGTGTGTGAATTTGAGAGTTCACCCCCACCACCGAGTTTCTCCGAATTGTAAGGAACAGCAACCACTAGATCTAACTTCTGTTGTTTAGTAGCAACAAAGAGAGGCTTGACATTGGTTGTCCGAAGCCCAATTACCCACTACCACAGATCGAGCATCAGTAATTTAATTAAAACCTCTGCCAGCAAAAAGTTTTTATTTTCTTTAAGACCAGCACTGAAGGGATGACCCCTAATTATGCAATGCATTGTGGCGACACTGGACAAAGGTATTGGTTAGAGAATTTATATGGCGAAAATGTTGAAGTAATTTTTTTAAATTCTTATTGCAACTCTGCTATTGCCCAAGGTAAATTCATTACCAGATGGACTTATTAATTTACGTCATCACCAGCTGTGCAACCCTGAACTGTCGAAAATTGCATATAGTGAGAAGTTAGAATAGTTTTCTTTATATAAGGGATAACACTGTCAGGTATGAATTCGCCTTGCCATTGCCCGTCTGGTTAGGGGCTGTGCACATATTACGTAACGCTGTTTTCAGAGATTTTATACCCCCCCCCCCCTTGGAGCGTTACGTAATATGTGCACAGCCCCTTAGTTTTAGAGAGGTATTGTAGCGCCTCTGGTGTTAACTATACTAACGCATTAACTTTTCCAAACTATGCAAGTTAAGAAATCACTTTCGTCTAAATGCATAAACAAATTCAAATAAATTCTTTTGGGATCACATTGCAACACACGCTTAAAACATTCCCACATTTTATGCTGACACTATGTCTGCAACTTTAATAATATTAAAATATTAAAATATAAAAACGTTCCCACATTTATGCTGACAAGATGAAAATAAAAAGTTATTAATGCTTCTGGAAGAATAAGTTAGTCAGTTCTAAGTTAGACCTAAGCTTAACAAGTTGAAAAATAAAAATATATTTTTTTTAACTAAAAACCCAACTTGAACTTTAATTGGCGCCCAACGTGGGGCCCCGCAAATTTTACACAATATTCTGAAAAAACCAAGTAAGAAGTGCTATCGCGGGTGTCCTCGAACAAAATTTACAAATAAGTATCCTAAAAATATAGGAAAAAAAAAACGTGTAAAAAAGTATCCTTTAAATAACAGGAGAAACAAAAGAAGACAGTGAAAAATCGTAAAATATCCTTTAAAGAAAGAAGATAAGTAAAAACGTGGAAAAAATTATAATAAAGGAGAATAGTATTCGTATGAATTGAACATTTGTAAAGTGAATAACTGTTTGCATTAAAAATTGACGAATTCTTCAAGTGCGGTTAAATAAAAACTAAAGGCTTGTGAACAAAAAACTTAAAAAAATTTTTGCAATAAAATTTTTGCTTGGAAAGCATTAATTTGCAGCCAAAAACGATAAAACAAAATTTTTTTTTCCTTTGAATAAAAATTCCCTACAAACCATTGAATTTTTGTGCGCAAAACTAAAGAATAAAAGAATTTTAAAAAAAAAAAAACTGAATCTTTAACTGCGTGAATTTATACAAAAACTGAAAAAGTGTCCGTTGTGGAAAACCTGAAGCTTTGAAATTCGTTCCAAAAAGGAGGCCAAACCAACCAAAGACAACTGCCAATTTCATAGCGAGGAATTTATTAAGTGACAACAACAGAAAGAAAGCCAAAGAGGGAAAATATCAGCAATCAACAATCAAGAGAAGGAAACAAGCAGCAAAGAATTTTACCAAAATGCTACTAAATATGATCATGATGATACTTTTCACTCATATGGTAGTCACAGAGATACAAATCCTAGATTACTCAAACGCAAATTTTATTCAAATTCATTTGGGCCTGACGAGGCTGAAAAACGGAAATTTCAAACTGATACATGTTCTTGAAATGAATAAATACGCAGAATTGGTAGACACTCTAAATTCCGAATTAATGAAATTACCAAAAGAAAATACTGCTTTTCCCTTTATATTAGAAGAAATTACACAGCTTAAAAGCCAAATAAAGAGAATGACCCCCAGAAAGAAAAGATCACTCGATATACTGGGAACCGCGTGGAAATGGTTGGCGGGATCACCGGACCATGAAGACCACAGAATCATTGAAGACCATATTAAAGGTCTATTAACCAATAATGAAAGGCAGAGAATTATAAATAAAGAAATTATCGAAAGAATTAACGGAATCACTAAAGTGACTAATAATATAATGAAATTCGTGAGTTCTTCAAAAGAAGTTCAAAAAACATTAGAGGATAATCTCACTAACAAAATACGAATATTAAAAGAAGAAATTACTAACATAGAATATGCCTTACAATGGGCCAAGGTAGGAGTTATAAACTCATTCATTTTGTCAGAAAAAGAAATTGAAGAAGCTAAAATATTTTTAGAGTCAGAATTGTTCCCTTACAATAACTTGGAAGAAGCCTTAAGCTTTGCCTCAATAAAAATTGCATCTAATGAAAATGCCATAATATATATAGCAAACTTGCCGTCTATTGACAAGGTTATTTGTGAAAAGTCAATAATTAAGCCAATAAGAAAGAATAATACAATTATAAAAATGAACTATGAAAATATAATACAATGTAAAAATTTTACCTTTGCAATTAAAGATAAATGTATTGAGTTAAATAAATTATGTATTTGCGATAAGAAAAACTTAGTAGATTTAAGTGAAACAAAATGTATCCCAAATCTTTTAACCAGCCAGAAGCATGAGTGTACAATTGTCAATAATCAACATGTTCCGTCTGTCGAAGAATTATACGAAGGTACAATATTACTAAATAATTTTAAAGGATCTGTAAATGTTGAAGGATATGAGACTTACGCTTTATCTGGAACATATCTAATCCAATTTCATAACGAAACTTTAATTATAAAAAATAAAACTTATACTTCAAAAGAGAATGTTTTTGTAAAACCTCTTCCAGCCATTTTTCAGTATTCCTCTGGGAATCAGCCAGGCGAGGAAATATTGTCTTTGGAACTTATCAAGGAACTTAACGTAAATAATATTGAAGAATTAAAATCAATTGATACAAAAAACAAGATCACAACCTCAATAAACTTTACTCTATCAATTCTAATGGTTGTGATAATATTATGTTGTTGCAAAAGATACAGGAATAGTTCCTCAGTGAATTTACCTTCTAATGTAAATACTACTTCACCAAGGGACAGTGATCCGAAAAACGAATCCTTGGAAATCCCACTTTATTAAGTAATTCAATTGGGGACAATTGATTTAAGGAAGAGGGGAGTTAAGAAATCACTTTCGTCTAAATGCATAAACAAATTCAAATAAATTCTTTTGGGATCACATTGCAACACACGCTTAAAACATTCCCACATTTTATGCTGACACTATGTCTGCAACTTTAATAATATTAAAATATTAAAATATAAAAACGTTCCCACATTTATGCTGACAAGATGAAAATAAAAAGTTATTAATGCTTCTGGAAGAATAAGTTAGTCAGTTCTAAGTTAGACCTAAGCTTAACAAGTTGAAAAATAAAAATATATTTTTTTTAACTAAAAACCCAACTTGAACTTTAATTTGCACACATTTTTCTATTAATTGTTTTTATTTCGCCGACGATTCCTTAGTCATATTTGCTATTTGCTCAGTTAAACCAGAGAACTCCTAATCAATAATTGGTAGCACAATGGCGAGGAATTTAGTTTTTGGCGAAGACCTTAGGTGCCTATTCATTCACCTTTTAACAAACTAGTGTAAGTTAAACTACTTCCTTCTTTCATATATTTGCCCGTTCCTCTGTTTTTTTTTCGAGATTGAGATGTGAGACATAAGTTTTATGGTCACCAAGATGCAGAAACGTGCACGTTGGATGGGGAAATGTTTAATATATAATTGTGAATTCCATGTTTGGCATCTTATGAGAAACAACAGAATAATTCCTGTGCTGAGAAGGAGTTTGCTCACCTACGGGAAGCATTTGAATACGACGATGTATTCAATAATTGCAAAACAAATCCCTAAAGTTACTGCTACTGATACATGGGCATACTGCATTATTTAAATAATGCAGTAAAATTTTGGATTTTACTGTTTACTGGAAAAAATTACAGTAACCACTAAATTTTTACTGGTTACTGTAACCAGTAAAATTGCAAATTTTTCAGTAACCAGTAACATACAAAATTTTACTGCATTATTTAAATAATTTTATATATTTTGTTTCATTACAATTCGCTGAATACTGATTAGTGATGTTACAAATTTCATGTGTGATAATATTCGTTTTTCGAAAATAAAATTTATATATTAATTTTTTTGATATTCGTAACATAGCTAAAATTATTTTTTTCAGAAATCAAATAACATTTTCATTTACAAGTAAAAGTTTACTGGTTACTGCAATTTTTTCAGTAACCAGTAAATTTTTACTTGATACTGCAATTTTTTCCAGTAACCAGTAAAAGTTTACTTGTAAATGAAAAAAAAAAAATGCTATACATAATGCATTAAAAATATACTGCAGTATGCCCAAGTATGCTGCTACTCGACAAAAATAAGCTTAAATGATTATACTGGTGGTTTACCGAACGCTGCGGTCTCAGGCGACACCAATTAATCATTTAGTTTTAGCAGTCTGTCTAGAATGAGCTTCATTACTGCCTCAAACATCCCGTTGTCCGCGACCGTCAATGAGGTCCCGTTTAGTTTTGGTGGCCAAGGAGTGCCAGTGCATGCATTGAGACATTGTACTCAAGTGCTTACTAGAGATTGCTAAATGGTTAATAGTGAAATATCACAAGAGGGGTGACTGAACACCACCATGTTGAGTACCCCGATTAACCACCCATTATTCTGTGGCAGTACTTGTTAGCAGATTCCTAACAATATTAATCCCCAGCTCCACCATTTTTTTTATTATTGAATTTGGTTGGACAAAGTTAAAAGCGCCCTCAATATCCAGAAAACCTACCATAAAGAAGTCTTTGTATTCAAGAGACTTCTCATGTCGATGACCAGACCACAGACTTGCCCTGAGGTGTATATCTATAGCTTTTCTCATTGTTTTGAGCAGAATAGACGGTCTTCTGATTGGCCTGAAATCTTTAGGTTTAGATTGAGACGTCTTGCTCCCTTTGGGATGAAGATGGGCGTACACAGAATCCAGTTTTTCAGAATGTAGGCCCTTTTAAAGCCCTCATTGAATATTACAGAGCCAGGACACAAACAGGTCCAATTTCTGTGTAGATCATCTGGAATGATTCCAGCTGCTCCCGGTGATTACAAATAGACAAATTTGTTGCATAGCAGAAAGATTAATTAAGAAGATCTATCGGGGAATCAATATTTTCCGTGCTATTTATTATAGAGACGGAAAATAGCTTATTGAGGAGGAAATCATTGTGCAACTCCAAGTTAGTTTTTCTTCTATTTACAAAAGCATCCGGTCTATTCTCACAAAGTCGCTAATTAAACTCTTGCACTGGCCGCTAATCAGTGTAATGTTTAAAACCTCACTGCGATTTGAGACAGTAAAAGTGGTTCCAAGCCTTAAATTACTAAGTATTTCAACAATATTGTTGAGAATAATCTCGAAAAGACACTCACATAAAAAGATTAGAAAATATTCAATGTTTTAGGGCAGGGCAAAACTTGGCCATGGCTTAAAAAATAATTAAGGACTCAAACTGCAAGCAAACGTGATCAAACAAAATAATATTTTGGAAATCGGTCAATATATGTAAATATTGAGAAGCTATGAAAGAATCAATATTATAAAAAAAACATGTCCTCCGATTTTCCTAAAATTTTAATGGAACCAAACAAGGCGAACTAATTATCAGGTGGATGCAGTGGCGAATTTGAGCGAATTTATTCATCACAACTGTCAAATTTGGTAGATATTATTGTAATTTTTTATGCATGGAGAATATTTACATGTTAGGTCATGATACAATAATAACAGGTACACGCATCAGCAGATTTGCTCGTCAGCTCTTTGTGTGAGTGTTTGAATGCTTGAATGCTATATTTTGACATCTGGCATGAACTGTTGATGTTCTAGGCTTTGAAAACATACACCCAATTTAGACGATGCAATTTATGGCGTGCAACTTTTCACGTCACTTTTGGTTTGGAAGCGAGCGTCGTAGAGAAGAAAGAGGGGTAGAAAAATAGACTCGTTTTCTGTTTTCATGGGATTTTTTCATATTTCTCTTTACTCTTTTCTTGTTACGTTTTATTATTATTCTATTCTTATTGTATTGGCGTCACTCGCAGTCTACATTAGCTTATTATTTGTTATAACATTAACATAGCGCCGGCAGAATAACAGTATTAAATTAGCTCATTTTTTTCTATGTGGGGAATATTAGTATATGTTCATGTGCTGTTTTACCACAATTTTAAGGTGGAGTGGCAGAGACAGCAAATAGCTTTTGTTTGTTGTCTCGTTTTTTCATATTGGAATATGACATTTGATGTCTGACATCGTTGCTCTGATAATTGTTCTGATAACGATGTTATAAGAGTAACAAACTGCGGTCTATACTAGCAAAATTTTTCTCCTGATAAATGTTATAACAAATAATAAGCTAATGTAGACTGCGAGTTATAAATCAGAAAAATCCCTTCGTATGAATTCAAATAATACTTGGTAGCAACTTCAAAAGGGAATCAAGAAAAAGAGACGTCATAAATGGCATCGTCTAAATTGGGTAATACATGTTTGTGTGTTGATTTTTTGACAAGTAACCAGAATAAAGTCACAGTCATCAGAATAAAAAGGCAGAGAAAGGCAGAGTTGCATGGATGCGTGTACCTGTTATTATTGTACCATGGTTAGGTGATGAATTCGCTTTTTACACAATCAAAATATCTGTTGCTTTTTAGTCTTGTATTGTTGTAGCCGTGCATACGGCTTGTTTATTATATCATGGACCCAAATTTCAAGCAAACATATTCAAACACCTCTTGAGTCGCCAGTTCCACTTGGCCCCGCTACAGCCTGCACAGAACTCGCGATCTACTCAGGCTTGGTAAATGTCATACAAGACGACTAGTAACAGTGCTAACAGGGCACTGGTGCTTCGGGACTCATGCCAAAAGGATGGGCCTAAGTTACAATGACTATTGCAGATATTGTAACGATGAGGAAGAAGAAACAGTTCTTCATCTTCTATGTCAATGCCCCGCGCTTAACAGCATTAGGCCGGTAACTATGGGCTCCAACAATCTGCCAGACCTCGACAGTCTGGCGAACATGGGGCTTACCAACCTATCCTCTTTCCTGCAACAATCAGGATGGTTTGATTCGGCGACAGGGCAATCACAGGTAATTGAATAACCAATTGACTGAGCCCTGTCTGCTGTAGGGTATCACAAAGGGACCGAATTAACGGACCCAAATGCGTCACGTCTCAGATGTGACAGCCCTCGAAAGCTAACCTAACCTATATTCAAACACGAGAAGAATCATGAAAATTGGTACATAAATGTAGGAGTTATACGATAGTTTTAGTAGGGGGGGGGGGGGGGGGGGGTGGGAACACTTTTTGACCAGATTTTCATTAAAATTATATGAGACCAAACATCACGGAAACCCGTTCAAGCACGAAATTAATGAAAAGAATTATAAAAATCGGTCTCTGAAAATAGCAGTGTTTTAAAATTAATAATTAATAATAGGAATGAACGAAATAATCTTAAAATTGTGATTTCTTGAATTTTGGTTTATTAAATAGCTCTCCTCCACCCCTACCCAATAAAACCTTTTTTCGCAAATTCCCTTTGCATGCCGATTTGAAAAATTTCTCAACGGTCACATTGGTTATTACATTGTAAACAGATGAATGAAAAAAGAAACAGCCAGCCTACTTAAAATTGTTGCTTTTTGTATAAAGCAGAATTATAAGTTGAACTGGATGAAAAAATCACTTCAATATTTATGTAGATATTTACTCACCTCTAAATGCAAACAGCAAAGAGGTCATCTATGTTATAAAACAAGATAGACGTTGGTGCAATTAATTAAAGTGTGTATTTTAACCTCGATCACGTTTCACAAACTTCGCACTTCATTTAATAAAAAAATTTATCACTTTAATCTTTTACAAAATAGTTGTATAGTTAAAATTTATGCAAAAAAATTAGTACTTCTTAATTATTTTTTTTTTTCTTTAAACTTCTTTAATAATAATTTATGGTAATTGTTGTCTTTTCACTACTGACTTAATTTACTGCTGTTCTTGTTTTTGTTACCCACTTCATTTTTCCATTATGAATTTTTTTGGTTATGGTTGGTTTTGTTTTCTATCTATCTAACACTTCTTTTTTATATGTACATACATACATACATATGTTTTAATGAATTTTCCTTTCAATTTGCTTGAACCTTATAAAATTCTTTATTGCAATAAACAAATATTTAAAGAATTACATATTCTGTACATACACATTTCTTATTAACATAACTTTGTTTTTTTTTTTTTCTTCTTTGTTTTTCACTATTTACCACCGGTCAATCAGACGTGTTAACGTTTACGCGTTTCGTATGCAACTGTGTTTTTGGCCGCGTAACACAATTTTCCATGCTTTTTTCGTCGGTAGATTTCTTTGTATTGTTTTTGTTGTCTGCTTTGGTAAAACTTTTAAGCCAAAAACAAATACCACATTTAATTTACTTCTAATAAATAAAACAAATACGAAAAATAAGCTTTATTGTTTGGAATATGAACAGCTTTCTTTTCCGTATACATACATATGTACATGTGTGTATGGATGTGTTAAAAAAAGTTTTGTTGAGAGCAGCGTTGCCAAATGTGCAGATTTATCTGATTTTTGCATTTAGCAGTCTTGAATTTGGGAAATTTGAATTTTAAAACCGTCAATAGACAAAGTCACAAAATCGTCAATAATAGAGGCGATATCTTGAAGGAAATTCAAATTACATATAAGGGTCGACAAAAAATAATCTGGGCTGTCGAAACAATCTATTATTATGTCGGCCTGTCTGACTTTCTTTTAGCATTGGCCCGCCAGCAGATAATTACCAAAACCAACTGTAATTTTTTTAGGACAGCACTCAGGTGATGACCACCACTTATGGAATGCATTGTGGCACAGAACTACTTCGGAAAGGGACTCTGGCGTTAAGTAGAGGCATTAACTTTCCTAAGCTGTATGAGTTGATATTTAGCAACCAATAAAAAGCAGCTCACAGATTATTTATTCATTTAAATTTATTTAATAAATTAATTAATCGAATAAAATTTATATACATATTTTATACAAATAAGATAAACAATATAAATTACTAGATGATCCGGCAAACGTTGTTTTGCCATACAAAATATTTCTAGTGCCTATTTTGGGTGTTATATAAAAAATAGCGAATGTGTTGTAAGTGTGTGTTAAAATAGGTCATTGTTTATTCTCACATAAATATATTATTGAAAAGACACAACCCCCTGTTAGTGAATGCGGGCAAATACTAACCATCTCTCACATATTTAATGAATGCAATCTTCTACAGGACAAACGTTTAAAATATAAAATAAATAATATTAATATCCTTCTAAGAGAAAATGAATTTGAAAACATTAAAAAATTCCTGACTGAAATACATAAATATTTTTAATTTGATTTAAATCTACATATGTATGTATATATATAAAATAATGTAAAAATGTATATATTAAATAAAATATAAGTTTGTATGTAAAATTAGTAGGCCTATATAACCTAATTGTGTTGGGGCCTTTATAATAATAAAAAAAAAAAAAAAAAAAATATTTTATACAAATAAGAGAAACAATATAAATTACTAGATGATCCGGCAAACGTTGTTTGCCATACAAAATATTTCTAGTGCCTATTTTGGGTGTTATATAAAAAATAGCGAATGTGTTGTAAGTGTGTGACGATGACCGCCGATGAAAAAATACCAAACATAATTTTGTTCTGTTTGAAATACGAACGACGACGATTCTCCTGCATGATGCGGACATAGCGCCATCTGTCATTCAGCAACAAAAATAATTATGAGGCGGACATAGCGCCATCTGTTGGGTTAATAGTTTCGGAAATACAGAAATTGCACCCTCCCACCAATCCTCGTGCCGCTTGCGGTTTGAAAAATAGATAGTAGCCGATTCTCAGACTTACTGAATATGCATAAAAAAATTTTATAAGAATCGGTAAAGCCGTTTCGGAAATTGCCCCCTCCCACCCCTCCTCATGCGCCAATCGATTTAAAATATACCTTAGAACCTATTCTCATACCTACCTAATATGCATAAAAACTTTCATTAAAATCGGTCGAGCCGTTTCGGAGGAGTTCGATAACAAACATCGTGACACGAGAATTTTATATATTAGAAGAATATAATTTCGATATGTTTGTTGAGTTTAATTTTAAAGCGATTAAAATATACAATACTTCAATTAAAAATAAATCTTAAGAATACAAGTACATAATTATATGAATCAAATCATTAGAGGCTGACGAAACAAAACAATAAATTTTTCACAATCAAGATGCAAGACAGACCATTCTTCTTTTTTTTTTTAAAAAAAGGAGTCACTAAGTTAAATTTGTTAGTTATAATAATTAAGATGATTTTGTGATTGAATTAGGCCTTAAAAAGGCCTGGTAGTTTAGTCATGGAAATTTTTCTAAGAAAGAGTCATAATTTCTTCTGCTATTAATATTTAAAAATCTTGGTGTTGAATATGTGTATCCTGATGGAGCTGTTTGAAGTTCCTTGGCCGTAGGAGAGGAAATATGCCGATCGTAACATCTGTCAAGCGTACTATAGTCAAGATCTTCATCAATTCGCGATAGTGTGTTGGTTTGGGTTCTTAAAATTTTACGTTTTCGAGTACGATTTGCTACACAAGAAACGTCACAAAGCTTTCTTTCATAGCCGTCATCATTTGTTAAAACTTTAGTGAAGTTATCAGTTTTATTATCTTCAAAAACATGGGACATTTCATGCATTAATTTCCGGCTAGAATCTGTTTGGGCACAAATGGATTTACGTCTAGTCTTTAAAGGAACATCCTCTTCTATTTTTTCATTTTTCATATTGTTGCTGCTGCTGCTGCTGCAGCTCGGTATAGTTTGTCGCCGCGTTCTTTTAGCAATGCAGGAAATATCTAAACTGTTTTTAGATACTTCCAGTGATTTTTCTGGACATTTTAAATTAATAAATTTTCTTTCTGAATTTCTCTTTCGCAAATCTTTTTCTGTCTTCTGAACTTCGTTGTTACATATATTCCCTTCATTTTTTTCAATCTCCTTTGACGAGAGTGTTTGTATGTTATTCACACGATTTGATCTTGTAGTACTTAGGGACATATAGCCGATGTTATTATTTCTTTCCATCGTTTCGAAGAAATATTCTAAAGGGTCGTCATCATCATCACTTTCAAATATTTTTACGTCTACATTTTGTAAGTGATTGTTAGACATTTTATGCTGTAAATCTATTTGTTTTGTTGTCATTGCTTTATCGTTTTCAACAGATTTTATAACATCTTCAGTTTCAGTGTCAGAATTTAAATTACTTTCATCACTAGTATCCACCATTCTTCTACCTTTATTGCAGTTTCTTGATGAGCGCGGTATTTCTTCACTTAATGTATCGTCATCACTACTGCTCACTATTCTTCTAATTTTTTTACAGTTTCTTGATGAGCGAGGTATTTCTTCACTTAATGTACCGTCATCACTACTGCTCACTATTCGTCTAATTTTATTACAGTTTCTTGATGAGCGAGGTATTTCTTCACTTAATGTACCGTCATCACTACTGCTCACTATTCGTCTCATTTTATTGCAGTTTCTTGATGACCGAGGTATTTCTTCACTTAATGTACCGTCATCACTACTGCTCACTATTCTTCTAATTTTATTACAGTTTCTTCTAGAACTATGTATTTCTTCATCTTGTTCATCTGTATGTGAGCCCGAGTCCCTTTTCCTATCTGTCATCCTGTTATTTGTCTCAATGAGCTTGGTGATTATCTCGAAATCTTCCTTGTCACTTACATTGCAGACATCAATGGGTTCATCATCACTATCACCGCCATTGATACGAGAATAAAGACTTTCACGACCACTATCATTTTCGTCGAAGGCTACACTACAATCGGTACAATGAAACTGTGCGACATCATTGCTAAAACATTGTCGATGTATAGCGCGGGATCCGCACGTAATACAGAGAACAAAAGTATTATTTGCAGATGAAGCTTTTCGTCCTTTTCTATTTTTGCAGCTTTGTGCGCAACACTCGTTAGGCCGTTCAAGTAGTTCGGCATAGGCATTGGGCTCTAACTCCCAGGCAGCATCTCTGAAAGATTGAAAGAAATATATTTTATTATAGCATTTGCTATTTACACAATTGACATTTTAGTTCTAAAGCTTTTCTCAACAAAAATTCAACTTACTGATTCGGTATATAAATTCCTTTAGCTGGAAGTTTTTCTCTAAAAGTTTCGATGTCATTGCACAGGGGACACTTGAAGAAATAGCCCGATGTTTTGGCAAACTTTTGAATACAAAACTTATGAAACCAACCATTACGACAGCAGGGTGCTAAAATTGAATTAACACTGTTAAATGGCTCATCTACTCCACGTAAATTCTCATAGCAAATCACACAAGTTTCGTAAGCAGAAGGACGTTCAGGAATTTTTCTCACATGCCTATGACAGTAGGAGCGATAATCGAAACAGAAACGATTTTGGGCATTGTGTTCAATGCCACAAATGAGGTGAAAGGACCGACGGCATTTTTTCTCACAGCAGCCTATATTCGCATACTTTTTTTTGCAATAGAAACATGGCTACAAAGGAACAGGTAATCCAACAATTACTTATAACAAACAAATGAATCTTTATCTTTAAAATTTACCAAAAGTGAAATACGATCAACTTCATTTTTAATGTCAGCCTCTAGAAATCCCAAAAAATCCTGATCATCATTGCCATTTTGTGGCAAATTGGAGGATAAATACTAAGAGGAAACAATAATCAAATTTGTTCTCCTTTTAGTATAGCTGCAAATTGTAAACTTACCAGGCAAAATGTATGCACACCGAAACGTTTATTTTGCAAATAGTCTCCATATTGAACATCATCTTTCTTTGAAGATTTGCACAAAATGCAAGTGTTCATTGTGATTATTGTTTATTTAACAATTTTTTTGAAATTCATTCTATATTTATAAACAGGAGTAATTTGCTTTTATCGGGAAGAAATAATAACACAGAATATGTACTACAATTAATTGACATACCCAAGCGCGCTAGTTTTTTTTTTTGTTATTTTATATTTGTTGTACCCTGTGATATACCATTTGATATCATATTACTGTGAATACTACCAAAGTAGAGTATCAAAATGCAGAGATGTGTACATCAACGACAATTCCCTTGTCCAATTAGAGGTTTTGATCTGTAGTACATGAAAAATGTTATAATTCTCAAGATCTTTATATATGAAAAATCAACGCCTAGACCAAACGACCAAAAAGCCAGAAATTTTGGATGTAGTTTACACTTCCAATAAGAAATATATAAGTAAATACATAAATATATCCCAGCATCGGATAGAGGAGATAGACGTAAAATTCAAAAAGCATAATAAATAAGTAAAAAATAATCGGAGCGGTGCTTAGTACTTTTTCTAAATTTAGGGCTTAGCGTGCGAAAAAGAGAAAAATATGATATTGGTTCTTATGTTTGGCATATATTAATAAAATTTAATGAATTGACATCATATATAAACTATTTCCAGTGTTGATTGAATATTCAAAATATCCGGTAACAGATATATATATTTATCGATTTGGTTGGTATAAGCAACAAAAATAATAATGAATCATGCAGATTAGTTAACCCATAGAAAAATAATATTTATTAATTTTTTTTTTTTTGTCTAATGCATATTGGTTGTTTTGGCAGAATGTTATTGAAAAAATGCTGCGAAAAAAATATTATCATCATTTAATGATTTATTTAACATAAACAAATGGAATATATACGAAGTAATTTTTTAAACCACTTTTATCAGAGTAATGAGCTTTCTACTGCTGCCACTAGCAAAATGAAAATTCTACAAAAGCTCTCATCAAATTCTACTAAAATTTGCCAAAACATATATTCTTGTTTTTTTTTTTATAAAATTTTTAACCAAAATTTCACAAAATACATATAAAAGTGACATATCAACCAACTACCGAATACTTCATCATGGTCTAATAATCAGGTCTGCGCAAGAAGGAATATGGTTTTTTGTAGGGTTGTGTTTTGACCGTTAAATAATCTGCAAAAATATGGTAAGTTAATTCGGTCTTGTCAAAAGTTGTTTACATTTTTGGCCGCCATCATGAATATTTTTGTTTACGTTATGCTTTTTGTTTTTGCATAACCAATAAATACATACAAAACAACTTTTGTTTTGTTTTGTATACAGCTTTGTTTTGACAATTTTGAATGAATTTTACACCAACAAAATTTTTTATTGTTGTATTCTTACGCGCACCTTATTATTCCACCATGTACTTCATCTACTATTTTTGACAGCCCTGTACTGTACAGTTATCAATCAGCCGCTGATTTGTTTACAACCATCATTCCTTTTGCGTGTTTTCTCTCGTTTTTATTTATTTTATTCATTTGTAAATTTTTAGAATCTATATTTTTGTAAAATAAATTTGAACGATATTATCACCATTTTTCATTGACGTTTTTATATTACTATGGCGCAAAGTGTATTAAAGTAATATAGGCTTTGCTATGGGACAAAAGTTCATTAACAATTTCAATGTTTCGTTATACTTTGTGTAAATCATCAGTAACTGTAATGTTTCAATTTACTAATAAAATTTTTGGTATTTTTATACACTTACTTCAGTAAAGTAATTATATATGCACAAATATTCCTTAACAACTTCTCTAAAGAAAAAATAGAAAACATTTATTTGTCCATGCTTTTGGTGTTGTCAAATTCTGTCTCTCCCACTTTGGTAAAACCCGAAAATCTTAAAATTTTACCCTTTTCCACATTCAACCGCTTACTATACTGCAATGCTGGAGACTCGTTTTTCTCTTCATCTGATTTAAGACCGTGATAATGTGCCCAATCGCTACGCCCAGTAAAAACCATGTAGGAAACAAAACCAAAAGCATTCCAGGCCAACAAAGCATATGCAATACTCATACGGCGCTTCCACATAGCCGCTTGAATTTCCGGTATAGGGCTAGTGTTTCGTCTTACCAAACGCCTCAACCATTTCATTTGAAACAGAGACATATTTTAGTTATAACTTTTGTATTAAATTCTTAGTAGTTATATAAAATAAATAAAAATAAATTATTTTTTTATTCACAGATGTTGTTGAATTTTGAGTAGAATTGGTTGCTTATTTTAGTAGCAAATAGTTGCGTTTTTGTGCCCGGAACTTCTGAACCGATAAATCACGGTATAATAAATATTTATTATACCATGCGATAAATGATAGGAAATTTAATATACCAAAACTGTCAAACTACATACCCGAAAGTAAACAAAACCTTTTTCATATATTCGCAAAGCGGTAATACAATAATTAAGACGTATAATAAATTATTGACGGCGATGGTTAAACATATTTGTACCGGCGGCTTCTTTTGCGCCTTGCATTTGTTAAACAAAACAAGTGTTTTGATTGAACTTCAAACTAAATAAAGAAATGAGCTGCTAAAAATTTGTAATAATTTATTTTTTAAACGTCCATATAGAAATTTGTATTTATTTTTATTGCTTCGTATAAGAAATACTGTCCCGTCGAATCATTATTCCAGCCGCCGGAGAATACAACTTGGGACTAACTTGTTTCTGTGTCGAAGCAAAGGAAAATAATGGAAAAATTTATTGAACAATTCCGAAAAAGAAAATTCTAAAAATACAATTAGTGCCTGTTCGCCGATATCGAAGAAGTTCTTTCTTTCGAGCAATTACATTTGAAACAAAAACAAATTCAAAAATTTTGTTTTTATTTCAAATGTAATTGTTCGAAAGAAAGAACTTCTTCGATATCGGCGAACAGGCACTTAAAATATTGGTACAATTTAATAAAAATAAATGATAAATTTTATTCTTACATATACATGTGTCATTTGGCTTTCGCTAGTTCCTGTCCCCGAGTAAAATAAAGATTTTGATATTGATGTGAATGTAATGAAATACAAGAACCTTAAACAAAATGTTAATACGAGGTCAGCAATTTAACAATTTGGACTACCGTCGTCGTCAAATAGATACTTTGAAAGTATTTAATGACAAGTAAGTTTCCCTATATTTCGTTTATTAGTCTGGATATAAATATGTATTTTCTCTCCCAGCGTTGTAGAGGTGTGCGAATTAGAAGAGTATTGTATACACTTCGAATCCGGAGGACGCAATTTTATTTTATCAGTTTTTTTGGGCTTAAATTTTCCTAATGAAAAGCCGAAACTAATGCTTTCGCCGATAGTACAGCATCCATGGGTGAATGTATCAACGGGTGAAGTGGAATCTGCGCCTGGTCTATTAAATGTAAGATTTAGTTGCGTTTTTAGAGTAAGATCTATTATTTTAAGATATTTGCATGTGTAATTTTGATTATATATGTACATATGTTTATATTATTTTTTAAATAACAAATTGTCTGCCATTCATAATAATAAAATCCTTGGTGTCAAGTTGAAGGTAATCATTATATCATTGTTACTTTTGTAAATAACATAAAATCTAACTAAAAAGTTAATTGGAATATTAAGCAGACTTTTAGTGATTGCTTAATATTTTACTATCATAATTTAATCAAAATTTCAATTGAATTATTCCGTTTGCATTAAACAAATTATTTTTATACAGAGATATACATTATTAAACGAAACCCAATTTTTTTCGTTTTAGTACTCTCCGCATTCTGACTTGGGACGTATCGTACAAGCAGTTATTAGGGAATTCGAACGCTTTCCACCTGCAGTTATCAAAACCAACAGCCCAATTAATATACCTACACCCAATAATTCTTCTATATCCACAGCACAAACAATGTTGCATCAAACTCATCATCAACATTCCCATACACATCATCCTTATTCTCTACAAGTGGCCAAATCGTTGGACAGCGGCACCAGCAGTGGTGCTTCCAACAGTACTAACAGCAGTCAAGAAACTTCTCCACACGTTCCATCCAAATCAGCTTCACCACGCCTTAATGAAAGTAATTTTCCTAACTTATCCACTCTATCGTTAGACGAACTCAAACAGTTGGATAGTGATCCAGAATTTTTTGATGATTTCATTGAAGAATTGTCGGTAGTGCAACAGTTAAATGATGAATTAGATTCAATGATAAATCAGGTTGAGTCAATATCAATCGAAAATGAAACCAAGGAAACACATCTAGTTGAATTGAAACGTAAACTAAGCGATGAGGTTACAACACTAAAAATTTTGGGCGATAAATGTGATAAATTGAACAAGAAATATTTAAAAAAGTCCGAGGAGTATAATCCTCAACATATAAGAGAACTTTTGCAGATAGCGGCTTCCAACGCAGATACAGAATGCGAAAGTCATGTGGAACAGTTTTTGAATGGTAAAATTGATGTGCAAACATTTTTGCAAAGCTATACGCACTGCAAAAAATTAAGTTCCGAAAGAAAAGCCAAAGAGGAAAGATTAGGCCAACAATTAACGGCCTTAGAAAGGGCAGGAATATAAATTAAATTGTTTAAGATTTCGGCCAAACATAATATGTATGTATGTCATTATATAAAACAAATCTCTATAGGTATATATGTATACTGAAGTACATATAAATATTTAATTTCAATAGCCTTGTGCTGGCGTTTATATTATTGTGTATTTATATTAAATGTTCCAATTAAATTATTTTTTTCAAATTAATTTTATCATGTATTCTTGTTCCCTTTTGTAGATTTTCATCTTAAACAAAAATTAAATATAATTAAATACATCCTTGAATATGTTCTGTGTAGTATGCAATAGATGTAATTACAATGATTTTCAAACGCTTAGTTTCTTAATTTTAAATAAAAAAATAACTACTACAAGTTATTACAAGTTTTCAGAGGAGCTCGAAAAATAAAACTTAATTTATTTCAAAAAGTAATTGCGAAAAAACTTGTATTCTCATGGTTAAAATAGCGCACAGAGGGGGCGTGGGGGAAATTACTCGTGAAGGAGCCAACCACCAAAATATTAAAAACAAATTTAATAATTCATTAATGGGTCGATTAGGGACGGCAACTGATCCACAGCTGCGTTGCCAGTTGCTGAGAATTGTATTACGGATGCCAACTGAGAGCTGCCAGTCTCAGTCGCTATTTAGTGTTTTTCTGGCAACCACTAATTATCAGTTGCCCGCCATAATCGACCCATAAATTTTCTTGCACAAAAAGTAAACAAGGTTTAGTATTTGGCGAATAGAAGTTCCGTTGAATGTTCGGCTCCGACATTGTACTTTTAATATCTTCCTTACAGTGTCTAAATATTGCCTTTTCTGGCTCAATTATTTCCCAAGCAAAAACTTTAAATTAACATCAGAATGTTATATTAACTTATATTTTAGGAATTTTAATACTCGCCGTATAACTAGGCACTTCGAAAACAAGCGTGTCACGACAGACACGATGATCTAATTCTGCGACGTCTTAAATAAGAGCTCCAAGCAATACCACTGTTATCCGCCAAAAATATGCGACTGTTTGGCACGCCTCCTTTTTTCACCTCTTAGGCCACATTTTGTTGGAATGTTAAAGGACTACACAAACATATACATATGTATGTATAATAGGCAAACGGAATCAGATCCCCAGAACAAATAAATCTCAGAGAAAAATTACCTGCGTATAATCCATAATTCTACAAATCATCCCAATTATGAATAATTCCCGGGAAATATTTCCCCTTCCTCTTGTTATTAATTGGGATTACCATATTGATAAAAGTAAATATTCTCTTAGTGTGAGGGAGAGCGAAATATCGTTAGTCTTCCTCACATTAAGAATATTGGGCCTGTTCGTAAATGCAAAACTGCGCTGCATATTATGCGCAGTACGTTCATATATGCAAACAGTGGCAACTATGCAAAAGGTATGCGTTCAAAAATGCATGGCTGAAGTATATTATGCGCAAATAAATACAAAACACTAATCATAAAAATGGCTGATGCAACGGATGAGTATGTGTTAAATTTTTTATTTTATTATTCGTTTTGTTTATTATTTTTTAACCATTTTATTTCTTGTAGATTAGATAATTTTAAATCATTAGTTTTATCGTCCAGCCCTAAAATTAAATTTATCATTAACTTTTTCATTTTTGTTATATTTTTTCGTTCATAAATGCAAACATAAAAATGCGCAAAAAGAAGCATAAGCAACAGCTGATTAGCAGTGGCAGTGCAAAATAATCATATTATGCAGCGCAGTGATGCATTTACGAACAGGCCCATTTACTTTTTTCTTTATGGAAATCGCAATTAATAATTGGCTCAATTATAAAAAATAATTCCTGGGGAATTGTTTACCTTATTCTATTTTTCATACTATTAATTGCGATTCCCACAATAAAAAAGTAAATATTCCCAAGTTTTTCTTCTCCATAATATTTCGGATAATTTTTTTTTATGTAAATTGTAATTAATAATAGGAGGAATAGAAGAATTATTCATAATTGGCCTGAATAGGAGGAATAACAAAAATCCCCGGAAATTATTTTTCATAAATTTGACTGTATGAAAAATTCAAAGTTTTACACTGCGAAGACGATTTTAATGACAGGACTATTAAGAACAATTTAAAATTTGTAGCAGCAAGTTATTGAAACTCAATTTGAAATGTGTGCTTTCTACAGCCACAATTAAATCACTTTTAGACAGCAGAGCGAGCCAATACAAACAACAACTATGACATATCTGAACTCTTCGAATAACCAAGTTCTTTTTAGGTACAATTTGCAGTGTTACATCGGAAATTTGCTACCACTAACAACATATCTAATTTATAATAAAAACAACTTTAAATATATATATTTTTTTCTCGTTTTTAATACGTATATCAATTACATGTATTTTACCTTTATGACAATTACTTGAATATTGTTTTCGTACAAATTAATATTTAAATTTAATTAAAATCAAACAACACAATGTTAAACACAAAACGCACTTTTTTTTTTCTTTTTAAAAACAAAGTATGAATGAATATTTTTCTTTGCCGCCAATAATTTTGAAACAAAATTATACTTTTTCTTTATAAAAAAAATAAACTATGTGTGTATTTTGCTTTCTTTAATTTTATAGGGCAGGACAGACTTATGAAAAAAAAAAAAAGTAATATTATAATTATGATTTATAAAATAATACTACTGAAGAAAATGTTTTTCTATATGCATGTTCAAAATGTAAAAGGACGTTTTATTTATTTGAAATTACAAAAAAACCCTACTTAATGGAAATGAGTTAATATAAAAAAAGTCTACAAATATTTAGGGATTTTATCATTCATTAATAATTATAATTGTTCCCTTTTTTTGGTAAAAAAAAAACATAAAATAATTTAGAGAAAAAATACACAAATTTTATTCTAGAATAGCACAAATTTTTTTGGAAGTAAAATTTGAAGTGGAAAAAAAATATTTCAATTGCTTACCCAGGACTTGGAATTGTTTAACATATCACTTGTTAAAGGCAGATATTTTTAACAGTCTAGAATCCAATAAAATGGCAAACATGAATCCTAACTCCACTATTAATTGTGATAATTTAATAGAAAAATATTGCTGATAGTAACGACCATCTGGATTTTGGAACAAATAATTATTCCTGGGTTTCAGCTATAAACTTATAAAGTTACTTTTCATTTCATTACGTGTTGTCGTTTCTAAGTATAAAGTTGGTTTGTTTATTTTTAAATAATATAAATATTGAAATGTTTAATTTCTTTTCAATCAAGTTGCTATTTTTAAAACTTTTGTGTGATTTTTTTTTAATTGTATTGTTTTTTTTAATCAATCTTTTCAATCAAGTAAAAACGCCTGCAGCGTTTAATTGTTTGCTTAAGTTTAGAGAGGTTTTATAATGAAATATTCAAAAACTACATGAATTATTTACTGGTCCATGGCTTCTTGACTGGTATCATCGACTTCCATGCCGGATGGTTCTTCTTCAGCCTTGGGATTGATGTTTGTGGTTTCATCAGTAGACATGGCAGTAGCATTAGTGGGGGTATCAGTATCCTTTGAAGAAGCTGTAGCAATCGGTGGCTCTGCCATAACGACCTCTTCAATAGTGGGAGAGGTTTCTTCTATAGCAACATCTTCTACCATAGGCTGATCGTTAAGAGCAAGTGTGGGAGGTGGTTTTTCAGTTGCTGGAGCTGTAGAATTTTCGTCTTGTTTAATATCTGCCGTTTTGTCTTTAGCAACTATCACATTTTCTTTTTCCTTTAACTCTGTTTCTGAAGTCTTTGTGTCTTCTTGTTTTAATGTGTCAGTGCTTTCTTTCTCTTGAGCATTTGACTCCGTTTTTGTTGGTTCTTTTTCTTTCGCAGGATCTAGTTTTCGTTGTTGTTCTGCATCTATATTAGTTTCATTCTTTATTTGCTCTTCATTTTTTGTATTTTCCTTTAAGGGGCATTCATCAGTCTTTTTAGGTTCATCTTCTATTTTAGAAATTTCTTCAGTTTTTTTTGCCGCTTTTTCCTCCTCCGGCTTTAATTTGTCTGTTTCTTTTACTTTTTCGTCTTGTTTCTCTTTCTCCTGCTCGTCATTTGCTTTGTCTACAATTTTCTCTTTTAAAATATCTTCTTTTGCGTCCTCCACTTTTTCTTGCGGAATGTCTTGTTTTATTTCTGTTTTCTCTTTTTCATTTGTATCATCATCTTTATCTTTAACTTCTTTTATTTCCTCTGCTTGAATATTGTTTAGTTTTTCTTTATTTTTATCTGTGTGTTTTAGTTTACAATTATTTTCAGCTGCTTCCTCCTTTTCACCCTTTTCTAATTCTTGTTTTTCTACTACTGCTTCCGCAGAGTCTTCTAATTTTTCCTCCTCTTTACCTTTTTCCAATATTTCTTTTGCTTTAACTTTTTCAGTGTTCTCAATTTCTCCATCTAATTCATGCTTTTTCTCTATTTTGGCTGATTTAGTTTCAATGATTTCCTCCAGTTTAGCCAAATCGCGATCATCTCTCTTTACTTCCTTTTGCTCTTCAACCTCATCCTTTTTCTTGCAATCTAACTCTTGCTCTTTCTTATCTTGGTCTTTATGGTCCTCATTGGTCTCAGTAGTTTCTTTAGTTCCAGTTGCTTTCTCCTCTTCTTTATCCGGCATATCTACATCCTCAACATTGTTTTCAGATTTCGAAACTTCCTCCTCTTCCTTAGACACCTCCTTCAGTTGCTCTTTCAATTCTTCTTTCTTTTCTGAAGACTTTTCTGAGCATTCCATATTCTTAGCATTCTCCTTTTCGTCTTTCTCTTCCTTAGCTACATTATCACTTTCTTTTATTTTTTGTTCCTCCTTCTCCGTGGGCTTTACCATACTTTCATTTTCCTCCTTCGCAGAATTTTCCTCTTGTTCTTCTTCGGGCAAATCTAATTTAGCCTTTTTAGGATTAGGCAAATTCTCATCATCGTTAGCATGCGTATTCTTTGTTGCACTTTTTTCCCCTTCTTTTACTTCAGCTTTAGCGGCCGCCACTTCAGCTTTGGTTGCTGTACCATTACCATTAGTATTTTCCGCATTGTTAATTAAGCCGCCATCAGCTTCCATATCAATATCAACATTGACGTCCAAAGAAAGATCCCCATTGACCACGGAATCCAACGAGTCGCCATTTTCAGATTCAGTTCTCTTACGGCCATGTTCGACGGTACTGACTACTGAAAATAAGTTAAGGTGTGAGAAAAGTTTTATTTTTTTCTTCCTTATTAATAATAACTTACCAAGAATATTTTTTTCCAGAGCTCGCATGAACTTATCAATACGACTGTACTGTTTACGAGGATCTATTAATAGTTCACATAAACGTTGAATGGTAAAGGGAGCAGCATTGAAGAGCTCCAGACGTTCTAGCAGAGATGATTTCATACTTTCATAATTGAAAGGATCAACATTGGGATATTGGGGTATTTCTTAAAAAAAAAAAAAGACAAACAATGAATAAAATAATTAAAGAAGTTTTCAAATTATGTTGCTTCCATAGTTTTCTATATAAAATGTAATGTGAAAAACACGGATTTTCTGAGTTGAGCTCCATTAAAAATGTATTGAAAACATCAACACGAACTTTGGGGCAAATTTCCAGTTTTAAGTTTGCAATTTTTTACAGAACAATGTAATTGACGCAATTACAAAAATGGGAAATAGCACTAAAATGAACTATGAACTATAAATGAGGTGGGTCATTAATTGTGGATTAAATTTTACATTATATAAAAAATAGTTCTAATCCAAAAATTAATATGTATTAATTAATAGCTATAAGGATCCATCTTTAGTGGGTTGTGTATACACATGAACATACACACATACATACATAAGTATGTAAATAAAACTTCCCTTATAAACATGCATAATAACTGCTCTATTAATGCTTTTTCAGCATAATCATGAAAACGTTTAAGAGCTTGTTATGTTAAATTTAGCACGTGTTTGTTGTTATTTTACCCAGCATGTTAAATCAAACTGTTGGTATAAAACAACAGAGCTGCCAGAGCTGTTATGTTAAATGTGATGTAATCATTTATTTACATTTAAATTTAACAGAATTTTTTTTTATATTAGATAGAACTAAGCAACATATCGTTAAATGAAACGAAGAACTACATGTGTATTTACAACTTAAGGCAGTTTTTTTTTGCTATTAATTTCTATATATGACCCGAAAGTTTTTGCAAACAACAACGCAGCTACAACTTTTTAAGTTGTTTTAATGTAAACCTTTTAATTTTGTATTTTTTTTTATACCTATTTGTAATTGTATCTCAACTACTAATTGAAAACTTAAAGATTTGTTAGATAAAACTATTTTTTGTATTTATGACGTTGTTAGACTAAAGTTGGCAGATATGTACCATTTCCAACCTTCTCAAAATATGGTAATTTTATTTAAATTGTATTGATGTATCCACAGAATTAGAAAATTTGTAAAGCGGTTTGAATTTTTATTTCATTTGGGGTCCGATTGATCCATATTTCAGCTATGGAGACGTATTTTTTTTTTGCTCAATAATTATTCTTTTGGCTATTATTTCTCTTAATTCTACGCTTAATTGAAAAAGATAAATTAATAATACAAAACAAATTAGGTATTTGCTCTCTCTTGTTTATACAAACACAAAGATTTGAAACAAACGAATATACAAACACACAAACAACTAAAATTAACAATAATAATATAATATAAAAAGGCCGGCTAAATTAAGTAAGTGAAGTGAAATTAATGATAATAAAAGAAAATGTGCTTAGATTGTGCACTGCCGAATGTTCGGAAAAAAACTAGTTGAATAAAAATAGCTAGTAAGAAAAACTTAGATAAAAGGCTTACCATTAGATATGGTATGTTCGTCTGTATACAAAGTAAGCCAATCATATATTTTTTACGTTTTTTGAAAAGAAACATCTCTAAATTACTTGTGAAGGTTGTGTTTTATCGTTAAAAAACGGTAAATATGTCAAACTTTATACAAATAAAAAAATCGATACAATTTTTTATGTATGGAGATTTTTTGACATATTCATCATTATGACATTTTATACCTTATAATTGGACCATAGTACTAGTCGTTAAACATACAATTCGCGTTATATCGAAATTTTTAAACGCTGTCGAAGCTCGTTCACGAACACGAAAAAATGGCAGACAAATATTTGAACTCAATAAACTCACAAATACTCTTGTATTTGAATACAAACAACAACAATAAAAAGTCACAAAGTAAAGCTCAAAGAAAACACATTAAAAATCCGTATTTTTTTATTTTTTATTTGAGGAGTTTTTAATGTATTTTTGTTCCATGTTGTTTCTTAACTTTTTCTGTGCTATTTTTAGAATCAGACTTAAAGTGAATGAATTTTTCATTGTCTGTTGTATGGGAAAGAGCTGGCAATAACCACAGTAATTTGTGAAACTTATTTGATGGTTATGTAAGTACATACATACATATGTACGTATGTATACATATAAATATTTTTAACTTTGAATTTTAGAAGTTTAAAATGAATTCACTTTGTTTTTGTTCATGTACATATCTGGTTGCTGAAACACGACCAAAATGTGGGCAAGAGAAAAATAAACTATGTAATAAGCGTAGCTTCTATGGCGGGCTTTAAGGCGACCGAATCAATAAATTCTGAAACGTTTGTTTCTTAAGTCTTTTCTTTTTGAAGTGAAAACTTCTTCTTTGTATAGTCTACTAGCTGATCCCGGTGTGCTTCGCTACCCTCCTCGTTATATAATAAAATTGAAAGTATTTATACATATCGTCCCCTCAATATAACAATAGCGTATAATACGCTATTATATATAGCACATAGGCTATTGTTATATTGAGGGGACGATATATCCTATTGTGAAAATTTAATGACGATCGGTCCAGTAGTTAAAAGACTATATTACGATTTTTAATTTTCTTCAAAAGGGGCGTGGTCCCACCCAATTTTCATCTGGTACGTATTCCAAATTATGTCAATACCATATGTACCAAATATCATCGACGTAGGTCAAAAAATGCCCAAAATATGGCGATTTAAATTTTTGGATTATATGGGCGGTGCCACGCCTCTTTGTCCCATCAAAACTTCATATAGCCTATTATTCCTTCCAGAGTCACAGTAACATGCTGTGAAAATTTCAGGAAGATCGGTCCAAGGATTTGGCCTCCCATAAAGCACAAACAAACAAACCAACAGACAGACATTCATTTTTATATACATATGTATATAGATGTATGAATTTTTTAAATTCCCAGTGTTGCCACTTTTCCCGGGATTTTTGTCCGTTCTTGGGAATTCCCGAAGGTGGTTTGTGTCTTTTCTAAGAATTTGTGTATCGACTAAACACATGTGTGCCTTGGCTAAGTTTTTCCAAACTAGCAAGTGTCGTCGAATAAGCAGATATATCTATATATCGCTCCTTTATTGCAACATAGTCATATCTCAAAAAACAAAATTTTTCAGTTACTGACGAAAAAGAGTTTCTCAATACCTTCTTTATTTGTAAAAAAATTTTCATAAACATATCTCTATCTAAACCCAAGTTATAACCGCTTACATGCTCAAGCCGTCCATATAAATGCTTACGCTTTGAAAACTTTAAATGCATTTTGCCACGTTTGAGATTTTTTGAGATATGACTACGTTGCAATAAAGGAGCGATATGTACATATATATAAGAAAGTCGTCTTAGTTACACTATTTATAACTCAAGAACGGCTGAACTGATTTGGCTGAAAATTGGTGGGCAGGTAGCTTAGAACCAGAAGAAGGACATAGGATACTAAGGTAAGGCACTTTTTACCTGGGGGGACTAGGGTGCCCCTTCTTTGTATGGGGCACTTCCAGTATAGCTAGAAAGAGTAAAATGAAATTGCATAAGTTGATAAAAAATGCTATGCAATAGCTTTACCGCGGCAGTCCCCGAGTGAAAACATTTACATTTGACAAAAGTTAGTTTAGAATTGATCAAGATATCTATTTGTAAGCACCTGCCATGATGGTGGGCCTGTTCGGAAATTCATCAATGCACCGCATTTGATGCGTTGTACGTTCTGAAAATAAACGCATATGCTGTTTTGTATCACAGCATATGCTGTTTTGTATCAGCTGAGCAAAGAAATCACACATCCGCATCAGATGCGGCGCAGCGATGCATTTTCGTACAGGCCCGGTGTCTACGTCATAAGAAATCAAGCAATTATGTGCAACAGGCTTCGTTTCAGTCTGTTTTGTCTTCCTTATGTAGTCTTATGTTGTATCAAACCACATGTATTTCCTGCAACATTATTTAAGTCAAACAGAGTTTTGTTGGATGTAGATTGTCAAACACGAACTAATGTTCTGATGTCGAATTAGCTAACAAAAATGAGTAATCTTACGTCGGTGTGGGTTCAGCCTAAATGCTCAAGCCTGTAGTTGAGAAGTTGAATAAATTGGAATGTGTTTTGCAATTGTTTGTAGATACCTTAAGCAATAATATCTAATATGCATCATCATAAAAATGTTCTGATGAAAAAAGTGCAATTATTATTAATTTTTGTAGGTATTTTAATAAAGAAACTTAAGGCCCGGATTACCAACACTAAAATGTTGTGGTGTCTCGGCTGTAACACAACATCAAACGGTTTTTTAATTATGGTTTACAACATCAAGTTGTTGTGTAGTATGTAGACAACAGCTAATGATCGATCAGTTGTAAGATTTTCACAGGATTACCAAATCATAAAACCTCATGTTGTAAACGACAATCACAGTAAATTCACATAATCAAGTAAACTTACAACACTAAAGCTAAGTGTGTTAAGCCGTAATGGCAATTTTAATTTAACAATAATAAATTATTTGATTTTGTAATCCATAATCGGGGCCTAAATTTCTTACTATCAACATGCGACTAATTGTACACAATGTACTTATGTACATACATACTTATGTATGTACTTATATTCAAACACATGACTGACTTTATTATTGGCAAAGTTAAAAACATAAGTATCTCTCTACTAAATAAATTGTAATTGTCAACAGACTAGTACTAAGGACTGCCATGTATGTACATACATACATGCATATGTATATATTTGAAAATCGTACATTTTTTAAACTTAACCTAAATGAACCACTGTGAGAGCTGTTCAATTGCTCTCAATTTTTGTTGTTCGGGTTTTTTTTCATTAAAATACAAAGAATAAAATGAATATGAAAATGGAAAATGAACAAAGGAAGAATGTGTGGAAGAAAAATTGAAATAATGTACAAAAATTATGAAATTTTTTTTGCATAGTACAAAATAAAAAAGCGTAACGCCCTATATAAAATTAAAAAAAAAGAAATATTTTAAAGTAAATAAAAAGAGAAAGTAGGCTGTGTACAAATACAGGAGTATAGAAAGGTCTGCTTAAAAAGCCGGTTGGACCAGATTGATAAGAAAAGCAAAGTTTTGAAGGAGAAATTTGGTTGGACATTACTTACCATCTATACGTGGTGTAGTATCATGAAAATTTTTAATAACATTTAATAATTTTTCACGAAACAAGTACTTCAAAGAGGCCCATTTGAACACTGTATCACCGGTCTTGGCTACATAGCCCAAGTATTCATCTAATTCCTTTGGAATTTCTTTTTGCTTGAGACGTGTAAAACGATCCAAAATTTGCATAACTTCTTCAGCATTTTCCATAGTTACCATTTCGTTGAACTGCTCGATCTTTTTTAATCACACAAAAAGTTTCTAATAAAGTGGCTAAACAAACAAAAAGGGTTATGTTAAATTATCTATTAACAAAAATATTTGCAAAAAATTTTAATATTTTTCTACTTTTAGGTGTAGAGACAACTACGACGCTGGCTGGACGATTTTTTTTTTATAAAATGTTAAAGTAGTCGCCGACGCCGACGACGCTTGCTTCTGCTGTTCTTATTGTTGTTGTAGCTGCACACAAATTCAATATACGAACTCGAAGTTTGGCTGGTGGTAGATGCAAAAACAAAATGAAGTGTTTTTTTAACGAGACTGGTTACCGACGTTTTCTTATTTCTTCTATATACCAGAAAAATATTTCCGTAAAACAAAATGAGAGTAGGACAAATGGCCGGCCCCGGCGTTTTCTTAAATAATTATTGCCAAAAACTCTTGGTGAATCGTGCGTTAAAATAATGTTTCTTGCCGTTTCACAGATTTAAAACAAAGGACTTATTTTTTTATCTGAATTTCAAAGAAAATAAAGTTGTGCTCCGGGTTAACTAATAATTTATCCGTGATGAGATGCAGCTTCAACAACGTCGAACAGGCGACTGAATGAAACTCGTATATTTCAACACACGCCTGTAGAGACGTAGACGTCGGCAGAGCAATGTTAACATAACGTCTGATAAACAACAGGATTAAAAGAAAAAACATTTTTTTCACACAACCACACACACTCGTGCAAAAATGAGTAACGTATGCAAAAAAATTTTGCCAAATTTTTGCTTTTGTTGTCAAGCGCTTCCTATTCATTTTGGATATCTTCTGCCATTATATTAAACCAGCAACAATAATTTTGTTAACAAACCTCCAGGTAAGACTATTTTTTATCAACTTAAATAACTCGGATACATAATATGTATATAAAATTTGGCAGCTGCCAAACGTAACAGATCTCTACATACATACATACATAATTTAACAAACATACACACCTCTCACCTGCTTTAGAGTCCAGCAAACTGATTTTCAATGGAAGTATACTATTAACTAAGTTATTTAATTAATTAATTCCTTATACACGCACAATATCTTGCAATAATTTTTCGGCGTCTTTTCCTGGTAGTTTTAAACAGCTGTTAATATATTGTCAAAATGGGCTGTCAATTTTAATTGTTCTGTTAACAAAGACCGAAGCTATGCTAATTTACAGCGAATAGTGTTGGTAAGTTGAAACTGTAATGTGGGTACCCAGTATGGTACAATAATACCTGATAGCAAGGTGTTGTGTCGTACCAGGTGGTGCTACTAACACAGCTGATCTACTGTATTCTTGCAAAATGAAGATCGATATGTCAAAATTTGTACATGCAAGCATGGGGGTCGATATGTCAAATGTTGTTGTGATCTTGTATTTAGTTCGCCTTGCTGGTACTTTCGATAACAAACTTGATCTATTCATACAAGACTTAAGCTATGTACAGACGATTGGCAGATCTTACAATATTGTCAGAAAAATGTTCAGAAAATGTCTCACAACCGACTAAATTGACATGTCTTACAATATTGTAAGATATGCCAATCGTCTGTACATAGCTTTACCAGGTATACGTTACATACATATAAGTACAATTGCACATTGTTAATTTTCAAAGTATACTATATAGATTTATTATTGGTGTTAAGGCATATTTTATTCTTAGAATTTGCAAATATAAGTTGCGAAATATAAGATCTGAACGTTTTTTTTTAAATTAATTTTACACAAAATTGTTAATAAATATATGTACATACATACTTATTTAAGATTTTAATGAAAAATAATGGGTACAAATTTTATTATGTGTGGCTGCAGGGTAGATATGTATGTATATGTTTTTAGTTTAATTATTCGATCAACCACCCTTCAAGAAGCGCAATGATTAAACTTTTTCCGGACTTAAGCAATTATTTGTTATCGGAATTTTAGATATATATTATTTTTCAGAGCTTGCAATTAATGTTTAGTGTTTCCTGGTATTAGTTGAAATATAAAACATTTTTTGTATTTATAAGAACAGATACACATCTCAAAAAAGTCTACACGATTATTTTCCCAAAATAAAATTAAAAATTCAATTTAAAAAATGTTAACAGGTTTTTTAAACACAGTTATATCTGTATAAAAGAGTTATCAGTCTGGCAGCATTTTTATATAAACACAAAGATCGCATAATGTTGCCAACGTACATTTAGACTTCATATTATAACAGCAAAAATTAATATACATATGTACGTACAATTGTTAATCTAATAGTTAAATATAATGGTCACAGAAACTAAAATCTAATAAAGAAAAACTGCAAGAAGACTGAATATCCTGGAGACACAGCAGCTATGTAGAATAATCGTTGGAATTCACATACTTGAGTGGCAGTGCTGAAAAAAGTACTCTATGGGCGTCCAGGTGCCTTAGTCATAAACTAAAAACTAGACCATAATAAGAATCGAAATGCACAAATACATAAGTATGTACTTATGTATATTCAAATTTCCTGACATTCCAATCAGAAATTTTTTGGACAAAATACGTCCACTTGAGGTGTGGGTGTAGTGTAAGGACGAATAAAAATATCAAGCTCATAAGCATTCATATTTTTGTAACTAATTACACTATGATAGTTTTTGACCCGAAAAAAAATGAACTTCGATGAATCCTTTTCGAACTATTAGGGGGGAGTCCCCTGAGTGCGAAAGTACATTTGGAAGTGTCAGATTGGCTCCAGTTTTTGAGAAATCGGTATATATCCTTTTCGAACTATTAGGGGGGAATCCCCTGAGTACGAAAGTACATTTGGAAGTGTCAGATTGGCTCCAGTTTTTGAGAAATCGGTATATACCTATCCATTTTTCATGGATATATACCGATTTCTCAAAAACTGGAGCCAATCTGACACTTCCAAATGTACTTTCGTACTCAGGGGATTCCCCCCTAATAGTTCGAAAAGGATTCATCGATGTTCATTTTTTCGAATATCACAGTGTTATTATAGAAAACACCGATAGAAGCGTAAAAAATCTTCGCCTAAGTTCTTTTATCAAAAGACCATAAATATTGTACATTACTTGATGTTTTATTCATACCTGCGTAAGATATACATAAGTACATACATATGTAAGAGTAATTTATAGGTTTTTCGTGTTACCTATCAAAACTGGGTGCACCATTCAAAACATTTCAGTATCTAATACACATTCATACATACATATTCTTAATTTTTAATTTTTTTAATTTTTATTTTTAATACTTAAAAAACACATTTATCTACTAATATATTTCTACCTAATTTTTTTGTGCTTTCAATTCTAATCTCTTTTTCAACATTTGATACGTTTGATGCATATTTCTCATTTGGCCACGTATTGAAGTGGTGACGTCACGTTGCAATTGTTGCACCTCCTGTATGTCCTTGCGTAAATTTATGTATTCATTATGTACCTTTATAAAAAGGAAACAAGAATATATCAATTATAATACGATTTTGATTTATTACACTTCACCTTACCTCTGACATCGATTCTAATAATTCTAAAACACAAATATCATCAATTTCATCAAGGTTGTTACAGTCTAGGCAACGTTCAACTTCATGCAGTTTATGCGCCATCGTACACAATTGTGTACCGGCATGGGCCACCTGAAATAAGAAAAAAACGAAAAAAAAAGTTCAAACATAAATTAAATATGTATGTATGTGTACGTCTTTATTTTATAATCACAAAGTGCAGTAAGAAAAAGTTTATAGATTTGGATGAAACTAACATAAAAACTGCTATGGCTTGTGCAAGCAAACAACATCAACAAAAGCATTCGTTTGAGTTGAATATACATATTCATAAAAAATACTTAAAACAATCGCATGCGTTTGATGAAATACTGACCAAATATAATCGAATGGAAATTAAATTTGTTTGCAAGTCCCTAGGCGAGGATTCAGTCGAGGCTTTTCATAACGTTTTCTGCAGCAAAGCTATAACTTCATCATAATTCCAAAATTAATTTTTTAATAACGCATATTAAATAACTTTCTATAGAGTTTAAAGGTCAGGGTACAAGTTTTACTCCTTTTTTTGGGGGTTCCATAAATTACAGCAATCTCATTCTTATCGATACACTTCTAAATCGAGAACCGTAAGAGTTGTACAACTGAATTTTTCCAGAATTCAAACTACAACAATATACATAAAACAACGAAAAAACTAGGTATATAAAAGAAAAATATTCGTAAATAAGGGGCTTCACACATATTATGTAACTCTCCAGGGGGGTTAAAGATTTGTTACGGATTGGGAATATGTGCACAGCCCCTAAGTAAAAAAAAAATAACCGAAAGAGTTTAGTTTAGGAAACAACTCACAAACCAAAAAGTCGCATAAGAAATGTATTTATATAAATCACACAATCTTAAAAATATTAAACTACAATATTCACCAAAATGAAAGATATCGTCAGGAAATAAAAAGTTGATTAACTGAAAAAAATCGCCCAAACGTAAAAATATCCGAAACCAGAAAATCGTTAAAAATTAAATAAAATACGAAAACAAAAAAAAAAAATCGTACAAACTAAGAAATCACCTAAACTGATAAATAGAAATAAAAACGAGTAATCTAAAACAAAAAATCGCCAAGGAAAACATACTTCCAAGACATAATTGACCTAAAAATGCACAACAATATCTATATATGTACATACATACATATGTAAATAAATACAATCTGCTTCCAAACTATAAAAAATCATCAAACTTCAAAAAAATATCAAACTAAAAAATTCACGAAAAGAAAAAAATATCGTTAAGACATAAAAAGTTTACTTAATGTAAAAATCGCCCAAACGAAAAAATCTCCGAATAGAAGAACTAGCAAAGCGAAAATTATTAAAAAAATATATACTACATCATGAGACTGAAGTTTATACAAAACAGGATAACTCATTGTTAAGAAGTTTTCACTTGAATTTTGTTGTCTAGTGTAGGTAATAATTTCAAATGTTACGAAACAAAATCTGAGGTCTGCTAAATAAATATTTTTTTTCGCGACAACTCTTCAATACTATTAGCCCTGATGACGTCTATTGCTTTGGAAAAGGTTATTTTTATTGACACTAATAAATGTTAAGCGTTATATTCTTTGCGGCAAACGAAAGAAAAGGAAACATTGGGTTGGGTTGATGAGTTGATGATTTGTTTATAGTGCTTTGTTGTGAAAGTTGTGACAAAAAGAGAGAGCGAAAGAGATAGTGAGCATAGCTGCCAGATTTGACGATTTATCGTCATTTTGACGATTTTGGGTCCTAAAAATGACATACTGACGATGGGACGATTTATACCCTAATTTTGACGATTTTAAATAATTCAAGTTTGCAACATATATTTGCACTATTAGAGCAACTTTGAACTGCTGGAAATTGTAATGAGCAACTTTTTAAAAACTAGTTTGCTTAATACTGAAAACTTTTATTTAACTGATTATAAAAAAACTATTTTTTAAATTTTGAAGACATTTATTTAGGAATATTTGTCAGAGACTTATTGAAAGAAGCTCAAATAAATGCAAAAGAAAAATATGATAGTAGTAATAATTGTGCTAATTTTTATATAGAGCTTTTGTGATCAGATATTATCAAGATTTGGTTTTGAAAATAAATATAAAGCTCTTGGCCAAATTAATCCATTTAATATTAGTTATTAATGAAGAAAAAAGTTGGTTTTCTGAAATTATAAAAGAATTTTTCAGTTTGTTGAAGAAAGTGAAAACCAAGTGCTAGAAACTGAGTTCAGACAATTAAAATTATTGTCCTGATAAAAACATATAACTATTGGATTTTTGGAAAAAAATATCAGATATGCAAGCAAGAGATTCTAGTCTTTTGTTTCCGGTTTTTACTAAATTTATTACAAAAATCCTAGTTTTATCACATTATTCAGCAAATATGGACAGAATATTTAGGCTGCTAAACCTAAATAAGACTAAAATAAGAAATTGAAAAAGTCGGAGGCAATATTATATATTTAAAAGATTATTTAAAGCTAAACAAATGTACCAGCTATGATCTGACAGTTTACCTGAATTAATCAATATGTTTAATTGCAATATATATTTGTAAAATATATTATACATATACATATCTATCTATACATATGTCTATTTTCATAAAAAATTATATTTTTATTGTATAAATCTTATTGTAGCTGGAAAAACATGCAATCTCTGTATTTTAAATAATGCTGTTTTTTTTAATAAGATTTGGTGATTTAAGAGTTTTGTTATGTTTTGCCTTTAATAAAAACATGTTTTGTTGGTAAAAAATGCGGTTTTTTTATTTGACGTTTTTATGACGATTTCAATAAGCTATATTGACGATAATGACGATTTTTGCTCAAAAATATGACGATATTACCTAAAAAAATCTGGCAGCTATGATAGTGAGTGGTAGGAAGGACAGGAACTGTTTTGATTGGGTGTAAGTTTATATAGGTCAATATTGTAGTTGATAAATTTAAATGTCAACATTCATACATATCAATATGAATTTAAAAATAATAATTGGAAAAAAGAAACACCAACAACAAATAAAAGGATACTTACAGACTTTTCTAATTCAGTTAAGTCTTGATATGATGAATCCATTGAATCTTTATTTATTTATTTACCTATATTAATGTATGTATGTACATATGTGCACACATAAGTTAATTTACACTACTAGTATTATTAAATTTGATTTATTTTTCAATCATATATTATATATTTACATATATCGATTTTTTCTTCTATAAATTCGATGTTCTTAGTTTATTTTTCGTTTTAATATTTTGTTCCTATTTATAAATTAATTATTTATTTTAATCCCATTTACTATACATATTTCATTTATTTAAATCACTTTTTTCTAGCTTTTATTTGCTTAGAATCCTTCTTGCTTCATGTCCTTTTTATGACTGTTTATTTGAACTTTATAATTTTGTCTTTTTATACCTCCTGCGAATGCGAGTTACTAGAATCTCCTTTTAGTCTTTCTAAAATAACAATTTTTTTCTGCTATAAATAAATGCAACTCTCTCAAACCATGCCTGTAATATGTTCACAAGTGCTTTCTATATTTGGATACATTAAACTTTATCCAGCTTCCTACTTTTATTTTGATGAAGAGATTTTTTTTTCATATATTTTTATGATTATGGAGAATTGATAAGAATACGTTTTTAATATTGTTGTGTTGTATAGCCGGCAATATAAGAATAGTAAGAGGAAATGAGTCTCAGTTTTAAAACTCTCTGGAAAATTTTATATGTAATACGTACTCTTTACGCAACTCAATATTTGCCAGTGATACCCATTTGCTATTTACATTTCAAAGTTTTTTTTTTTTACTAATAAGCTCTTTCTTCTTTCTTGCTTTGATTTAAGTGAAGTTTTTTTATTAGGTTTCTGTATCCAAAGGGTGACAGAGGAACACTATTGTTTTTACCACGCTCTGCGTCTGCCGGAATAGATACAGAATGTGTGTAAATTAAATGCTTTATTTATATCAAGGCATATTTATATCACATGTACTTGCCCCTATTTGGTTTAAAAAATGCCTTCCAAGGCAGTAATAAAAAAGGATCTAAAGATGTACAAGTAGGCGATTAAAATCATCTGACATCCTTTCAATTAATTAATTCCATAATCTATGTATGTAAACGGCAGAACATAAGTACGTTGTTTAATTATTCCGATTTCAAGTTTAAAAGTTTTCAAGAAAAAATAATAAAAATAGTTCATAATAGCGTAGTTATTTATTAATCAATACGGTACACTTTCTAGGCCGGTCCAAACTACAAGCAAAGAAAAATTGGTCTACAAATAAATTATTTTTTATGCGACTCTCAATATTTCAGGCACACCTGACCCTCTAATTTTCCAAAAATAGTTATGGGGCCAAACTGCATGAAACCCGTTTCAAATAAACAAACACGAGTTTTCAAAATCGGTCCATAAATGCAGGTGTTATGCGATAATATATATATTTATATAATATATATATATATATATATATATATATATATATATATATATATATATATATATATATATATATATATATATATATAAATATATATATATATATATATATATATATATATATATATATATATATATATATATATATATATATATATATATATATAAAAGGATACTTACATACTTTCATATATATATATATATATATATCTCAGGAGCTGTTGTACGACGGTATTTCATAAATTTTTTAAACTATAGCATAGCTTCTATCGCGGGCTTTGAGGCGACCGAATCAAGAAATTTTGAAACGTTTGTTTCTTAAGTGTTTTGTTATTGAAACGAAAAAACCTGTCATTTGTTTTTGAAACGAAAAAACCTGACACTAAGTTTGTTTCTTAAGTCTTTTGTTTTTTTAAGTATTTAAATCGCCTAATGTATGTTAACCCCTACAGTATGCTATTGATTTTGATTTCATTAACATACAGTATTGCCAGAATAACAACGGAGTTATTAAACAAAACGTAATAATATAACACCCAATTTACATGATGACTTTTGCGACGTCGCTTTTTCGAGACGTCTCTTTTTGCTTGTAGGTGAGCGGTGTAGGGAAGAAAGAGGGGTAAACAAAAAGTCTTGATTTGTGTTTTTCAAGACTTTTCTTCTATTTCTCTTTGTTACTTTTCATTATTTTTCTTACTTTTGTTATTTATCTTTGTTACTTTCATTATTTCAAAACAAAAATGGGAAAAAAGACATGAAACTAAAAGACATCGTCTAAACGCACAAAGATTTTGGTAGCAACTTCAAAAGGGAATTCAGTAAAAACGACGTCGCAAAAGTCATCATGTGAATTGGGTGTAATTGCATAAGTTGATAAAAATGCTATGCAATCGCTTTACCGCGGCAGTCCCCGAGTGCCACATGTCTTTTTTATTTTAAAATAAGTAACATTTTCCATAAACGAAATTATTTTTCTTGTTGTGCTCTTTATTAAAATTTCTGAAATAAAACAAAAAAAAAAACCTTTGAGGTGTAATGTTTATTAAACCATTTAAAAGTAATCCTTCCATACTACAGAAAGCTGTAATTGTTTCATTTCCCTTCTTTTACGCTGTGGGGAAAAAAACTATTAAATTTGTTTAAAGAAAAAATTTGTTGAGAAAACGCAAAAATATGTAGGTATGTATGTACATACATATGTAAATATTTAAGCATTATATTAGAAGCTTTTTAATTGCAAAATGTTTATCTAGAGCTCTTCCGCCTTTAACGGTTGCTGTATATGAAAAGAAAGTCTTATACAAATTAGAAAATTAATGTCAATGACTCTTGGAAAGCTTTTCTTAAACTAAAATTCAGCAGTGTGTAAAAAATTTAATGAAAAACATTAAATTGAATGACATTTTGAGTGGTTGGATGTGAATAATATAAAAAATGAAAACTGCATAAATAAACCTTTCAAAAGGACACAAAAGCAAACACTTGAAATGTAAAGAGCAGGAAAGAGGAAATGTGAAAGTCTAAAATAAACAAATGTGCAATTAAAAGTGAATTTATCCAAATAAGGTAAATTATGTACATAATAATTTTGATACAATAGAGATTCTCAGCATCAATTATTGCTTAAAGTATTCCATAAAAAAATTTCGTAGAAAATTTAATTTAATTCACTTTAATTAATTTCGAACAAATTTCAAAATTGTATTGAAATTTTGATAGAATTTTTTTTTAATTTCAATCAATTAAATATGTATGTATGTACTCGTATCATGGTATAAAAAAAAGTTAAAATTGTCCCTACAACAATTACAACGCGTTTTGTTAGTGTAAAATGTTTGCTGTGTAGCAAAAACAGAAAAACAAGCCGAACGACTTGAAGTCGGCCATCATAAAAAGTTCATAAAAATGCAAGAAAGTCAAAAACTTTGTAATTTACATATATCGGAAAGCAATCGAAAATTCGTAAAAAATAAAAAAAAAATTAAATGCCACAATTTTGGTTAAAAATTGTTAAAATTTTGGGGGTAAAGGATTCGCGAAAAATCGCGAAAATTTTCAAAAACTTTCTAAAAAAATAAAAACTTTTAAAAGTCTAATAAAAGTATTCGTAAACGAATATTAAAGTTCTCGTGGCTTTAATGTATAAATTTTGTATGGGAAAACTGGTTAATTGTGCACTTTAAATTTAACAATCGTTTATGAGTAATAGGGTGAAAATAAAACAAGTTTGAAAAAATTACGCATATCGCAAAATAATCGATAATTCGCAACAAAATGCTAAAATTTTAATTAAAAATTGGCAATATTTTAAAAAGTGCGAAAAATTCGGGGAAAATAGCATAGTGTTCCAAGAACTTGCTTAAACTTTAAAGACTAGAAACCGAAATTGTTGTAAAAATGCAAGAAAGTCAATCTTTTAAAAATTTAAGCCGTTGCAAACTTATAAAAAAACTTATGAAAAGTTTAAAAATTTTGGAAAAATTTAGCATAACTCGATAAAAAACTAGCATTTGGGCTTAGTTTTACACAAGAAAATTGTCTTTCTGTGTTGTAGACGTTGATTATTTTCCATTTTTATAATCACTCTATTTCGGACCATGCTTAATTTTCAACATCACACAAAATTGGAGAAGTTGTTTATATAATTTGCACGGATAGAATCTAGTCAAAGTTATGTTTTCGTATGAAATTTTATAAAAATCCACAATACCAATAAATCATTAATTACATCTACCAAATTAACAAGGACTAAAAGGGTATTTTACTATTGACAGTGAAAACCGCTAATGTATACATACCCTTCCTTCATTCATAACATTTTAAATCACAAAGTTAATTTCGTTCTCAGATTGAAGAGTTTTACCAATAAAATATTTTTCACTGAATTCAAAATTGTACTTGTAAATGAGAATCAGTCTTTTCACGCAATAAAAAAATATAAACAAAAAAGTTTTATTTGTTTTACACAATTTAAGCTAAAATTTAATCTTAAAAAAATTAACAAACACACTTTACATAAAATATAAATATAAAAATATTTGTATAAAAACAAAAGTTATTTTGAAATGTTTACAGTTTATCCTGGTTCTCCACATAAGTGCATCGCTTATTTACATTTATCCCTCTAAAGGTTTCATATAATACAAACAATAATCTTTTTTCAAAATTTGATGCTGAGCCATTTCGCAGGTAAAACGTATGCCGCGGTTTTTATAATCCAAAAAGCATCTCAGAAAATGTCTATTTGTTTCATGAACATGCGGATGTTGTAAATATTCGTCGCAAGGCATCCACATAATTTTGGCTATTTCACGTTCACAACGTTGCAACTCCAAAGTTGTGGGTGTTAATGCCACAACACAATAGATATCGGAACAATCGAAGACACCGCTGTGGGAATGTCTTAAACTAATGACAGTATTAAAAACTGTTTTCACACCGGTTTCTTCGCGTACCTCACGTATTGCGGCATCGATAATGTTTTCGTGGGGTTCGGCATAGCCTCCGGGCAGCTTCCAACTGTTGGGTATTAAAGAAAACCGATCGGAAACTACTAGAACTTCATTTTTCTCATTGACTACTAGTCCACCCACGCCCAGCATAGTGTGCGCATAAACGGGTAAATTTGGATATTCGTCTCCAGGTAACCAGCGACTGAGAACGACCATGCCGCTCTTGGCATGATGAAATTCGAAATTCATCTGCAATTAAAAAAAAAAATTTTATCTTTCTTTTTGTGTTATTTCTATTTCCTTACCTTTGTTAAATGGGGAACCCATTCTGAATGTTCAGTTTTTACATGAAACCAAATGGCTCGTCGTTTTTGATCCCGCCAGTAATCTAGGGATTCTGAAAATTAAAACGTAATCTACAATCTGAATAAATTTAATAAGATGGATATTAAAAGGAAATAATGACAATTTTTAAAATATCAGATTTTTTTTTAAAATGCAAAGTCCGTCAGAGCCTTTACCGAATTTTCTGCAAATATGTTTATTAGATCTTAACTCAGCTTTTATACCTGCCAATACTGTCATAACAATAACATTTTCACTAATACATGAAAATTTTTTCAAATGTTCTTGAATATTATGAAGAAAGTAACTGCCTGTTTGCAGAATAGCATTGATCATTTTTGATCGTCTTGTGCAAAGATGCAGTAGTCGAACAGTGATTTGACGACGACTAAAATTTTCAGCTTTCAGCATAAAAGAAGAAAACTTCAAATAGCCAAAAAATTATTATAGCGCAAGACACGCTGATCTTAATTTTTAAGATTATTTTCTATATTTTTGCGTGCATATTACTCACACTTATAAATGAATTGTCCTAATTATTGACAGGACATCTTGGTCACGAAGACAACTATCAGATTTTTTGACAAGTAATATGCAATTTTTATATTCACGCCACAATTGTCAGTTGTAAACGCAGTGTTAATATTTTAGCTAAGATTCTCTTTCTTAAATTTAAAGCTTGCTTATTTAATGAAGAAAAATTAAATAAATTGATTCGATAATTTTACAACACATAACAGAATAACAGAAAAATTTACATACTTTTTAATTTCTCAGGAAAATTATCTTCAGCTTTGAATTCCTTAGATGAATCTATGGTCACACCATTAAAACGATCTAGAGATCCTTTAAATATGCCAGGTGGAGCATCCATAACGTTTCGATATCTAAGAGAAAGTAAATAATAATATTTGTCGTATATACATAAATACATAAGTATGTAATTCATATTTAACTGATGAATATTTCACTTACTTATGAAAAGAACTCAAAGATCTTGTGTTGTATTCTAACTTTATTTCTACGTTAGATATTTGTAGTTGTTGTTGTTGTTGTTTTCTCCTACCGTTATTTAGATCAATAGAAGAGAGTCGATAATAGTTGCGGTTAAGTGAACTTGTAATTTTTGTATCGGTTTCAAATTTTGATTTGATAAATAAGTTTGACGATTTTGTTGTTGCCGCAGCTGTTCTTACACACGTCTTCGTTGTATTAAAAAGGTGTGATGTTAAAACTGTTAAACCAGCATACTTTAGACTAGACGACATTTAATTTAATGTTTTAATGTACTACTTATTAAATTATTATTGCTTTTGTTTTAGTTTATTTATTATAATATACAAAATACTTGTTGTATGACAGTGTATTGCTTTGTATATTTACAACGTTATTATTAATATACTTATGTATGTAATTAAATTATAATTACAAACCAAAGTTGTATGCAAATGAGGTAAAATGTTAAAATCAAAATTGAATTAAAAGTATACAAACAATATTGTACGGGTGATTGGTTGATGTGGTGACGTTCGATTAGGAAGTGTAGGATTGAAGAGAATGTATGTATATATGTAGATCGCGATAAATTATTAGATTAACCCCACTACCCACAAACATAAATACATATGTATTTGCGTAATGATGAAGCTGTCATAAAAGATAGAGGAAAAAATCAAATTGATATAAAAAAAGTATAAATGATACGTTGTATGTAGAGCTTATATACATACATAGTAAACACAAATTATTTAAATGGAAAATAATATTTTATTGTTTTTTACAAATACAGTTTGCACAGGCATACGTGTATAAATATGTACATATGTATGTACATATATATGTAAATTTAATATTGTATAATCTAAAATTCCTTTATGCTGCGGATACGTACATAGGTACATGGTTATTTTATGTACGAGTTTTTTTATCATTTCATAAGACTGTGTTTTCTTAAGATACAATTTGGAAATAAAATTCGAGTTTCAAAACAGTTTGCTCAAAATATATGTATGTACATACATACATATGTATGTACATGTGTACTTGATTTTTTACATACATACATACATACATATGTACATATGTATTTTCATTTCGTGCAGACTGGGTTGCAAACTAAACTTTTTGTAAGCACAGCCTAGATTTAGCACCAAAACAGCGGCCAAATCACCGCTTACGATATCGATCAAAACTTATAGAAATTTTTCATTTTAGTTCATCGCATACGATTCGATTGAATTTTATCGTAATTTGACGCATTGTATGCCATAATTTGCTTATTCGACACGATAGTTAATTCGATATCGTATGTGGTGATTTGGACTTTTATTTAAAATTATATGTATGTATGTATGTATGTATTATAGGTTTCTTGCGTAGTTGTTATTTCGAAGACCGGCTTTTCTTACTAAATTGTTTCTACGTAAAAATAATCCAACGGTTTAGCACGTTTTGGCGGTTTATACACCAGTCCTAAAATATATTTTAGAGCAATTTAAACGGTAAAAGGTATAACCGACATTATGAACTATGGATGTAACCAAGGGGGCTGTGCACATATTACGTAACGCTGCTTTCAGAGATTTTGTACCCCCCTTGTAACACTTTTCACTAATTTTTCAGTGCAAAATTTCCAATCCGTAACAAATCTTTAACCCCTCCCCCCTGGAGCGTTACGTAGTATGTGCACAGCCCCAAGGCAAATTCATAACAGGTAAAGTTGAAAACGCAGCAGTAGAAACGTATACATGCATAAATAACTAAGGGAGAACAGACAAATACCCTAGTTCTGCCGGGATATTATCCAACAAGAGTTTCTTCGGAACACATACATGCATACATATGCCGCATAAAAAAGTTTTAGAGTGACTAAAATGAAAATTTAATTATGTAGTTATCATTGATTCTCACAGTGTATTTTGTAGCAACTGATTCCCTTTGGATTTTGTACCATTTAATTTAGCTTCTTAATTGCACTTTCGTTTGTTTATATTTTATCGGACAAATTTATTTATTCTTAATTTATTATTGTAAAATATTTCATTCTTTTGTATTTATGTATTAAAAAAAAAAATATTAATTATTTTCTAGCTATGCACAAAATTATTTGTTTTATTATGAAATCTCTAGTCTAATTGACGTTGTGCGTATGTGTGTATGTTGTATATACAGCTGAGTGATTAAACTTTTATATGTTTTCTTTTGAATTTTACGACATGACGTTTCTTTAACATTTCCTTGTGCATGATGATAACAGTTTAAGTGTTGGTAAACGTTAAAAACTAAATAGCAGAGTTCTCAGATTAGATTAGTTTAGTGGAATTATTTTAATTTAAATTAGAAAAATTATTTATTTCGAATATATGTGTAAAATTTCTGCAGTTTATATTTTTCGTACTAAAAAAAATAAACAAATAACATCCATACATACCAACTACTAATTGGTGTTGGAGGCATCACTTGGGTCGGGATTTTTAAAATTTTGAATTTAACTATCGCTAATGGACCATCCCCACGATGTGGAGCGATCCGAGGGATAATGCTGAAATTGTAAACCAAAAAACTGATTAATGACCTTCTAACCATCGATTTAAGATTTTGCGTATCCTATCTCTTTCCCTAAATTCTATCACATGCATTGCATAAGTTTTGGTCATCCCCTGAGTGCTGGTCCTACAAAAAAAAAAAAAAAAATAACTTACATGAAGTCTAAAATTTCAGTCAAGAAACGCAAGTTGATTTATTTTAGAGCTTATAGCCTTAAGCCAATTTCGTTCACCCAGAAATAAACTAATAATTTATTTCTTTTAATTCCAATATTTTTTTAATTAATGGTCCGCATTTTTTATAAACTGTATTAAAATACTTTTATGTAGAAGTTAAATGACACTATCCCTAAGCAAAATATTGGTTACGTTTTTTTGAACAAATATTTAATAAATGTAAACGTAGCTTTAGTAGCTTCTACTCTTTTTTTCCTCTTTAGTATTCTGTAATTTATTTACGATTCTAATAAATAATAATAATAATAGTTTTTTTACGTCTAAAAATCCAGCGAACGATATCGTTCGACAATTTTCGGCCAGGCAGTAATTTTCTTGTTTTGATACTTGAAATATTTGTTTCGAATATGAAAAAACTGAATCTTGAAAATAAATTTGATACACACTTCTTCGTCAAATTTTAAACTTTATTTTCGAAAATTCTCAAAATCTATTGAATCAAAACGGTTCATTATATAACTGGGGCCAGTCTCTTTAGAATGTCGCAAATTTTGTTTCGATCGGTTAAGCTATTCTTAAGTTACATAAATACACCCATTCGGACATTATCGTAAAATAGTCGAATATATTCCCAAGACCGTAAAAAGTCGAGATGTAATGAAAATTCGATTTTCGAAAATCGGGGTGAAATAAGTAACTTCTACCGATATAATGATTTTTGTTATCTATGGATTGAAACTATTTAAATAATACATGCATACTTACATACATTTATGTGAATACATACATACATACATGTTTCATATGCAATTAAAAACAAATCAAACTAATATTAATTTGCATTTCGTTGTCACCTTTTGAACATTAAAATAAAAGATTAAATGACATTCAAAATAGCATTGTCATCAAAGTGTGAAAAAAATAAAAAAAAACAAAGAAAATGATTCTTCAAAATTTTTAATAAATAGAAAACAAACTGGCATTTGATAAGAACATTCATTTGCTGCAACAACGTTATAACTTTAAAGAAAGCAAGATTTTTAAGCTAATGAAGAAGAAATAATCTTTATATTGTGTAAATAATACAATAAACAAAATAATACTCATCGTTTGGGAGAAGAATAATATTTTGATAATATATTCTTTTTCCAATAAATCAAAATACATACATACATACATATCGCACTTGATCAACAAGAGGGAATTAACTCAAAATTTTAAAATTTTAGCTGAAAATTATGTACATAAATATAATAAACTAGTTGACCCCGGTGTGCTTCGCTACCCCCCTCGTTAAAAAAAAAAAATAAAAAGTATGTATATATATATCCTACTCGATTTTCGATTTTTCCGACTTTTCCGGAGGGATTTTCCAAAATTTTCTTCCGTAAAAACCTTCTCCTCGAAAATACGAACAACTGACAAAAAATTTTATAGAAATCGGCCCAGCCGTTCTCATTTTATGAATTACTATAAATTTTTTACACCATTTTTATATATGTATATACTAGCTTATCCCGGTGTACTTCGCTACCCGCCTCGGTATAAAATAAAATTAAAAGTATTTATGTATATATCCTATTGTGAAAATTTAATGACGATCGGTCCAGTAGTTAAGACTATATTACGATTTTTAATTTTCTTAAAATGGGGCGTGGTCCCACCCACTTTTCTCCTGGTACGTATTCCAAATTATGCCAACACCATATGTACCAAGTATCATCGACGTAGGTCAAAAAATGCCCAAAATATGGCGATTTAAATTTTTGGGTTATATGGGCGGTGCCACGCCTCTTTTTCCAATCAAAACTTCATATAGCCTATTATTCCTTCCAGAGTCACAGTAAAATGCTGTGAAAATTTCAGGAAGATCGGTCCAAGGGTTTGGTTTTCCTAAAAAAAGGGCGTAGTCCCACCCACTTTTCTCCTGGTACGTATTCCAAATTATGCCAATACCATATGACGTAGGTCAAAAAATGCCAAAAATATGGCGATTTAAATTTTTGGGTTATATGGGTGGTCCAATCTTTGTCCAATCAAAATTTCATGTAGCCTATAATTCATCCGAGATTTCCAGTTAAATACTGTGAAAATTTTAGGAAGATCGGTCCAAGGGTTTGGCCTCCTATAAGGAACAAACAAACACACAAATAAACAAACACATATTCGGTTTTATATATTAAGATGTAGATAAACAAAAATTAAAATTTGACACCTGAAATTAAAAACAAGTGGTTTACAACAGTTGTATCATGTGTATGTAAAACGAAGAAAAACTATTTAACTTCACTTTTTTAAATTTTACTGGAGAAATAAAATTTTTATAAAATAGTACAAGTCTTAGTGGATGCATACTACAAATAATAACCCAAAATAGTGGAATTTAATGAACTTTCGCAGGAAAGATATAACGAACAGTGTTATCTGTTTTTTCCGAGTTTGCTGGAGTGCTAAAATATCCGGAGGGCCGGAATTTATCAAATAATTCTGATCTTTTCTCAGAAAGATTAGGTCAATGACAGTTGTTTCTTTATCCTCCTTATACTCATTTTGAAAACTTCTACAGAAAACATCATACGATGGAAGTGCTTCGCGTGAAAATGGCAGTTACTTTTCCCTTTTTAGCATAACCTAAGTCTTCCGACTTAATCCGCTTAAATTACCACTACAGCATCGTAAATGTTTTGAACTAATTGTATCATTGTAGTCAATATGTACTGATCATATCATCTTATGTCATGCCATCACCGGCGAAGCTAGGCCATTTTAAAAGGGTGTGTGCCTAAAATGTTCCTTGGTGTCGTCTTAGCTCTAGACCGGTCTATCTACGCCAATGTATGCAATACTAGGTTCTGGTAGTTTAATCTATTTAAGTAGACAAGGATGTCATTGTGTTGAACTGTAGTGTAAAAGTAATGTTTTAAAACATAAAAATATGTTTATTTTTGCCGAAATTAAAATGATCTTAAAACTGTACATTTTTTTGCAATGTTTTACATTATACACATGTTGTTCTTGATAAGATGTGGACCCAGTTAATTGCTCACCAAATATGTACATACTTATTTAATAAATACTGAGAAATGAAAAAATACCCTACAATGGCCATTGGTTTGCTGAATTGAAAAATAAACTTTTCCTCGTTTTCATGTATCGTGTTTTCTATGAAAAACTTCACATTTTGCGACAATTCACTGAATAGGTTCGTAAGTGGATACTCCATTTATTTGGGGGGATATTTGACGAAACTGTAAGCAAACCGTTGCAAACAAAAATAAAGAATTTTAAAAATCAGACCATAAATGGAGCATTTTAAAAAGTGTCATCATAAATAGACAATCAAAATAGATGATTTAAATTCGACTCGACCGCTTTAAAAAAAAAATTGTTTGTTAACGCAGCATCAAATTGATAAAATTCTGTCTAGGGGTGATAATAAATAATTTTATTAAGTAGAGTAAATAGGCGAGAGCCAACAAATAAAAAGATCATTTCCACAACGTATGCTTTCAAGAACGCACGGCTCACAATTCCAAATATTTCAAAAAAACACCAGGCGTGTATTAACGAACAATAACAATAAAAACAAAAGTGAAAACAAGTAAAAGTTAAACAAAAGCTTTAAAAATTCATGTAAATGTGATATTAAAAATAACAATAAATGTAAATTAAACAATATTTAAAGAATAATTTTGAACAAAAATTATAATAAAAAAGAAGCAAGTACACAATATTTATAACAAAATGGAGGTCTATACATCAGATAGCAGTGATACCGATTCACGGGAATTAAAAACTTTAGATTATGGCCGTATGAATTTATATGAAATCTCTTTAGAGGATGACCTTTACTCGGAAACAAAACAGCGCCTTAAGTCACAAAAGGATATTGAAATCTTGCTGATCAATCATAATCGTCTCAAATATTTGCCTGGGGCAATTAAAAATTTTACAAATTTACGTATTTTGGATTTGAGCTCAAACTGTTTAGCCGAGCTGCCCGAAGCTATAGCACAATTACCCTTGGTCACTTTGGTGGCCAAAAATAATCAATTGACCAATCAATCGTTACCAAAATCATTTACCATGAAGAATCAACAATCCCGCCTCAAAGAATTAAACTTAAGTGGCAACCTTTTGACACATTTTCCGGAACAAGTAATCGAGTTAAGAAACTTGAAGTATTTATATGTGGGTGGCAATCAAATAACCTCTATAAGCAACAATATATGGAAAATGCAAAGGTAATTTTTAGACATCCAATTATGTACATAAAAAAAAATATATATACTACATACATATTTACATGGCAACCAACATCTGGTCTGATCTGGTGATGTTAGTGCAAATTACAGTTATTCTCTGCTTCAATGTGAAAGAGTCAATGCTGATTAAGATTAAATAAATAATCAATTGGCAACAAATAAAATAGAAAATAATAGCTAGTTTTCAGAAATTAATTCGTATTCAAAACAAACTCGAATTCGATTCTTTCATAATCTCGTTTTCAGCACATTACTTTTCGATATGAAAGCTATCGGTTGAAACTAACCATATTTGAAAAAAAAAAAGAAAAATGTGTATGCCTTTTTTTCTTTATTTAAGGGTCATCTATACTATAAAACAAGCCATTGTTTTTTTTTCTACATACGAATAGTTATCACGAACAATTTTTAATCTCTTATTTTCGTTGATTTCTGTTTAAACTTTAAAGATTATTAATTTAATACTTTTGTTGTTTTCATTGTATTTTTTCGCAAACAAGTATTAATGTGTTTTTTTAATTCCATTCAATTAATTGGAACATGACTGAAATAAAAATTATGGATTATTATTTAAAAAAGTATTGTTAAATTTCTATATACATATATGTATGTATGTATATATTTCTTATTGATTAACTGCCTGTCCACGATGTCAAACGAATTTTTCTTTCGACATCGTGGGTCAGGCATTAAAAGTTACTTATAATTATAAATATCCATTGAAATTTTTTGTTTAAAGAATTATAAAAATCTACTCAAATGAATTTAGATAACAATTGAACAAGTAAAATCTAGCAACTCTATAAATGTACTCTTATATTCATAGGTTTAAATGTGTTGTTGTAATTATAAGAAACTAAAGAAATACTCTCCTACTGATTGATAATTTACACTATTAAATTCAAATCTTGGCAGTTTTGCCTTCATCTTATAACTTTATTTATAACACTATAAAACTATGATAACAATTCTTATTATATTGTATTCAGCCTACAGGTCTTGTCTATGGGAGGTAACTTAATAAACGAAGTACCCGAGGCGGTAGGTGTACTTAGCCAATTACAGGCATTGGTTTTATGTGATAATCTTATTGAAAACTTGCCGACAAGCATAGCACGTTTGAAAAACTTAAAATCGTTGCTATTGCACAAAAATCGATTGAAACATTTGCCCAAAGATATAGTGGCGTTGAAAAATTTAGCAGAGGTATGTATTGGTTATAAATAAATCTATTGTATTAAGTTATGCAAATGAATTTTCTTACAACAGTTAAGTCTTCGTGACAATCCTTTGGTTGTGCGTTTCGTTCAGGATATGGCGTTAAATCCTCCGACTTTAATGGAATTAGCGGCACGCATTGTTAAGGCCTCTGGAGTTGAAGTGGGTCCTGGTGATGTACCCTTGACTACTTTAGAATATTTAAATTGTGCCAATTGTTGTGTTAATCCCAATTGTAAGGGTGTCTTTTTTGATAATCGCGTAGAACATATTAAGTTTGTTGATTTCTGTGGTAAATATCGCGTTCCTTTACTGCAATATTTGTGTTCCTCGAAGTGTATTGAACATGAAGAGGAGCCCAGACCGCACACAAGCTCCAATACCAGCGGTTTTATGATGCGAAAAGTTTTATTGGGTTAAAATTATTTTTATATGCTTTTAAAATATATTTACATATTTTCTTTTTATAACTTTTTATTTATTTTGTTTCACTTATGGGTAGACTTCGGAAATTGGGATGCAAACTATCAAAGTATATTGAGGTAAGCTCTATACAAATCCGTTCAGATATTTTTAGTAATGGCGCAAAAACATTCACAAATATTCAAACTAACTCATACATAATATGATAATTAGAAACAGAATTTATTTTTATTTATTCTTGGAATAGATTGTATAGTTTTGAACATATATATCGTAGACTTTACAAACCTTGTGCTTACAATCAAATAATTATCTTTTATTATACATATTTGCTTAAAAATATTTCAATGTTAATTCCTAAATCTAACATTCGTAATTGGAATATAAAATCGATATATATTTTTAAAATTTAACGGCTAGCCGTATGGTAGCACCTTTTAAGTGTAATATGGTAACTTCCTAAAATAGTGTAGCAACGCCCATTAGTTATAGTTTTCAATTTGTGGCAGCACTAAACTAACCATCTGATGAAATTAATAATCGCATATCTAAACATAAACATAAACATTTTCGAAAATAATTAAAAAAAAAATATATATATATATATATACGGTTATGTCTACGTGTAAATTCTTCCATATGCAAAAAAAATTCTAAATCGGCCTTTTAATGCGTGAAGAGATAAGAAAAAAAAATTAAATTTTTCTATAAGACTCTATAAGTACTGAATATCTACCTGTGGTAGCTGGTATCGGAAACCCTATATGCTATTAAGCACTAAAATTTATATCTCTACAACAGAGTTAAAGTTCGGGAATAAAATTTTAATTGATTACTAGGAAGTGCGTGCAAAATATTATATATAATATGAGTTCAGAATTAAACCAGTGTGATGATCAAGAAGAAGAAAGTGCGGCAGACTTACGAGCTACTCCGGAACTACCAAATATTCTTCCTGAGATAGCATCAGGAAATGGGGAATCCAATTGCAATGAAATTAAAAGTGAACCACCTGATAATGGAGCAAGTGATGAAATGGTTGAAACACAAATACCTGCAAATAATGAGGCCTTGGGTACTCCCGCAGTGGAAAAAGATAAACGCGTAAATGAAGAAATTGACTATAACATGCCGATAGGAAAAACTCCACTAAACGAAAATGAACAAAATTGTGATTTGAATGCAAAATTGGGCAATTCTTCGAGTAAGGAAGATCAAACAGAAAATCGCAGCAATGTAGATGCGTCATCTGCAAAAATTACTTTGAATGAATACATTGATGGACTTGCAACACCATTAATGCCACGTTTAAGAGTAAAGTCAGAACTTGAATTGCAACAAGCCCCACCAAGTCAACAGTTACCTGGAAGTGGCGATCCTATGGATGCAGAGAATATAGCACCACCCCCTCCATCATTTTTTTCTTCAAATTCTAATTCAAATTTTGTAGCTGATGGTATTGCTACTCCCCGACTATCAATAGCATCCACAAATCGTCTAAGAGTTAAAACAGAGTTCTCATTCCCGCCTCAAACAACAAAAGACAATGAAGCAGACTCCTTGCCGATTCTTCCTGAATGTGACTTTACTGATCTTATGGATATTGGAATCCCAAGGAAAGAGTCGGGCGAAGTTTCGCCGAGTATAAGTGGCGATGATTCTGAAGATGAAAACATACCGGAAAACTTTTTTGATGATCTCTTACACGATAAACTAAAAGAAAGAATTCAATTAGCTCAAAATAATGAGTTGGAAGAAAAATATTCCGATCGTCTCAAAGAGTACGAAAGATTAAACAACGAATTAAAGGCAAAAGAAAAGCATAAGAAAAGTAAAAAACAAAAAAAGTCGAAGAAGAAATCACGGAAACGTTCTAGATCTCCATCTTTGTCGCCCAGCAGCAAAACAAAAGAAAGAAGTCATAAAAATTTAGCGAATAATGATAGAAATAAACGCAGTCGTGTTTCGCCATCCTTTACAGAAATTCCTTCAAGTTCCAATCGTGCTCATAGAGATGTAATAGATGATACATTTTTGCGTATGGACGCAGGCTTCAAAGTGAAATCAGAATTTCCAGCAAATGATTTAAAAAATACCGCAAATGATGATGGTATGCATAAAGAAATTATTCGTTTCTAAAAAATTTTATAATTTTTCAATTTGCAGAATCTGCACTTTTAATAGACTCTGTTCAAGAAATTGAAGAAGTTTTAACACCAATGCAGAAAAGAGAAAAAGGTAATATTATTGATTCTAAGTTAAGTTACCTTCGAATTTTTTGAATAATTAGTAGAGATACCAATTTTCAGTCTTTTTTTTTATCGAAAATTCTTTAGAAATAACTCATCGTCTTTCACAAACTATATAGTTTAGTATCATTGCTCAAAATATAAAAAAAGTCTCTTATCCGATAGAAAATCAAATCCTTTTAAATGATAATAAATATCTAATATTGCCAGCTTTTGATCGAAAATAAATATACGATTTAACCACAATCTTTTAAGGCCGTGCCGCACTATCCTACACAGTCGCGCGATTTGCAAAATATGACATGTGTGCTAAAAATGTATGGTAGTGTGGACTAAAAATGCAACTGTGTGACAGATTTTTTGGCAAGTCGTGCGATTTGTAAAATTTTATGAAAATCATCAGATTTGTATGATAGTGTGGCAGCTACAACACCAATTTGAAAAGATTTTTTAAAGTCGGTCAGATTTTTGCAAGATTTTCCTGTGAATGAATCGTACGATCGTGTAGGATAGTGAAGCACTGCCTTTATTGGAACTTCTGAGAGAGGAATAACTCGGTATCTAAAGCTCATTGGAAATTTGTTTTTCGTTTTTTATTTTCTTTGAGATGAGATTTATTTCTAATTTTTTATCAGCAATGCCAATAAGCTTGATTGAAGCCCATCTTCCTAGCCATTTAAATCTATAAAGTGAATTGACACTTTTGGCAAAAAATCTTCCCTGCAATATCTAATTTAGGTAGTAATTTAACAAAAAAAAAAAAAAAGCTGAGGAGATGGGATATGTGACTATGTCATTCTCGTCCGATTTTAATTTTTTCAGTCAAAAGCCTTTTTACTCGTAGTTACAGAAAAATTTGCAAATTTGTTGAAGTAGCACTTAGTGCATCTTGTTTAAAAAAGAATCATTTATTACAGCTGGTGTTCTCAGCGTTATATTTTTGGGGCAATGGGCTCTCAATCTCGAGTATTTTTTCTAATTTTAGCGCCCAGAAAGTATGATAATTTATAAAAAAAAATTTAAATATTAGTACAAAAATACCACTTTGTACATATTTTGCACCTTAAAAATTACCTTATAATTTTATTGGGGCCACATGCGAAATTTCATTCCAATCCATTAAGAGAATGGCCCAAGAGAAAAATAAAATAAGCACCAAAATTAAAAAAAAGTACTAAAAATGCTAGTTTTTTCCTCAATTTAAGCTTCCAGAAACTACTTATGTTAATTTATAATAAATTTAATTCATTAACGATTCATAAAGTTAAAGTGCACATAAGAACCTATTTTCCCATACAAAATTCTTACAATAACGCCACAATAACTTTATAAATCGTTTATGAATTACACATATAATAAAATATTAGTTTAAAAATACAAAGTGCCAAAACTACCAATTTCTCCTTTTTATACCTCTATACTTCAATCTATACGTGTAACAAATTTCATTGAAATCCATTAAGCGGGTTTCGCGTTTTAATGGAAAAAACATCCAAATATACAAACTTTCGAATTTGTAATATTATCACAAACTACAATATTATGTAGTAGGATAATATTTAAATCAATAATTGTGGTAAGTCACATTATTTATACACTTGCTACGTTCCGTTTTAAACCCCTTCTTCTTTTCTTAAAAAAAAAAAAAATGTTTTTTTGTTTATTAATTCAAGTATTGAACTTAAGCCAAAAATAATATTAATTTTTCCAACATACATTCTCACAATGAGACCATATCAGGACCCAAGTGGGGCTGAAATCTAATTTTCTTTTCACCAGCAACTTGCCAACCTAACCTAACATATGTACATTTTTGAAACACTCATCCTTAAAATAGCGACTTAAAATTTTATTGTAGTGTGTCACATGATTAGTATACTTGTTACGTTCCTTTTTAAACCCCTTCTTTTCCTTAAAAAAAAAAGTGTATAAAAACATTATTTTTTTTTTCTTTAATTCAAGTATTGAACTTAAGCCAAAAATAATATGTATTCATTTTTCCAACATACTTTTCATGCAGTCCAAATAATACTAAAAAAATACTTATACATATTCGTAATCCTACTAATATTATATATCTGAATGTATGTTCCATTCGAAACCCGCTCATTGGATTTGGATACAATTTCTATGTGTTTTTTTTATAGAGGTATAGAACTTTGAAATGGAATAACACAAATATGAATTTTTTAAATACATAAATTGACATGAAATTTTCTTTATTCGAAAGATAATCTTCTGCCATTATAATTTAAATATGACTTCTTGCATATGACCGCCACGCCACGGTTGGCTCGGACGTAGTCTAATCTGAAGGTTCAATTTTCCATCTTACTTAGGTTTTTTTGAAAGGTTCTTTAAATCTATGTTTGCACTTTTGGCCATGTTTTGACCGACTACTCTGTAGCGTGGCAAATAAAAGTTTAGTAAATTTTTTTGTTGCTGTTAATCTTTAGCTGAAAAAGAGTGAAAACCGCTACTATTTCTTTGTTTAAAATTGGAGTCTTCAATTTTTAAATACGTTTACACAGATGAAGATTTTTTTTTTTAATTTTTTTTAGCGGTACAACGAGCTTCCAACTTGCTTAAATACATCAAAGAAGAAACATCCGACAACTCTAATAACATATTTTCCAAGTTTTTGTTTGTTTCAACGGTACGCAAACTACCCACGAGCCATTCGTATGTTCAACAGCAAATTTATGAAAATCGTTCACCTCTGCACACAGTAAACAATGTAAGTTATAGATTTAATTCTCATACTACACGTTTTAACATGGAGGAATGGGGGTTGGCTGTATTATCACCAAATGCAGCTAAAATAGCCAAACTTGTTGGCTGTAGTGCCGATTTTATACACAACAAACTAAAGACTATAAAAATACCAGCTAACTTAAAAAAAGTAAAACAGGAGCCAAACAAAGAGAATGAAAGTGACCAGGAAGAAGAAACAGTAACGGAAACAGCGTCCTCGCTATACTCAAATGCTATGACCCAAACAGATGATATCAGTGAGTTTGGAATGTCACGCAAAGAAAAAGGCTATGAAATAGGAGTGCAAGTTGAACCTAGCGTATATAGTATAGGCTGCCAAACCTTAGAGACCCAATCACCCACAGAAAATATACACAAAGATGACGAAGCGCCAATAATGAAAATAATACATGATCTCAATGAAAATCAACTAATGGCCATACATGCCTTTGCCGAGTTAATTAGAGAGCCTAACGCCAGCGCTAATGCCATGGAAATGTATAAAATACAAATGAAAATATTAGATATTTATAAAATGTCACAAATACCATCCGCATTAGTTACTGTCCAACCGCCAATTGTTAATAATTATACAACAAAAGCGAGAAATCAGCCACCAATATGTATAAAAAGTGTATCAGGGGCAGATGGTATGAAATTTTCAATAAATGATCCCAGAAGCAGGTCTGCAGCTTATACCAGAAGGACGAGTAATGAAGATTCTTCATCAAATTATGATTCCAGATATTCGGCATCACATCCATCTAATTCCAGATATTCAGGACATGAGAGGTTTTCACCAACATCTCATAGTAGTAGATCAAGTGGAAGTGGTAGTAGCAGACATTATTCCAATCACTCGCCTTCACAACAAAGGCAAAATTCGCCGCCATACGCAGCCAAGCATTATGGTAGGGGCAGCTTAAGGCGATAATATCGCTTCACCAGATATTCTTAAACGATTTTTGGATTAAATTAATAAAACTACGCGACAGCCAAAATCAATACTTCTCTTGCAATAAATACATACCTTTGCTGCAATAGGATCATAACTTAATAAAAAGACGTTTTGCACAAAACGAGTTTAATATTCAGGTAATTATTTTCGCCTCTTTTTTTATATGTATGTTCGTATGTGCGCCAGTTACTTGTATATTTTTTTGACAAAGTAAGCCGAGATTTTTGAAAAATCGTTTAGTTTAATCGCGATATGAGGAAATCGGAAAGACATATTAAATCTGGGAATTTTTTCTTCATAATTTTATAAAAAAATTTCATTATCAATAATTTATCAACATTTCGTAACATTTTGTCTCTTTAAAATCGTATATGTAAATATGCACTTCCAATTTAATTTAATTTATTTCTGTTAAACATTAATGAATTAAATCATAAAACTAACTGTTGAGATGTTAAAATTGACATACTTTTAAAAACTTAAAAGTCTTGCATTTGTCTATGTGGTAAATTATACTAAAATACGCAAAAGGAATTGCCTAATATGCCGCCAATACAATTATCAATCTCTATAAATTTGTAACAGGAATCCTAATCTAAACCGTTATAATCTCAAACGAAACTGCCGCGAAGGTAGCCCAACGTTTCTCAAAGTCAAATTCCTTTTTCTGATGAATATAAAACACATTTAAATTTTTTTTTGTAATTTTTATTTATTTTATAATGGTTTTTCTTCTCATTTTTACGATTAACTAACATAAGTAAAGTTTACTTTTTTGTATGTTGGTTTTTTTGTATGTGTTTTCTTATTATATGTTTTTTTTTATTTCTTTTTTATACTTTTATTTTAAATATAATAAATAGCATTTTTATGACATTGCCCGACAACATTTTTAGTAATGCATTCTTTTTTTTTTGTCTATGTTTAAATTTTCTGCATTTAAAACATAAAATAATGAATTTAATTGCTAAACAAAAATGAAAAACAAACGGTTAATTGGTTTTTTGAAATTGTGTTTTTTTTCAATTTTTTATAATAATATGTAATGAAGAATAATAAATCAAGTTAATTCTTTTAATAATATAAATTAATTATTAATATGTATTTTTAAGCATAAAACTATTTTTCCAACAAATACATCATCATAACTAAGTTTTTACCTTTTTTTGTTGCTATTGTTAAACTTACATATATATTAATGTACATACAAACAAAAGGGGCGAAGGAAGGTGTATATTATCTTAATAATAATTTGTTAATTATTATTGTTATTAATATTTTATATAGTTTTATTTTTAAATCGAGTTAAAGGAATTTTCAAGTCAAATATACACATCTGTATATAAGTAATTTATTTATAGTTTAAAATAAAATATTTATATTAAATTATATTTAAAAAATTTCTACTTATAGCTGTTCTCTTTTGATATATGTATTGTTGGCAAATCTGGCAATTAAACAACTAAACTAATTATGTATGCATGTATGAAGCAATAAGGAAAACAAATTTACTGAAAATATTGGAAATTGGGAATTTTCAATTTGGTCACATGCACAACATTTTAAGGATTTGGACATTTTCCGTATTAACTCCTTGAACGCGCAAGGGAAACGTAAAATTCTTTTTTTTTAACTTATGTACTTTCCACTAAAACCACTGTAAAACCACTTATTAATGTACTTTACGTAAAAATAAAACAAATGTTATTTTATGTTTTAAATTACATTTTTGTTTATAATAAATGAAAACATGTATTAAAAAATGTATATTTATATTTTTGATTTATATAACAATATTGAAATGTCAAATTTCGAAGAAAACTGATAAATAAGTAAGTAAACGATTTTTAAGTCGTCTCATTTCTGTATGCCGAAATAGTTCAGTTGGGTGAGCGTTAGACTGAAGATCTAAAAGGTCCCCGGTTCGATCCCGGGTTTTTCGGCATTCTATCTATACTTTTGCTTTCGTTTCAATCGAATTTTCATTTATATTAAGCTTTATTCTATTGCAGTTGCCATTTTTCAATCATTTTCACCAATTGTGAGCCTCTCCCAGCAAAAAGTTGAGATTTATGCCTTTATTTAGATGTATTTAAAAGTTTTTATTGTAGTAAGGTCATTTTCGACCATCTGTTGATGTTAAATATGTATAAATAATAAAATACGGTAAATTACATTGCAGAAATAGAAAATTAATACAAATAAACAGATTTTTGAGCCTGTCCTCTCATTGTTTAGGGAATTTTTCATCAATTGGTGATGTTATTTTGATGATACGGGATGAATATAGCGTTTGTGAGCCGAAAATTACTGTTATTTAGGATAAAATGGATAGATATTGGTTATAAATGATGTTCCCGCCCTTTTTAGGGGATTTTTCATCTATTGGTGACGTTATTTTGATGATTGGGATGAATTTGACGCTTTTGAGTCGACAATTATACTGTTATTTAGGACAAAAAAAACGTATTTTATTTGTTTCGAGAATCCGTGTTTTTACGGATATTTTGGAGATTTTAGGAATTTTTATCTGGTTGGTTGTGGGTGTTTATACTGATGTATGTGGGGTCTGGCAACTCGACGCCAATCAGACCAAACCATCATATTATGAATTGTTGGTTGGGTGGTGGTGGGGGATATTATATTATAAGTGTAGTATTTATTGTTAAATTATTCTGCTTTATTTTATTGTGCGCCACGCCACACCACCTAAATTAACTTTATTTACAATTTATGAATACAGAAGTTTATCAAATGTATTTTTATTACTTACTCAGATTTTTGTTGGAATACGAACCAAGGCTCCTCATGCTCACAGTCCCACACATCAGCCACTAGCCAACTTACTATGTACTTCACATAGCAGCTGTAGACTACTTGTACTAGTACTAACATGCACGCACGCTATTTCGTCAATGCACAACAGCAAAAGCCTAAAAGCATGCATTGATATTTTTCTACATTTGCAATCATAACATTTATTTTAATAGTATTTATTACATTATGCGCCTTCGCTGGAAATTGAACTTCGCTCCTTCAGGTTGGTAATCGTACACCTCTACCACTCAGCCAAAACACAATGTAATAATTTTGATTACATACAGCACCTACCCCCAGGGTGTATTACGTGTTATTTATATGTATGAAATTTAATACCCAATAATGTTTTTATTTTATACATGCATACATAAGTACATACATAAATGTGTGTATCCTGATTGATTATGATTTATAAGGGAATATTTGCTTGGTCGTTTAACAAGTAGCAATTAATGAAAAATGCAAATAGACATCTAGAGTTTATTTTAACTGCTTGCTGCCATATTTTTATGTGTTTAATATCGCTAACGTAAAATGTATATACATACATACACACATACATACATAAGTACATATTTATGCATTTATGAACATAGAAATATTGGAATTGTTTTTATCTTACCTCTTACTAGTAGCCGAAGTTTAAAACTCAATTTGACAAAGAGTTTTACAGAAATTGAAAAGCAAACATTGTCAAAAAAATCTTTTAGAGACACCATTTAATTTATTTGGATAAATTTTACAGCAATGGGCAGAGTTTTTCAAGCCGAAAAATTTAAATGAATATTGATAGCGAATTTTACAAGAACTTTATACCATCATGAAAATCAATTCCTTTGCTAGTGTTATTTTTTTCGGCGTTTTGACACATTTTTGGTTTTTGGCTTGGTGTTTTACAAGAAAATTCGATTCAATTTTTTTTTTTTATTTTGCCATTTCTTTTTACGGAAAAATCTTTTTTGTATATATTCTTTTACATTTCTCTGATTTTCTAAACCAATTAAGACGAAATGTGGCAAATTGTTACAACAGGTTATGCATTAAGAAATTTTTTTAGACACGCCTACATTTTATACAAAGACAAAAATTGGGCATTTATATTAAGTAGCTCTTTTTCGCCTTAATAAAATGTTTTCATTAAAAAACATTTAACGCTTTTCCGAGGTATAAAAACAGACGAAACTTTAGTCAAAACATGAAAAATTATATGAAAGTTTTTAAAATTGAAATACTAAAGCTACGTTCACATTTATCAAATATTTGTCGGAAAAAACGTAACCACCAGTTTTGCTGAGGGATAGTGACATTTAACTTGTTTTTTTTATTAAAAAATAAAATTTAATATTCTAGAAAAAAGTATTTTTATAAAGTTTTTTTATAAAATGCGAACTCATATTTAAAAAATATATTGAAATTAAATGAAATAAATTATTATTTTTTTTTTCTTGGTTATGTTTTTTTTGCGTCAAATATTTGATAAGTGTGAACACAGCCTTACGTGTTTAAGAAAAGAAAAGCAGTCGTCATATACTGTAATGGCGTATCTAACCAGATGACAACACTGATGCATATGAAATAAATCAATTTGTTAAAAGTAGTTTTTGTTCATATACATGTTTGTAATTAAAAAAAAAAATTATTTTGACAGATTGACTTATTTTTTCTTGGACTTATTAGGTCCGTTTGTTTACTTCAACAGTAAATGAATAATTACTGAAATAAACAACAGAATTTTTGCCCAAAAAATTAAGTAAAAATTTGTAAGATTAAGGGGAACAGCTGATGGAAAACTTTTCCCTTTTTGGATATTTCAATAATTTACTCATCGGTACTCGATGAAATACTTTTTATAACACAAATATTTTTATTTAAAAAATATAATCTACTTATGTACATAAGTAATCTATCCCATTTCTTCTTTTTTTTATTATTATTATTTTTTTTTTAATATTTGTGTGTGTTTAAATTTATTCAAAAGTACATGAACATTTGTTTTTGTCTATTGACTATTTAAAAAAGAAGTGCATTACGAAGTACCCAAAAGTACTTTATTAGAGTTTCCCAAAACTAAAATAACTTTTATTTTCCATTTAAAAGCATGTATGTAGGTATTTGTTTCACAAACAAGTTCAATTTAGGGCCAATTTTTAACTTGATTTTTAAGTTGCAATTAAATACCAAATTGTGTTTTTGAGTGCATATTTAAAAAAAGTACTTAATTAATAATTATATGAACAATCTTGTGTATTTAAATAATAATTAAGATTTACAAATTTCCATATGTTTTTGACTGCTTGTTTTTCTTATACATATGTATAAAATAAAGCCAATAAAATATTTGTGGCTGCTGGCAAATTGCATAAAATTTGGTCTTGTTTTGTAACTATTAACCTTTTAATCATATTGAAAGTTGCTTTTATTATTATAAAATTCTTTCAGCTGTTCTTAATTATTCTTATTTTTAACTAAAATAATAATATATATATATTTTTTGGATCTTTCTTTATTTGTTCTAGTCAGCTGTTCTTTAGGGAAATTTGTGGGAAATTTTTTATTTTACGAAGTGCTACCATATTTTCATCGTAATTAAATAAGAACTTTAATTACTCACTGAAAAAATGAAATCTTATTTACATAAATACAACATAAATTGAAATAAAAATTAAATAATTACATACTTAAATATGAAGTCAAAAACTGGCCATTAATGGTATTAAATTTTAATTTCAAATTTTATTTTGTCACAAATTGCATAACTTTTACTAATTTACATTTTGAAACATATATTTTCTAGTCTTAGTCAAAGCGAATTCATTACCAGGTGGCCTTGTAAGCCTACGTCATCATCAGCTGTTTAATCTTAAACTGCCAAAATGACGTATATTCAGAAGTTAGATTAGTTTTCTTTATATATTTCTATATAATTACAGTGTTGCATTTGCTTTAACAGTTGGAGGAAAATTTAGCGGTGAATGTTATGTTTTACTAAACTTTTCTGCGAAAAATTTCTTTAGTAAAAATTTGTAAGTATTCAGTTAAGAATTGTCACTTTACGCTCTCAATTTGTGTTCTCATTGAATGTAGTATTTTGTGTAAGCGAATGCAATTTAATAAAATGCAGTAATGTTTTAGTAAAATATAGTAAAAACTTTTTTTATAGCTTTGCTATTTATGGCGCGGTAGGGGTTGAATTTTATTTTTCGTAAGATAAATAATCGACACTATTCCCGTTATGTTTTTCTTTTTTTGTTTTGATTAGCTCATCCTTTAAAAGCGACTTTGTTGTTGTTTTTTAAAATCAAGACGAGAAAATATGTATGTACATATATAGTGTGTTACTCACATTCAACCGCAATAACAAAAACAAAACAATAACAAGTATGTATATATATGTATGTATATGTACATATGTGTGTATGCAAGTAAAAAACCACCACAATTTGGCAAATTTACATCATATTCGCCTTGCAAGAAACGAAATTTCTTTTTTTTATTTTGATTTCAACTTTAACAAAAAACCGAAAATATTATGTGTACATACATATGTATGTACATACTTACTTCTTCTTATTCGCCTTCGTTCCTTATAAAAAAAAAATGAGCAAAGCTATAACCGGGTGTCCTAAGACACCTCTCTTCTTTTTTTTTTTAATTTTCTCGCGCTGCCACCTTCAATTCAACCATTCTGTTTGACATAAAATACAGTGCTGCGCCAGTTTGCTATCAATTTCACAATGTTCATCGAACACACAAAAAATTCGAAGAAATTTTCAACATTTTTTTCGGTATTTAAAAAAACCGCAACGTCCATTTATTTTTAAGTGCCACACAAGACCAGTATTGTTTTTTTTTTAATTTTTAATTATTAAATTTAGCATAATACTGGTTTATGGAATTTTTATTTAGAGAAGAAGAAAAGGAAAAGGTTAACTGATTGCTATAATGCATTTAAACTTGTTGTTTTTTTTTGAAAAGATCAATACATAAATTAGAAATTTCTTTTACATTGTAATTATGGATTTTTCCCATTTGAAACATCATGAAACAATTTTGCCATTATACATATAATAGTTGTCTGCTGAATAAGTAGGTTTTTTTTTTTTTTTTTTTTGTGTTAAACCTAAAAATTAATCTTTTCGGAATTGTAACTAATGTTTGAATACAACAACACGTCGGTTGGAGAGTTAAGCACTTACAGCGCCCCGTGTCATAATTCCAAAAAATTTACAATTATTTAATTAAAAAAAGGAAAATAATATATGTTGTATATTAATATAACCTAAACGAATTAATAAGATAAGCATAATTAATTAATATAATAAAAGTGTTTAATTTTTGTTTCTTTTAAAGGTTTTGTTTCTCTTATTACTAAAAAAAAAGAATTTATTTAGCAATTAAATGTAATTTTTATAGGCTTGGTTTTGTTTTCTTTTGTTATTTATTAATATATTTTTGTAGTAGTTTTTCATACTTTTATAAATTATTTTCTTTTTTTTCGAATTGCAGCTACAAGTTTTTTGTATGTTTTTTTCTTTTTTTTTTTAAATTTTATTTATTTATTTTACTTTCCTTTTTAAATATTTATATATAATATTTATTAAATTAAATTACAATTAAACTGCTATGCTAAGTTTTGTTTTGTCAGGGGCCAGGATTAGTAAAATGCAAAGTTTCTAAACGTTTGAAACTTGTTAAAAGAAAAAAATAGTGAATTTCGAACAAAGTCCCTTTATTTTTTTTTTTGTCTACAAATTTGAAATGTTTAGATACCATGTTTTTTGTTTCTTTTGCGAAATCAAGCCTTTAATAAATGTAGGCTTGTGTTTTTTTTTTTTTCTTTATGTGTGTAAGAGGAGTAGAGGAGGTTTGTTCTTTTTTTTTTTTTTGGTTAGAGGACAATAGGTGTTTTTAGTTACTAATTTTTTTTATTGTGTGGAACACATCTTTTTTTTCCAATACAGATAAAACAATTCGGGGATTTTTAATGATTTTTTTTCCTTTTCATTATTATTGTTATTATTATTTGTTTTTATTAGTTTTAGTTTTAATATTTCATAATTATCAATAAAAATGGTGCCATATGTTGTTGTTTTGTTAATATTATATTTTTCATTAATTTATTTTTGATTTTTTGTTTGTTTAAGGATTAATAAACAGTAAACCGTTTCTTTTAAACTTCAAGTAAATTTTTGCTGTTATTTAAGTGTTGTTGCTACTTTTGTTAAGATTTTATAATGTAGTCTGCAGTTTATAATTAAATAATAAAGACTCCTAAAACAAGTAGAGTACGGATGAAAATGCAATGAATGGAATTAATAAAAATGTTCCATGAACATGTTTAGTATGGGGGGTGGGGAGGTGCCTCCAAGGCAAAAGTCATTATCACATCATCATTATCAGCTGTGCAAACCTGAACTGTCAAAAATTGCCAATGTTTCGAAGTTAGATTAGTTTTATTTAATTATGTCTATAAAAACATGTTTTCATTTGTTTTTTGACAGATTGAGTAAGGAGTACCTAATATGAATTTGCCTTGGGCGGCTCGAGTTCGAAACTTCATGTTTTATTAGCAGAGAAGGATGAATTTTTGCATTTACTTTTAAATAATAAAAAAAATTTGGTGTACATATGTATGTATGTATTTAGTTGGGTCTAGCTTCGCAGAGTATGTATGTACACTCGTACACACGTGTGAAAACAATAACACGTTGCACAAATAAAAAGAAATTAATTTTTTTAAACAAAACTTTTAAACTTGCAAAATCTCTTTTTTATTTTTTGCTGGATATAAGTTCGACTTCCACCCACGACATACATGTTTTTACCAAGACAAATTCAAGACTAGGTGGCCTTATTAGCTTACGTCATCATCAGCTGTTCAAAATCAAAACAGCTATTTAGATCGGGTCGGTTAAGAAGTTGTAAACAAAAAGATATTAGCAGAAATCACTATTGGTTGATATCTGCTCTTGCATCCCTTGCAGATCTTGCAGGTCTAGCTTATTTACATATTTTATTATTGCATTGCTGCAAACTGATGAAAATAAGCTAGACTTGCAAGATCTGCAATGATAACAATACTAAGAGTGATTTCCCCTATTATTTTCATAAAAACAGTGTTGCATTCTTGTGTGACATATTGGTAGTTTTGTCAGCGGGTTGCTCCATTGGGGACCACATCAGGACCCAAGTGCACTACTCTCAGTAAGTTAGCTGTGTTATTAACAGGACCCATTTAACAGGTGCCTGCTCCCTGCTCTTAGTAGTTTGACAAACGTGTTCTTTTGCTGGCGTTCTAAAGAGAGAGAAAAAAAAGAACAACTAATTTGCGTACTAGTAACAAACCAAATCAGCTGTTTTCAACAGACATAAAATAACACATTTATGACAAGCACAGTGAAATAACTTTCAAGCATTGACGTCCATGTCTGGTTAGTGTATATTTCACAGTTAAACTGACTTTTACACAAAACGTATACTTGTAAGTGGTGTCGACTTCACACGTCCAGGCCACACAAATACATATGTAAGTATGTACATATGTATATTCGCGGGTTTGAGAAAATTCACAACTATTTCAAAATGATTGAAGGCTTTAAAGTTCTTCTTAGTTTATGCAATAGATTTTAAGAGTCTTAACTTATATTTATTTATTTTTTAAATTGATTTTTTCAATCAGATCCTTGTTACCGGGCAAACAAAAATAAGTAGAGTTGGATTTGATCGATTTTGTTTGACGCTTACTAAGAGAGTTTAGATATTTATAGAAATTAATGTATTTTTTGTTTTTGTTTTGTTTTGTTTTGTTTTCATGAAGGGATTGGTTTACATTTGTTTTACGTTTTTTTTTTGCTCTATATTTAAATTTTCTCCTGGTTTCTTTCATCTTAAACGTTGGTTTTTTCTTAAATAAGATTTTTATTTATTTATTTAATTATGTTATTGTTATTTAATGTTATAAATTAATTATATATTTTTTTTTTGTTTTTTCCCGAAGTTTTTTTTACTCAATAAAAAAAGTATTTAGAAGAGAAATTGCCTGATGGCAATTGTTTGTCATGTGGTTGATTTATTATAAATATTTTTTTGTTTTAACCCACCATTAATAATAATAATAATAATAAACCCACCATTTACATTTTCGCCAAAAACAAAAGCTGGAATTGGGGCGGGCTTTTGCTCTTGTTGTTGTTGTTGGTTTAATCTCGCTAACCCATTGTCGTCGTTGACTGTTGTGTTTGTGTTCCACCTGTGCTGGCCACTGCTGCCGAACTGGCTGCGGTATTTGTGGCACCATTGTCGTTATCGCCACCATTATTGGATTGTGTATCTTGTTGTGTTGCTGCAGCTGCAGTGGTTTGTGATGTTGCTGCTCCTCCATTTCCACTGTTAGAATTTGCGTTTGTGGCATTATTATTACTGGACGTTCCCGATGTTGAGGCATTTGTTGCACTACCCGCTGAAGGTTGTGAACCTAAAATGAAAATATTTTATTTTGTAACAGGTAAGATGATTCTTATAAAATGAGAGTGAGTGAGGTATTAGTTTCGTAATGAGCATTTGTTTTTTATTTTATTTTTTGTTAGGAGTTTAGAAAAATATGTATGTATAATTGAACGCCATTAATTTTATTAATGGTCCTTCGCAACAACGTAGACATACATACATACATACCCAGCAAAAAATTAAGGACGTACATAGTTCAAAAATTTTATAATTTTTACGCTTTCTGAATCATTATAAGGGGGCTGTGCACATATTACGTAACGCTGTTTTCAGAGATTTTTTACCCCACCCCCGTAACGCTTTTTACTAATTTTTCAGTGCAAAATTTTTAATCCGTAACAAATCTTTAACCCCCCCCCCCTCCCCCTAGAGCGTTACGTAATATGTGCACAGCCCCAAGAACTGAATTCATGTTTAACGTTTTTCTAAAATCGAACAAATTCAACATTATTGAAGTGAACATCTGATGAAATTTTTTTGCAACCCATGAAAAAAAAAAAACGATTTCGAATCAGAGAATATATGTATATGGGTCGAAGAGGGAAGAGCAGTTTATTTAAATTCCCGTACACACACACATGATCTCCAATAACACGCTAATGTAAAAATCATGCATGTTTCACCTAAATCGAACCAGTTCGTCATGACTTGAAACCATGATTCAATTGCATTTGTGTCATATTGTTATTTTTTTGCTGGGTACATACTACTATCCTACGCCAGCTATTTTTAAATGAAAATAATAATAGTCCTGTTCGCAGTTTTGTACAAGCTGCACATATTATTCCTATTCAGAATGTGCATCAAATGTTTTAGGCATAAATTGCAAAATGGTAGTTTGGAAGACCATTTAAATATGATTGTGACCAGGGCGAATTCATTACCAGGTGTCCTTGTTAGCCTACGTTAACATCAGCTGTCAAAAATGGCGTACTCGTATATTAAGAAATTAGATTAATTTTCTTTATATATTTTTATAAAAACATTGTTGCATTTGATTTCACAGTAGGACGAAAATTTAGCGGTGAATTTTATTGTTAGAGGCATAAGGGTAGTTATGAATTCGCCTTGATTGTGAATAGGGTTAATATGCAACTTGCATAATTTAACATACTGTGTAGACACTATCGATTGCCCAATAGGTATACACTTTGTGACATTGCATAGTTTTATAGTTGCTGGATAGCGAAAACACATTAGTTCTATTCATAATCCTATGCAAATGGTCTTGGATTTGCAAAATTGTATATTAATTTAATTCATTTAATTAATTTGTGTATTTTTGATTCTAAATTTATGTAATTGTAAGACTTCATCCGTAAATGGTAAGATTACAATAATTGTTGCAAAACAAAAAACACTCACAGCTGTTTTCTATTGCTATTGTCAAGTCAGCGGTGGGGCGGGTATAAGTGAAAGATAAAAAATTAATTATGGCATACCAAGGCATTTGCATGTGCGCCGAATTGTGTTGTTTTTCATTACATAAGACTTTGGCAGACTAGATGAACAGTATTGTATTTTTCAATTTTAAGGTGTGTTCGCATTATAAATCGGTCTTGATTGCATACGTAGTGCAAATATTTTAAAAAATCAAATGCATAATCTTTTTATTTCTCAATTTTCTACAGCATATGCCAATTTTATTCTTGGGTGCGACTAACCTACAAACTTATATAAAATTTGTTGCCTACTTAGTGCCTGTCCATACCAGTAAACTTTTGCTGCGGCGCAACTTTTTAAGAGTGTATATGAGAGAGGAGAGGGAAATGTAACTACAAAAGAAAATTTAAGATACATACGGGTCTGTTCTAGAATCCGAATTCACTTTCGAGTAAATTACTTTAGCATTTTTGGTGTTCTGCAATTCACATCCACATGTTTTTATTAATAAAAATATGTGGATCTGAATTGCAGAACACCAAAAATGCTAAAGTAATCCACTTTCGAGTGAATTCGGATTCTAGAACAGACCCGATAGTTACAGAAACAACATTTGTCCCTCGTATGGACGTAGACTCAATGTGCCTTTTAACTCCAAACATTTTTACTAATAGAGAATTATATGTATTTATTAAAATTGCTTTCACTTTTTCATTCCAGTTAAATTGTGTTTTAATTTACAATCAAGAAAACAGCTGATTGTAATTCTTTTCAGCAATTTGTCGTGTTTCTTTATTTTACAAAATTGCTGTCAAAAGAATTTTGACGAGAAGTATTTGTAAAATGCTTGAAAAAAAATATAACTTGGACGTGTGGCTGCAGGATAAGGAATCTATTTTAAACATATTATATACACTTTTATCGCATGCTACATTTTTTAAACTGATTTTAGCATATTAAATTATTGAAACTACATTTATTAATAATTATTTTTTTTTTAAGAAATTAGTTCACAACACAACATGCTTTTAAAACAAAGTTATTGAAAGAAAACACCAACAACAACAAAAAGGATAATGTAAAAAGAATATAAATAGTTGAACTATTAATAAGACAAGTCTTATAGCAGTACCATTATTCATAAAAAAAAATTGGCACAATTAGAAAGAAACAACCAAAACCACAAAAATAGACTAATTCTACTAATTCTACAAAAAAGAAAAAGAGCTTAATATACGGGGGGATAGTTAATGTTTTAAACTTCTGAAATATACAATGTACGTACAAAAGTTACTTTTTAAGACTTAATTCTTAGCTAGAAATTTCAAGTCTCTAATTAGTTTTTCACAAAATTTTCAACACTATAAAGAAGCTTACCAGAAACCTGAAATTTCGTCCTGATTATCTTGTAACACAATAAACCAAAATTTTATTTTATATATATATTAAACAATAAGCTTTTTATTTATTAATTATATTTTGTTATCATAAATTTTTGTCGGTTTTTTTTTATAATTTCGTGATATTAAATAAAACTTAAAGCATTTTTTTCATATGTATTTTTTATGTATGTATATACTAGTGCAGTGTCTATAACTGATATATGTAATTATCATCATGATAAAAGTCTAACTTTGTCATTGTCATAACATTTGTCAGCAAAAAAATGTATTAAGAGATATAGACATCATGATAGAGGGTGTTTATTTTTTTGAGTTACATGAAAATAAGTATATAAAGTTTTTTTGTCGAAAAAATAAATTTATTTAACTTAAAATTAAACGGAGTTTTATTACAGAAATAAAAAAAAAATATTTATATATGTATGTGATTGTTTAATAAACAAAACTAGTCATCATGTCATTTTTACAAATTCTATCCTGAACGTAAACTTTATTATAGAAAATAAAAATTAAAAGATTTAGACTTTTATTGTTTTTTCTCTCTTTTTTTTTAATTAGAAGATATTGAAAACTTATGTGTTATATGATAATTACAAGCATTCGCTTTTAATGAAACAATGCAATATGAAATTTTTAATCATTTTATTATGGACCTAAAAGTAATCTGTACTTTTTTTAATTTTTTTTTTTTAATTGTATAATTTCAATTATAGTCGAATTTTGTTCTAAGCAACAATTATTATTAAAAAAAAGGAGCTCCCAGACAATTGGGAAGTCAAAAGAAAGAGCCCTTTCGGAATTTTAGTAGCGTAGCTTTGTTTTAATTGTGCTTATGTAATTCTGATAGGAGTTCAGACTAGCAAAACGTCTGGGGTCTAATCACCGCACACGATATCGAATAAAGAAGTACATCTATCGATTTGTCATTCGATTCGATGCAAAGCTTAGCATCACAGTATACACAATGGCGGAATTCAGAGTGTGGTGCAAATGATCTTCCAAAAAAAGGGAAACTGCAAGTAAAGCAACAAAATACACAGAGTTGCCTTTAGATTTCAGAAAAATAAATTACAATACCTATTTTGCAGTTGCTCTTTCGCAAGATTATTTGCACCACCGCCACTATCTCTATTCGCAATTTTGTGTAATTGTAAGCTTTTCCCATCCATGATGAACAATCTTTTTGCTTAAGATTGTAATAATGTTTGCAAAACAAACAAAAAACTAACTCACAAATAAATCTGCAATTAATGAACTAAGCCAATACACTTTTATTGGCGGCGGCGGCAAAACAAACGGTTTTTTTAACCGGCTCTGTCTTTGAAAGGCTTTTTTAAATATTTAGTTTTCGTTGTCGTTCTTTTCTCTAGCAATTATTTCGTAATTCCATTTGCCGTGCAAGAAAACACCTTTTTTTTAAGGTAAGAGGCAGTCGCAAAAAATCATTGTTGTTTAATTGATAAAAATTTTATAATTTTTTTTTTTTTAAATCTTTAAATTAAAATAATATTTTTCATACCGCAATAAACTAATGCTAACGCTCCATTGTATTCGATTTTCAATAGAATACGTCAGCAAAACACGGCGAAAGGGAAAAAACCAACTCCTTATCGAGATTGACAATTACACGGAAATAAAACAATCAGCTGTTTCATAGAAGTCTTAAGACAAAAAGATTCAGAGATGGCGATACCAGTGAAAGGTAAGCGACGAGATGCATTAATAAATTACAATTCGATTCATATCGTATGCGTTGATAATTTGATTACACGACACGTATCGAAATATTATACCATAAAATAGTTTACTCGCTCTATCGAATGCGTCGACTGACTAGACAAACATACCTCCGCATCAGTACTTTTTAGCCAATAATTGTAATTCCGAAAAGACCCGAAATGTTTATGAATAAATATGTTTATATAGATTTTCACTATTTCCATTTCTTGCTATTTTTTTTTTGATAATACTACAACAAAAGAGTTCAATAAATTTTGAGTATAATTTCGACTTTTAACATTCATTCATTTATCATTCCAAATTTTTTTTATTCTCCATTATTGAGTTAATTAGTAAACTTTCTTTAAAAGAAAAAAATTATTACACATACAAACTTTAAAAGAAAATGTGGAAATTTTAATCTGTATTTAAAAAATATAGTACGTAGTATGTATTTATGTATGTATATGCATGTCTATTATTTGATAAAAATAAAACTAGAATTTTGAAATTTATTAAAAAAAAAATCGTGTTATAGACAAAAATCAAAGAAAGAAACTACATGACCAAATAGTAAATTAAAACTAAAAACAAGATTAAAATAAATATTTGTTTTTTTTTAACTGATTTTCAAGAATATTTATAATTATATTGTTGTTTTATATATATGAACATACATATTAATATGTATACGTATAAATAATTATAATAATTTTATAATAATGTATGAAAAAAAAGTTTAGAGAACTATTTTAATTGATTTTATGTTTTTTTTTTTTTTTTTTTTTTGTTTAATATTCTTTATTTTTAAATTAATGCCACTATGAATCTGCAAGAAATTAAGAGAAAAAAAGATACAAATAATATAGAAATAATAACAAAACATAAACATAAAAAGATTTTAACAAAAAGAAGAATATAAAAGAAAAAGATCGAAACAAAAAGCAGCTTAAAACCACTACAGACAGAACAACAAAACAAATAGCCACAACCACAATTTCTAATTAACAGCAACAAAAAAAAAAAAAAAAAAAAAAAAAAACAATAGATATAGCATGCGATAATAGTTGTAAAGCAAAATTGGAAAATTATTAACTTCTAACGAGAGGCGTATTTAAGATTAAACTAAATTTAAATTGAAGAGAAAGTTACACCAATAATGTGACGTTTGAGAAATTGTTTTATCTTTTTTCTGTCACATGAAACGTTTAAAACATTGGGAAATTATGCCAATCCGGCTAATTTTAATGATTATAGATTGTCATTGCATAAATAATTATTTTATCACTTCAATGGTGGTCAATGTTCGTAATGTGGTTCTATATAAAGGTTGTCTGTCTTACCCAGTAACACCCGATTTACATGATGACTTTTGCGACGTCTCTTTTTGCTTGTTGGTGAGCGGTGTAGGGAAGAAAGAGGGGTAAACAAAAAGTCTCGATATGTGTTTTTCAAAACTTTTCTTCCATTTATTTTTGTTACTTTTCATTATTTACTTATTATTATTACTTACATTATTTCAAAACAAAAATGGGAAAAAAGACATGAAACTAAAAGACATCGTCTGAACATACAAAGATTTTGGTAGCAACTTCAAAAGGGAATTCAGTAAAAAGGACGTCGCAAAAGTCATCATGTGAATTGGATGTAAGAATGCACTTTTTAACTTTAGTGTCGTTTTTTTTTTGTGCAAGTGGCAGCTCTGAAATTTAGCAGCTGTCCCATATCGTCCCCTTAGTATAACAATAGCCTATGTGCTATATATAATAGCGTATTATACGCTATTTTAATACTAAGGGGACGATACTAAGGGGACGATATGATTATTAAAAATGGAGCGCTTTACGAAAAAAAAACGTGTTATAATTGTAAAAAGTGTATTCTTACTGAGACCCCACCTTTATATTTTTCATTGTTCTTAAAAATTAATTAATTTTATTGATAAACTACTGAATTCTGTAAATTGGCTTTTTAATTAACGCATTTAACAACATCCCAGACATAACAGCCATGACATGAAGCTCGCACATACATACTTATATGCCAGTCAAGGTCGTGCTTCACTGTCCTACACAATCGTACGATTCATTCACAGAAAAATCTTACAAAAATCTGACCGACTTTAAAAAATCGTTTCAAAATGATGTTGATACAAAACTTTGTGCAATCATTTATTTATATTAGAAAAATTATTACATCCCTTTCGTGGTATAAAACAAAAACATTAAAATGTTACGAATAAAGACAAAGTTAAAATTTTCAGCTGGTTGACAATAAATACTTCTCTGATCGGATGAAAATTATCATTTCATGAAAATCTTCATAAATTTTTATAAATCGCACGACTTGCAAAACAAAAATATCTGTCACACAGTTGCATTTTTAGTCCACAGTAAGTGTGTTCTTTTACGGCAAATTTGCACTGGATTTTACTAAAATGCGTTCGTTTACACATGAATTTGCGAAAGAGATCATAAATTGAGAGAATGGACAAATTTTTACCAGTAAAATCCAGTAGAAAATAAAAACATATGATTCAATAAAGTAAACAAACAAAAGCTACACAATTTTGATAAAAACATTTAAAAGTGTATATGCTGAATTAAAAGTGCAGCAAAAACAATTAAAATAATTAGTTTCAAGAGATCGGAAAATACCTAGTTTTCTTTTTTTTTTGCCATCCATGGTAAAATTTTTCTTTCTGTTGGTTTATTTACACTTATGTTTTAGAGATGTAAGGTTCACAAATATGTATAAGAATAATTATGACTGCATATTATTTGGGGTATCAAAAATCAAATATTGATGTATTTTCGTGTGTTATTTCAACCAGAAAAAACTAATAGTCATCTACAAAAAAAAAAAAACAAGTGTGAAAGCTTTTACAAAAGTTCATTTACTGCCTGTTCGCCGATATCGAAGAAGTTCTTTCTTTCGAACAAATACATTTGAAACAAAAACAAAATTTTTGAATTTGTTTTTGTTTCAAATGTAATTGCTCGAAAGAAAGAACTTCTTCGATATCGGCGAACAGGCACTTAATAAATAGATTTCGCTATGAATTTTTAAATAATTAAAACGCAAAAAACTGGGTAGTCAAAACAATACATACATATTTCACAACACTAATGGTGTTTTCTTTTCTACACACAAAATGGCACCTTATTGAAAGGTACATATAAAATGTCTTGCCAACCCTGTAATAATGCAGCTTGTTATTTCACTAGAACTGAACACAACTTATGAAAAAGTGGAACGCCCTGTTTTCAACAGCTGACAGGTAAGTTTTACATGGCACTATCAACACTGTCGATTTTTACGGGGAAAAAAGTGCAATGCCTTCCACCTTTAGTGATGGCGATTTTTTTAGAGTCAAACACTCTGCCCTTTTAGAGAGCAAAACACTTTTAAGAAACGAACACCAAAGTACATTTTCTGCATGGAGATATGCCATTTTTTGCAGAAAAGAAAACACCATAAGCTATTTAGTGATCAACTGTTTTGAATAAACTGCAACTTTTTGCAATTTTTCCGTTCGCGTACTTTTGTGTGCAAGAACCATTATTTTAAAGTTTGCAAAAATTTACTCAACTACTGGATTTTACTGGAAAGCAAACACACGGATTTTGTATCATACTTTTTCGGCACCCATGTCATGTTTGGCAAATCGCACGATTGCGTAGAATAATGAAGCACGGCCTTTAGTCGCAAGGAAATTTTCCATGAAAACAATAAAAATGTATAGTTTTTTCTTTTTTAAACGCCCTTCCGTCCAACCTTTTTAGATTTATACTTATGTACGAGTATGTATAAGTCTAACCTATTCCCTAACTTATGATTTTATATTGCTCAAAATATGCAAATTAACAAACAAACTACATCCATATGTATATACATACATACATATTTACATACATGTATATGTATGCATGTACATATGTATGTGTTTTTATATACATACATAAGTTAAGTATAAATTATAAACTAACCTGTAGCTACTTGCGCTGCAGCACCCGGCGTAGTATTATTGGCGGTAGCAGCAGCACTTGTGGCATTTGTTGATGATGATGCAGCTGTTGCCGAGGCGGCACCACCTTCACCACCAGCGCCAGCAGTACGATGTGCGCTATTTTGCAAATGTTTTGGCAACAATTGTGATACTAAGCTTGGTTGTATTGTTAGTTCTGAAAAAAGAAAACAATAAAAATATATTGAAAATATGTACATACAAAGTATTAAAAAAAACAAATTTATATATACATACATACATATATATTTCAGTCTGTCTCACTTACCATGTTCGGTGAAATTAAACAATGGCGGCATTTCTCGACCGTTTGGTAATGTATGATTACCCTCTTGACGCAATTCATCAAAGAATGGATGGGCACATGCTTTCAATGGTGTTATACGTGCACTTGGTGTGTATTCCAATAATTGTGATACCAAATTTATAGCTTCTGGTGGAGTGCGTATACGGAAAACCTAAAAGTTTAATTTACAAAAGCAAAATACATATAAAATATGCAATAACAACAACAAAAACATTTGGAGAACAAAAGCAGTGTCTTAGTGTTGCCACAAATTTATGAAAAAAAAAAGCCACAAATATGACTGACGAAACTAATGTAGTCAGCCTTAGGGTGTTTCATTTAAAAACACATTACATCTAATTTCAATAATTAAAAAAAAAACATATAATAAAATATCTCCCATTGTTTTGGCAACACGGGAAAAATTAAAATATTTCAAACCATTTCAATAGGCATGATAGCAACATATAGGGCTTTGGCCGCTACACTATGCGCATATGTGACAGCGCATAGAGAAAGGGACCTAAGGGTAAAAAAATCAATTTTCACTTTTTTTTGATGTGGACAACATCTGAGCATCGAATGAGACCGATCCCATGCCCCAAAAGTGTTCCCTCCCAGAGATATGCGCGTTTTATGAAAGTGATGGTACACCAAAGATACACATATTTAAATCGTTAAAATGGCTCTCCTGAACAAAACCGGTTTTTACCCTTAGGTCCCTTTCTATACATATGTACATATGTACATTTAAGCTCTCCATAATATGTATGTATTATATACATACATATGTATATGAAAGAAATTAACATTACGTTGTCAAATTTCATAAAATGAAAATTGTTCAATACAAAAAAAAAATATATATATATCGTCAGCTAAAATGCAAACGGCCGTATCTAACATTTTTTAAGTTTTACAGGAGAAGCAAAATACTGTTTCAAACAAAAAGTATACTTTCAATTAGCATGATTTTCACCAGTATTATTAAAAAAGATGTGACGAATTGATTTCTGGCAGAATAAAATCAAATTTTGTGATATTTGAATGGCTATGTTAGTTATTTTGTACCTTAATTTTCTGAAACCAAAGGCCCTAACTACACTTTAAAGCAAAATAGTTTTATCATTTATTTTAACTATAAACATTTTTATTATATATTAATTTATTTTAATATTGCATCACAAAAAAAAATAAATTAAAATAATTAATTTTTTTAATAAAACGCCTTAAGCTGTAGCATATTACACATTCCTTTAACAAACAATTTCTTCAACTGTCAAATCTATCATTTTTTTTTTGTCATTTTTAAATTTTGCCCATACAAACGATCACTTAAGTCGTTTTGCGTTTATCAAATAAACGCTTTTGTAGATAGGGCAGTTTGTTTTTCGTTAATAAAATCGCTAATTTAGGTCAGACAAGTCTAAATTTTTTTGTGGTTCTGTATTTTGATGCAATGCATCAGAATCAACCAAAAACCGATTTTGGATTTTTTGTTAGTTAGGGCTGTTTGCGTTTTAGCTGAAGATATATAAAACTCTAAAAAAGTTAGGCAGGCAAAGCTGTTTAGATCGAAAGAAATTTAATAGAGAAATTAAACGAGTGTAAAGGAGATTGTTGGTTGGGTTAGCAATGAATTTAAATACAAATCAAAATATAGTTAAAGGAGAAAAGAAATTATTAAACATAATAATAAAATGAAAACAAAGAAAGTTAAAAACAAGATTAAGTTTTTTTTGTTTTTGAAGACTCAGAATATTATTTTAGCGCTTTTGTTTACTCTTTCGGCTCTGTCTACCACTTGCAGAGTTTATTTCACTCTTCCTCTCAATCACTGTCCCTGCCTTTCAAGTTATGGCAGAACAAAGCAACTTTTTTTATTGGGTGTGTGCATTTAGAGGAAGTTCTTACTCTTAAACGTTGTTTCCGGTTAAGAACATTTGGAAATTGGGTACGTTCAAGTAGTGACTGTAAATAGTATTCGAATTTTTATTATAAAAATTCTTAATAGAAAAAGGTGAAAAATTTTAAATAAATGTAAATTTTAGACAGATGAAAAGGATTTTAGAAAAGCAAAAATATTATATTGTTTCAAGAATTCAAATATACAAACAGCCTCTTAATTGGGAAAACTACAAAAAACTAACACACAAATGGGGGAAATGAAAACTTGTTTCCTTTTAAATGCAAGAAGAAATAGCCTTCAAAATGTTTTAACTTACTTTTTGCCATGGATGACTTTTAATTTGTGGAAATTTGAATTCCGTATAATTGGGATTCATTTCGCGAATTTGTTCTCGTGTGGGTGTGCCCAAAACCTTAATAACCTCTACCAATTGATCGACACCAGAATCACCGGGGAATATAGGTTGGCCCAAAAGTAGTTCAGCTAATACACAACCGGCGCTCCACACATCTGTTCAAAATAAAGAAAAAGAAAACAAATTATAGAAAAAACTATTTCAAGAGGGGAAACTGAACAACAACAACAAACACCAACCAATTTTTGTTGTATAATTTATAGCGCCAAATATCAATTCGGGGGCACGATAATATCGTGAGCAGATATATGAAACATTTGGTTCGCCATGCAACAATTGTTTAGCACTACCAAAATCGCATAATTTCAAAACAGCGGTCTCTGGATCCAATAAGAGATTTTGGGGTTTAATATCACGATGACAAATACCCAATGAATGTATGTAAGCCAAACTTCTGAACAACTGATACATGTAAAGCTAAAAATTTCAAATGGAACATTAAAAATATATTTGAATAATTAAAAATTTTAATTTCTTACAAAATTTAATAAAAAAAATTTAAAAAAAACTTACCCTTATAAAGTTAATGGGTATTGTTTGCTTAGTTTTAGCATATTGACGCGCCACTTTATAAACGGTTTCAGGTATATATTCGAGTACTAAATTCAAAAATACTTCGTCACGCTAAAAGAAAAATTTAAATGAAAATAATTAATTATTTATGTATTTATCTCGGACAATACCTTGAGGCGACTGTTTTTCTTTTTTTTTTACTTCAAATTTTAACAGAAAACAAAAGAAAATACATAATATGAATAAAATAAAATAAAATATGTAGACATAATTAAAAATGGTAAAATTTACACAACATCAACAATTTATTTATATTTTTTACATTATTTTCTTGTTTTACTTTTTATTTATATGAAAAATAATGACAGATAGAAAAAAATCGCATGCTAATGGAAAAATAATTGATTTTACAAAACTAGCATACGACTTTTGTATGAAAATAAATGCATTGAAATTGAAGTGACGAGATTCCTCAATAAATTTTCTTAATATCAATATTCGAAAAACGATATTCGAGCGATTCGAAAACAAATTCTTCAAGACGATGATGACTTGCAGATATTGTTTGTTTTAAGTTTTACTTTATTTGTATTATTTTAATTTATAGTACATATGTATGTATGTAGTTTTGAAAATAACATGGTTCCAACAACTGATTTTGGGATTTATAGCCTTTTCACACTTATAAACATCTAACATGTACCATCAATTTTCGAAGATGTTGAAATTTTTCCATAAGAATTATACAGGGCTGAACGGTCAACATATTTCAACATCATTATAAAATGTTCCTATATCATTTTGTTCCACTCTCCATCTTTCGATAATTTTAGTGTCAGCACTAGAAAATGGTAATAAATTGTAGTGGCATCACTGGCAGTTGACAGTGAAAATGTAAAAAAGTTTTAATCAGCCATCTTTTAACAAATTTTTGTGTAAAAACGGAATCTGTGTTTTAAAAAGAGAATTTTTATACTTAAAAATTTTGTAAAGTTATCCAGAGAACGTCTAGTACGATGTCCTCGTCATTTTTTTCCTCCAATAAACTTTTTAGAGATTCTATACACTGAATCAATAAAAGGGATCCATTTTATTTAATTTATTTTTATTTTATTACAAAACCTGTTTTCTTTTTATTTTGACAAATAATATGATGGTAGAGTTTAGATGTTGCAGATGTGAACGCATGTTTCATGTTTTCGACATCTTCCATGCATTCCCGCAAAATGTAGGCAAGTGTGAAAAGTCTTTAGCGGGTGTGTTTCAGTTCCCTCCTTTCGCACTTTATTTTCCCTGATAATTATATGTGTGTATGTATGTATTACATGAAATAAAAGTGCAATGGTGTATTTCATTTTAATATGAAAATTGCCAAGAACAAATTTTACACTATTGTATTTAATACTATAATACACTTCGATACAATGATACAAGAGGATGTTTTGTGAATTAAGCAAATGTATCAATAGGGAAAAGATGGATCAGCTGTTTCATGTTTAAATTTTTTTTTTCTTTTACTCCTTCATTTGCTTTGCTTCTCTGCACCATTTGCACATGCAATAACCAGATTAAAAAAATTTCCATGAAATATTTCAGTGTCAAAAAGTGTTGGGGGATATATATTTTATTTATTTTTTTAAACGACTGTAACACCGTCTTTATCGCATGCTTAAGCATTTAATTGTGAATAATTAGTTACAACAAATAAACTCGCATGCGATTTCAAACAATTCACCAGTTTTTTTTTTCTAAGTTCTTCGATTTAATATTTTTTTAGTTCTATGTTTTGAGATGATTAAATGAGCGAATAAGAAAATATTTGTTTTTATTTAATGCTGATTTTAAAAGCCATTTACAAATGTATGTATGTACGTATATAGAATACAGCTTTTAGCATAATTGAGTTTATTTTTTATTTTGTTGAGCAGGAAATTCGAGTTTATGAAAGTAAAATATTTTTAATTTTTGTATTGAATTTGAAGTTTTATTTTTTTAATGAATTTGAGTTGATTGATTGATTTTTTTTTCAGATGGCTTTATAGGTACCTGAGGTTTAAGAACCGAAGCAAATATCCCAACATCAATTGGAAATTCAGCTAACTTTTTGTTTGAACATGTTTCCAAACAAATTTGTTTGTGATTTTGTTTTTTTTTTTTCATTATTGATTTTATGTTAGAGTTACACATACACAAACATATATGTTATTTATTTGCGTATACAGTTATAACCACATGTACAGTATATCACAATTTTGGATATTTATTTGATTATTTAGAGTTGATAATGATGAACGAGAACGTACGTAAACAATTTGGTTTATTTGAAAAATTGTTTTTAATTTCGTTGTTTATTAAAACATACAACAAGAAAAATAAATCATTAAAAAATAAAATTTTAACTATGTAAGTTTTGACAGAAAAATTAAAAAGAAAGATATTTATGTTAGGATATCAAAAAAAAGAAAAATGCAATAGATATGATTAAAATTTATACGAGTACGTGAAAAATATTTCATGAAATTTATTGCATGAGAGGTTTTATTTTATTAGCCAATCGAATTAAGCAGAGACGAAAGGGAATTGCATTGGATCAAGTGGTTTGAAATTAATTTTCAGGTTGTTATTAGGTCCAATTCCGTCGTACTTTTTGGGTAAAGTTCGGTAAAATGAGAATAAGCAAGAATTACTCTCTCTAACCACAAAAATTTTCAAAAGTACGGGAACAGCAAAAAACAAAATTTTTAGCCCAAAAGTAAACAAATACATTAAATTCTGTTTTTGATTAGCATTTTACTTTTTAAGATATTTTAGTTAGTACATAAATACATACATACATATGTATGTTTGGCAATCCAAATATACATATGTATTTTGCTTTGGATTTTGCAAAAATAACAATTATTTCATTAGCATTATTGTTAAGTAAAATTTAATTTTCTTATTTGTTATTTTTACTTCACAAACAAAAAAGTACGGACTGTTTCGTGCACGAATAAGAAGAATATTTTTCTCTCAAACTCTCTTTCATTTACCCAATCTTGCAGTACGGGACAGTTTTTGTTGCCTACAGGAACGGACCTATTGTGTCAGCCTATTATTGATTTGGAAATCAACAAACCCGATAGCATTTTTTTGCATTTTCTTCACTGCGTCCGGCATGTAAGCTCGTAATAATTGAACAGACAAAGAAAATTTAGACTGCACGGAGGGTTGAACTGACATCATGATGTTTCATCAGAGTTGTTTACCGCTTAAGCCACCCTTACACGATATGTTTTTTACATCTGTCTTGTCACCTTTGTGACTCATGTGTAATTCTGCATGTCTGTCAAAATGTTCATTTTACAGAAGGTTTATTATTTTGGCTTACAAACATACATGTACATTTACATCTGACATGAAATCTATTTGTTTGCAACAGGTGATCTGTCCTTTATTTATTTTCAATATACAATAATCAAGTCATTAGGTTTTAAAATTGCATTACGAATTCATAAAATAATTTTTCTTGCGCCAAAAAGGTACCGAGGATTCTGGAATTTTTTCAATAATAATGTATGACATAATATATGTACTCGTAATTGTTATTATATAGACAAATTTGGGGTGCTAATGGAATAGTGAAGCGACTATATAGCCTCTCCTATTCAAATGACAACATCTCCTGTACGTAGCGCACCCTGCCGAAAACAGACGAGGCTCTGTCGACCGACGTTGGGCGGAATAACCCTAAGAACCGCAATGACTAAATACATTGCACACTGCACGCCTGGAGGCGATGATGGCAGCCACAGCTCCAGGATCAGATGTTTAGCCCAATCATTTACTCATCTTTAAACACAATGATTACAGAAACCGTAACAAATTAAAATGTTTTTGCGGCCCTATGTTCCTAAGAGGAACAACGGGAATTTATTATTATTATTATTATTATTATTATATCGACAAAAATAAGTTAATATGCATCTAGTAAAATACTACCTTCAGGCGGCCAATATTACCACCAAGGCATAAATATATTTTTGGCAGTACTTTTTTGTCATACTAAGCAGCTGGTGTTAGAAGGTTTGTCAACACAAAATAGAACACGCTCTTATTAAAAAATTGTCAGACGTATTTACATTTGTGTTTTATAGAAGCAATGTTTTAAAGGTACCACACGACATGTACATGGTACATGTTTTGCAGTAGAAAATTTGACAAGTCAGATGTAAAAAACTAGTTAAAGATTCTCTACATTAATTGAATCTGCTGAGTCACATGAAAGTTTTTACACTACAGCTTTATCATTAAAAAAAAAAAAAATAAATTTTTTGTGAACTTTCATTAATGTAAATAAAAAGTGCATTGTAAAAGTACAGTGTACAGCAAAACTATGCTTATTCAATCTTAAAATGTTTATTGTAGAGCAAAATGAATGTTGGATATTTTAAAAAATTTCGCGAGACAGAAAGTTGCTATTCAATATATTTATACGAGCATTCTTCTCCACACTTGCAATCGGCAAATAGAAAAATTTCATAAAATATTTTATTGCATAAATTAATTTTTTTTTTTTGGTTAACGGAAATGATTTTCATGTTTCTTTCCCTAAATGTACTTAAATAAACTTAATTATTATGTAATTAATTACGATGAAAAGCATGCCCTACTTTATTTTGTTTAACTCATTTTAATGAATTAAAGGGGAGTTGATTTATAAGTTTTTTTTTTCTTTTTTGTTTTTTTTTTTTTTAGGAAAAGAGAGTTAAGAAGAGTTTAGGGTTTATGATATATAATGAAGTTTCTAAACTAGTTTACTCACCTTTTCACCACTCGAATAGAAAAAATATAAAAGTTTGACAATATTACAATGTTCCAATTTACGCATAATTTGCAATTCACGATTCTAGTAGAGTAAAATAAAAAAAACATAAAATAATTATCAGCTAACAATTTTAACATTTAGGAGGCCAAATTTGTTACTGACCTTAAATCGCCTGTCTTGTAAAACTTTTTTAATGGCTACCAGTTCACCGGTATCGCATAATTTTGCTTGAAAGACAACACCAAAGCTGCCATTGCCAATCACCTTTGTGTCTGTATAGGAAACTTCTTGTACACGATCGGTACCTTGGCCAGGTGTGGCAACAACTGTGGTGATTTTTGAACCATCTCTGCCTATGAAACAAACAAAAAAAAATATACATACATATTTAGTGAACAAATGATTAAATTTCAAATTTATATATTTTTATTTTAAAGGCAAGTGTTTTAAGGAATCTCCAAATAAATATACATTAAGTTTGATTTAATATCCAGGAAAAACTTGATAATGTGTTGCAATTACCTAACAAAACATAATTTTAAACCACATATTACATATTGTCTGATTTACTTTATAGTAGTAAACAAACAATGTATTTATTTTCTCATAAGCACAGTAGTGTCTGTGATTACCATTCCGATGTTCAGAAGATCAACTCCTAGACTGATTTTTTTTTTACTGTAGAGCAGTGAGTGTAACACTTTCCACATAACCCACGAGGATAGACTGAACACACAAAATATATAAAAAATACTGAATTAATAATTTTTGGTACCAACCCTGCCATTTAGTGAGGTTAAATTTGTTTAAAACATTATTTCCGTTGTGTGGCAACACTTTGGTCTATCGGATTTGGAACGTAAATATGATTGATACTCCCGAAAATGTCATTTAATTCCACGGGGCAAGCTAGCTATTGCTCTTATAGCCTCATTAAATGAAATACCGGAAATGATAGTTTATTTTTGCTGATTTTCAATAGGAATTATCTTAAGACAAAACCATACAAATTAGTTCAAGAACCAAATCTCCAACTCTTTTCTTGGGTTCGGAAAACCGATTTCACGTTCAGGCAGACGGGCGGACTAACAGACGAACATGGCTGATTCAACTTCCCTATTTATAATTTATTTATATTATATGAATTTTGTGGAAATTACACACGGATTGAGAAACCTAACGGGTTTTTCAACAAGAACTTTGTTTTTCAATTGTGGTAACACCAACAACATGATAGTTTTGACATTTAGTTTTTTGACATATTCGTGGTAGATACATTGACAATTGTTACAATGAATTCAATTTCGCTCGAAAATCACATTAAAATAATTAAAATCCACTATGAAAATGGTGGTTCTGAGACCTCTATTAAGAATTTGATCGGTATTTTTGAGTCGACAGGCTCGATACAAAATGTGCCAACACCAACGCGTGTGCGACCGGATCGTTCAACTGAAAACATAGCAGCCTTGAGCCACAGTGTTGAAGCAGATCCAAATTTGTCAATTCCTCGACGTTCTCAACAATTGGGGTTATCCAAAACCACCACATTGCGAATTTTGCGTAAGGATTTGGCTTTGAAGCCTTATAAGGTTCAACTGGTGCAGGAATTGAAGCCGACCGAGCATTCACATCGCCGTAGATTCGCTCAATTCATGCAGGAACAGCTGGTTTTTCTCAAAATCCGTGATGTGATTAACGAAATAGACCCGCGATTTTGCCAAAAAGTGATTAAAAACTTTGATGAAAGAATCGACATCTGTCAGCGTGCTCGTGGTGAACATTTGCCAGATATCATTTTTCATCCATAATTGCCGAACTTTTCACTTCGGTAACACAATAAAAATTTGAATCATCTTAATTTAATTTTTATGTTTTATTTTGTTTTAGATAACAAAGTTTTTGTTGAAAAACCCTTTATAAATACCCAAAACATTTTTGGTGAATAGTATATAATACTGTTTTGCGAAATACAAAATTAATATACGAGTAGACCGTAATTATGAATTATAACCGAAATTCGTTTAGTTTGCAGCCTGATAACAATGACATTTTACGTGTTGTCAATTTTAAACGCCGTTTAATCGCCCTTATTCTATTTGGCAGCGTCAATGCAACACAACATCGTTTTGTATCCCTTGTGTTAAATCGGTATTTTCAATGTCAACATTGAATGTAATCGATTACTGTCAACATAGTTTTCGTATTTTCTAAAAAAATGTGACAGCGACGTGACATTATATTGACTCTGATTTTGTCGTCAGTGTTTTTGGTGTTGACGAAGATTTGTTTCGTTTTATTTTCTACTTTTTTTTACAAAATATAATAATGAAATGGAAAAGGAAAAAATTAAAATTACAATTCCAAACCAATTTGAAAAATTAGTTGAGGAAATGGAAAAAAATCCCGAACTTTTACAAGACGATTTCGCAGGGGCACTGTTCCAAATAACTTTAAGGAACTGTGGGAAAATATTTCAACAGTGTTAAATGCCATCTAGAGCTTCAGACAGAATCTTCGACACGACAGGTTGTGATAATCCCAAATTGAAATCCTTTCCCACACTCAGCTGGTACGATCCTTGGGATAAAAATCGTAAAGTAGAGCCCACCCTGTAATAATGCAACTTCTTGTTTCACTAGAAAAAAAAAAACAATTTATGAAAAAGTAGAACCCCCCGCTTTTAACAGCTAGTGAGGGTAATTTTTTTTAGAATAAAACACCCCACCCTTTTGCAGAGCAAAACATTATTAATAAACGAACACCAAAGTACTCTTTTTATATGGAGATGTACCATTTTTTTTGTAGAAAAGAAAACACCATTACTTTTCATCAGGCAATTTAAAAATGTTTGATTTTTGCCTGAGAAGTTCTCTTTGCACTATTAAATTTTTTTCTTCATTATTACAATTAGAATTAGAGGCACGGGAAGAAAAAACATTTTACTTCAATATATCTATTTATTCTTCCACCAAAATTTTTAACAAAAATTGCAAACAGAATAAATCAGCTGTTTCAAGTATTAGATATGTGTGTCAAAATTATCGATAAATAGTCAACATCATCTCAAGATTGTAAGGGAATATCAAATTACTGTTGACGTGATGTTGATGTTGAGTAAAAGTGATATTGACACAAAATTAATGACGATGTTGAAGCTGCCAAATAGAATAAGGGTGAATACTTTTCAGCCAATCACAAATTTTTTTTAAACCGTCTGGCAACTAAACTAAATTTTGGTTGCTATTAATGAATGGGCAACACATTAATACAGCAATTCAATTAGTAAATATTTTCCTAAATTTTGCATACAATTTTTGAACAGTCAAATTGTGTTTAATCTAAAATATTTAACATATGTTTGTATGCATGTATGTATGTATATATTTTGATCTTTTACCTTCAATTTCTTCAACTCCTTGTATTTTTTCAGCCGCTTTATCAATTTGTTTTGGAATGGAAAGTGCCACGCTATGTTCAGGCCATAGATCATTTAATTTGCCAATTAATTGCTTCATACCTGTCGCAAATAAATGCATTTTGAAAAATGCCATTTACGCCATGATCTTCAATTAATAATAATCATAAAGATCTGACACAAATAACTTTAATTACATTAAGTTTATTTAAATATTATTCAAACGATCTAATTCAAATTTCTTTGTTCTTAAAAGTAACAAACAGCTAATTTGTATTGTTAAAAATAAATAAAATGTCAAGTAATTTAGATAAGAAATACACAAGGCTAATAAATAAAGTGGTTTGATTATGATAATATTCCATTATCATAATAAGAAGAGCTACATATGTATGTATAAGAATGTATGTATACATTTAAAAATTAAGGTACTCGTATGCATTGTAAGAAAAATAAGATCTTTTGGAAATCGAAAATGTTGATAGTAAAACAAGATTTGCTTAATGAAAATTTCAATAATCATCTGTGTACAACAACATATTCATTTCATTTAGAATAAAATTGCAATAATTTTAAAAGAAATTTTTATAAAATTTTGTCTTTTTTTGTTTCAAGTTTACAATATGTTATTGAAGTGCATATGTATGTATATACGAGTATGTATGTACTAGAAAAATCATCACATTTCAAATGGGATTTTTATTTTTAAAAAGAAAAAAAAAATTAACAGCAATTCTATTCTTATTCTCAATATGATCTCAATGTGTTATTGATTTTTTTTTTTCAGTGTACAGGTGTTTATAAAATCTATTTTAATTCCGTTTTTTTTTTTTACTTTACCAGTACATTTTATCCTTAAATTAAGTCATATATTTTATATATATATATTTAAAATGGGCATAGTTATATCTATATAATTAAATATATATAAGTTTAATTTGTTTAGAAACCACAGCAAATATAAGGTAGAGCGAGAAAGAGATATCTACACTTAAGGCAGAAAAAACTTTTACGTCAATGAATTGTTTTATTTAAAAAAAACACTACGATAAAGAGGAACGTGAAAAAAAAAATTTGCTTTTATTTATTTAGAAAATTTGTTAAAAACAAATATATCTACATGTTTATTTTGCATATTTCTTCCAAATCTATAAAAAAGGAAAGTAAATAATACTTAGAATTGTATTAAAATTATCATCAGTTGCACATTAAATTCGAAATGAAATATGCAGTAGAAGACTAAACTGTTCTGGAGCATATGAATTGTTGATGTGGACTTCTGCTGACCTCCTCTATTAGTCTTATTATTCTGGCCTGCAAAATACTCGTAACAAAGAGCACGTGTAAGTGACCGATTTTTGGTATTGTCTTGATGACGTCTTGACATACATATGTATATGTAGTTACAGAATTATGGTGATTATTAATTGAACATATCGAGTGTCTGGTAGCCCGTTCTTTTCAAGTTGCTGAGAAATGTATTTACAATTGTCTGGTAACTCACTTTGAAATCAACGGTACAATACAAATGAACAATAGATTTTATGAGAAATTAATTGAAATTTTCATTGAATCAAGAGAAAAATTTCTTGAAAAACCACTGTTTAAAAAAGAAAAAAAAAAACATACATATGAGCCGTTTATTTTGAAAGTAGCATAAGTCATCGAGTTACTGGCACCATAAATAAAATTGAAAAATCTTTTCATTTGTTAACCATTTGCAATCAACAAAAAAAAGTGACTTATGCCACTTTCAAAATAAACGGCTCATATGTATCTTTGAAGATGTAAACAAAGCACAGCACCAAGGTATGCGTTTCTTGTTTTTTTTAACCACTATTTAAATCAAACATTGAGATCATTTTGATGCAACTTACTATATTTTTAAATGATAAAATTAATTTTTACAATGTTTTTAATAAAAACATTTCCACGGTTGCCAAAACAAACGGGATAAAATGTGTAAAAAGACATCCTTGAAAACTATACCGAGACAGAGTAACTAATTTTTTTTTTAGGTTGGAGAAGATTTTGTTGTCAATAAATTAACAAAAAAACATATTTGGTACTGCCATGGTCTACATATGTAAATAAAAAATTGTTATAATATGTACTAAATAAAATGACATTTTCCATCCAGGGCTCGTGCTGATTTATTAGCTCCCAACTATGTTAAGAACAATGGAAAAAGGTATGGCAACATGCAATAACATTTGTTATGTATGTATGTATTTATCAATAAACAAACTACGAACAGTGTTGACTATTGTAAACTCTATTGTAAACACTTTATTATTTTAAACTATAATTATTTTTTTTCAATAAAAACAAAATCTTCAAAAAGCAGAACACTACAGTCTGAAACAGAGTTGTTTCATGAATTTCCTAAACATTAGACTCTTCAGACATAATGACTGGCTATTTAAAATGCATTATACTAGTTTTAAGTTATATTTCTATTAGAAAAAAAAAATAATTAAATCGTTTACTTGGATCGGCATATTTTTTCACCGCACTACCCGAGCGCGTTACGACCTTAAAATTTTTAGTATTTTTTAAACTTGAAGCAGTTGTTTTCTTCGTCTTTGACGAAGATGACGTTGATGAACTTGTGGTCGTTGTTGACGATGATGACTTTGACGAGGAGGAGGAAGAGGAGCTGCTAGTAGATGTTGACGATGTCGAAGAAGTGATAAATTTGGGTTTTCGCTCGGGCGGTTTGGGGTTTGCAATTTTTGCAATGTCATTATTACTATTGGTTGTGTTTGCACAACTACTGCGTCTAACAATTTTACGCGTCACCACACGTCTAATATTATTATACGAAGCGGATCTATTAAATGATTTTGTTTCTGTCGTATTCGTGTCACCATTGTTATTGTTGCTGGCTGGCAAAGCACGTAATGAAGCAAAGGAATTTACACGTTCAGTAGAAGTTGCCGTTGAAAAATCCTCCGCACTATCACTACTTTTCTTTTTTTTACGTATTATTTTTATAATTTTACGTGGGCGTCCTGTTGATTGATTCACTTTGGCAGCTGTAACGTTACAGCGAGGATTTACAACTTTGAAACTTTTCTTTTTAGATTTGAAGTTTTATTTTAAAACTTTTTATATCAAAAGATTACGTGATTTACTTTATGGCAACAAATTCAATTGCTTTTAAATTTTTATAAATTAATTTTTCTTTTTCTAAATTTATTTATTTCAATGTTTTTTTTTTTGAATTTTTCCGAAATATTTAAAATATTTTTCTTTATTATTACACTAAAAAGAGAAAGAGGTTAATTGCTTTAACGTTTGGCTGAAACTAGTTCAATATTAGACAAAAACTTTACATTAGACCCTCAAAATTGTTCGCAATTTTTTTTCGCATTTTCATTTTATTTAGCTTTTTTTTATTTTATTTTACATAAAAAAGAAATTACAAAAAAAAAGACAGTTGTCACTTTATAAAATCAAAGCAAATGTTCAATACCACGAGACATTAACAGATTTTTTGATTTTCTAAAAATTTTCTTCCGATTTTTAATTGGCATCTAATTTGCTTTATTTCAATTAAACTATGTATATATGTACATACATGTTAAGGTAGTTGCCGCCTTCCATCAATGATAACAAAAATGTTTAAAGTCAAATAAAGGTGTACATTAAAGAAAATTTGCCATGGGGCGGGCAAAATGCATCTTAAATCAAAATTAGTTTAAACTTGCGATAGCAAAAACTTTTAGCCTAATAATTTTGTTGAGTTATTTCTTCGATGATGCCTTTTGTGAAAATATTTTCGTTTCATTAATTAAGATTTTGCTGTTGTAAATTTAATCAACATAATTTATTTGCCTCGGATTTTTTAAATCAAATTTCTTGCCATATGTGTAATTTTTGTTTAATTAAATTATAGCAATCAAGCAGAATATAAATCTGCAATTTTAAAAGCATTTAAAATGTAATAAATTAATTATTATAAAACAAATTTAATATAAAAAAAAAACAATATTTTGATAATAATTAAAAAAAAAACGCCGTTATTCATACACTCAAAAATAATGGTAACTCGTACTTAGCAACAACAAACGACCCCATTACAAATGAACACAACTTAAAGTAATGTTGCCATATAAAGGAAATTATGCAGTCATCTGTAGTGCATCTTTTTACATCAGCCAAATTGTAAATAATATTTACCGGGGAATTTCTATCCTCTTTCCATTCCACCTGTTATTGATTGCGATGTCCATAAGGAAAAAAAGTAAATATTTTTAATGTGAGGGCGGGTAACATTATCTATTTCCTATAATTGATATTTACTGCCTGTTCGCCGATATCGAAGAAGTTCTTTCTTTCGAACAATTACATTTCAAACAAAAACAAAATTTTTGAATTTGTTTTTGTTTCAAATGTAATTGCTCGAAAGAAAGAACTTCTTCGTTATCGGCGAACAGGCACTTAGAATATTTACTTTTTTCCTTATGGAAATGGCAATTAACAATAGAGGGACTGGAATAAGGGAAAATTCGCCGGGACTTTATATAAATAAAATAAACGTGTTTATAGATTTACATTATTTACTTCATTTATCGCATATTTATTCTGATATATGGGGATACTGGAATTTTGGGAAACGACCCCTGAATCTATCTGGGTAACCAACAACATCAAAACGACATCTGTGTAGCTTAGGAAATAAAGGGTGCTCCAAGTAAAGGTACTTTTTTCCATTGGCTTTTTTTTTGACAGATCTCGTGTGATTCGCATCATGCTGTCATGTTATTTTTGTTTAGTATTGTTTGGCATTTCATAATGGAAAGACTTACGCCTGAACAACGTTTACAAATCGTTCAACTTTATTACGAAAATTCACGTTTTCGAGGTAAATTTTGTTTAGCGATGAGGCCCATTTCTGGCTCAATGGGTATGTAAACAAACAAAATTGCCGCATTTGGGACGAAGAGCAACCTGAAGGGATTCAAGAACTGCCACTTCATCCAGAAAAAACATCGGTTTGGTGTGGTTTGTGGGCCGGTGGAATCATCGGTCCATGATAACCGACTATTTGATGCCTGAAATTGAAGCTAGTGATCTCGGCGACATTTGGTTTTAGCAAGTCAGCGCATCAATCAATGGATTTATTGAGAGAACATTTCGGTGAGCACATAACTTGACGTTTTTGGGCCGGTCGATTGGCCACCAAGATCGTGTGATATCACAAAGTTAGACTTTTTCCTGTGGGGATATGTAAAGTCTAAAGATTATGCGGACAAACTCGCTTCGATTCAGGCCTTGGAGAAAAACATCACGCGTGTCATTTGCCGGTTACCAGTCGAAATGCTCGAACGAGTCATCGAAAATTGTACTCAACGGATGGACCATCTGTGACGTAGCAACGGCCAACATTTAATAGACATAATCTTCAGAAAATAAATGCCAAAGAATGTTCTTTCAAATGATAATAAACATTATCCATTAAATTTGAATTTTCTGTGGTTTTTTCTTTAAAAAAGTAGGGAACGTCGAAATGGATCACCCCTTACAATGTTGTTAATTGTAATGGTCGAATCATTATTCGATACGGTTTCTTGGCGGTTCCAATATTTATATAGGAACTGGAGTATTCGGATATAATTCTTGGGGGCATACATATACACAATAATCATTTGTGTTAGGGAATGTTTTAGACTACCGTACATCGTATTGTATTTCTTAACGAATTGATCGCTTGGTCATGGTGATCTTGTAAGAGAGAAGAATACATTACGAGTATTAGCATTATTAGAAGGTGCTGGCTTATTCTACAAAAGCAGTAAGGCTAACGGAGACTGGTTGTTGTAGGTTCTATCGGAATACTTTCAGAATAATGGATGTCGCGGTCGAACGTGTATTTTATATATACCACAATCATTTTTGCAATGCAATTATTGCCAATCCACAATATGATATAAATAGTTTCTACATTTGATGGGCCGCCCAATCGAATCTAGTTCTATTTAAAACATACTTTTTAACAGAAATCAGATAATAACAGGTTTTAAGTTTAAAGTTTTTGATAAAATAACCCGGCTTTAGCGCGTGTTTGTTATAACAAAAATATTTGGCAACAAATTTCAATCCCGACCCATTAGAAATACCCCAGTTTGTTTAAACAACAAATAAATTTTTTATCATTAAAAAACAATTATTTTGACTTCTAATTAGTTTATACTTATATTTTTGCATTAATTTATTGGCTCTTTACGCAATTATTTCCTTTTTCAATAATTAAGTCATGTGATGACACTTGACGTAGTAGAGGAATTAAAAAAATAAATATGTATAATAGAAAATACAAACAAATATTTGCTAGCAATTTATAATATTTGTTTTGTGAGTGAAAATTAATAATTAACACTTATCATTCATTATCAGTGGATGGAAGAAAATTTCTGTGTAAAATAAAAGCTTTATTCTAATTGTGCTGAAATAAACGTTTTTTTTTTTTATTTGAAATATTTCGTTAAAGAATTGTTTGTTATCAATTTCCAATCAAAAAGGTAAATATTGACCAATAGTCTATTTTAGTACAAAATAGGCGGTCTTTCCTCAAGTATTTCGATTTAGTTTTGTTTATTTTCTTAATAGTTTTTCGATTTTTATTTTCAGAGGCAACATTTTGCTTTAATTTAGATAATGCTGATATTGTTAACTTTTTTTGCCAAATATTTATTGGCTAAAAATAACTTGTTTTCATTTGATTTGACATTGTCATTTGATTTTGTCTCATTTTCGTTTTTTTTTTTTTTTTCTTAGCCCTCACATTTGTCATGATGTTGTACATACATACATACGTGTATTAAAAATCTTTTTTGAAATTATATTTTTTTCTGAGGTTGTATTCAAACAGATGTTTGCTTATATTCAATTTACTGTCAAGATGCATTGTTATTTTTAATTATACTAATCAAGTTTTCCGGAAATTTATTGTATATATTGAAATATGGAATAAAACCTGCTTTTTCTTAACCGGTAGAAAGTTTATGGCATATTGCAAGGCAAATTCATAACAGGTAAAGTTAATACTACAACAAGTACATTACAATAACATTCACATATGTATGAGCCCCTATGCTTGCATGTACAAATTTTGACATGCGAGCCTCCATTATGCAAAAAAAAAAAAGTAGTCCAGCTGTGTTTTCAGCTTTACCTGTTATGAATTTGCCTTGGCATATTGCGAGATTTTTATCCACTTGCGAGATGTAAATAAAGACCAAAAATTAAGTATGGCAACTACGAGTATAAAGAGCCCTCAAACGGTGCTGCCAAATTATACCTGCTCAATAAAACTTGGTTGTTGAGGTTGCCAACTGAATAAATTTTGTTCGTTGATATTTTATTCTAAATTTGCGGTTGTTGATTGAGAAGTTTAAATAAAAATTTTTGTGTCGAACTGAAATATGTATACATACATGCTTACATACATATTTGTTATATTTACATTTAATTTACATTAAATTTTTTATAGTTTATTTCTTATGGTTCCTTTATCATTTTGTGTTTACACCTTGCTCAACAATTTGCCAAGTTTTTTGTTGTTATTTGCAATTTATCAAATAATTACATTTTAACGCTAGACAAATCATAATTAAATTGCTGTAAACGCATTTATAGCAAGATGTTCATAAATTTCTAAGTTTATTTTTATATCTTAAGCAAATTTGCATTAATAAATAAAATAATGATACAAGTACGTAAAAAATTAATTTATTTTATTATAAAATAAACAAAAAAATGAAAAAAAAACAATGAACAAGGAAGATGCCAGAGAAATCTTACTCGAATTTATGTTCATATCATCTCTGCTCAAGTAACACGCAGAATTAAAAATGTGTTGCCAATTTTTTTGAAGCGATGAATGGGTGAATTTGCCAGGGGCTGGAAACAAGAATTTGGTAGTAACAAAAAATAATTTTTCTACCTGATGTTTTACTTCTCTTTAAACAAATCCTCGTTTGCAGAAGCATCTTTTGAGACAAACACAAGCCACGAGATGTCTGCAGAAAACAGCCAGGGTCTTCGGCAGCAATCAAACCGGTAAACTGAGCTAATAGAATAGGATTGCTAACTATCAGCCACGCCCTCAACGATTTCTTAACTTCAATGGCATTAAAATCGGCAGAAATATGAACATATGTATAATGTATGTATGACCATATAAAAAAAATTAATCCCTGACGTACTTAAATAAATCCCAAGCGGCATAAAAATGTACCTTATTTTGATAAGGGTTTTTTTCCCCGGTATAAAAGGTTTAATTCAAGTTTTTAATACTTAGCTAATTTAAATTTTTTCAAATTTATTTTTGCCAATTGTTGATATTGAACATACGAGTTACATCACCACACATCGATTTAGACAACTTAATCAATCACCTTGTAATATTAAAATCAATATACAAAAAAAGTAAGAAAAAAAATATTTATGGTAGTAGTATGTATTCATAAAAAATTAAAAAAGATTTCAAATATGTTTTAGTACAAACTTTCAATGCAAAATTTTTCTTAAAATAGATTTCAAATTCATTTAAAATATTATTTTACTTTTTAGGATTGATTCAGTGACAATTTGGGGATATTCGGAGTAAAATTTCTTAACTCGTACTAAAAATAATCCTAAAATACTTGAGTTTAGTACGTGTTTTCTTTTTGTGTGTTCGTCAAAATGTTTGATTTTCATTTAGTTTCCAATTTTATAATCTTCAAATTCGTTATTTAATCAGTACGTTGTCACCTGCGTGGCACCGTGTATACATATATATTGCAGGTGTTTAAAAATATATGCATGCAAGAATTTATTTGTTGTTATTTTCATTTTGAACAATATTAATTTTTGCTAGACTAAAGGTCATAACATTTAATTAAAAAAGCTTTGGAAAGGACATGAGACTTGTAATTCATGTGAAAAATTAATAATAAAAAAAAATGTTTTTTTGTTTTATTATTTCTAGTTGGTTGGATAATTCTCTAGCCGTCCTCCTAAAATTTTAAAATATTTTCTTTTCTCTTATTAGGTTTTGTTTTTTATATACGAGTAGATATTTAAAATTATCCTCATAAAAGAAAAATATAAAAAAGTGAGTCGTCATCGTATCACATGATTTAGTAATAAAAAGCAGGCAACAAAAAACCTGACAATAATCATCCGTATCAAAAGTACAGTGAATTTAATGAATATTTAAACAGAAATTAATAGATTTCAACCCAAAAAACAAGTGACGGAAAAGAAAATTTATAGATTACGGCAGTAGGATGATGACAGCGACAACACAACAATGGCGTTGATGATAATTTTTATTTGTTGTCACGCGACCGTTAAAATAATTCATGAAAATATTTCTCTTTTTGTAACAATAAAAAGACAAAGAAGTTGTTTTTTTATATCATTTGTACATTAAATCCATACATGATAATTATTTCGTAGAAATAAATAAGGAACACAACAAAGTATTTTTATTTTTTAACGAAAAAATATGTGATTTATAAAAAAAAAAAAATAAAACAGAAAACAGAAAACAAACAGATCGTTAAAATTTATGGTAAAAAAAATCGTGTCTGTGTATTATTGGCGGTTACGGTTTTTAATCAATGCAGTAGTAATGTTATTCTAATTATCTAAAATTGTTAGTTTACGAAGGAACATTTCAAAGGGTATTATCAGGAATGGAAAATACTTGACTTTGTCCTAATTTGGCTCTGAGTTATACATATATTCACGTTTCCAGGCTAATTGCAAAACCAATCAAACAAATATATAACGGCAAAAATCAATATGATGCAGAGAAGTCTTTAAAGTACACACAAAAATTCCCCACTACGAGTTTTACAAAATTAAATTTCTAATAACATGTGATTATCGTACACGTGGTGCTCATCAAAAATGTAGCAATCAAAAGTGTATATGGAATTAAATACTTGTTAAGTAATAAATAAATCAGTTACGCTTAATCGACGAAAATTGAATATAAAGTGATGATATAAGGTGATTGGTAGAGTAAATATTGCATCATTTGCGGCGCAGTGATGCATTTCCGTTTAATTTTGTACGATTATATGGTCTTTCTACTCAGATGATCGCTCATAGGTAAAGACCATAGTGCGATAGTTCTATTCTGATTTGGGACTGAATTGCTAAAACATATTAATGGTTGATCTTCTCTCTAAACAGGAATATTCTTGCTGCAGGCTAAACATTGATTTCATTATAGTTGTTGGTCAGTATTTTACTTTAAGTTTCACATTTGAAAGAAAATACTTATGTTTTAGAGGCGAATTGTTCTTTTTTTTTACTGAGTTTTCCAACACTGCCGCAAATGTAAATCCTGATAATTTTGGGATTTAAAAATTTTTAAATCCCGGAATTTTCTAGGTATTCAAAATGTCATCTTTTACACAAGGAAATAATGGGACCGAGACAACGGTCAGAAATGCGTCACTTTCTGAGCGGAGACATCCCTAAAAACATACAGGAAGCCTATGCAATTGAAAAATTACTAGATGCAAAACTCGTTTAAGAAACTATAGTAATAATTATTTAAATTATGTACATTTTTCGGTATTTACGGTCCGCCCTTTTCATTTATTTGTTTGACTTATGTGCCTGTAAACAAATAATAAGTTAAATAAAATCCGTTATTAGTGGAACGGAAGTTAGTTTTTTTACGTCTAGAAATCCAGCGATCGACATCGTTCGATATCGTGGGCCAGGCCGTTAGAAATTGCGGGATTTCTATATCCCATTTCTTGTGATTTTTTAACAATAAGTTGGCATCACCAATGTTAGTATTCATTTATTTTGTATTTCAAATAGTTGAAGATTTTTCTAATAATTAAAGCATACCTTTAGGATGCTGCATATAATTAAAAAAAAAAACAGAAACAATAAGACAATCAACACAAGTTTTAAAGTTAAAAAACAAATAGGCATTTAAAAAATAGTCACACCCCATTCGAGTGTCAGTATAAAATGATTGTTTTGACGTCAAACAAGAATTTTTTTTTTTTTGGTGGGCAAATTTGTTTTTTATATTTTTTGCAGAAAATCAAGGTGGAGGTTACCAAAAAAAAAATATATAAAATATTAAATAAAACATTACATTTGTTAAAAAAAAAATCTAAAATTTAACAGAATTTAGAGCACAAAGAAAATGAAAGCAGAATTGAAAAGACTTAGCGAAATATATAGAAAAATCTTTAATAAGAAAAAAACAAAACAATTGTTACAAAATAGAGTGAAATATTATTAATTTATGCAAAATTTTTTTTATAATTACGAAACATAATAAATAAAAAGGCTAAACAATCGTTTTATGCCGCAAAATTTCGTGATAAGAAAATAAGCATTCGATTATGGTGGTCATATAGCAACAACAACAAATTTATAAATAAAATTATGTTTATGTATGCACATACATACTTATATGTATAAGTATGTATGAATATGTGTAATCTTATTACTCATGATTGTTTTAATAAAAATTTAAAATTGAGTTCATTTTTGAAAAGATAAAAAATTAATATAAAAAACATCTGCAACTCACAATTTCCTTGATGATTTTAAAAAGACCGCAGACAAATCGAAATAACAACTTCCGTTAACAGAACATAACCTCACAGTGCTTTCTGTTAATACTCCGCCTGCCTTTTTTTATACATATTTGTTTTGTAAACTGTTTAAGTTTTTTGAAAATCATAACAAAATTTAAATTTCAGGTACTGCTGCGTCCTGGCATCACTTTGTTACTTTAGTATTATCATCTTGTTCCAACAATATGTTAATAATAAATTATTTACAATATTTTTTCTTTGGTTTTTTATGATAAATACTCTGTAATTCAAAACGACAGAATAAAGGCGACTTTTACAAATTTTATTATAAGAAATAAATAAGTCTTGTGTCTAGTTGCGAAATATGATTTTCATAAAAGAATATTATTTGTAAATGATTAAGTCAACGAAGACAGACAGACAGACATACTGAATAGTTTTATTATTCTTTTGTTTTAATTTAATCAAATTTATATTAATTATATGCAAACAATAATAATAGCAACAACTGCACAAAAATAGTTCCACTTATTTCAAATACTAAGTGATAATTATTAAACCGTAGTACAAAGTACACGTTCTGTTACAATTATTCAGGGGTTCGGTTGCATGCACTAACAATTGAGTTTTCCTGGGGGCCTCATCACCATAGGTAACGAAACTACATTTGGTTTTTCTATATCTTCTCGAAAAGTGATTTATAACTATAAATGTAGTGAAAACCCGCCCGGTTTGTAGCAGATTTTCAACTTTAGCGAGTCACAATATTTTCGTATTACAACAGATTTATTTTATTTTATTTATTTACTTATTCAGTTCAGTAATACAAAGCCCTATGGGCCAAAAAATATATTACAGTCTTAATACCTAAAGTTCTCTTTACATGGTAATACAAAAATTGAAAAAGACTTATCATGTAATCGCAAATTGTTATGAGTAAGAGAGAATACGGATAAAAAATCTGTCAAGTGTTCGGTAAATGTTTATTTTCTAAACGATTTTAGATACTTAAGCTATGTACAGACGATTGGCAGATCTTACAATATTGTAAGATATGTCAATATGCTGACAACGTACTGACAATGAAAAATTGTTACCAAAAGGTAAATTGTTAGTTCAGACGATTGTAAGAATACCTTACAATTTCATTGTCAGACAATAAATTTATGTGCCAACAAAAATTGTCAGTTTACACGGTTGTCAGCTTGTTGTGTGGAAAAATTGCCAGATGCGCTGTTAAGCTTTGTCAGAACTGTCAAATCCAATAGTATTTATGGACAGCATTGCCAACAGAAAAATTATCTTACAATGGTGCCATTGTCAGATGCATTAATTTAAACACATCTGCCAATAAAACAAGAGCTTACAATGTCTGACAATTATCTGATAATGGCAAAGTAGAGTGTTCTCACGATTGTCAGATATCTGACAATATTATTGTCTTACAATGAACTGACAATGCTTTTTCTTGCAACGTTGCAAGACAAAAATTGTAAGTTTAGACGGTTGTGAAACATTTTCTCAACATTTTTCTGACAATATTGTAAGATCTGCCAATCGTCTGTACATAGCTTTACGAATACTCATTTCATCAGAGGTGTATTTTTAAGTAAACATTGGCAGCTTTAAGAGTATATATTGAATAAGCATGAATAAGCTATCAACTATGTAGAAGAAAGAAAAAAGGAATCGGTCCAGTTAGGAAAGTGCCTAGCCTAGTATCCGAAAGGGTAAGCTGAGAAATAAAACAACAGGAAAAGAGAAAAACTGAGTCACGCCGTCTGTGATACTAAAAACTTAATACGTTTGAGCTTAAAAACGTTGTTGGAGTGCGTAAAGACTCGCAGCTCCAGTGGTAAGCCAATCCAATATCCGGATACTCGGACCAGAAATGATCTGCTAAAGTCCGACCTAAAAATCATTGGTAGATTAAGATGAGGGTTTCTATTACGAGGCGAGAAAAGGAAGGAATTACATAAGGCGATAGGTCACCCACTCTTAATCACTTTATTGAAAGTTGAATCCACATCCTAGGAAATCTACCACAGAACCGGAGACATGCTCCCACCGTCGGATGTTGTAGACAAATCTGACAATCATATTTACTAGGCGCTTTAATCTAGTGAGATGGATGCCAACAGAACCAGTAACAACCTCGAATCCATAAAGAACTTGCGACATCAACATAACATGAGCCAGCTTTTTCTTCACATGCAAGTGTAATTAAACATTAGAGTTGTAGAATCTACGTAACAAGCTGAAGATTCTACCTGATAGGGCATCAATATGCCAGCTAAACGAAATTTTGCTGTCAAGTACAACCCCAAGGCACTTGTGACGATCAACAAAACCAATAGGATTACCACCCAATGAAATTTCAAGGTCATAAAAAAACGAGAGGTATTGCCAAACATCATGGCCTTAGTCTTCGAGGTATTCATAGTAAGAGAATTAAGTCCAGTCCAGTCGGCCACATGGCTAAGGCACATATTAATACCCTGCTCAAAAGAGTTAATATATCCTCTACTCCCCGCAAACAGAAGAAACACATCATCAGCGAAGAAAATGAGGCATAACAACGAGAGTGAGTTAACAACTTTAGAAAGGTCATTCATATATAGGATAAAAAGAAGGGGCCCCAAGACAGAACCCTGAGGAAAACCAGAGGAGAGTATAAGTAAAGCCGATGAAATCCCATTTACGGCAACGAACTGCGATCGCCCAGTCAGATAGGACTCTAGGAGTCTACAGGCCGACCTCGAAAAGAGAAATTCATCATAAAGTTTATAAATCATCCTGGATAAGTTAATCGAGTTAAACCCCTTACGACAGGTCCATCGATATTAAAACGCTCAAATGATCAGAATTAATATTATTTCTTATAGAGTCTGTAAGAGATAACAAGAGGGAAATTGAACAAAAATTTCTTTGATTTTTTTATTTTTTAATCTTCTTCCTTTTTTACATTCACAGAGAACTGATAGCGGGAATAATTTTTCATGTGAGATTCATGATAGCAATTTTCACTTCGAGAGGAATAAAAATTTCAGGGGAACAAAAAATTCCACTTGTTATTGTTATGATAGCGGGTGATTTACTGTGTTTGGACGTGGCTTTATCCCCTTTGTTCTGATACACTTTCAAGAAAAGTAAATGTGTGTGGAAGTTTTAGAAGAATTCGTTCAGTAGAAATAGTTAAAAAAGAGTATATGCACTTTCCGTGGGCATGTTACAGCCCTTTTTTATTTTGTATCACAATGAATATGATTTCTGCTTCTGTATTTCCTAAATCGGTTTATAAATGACGAAGTTCTGAGTGAATACACATCAAGCAAAAAAAAAAAAAAAAAACAAGACGAATTGGTGGTTCTCACTATTTTCCTTTTTTTAAGTCGTTTAAAAATTACGAGTCTCCTAAAAGCGATATACTCTTATTATGGAGAACAAACGAACCTTACACCGCACCTTCCCGAGACATAACTTTGGAAATCTGTATCTTAACAATTGTCAAATTTCTTTCCTATCACTAGAAAGTAACGTGTGGACCGAAAATGTCTGTGTTCTAATATAAGTTAGGAAATCAATTTTAAAACGCAAGCTGCCATATATGATTTTTATGTATGTGTTGTAGTTTTTGCATAATTTGTTTGTGGTTATGATATTAAATATATTAATAATGTGTGTTAATTGATTTTTAAGTATTTGTGTTTTTTTAAGCTATTGCATAGCTTCTATCGCGGGCTTTGAGGCGACCGAATCAAGAAATGTTGAAACGTTTGTTTCTTAAGTCTTTTGTTTTTTGAAACGAAAAAACCTGACACTAAGTTTGTTTCCTAAGTCTTCTGTTTTTTGAAGTGAAAACTTCTTTTTTGTATAGTCTATGTATGATGACTATACAGTGTTGCCGCTTTGGAATTTTTTTTAAATTTCCAGTGTTACCACTTTTCTTGGGAAATTTTCCGGGATATCTAGGATTTTTTGAGAATTCCCGTCCAGTGTTGACACCTTTTCCCGGAAAATTTTCCAGGATTTTTATAAATGTATATATAAGAAAGTCGTGTTAGTTACACTATTTATAACTCAAGAACGGCTGAACTGATTTGGCTGAAAATTGGTGGGCATGTAGCTTTGAACCAGCAGAAGGACATAGGATACTAAGGTGAGGCACTTTTTACCTGGGGGGACTAGAGTGCCCCTTCTTTGTATGGGGCAATTCCAGTATAGCTAGAAAGCTGAAATTGAAATTGCATACGTTGACAAAACATGCTATGCGACCGAATCAAGAAATGTTGAAACGTTTGTTTCTTAAGTCTTTTGTTTTTTGAAACGAAAAAACCTGACACTAAGTTTGTTTCCTAAGTCTTCTGTTTTTTGAAGTGAAAACTTCTTTTTTGTATAGTCTATGTATGATGACTATACAGTGTTGCCGCTTTGGAAATTTTTTTAAATTTCCAGTGTTACCACTTTTCTTGGGAAATTTTCCGGGATATCTAGGATTTTTTGAGAATTCCCCTCCAGTGTTGACACCTTTTCCCGGAAAATTTTCCGGGATTTTTATAAATGTATATATAAGAAAGTCGTGTTAGTTACACTATTTATAACTCAAGAACGGCTGAACTGATTTGGCTGAAAATTGGTGGGCATGTAGCTTTGAACCAGCAGAAGGACATAGGATACTAAGGTGAGGCACTTTTTACCTGGGGGGAGTAGAGTGCCCCTTCTTTGTATGGGGCAATTCCAGTATAGCTAGAAAGCTGAAATTGAAATTGCATACGTTGACAAAACATGCTATGCAATAGCTTTACCGCGGCAGTCTCCGAGTGCCACACGTCTTTTTTTTATAAACAATAAAATAATGGTCTTTATTACAAGTATCGTTGTCGTAGTCGAACTTTAACGACTCGAATGTAAAACATATAGCGAAAGTTGCCACATTTTACAGGTTTCGTCACGACAACGACACTTCTAATGAGGCCGAATACAGTGTGAAACATATTAAACATAAGTACGTTAACGCCACCTTCAACAGAGGGGTTGTTACTCTGTTAGTCGATTCCAAAAAAAAAAAAAAAAAAAAAAAAAAAAAAAAAAAAAAAAAAAATCGAATTTGTATCTTATTTATATTGAAATTCGAATGCATTTGCTTTCGATTCTGGGGGTTTACCCCAGAATTTTGAATACAGGCATCATTATTTGTACGCCATTTATTATGTTTACAAATAAGAAATAACACGTGAAACTCAGGTGTTAATTGAATTGACGATAATTTTAACAGCGTCTGGTAACTTGGAATTTTCAATTTAAGTTTATTTTGACGTTTTTCTGGCAACGCGTGTAAATACGACACATGAATCAGGTGCAATCGTTTAAAACACAGTAAGAAATTTGTGCAACGCATTACTACTAATGGCAAATCGCGGCTCTCAAGGTGCAAATTGTTTTGACAATTGGTATGTGGAAATCGCACTTTAAATCTTTTAATGAGCAATTAACTCCGATTACTGAATAATTTGTTCTCACACATTTGTGAACATCATTTGTTTAGTACTTAATTAATTTCTTAATTAATTAAAATCTTGAACAGATATCAATTCAAAATGAATTCCGTTTTTATCACATTCATTCTGACGTCTGCCGTCTTCTAATCGGCTGCTTGTTGCCAACTTATTTGCGTAAAAATTGTAATCAAAATATGAAAGCAGCAAAATATATTATCACTTAAAACACTTTACCTTTAAATAAGAATAATTCTTATCACCAGTAACACCATAAAACGATCAAGATAAATGCACATAACTTACCTGAAAGTAGAAAAAAGAAAAACTATTTATGAATAAAGTAGTAAAGATATTGAAAAAAAATTAAACAAATATATTTGACTCTACACAATTATGTTTCCGTGTATAAATTAATACAAAAATTTCAGACAGAGCTGCAAAAATTAAAAAGATTTTAACTAAAAACGTCGTCAGTCTAAAAAAATAGCTAAAATCGCTGTTAGAGAATTAAAAAAAATTTCACATTTTGCAAAATTAAAATACATCAATTCTAGCAGGAAAAGCGCTTAATTGACTCTGCAACTTTCTGGCATCTTCTCTATTGCTGCCATATGTTTGCACTAGAACTGAATAGACCCTTAATAAAGCCCAAGTGATACCCAAGATTGCTAATAAGAGTTTTTCCACCTAAATCGATCGAATCTGTATAATAAGTGATCTCAGAGTTTGAGGAGCCACCGTTTTCGTTTAGGATTTTTGAACATTTAAAATTAAAAATCTTAAATAACCATTTTCGATTCGTCCTTCTTTAAATTTAGTTTTTTTTTTATTTGTATATAAAATAAATTAAAAATGCAATTTACCTATAATGTTTTTAAATTTTTGTACAACTTTTGTCCAACTAACGCAGGATGGCGTATGTTGGTTTTGCTTTTGCACCTCCTCCACTTCCACGGCAATTTCGGCTTCTCCACCATTTTCTTCTGGCAACTTACAACTAGTATCAGCAGGCTTCTTAGCATAACTTAAATAATTCTTACTATTTTCTTTAGTATCACAGTGAGTTTCTAATGAATTTTTGGATTTGACCTCAACTTGCATTTGTTGTTGGGGTTTTTTGGTTGAATTTGTTGATTCTTCAGCCAATTTCTTAAGGGCTTTGTTCTGTTGTTTGAGTTCTTTTTGTTTTTGTTTGCGGGCATATTTTTCACGTAACTTTGGACTGCCAAATTCGTCCAAATAATACATACAATCCTGGAGACCATCTTTTTTATTGATCAGTTTTGGATTTATTGTGGGATCATCGGAGATATTGAGTAGAGGAAAGTAATAGTTGCCATCTGTGGCCAAAACTTGCTGATCATTTGCAGACGCCAGATGCTGTCCTCCTTGGCGTGCTGAAGATGTAGAAATTTTTGCTTTAGTTGGTACCTTTCGAATTTCTAGTTGAGTTGAAGCCAAAGTTTTATTAAAATGTGTCGATTTATCAGAATTTTGAAGAGATGTTGCATGTTTAGTTTCTGTGATATTTTTGTAAGGCTTTAAGGACATTTGCAAGCCGCTGTCATTGGCGTCCTCCTCCTCTTCTTCTTCTTCTTCGTTTTCATCATCAGCGGAGACCAGAATTTGATCTTCCACCTCATCCTGATCATCATGTTCTTGCTCCTCATCATCATTATCATCATGTAAATCTTCTACCTCATCTATGCGATCTTCTAAGCCCAAACAGCCCAATGTTGTCGAGCTGTTACATGATTTGTATTTAATTCGACGTGTAGCCCCAAAACTATGTGTACTACCCGAGTAACCATTTGAAGATTCTGTATCTAAATTATCCTCTGAGTATTTCGATTGTGATAGATCACCAGAAGAGTTTGCTCCTATAGATTCACTGCTCGATGATGAACATTGAGTCGATTTAAGCTGTTGCTGAGATCCTATGGCCGAGTCTCGGTCGTTATCGATGCCACTATCTTGTGATAAGAGTTGCCTGTAGGCAGGCTGTTTAAATTTTTGCAATTGCGATTTGGGATAGTTGACGCCATGTAAACTTAATGAAGCGCTGCGTATGTTCAAGGATTGAGTGGAATCTTTTTTGTTCTGACCACTGGCGTTGTTGGTGCTGTTGGTCAAGAACACTGACGAATTAGAAGAGTTGCCATTATTAACAACGCAGGCACTGTCTGCCGACCCGGTGGACAATTGAGTGGAGAAGCGTTCTTCGTTATTAAGGGGTATTTTAATGGGCTCTGTAGTCGTCGTTGTGGCGGTGTGGGATTTTATTTGTTGTATTGTTAGTGTTGCCATCGGGGGTATTTTTTTTTCACAATATTCTTTTTTGTTTATTTATTTTACCAATTCAGTTTAAAATAGTTTTTTTTTCTTGTTGATTTACAAGTTTATTTTGTTAATTGGCTTAGAACACGTAAGAGTAATTTTTGTTTGTATTTTGCTTTGGGTGGTGTTTCTAGAAGGTTTACCTTCAATTCACTGTTTTTTTTTTTTTTTTTGTTATTTATTTTTTTTATAATAATTTTTTATAATAATTTACACTTTTCTTTCTTTTCTTCATTTAAGGTAAGATTTTGAATTAAGTCACATGGCTGTGAAAGAAATTTGCTGATAAAACACAAGAAATACAAATAAAATTAGCACTTGTTTCAGAGGAAAGAAAAAATTTGTTTAATGTAAACTAATGTTTTAGAACAAACACTACTTTGTTGAAGGGTTGTTTAAAAAAAAAAAATAGAGTAAATTTAACTAAAATATATATTTATTATATGTTAAAATCACTTTCGTATTTCTTTTTTTTTTTTTTTTTTCTAATTTGGGGATATTTTATAATGTTTATTTTGTATTTGTTATTTAACATTTTACTGGCATTATAAACATTATATTTTTACTATTTCATGTTAATGTCATTAATTTTGATTGAAGTATTGCACATTATTATATTTTTGCCATACTTTTGTTTTTTCTTGCTCAGAATGCGAAACACGGACACTTTGACTTAGGGCCGTTGTTATTAAAATGCCTCTTCATTTTAAAACCGGCTTTAAATTTAAAACCAGTTATACTGTATAAGAAAAATAATAACAATGTTTTGTCATTAGATTCTGACAAAAGCAAAATAGGTAAGGTTGCTTTTTCGGTAATTATAATTACATATGTATATTACAATGAAGTGGCCGGCATCTCTGAACAGTTGATATAATGTCAAAAGATAAAGGATACCCAAGACATTGCCTAACTTTTAAAGTATACTTTAATGTTGACTATGATTACGGGCCATTATTAATGACTACTTGTTTTTTAATATTTTCCATTTTCTTTAGATGTCAATGGTGCCTGTATTCCAAATCTTTGACTAACTTTTAAAGTATACTTTATTCGAGACTATGATTTTAGGCCATTGCATTTAATTTTTCAAAACCGAAATTTTTACTAGGTATAATTTTTTTTAATATTTTTTTGTTTGTTTGTTATTTATTGATTATTTTCTTCTTGTATTTCAATTAACTTTTTGTTTGAATTATTTTTAGTTCTCTATTATGAATCTTATTTTTATTCTATTTGTTTTTTTTTTGCAATGTATGTGTGCATACATACATACATATATTTCAAATTTCATTTAATTTTTTGAATTCTTTTTAGTTGCATATATTTTCTAAATTTAGTTGTTTTTTGTCTGCGTTTTTATGTTATGGAAAATTTTCTAGTTATTTTTGTGTGTGGTGTTATTTTAATATACCGAAATTCTTGTTATGAATAAAAAAGTTTATTATTAAATTTTATTAGCACATCTACAATGTGTTGCTGCTTTTTTTTTCTTAGATTATTATTTTCATAAAGCCAGAAGAAAAAAACACTCCGCCGCTTAAAAGTAATTAAAAAAAATTTCAACGTTAATTTCTCACTTTTTAGCCAAAACTTTATTTTATTTTATTTTAGCAATCAGTAATTTTTTAAGTTAATAAAATTTACACTTTTTTTTATTAAATATCAAATTTTTTTTCTATTTAAATCAATTTTTTGTCAGGTTTTGTTTATATTTCTGCTTTTAAGTTTTAAAACAACATGTTGACTCTCATAAGTGCACAAATGTACTGAAATTTTTGAAAAAAAAACGCCATATAGACATTGTTTTTGTTTCAATATAATTTTTTTCTTCACTGTTTCAGTTTCTCTACTTTAAGTAAGCGTGTATGGGTGCGTGGAAGTACTAGAGAAAAATGTACTGAACCGCAATTACTAAATAAAATTAAAAGAAAAGTTATTTACTAGAGCTGTTTTTATTATACTAATGCATTTATTTGTCCTTAATAAACACACACACGCATACAAATTTATTTACATGCCAGCATACTAAAGTACACAGGACAAAAAAATTGGGAATATAAACTACAATTGCTTTCAGTGTGAGAAATAAGTGTGTTTACAATTGTGGAGAACATCATGGTCTTGCCAGATTGGGAAAAAACATAATCTCGCTTCGTCGGCTAGTAGAATCTTCAACAATTATTACGTTCGCTAAATGTTTTACATTGAAGACGTTAAAGTGCGATTACGATACTCGTAATAAGGCCCAATAAAATATCTGCACACACACAGCTTAAGAAAGTGAATGCATCTACTTAACATTGGCGGCATTGCAGGATGTTGCAAAATAATTAAGATTTCTTTTAATTTTCAACATCTATCGTCTTTACTCTTCGCGTATTCGCACTGTAGTCATAATTCATATGTCATAAAATAATAGCACACCAAAATCTGACAAGTGTGAACACCCCGTCATAAATTAGTGTATAGCACACAGCAGCTGATAAACATTTAACAATACTCCATTTTTTAGTCGGATAAGTGCGCATACGTTTGCATTTTGGCTAAAATGTAAATGTTTTTTAATTCAGTCCGATTTGTTAATAAAGAAAATAATAAATATCCGGTAAATCTTCTAAAATGTCCATTATTAATTAAAATTTTCAAATTGTGGTTTATCTATACGAACTTGCTGAAATAAATATAATCAAAAGCAGCTGTTGCCGATAGCATGAGCTGAACTATTTTTTTGGACGGCGGCAAGTGGATAAACGTTCACAAGCTGCCAGGCAGATCATTTACACAAACACATACTTTTATTCTTGTTTTATTTATAAGTAGCGGCGGCTTGTAAATATTATCGCCGGCTCGACTGAAGAGTTTCAGCTGCTCGACTAAGATTTCTACTGTAATTTTATGACAAACCATAAACATACCTTAAAAAGTCTTATTATAATATGACTTTTTTGTTTGACACACAACAACAATTTTTTTAAACTATTGTAAAATAATAAGACATTATGACAATATGACTGATATGACTACAGTGTGAACACCACAACTATCTTTTTCTATAGTTCTTCACAAGGCATTGAAGCTGGTTTTAAACAATTTCGTTACGAGAAAGTTTTCACCTGAAAATTGTGAAATATAGCACTTTTAATGCGTGAAAGTGGCATCGATTTTAATATAAGTTTTATTTTTTATGTCAAGTATAAATTTTACTTGACAATTATGTCGCCGTGGCTGATAGGTAGCAATGCTATCCTAGTAGTCCGGAGGTTGTCGTTCCGAAAAAAAAAAAACTTTTTTTTTTTTTAAATTTCAACGCCGATATTAAGATATAGAAAATTACATAGATCAATTATTTTTTAGGAAAATCAAGCGGCTTGTATAATACCAGAAGAAAACAACAAATAAATTTTCGTTTATCGGTATTGGGGGGCTGCAATCACTACTTAACAACTTCTTTCGCTTTTCGTAATATGGCATCATTTTGTTTGCTTTTGTTTTGCTTAAAAGCACTTAAATTATACACACACACAGGCAAATGTTGGATGAGTTTGCTCCCCCATGTCTGTCCGTGTTAGTGCGTAAGTATGTAAATTGAAATCAAACCACTCACTCATACATACAAACATTAAACATTTCTGTCATTAATACAAATGCAAATTTATTCCCCCACGCAAGATAACGGTGACCCATCATTGTTGATAAATTTTTAAGGCACGTTTGATTTTCTTATAAAGAATTTATTTAAATTTTCCCAATAAGAGAAGAATAGTATTTTAGCCATGTTTTTTTTTTTGTTGTTAGAATGACGAAATAAAAGAAAAACGAAAGTTTTTCTACACTAATGAATGAGTATGAAGAATTTTTTTTTATTTAATTCAAATAAGTATTTGTGTATTTATGTATATTTATTATTAAATATTTACATATTTGAAAAGGTGATGATGCGTCAACAAAGAGTTATAGACGACAATCGACGGATCACATTAAGCTATTGTAAACAGCTCTAATTAACGGTAGTGTCGGCCTCGTGTCTTTTATTATTCTGATCGTGAGTAATGATTATAAGATCGATATTTTTTTTAACATAATATGATCATGTACAAATTTATAGTTAAAAATTAATTGTATTTTTAATGACACTAAAAAAAAGATCCCCTTATCCAAAGTTGGATGTCTAAATTTTTTTTGCGACAAATTTTTACAAATTATAGGTACATACATAATTTGTTTGAAATTATGTATGTACCTATGTATGTATGTATGTATTTATTTATGTACATACATAATTTGTTTGAAATTATGTATGTATATACATTTCCTTTTTTAATAAATTTCTAATGTGCTTGTATGTACGATATGCAAAGAAAACGTTCGGTAATAATCAAAAATTTTTTCAAGTAAATGTAAGTGACAGTAAAAATTAATTAACAACCCCACGCCTATCGTGAACAAGTTTTCCCTCGAATATTTTTCTCTTTTCACGTATTTGCAATCGTGAAAATTTCCCATGAAAAATAGCTTATTCAGTTAAGAATAACGTGAAAAAAATTCCCCTTATCGTGAATAATTTTGTTCCCACGAGTTTTTTCACTTTTCCCTTTAATTAATTCACTTTATTTTTAATGGGGAACAGAACAGAACATGTATGCAGATCTTCTTATAATTCGAATATTAAAAACTTACAAAGCTTATTTTAAGAAAAATATCTGATTATAAGGCACAAACTGATGAGTTGGTCAACAAAATGCAAAACAACTGGTGGATTGCCGGCGGATTTGTGAAGCTTTATTTTGTTGGAATTCTTTCGTTTTGTTGGCTTTCTAAAAAGTACCCAAATTATTTTACCACATGAAAGTAAGAATGTAATAAACGAACGTTGCAACTAAACTATCGCTCAAATACTGAATATTTAGCTTTCATTTTTTAAGTTTTCTTTAAAATATGAGTATTAAAATTTGAGTAAAAATTACTTTGATATTCTAATTTTTTTATTCTTCTTTCTTTTTTTACATTCACAGAGAATTGATAACGGGAATAATTTTTAACATCACTGTCCTACACAATCGTACGATTCATTCACTGGAAAATCTTGCACAAATCTAAACGACTTTAAAAAATCGTTTCAAAATGGTGTTGGTGTTGCCACACTATCATACAAATCTGATGCCAAAACATCTGGTTGACAATAAATACTCCTCTGATCGCATGAAAACTATCATTTTATGAAAATTTTCACAAAATTTTACAAATCGCACGACTTGCCAAAAAATCTCTCACACAGTTGCATTTTTAGTCCACACTACCATAAATTTTTAGCACACATGTCATATTTTGCAAATAGGGCGACTGTGTAGGATAGTGCGGCACGGCCTTTAACCGTACCAGTTGCTATTCACGATAGGGGTGAATATAAATTGTTTACAAAAGACAATTTTAAAAATTTTGTTTTTGTTTTAAATGTATTTTGTACGAAAGAAAAATTCGTTCGACATTGTGCGCCATGCAGTTAATTAGGGGCCATTTTGATGTATTTCCTTTTTTTACTTTGTTTTATTTTATTTTACTTTAAAATTAAAAATCCCCCAAAGTAAAAAAAATGGGGCAAATTTTAAGGTTTTTTTTCGGGGCCATTTTTTATGAAGCCTTGTTTTTTGTTTTATTTATTATTTATTTGTCGGAAACAGCTGATAAGTTACTATATAAAATCTAAAAATTAAAGTTTTTAAACAGAACGGCACAGAACACAAAGTAAAGTTTAATGAGCCCTCAACTCATTTAAGCCGGAACTGATGTATTTTATGTATATATATATACATATATTAAAATACTTGATCGTTGTAGGGTTAACTAACTACGCATTTGTTATTAGTTCTGTGCAAAATTTGTACATATATTGGTTATTTGCTATGCACTTTTTCCACTTAATTATTATTAAGCCGGTAAAAAAAAAAAACTGGGTACGGCCAGTTAATATTCCTGCAAGGACAATGCTAAAATGCCCCTAGGGTTGTTATTGTTGTTGTTTATATCGTATTTTAAAAGCCACAATTATTATCGTAATAGAAAAATTAAAAGTTTATAGATATTTATGTATATAGTAGGTATCTTTGTTTAAATATTTATTAAATGCAGCTAAATGTGTATATTTTTATAACATTTTTATTAAAACAACAAAACGTTGTGTTGAGTTTTCTTTTTGCCATAATATATGTATATTGCTTGTAATAAAAAAAATATATTTACTAACTAACAAAAAAAAAAGACTTTAAATGAATTTGTTCTTTATTTCTTTCCCTTGTTCAAATACGCAATGAATGGAAAATATATAACAGGAATATTCTCATGCAAATCTATGATCTCATTGGTTTTCTTTTAAAATAAAAACACTTTAGTTACAATGGAATTTTCTTTGTTTCATAGGGTGGCAAATAAATAATATCAAAAGTACGAGTATATGCATTATATAGAATAAAAATTCCTTAAGAAGTCTTTTTTAAAACAATTTTGTTAAATGAATGTTAGAGCTTGCTAAGGGTTTGTGGAAGAAGGTATTAATAGAAGGCTGTAGAAGCTTGATATTGAACGATAGAGTTGTTTGTAATTTAATTTTCATTGTGCATATTTGCATATGAAATTTTATTAAAATTTTTATTATTTTACTCTTGTTGACTGACATATTGTATTAAAAAGCTTTTATAATATATAAAAACAGATAGAAAGCGTCATATGAATAAATAATACATTTTTCATGTTTTGTTTAAGGACATGTTTTTTTTATTAAATTTTTAAAGACTTTTTCTAAGAAAAGAAATTATTCTGTTTTTAATTTTAATTTTCAGAGTACATATTTTAATCAAATTGCAAATGCAATTTCAAATTTGAACTCACCACCATGAATTCTCAATTTATAAAGTTATTCTGCATGAGATATATTTTCAGTGGTCTCGCTTATGCCTTAAAAGATTTATATTATTGAAATGATTAGATCTCAACGTAGCCTACATATACTACAACATTTATAATTAATTCGTGAGGATACAAATAACTTTGCCAAACGTCTGGCAGCATTGTAAGCATCTTTAATATACAAAAAAGGATTTCTCTAATATAAATATATAATAATATATAACAATGTACCCAACAAAAAAATCGAGCTGACCTTTATTCATAATAAAAAAAAAATTTAAGAAAAAAAAACATATATAAGAAAAGAAATAAAAATTACTTTAAAAGCCCCAAAAATTTCTGATTTGTCCTCAAAGGCATCTGGCAGCCTGGTGAAATTCACTACAAAATGTTGCCAGCTTATGTTAACATTTAACCAAGATGGCAGCACCATTGCAAATAAAATTGCCAGTAAATTAAAGAAACTTAAAAAAAATGTTAAAACAATTTCTAGTGCACAATCGTTCCACATTTACAAATCAGATCCAGTTTGCTGCGAAAAAAGCTGCAAATATTACAGCACAGCTGAGCAGATTGATGGCAAATATCGGAGGCCTTATTTTAAGCCGAAGAAAACTTCTTATGGAGTCCTGCAATAGTATATCATTGTACGGAAGCGAAATATGGGCACATGCACTGAAGAATAAATGCAGGGCGAAAAATCTAGTCACAGTGCAAAGAACAGCAGCACTTAGAGTCACATCAGCATACCGAACTGTATCCGCATTAGCAGTCCTTGTAATCGCGGGAATGAAGCCTATAGATTTACAAGCAGCTGAACGAATGGAAATTTTTAACACAAAATTAATTAACCACCTATCAGCAGAAGAAATAGAAGCCATTAAACTGCAAACCACAGAGAAATGGCAAACACGATGGAATAATTATAGTAACGAAAGATGGACTTTCAAACTCATCCCCAATATCTCGAAATGGACGGAACGAAATAATGGAGAAGTCAACTTTTATATAACACAGATGTTATCTGGAAATGGTTATTTCAGAAAATACCTCTACAAAATGGGGAAATGCAATAACCTTTTCTGTATTTACGAGGTAAATGATACCTTAGACGATGCTGAACACACGTTCTTCAGTTGTTGCCATTGGCTCAATATCCGCAGACAACTAGAAACACAAACAGGGGAATTAACTGCTGAAAATATCATTGAAAAGATGATAAGCAGCGAGGAAAATTGGAAAGCAATCGAGCAATACATTGCAAAAGTTCTCCGCTCCAAAAAGCGGGACCTTGACGCATATGATCTAGCCGGAGTCACACCAAGAGAAGGTTAACTTACCAAACAACAACTAGGAGATATAAGGTGGGTCTTTAGCCGGTAAACGTTAAGCGGAGCCCGGCATAAGGCATGGATGACGATCCATGTATCATGCGTAATGCATTTTCTCAACTTTACACAAAAAAAAAAAAAAAAATCGTTCCACTATAAAAAGGTTGATATCAATATTTTAAAGAGTCTCTGGTTCAACGAAAATGACTTATGGCGTTTTCTTTTCTGACAAAAGTGTTGCATTTATGCAACATTATTTAATTTTCGTGATCCATTCTAAAAAATATGTAACATATTTAAAATCGATTTCGTTCTTTTCTAAATATGTTGCACCAATAAATGGCAAAATATGCAACATATTTGACCCTCTACCCTCAAGTCGGGTTGAGATATTGCCCCTTTTTACATCTTTGTTGAGTACCTTTTTTTACAAGTAAGAACTATTATTCTTGTCATTCTATTTGCTTAAGCGAAAAAAATTCTTAATAAAAAAGTTAAAAAGTGAGGAAGATTTATTTCAACAAAAAATTTTAATAAATACTTTTGCAATAAAATTTTTCCGCTAAATTTTGGCAGTTTATTGGAGGTAATAGAAGCTGATGAGAAAACAATGTTGCTGACGTCTTTTATTGATAAAATTGCGCCAAAAAACATTGTAACGCTACGTATACATTAATGTTAAGCCTCAAATATTTCGTACCATTGTGGCAATAAAAAATGTACAACTTTTTAAAGGTATTGGCAAACTGTAAAAAGTGTTACACATTGAAAGGTCAACATTTTTGTTCAGAAAAGAAAACGCCATTAGTTTCACGGTGCTTAAATTTATTTACTAAAATATTAAATTAATATTTTGTATCTAGAAATCTATTTTTTTTTCTTTATCTTTCACATGAAAGGACTTTGATCACCAAAAAAGTGGCTCCATAAAAATTGCCCTGAAAATAGGAAAAATTATCCCAAAAATATATTTTAGTGTGTTCAATGGCAAAAATTTGGGGCCAATTTTAATTTAAAAGCAATTTTTAGATATGAATACTAAATTTTTCTATAATTTAGAAAAAACTACCTTAAAGTTTGTGTTGTTTTTCTTTTTTTAATACAAAACTTTGGAGCCATTTTCCATTGGGGTCAAAGGAACTATAACACACGTTATACTCTGTGATATAAACTATCGTGATTTCGTATAGTTTTTGGAAATTACGACAAATGTAAGTTCTCAGTTAAAACTTATAAAGCAAAATCTTGAAAACACACATCAACTACACATGGAACTTTAAAAGACATCAATGGGTGAACCAAAAGGTGAATCAAAATTTTTAATTTTTACAAACAAATTACATCCTAATAGCCCGTTCAGCGTGACGCGAAATTAAGTAATTTCAAGTTAAAATTACGAACGAAATCTAAGGTGTTCATGCTGGTACATTTGACACATGAGTTAATTTTAAGAACAGCTGATAATATTATGCGTAGGTATTTATGCATGCACTTACTTTGCCATTGTAATATGTACAAATGTATACGAGTACACTATTATATTACAAAAAAACAAACAACTAATTAAAAATTTCAGTTTTAAATATTTAATTCAATATATTTTTTAAACAAACGTGACTTTTTTTCTCGGTAAACACGATGGTACATATGAGCACGGTTGGAGCAAAAAGGGATTTTATCACAAAAACAGGGTTGATTATTGTAATTTCAAGTTGATTTCGCCGAAATTAAGTAAAATTACTTCATTTGGGAATTGTCAAAACGCATGCGAAATAACATAATTTCAACTTGATTTCGGTCGAAATCAGGAAATTACTTAATTTCGTGTCACGCTGAACGGGCTATAAGCAGTTTAAGATAAAAAAGTATCTACATACTTACTTACATATTGACCCTTTGATGCAATAAAGTCATAACTCAAAATAGTAGGTTTCCTGAAAACAATTTTAAAGTTTTAAATGCAACTATAAGGTTTTAAAAGCGTAAAACTTCTTGGCTTCAATATTAAATTTGGGGTACGTATGTTGTGCACGGCGTTGCCATTTCTCACAATAGAAGACAAAGCCCCCGGTCTTCATTCGGAGCATACAAGAGAAACATTGAATTAAAATATTTTTCGGTTCACACTTGCTTTGGCAGTAAAAATTCATTTTGATATTATTGTTTACAGTTACGTACAAAATATTTATGGATTGCATTTACAGCTGATGTTGTTGTTATTTGTCTACTTTTAAAAAGACGTCAGAGTATTATGACACTATTATATTTGTTCGTTTTGATTGTGTGCACTGAATCTTTTTTTTTTTTTCATTTAACTACTTTATATATTTGCTTACTTTATATGTTTTTTTTTATATGTTCCATCTTTAGTATTTTAATCATTTTTTTCAACGCCCGGTTAATATTTCCTTTGTTGTGTGGTGGGTGTACAAGGGGAGCAAACAAAAATAAAGCACATTTGTTGAACAACAACAACAACAACAGGAATAACACCGTAAAAAACATTGTTATACATGTGTAAATATTAATGCATGTAGATATGTATGTATAACGATGGGTTAGTAAAAAGAAATAAAATTGGTTGCTAAACTTATAAACCATGTAGTTGGTATGTTGCTAGAATTGCCCATAATTTATACATACATATTTATGAAATCTACATTATCTACAAATATACAGTGGCGTACAATATATGTATACATATGAACAAAGACTATAAATATATAAAGATCAGCGTTGCCATTTTGGTGCTTTTCGGGTATTTTTTGGTGCTTTTTAACTTAATCAATACCCGAAATTTTGTTAAATACCCGTTTTTGAAAAGCGGGTATTTATAGTGCTTTTAAGAATTTCTCACAGTGCTTTTAGGTGCGTTTTAAATAATCAACATTTTTGACTCTGAACCATTTTCCTACTATTCTTTAAACACACCTAATAATTTTAACCAACTGCGTATAATTTGCATCTATATTTTGATTAGTACTCGCAAACTGTTAATAGTTTGAATTCTAGAATTTCTCAAGCATCTTTTTTTTTTTTAAATTCGTTCAGAAATTTTTATGATTTATTTGTTTAGCAGTGATCTTGCTTTCAATATTAGTACATATCCTTTGATTTGTTTTTTATGCAAATTTAAGCAAGAAAGTGCCTTGGTTATTATCAAGCTGAACAGTTATTAAAAGTAAGTTCTTCATTGATGCTAAAGTTCATATGTGTTAAGGTTCATCATCTAACAATGGCTTATCTTTAGATCGAAAAACAAATACATAGAAAAGCTTGGGAAAATGATCCAGCTTTTAAAAGGTGGCTTAGATGAACATAAGATGAACTAAAAGCTTATTTTATTTTTTGTAATTGTGAAATAAATGCACGATAAAGCGATTTACTCCGACAAAGTCACACAAAAAGCCATGAAAAAGCAATAGATGTGTCTTTTGATCCACCAGACCCAAAACAAAATTAGGTTAGTGCTTTTGTACCCGAAATTTGTTTCATTTTTACCCTTTTTTACCCTATTTCCATGGGCTCACAGTGCTTTTGATGTTGCAAGAGTTGGCATCACTGCTTTGATATGAACATATGAAATAAAAGTTTAACAGTAACTGTGCAAGGGTTAATACGAGTATTATGTTCACACGGACAGCAATTATAGAGGATCGCGCTCTCATTCTTGGTTCGCGGGCCCACCTTGATTGAACCTACATGTTTCGCCATACAAAATTTTGAGAGCGAAACTACGTGTTTCATTTTGAACCTTGTACCGAACCCGTATAATTTACTATCATCTCTAATTTTGATAACAAATTATCGCTAGTTTATCTGAACTAGTTGTTCAAAATTATTTTAATAAAGAAAAACAATTGATAAGTGCTAAAAGTTAATAAAAATATTGAACAAATATAAAGCATATATTTATATTTAAATAAATAATTAAAAAAAATTAAAAAGCAATAAATAGTCAAGCGTATTTTAAACAGTAAAATAATGTCGAAGTACGAACCAATCTAGAATATATGGTGTGAACAGATGGGTTCGCCATCGAGGTTCACGGAGCGAACCTAGTGTTTCAGTTCGTCGTGTAAACTGTAAACAACATGGCGGTGCATCAATAAGGTGACACTACTAGCACAGCTGACTCTGGCCAGGCAGAGCCGTATTAAATAAATATTATTAAAGAGTCCTGGTAATTTAAAATTTTAATACCAGAATTTTAAGGATTCTATATTTTATTTTAGAAATAATTAATTTGTGAAGTTTTTATTCGAACTGAGTGATGTTTAATGAAAGAAATTTTTAATTTTTCAGGCTTAAGTTTGTTTTCTCTAAATTTAATTTTATTATAAATTAAATTATTATTTAAATTAGAAAGAAAGAAAAATCTAGTGGCTCTTTTTAATACTTGAAACTAGTGATGTTACGAATACTCGTATTTGTATTCGACTATTCGACTATTCGCCTGTTTTAAGATATTCGTATTCGTATTCGCCAAATTCAAACGTATATTTTTCGAATAATTTTCGCATACATTTTCCAAAAAAAAATCATACAAAAGTTTAAAAAAAGTACATAAAATGTAAAAAAATATATTAATTTTTATTAAAAAAACCCATTGTATTTCACGCAAAGTAATAACCTTCTTAAAAAACAAACAAAAATATATATAAATTATAATTTCAGTTGTCCCAAATGTATTAATAAAATTAAAAATGCTTTCGCAGCAGTGAATTGAACAAAGTACATCATCTATCGGCAATAAATTGGAATATACTCGTATAACTTATATGCATGATATTTAAAGAAACTCGGTGAGATGTTTTGATTCTGTTTATATGTAAATGTATAAGGGTGGGAAGCTACAGGAATCAAACTAAAACTTTTTATATATGAAATTCCACTGACACAGGTGGATGCGCCTTCTGCAAAAATATGTTCGCTAAACAGCACTGAATTATTAATTAAAAACCCAAACAGAGTAAGAAAAACGAAATCTGAAAGTATGTAAGTAAAATAATTAAAAAATGTTCTATAGAGGTTTTCAAATTCGGCATCTTAATGCAATAATAATGTTAAATCACTAATTTTTTTTTTCATTTATAGTTACTAACGCAAAGGCAGGGATTTTTTCCAATTAAATTTGAAATATAAACCTCAAAAGAAATATTCGTATTCGGCGAATACTGTTTTAAATATTCGTATTCGTATTCGCGAATACTAAAAATTGATATTCGTAACATCACTACTTGAAACAGACAAAGAAAAAGTTTTTTGACTGCGCGGAGGGTTGAACTGACATCGATGTTTCGAGACTAACCACAGTCTCATCATCAGAGCCACTAGATTTTTCTTTCTTTCTAATTTAAATAATAATTTAATTTATAATAAAATTAAATTTAGAGAAAACGAACTTAAGCCTGAAAATTTAAAAATGTCTTTCATTATTTTAGAAATTTAAAAATAAAATCATAAATAAAATTTATACATAAGATTTGAATTGAAACATATTAATTTCGCGATCACGGACTCAAATTTTTCATCCCGAATACCGGGGTTATCAAAACCCTAAATGTATTATTTCCTAATTATCGTTTACTATTCGATGCGAATTATATACGATTTTTTGTTATTGAATTGTTTCAATAACATCATTAAATATTTAAATATGCCACTGAATTTACCGGTATTATAATGCGTTTTTTAGTTCGTTTCCAACACTGTAATTTTGCTGTTGTGTTGCCGTATGTTCACTATAGGAATGAAAAAGTTGTTGAAATTGTACCTTTTTTTAGCACTATTTGAATGTCAAAGGTACGTACCAAAACAGTCTAATGACTAATTTAGCACTGTTAAACATTTTCTTTTTTTAAACATGACACAAATGTATTTAAAAAAAAATTATATTTTATCATTATCGCATGAAATGAAAAATTATGTAAATGTAAATGATATTTCATGAATTGCTTAAGGAATATTATCCATTTCACATTCATCTGGAAATGTGAAAAAGGGTATTTTTGTATTGAACTAGAAAGAAAAACCAAAGAGGGGAACATACTGTTTGTGTCGACTGTCTACAATCAAATAAAAACAAACTATTTTCTAAAGTCATATTTTTTGTGCTGCTAGAATTTAGAAATTGATAAGATTTGTTACAGAGAATTACTTTTATATTCGGATAGTCTTTTTGCGTACCTTTTGTAATTACCATTAAAATTAATTATTAGGTTAGAAAAGTTAGTGATATCTAAAGGGTATTTTTTAGAGAGTGACACAAGTTTAAATCATAATAAAGCAAGGAAATATATTTTTAATATCAATGAAACGCGCTTTATTGGAAAGAAAATTTTATGAAATTAATGTTTAAATATGATTTGTGCCATGTGGCCGCCACGGCTGGCACGTAAAAGGCGCAATCTGGAACACCAATTTTCAACAACTTTTCGCAGCTTTTGCGGTCGTATTTCGCCGATAACTCTTCGCGAATGTTGATTTCCAGGTGTTCAATTGTTTGTGGTTTATCGACGTAGACAGGAAACTTAACATAACCCCAATGGGGTTAAATCACACGATCTTGGTGGCCAATTAATTGGGATATTACGTGAAATTATTTTTTCATCAAATCAATTGTAGCGTCCGCTGCAAGATGAGAACAATTATTTTGATAATAAATTTTAATTTTTTTTCTTTTTTTTATTAGGACCAGCACTCAGGGGATGACCCCTACGTATGCAGTGCACTGTGCCGGAACTCAGAGAGAGGGATAGAGTAGAGAAGATAGATGTTGAAAATGTAGAAGGCTTAACTCTTTTACAACTCTGCTTTGCGCGTTATGTTATTTTTTATACCATTGTTGAGGCGTCTCCGGTGTTAGGTAGACGCATTAACTTTGTTAAGCTGTATTAGCAGGCATTTTATTAATTGTTTTACTTCGCCGATGTTTCTGCTAACCGACGAAGGAGGGCGATGTTGTGTACATTAGCTTGGATAGCATCAATCGCTGTCGGAACTGGTCACTCACTACCAGTGCTATGACTTCATCACTTAAATAGTCCGGCAACAATTAATACAATGTCTCACTAATGTACATTAGAGAAATTAATGATGTTGATTGACTTGCTCTGGCAAGGGTTTGAACCCAGGCCCCAAGTCATTGTTTGCTTAGTAGTCAACGCGCTAACCACTTCAGCCAACACCACCCTCATTTGCACCGGTTGCACTGGTGTAAGTCGATTCATAATGAAATTTCAAAGCAAACTAAACAAAAAGCAACTATCAGCTGTTAAATGGATGCTCAAATAAAGCATTGATGCCAACTCAAAGCTGTGACACTCTATAAAAAATACCCTTCATTTGGAGACTCAATTTGATACATAGTGATTCTATATCTATATCTAATATATATCTAATAATTTAGTCGGGTAATTTTCTTTTAACCTCCTTTATGTCTAAGAAACAAAAGAGTCCCTATCAGTTGATTTCCATGATAAAGCCCCTAATAACCCACAAGTTTTCAATTCGAATTATCACTAATGACCTCATAAAAACATCTGCTCGTTGCAGCCTTGGTCAATGACAGATGGATGTTATGTTCAATAGTTTCTGGCTCCTTTTAATCCCCGCAAATCCGATAGAAACCCGAAGTGTCATTTTCCCGTCTGTTGGTCCTCGCTCTAGCCGATCAATGGTCTGTAAAAGCGTCTATTAAGACTCTTAAAAATTTTGTGTTCATTCCCCCAGTAGTAAATCAAATTTTGCTGACGGCAGTTTTTGATGGCCATCTAGGCTAAAATCCTCTCTACACCTCCAGGAATGATTGATCCTATTAATCACCCACCAATTACAGAGTATCCTATAGAAGAGTATAAAGTTAGTTCAATTTGTAAATCTGGGGGCTTACTCTGTATTGCGATGCGATAGCAAATGCAAAGCGAAAGCAATCTTATTTAAATTGCTTTCGCATCGCCCCCCTGATTTTGCATCCCTGGTTCACTATTTCACTAACTGAACCAATCGGAAAGCACAGTGTTGCACTATCTCATGCATGTGTATATAACGCATTTAGGTTATATACATACATACATATATTGTTGATGTTGCATTTTCAATTGTATTTTTCGTTGCTTTGTTGTGACATTTTGGGTATTTTTTTTTAATTTATTTAAAAATTTGTCAAACGTGGCGCCACTTATACATCCACCATTATTATGTATTTGTGGATGTAAGTATGTACATATATGCAAATATGTAAGTAATTAAATGGGAAGTATAACCTGATAAATTGGCTTAATGTTTTGTTAAATTTTACTATTTATATGTTAACTAAAGTAAATTTTTCTTTGTCAGTTATTTTTATTTTTCTGTAAATTTTTTTTTTTTGCAGTGGAAGTTTTTTACAATTATTTAAACAATAGAGATAAGCAGCTTAGATTTGAAGCTGTTAATTATTGTTGTTGTTGTTGTTTGCGATTATATGCATACTATACTAAAGAATCAGTTTAAAGCAGTAAGAAACGGTATTAAGTGGTGTAAAATTATTTTATAAAGTAGTGTGAAAATGATTTTTAAATACATACAAACGTTTTTAAAGGCTTTTAGATAGTAAATAATGCACATGTACATATGTATGTACATACATATGTATGTATAATGTGTAATAAAATAGCTGAACAGAAAGTACATATTATGTACATACAAACAGTGCAACAAAGACTTTATTAGGGCAGAACCAATGCAGATGAAACAAGATAGCAAGCAACACAGCAAACACAACAAAAACTTAATAATAAATAAACAATAATTTTCTAACTGTCAAACTAGCTCCATATGGGTATAATTCATGTTGTTTATGTTGAATTTATTTGTTGGTTTGTCAGTTGTTTGAAAATGCAAGATACCTGAATTGCATCGTTATGGGTTTGCCTTGTTTACGTACTTACAATTTTTAGAGTCTCTTTCACCAATTCCATTTAAATATCAATTCATATGTATTTAAACGTAGTTATTCACCCCTATCGTGAATAAGAAGTGAAATTTTTGTTGACGTGAAATTTTAATTCCACTCGAAGGGAAAAATGGTATCGTGAATCTCCCGTGAAAAATTATTCCCGCTATCAGTTTTTAGTGAATGTTAAAAAGGGAAGAAGATTAAAAAACTAAAAAATCATAGAACTTTTTGTTCAAATATATAAACGAACATATTTATTTTAAAGAAAACTTCAAAAATCAAAGTTAAATATTCAGTGTTGGAGCGATAGTTTGGTTGCTCCGTTTGTTTATTGCATTCTAACTTTTATGTGATAAAATAATTCGGCTACTTTTTGAAAAGCCAACAAAACGAAAAAATGCCAACAAATTAAAGCTTCACAAATCTGCAGGCAATCAATCGGCCTGCTTTTTGCATTTTGTTGAGGAATACATCAGTTTGTGCCTTATTATCACAACTTTTCATTAAAATAAACTTTTTAAAGTTTAATATTCGAATTATAAGAAGAAATACATGTAATTTCTGTTCTATTCCCCATCAAAAATAAAGTGAAAATATCAATGTGAGAAGTAAAAAAATTCCGACCGAAATATTTATTCACGATAAGGGGAATTTTTTGCACTGAACATTTTTCACGTTGTTATTCTGGACTGAATAAAATTTTTTCATGCGAGTTGTTCACGATTGCAAATACGTTAAAAGTGAAAAAATTTCATGTGGAAAATTATTCACGATAGGGATGATTCTCTTTACACATTTAAAAGCTGTTTAAATAGGTAGCAATCTCATTTAAATACTGATTTTGCTTCTCTCTCACAACAGCTGTCTCTAGCGACACATACATACATACATAAAAAAAATTTTCATATTAAATAACAAAGGGCTACCATACTTTCTGGTGTTTTATTATAGAAGTTGGTGAAAATGGAATTTTTTTTTAAACAGAATTTAAATATAGATCTTTAATTAAATTAAACTGTGTTTAAATTTGTGTGGTGAAAGAGACTCTTAATATATTAAATGCTGTAAATTAAATAGGATTCAGTTAATTTCAACAACAGCATTATCAGTTTTAAATTAATGTGTACGCTTATCTAAATAAGAATTCAGTACAAATGTATAAGACTAGTATGTACTTTTGATTTAAATTTACAAAATAAGTGCAAAATTATTTGCCTTTCATTATTTTAATTTCCAGTCTTACCACTAAGTATCCGTCCCCACTCTCTCTCTCTCTCTCTCTCTCTCTCTCACTCTCTCTGTCGCTCACATTTCATTAGCTTTTCTTTTATGGTTACCCTTAGTCTTTTTAAAACACCTAAGTGCCATTCTCATATCCTTTCATTTCCTATCGATTTTAATATTAAAAATAAATATTTCGAATAAAACAATAAAACAAGGATGGGTTACAGTGCAAACAAATTGACGCTCCCTGTTAAGGGACCATAAATGCAAAAATAAAAAAACAAACAACAAAAACCAATTAAAAGACTTATTCAAAGAAATTAATTGAAAATTGATTTAAAAATTGTTTTCTTAATCAATTTATATACACAAGAATAATTTAAAAACTTTTACTTTCAACATACTAATGTAATGTAAAATGTGATTAATGGCTACACCACCATAAAACAAAAAAAAAGTTTTATAGTATAAATTGTTGATGCCAAAAAATTTTTTTAATTGAGGCTACTTTTGTGATTTTATTTTTAGATTTAGTTTCGAATCTAACGCAATTGCGTAGAATTTAAATGCAAAATTAATAACAAAACATATGCAAACATAAGTAAGTGTGTGTGTACTAGTAAGTATATGCATGTGTAAAATAGTGAAAGTCTTGAACCTATCAAAACAATGAAGGAAAATTTTAAATGTGTACATTAGGGATATAACTTTTTAACAATTTTTTAAAATATCAAAATTGGCATAGCGCAGTCCGATAGAGCAAAAAAAAAAAACTATAAGGGAACGTATATTTATTTTTTCGCTAAGGTCAAAAAAGTTCACACACCAACCGCGATGAAGTTGTGAAAATTTTTAATTTTCTTTTTGGTTAAGAAAAACTAATAATGTGTTTATTTAAAACAAAAAATAGCTCAAGTATGAAATTTCATTAATATTTAGAGATGGTAAGAGATTTTTCCGCAAACCAAAACGTATCTTTAACCTTTTTTAACGAAAAAAAAAAAAAAAAAAATTAAAAATGAATACAAAACACCGTATAAAATTATGAATATTCAATATAATAACTGTTTAAAAAAACCAATTGGTGCGTGAACTTTTTGGAGATATATTACAAAAGATTATGATTTTCGTGGTTACTAGGACATGGTTGACCACATGGTACTATGCCAAAAAAATGGTTATACCCCTAGTGTACATACATATGTATATATGTATACCAGTCCTGAATATTCGGTAATGTATGCATGTATGTATTTATATACATATGCATTATACACCTCTTGACATGTTTAAATATTCTGACATATACATATGTACTCGTATAAAACGATATAAAATTAGTTGTAAATTTTGAACATACTTTGACATTTGCCTAAGACAAATTGATGACCCGTTTTTTAGTGTCAATAATTTACGGAATGTTTAGTGTCCATAAATGTCAAACTTCATATAAAAGTTTGACGTTTATCTGGTATATGTAGACGTTCGTAATAAGCGATTTATCTTCAGAAAACTTAAAACATTTAGAATAACAGTTTTGTTGTAGCAAATGTTTGTGGAAAAAAATTAAAAATGCATGTAGGCGAATTTTTTTTACTGCAAAGAATGTTAGAGACCAATGCGTTTTTTGAAAAAAACTTTATTAAAAGTAGACGACAGACACCATAATGTAATGTGGCGCTTTTTGCAATTGACCTAGACACAAATAAGAGATTTGTTTTTATTTTGCAAAAAAAAAAAACCAAACAAATAAATAAACAAAATTTTGTTAAAAATTTAGTATATTTCAAGAATACTTTGATAAGCAAACACGAAAATAAATGTATTTAATTGGAATTAAAAAACTTAATACGAAATAATTAAAAATTCCAATTTTTCAGCAAAATTAAAAATTTTAATAAATATATTTATAATAAAGTGCAGGGAAATTTATCAAAATCTGAATTTGAAATTTCTTCTTTATTTTTTGAAAAATTTTTTTTATTTATAACTTTAAAATTAAATGAATAAAATGAGCAACTTTCCACCAAAGAATTTATAAAATTACTATGCAGATGACCCGGCAAACGTTGTTTTGCCATAAAAAATATTTCTAGTGCCTATTTTGGGTGTTATATAAAAAATAGCGAATGTATATGTTTAGCCAATGCTAAACAAAATTTTTAGTTTCCACGGTTGATTTTTGTTGTTTTTACGTCTCTTGTGTACGGCTGATAGAAAGAGTATCCCTCCTCCTAAGCCGGGTGTGCCCTCTATACTCTAGAATATTGCGCGCAAGTGGATTTGGGTGCAACTCAAGTTTTTTAATGTATTTTTTCGCGTGTTTAGAAAATACTGTCTTAACCAACGGAACATCGAGATCTTTGTGAATTCGATGATTTCGGATATACCATGGGGCTGCTGTTATAGTACGTACAATTTTGTTTTGTCGCCTTTGAATATTTTCTACATTTGATGCGGAGGCAGTGCCCCATAACTGGATTCTATAGGCCCATATTGGTTTTAGGATCGCATTGTATAAAAGAAGTTTACAGTCTAGGCTTAGTATAGAGTTTCTTCCAATAAGCCAATTCATTTGGGCTGCTTTTAGTTTCATTTGGATCAACAACTTTGCGTCTATATGCGATTTCCATGTTAAACGGCGATCAAGGTGAACGCCTAGATATTTGACTACAGTATGTTGCGGAATAGTCTCGGTGTTGATTTGTATAGACGGGCATGTTTCCCTGCGTAAAGTAAAAGTAACGTGTACACATTTCTGCTCATTCACTTTTATCCGCCATTGTTTTAGCCATGTTTCCAATTTTGAGATGTACACTTGTAGATTCCGGGAAGCTTCTACAGGATTTTCATGAACGCTTAGAAAAGCCGTATCATCAGCAATTGTTGACGTGTGAATGTTACTGCTTAACGGTAAGTCAGAGGCATATACATATATATTAAATAAAGTAAAGGACCGAAGCAAAGACTATAAATATATAAAGATATTGCACGTAGAACATTGAATAAAAACAAAAATTGTTTGCGTTTGTTGATGCTGTGGGGGGAAGTAGCAAGAGAAAAGACCACAAAAATTTTAGGCATACATACATATGTACGTACATAACTATGTATGTAGTAATAATTTTGTCAAGTTTATTTTGTTGTTGTTTTTGAAACATTTTTGTTTCTTTTAACTCTACTAGAAATTATTTTCCAGAGAAATTATGGTTTTTTTTTTGTTGTTTACACATATAAATGATGCTCATTGAGAAATGTGTTTGTGTGTGTGTCATATTTCTTGTGCAAAGCACATTCAATGACAATATTAACAACTAAAAGCAGTTTCTTGTTTTCATATAAATCATGTGCAAATAAACAGTGCAAAGAAATGCGACCGATTCCTATGGCTGTAGGGTAAAATTACGTTTTTTGTTATTGTACTATTGCATTTATGTTGATTCGCACCGAACTATGTATGTATACACATTTGTTTTATTAAATATTTTATTTTAGAATTTTCAATTGTATATGTAATTAGAATATCTATGTATGTACATATGTATATGCATAAATCGGAACAAATCTAGTTTAGTGACGCAGCTCCAAATGAAAAAAAAAATTACATAGGGCGATAGAAAATCGAAAAATAAGACGGAAATTTCATGTGGTAACTTTCTCGGAAACGCATAGTTTTCGAGTTATTGGCCTCTGAAGTTTGTATATATATGTGCGATTTCCCGTTGCATTTCTCAACGTATAAGGCCAATTTTGGTATCATTTGAAAGCTTTTGACTAGATCTATATGAATTTGCAAATTTTCTATTTAAATTTTAAAATCTTTAGGTGTCAAAGCAGTTTTTTACATTGTCTGCATCGCCGGCCTTCGGCCGGGCTTAATGATTTTCTCCACCATGGCATATCCCGACACGGCGGTATATAGAATAGTTTTTCTGCATAGCCGGCCTTCGGCCGTAATTAGTGATTTTCTCCAGGATGGTATATCCCGACACGGCGGTAAATTCAAGGGTTTATTATATATTTATTTATTCGTAGATACTTTGCACCAGCTTACAGTTATTTAACCTATCGCCGATGCAAGCTATTTACAAAAATTATAAAACTTAGACAGTATGTTTTCTTAATTAATTAATAAAAATAGACTATAGTATAAACTAAACAAAAACAAAATCATATAATGGCTACTTCTAATTATTATAAAGGCCAATTAATTAAAATTAATAATATATATTATAAAAGTCAGACCAACCAACGGACTAAATCTTGACTCGAAGTTCACAATCGCGAATCACAAAAATGCACATCGATAAATAATAATATGCAGATATTGATATCCGACAAATTGATGAAAACATTAATAACACTGTCAACCCACACAAATAATTTAGGGGAATTTCCTTTTTATAACTTTGGAATTTCTCACAACTGAGTTGCCATGATTAAACTCGAGTTGCCACCTGTCATATTTATTTTGAAAATGGGAGAAATTTTCAAAAGTTGAGTTCGATTGAGATTTTCTGGTAAGGATTCGAGAGCCCCCTGAGCTTGAGGGCCCCTGGGCACTGCCCCGCCTAGCCCCTTGGTAGCTACGCCACTGAGTGTAAGAATTAATAAATTTAGCATCTCCATTCTGTGCTTATAGCATACGTTGTTTTCTTGAAACCAAAAGGAATATATTGTATTTTTGGTGCAATTTACACATTGCTCAACTATAATTTTTTTTACGTTTTTTTATTTCTTTGGATTCATAAAAAATTTTTTCGAAAACTTTTATATGAATCTTACATACTGCAAAAAATAAGTCTGATGGAGCACACAAACTTCCAAAATCTGAATTTTTATCATAATTTTTTGCATGTACAAACATTTCTGATGGATATGACAAAATTTGCGCGGGTTTTATTATATCCATACGGCAGCGAGCACAAGATATCCGTTGAGCTAGCAGAGTTATTAACAGATTTCCAAAAATAAATTTATGAGACCCAACTGCAGGCAACACCTTTCAAACAAAACAATAATTTTGAAAATCTGTTTATAAATGACCAGGTTATTCAAAAAGCAATTTTTTCTATTTCAAATTCAAAATAATACATATATAGCCTATATTTCAAGTTATACCCTGTTAACATACATACATATCTGCGCGAAATTTCATTTAACCGTTAATCGAGCTTTGTATCAAAAATGATACATTTTGTTTTTTGAATTATCATAAATTTCTTCTAAAGAAAAGTACATAAACCATTCTTTGTGACTTTGTTTATTTTGTTATTTCCGTTATTTTTCGGCATGTTTTGAAAATGTCTTGCAAGTAGGCCATGAGAAATTCAAAAACTTCATAATTCTAGCTATGTATCATTTTTGATACATATGGCATTTCAAGTGTTTCTGTGTTGCGGTGCGTATCATTCGAGACGTGTGTTTTTATATTGTGAATGTTTTTTACTTCTTTTTACAAAACGGAGTGCTTTTGTTTGAATATATCGGTCTCAAAATAATTGTGCGTATTCAAAATAATGTAGCCACGGTTTTTGACCTTAGAAGAACTAGTGAATGAAGTAATGGATGAAAGTGAAGAAGACGAAGACGCTTCCGATCTGGAAACTGAAGGAGAAAACAGTTTGCCTGAAAGCTATTTATCTGAAACTGATGACAGTATTGGCAGCAACTCAGATACTGATTCATTGTATATTGCGAAAGATGGCACTACTTGGCGCAGCGAGCCTTATGCCACTGGTCGGCTAGGTAGAGAAAACATCATCAATTTGCGACCAGGTTTCTAATAATTGTGTATTGAGGTGTTGTAGAAATAAAATTATTATTTTTAGGTGTAACAAGATTTGCATCAAGCCGGGTAAACAACATTCGGGATTCTTTTTTACTACTTTTTCCACCGTCACTATCAAAAATCATAATTGATAACTCTAACAATTACGGAAAGCATTTACATGGTGCCAGTCATATCGAAATTGATGAGGAATTATTTCATGCTTATTTAGCAATATTACTACTGGCAGGTGTGTATAAGTAAGTATAGCTGATAAGTCTTTGCGGAAGTATATGTACTTATGTATATATATTTTCTTCAGATCAAAAAACGAAACTTTGCATGATTTGTTCGCTGAAAACTATGGGCGACCAATATTTCGGTCCATCATGTCTGAAAAAACATTTTTATATGTTCACAAAATCATTCGCTTTGATGATGTACTCACCCGACGTACCCAAAAAAGTGATCACAAGTTCGCGCCTATTAGAAACCTTTGGGAAAAGTGGGCTGAACGGCTTCCGACATTCTACAACCCTAATGATTCTGTTACTGTAGATGAACAATTATTGGGATTTCATGGTCGCTGTAAATTTCGCCAGTACATCCCTTCGAAACCGGAGAGATACGGTTTGAAATTCTGTCAACACACAATATTTTCGATCCTGATGACAATGTGCCTAGTCCATCAAAGAAACAGAAAGTTGATAAGTCGCCAAAAAAGAGCCGCGCAAGGTGTCAAAAATGCTACTATTCTGGATAAAACCAAAAAAAAAAATAAGTGGACCTCAATATTTTGTTTCTTATGTAAAAAACCCTACTGCAATGACAAGCATGCCAAAAATATCTGCATAGATTGTATAAACAACACTTGAACATGTGAACATGTAAAAAATATTTGCATAAAATGCCTGAATAAAACTAAAATATATCACAAGCTTTAATCAAAATGTCGCAATAAATCAATTATTTCTATGAACTCCAGTATGTATCAAAAATGATACATAGCTAGAATTATGAAGTTTTTTTAAAGCTCGATCTACGGTTAAATCGGTCCAGTAGTTTCGGAGATTAGCGAGAACAAACGTCGTGACACTTTATTTTTAGATATGTATGTACATAGATATACATAGTTATATAAATTTCCAATTTTAAATAATATTAAATTCGGTGCGAATCGATGTTCTTGCAATAAGAATCAGCGACATTAGCTTTACGTATCTTATGTCCATATATATTGTGCGAACACAAAACGAGCCTTTGCTTCAAAAGCGTCATAATTCAAAATATGTCATTTTTGAGCTAATATGTATATAACTAATCGCGATATCAATTTTTATATTGTGCAAAATTTTCATACAAATATGAAAGATATGTTTTTGTATTTTATTATTCTCTTGGGAGAAGAATATTTTACCATTGATTTATAGGTAAATTCTAGATTTTAATTCGTTTCCTGCCAAACAAGATTTTTTGAATTATGACTCTATTGCAGCAAAGGCTCGAAAAGTTTTTTTGTTTGTTTATATGGAATCTTTCGTTTGTTTATTAAAGGCTCCGTTAGCCGAGCGTTGCTCTACCGTACCCGTACTGTACCGTACTGTTAGCCCGTTGGTGTACTTATAGAATATTTAAAAACGTGTTTGGCTATACATAAACAAAATAGAATTACCCAACAAACCAAAACGATTTAGAAATCCCTTGTAACAAGGACTGCCTTCCTAAACGTCTTTATGCAAAGCAGTCAAAGCAGTGTTAAAATCAAGCAATTTTATTTTACAGCTCTGTAAATCAAATAGATTATCATTAGAAACACTTCTTTGCTTTGCATAATTAAAATTACTATGACACCGAGTAAAATTATTTTTAAAACTTTTGGAAAACACTCCACGAGCAATATAATTAATAGCTTTTTTGTTTTAAAAATAAATCATCTTGCACCTATCCTTTTCCACCATTGTTGTTTATAAAAAACATACACGATTTTCATAGTGCGCTAGTTGCGTTTATTTGCATATCAGATGCGAAACAGATGAGTTTAGGAATGCCATACTTTGTCAGAGTTTACGCAGTTGCGATTGAGAATACCTGACATTGTTGCACTGCAAAGCAATATGCGTTTAGGAATGCAGCCATGCTTACCAGCATGAGTTCTAAGCTTAAAAAAGTGTTGTAAATACTATTGTAAAAATTTTATTAACAATTTTTTAGTAATGAACAGCGCCCCTTTAGATAATATTGCTTATCTAATAAGCTTAGAGAAAAATAGATAAGTAATAATGGGTCACTAAAATAAACTTAGATTCCTAATAATTTTGTAAGCTTAGATAAAAAATAATTTTCATCAGGATTTGTCATTTGGTTTATTTAAAAATATCATAATTACAATAGACATATATAATTTACTTTTCTTTATTTAATTAAGTAAATTTATTCTTGTGTTACAAACTTGTTTCATGCGGTATTCTTTTTAACTTAAGTTCGTTTTCTCCTACTCCAATTGAATTTAAAACATCTGAAAAATTTTAAAAGGATATGGTTATGCCATTTGATATGCATATTTTATGAAAAACATATTTTATTTCTATAGCTCCATTTGCACTCAGGCTACGCACAATCTTTTTCTTTTTTAAATAACTTTTCAACTATTTGCTCTTTCCGGTAACAAAACAACAAACACAAAACTATAGCATGACTCATTTGCGAATATATGTGTTAAATTGTTATATAAACAAGTATGTAAGTGTATAAAAATTGTAAAGTATTTGAAAACTGCATTTTGTATATAAAAAGTTTATAAATATCATGCTTGTTAAAAGTTCTAGTAAATCCGTTATAAGTTTATTATACGAGCTATATTTTGCTTATGAAATGGTTTGCTGGGTAGTATATATAAAATAAATAAATAATTTATGAAAAATTAACAGCTGTTTACAACACAGTGATGGGCATTGAAAATTTCCAAATTGTTACTGTTGTGAAGAAAAAGTACCTAAGATATATAAATGGTATAAAAATGTACATACATGTATGTATGTATATATGAAATATTTTGTATACTAAACTTTTGAGACAAATATTACATTTTCGTTTACCATTAAGTTGCTAGCGAATGCGCAACTTAAAACTCGCCTTCTGCATAACTACTTTTTTTTAATTATGACTCTATTGCAGCAAAGGCTCGATATGTGCATACATAAAAAATGTTTTTGCAGCCGTTGAATTATCTATTGGTTTATTTTATACATCTAAGCATGTACATATATATACATATATGTACATACATATGTTTATGCAGTTACATGTATATGTACACATATTATTTTCAGTTTTTCAATCATAGTTTACAGATTTCATTATAAAAAAGTACCAAAGAGAAGAGCGAAAATACCCCCTTAGTATAAAACAAAATAACAACCCATCACTGGCTTACAAATGTCACGTAACGTTCAAATGAAATTCTATTTTATACAGATTGAGACGTTCCATCAACGTGACATTTAAATTCGGTAAGCATTTGCATTGTTTTCAAATAGTAAAACGGATCAGCTGTTTCGTTAGGGGACGTGGACGTTCGGCTAATTCTACCTTAAATGTACACACATGCACACATACTTGTGAATGCAAAGACACAAACGTATGAACACATGTATACATATCTAAATGAATAGTAGAGAAATGAGAAAAATAAATTCTCTGAGAAAATAAATGACTCTCTTGAAAAAACCATCAGCAAATTAAGCATTTCCCGTACAATGTTCTACGTGCAATATCTTTATATATTTATAGTCTTTGACCGAAGATAGGTACTGCCTTGATGGACTCCGGCTACAATCGACTGCGGGGGGCTTGAAAAATTGCCTTCCCTAACTACAAATTTTCGTTCCTCTAGATAGCTTTTTAAGAGCCTGACGATGTTTGCGGGTAGATTTTGTGTTAATTTGTGGACAAGACCTTCGTGCCATACTTTATCAAAAGCTTGTGCGACATCAATAAAAAGCGCTGAACGATAATTCTTTTTTTTTCAAAGGTGTCTCTAACTACGTTCACAAGTCTGTGAGTTTGTTCAATAGTGCTATGTCGACTGCGAAAACCGAATTGATGATCTGGAATGCATCCACTTCTACTCACTATAGGCATCAGCTTGCTCATGTACAGCTTTTCAAATAGTTTTGAAATGTTGGGCAATAATTTAATAGGCCGATAGGATTCAACCTTCGTATGATCCTAATCATCGAAACCTTCCATTCTGCCGGATAGTATTGCAGCCGTAATATACCATTAAAAATTAATAGTATTATTCTTTTTGCAATATATGGCAATTCTTGAAGCATTTTGTTGCTTATTTTGTCGATACCTGGGGCTTTTTTTGTGTTAAGACTGGCCATAGCATTTTCAATCTCCACAATATTAAATTTTAGCGGTGTTTCTGGTTAGAGACGACTGGTGGCAGTTCAGCAATATTAACAGAAATATTTGGAGTAAACACTTTTTTAAGTGTTTAACGAAAAGAGCACCTTTTTCAGCATCAGTTCTTGCCCAGTCACCATTAGAGGTTCGTAATAGAGGTTTGCATATCACTGGCCTTTTAAGTCCTCTGGCTGCACGCCACAGACTTACTGAATATGCATAAAAAATTTCATAAGAATCGGTCAAGCCGTTTCGGAAATACAGAAATTTCCCCCTCCCACTCCTAAATAGTAGCCAATTCGCGGACTTACTGAATACGCATAAAAATTTTCATAAGATTCGGTCCAGCGAAACGGCTGGAGTATTTTAGCAAACATTGTGACATGAGAATTTTATATATAAGATGAAGAAATTGAAGACACTTTCTATTGCAAGAAATTTAATTTAATTGCTTTTTCAAAATTCTTTTACTTTTTTTTTATCAGCTGTTTTAGTTCTGAGAAATTACATCGATGATTGCCAGAGAGTTTCTACGAAATTACATCGATGCTTGCCGCGTAGTAGCGAAATATTTCTATCGACGAGAAATTCACATTTTGTATTTTTTTTTAATGAAAATTTATTATTTTATATTCTAACTGCCTTATTCATAAACGATTGATAGAGTTAAAGTATACAATAAAACCGGTTTTGCGATACGAAATTCGTATTTAAGGATACAATAACTGTAATTGTCGTTTATGAATAAGAGCATAAATAGTTATCAAAAATTAATTGTTTGTCTGATGTTTTGCTTTTATTCTCTTAAAACAATTCAGCAGTTCTTAATTATTCTTAATTTTAGGTAAAATAAAAATATATGTTTTAGATTTTACTTTATTTGTTCTAGTCAGCTGTTCTGAAGGGAAGTTTGTGGGAAATTTTTTATTATACGTTGTGTTACCAAGTTTTCAATACAATTACATAAGAACAATTAAATACGACTGGAAAACAGAAGTAGCACTTAAATGCAACATAAATTTAAATGAAAATTAGCTGAATGAGTATTTAAATACGAAGTCAATTATTGGCACTAAGTGTCTACTCACTGAACATACCACAGAAGCCCGTTCAGTGAAAAGAAAATAATTACAATGTATAATAGAAAAATTATATGACAGCCAACTTAAAAGAATTGCAGGTGAAATTGCCAGTTGGTAATTCAATTTTAAACGAAAAGATTTAATTTTCAAAGATCTACCCCACTATATAATACCTTTTGATAATTTTTAAATATAAATAATGATGAACTATGTAAAAAGTCCATGCGGAAGCTTTAAGATTGCAATAAGCAAACAGAAATCTTCAAACAGTTCTTTGTAAAAATTAGGGTTCGACCCTACTTTTGTTTACAACATTGTTTTGTTTGTGAAGAAAAACTCCTTACTTTTATTTGCAAACCTGTCTTGTGCTAGTACCCAAGGCGAATTCATTACAGGTGAACTTGTAAGTGCATCTGTTAACTTTTTTCGGCATTTTCATCATTGTCGGATGTCAAAACACTATTTGCTTCTTGAGTTTGACATTGTAAAATGATTTTAAATTTGTTTAAATTTATTTAATAGTAATAATAGTAATAGTATTATTATTGTAATAGTATTACTATTGTTTTTATTTAAATAAAAAGCTTGTTATCAAATATATTCCAAAAAAGTTTTGTTGGCCCTCTCGAAGCTATTTTGGCCCTTTTAAATTGTCAATTTGGCCCAAAATAAAAAAACTCAAAATCCATCACTGGTATGAACTACTCAATAGTAATTAATAATGAACTACATATTATTATAACAACAAAGTTAAAAACAAAAACATTTTAAGTGTTTCAGATTTTTTATCTGTTAATTTGTTTACTTTTTGTGGCTGTACCTTTTTAATTATTATTCAAAACACCACCTTCTCAATTAAAATATATTTACTTAATATTTTTAATATAAACAATTAAAAAACCTAAGATTAGAAAGTGACAAGGGACGCGACGCAAGCAATTAAATAGTTTATGACCATACTCGTATAGCTGCCGAGATGCTTATATTCCATATAATTATTATCTAAGACCAAATTGACAATTAATTATTATTTTTTTTTGTTAGCACAAACAAAAATTTTTTCATTATGTAATTTTTTCATAAAACTATTTGCTGGGTAATATAAACATTATATAATCAACGGCGGCTTCTACACCAATTTCATTGTTCTTATTTCAATAATTATTTTTAAAGTTAACACTTTTGATATCAATGTCATTGGACTTCGGTTTGTTGGAATAGACAACAGCAATTTCAAAAAAAAAAAAATTATAAAATCATATCAATTAACGTTCAGTTATATTTGCATGGAATTCAGTTTAATGTATGATGCAATTTTTAGTATTTATTACCACTATCCAAAGGCAACAACAACTACAATAAAGAAATGGTACCCAAAAGTTTTAAATGAAATCAAAACAAAACATAATATGGTGGGCGTAATAAAAAGAAAAAAACAAAACTGTGGCAGCATTACACTTAATCAGTCAGAAAAGCCCAGAGAATGAAAAATCAATACCATTGTTTTTCTGTCAGTATAGTACTTTTCAGAAGTCGGTCACAAAGTGTGACAAAGGAAATTGTTTTCGCTGTCCGATTACCAGAAGCTCCTATCTAACGAGGCTTTTCACACTTGCCTAAATTTTGCGGGATTGCATGGAAGATGTTGAAAACATGAAACATGCAACATCTAACATCTGCCATCATTTAATTTGTGAAAATAAAAAGAACAGGTTTTGTAATAAACTAAAAATTAATTAAATAAAATGGATTTGGAAGAACAATAATTGGGATAATTGTACATTTGCAAGAGCAATCCCTTTTATTGAATCAGTGTATAGAATCACTAAAAAGTTTATTGGAGGAAAAATTGACGAGGACATCGTACTAGACGTTCTATGGACAACTTTACAAAATTTAAAATATAAAAATTCTCTTTTTAAAACACAGATTTCGTTTTTACACAAAAATTCATTAAAAGATGGCTTATTAGAAAATTGTTACATATTCATTTTAATGTCATTAAATGTCAACTTCCAGTGATGCCACTACAATTTATTACCATTGTGTAGTGCTGACACTAAAATTATCAAAAGATGGAGAGTGAAACAAAATGATTTAGGAACATTTTATAATGATGTTGAAATATGTTGACCGTTCAGCCCTGTATAATTCTTATGAGAAAATTTCAACATCTTAGCAAATTGATGGTAGATTTTTATAATTTTGAAATGGCTATAAGAGGTAAAGGTCCGAAATTTCCACAGAATATGGGTGTATTAAAACGAGCAATATGAAATGTGGAAAAATACAACGGATATTGTTAGCCGTAATATACTCGTACAGACAACTGACATTTTTAGAGACTACAACAATATTAGTACTTAAAATTTAAAGAATATATTTTCTATTATTATAGTTCTGATTGGATATACTAATGTTTTCCAAAATAAAAACTCTTAAGGTACGGTGTCACATTGGGAAACATTTGCTTCAAATATGTTGGTTAATGTTTAACAAAAATTTAAGTAAATAAGTACACAAGTTGTTTTGTGGTCACACTACGCACATTTATTTTCCCAGTTTGTTTGTTGAAACAGCTGTCAAACAACGGCAGGAGCTAACATGGGAAAACATATTTTCCCTTTGCTCACACTTGTACAAATATTTTCCTTAACAAAATATTAGATGAAACTATCAAAAAACATAAAAAACATTTCGTTGCTAAAAACTATTACTTTCGCCCTTATTCCACATTTCGTTGTCAATTTTGAGCCCACACTTATTTGTACCAGGTTTTCCAATATGATGATTGATTTTAAAGTGACGTTTCGGCCATTTGTAGTAGGCCTTATCACGAGTGTCGTAGTCGTAGTCGAACTTTAACGACTCTCATGTAAAACATATAGCGAACGTTGCCACATTTTACAGATTTCGTTACGAAACTTGTGATAAGGCCTAATATGTCATGATCTGTCATTTGTTTTTCATTGTATTCAATAGTGTTTACAATTTCATCATGGCAAGAACAACGTTTTAAAATTAATCAGTTTTATTATCAAAATAATCGTTCTCCAATTTTTTTTTTATTAGGACCAGCACTCAGGGGATGACCCCTACGTATGCAGTGCACTGTGCCGGAATTCAGGGAGAGGGATAGAGTAGAGAAGGTAGATGTTGAAAATTTAGAAGACGTAACTCTTTCACAACTCTGCTTTGCGCTTTATGTTATGCCCCTATTGCGGTTGACAACTTTTGAAACAATTTGGTCGTCGTTTATAAATTCGCATTGCCATTCTCAACTCAAGTTATGGTTGACTTTTTGGTTGTGATTACAATTTTAAGTGGTATTGTCATTTGCAACTGTACACAAGTTTGGTTGACAAAAACGATAAATACACACAACCGCTTATTAGTAGTGGGGTCTTTTTTTCGTTACAGTTTACTTCGACATAAAGTGCAGAAAAATTTATTGTGCTAAATATTGCAGTTTTTCAGCATTTAATATATTTACAGATCTTTGAAAATTACAACGAAAGCCTAGTTTGAGAGACTTGTTCAGCTAATGGAAAAAAATCCAGAGATTGCTCGTGGGAAACCAAAATTTGGCATGACCAAAAATCATGCGCTGCTCTAACACATCTAACACCTCTTTTAAAACAAGTGACATTGTAGATTGAGCTCATCCTATATTGAAGTCGTTGCCAATGCACTTCAGGTAGCTCCCGTCAGCAAAAAATCTAAGGCTAGCACACAGTTTCAATATCGGTGTTATAGCTGATGTACGTACAGGTTTCTTTAATTGATCTTTTATGTCATCCAGCAGATAGCAAAAGGCTTCTTTACTCAGTCGGGAATAGCGAATAAATCTGTAAAAGTTATTTTCTTACTCAAATTGTAACTTATATTTTGAATATTTTTACTTTGCAGTTGGTAGTTCAAGAGGGTTGGATTCATCACGAATTTTCCTCCTTATGCGTAGCACATCTATACTACCATCTTCGTTTCCATTTCCATAAAATAAATCTACACATACATATATCCATTTGACACTTTTTTCTTCTAATATATATTTTTTTAAATTTTTACACGAATTTGTGTGCTGTTCTGTCAAACTGGATATTTTAATTTGGTAACGCTTTAACAATCTCAACTAACAGTTGTGTATAACAATACCAAAAAACAATTTGGTGGTGTGAAAGTTGGGTCGACTCGTACACAACCAAACTGAGTTGAGTTGAGAACGACAATAGGGGCATTTGTGTTTACTTTGCTTTGAAATTTCATTATGAATCGACTTACACCAGAGCAACGCGTGCAAAGTGTTGAAATTTTTAATCAAAATAATTGTTCTCTTCGTGAAACTCATCGTTTACTTCTTCTATTTTATGGCGTACATAATCGTGTAGTAAAAACGTGTCGTGATGTTGCGGATCAGCTGATAAAATTCGACGCATACATAAAACATGTTAGTGGTTATAAAAAATGTAGTAGCAACTTTTACAACAGAAAATAGATTTTTATGTATCAAACGTCGAAAACAAAGCGAATTCACATATCAGGTGGTGTTACTCTTAAAACAACTTCAACATTACAACAACATTTGATATATCAACCCCTATGCTTGCATGTACAAATTTTGACATAGCGAACAAGAAAAAAGTAGCTCAGCTGTGTAGTAACACCAACTGGTATGTGAATTTGCCTTGGGGTCTGTGCACATATTACGTAACGCTGTTTTCAGAGATTTTCCAATCCGTAAAAAATCTTTAACCCTCCCCCCCCCCACCACAATGGAGCGTTACTAATATGTGAACAGCCCCTTGGTCTAAAAAATTCACTAACAGCTGACACGTTTTATACTACATACATACATGTTTTAACTATGCCTCAAAGTTGTACGATACGAAGATGATACGATTTTAAAAATTTTACAATAAGTTAGGCCATCGAAAATATCCCGAATAGCTCGCCTTCAAAATCTATTCTTCAAAAGAGAAGTTAAAGTCAACAATTTGGAGGAAAATAACACTGCGCCTGACATGGTGTAATAAAGCAGGTGACAGCGGGAGAAGACAAGAACTTGGCAGCACGACAAAAAGTAAAGCCAAAACAGCTCCTTCTGTCAAAAATATAACCACAAAACAGCTCTTTCACATTTTCAGCTAAAAAATAAGTAGTGCAAAAAATAGTCAGATGTCGTAGCGCTGTCACCTGGTTTAATACGCCTTAGCGCCTGATATTAATATTTAATGTTTTTTTCGTATTTTACTGATTTCGTTAGGTAATAGTTTTTTATATTGTTGTATACATACATATATATTATGTACGCGTTAAATGAGTAATTTTGATAAACACATGCTGGAGGCGGGCAGATAGACAAAAAGCAAACAAACAGAGTGGGGGGAAATATGTGGGCCAAAACTTAAAAAAAATCCATGACGTCTAGACTAAAACAAATATGTAATTATCGCATATAATTTATTTTACGCTTATGTATTTGTGAGTATCTACTAGAGCGTATTTAAATTTAAAACGACCTTTGGCAATACACAATATAAAGTTGTTTTCTCCCAAAAAAAAAAATATATCTAAGCATCAACTCGTCAGGTTTCTTTCTTATTCTTACAAACATACATGACTATTTGGAAATGTGGAGAATAACGTCAATACATTAAAGAAGATGACGAAAGATCAGATAAAATTTAGCAAGAAAAAGTTTAATAGAACCGTTAAAATAAATTTACACAAAGAAAATAAAGTGGAAATAAAAGAATTACTACATCATCTTCAGTGATTAAAATAAATGTTAGAATTTTATTCTTCGAATTAAAATAAAAGAAAAATTTAAGAAAATTTTTTGGAAATACATAATGCCAAATTACTTAATTACCTTCGAACGAAATAGCAAACTTATGTAAAGAATTTGTTGAAAATGCGCGCATCAATTGAGGCATGAACTTGAATAAAATATACTTCAAATTGAAATCAAATATATTTAAAGATTTAATTAAACCAGTTTCAGACTTGCTAATTTATTTAAGTATGTATATCTTTAGCCGAATTAAAAAAAAAAAAACGTTAATCTTTTTATTGTGAAAATTAAATAGAAAATGTAAATTTTTAAAAATGAATTTCCATCTCAATATTTCATTTATATAGAAATTTTATTTTAGAAATCTGAAAATTGTGCATTTTATTTTATTTGTTATTTTTAAAAGCATAACATTAAACAGATAACAAATAACAACAAAAGCCTCAGTAATAGTTGAGGCGTTTATTTTGAAAGTGGCATAAGTCACTTTGTTTTTAAGTCGAGATATTTAAAGCTGGGTTCACCCATTGTTTCGGAACAAATTTTTTGTCCGGACAAAATTTTTTTTATATGTAGTTTGACGTTTCTCTTTTTGAGAGAGAGAGAGAAAAAGAGAACAAAATGTGTTCGGAACATTTTTTGGTTGAATTGGTTTAATTTTAAATTTTGTCCGGACAAAGTTGAAATGAGCTGCCAGCTATTTTATTATTTCAGCCAAAGTTGAAATCAGCTGCCACATAATGTTATCAGTATGTATAATAAAAGCACATAGTAACTTATATCCAGTAAAGAAACTAACTGAGTTTTATTAATTTTTTTTTAACATGTAATTTTCTTATTAAACAATAAAAAAATAAGTGCGTTTGACAAATAAAACACCAAATTTAATTCATCTGTCACTGTACTGCCACCTTGTAAAATTAATAAAATACATGTATTTCATATGGTAGCTTTGATTTTCCGGACAAATTGTTCGAAATGAGTGAATCGTGTTGCAAAAATGTTTCAGAACAAAAAATTTTGTCCGGACAAAAATTTTGTTCGGAAACAATGAGTGAATCCAGCTTAAGGGTTTGCGTTTTAACACGTTTAAAAATATGGATGCTAACTTTCGAGAAGATTTTCTTGTATTTGTTATCTCATGATACTGATATTTTTCTCAGTATTTCGCCATATTTTTAAACGTCTTAACACGCAATTCCTTAAATATCTCGACTTAAAAACAGAGTAACTTATGCCACTTTCAAAATAAACGGCTCAATTATAAATGTAAACAAACACTTTGAAAACTGGGATTAAAATTATTAATACGTATTCTACGAATTGACATTGAAAATGGTAAACAAAAAATAAATTATGCCATTAGCGCAACGTTGAACAAAGGGAGATTAATATAATAATAGTATTATAACACAGAATAACAATATTTAAAGCTCCGTTTGTTTTTTAAAACTAATTTAAATCAAAAAACTTGCTACTAATATAAATTTAATCGAGTTTAATTGTGTTTGCTGTTCTTAAGTGATAGCTTAAACCGTGCAAAATGGCCATACTGAAGACTTAAAATTGGCAACACTATACATCAAATGGTAATGTTTTTTGTTTTTCCCAGCAACACTGCATTTTATGCAAAAGAAAAAGAAATTTTAGATTTTATTAAGTTTATATCAAAAATTTAAAATTGAGTGCATAGAAAAGATTAAAAAAAACAGTATAAAATTAAAAAAAAATATATATCTGTTATTTAGGTTCTTATATTTTTTTGTTTATAATATTTTGATAACTGGCTTTTTATACATGTGTTGTGTTACCACATTTCAGTAAGCTTAACCTACCAACATTGGCCGCTTAAACTTTCAAGTAATTGTTGTTAATTGTCATCCCAAAAACAGTTCATCCAGATTAAAGTTGTGTAAATCTCTGATCGGGCACCTAAAAACTCACACTAGTTCAAACAGACAAAAAAAAAATTATGAAAATCGTTTTATAAATGCAGGAGTTATTAAAAAAAAAAACAATACTTAAGGGAAAAAAATTTCCCCCGATTTTATGGGACCAAACTGCATGCAAAATCCGATTAAACAAAACATATGAAAAGAAAAGAAGAACTTTGAAAATCGATCATTAAATAGCGGAGTTATGCAATAAATGTTATTTTTGTACTGATTTTCCAAAACATTTTATGGGACCCATTTTTTAACAACGATATTTTGCATTTGCGTTTTCATATGTGCAGCAATATTACGTAGTTTAAATACGGTACATACATAAGATATGTACTGGCAATTGAACTTCCAAACATTTTTTTCTGATTTTTTCCATAAAAAAACACACAATAATGGTTTTGTTTGTTTGCCTTGTCTTCAACTGACGGCGATGTTTAAACAACGACGACTTTGAACTCTACTGCACACTTTTTTTAAGCGTTGCCATTGGAATTTTTTTTAATTGGATTTTAGAATTGGGTAATTCAATGTTTTATGCAACTGGCCTTGAAATAGTGCGATTGGAAAATTATGCACTTTGTTTTGTAAAATCCAATAACTGGTTTGTGTACATTTTCTTATGCTGGTTTTCATAAAATAACTGGAAATTTTTCCTATGGCACTTTTGTAACACCATTCGCAACGAGTATTTAATTCCGGTATTATTCGAATCTTTTTCGGGGTCTTTAGAAAAGTACTAGATAATTTGAAAGAAAAAAGTATAGAAAGAAGTTTTTTTGTTCGAAAATTTAAAGATTTTGGGAGAATGTCATCTTTCACGATAACAATTTATTTGTGCCTCTCTACAATCCACAATTTTAATGACTACTGCGTATTAAAAAATGGTGTTTTGTTTGTCAAACGCACTTATTTTTTATTGTTTAATAAGAAAATTACACGTTAAAAAAATTAATAAAAGTCAGTTAGTTTTTTTAACTAGCATTTGAGCTTTTCTTTATTTCATTTAAAATTTGGCTGAAAAAATAAAATATCTGGCAGTTCATTTCAACTTTGTCCGGACAAAATTTAAAATTAAACCAATTCAACCAAAAAAATGTTTCGAACAAATTTTGTTCTCTTCTTCTCTATCTCTCAAAAAGAGAAACGTCAAACTTCTTATAAAAAAAATTTTGTCCGGACAAAAAAATTTGTTCCGAAACAATGGGCGAGCGAATCCAGCTTAAAGCGTTAAAACGGATACTTATTATTTTTTTGACATTTATATTAGTCAATGTGACAATATGTATTTTATTGACGTATTTACATTTTGTTTAGTAGTTTTTCAAAATGTTTTTCTACCACCTGTTTAAATAATTTATTGAAATTAAATATAAATTATAAAATCGTTTATATCTAATACACAAGAAAATTGTAAAAATTGTTTTGATAATTCAATAAATAGTATATGACCCATTTCTGAAACACATACATACACTAATTAGAAAAGTCTACAAAATATTGAGTTTGGTTGCTAACTTGGTAGTGTAGAAATATTTATTGTAAATATTGTAACTACGTAATAACATGTATCTATAAATTGATTAGCTTCTTTGACAATAAATTGTTGAGTAAAGCAGCTGGGTAAGAAATTAGTAATTTATATAGATAATAATTACAATATACATACGTATGCATAACTAAATCAAACAAATGTAACAATAATTGGATTAGGAATTACATTAAATTATGTAAAAAGTAAACAAAGTTATATTTAGAGGTTAAATTTATTCTTCTGGTAAATATTAAGTCAGTTGACAAGTACATATTTAATCATCAGCTGGTTGCGTTGGTTTGTACCCAACATGTCGTGGTGGCAGCACAGCCAGTAACACTGCTGCTAAATTTATAGCTGGAAAGCTAACGTCAAGATGATAGATAATCTTGAGGAAAAAGGTTAATCAAATTTCTATTTCATACACTAAAGGTTGGCAGCTATCAAAATTTATGTAATTTTCATTGAAATCTAACGCTTTTTTTACCGTTTCTTGCGGTACTGTTTCGAGTTTCTGTTTTTGCTTAGAAAAAGTTGACATCACTTATGAACAGATTTCACTTTCTTTTGTTTGACAACTTTTGTCTTGAAATCTTTTTCCTAGAAATTTTATTTCAAAATTTCCATCATAAAAATTTCCTTTTAAATTTAATGGCCGAAAAAGGACTTAAAACGAATGCCTCTCAAGTCTGGTAAAGAAAAATCACCATAAAAACATAAAAAAAATACTTTAAAACTCCCATATAGAGTTAAATGAAGCACATTTTACATCTTTGGCAAAAGCCATAAAATGATAATAACAAGTTTTACTTTTTTTCCCTCAACAATTCAAATAGCTTTGATCAATAACATATTACGCAGCAAGTCTAGGTCTGGACAAGAAAATAATAATAATCGATTTCTATAAATCAAAACAAACTAAAGAAAAGAAAACGTGCAAAATAGTAAATAGTACAAACAAACAACAATAATATTGAAAAAAAAAATTACACTGCAAAAAGTATAAAAATTGTCTTAATCAAGTCAGTGACCTTATTAAAAATTAATTAAAAATTGTTACAAGGAGCCTACAGGTATTAACGTAAAACTACAGAGGAGAGAGGAGAACAGATAGTGCGTGTGATTGATATATAATTTGTCAGAAATACGAATTAAAAACTTCACATACCGAATAATGGCATACACATACATACATATTAATGATGGCTTGTTTACTATTTTACATCAAATGAATAATTAATATTAAGAAAAGAGAAAAACAAAAACATTTAAATACGCCTTAAATTTAAAAAAACACATTGTTTTTTAAGAAAACTAAACTATGTATTACATATAATAAAAATGAGTCATGGTTCAACTAATTACTATAAACAAATAATTAACAATACACTAAAAGAAATACTTGCCAAAATTTATGGTAATAAATACATATTTATCAATAATGACTCAATAGCTTAAAAAACCATTTATTGTTATGGAAAATAGATGATATTTGTAGAAAATTTGCAATAACATTGCTAAAATTATCTTAAATGTTACACAAGTCATGAAATTTGACAACAAGGTTAAATTTTAAATAAAAAAATGTGCAAAAAGAGTTATATAAAATTTTGGCAAAATTTCTTTAAAATCTTTAAAATATCTCACTGGAGGTTTACAAATAATTAAAAAAATAAAATTACGTTAAGAATAGAGTATTTTGAAACTACCGTTTCTAAATCCAAACACTGTTAAAAGCAAAATTTCTTATGGTTTCTGATATAAGTACATACTATACATAAATTTGGGGCATATTCACGAGCTTACAACATAATAACCCCTTTCGTGAACAAAATGTGAAATATTTGTTCCCATGAGATATTCCATTCCCCATGAAGGGAAATTTGGTATCGTGAATTTCATAGGAACGTTTGTTCCCGCTATCAATTCATAGTGAATGTAAAATAAGGAAAAAGATTAAATAAATAAAAAATAAAATAAAATTTGTGCAAAAATATACTCGGGTATATATATTTTTTAAAGAAAACTTAAAAATATAAGAGCTAAATATTCAGTGTTGGAGCGATAGTTTAGTTGCAGCGTTTGTTTATTGCATTCTTACATTTATGTCGTAAAATAATTCGACTTCTTTGTGGAAAGCCAACAGAACGGAATAACTCCAACAAATTAAAGCTTCTCAAATCTGCAGGCATTGATTGAACCTGTTGTTTTGCACTTTGTAGAGCAATACATCAGCTTGTGCATTATTAGCAGACATTTTTCTTAAAATAAACTTTTTAAGCTTTAATATTCAAGTTGTATGAAGAATTACATACATGTTTTGTTCTATTCCCCATCAAAAATAAAGTGAATAAATTGAAGGGCAAAGTGAAAAAACTTGTGGGAAAAATATTATTCACGATTAGGGGAACTTTTTCATGGGAGTTGTTCACGATTACAATTACGGGAAAAGGGAAAAAATCAAGAGGGAAAAATGTTTCCCGATAGGGGTGAATAAGTATTATGGTGCTGTATACGTCACAAGTACATACATATATAGAAAATAAATCTTAATCTTGTTTTGCTTCATTTCCATAAAATATAAAAAATAGTTATGGGATTTCATAAAGTTAGAACCTGAATTTAACATTAACAGCTGATTTTGCGTTCACACTATAATTTTATTACATTCATAATAATTGCATAATAAATTCTTTCGTAATAAAATAAATCTTCCGTAGAAATAAGTGCATTTCTTGTTGTACTTTTTTCTACTTATTTTAACACTTAAGGATGCGTTTACATGTTAATACAAACTGTTTTCATTGAACTTCAGAGCTACCGGATCAGACGGATTAGCATCTAGCTGCAAATGTATAAATCTGGCTATAATTTTAGCTACACCGTAAAAGAAAAACAAACAAATGTATTGCCAGCCTTGAAAATTTCATTTGTTTTAAGCACGATATTTTGCTTTTTAGAATATTAAAAAAAATTGTATGCTAATTTACATTAATAAATAAATAAATAAAAGTGTAAGTTTATCAATCAAATATGCCTATAATAAATCAATACTGATTCATTAACAAATTGCATTTATCTAACCTTGATGATATACGTTTTTTTTTTTTAAATGCAATTATCTTGCAAATCACGTTTTATTGATAAAAACAAAACAAACAACAATAATTGTTATAAAATGTAATGACACTTCAAATTCATATTAAGAATAATCTTAACGTTTTTTTTATTACGACATCATAAAATGTAAACGCAAGTTTTACAATACTTTATACAACATTTACGCTTTATTGCTATTATCTTATCTTATCTAAAAAAAAGTACTCATATAAAACAATTATTATGTCTATGTCATTGAAATTATTAATTTTTAGCGTAAATTTACAGGTTTAATTCATTTAATGGAGGAAATATTTTGTATTTAAAAAAAAATGTTTTTTTTTAATATTGGTTGGAATAAAAATATATCATAAATTACTTTAATTTTCGGCATTTTGAAAGAACTGTTTTTTTTTTCAAATTTTATTTACCAGACAGATTGTTCAAGGAAATAATTTATTGAAAAAACTTAAAATTTTTCGAAGGAGGCTTAAACGAAATATTCACCCATATTCTGTAACAATTTGTAGGCGTCTCGTCAAGACAATATCAAAATAGAAAAGTTATGCAACCCAAAAAAAATATTTGTGATGACCAAAGTTTCACTTTAAATTTTCTGTCTTTACTTATTACATGCACTGTAATTAAGCGATACCACACAACTCACCCGTTAAAACTAAATATGGTAACACTTCACATGCACAGATTTTCTAACTGACAAGAATAAAAAAAAATACTAAAAAAGCAATAGATATTAAATTTTTTAAACATGAAAAAAAAAACTAACGAAATTTTTTTCCACAATTTAAACAAAAAATGGCAATTGTTTTAAAATTATTTTCCTATAAAAGTTAATGAACCTGCTGTTTTAAATCTTATTTTAACTAAACAAGATGAAAAAACAAGTTCATTGAAGTGCAAATGTATCATAGATTTCTTGGTTTGTTTCGTTTTTTACAAATTTAATTCTTCCGCATTTTTAAATCATGAACTATAGAGCTTTCAATTATGTTATATAAATCATTATTATTAAAAATATATAATAAACAATAATATGTTTGTATATAAATGTACATATATGTATGTATAAGCATACATATATTTTAATATCTGTACGTAATAGGAAGTCGTGGAAATGAACATTGGAACGTTAAATTTTTGAAACAGAAAAACGCAACAAAAAGACATTTTATAAATAAATTTATAAATAAATTTAAAGTGAATTTGCTAAAAGGCAAAGAACTTTAAAATATTTTTATTTTCTTTAAAATTTAACTGAATTTCAATTGCCTGCATGCCAAAATTCAAGTGTTGCCTGCATAAATGGGATTTAAATAAAATAAAAAAAAAGACTTGATGCTGCCATATTAATCACATAAAACTATACAACAAGAATATTATGAATGATTGTGGTAGAAGGGAACAAAAAAAAAAATATACGGGTAGGGATTTAAAAGTTTATGTCTAACCTCATGTTTAGGGGGAGCCAAATTCTCCACTCTCTTATTAAACATTGTTATTGTTATGGTGTATCGATACAAGAAGCTCTGTAATCCGCATAATTTGGGTATAGGACATGATCAATACTTTTCTGTCTGAGGGCCAATTTTTGACTTGGTATTTAAGTTATAATTATTTTTAAGCTGTAATTAAATATCAAATTGTTTCTTTGGCTGCGTATATTAAAAAAAAGTACTTAATTATATGAATGTGTATTTAAATAATAATTAAGATTTACGAATTTCCATATGTTTTTGACTGCTTGTTCTTCTTATATAAAATAAAGCCAATAGAATATTTGTGGCTGCTGGCAAATTGCGTAAAATTTTGTCTTGTTTTGTCGCTATTAACCTTTTAATCATTTTGAAAGTTGCTTTTATTATTTTAAAACATTTCAGCACTTCTTAATTATTCTTATTTTTAGCTAAAATAAAAATATATTTTTTGGATTTTTCTTTATTTGTTCTAGTCAGCTGTTCTTTAGGGAAATTTTTTATTTTACGTAGTGCTACCATCTTTTCATCGTAATTAAATAAGATCTTTAATTACTCACTGAAAAAATGAAATCTTATTTAAGTACAACTTAAATTTAAATAATTAAATTTAAATTTAAATAATTTGGAAAACTGGACAAAAGTGGAAATGTCCTACATAAATATTTATCATGAATTTATACTACAACTAATCAAATCAAGCAAAAATTTAACATGACCTTCAGAAATAAGTAAATAATTTAATTTTGTACACAAATAAATAAAAATTAATATTTTTTTTAATTCTCACACGGATTACCTTGAACATCAGACAATACGTTGACGCATAAACATTGAATTCATTTCTTATTTGCAAATATTTAACTCACGAAAACAATTCCTGTGTAACGGCAGTATTTACAAAAGGGGTTTGCAATTCTTTTTTTTTTTTTGTTTCTCCATCAATGTGGCAGCACCTATTACCAATTACCCATATGTTTTCCATTCGCTATGCTACCAACTAATTATATTTTTGTTTTATTTATTTTATTTGCAAATAGACTACTTATAAACATACAATCCGCTAAACATGGTAGCAGTGGTAAAAATAACGTTGGAAAAAAAACTACGGCATATCGTGAACTGAAATTCTATAATCGTAACAACCAACACATTCGATATTAAGTTAAAAGGGAAACCTTTTTTTTCGTCACGCTGTCACTGTAATAAAGAGTGGGCAAATTTGAGGTTATGAAGTAAATTGGCTTAACACTCACTTTTTTTTGACAAATTTAGTTTTATTGATACCAATGTAAAGTACAAATATGGGAATTAATAAGGGAATATGATGACGGGAAAATGTGCAATTCTAACACGTAGGCTGACTGACGACGTCCGCTCTTTTCACAAAATTTTGCAACAAAACTTCGCTTATATTGTCAATGCAGGACTGAATTTCATCTTTCAGTGCTACAATTGTCGCCAAGGCATATTAAACCAGGTGGCAGCACTACGGCATCTGACTATTTTTTTGCCCCGCTTATTTTTTGGCTTAAAATATCAAAAAGCTGTTTTCTGGTTATATTTTTTTAGCTCAAGATATCAAAGAGTTCGTGCTGCCAATTTCTTGTTTTCTCCCGTTGCCACCTGGTTTATTACGCCTTCGTTGTCCCGACTTGGTCTTTCAAATGGCCCCATAGAAAATAATCCAGCGGCATTAATCGAGGCGGCCAATTGACATCGCCAAATCGAGGAAATTACGCGATTGGGAAATTTCTCATAATAGTAAATTTTCACACAATTAAAATTCTTTGTTAAAGAGTGTACCATTCATTCCATGGTTAAAATTTCCCAACTTTTTACTAAATAAATATCAAAGGGTTACAGCTCAATTGTTGAAATGTCATCATTTGACAGCCAATTTTTTTCCTAATTTGTTCAAATTTTCCCACCGTTTATATATACATAACATTTCCACAGTTAAGCCCATTGGACCATTCTACCATTACGTAAAGTTCCACGGGGGTGGGGGAGTTACAAATTTGTTACGTATTGGAAATTTAACGTTAAGGGTGGGTAAGGTAGAAATTCTCCGAAAATAGCTCTACATAATATATGTGATTAGTATCTTATTTAAATTTGAGAAAATTAATTTTGCAACATTGATTATTTCGGTGCAAAATTTTTACCAATACACCAAATGGTGTTAATACCACGATTTGGAAGAAAATTTACGATTTTATTTTTTGGTATGGTAACATTTTTTCTATTGTGTCAACAAACCCACCATATGTAAATATTTTATTTGTTTAAGAAAAAAATATAATGTTTGCATTATTTTTTTTTTTTTGGAAACATTCTTTAGCTGCCTAAAAATACTGCAGCGTACATAAAAAATTTTCTAACTTTTCGCGATATGAAGGGCATACACCTTCAGTCATAATTTTTTTACATCGGCTTTTGACAACACAACGCTTGAAATGATGAACAGAGTATTTTAGTGTATTATTTTAATAAAATTAGTTATGTGATTGTCCATTTCAGTTAAGGTACGGTCACATTGAGAAAACATTTGCTTTAAATATGTTTCCCCATATCGCAATAAAATGTTTTCAAAATTAAAGATAATTTGTTTTGTGGTCACACATCGCATATTTATTTGACCATTTTTGTTTGGTAAAACATCCATCAAATAGTGTCATGTGCAAACATGGGAAAAAATATTTTCTGTGCGGTCACACTTATGTCAAACAAAATATTTAATACAAAGGTTTAACCAAAGTGTCAAAATTTAAAAATATGATTTCCCAGATAGTTTAGTAAAAATTTGTTACACATACTATATTTGCATTTTCTGCAAATCACTTTTTGTGGAAGTGATTTGAAATCACAAAAAAAGGTTTCTGCGCACAAAACTTTTTGAATTTTAATATCATAAATTTTATTAAAAATATTAATATTTAAAATTTTATTAAAAATATTAAAATATTATTTTCTTTAAATATTTTGTTTAAAACACAATTTATTTTTCAATCCATAAAAAATGTCGCCACATCAAAACAAAAGTCAGCTGTTTTATTGTGTTTTCGAAAATCCAAAAACACATCGAAAAGTAAACATTTTTGTGATTTGCAAAACAGCATAAAATTGCAATTGTGATTTTGAAATCACTTTGTGATTTTAAATATTGTGATTTGCAGAACAGACGTGATATACATGCAACTCCAATATTCGGTGGATTTGTAAAGTTGTCTGTTACGTAAATAAAAATATATTTATTTTAATATGAAGAGCTGACTTAAATCTAGTTTAGCCATATGTGTTTTAGGAATTATTTGGCCAATGATGCAATTTTGTTGATAATGATATTTTTCAATCTTTAACCTAATAAGGCCTAAAGCTATGTACAGACGATTGGCAGATCTTACAATATTGTCAGAAAAATGTTCAGAAAATGTCTCACAACCGTCTAAACTTACAATTTTTGTCTTGCAACGTTGCAAGAAAAAGCATTGTCAGTTCATTGTAAGACAATAATATTGTCAGACATCTGACAATCGTGAGAACACTCTACTTTGCCATTATCAGATAATTGTCAGACATTGTAAGCTCTTGTTTTATTGGCAGATGTGTTTAAATTAATGCATCTGACAATGGCGCCATTGTAAGATAATTTTTCTTTTGGGAATGCTGTCAATAAATACTATTGGATTTGACAGTTCTGACAAAGCTTAACAACGCATCTGGCAATTTTTCCACACAACAAGCTGACAACCGTGTAAACTGACAATTTTTGTTGGCAGATAAATTTATTGTCTGACAATTGTCTGACAATGAAATTGTAAGGTTTTCTTACAATCGTCTGAACTAACAATTTACCTTTTGGTAACAATTTTTCATTGTCAGTACGTTGTCAGCATATTGACATATCTTACAATATTGTAAGATCTGCCAATCGTCTGTATAGCATAACGTAGTTAATGTTAATTTATTACATTTTTTACCCAACGTTTCGTCAATTGTTTGTTGACTTCTTCAGGTGTTTCGTCTATTTAAAATTTAAAAAACATTATATGTATATTTTGAAAAAGTTTTTTCACCGTACCATGGTATAATAAATAAGGTAGTCTTGTCCCTAAAACAAATACAACGTCACAAAAACAACAGACATTTTGTTAGTGTAAAAACTTGGCTGTTGTTAAAATGTGATGTGTAAACAAAACAAAAATTAAATTAAAAAAAAAATCAATTGCATAAAATAAAAATATAAGTTAAAATTATTTACAATACAGAAAACAAAAAGGTGTTGATAGATGTATGTATAAAATCAGGATGTGTCTTTTATTTGGGTACTTGGAACAACTTTCCTTCCCCCTTTGCAAATTTTTTTTGCAGACACTACATACACGCATTTTAACCGATATTTTTAATTTTAATTAAATATTAAAAATTTTTCACGCTTGTTTTTTCACTTTTTTAAATTTTAATTAAATAAAAAAAAATGTCACAATATTTTTATAAAAACATAACAAAGTTTTGACAACAAAAAATCAATCAGCTGATGTCAATTTTAGCTAATGCGACTACCTTATAATTAATATACCTTGCACTGTACATTATTTACTTACAATAATACAAATGTTGAATTAAAAAGAATTGCAATATAAAATTGTTTTTGACATTTTTTAATGCCGAAAAAAATTTTTAAAAAATTAATAAATAAAATTATACTGTACTGTACTTGATTGCAACAATATAACTAGCGCCGATATTGTCGGTGTCCTCTTTTATGTTCATCGTTCTCTCTATGTTCTTTTGAATGCGCAAGCTTTCAATTGTGTATCTTTTTCTCTCTATATTTTCTCTGTCTAAAATTCTCACATTATCAAAATCAACTGTATGTTTGTTGTTGATGATATGTGTTGACAAAGCTAGTTTAGCCAAACCGGTTCAAAAGAAATAAAAATTAGCTCATGTTGTAAGTTAGCTGCGACCCATATTTTACGAGTAATATGCTTCTGGGGGGTTATTATGTATTTCGATTCGAATCGGAAAATTTACGAATGGTATAACATCGATTTTCGAAAATTTATTTCCGAACTTTCTTAATTTATGGAAATTGTTTTAATCCATTTCGGAAAGCAATAAATTCCTTTCGAAAGCATTTTCGATTCGAATCAAAATGCATAATAACCCCCATGAAGTTTTCATATGAAAGTTGAGAAGATAATGGGATAATATTGGTGTCTTTTAGAAGATATGTACAGAGAATCTTTTCTAAATAGCCCTGCGTCGGGAAATACCATGGATGAGAAAATCTTTAAGCGCAAATTTTTTATTTACATTTTCTTATTATTGTTCAATTTCCTACAACATAAGGAAAACTAGATTTGTTACGAAAAAATTTCTGTATACATATACATATACATATATGTATATGTACATACATATGTATATTGTTTTTCTTGAAATGTATTTTCTTTTTGCCATTTTTGGGAAAGAAGTTACATTACAAATTTTGAAACGTCATCTCTTTGAATAATGTTAACTTCTGGCTTAATGGTTTTGTAAAGAAGCAAAACTTTTCGTAATTTAATATTAGAAGTAACATCACTGTTGGCAACAGCTGTCATTTGCCAATGTTTGTTCTTACAAAAATTTTGTAAGATTAAATAAATTTTTGACCAAACAGACGAAAAATGTTTGACATAGGGTGGTCACACTATGTTCACATTAGAGAAATTTTTTTTTGCCGTCAAACAAATTTGCTTTCTGTAAATATTGTTTGCCTTCAAAAATATTTTATGGTCAGATTTACGGCAATCAAAAATTTCATGTTTTTGGTCAAATGTTTTACAAATCTGACCGTACCTTTAGCGTTATACATTTAAGCGTTCAGAGTTGGATATTACATATTTGCAATAGTTAAATGTTCCGAGTATTTTCAAAATAGCTGTGTATTTTAAAATAAACATTGTTGCAAGTTTTTAGCCTCAATTTTAACAGTTAATGGACAAATGCATTTGAAAGTAACTTCTTCATTTATGTGTGAAAACTAAACTCGCCACCAAGTCATGTTCATTAAAAATTCAATACATTTGTGTTATTTTTATGGCGTTTCTTTTTATTGCTTTGCTATAAATAATTAATTATTAGCCATGTCTTAAAAGCATTTTTGTTTTACTATGCTACTTAAGTTTTGTGCAAAAAATAATGGGCGGAATTATTTTGATTACACATTTTTGTTGTACGGAATAAACATAATAAATTAATTAAACAGTTGCTTTAATTATTTAGTTATTAGTAACCTTAAAAAGCTATTCATAATTTAATAAGAAAACCAATATAGTAGATTATACGATTACATATAAATAGTTTCATGGTGTATTATTTATAACAATTAAAAATCTGAAATTGTTTAAATAAACAATTCAAATACTTTGATGAACAATCTATTTGCATTTTGTTTGTTTTGTTTTGTGAATAATACACCCAACACCTTCAATTTCAATAATGTATTTAAAAAATATGGAAAATTTATTAATTAACAAATAAATAATAAAAAAAAGAATGCATTAAAAAAAGTGTGAATTAAACATTAGGGATTGTTTTTTTTTTCTATTTTATTTCATTTTCCATATATTAGGTGTTAAGTGTTGTTTACATAGTCCTAATAAAGCAGATAGATAGATGATCTGTCTAGAATATTTTTAAGAAATTCACTTATAGGCGATTTAAACTTTTTCAGGTGGTAACCTTAATGAGTAATTCTGTAAACATCCAGATGGCATCACGTCTTTACACCCTTCACCCAAAAAGGTAAGTGTATTTATAGGTTTTTCCTTCCGTGGGTAATTTCCACAATATTTATATGAGAACCATATATTATATATATTCTGGATCCAGAAGAGTTAGAGGCTTGGGTCTTGGACTGATGTGTACGGATTTATCTTAAGACGCTTCGTATTGAATATCAGTAAAAATAATATTTATATTCCGATATTGGATTATATATACAAATAAATGAAGATATATATAAACCTTCTAGAAAAAAATTTAAAAATACATGACTGTGCCTCGGTATAGAGTATGGATATGGAGGTTATAATTCAACTCATCAACCTCAGGGGATGACACCTACTTATGAACTGCATTGTGCAAATTAAAACAGCCTCTGCTGTTAATTAGACGCATTGACTTTCTTAAACTGTATGATCAGGCATTTTATTGATTATTTTTACTTCGCTGGCGGTTCTGCTAACCGACGAAGGTGGGCGATGTTGTATACAGTAGCTTCGAACAGTATCAAAATATCGCTGTCGGAATAGTTTTTAGTGACCAGTGCTATGCCTTCATCATCTAAACAGTCTAAAAACAGTTAATATGTCACACCAGTGATGGAAAAATGAAAAATTGAAACTGTCCGACAACAAAAAGAGTACTTTTCTCAACATTATGGTACTTTTTATGAAACATATATTTTTATTCAAAAATAAAATTAAAAATCTATTTTATAATAAAAAAAAAATTACATGAAGAAAAAATGGCAGCTTGTTGGTATTTCCGGTGAAGAGAGTCGTTTTTGATTGGCATAATTTTTCAACCAGGTTCAACCCCGCATTAGTAGAACAAAACCAATATATGTACATTAAAAAAAAACAAATGTGTGCAAAATACACTAATATACACATATATGTATATTTACAATTTTATGCCAGATTAATCAGTCTCGTGTGTTTTCGAAAGAACAAAAGTTGTGCGAACTAAAAATTAATCTCGTGTAAATTGGACCAATAACATTAAAGGGACTATACATTCGTCAAAATCACATCAAGCATTTAAAGTTATATCAGTAAAAATTTGTTTGTATGAGTGACACCGACGACGCTTGATGAAAAATCAAAAAATTTAGATATTGGGTATGCTTGATATCAAGCACACGTACACAAGCTTTATGTCAAGAGTTTTGACAGTGTATAGTGCCCTTAACAACTTTTGCAAAAAACACACACTAACAACAACATGAATAAAGAATTTGCGCATTCCTTATGTTCTTGTTTTGAAGCCAATGTTTGTCAATGATTATAAAAATAACGCAGATTTCTAAACAGGGAACAAAGCAAAACAAAAAAATAGTACTAAATATGGCGTGGGGGTACTGTGATATTTTTGTTGTAAAAAAGTACTGAAAATAGTACAAAAGTACTGAATTTTCCATCACTGTGTCACAGTAATGTACATTAGAAAAATTTATGATGGAACGCAGGTTCTAAGTATGAGTTTGCTTAGTAGTCAACGCGCTAACCACTTCAGCTAACACCACCCTACAAATAACCAACGGACTCAATTAACTAAATGTGATTCTTAAGAAATGTTATAAATAACAGTGTAAAAAAAAGCGCTAATATGTTTAAAGAGGCATGGCCACACATTAAATTGACGCGTCAAACTTCTGCATGTGTTGGTAAAATTTTTGTTGTACTTATCACAGCAACAGCCAAAATAAAAAATTAAAAAAAATTTATAAAATAAAAACCTTAAAGCTCTTAGGACTCTTTAATTTTTTATTTTTATTTTTATGCGCTTATCGCCCCATTTTTAAAACGGTAAGATATTGATCAGCTGTGTGGTTAAAAAGTAACTTATTATTTTTTCTGAGTGTGTATTTACCGTTATCTGTATTGTATCAACATAGAGAATAAGAACAATGAAATTCCAGTGGCATATTTTCTGTCAAATTACAAAATAAAAAGTGCAAGTATAGTGATCGCAATGTCGTATAGAAACAAGTGAGTTTATTAGTATTTTATTTTCAGTAAGATTATGTATATCATTTTTTTTTTTTATTTGTTGATATCTTTTTAACGAGTTCAGTAGCAGAAAACAAATGTTTCTAGTGAAATATTGCTTCTGAGAGGTGTTGTTGCTTACGCCCCATTATTGGGGCGCTGAGCACCAACTCCTACATTGATTTCAAAATTTGTGTTACATATTTGGTATTGTTTATTCATTGAATATGTTTATATAATACACAATATTTTGTTTTAGGTTGTCTTTGGCTGAAATTTTAGATATTTTAGAGACTGAAGATGACATTATTGAGGGCACTATTTACACATGTCCACCCAACAATCATATGTTGAGCGACGGTGATAGTGATGAAGAAGATGCGGTTGTGAAAGATTTAAATCATTTATCAGGAAACCAGCTGCGGGCTGAAGCAGAACTTGAGTGTGTGCGGAAACCAGTCCTGGTTTACAATTAGAAATAATTGGACAGGACGACTCCAGTGATGATAACCTGCCTCTATCGCATATCGCATCCAGTACTACGGCTAAAAAGCAGTTGCAAAAAAAGAAGGTTGTAGAAAAAAGAAAGTGGAAAGGAATTGATTTGCCGGAACATCAGAGAAGAGAATGGAATCGACCTGAGTTTTTAAACACTAGCAAGTCTCCTGTTGAATGGTTCGAATTATTTTATGATGAAGACATATTAGGTATGTTCGTAGAAAGATCAAGAAGGCATGCGGTGTTTGAAGGAAAACAATTTGATGTAACGAAAGAAGAAATTCGCCTAGTGTTTGCGATGCCTTTTCTAAGTGGATATAATAATATTCAAGCTAGGAATCGTATGTATTGGGATACTGGAGCTGATACGTATCACCCTGGTGTAGCTAATGCAATTTCCCGTTAACGATTTGAACAAATACTTAGATTTTTGCGTGTTTCTGATAATGCTACTTTAGATGCCCAAGATAAGTTTACTAAAGTACGACCTTTATGGGAGAAACTAAATAAAAAATGGATGCAATATTGGCCTCAGTTTTATGAAGTAATTATTGATGAATCCATGATTCCATATTACGGTCATCACAGTACAAAACAACATATCCACGGCAAACCAATACGTTTTGGATTCAAAGGCTGGTGTATGGCAACACGCTTTGGATATCTTGTATCGGGTGTTTTTTATTGAGGTATAGAACTTCGAATTGAAATAAAACACAAGAAAATCGTTTTAATGTCCATCAATTTGGCTTTATTGGAAGGATAATTTTATACCATTAATGTTTAAATATGATTTCGGGCATGTGGCCGCCGCGGCTGGCTCGAATAAAGCCAATTCTACAGGTCCAATTTTCAACCACTTTTTCGAGCATATGGGGACGTATGTTGGCAATAACGCCACGAATGTTGGCTTCCAAGTCCCCTAACGTTTCTGGTTTGTTGGCGTAGACGAGCGACTTCACATATCCCCAAAGAAAATAATCCAATGGTGTTAAATCACACGATCTTGCTGGCCAATTGACAGGTCCATTCCGCGAAATTATGCGCTCATCGAATGTTTCCTTCAATAAATCGATTGTGACGTGCGCTGTGTAGCATGTAGCGCCGTCTTGTTGGAACCACAACTCATCCACATTCATGCCATCCAATTCGGGAACAAAATAGTCGGTTATCATGGCTCTATACCGGTCTCCATTAACGGTAACTGACTCTCCAGCATTATTTCGGAAGAAGTATGGCCCAATGACTCCACCAGCCCATAGAGCACACCAAACAGTCAGTTTTTGTGGATGTAATGGCGTCTCAAGGGTCTCATGTGGATTCTCTTCACTCCAAATGCGGCAATTTTGCTTGTTGACGTAGCCATTCAACCAAAAATGAGCCTCATCACTGAACAAAATTTTGCGGGTAAACTTCGCGAACTGAACCATTATTTTCGAAATAAATTTGCACGATTTGCAAGCGTTGTTCTTTTGTCAACCTGTTCATGATGAAATGGCAAACCAAACTAAATATTAATCACTTGACAGCTGACAAAATGGCCGCCAGTTAAAAAAGTGATGCCAACTTAAAGTTCTATACCTCAATAAAAAACACCCGATACAAGCTATACCTTGCCAAGGTGCAAGCACAGGTAACACCAATCCAGAGCTAGGGGTTGGAGGTTCTGTCGTTACCAACTTAGTTTCCAAATTGCCTCTAGGAGCCCCAGTACATGTTTATATAGACAATTTTTTTACGTCTTTTAGATTGCTCACAGCTTTGAAAGAATTAGGCCATCATGGCACAGGTACAATACGTACAAATCGTGTTGAGCATGCACCGTTGAAATCGGTTGCAGAAATGAAGAAAAAGGAGCGTGGAAGCTATCATCAAATCACTGACGAAACGTCACACGTGACTTTGGTTCGTTACAACGATAATAACGTAGTCACCGTAGCATCAACCTGCGAAGGCATAGCACCAATTGGATTTGCACAACGTTGGTCAAGTAGCGAAAAGAAGAAAATATCTATTCAACAACCTTTTTGTGTACAATAAATATATGGGCGGGGTAGATTGTCTCGATCAAAATATTGGCTGCTACCGCATTAGCATGAATAAAAAGAAATGGTATTGGCAACTTTTGATGTGGCCTTTAAATGCTTCGATGAATAATGCCTTTCAATTATATAGGCTATCTGCAGCTGGACAAGAGAAGTCCCATCTCGACTATCTGGCCTTCACCAGATCTGTAGTTACTACTTATCTGGGAAGGTACGCATCGGCTCGCTCTATAGGCCGTCCACTTAAGCCTGTTTCTAGAAAAAGAAGAGTGCAAGATGAGGTTCGTCTCGATGGAGTTGGTCATATAATTGTTTCCAGTGCAACTCAGATACGCTGTGGCGAATGCCATAAAAATTACAACTAAAATATGCCGAAAATGTGATGTTGGCTGCCACACTAATTGTTTTGAAATTTTTCATTCTTAAATTAAAAAATATGAAAACATGTAATATATGTATGTATTTAATAAATTCATTAATTATTCTTCAACATATACCCTAAAAGAGTTTTATTACATCAAATAAGCCTATAATATTGTTGAAGGTATTTGGCTGGCGGTGCTCAGTGCCCCAAAATTGGGGCGCTGAATATTTCCAAGATGGTAAAATTTTTATTATTTTATTTAAAAACAACATATATTTTATACCATATAGATTCCGATAAATACAAAAAATCCATGTTTTTACGAGAAAAAAAAGTTGAGCACATATAGTATACGTGATATATACATATATTTATATTACGTATACTCACCCGAATTCGCCTTAGAAAATGCGTTATCGGGATGATGAAAAAATTTACTGGCAAATATGATTTGATATCTGTGAGAGATCAAGAATACAAGTGGTGAAAGTAGGTGAGTATAATCCGCTGAGCTATCGAGGCTGCCACCTGGTATAGATTCTGTAACGCAACCTAAAGCAAAAGTTTTATCTGACATGGCCTTTAAAAACACATAATAAAGCAGCACTAATACTATATTTTGTTTAGAATCTTTATATATATGTCTCTTTCAAGCATTTGCTGTCTCTTACTTTCAAGTTTATAGCAATACAATGCAAAGAAAAATTAAGTGTTATAAGGGCTTTAGGAGCGGAGCATCAGTTGCATGTGGTTTTTTTCCATGCAAATCTGGTCTTTTAACTGATCGAAGAGATAAATAAAAATGAATCGCCATTCCCAAATTTGCACAAATTAAATGTAAAATAATAAAAGTTAAGTTCTTCGAATTTATTTATCAACGACAAAAAAATGAGAAATTGTACATACATATATCATTAAATTTTTAAAAGTTAAATTCCTGTTTAGATAACTGTCCATTTAAGAAAATATTTAATTGATACTCATATGCCTCGAATGAATTGCATACATACGCGTATATTATAATCCCAAGATGAGACGTTATCTCGAATTAAAAACGTAATAACACATGTTATTTTTGCTATGAAGGAAAAAAAATTGTTAGCAATAATATTGTGATTAAAACAAAAATATCGGTTTACTGATAAACTATTTTTCTATACGTATTGTATTATTTTTATTTTTTTTTGTTTTAAATAGAAATAAATTTTTCTTATCAATTCTGTTAATATATTTGCTTATTTGTTTTCATAAAAAGTAAAATCACGTAGATTTATTTTACTGTCAGCACGAAATTTTATGATGTTCAGAAAATTTTTCATCAAAAATGATATACATAAGTGGACCGAAATTCTTATGATGAGAGATGATCGTGGTTGGTCTCGAAACGTTATGATGCGAGTTCCATACAGGGAAAGTTTTCGAACTTTCGGAATTTCTTTCTAATAAAAAAAAAATTATTTTTTTAAAAAACAAATAAGCGAACTTTACCCAGTGCAATAATGAAAAGTTCTTTATTTTAAAATAATAGTGTATTACATATACATACATAGATATTATGTACATATGTATGCTACTAATACTACATATTGTCGTCGAAAATCCAAAAGTACGTAACATCACTTTTTCTAATTTTGCAGGAGAAGCAAAAAACGTTATAAAATAAAAAATATTTCAAATATAGAAACGTTGATATGTATGTTATTTTGAATTATGGATATAAAAGCGTTATTTTTGGTCGCAAAAATCTAAAAATTGGTAGAGACATGTAATATAACCTAACGAATCATAATCAAACTTTTGGATTTTCGACGACCATATGTAGTCTTTACTATCTACCTAATTATAGCTCCGTTCTCCTGAATGCGTAACAGGTTTTTGATAACAAGTATTTGGCAACATTGTTTAAACATGTGTTTGTTTAGGTGATGCTACCCACTTTAATAAGAGTCGGTATAGAAATTCAAATAGAATCAAGGCAAATTTATTGCCAGGTGCCCTTATTATCCTACGTCATTATCAGCTGTGCAAACTTGAACTGTCAAAAATTGCTTATGCATAAAAGTTAGGTTAGTTTTTTTAATTATTTCTATAAGAACATTGTTGCATTTGCTTTGACATATAGGTATGGAGTAAGTTGTAGCCGCAAATTGTATTGTTGTAGGAATAGAATAAGAGAGTAATAATAATATTAAATAAAAAATGTCAATAAATAAAAGCTATAATTTTATCAATATTTATTTTCAAGTTTTAAATTAAGAGATTTATTTTTTATTTCTAAACATTAGAATTCTTTTGTGAAAAATTTAATTTTAGCATGATAAAAAATAAACTATTTATTTCATTTGCTTTCTTCATACTATTTCAAATAAATTATTTCAAATTTTTTTCTAGGGGTTTTTTTTTTACTTATGCATGTGCAAACTTATTAACATAAATACATGTGTATGTACATAAGTATGTATGTATGTATGTTCGTTAGTGTTAGACCGAATGCAATTTTACAGGCCGAACTTTGGTACATTTTTTTTAATAGAAATTTTTCGATTGAATGGAAAGAATTTAGCTTTACACACATCAAATTTCCCTGATCAAGTTTGAATTCAGCTGAGAGAAAGACAGATAAATTTATAGTGCTTTCTTTGTTTTTCTCCCAGCTGAAATAAAACTTGATCAGGCAAACTAGACGTGTGTGAACCAGCACTTACAAAGTTGATTTATATTTTATTTTTGATAATGTCTGCATTATAAAGATACAAACGTACACGTAACAATCTTCAGTTAAATTCTCATCTAAGATTTCAGATTCAATACTGAGGCTCCACGGATCCAGGGGGGTTACTTTGTAATTCGATTCGAAAAGAAAACTAATCGAATTTGTATCTTATTTATATTGAAATTCGAATGCATTTGCTTTCGATTCGAAATACAGAGTAACCCCCCAGATTATATAGTACGTATGTACAGATGTATACTTTATGCATCTCATATGAATATTATGGAAATTAAACATGGTGTAAAAGTTCGAAGTTAAGCTAAAATTTTACCGAACATAAAACAAAAATATATTGCTATTTGCCGAACATCGATACCGAATCGGTCGTTCGGTGGGTTTTTAGTATGTATATATTTATGCATTTGTTTATTTTTGCTATAAGCATAGCAAAAAAAAAAAAGAAAAAAAAAACCCACATACCATAAAGAACACACACAAAACTTTGGGAATTTTCCATTAAAACGTCACAAACGTCTGTCTGGCGCTGTTGTACGGTCTGACTACATGTTACGAAGTGGGCAGTAGAGGGCAATGTACACATGTACTATATACAGACATGCCGAGCAGCAATGGCTATGTTAAGAACAACGGCAACAAGTAAAAACAGCAACATGACTAGGCCTGTTTTTATGCTGTGAATTCTTTATTTTTACACACATACCTTGGCTGTGCATTATTTTTTTCTACAAGTAAGGACAACATAAAACACACCAACAACAAACTTTTACATATCTAGAAAATATATCAGCGACATTTTAAATCGTAAAAATAACAAACCGACAAAAGTCTAAAAATGAGCCAAATAGGAAGTGGAGAAAAGGGGGACAAAAGTCTAAGAAGCCAGATATAAGTATGTATGTACATATAATCTTACCTACGTATGTATGTACGTGTGAGTAATTGCTGCCAGACTTAACGATTTGCTGTGATTCTCTGGGAGAAAGGTTGCGGAACATATAGATCTCGTATACATAGCTGCCAGATTTGACGATTTATCGCCATTTTGACGATTTTGGGTCCTAAAAATGACATAGTGACGATGGGACGATTTATGCCCTAATTTTTACGATTTTAAATCATTGAAGTTTCCAAGATTTATTTGTACTATTGGGCAATGCTACACGTTCAATATATATTGAACGCGATCCAGTATCGCGATATAATTCTACCTACGTATGTATGTATGTATGTGTGAGTAATTGCTGCCAGACTTAACGCTTTGCTGTGATTCTCTGGGAGAAAGGTTGCGGAACAAATAGATCTCGTATACATAGCTGCCAGATTTGACGATTTTGGGTCCTAAAAATGACATAGTGACGATGGGACGATTTATGCCCTAATTTTTACGATTTTAAATCATTGAAGTTTCCAAGATTTATTTGTACTATTGGGCAATGCTACACGTTCAATATACATTGAACGCGATCCAGTATCGCGATATTTATTGAAGGTGTAGCATGCAACATTGGTGGATTTCACATTTTAGCGTAATCTGCGATATGGATCGCGATCCAAGTATCACAATATATGTATGTATATTGTACGTGTAGCATCCCCCATTAAAGCAACTGAACTGCTGAAAATTTTAATGGGCAACTTTTTAAAAACTAGTTTGCTTAAAACTGCAAACTTTTATTTAATCTATATATATGACAGCGCATAGAGAAAGGGACGGGACCTAAGGGTAAAAATCAATTTTCACTTTTTTTTTTTTTTTTTTGATGTGAACAACATCTGAGCATTGAATGAGACCGATCCCATGCCCCAAAAGTGTTCCCTCCCAGAGATATGCGCGTTTTATGTCAGTGATGGTACATCAAAGATACACGTATTTAAATCTTTAAAATGGCTCTCCTGAACAAAAACGGGTTTTTACCCTTAGGTCCCTTTCTATTTTGCGCGTCACATACATACATATATAAAAAATTGTTGCAAGTGTGTTGTGACTTTATAATTTACGAACGGTCAAACCGAATTCGATTAAATTTTTATGGTTTGTTCGTATGGTCACGTATGACTTATGAGTTATGACTTTTCGTGAAAGTCGTGATGTGCTTCGATTAGGTAAATCGAAATTTATAAAAGAAATAGCTTCCGTGCGAAGCCTTATAAAAACAAAAACAATTCTTTAAATTTTGAAGACATTTGTTTAGGAATATTTGCCAGAGATTAATTTGAAGAAGCACAAATAAGTGCAAAAGAAGAATAATAATTGTGTTAATTTTCATATAGAGCTTTGTGATCAGATATTATCCAGATTTGGCCAAATTAATCCATTTAATATTATTAATGTAGCAAAAAGTTGGTTTTCTGAAATTATAACAGAATTTTCCTATTTTTGAAAGCCAAGAGCTAGAAACTGATTTTATCGTGAATTCTAATTGAAGTATATGATCTCTTTATTCAAAAGAATGCAGTTTTATTAATCAGGGGCCAAATCACCGCATACGATATCGAACAGAATTTATCGAAATTTTTCATTTTGGTATTATCGCATACGATATCGAATGAATTGTATCGTAATTTGACGCATCGTATGCCATAATTTGCTTATTCGACACGTATCGTAATGTTATTCGATACGATAGTTAATTCGATATCGTATGCGGTGATTTGGCCCCAGATTTGTTTATTTAAGAGTTTTGTTATGTTTTGCTTCTAATAAAATATGTTTTGTTGAAAAACAAAAACGTTTTTTTTTTCATTTGAAGTTTTTATGACGATAATGACGATTTTTGCCCCAAAATATGACGATATTACTTCAAAAAATCTGGCAGCTATGCTCGTATACAGCATCTAATACTCGAACGACTCTAAACAGCGCTCTTAACATCTCTTGAAACATTTCTAATGGCTTCAAATCACACTAATCTTCTACGCATTAGCACATGAGTCATAAGCGAAATTAAACGACCCTATCATGAAACATACGACAGGCGTTGCCACTTTTTATTGACGACGTCGTAACAACTACAATTACCGTAATAATATTCTATTTCGTAGGCTGTAAACAAAGTAAGAAAAATGCATAAAATCATACTCTTTTACAAACACAATCATAGATTGCTTAACTGCAGATAATTTGCAGGACATTTAAATATCCAGTGACGGTATTCAGTGTTTGGTGCTAATAATCTTGCTAAAGATCAAATGCAAAATATCGTAACTTTTGTATGAAATAGATATTTCCTCTTCGTCAAGATTATTTGTACCAAACATTGAATATCGCTATTATGTAATTTTTTTCCACTTTCTATTATATTTTTCGACATTTTCGCTACTAATTTGTACACATTTATTGGTATAAATGCAGGGTAACTAGAAATTACGTCCGGCAGCCCTATCCAGAGCTGTGAATAGAACATGTACATGTGAGAAAACGAAGAGCAATTAGCCAATGAAGAACCGGACGACCAAACGGAAAGTACTCATTCGAAATAACTAAAAGAAGAACTAGACACTGTTACATCTATATGTATGTACATATATACGTACATACATACAAACTTTGCTGTGTTTCTGTAACTAATCAATGAATTTTATAAGCTAGCAAAAACAGCAACACAACCAAATTTAGTTATGTATGTATATAATGAGACAGCAAAAAAAAAACCCAAAATTAGTGATTTGCATGGGTATGTAGATATTAGTAAGGTCAATTTGGCGCTTTTAATTTTACCTATATAAGTACATACAGAAGCTTTGTTGTTGATGACCGGTGTTGCGAAAGTAATCGCAGAACAGAGAAACTTGCAAAAATCGCTTAAACGAAAACTTCACTTTAATTGAACACAATCACCGGAAACGGAAGAAAGGAACAATGGAATAAAGCGAAGAAGCGTCACCAAAACTTTTAAATCTAATAAACTATCATGGTGTTTTCTCCACAAAAAAAAAAAAAAATGGTACATCTCCATGCAGAAAGTGTACTTTGGTGTTCGTTTCTTAAAAATGTTTTGCTCTCTAAAAGGGCGGTGTGTTTGATTCTCACTAATTGTGGAAGGCATTGCACTTTATGCCCCGTAAAAATCGACAGTGTTGATAGTGCCCTGTAAAACTTAGCTGTCAGCTGTTGAAAACAGGGCGTTTCACATTTTCATAACTTTTTTGTTCTAGTTGCAGTATTACAGTGCCTCGTTTCTGTAACGAATGTGGGAGTTTCTCGCATCGAAAAATTTATTATCATTCTGTGAAAAACAGGATGAGTGAGAAGAAAAATATATTTTTATTAGGTTTGCAGGGTGGCTCAAATAAAAATCCTACTAATGTTATATGACTCATCCTACAAAAGATTGGGTGACAAATATAAACTCACATATTTTCTCGATGAGAGAACTTTTCACAAGTTACAGAAACGAGGTACAGGATTGGCAAGACATTTTATACAAGTACCTTTCAACAAGCTGCCATTTTGTGTGTAGAAAACAAAACAGCATTAATCTAAAAAGAAATCGTCCTTAAACCACCAAAATAAATACACATATATACATATATATATATATACGTGGGCGGATTGATATTGAAGCTACCTACGGCTAGATGGCAGCACAAACACAAAAACATTTATTTTTTAGAAATTGCGTTCTGTCAAACGTCAGCTTTTAAAATTTCACTCAAATTCATGAATTAGTTTTTTTTGTTGTAGTCGCTTAGAGTAAGAAACTTTTGTGTTTCTTGAAAAATGGGAAAAAGCGAATTTCCTGCAGTGATTAAACACTATTATTTGAAAGGGAAAACGGCGAAAGAGAGAAAAGAAAAGCTCAATAAACATTACGGTGAGTCTGCTCCGTCAGATTACATGGTAAAATATTGGATTGCTGAATTTAAACGCGGCCGAACAAGCAGTGCAACAATACCATCAACAGGAAGGCCAAAAGAGGTGCTTACTGAAGAAAATATGAAATGATATATGAAATGATCGCCGAGTCAAGTTACGTGAGATTGTTGAAATGGTAAACATATCATATGAACGTGTGTTCAACATTTTGCATGAACATTTGCATATGAAAAAGCTATCGGCAAGATAGGTGCCGTGTTTGCTCAGTGTCGAACAGAGTTCGACAGACCATTTCATAGAGCGGTGTTTGGACATGATAAAGCGTAATCCTGCTGATTTTTGGCGTCGATTAATAACTGTTGATGAAACGTGGGTCCACCACTACACACATCAAAACAAAAATCAATCGAAACAATGGGTGGAAGTGGTGGAAGTGCTCCGAAGAAGACGAAGGCAGTGAAATCGACTGCCAAGGTTATGACCACTGTATTTTGGGATGCAGACGGAATATTGCTCATCGATTATCTTGAAAAAGGATCCACAATCACAGGAAAGTATTATCGTGCATTATTGGATCAATTGATTGATGTAATCAAGAAAAAACTCCCACATTTAAACAAGAAAAAAGTGCTCTTTCTTCAAGACAACGCACCGGTTCACACAGCATTAAATACGATTCTAAAATTACGTGAAATGCACTTCGAATTGGTTGATCATTCACTTTATAGTCCAGATTTAGCTCCTAGTGACTTTTCCTGTTTCCAAACTTGAAAAAATGGCTCGCAGGAAAAAGATTCAACTAAAACGAAGAAGTGATTACCGAAACTAACGCGTATTTTGAGGGGTTCCCGAAATCGTATTATTCAGATGGTATAAAAGTTGGAATATCGTCTTACTAAGTGTATTGAGCTAAAAGGAGACTATGTTGAGAAATAAATGGTTTTTGAAAAAAAAAATATCGTATATATCTTAATATATAAAACCGAATGTGTGTTTGTTTATTTGTTTGTGTGTTTGTTTGTTTGTTCCTTATAGGAGGCCAAGCCCTTGGACCGATCTTCCTGAAATTTTCACAGTATTTAACTGGAACTCTCGGATGAATTATAGGCAACTTTTCTTTCAACCACACCCACTTTTACGCCCACTTTTTTTAAATTATGTTACTCCTACCACGTAGTTTTTAACAGATTTTATAATGTAAAGTGAGTATAACTTCGCCATTTGTGGATCAATTTTCAAAATTCTTTCAGCATATGGAAAAGTTGCATTAAATTTTTTTGTTGTTGAAATTTGTGCGTAGGGGCAGGGTGTCGCACATGGCCCGCCACAATAATTGTTTATTAAATAACTTCGCCATTTTTTGACCTATGTCGATGATATTTGGTACATATGGTATTGGCATAATTTGGAATACGTACCAGGAGAAAAGTGGGTGGGACTACGCCCTATTTAGGAAAATTAAAAATCGTAATAAAGTCTTAACTACTGGACCGATCGTCATTAAATTTTATATGATAACCTCCGCATTAAAACAAAAAGATTTTTAATATTTATCATAATGATTTCCACATTGCTATTGTTTACTCTATGTGGTGGTTTTGAACTTTAAGCTACAATTAAATTACAGTTTAACTAAACTAAACCAACGTTTAAATATGTATTAACTAATTTATTATCCATATATGTATGTATGTATGTATGACATTATTATTGATAGTTAAACCTCTTGATTGCACACACTGTTAAGTTTAAGCCAAAAATACAAATACATATCCATAATAAAAAAGAGAAAATCTTAAAAGAGTATGAGCGAGCAAATATATTTTTAGAAATGTATTTTTTTTTTTGTGTGGCGCTTAAATTGCCAACAGCACTATTAAAAAAGTTACAGAAACTATATTGGCAATTAATACCAGAGGACAATGTCCAAGAATTATGTATAAAAAAAGCGATATAAACAGGAATACATAATATGAAATAGTAGGCAATTACACAGCATGTGCATACATCCATACATACTTATGTATGTGTGTACTAGTATGTATATACATATCGAGAGTACGCATTTCAATGAGAGCCTACGAATCCGCCGATAATATATCGAACAACCAAACCACCATATTAAGTAAAAGAAGAACCACGCGAAAAAAAAAACCCAAAATGTTGTTGTTGGTGTTGGTATTCACACACGCACACACTATTTGCACGAATACACTTGTAAAACACCCTGTGCCCACAAGAGATAATCAACACAAAATAAATTAAATTATTATAATGTGGTTACCCCGTGGGGGTCGTCGTATGGGGAAAACTACAACAATAAAAATGGCCTTAAGATAAAAATTTTTTAACACACAAATAGGGAGAGCATAAAATATATCGTCTTCATGTTTTAAATATGGGGAGAGATCAAGAGAGCAACAACAAATTTTATAAGTAAAATAAATGACAAATTGAGTATTATTGTGGTTTTATATTTAAATATGTGTTATTTGGCTTTTAGAACTATATTTTTTTTCTAGACTTTCTTTCAAGTCTTCTGAGACCGGCAAAATGTATTAATTAAAAAAAAAAAATATATTAGCAAAAAAAAAAAAACTTCGTGCTCAACTGCATTTTGGTGTTTAAAATTTCAATTCAATCAAATTGTGTCAATTCTCAGGAATGTAAAACAAATATTATAAATTTTCTTGGTAAAATCTCTTGGTGTTTTGTGTGAAAAAAGTAAAACATTTGTTGATGCGGGGAAAGAACCCACGAGTTTAATATGAGCAAATTGTACAAAATTTTGCTCATTAATTTTATATTTTGAAACGAAACTTTCATTCACGCAGGACTAACGATAAATCTAACAGTAGAAATTTATATGACAATAAAAAGTCACCACAAAGTTATTTACTTTCTGGGGTACAATTTATTAAGGTGGCAATACAATTTTCGTAGTCAGGCAGGCCCCCAAGCGAATTGATTTTGATCTGACAAACCATCTGATACCAGCCGTTTTTTTTTATCTCGAATTTGCAGAATAATACGCCTTCGGAAAATAATCCAAACTTTTAAAAGAAAACGAATAAGACGAAGTTCCTAAGATCACAAAAGAACATTAAAAAAGAGGAGCAGCTACTAGAAAATATAGCTGCATTTATGAAAAGCTAAGTTTTTAATCACTTCTACAAGAAATTGCTAGAAAAGTCCAATGCTTGGCCTGCAAAAACTCCGCTTTAACTTAAAAATGGGTAAAAGTCATATACATAAAAAAAAACAAGGCGCACGCGCAGCTTAAAATGACTATAAAAAAATATTACTCACAATTGAGTCAATTTTGCTTCAATGAGAGTTTACAACATTTAGCGACGCTCCCATCATGAGTTTAACAAAAAGCAAAGTTATTGAAAAATTTAAAACGTGTCTTTTTTTTAGCACAGCAAAAAATAAATAAAGAAGTAACAATAATAAAACAAGTTAACAGCAACAATAACAAAAAAAAAAAACAAAAAAATAAACCTTTCCATATGTGCTAAAACAGATTGGCAATAAAATGAACAAAAGAGATGCAAAATTATTGAATTGCAGAAAATTTTCCATTGATAAATTTCGTTGGTATGATGAAATATCATATGTTTATGTTATAAGCAAAAAAAAAAAAATAAAAGTTATAAACAAAAAATGCTGACAATTGTGACAGAAGAATAAGAAGAAGTTATTTTTAGAAAAGTATTTGAAATGTAAGAATAAAGAGAAAATATTTAGCTAAATTTAATAAAAAGTAATAGATGAAAATATATATGTATGGACATATGTATGCATGTAATTATGCAAACGTATGTATGTACATATGTACAATATAATTTTACATTTATGTCTCGCCTTTATTTTAGAGCGGGCGAGTTAAAGTTTTAAATTTTTGCAATATGGATTTTTTGTCATTTTACTCTTTAAGTAGCATGGCGTAATAAACCAGGTGGCAGCGCTACGACAGCTGACTATTTTTTGCCCTACTTATTTTTTTGCTTGAAAATGTCAACGAGCTGTTTTCTGGTTATATTTTTGACAGCTTCAATTACTTTGATTTTACTTTTTCTCGTGTTGTCAAGTTCTTGTTTTCTCCCGCTGCCACCTGGTTTATTACGCCATGATAAGTCGTACTATTATAGCGTGTTTAATTGTCCCACGAATATATTTGTCGTAAATAATAGTACATCAAACTTTAAAATTCAACTAGAATGCATAAACTATGTTCGTGAAAAAAATATCTCACAAAAACCAAATTTTATGAGACTATTTTGTATTAAAAATATGTACAATATCATACGTAAAATTTCACTACAAAGGCCGCTATTGTGCTCAGTATTTCTCGCGGAAATCTGTCAAAATGCATGTAAAAAAAAATTTTTTTCTTAGAAGATTGGTGAAAAAATGTTGCAAGGGTAGTATTTACTGTGTTTTCTCTTGGAATATCAAATGTTTCTGGAAAACATTTGAACAAAGCTGCGAAATAAAGCAAATCGGCATTATTTCATATGGAATTTTGACAGCTGATCTACGAGTACATACATACATATATTGAAAAAGCATAAAAACTAACAATATACACCAAATTTTAATTGTCATATTTTCCAAGTGAAATAATGAAAGTTGCCGAACATTTTCCACAATTTCGATAAGAATACTATGCTTAAGTCGCCATACAAAAGAAACCTTACGAAAATTTGACGTGAACTTTAAAAAAAAAGAGGACTACAAATTTCAAGATCTCATATACGAGAATCTATGAATGTATATAATTTCTTATTCAACACACAATAGGGCAAATTATTTATTCTACGTTTAAGTTAAATCTAATAACTTCATTCAATGATTTTTGAGTAAAATCACACGAGTAATCTAACGTTCTGTTGGTAATGTAACTCGCCGATATGGCAATAGTATGATTTACAACATATGGCAGCTCCAAAGAACTATTGGGAATGTATGCTAGCGATTTATATACATATATGGCAGCACGATTTCGGCCAAGTGGCAACATTCATGGTCATTTATCGGAATTTTATTGTATTCAGGATTTAAGTTGCAGCAAGGGTCAATATTTTCCCAAACTCATACTTATAATATGTAGTACAATGAATTTTTAAGGACTTCCCAACTAAAAACTGATACAGAAACCCTTTATTATTATGGGTCAGCTTCTATTTTATTAGTCGTCATATTAAAAAATTTTAGATTTTGCAGAATATATTTAACCAAAGTGAATTTTACATTCAGGTGGATGACCGACCGCATACATGTCGTACTCCATATAAAAAGTAAACAATTTCTGTTTACATTTTTTTTTCATATAAAGTTAAACATGTACCCCCTCCCTGTCCATGCGAATTGATTACTCCGTATTTGTTAGTAACATTCACCTTGCTGGTATTCACCTTGTGTATGCAACATTGGCCGCCACATCAACTAATAAAAATAAAAGAAAGTTACAAATAGAAAGGTGTCCCAAAGCAGGTACTGCATTATTTATATTGATTGGCCGGCAGCTAATGAAAAGTACCTAATTGGTCGACATTTGATAATTGTTTATCCTTTAATCCTACATATGAAACAATCAAAAATATTAAAGGGTGTCCCGAAATGTAATGTAATATAATAATATTTGGATCTTTTTAAGCGGGTATATTATGAATAATAATTATTTTGACACTTGAAATTTTTTGTATTATTTTGGAAACTACAAAAACAAATAAATATTAGCAAATACAATTGAAAATTAAAGGGTTCCACAAAAAGTAATGCAATTTGCGCTATGTCTTGTGAATAATAATAGAAAGAAATTTGGAGAATTTAACAGTTTGTATATTATTATATAGATGACAGTAATAAATATTAATAATAAAAGGGTGTGTCTGTTACAAATGTTAAAAACAATACAAGTTAAAGAGTGTCCGTGTCAATGTAATAAAATTTTTGCATTGAATTTTGTAGTGGCTACAGAGCAACTACTATTAAAAATATAAGAAGTTAAAAAAAACAGGATGGATCTCACAACAAAAACTACTAAAACGAATAGAAGTTACAAACTACAGGGTGGGGTCTGTATATGATATAAGATTTTGAAATTGATTTTCATTCTTATTACATTAACATTGAAGGATTTGTGCGATAGTTAAAGTAATCTAGTTTTATCATCGAGCTATAAATTGTGATCCGGCAAGCAAAAACATATAATTTTTATTTATTTTATTTTGGAGCACTTTTATAACTTTTGGCTGGCATTTGAAAATACATATCTTAATCTAGAGTTTCTTAACAAAAAAAAAAAAAAAAAAAAAAAACTTACTACTTTTTATATAAGAAATTTCGAAAGTTTAATAAGTACATGTAGTTCTTTATATTTTTAAATTTATGTACATTTTTTTTTGATAATTATGTAGTTCTTCTTTTGTGTGAAAATATTTTAACTTTAGATTTTTCGTGAAACCATTTTTTTTTTTTCAAATTTCAGGTTTTTAATAAATTTATTTTATTTTCTATTTGCATTCAGAATAGGGGCGGAAGGATGTGTATTACTTCTAATATATTACGCAAGGGGTGCTGATAAAACTTATCTGGATCTGAGCGAGTTTTTCACAAACACAATTTGACATTAAAAATAACATTAGAACATTCACGACTAAAACGATATACAGGGATTTTGCAAATTTCTTAGATCCAGTTCTATTTCATCACTTGTGAAAAAATTCAAGTTTTTTTTACTGAATTTTTTTTATTTTGATTCATTTTATATTTCTTTTTTTTTTTTTCTTTACAATATTTTTAAATTAATTTTGGTAAATTATGTTGTGTTAAAATTATATCTATTGATTTTTTTAATTTATAAGTATGCATTTGCAATTATTTATTACATATTTTTTTCAATGTGTTAAATTTTTCTAAAATTTCTTTCCTCTCTTCTTTGTACTATTGAATAAATTTCTCACTTTTTGATTTAAATTTTTTTGCTCTCTTGCTTTTTTGTATCTTTCTTCATACAAAAATTTCAACAATTAAAACTTTAATTAAAACATTCACATATGCTGCAGCATGTGTTTCATTTAACATACGAAAATATAAAAAACGTTTCCAATAAACAACAACAAAAATTCGTCACGAGTTTTTTCTTTTTTTTTCCAATAAGTTGGCAAAAAAAAACTAAATAAACTTTAATAAATTTCTGTTAAATGTGCGCTTAGTTAAACGTTTAAAAGTAAACTAAAAAACCGACACACAGAAATGGGGAGCTAGCTGCTGCTGGATGGATAGAGTGCGAATAAACGCAAAATAAAATACAACAACTGAAATGTGTTTTTATGCATTAACCAAAAAAAAAATTAAACCACACATAACATATGTTGGCGAGCCAAGATCACATATACTTATGTTTAAAAAAAGAAGCTCAAACAGGGTGGTAGTTCATTAAAGGGGCCTGAAATCACAAAAATCTAGCAGCAAAAAACTCACTCAAATTGTGTAAAATCAAATTTTTTTTATTGAATTTTTGCTATAAATTAATTCTTAAACAACACGAATCAATTTGAAAGAAATAGAACGTGAAATTGAAAAAAACAAGACAAATTAATTTCGATTCAATTAATTATAATTCAATATGTATTGATTCGCGACTCTCTTCTTCTATTACACACACACACACACAAATATCCAAAATCACATTCTTTATTAAGTATATTTCATCTAATTTCTAAGCAACGGGTTTATTAAAGCAGAGATGGGAAACTTTAACTTATGTATATGAATTATAATCTGTTATTATAAATTCGATAGTAGCTCAAATCGAGATGTAATGTAATTAATTTGTAATTTCTATATTTCACATTTCTTGATCATCCACTATAAATGTTAATACACTCATCAAGAATTTGCAGTGTTAAACTATTGCGATTAACAAGATACAATGCAATGTAAAATATATACCAATTACTTTTTGGGACACCCTTTGACTTTGAAATGTGTTGTAGTGCAAAATAATCAATATCTACAATGGGTGCGTTCAGCACCAACAAAACAGTTTAGATGTAGCAGCTTTTGATTTGATTAATTTGTCTGAACGATCAGCTCACTTTTTTGTCAAAAATATCAACAAATTTGACTTCATTAAATTAAATTATTTGGGGTGTTCACACTGTTGTCATATCAGTCATATTGTCATAGTGTCTTGTTATTTTACAATAGTTTAAAAAAATTGTTGTTGTGCTTCAAGCAAAAAAGTCATATAATAATAAGACATTTTGAGGTATGTTTATGGTTTGTCATAAAATAACAGTAGAAATCTTATTTATAAGCCGCCGCTACTTTTAAATAACACAAGAATGAAAACAAGGCAAATTCATTACCAGGTATACGCACGACCAAGGCGAATTAATTAAAAGGTAGATGCAGTGGCGAATTCACGCGAATTTATGCATTACTTACACTGTCAAATTTGTTACATATTTTCCCGCGCCATTTTAATGTAATTTTCGTGTAAAAGGAATAAAAATATGTGCTTGTGTAACTGATCTGCTGGCAGCTTGTGAACGTTTTTGCCGCCGTCCAAAAAAAAAGTTCAGCTCATGTTACCGGCAACAGCTGTTTTTGATTATAGTTATTTCAGCAAGTTCGTATAGATAAAAAATTTATTGTTTTCTTTATTACCAATTAAAAAACATTTACATTTAACCCAAAATGCAAACGTATGCGCACTTATCCGACTAAAAAATGGAGTGTTGTTAAATGTTTATCAGCTGGCACAATTATGACATAGCACACACACTTCTTTATGACGGGGTGTTCACACTTGTCATATTTTGGTGTGCTATTATTTTATGACATATGACTTATGACTACAGTGTAAATAACCCAATTGTTTGAAATGTTATATTTATAAGAGAAAGGAAAGCCTGTATTATATTCAGCGAATCAGATATATGTATGTATATGCATTGGTGAAGGGTATATAAGATTCGGCTCAGCCAAATATGGCACCCTTACTTGTTAATTTTAATGTTGCCTCTTTTTATTATGCCTTAAAAGGGACATTATTACAACTTGCGTTCATTGTAGGTACTTGACAGTAAAAGATAAACTTTATTTAAATTTGGTAGAGTGAGTGACCTTTAAAATTTTTCGTTTTCAACAATTCTCTTATTAAATAAAGTTAATTGTTTTTTTTCGTTCGAAAATATGGCAGTATCACAAAAAACCCGACTACTTTTGACAAGTTAGCAATAGATAGTGTCAACTTCAAAGGAGAAAACGTTATGATTATCCTACAATAGGGTTATCCTTAACTTTTAGCTTAATAAAGTATACTCATGATAATGAAAATCAAATTATCTGTCTGATAACATCGAAGATTTAGATTGAATAAAGTAGCAAACGAGTGAAATTCTTTAGATATTTTTTTATAATTCATTATGGTTGTCGTAATGGAGACGAAGTCGTTATTCCACTATATCGGCTCTATACAAATTCACGTGATATTTATTTTCATTTCCTAAAATTGTAATCGCCAATTTTTGCGTTTTTGTTTCTCTCATTTTTTAAATTTGTTTACCATTTTTCTGTTTATGGGAAATATTTCACGTGAACAATATGTTCGCTTCTTATTCCTGATAATGTTGAATATGTGATAATGCTTCCAATATTTTAAATAAGCGATTAGGGGCTGTGCACATATTACGTAACGCAGTTTTCAGAGATTTTATCCCCCCCCCCTCCCCCCCGTAACGCTTTTTAATAATTTTTTAGTGCAAAATTTCCAATCTGTAACAAATCTTTAACCCCCCCCCCTCCCCTTGGAGCGTTACGTAATACATAATCATAGTCGGGAAGTACACAGAAAAAAAAAATAAATAAATAAATAGTCCATACCCAATGGCAAAGAAAAAATCCCCCAAATGTAGGACGAAATAGCTTAATCTGATAGCACTGCTTCAGTACAGCTGTTCTCTTTCATGTCATTGAATACACTATTAGTTTATTATAAAATTGTATATTTATTTCTTTTTTAGCACTCAAGTAACGTCACACAGATTTCTTATATCTTGTCTATACAGTAAATGAATACAATTGCAGGTAATTAACACCATTATTAATCAACACAACTGCAAACTAGATTGAAAACAAATATGCAAAATTGAAATAAACATTCAAATTATTTAAGAAATGATAATAAACAAAAGGAGACTAGGAAATATTAAATTACGAGACCAAGACGATGGGATACCGCGGCGAACAAAGTTTATTAGAGCATTCATTGATTATGAAACATGAAAATGTGTTACAAAAAAACAAAAGAGACATCTGTACACGTAATACACATAAAAAAACTACTGAATAAACAGATAAGGTAGGTAGGTGGGCAACACTAACATTGCAAATGGTGTAAAAGAATCGCAATCGAGGAGTGTTGAAATAGAAATGTATACATTTCATACTTCTTCTCTGTCATTCTTAATGAAAAAAAACGAGTTTCATGGAACAAAGTTGCGTAGTGTAATTATGGTAATATTAAACTTTTTTTTTTTTTAATATACGTATGTAATATAATGGAAAATGTTATCGGAATATTAAATGTGATAGATAATAAAATATAATATTGGAGGAAGGTAAGATATTTTCGCGACAGATAATTAGTTTTTCATTATGAGTATACTTTAAACGAAAAGTGCTTGACTAGTTACAGCCATACCTAAACAAGAGCGGCAAGCGTTTTTTAGCTGTCAAAAGTTCTCACGCCCATATAATTTTTATGGAGCATCCCGAAATAACGCGGCGGCAAAATTTTGCAATTGGAAAATCCGATTTTGACAGCGCGTTTAATAGTGAAGTTAGCTGCAAAAGACAAGCACTCATGATACAATGACTATAAGGTAGTCTTACAAGCCCAGCTGACAATTCTTGTAAATTACTTGTTTTTTATTTCAAGTGTTAAATTTTGATTTGTATTTATTTTTTCGTTTTTGAATGAATAATTTTTATTTATATTTTTGTCACAGGTTGAAACATACACACATACACATTTATACTTTTGACTTCTGAGGAATTTTTTTGTTGTGTTTGTTGTAGAGATGCATGTATTATTAGGTTATGAGTATACTATTATAATCAGGGTTGTTATATATTTTCTAATAACCCTGTTTTTATGACAAAGCGTTGACGCTCTTGTTTAGGTATGGTATTTCAGCGTTAACGCTAGGCGGTAGAAAACGTTCCGCTTTCCGCTCTTGTTTAGGTATGGCTGTTAAAGGAAAGAATTTTAGGTTTTCAGGTCCACACATTTGATGTTGCCACTATGTATTGTCAAAGTACTTGGGAAAATATCCGCAATAAAATACACAGAATTGCCGTTAGAATTCATAAAAAAAACTACAATATTTTGCATTTGCTATTTCGCAGGGCCATTTGCACCACACCGTACACTGAATAGAAAAAATTTTAAAATAATATGTCGCATCTGTATGTCACGTTTATTCAAAATTTTTTTTGCCCTTGTTAATATTTTGTTCTATAGAACAACTTGTCACAAGTTTCTGGTGCCACTATTCTATTAGTTTGATGTTTGTGGCTTAAACTTCCGCATTTGGAAAACAGTTAATGCTTTTTTATGCCATTTTGATTGTGAAATTAAGGATTTTTATAAATTTTCTATACTTTGCTGCACTTTTAAAAAAAAGAAAGCTGGCATCACTGTTTTACACACTTTCTCACACGACCCATACTAGAGCACATGCATATATAAATACGTTAAAGAATAGTAGGCGCTTTCCTACAAATTCGCTTATCTCATTTTAATTTCAGCCAACAATAAAGACACAACTTAAACGTGATTTCCGGTTAACAGATCTAGAGTAGACATTTAGCGACCTTTTTTCTAATTACATATACATACACATACATCATATACATACACACAAATCAATATGCAGCAATATGTCAATGAAAATAATTATTCTAGTTTGTAGAAAACAACAGTTCAACACATAAAGATAAGAGACCAAATGTCTGGTAATGTTTCAATGACTAGCAAAAAAAAAAATAAATAAATTGGTATTTATCAGTTTGAAGTTGCGCTAGCAGATATGTAAGTTGGTTTTTATTTATTTCGAAGACATTCAAGAGTAAGAACTACCTATGCATTTTTAAAAAATTACTAATATTTTTTATTTTTATATAAAACCAAAAAAAAATTCTCAAATTTCCCGAGAAATTAGAAAATAATCTCTCAGATGTGGCAGAACTTAATTTAAAATTTTGCTATACGATATACGATGTCTATGCGCTGGGAAATAATACGACTTTTATGCATTTTCCATGAATTAAAAATATACTATACGCGTACATACATACATACATACATATAAATTTTAAATTTGTTCAAGTTTTAGGGCACCCCTAAAACTAAACTGCAGATTAAGTAACTTAAATGGCAAGGCTTTAAGGTAATTTTATTTCCGATTTCCAACTTCTTTTATAGTTTAATAGGACAACCTGTTATACATTTGTTTTAACATTTGTCATCTAACTATTTTATACTTTATATTAAAATTAAAAATCGACAGTATTGATAGTTCCCTGTAAAACTTAGCTGTCAGCTGTTAAAAACCGGGCGTTCCACTTTTTCATAAGTTGTGTTTTTTTCTAGTGAAATACCAAGCTGCATTATTTCAGGGTTGGCAAGACATTTTATACATGTACCTTTCAACAAAGTGCCATTTTGTGTGTAGAAAACACCATAAAACTACATATAAGTACATATCGACTGGAGATTCGAAATCAGTATCAAAATGATATGCACTTCAGTCGAAAAGTTAAGCCAAGTTAAGTTGAATTTCAACTTAAAATAGTTTTTTTTTTTGTACATATCGTTGGCTTAATATAAAAAGGTCGTATCTCAACTTTTACCTACTTTACAGAAGGAAAAAACACAATAAAATCTGAAAAAATAATAATATTTTTTTTTTCTGAAGCAGATTTTTTTAAAACAGCCAACAAGTTCAATTCTGTTTTTTTTTTATTTTTTTTTTTTTAAATGAGAGAGCTTTTTTTTAATTACTGTAAATTTGTTATTCGTCAACATAGGAAACTGCGTTTTTTAAGGGAGGTGTATTTGAGCATTGTTTACCAGAACATGTAAAAAAACCGATTTTGAAAAAAAACGAGATACGACCTTTCTATATATATTAAGCCATCGATATGTACATATTTCAAATAAAAAAGTAACTGCATATTAAACAATTAATCAATTTGGAAAAAACAATATTTATTCCATATGTGAATTTTTTTTAGCATATTTATCAAAAAAAAAAAAAAAAAAAAACATAAGGAAAAACATAAGGAAACACATAAGGAAATTATTTAATAGTCCCCAAAAGTTGAACAATCCATCCACATGCAATATACATAAGTACATATACATATGTACATACATATATTCTCGTATATTATCAATCAAAGACATACAGAAATATAATGAGATTACAGATTCTTAAGGTGTAATTCATAAACGATTCATAAAGTGCACATAAAAACCTGTTTTCCCATACAAAATTCGTACAATAACGCCACAATAACATTATGAATCGTTTATGAATTACACCTTTAAATTATAAATCAAAAAAACAAAGTTACGTAGTAAATTAATGAATGAATGCATTGACTTTGATATACATATTTATATGTATGTACATACATATGTATGTATATGTATATAAAACATTAACAACTGTGCTTCAGCAGGGAAATATGCATACATATCTATTAAATGTTCTTTATAATTTTTACTTGAAACATTTTTTATACCCTTCATTTATATTTAATTCTAATTTTTCCCACCAACTTATTTTAAAAATTTTCTTTAGATTCTAACTAATTGCATTTTGTTTGGTTTTAAATTACATTTTATTTAATTATTTCATCCCTAAGATATGCTACAAAAAATGTACACATTTTCAAGAAAACACAATCAATCTAGTGAACAGATAAACCCACAAAACAACACACAATTATCGAACATGTGCTAGCAGCAATGTTACCACAGTTTACGAAATTTAACCCAACATATGGGAATTTTATGGGATTGGGGAGCTGATGTTTTTAAGGATGACATGAACGTAGTTTTATTATTAACCTAATTTCTTTTTTTAATTATACATATGTATGTAATTTTTTTAAATTTATATGCCAACTATTTTTTTTCAACCATTTCCATCGAAAAAGATAAACAGTAAAATGTAATATCTTAGCAAATATTTTATAAGGCGTATTAACAATTTATATATAAACGATAAAAGAGATCATATTCAGTAATTCTATGTTATATGCGAATTATCTCCAGATCTCTTACCATAGAAAAATGAAATTCCCAATCACAACTAGGCTTGCCACCCGTACTTTATAATAAAGTATTGTACTTTTTTTTGATTAATTGTACTCTACACTTTATAGAAACAATAAAGTACACCAAAATACTTTATTTCGCATGATTTGATTTATCTACAATTCAAAATAGATTCGGTTTATATTAGTCATTTCTTGACGTTTTTTTTGCAGAGGCGATTCTTTTCTTAAGACTATGTCATGGCAATTTGGATATGAAACAAGCAAAAAAAAAAATTAACCTTTTGTCTGCACCGGAACTGAGCAGGGAAATTCACATGAATTTTTTTATTATTTATCGATAAAGCCTTAGAGTACCTGAATAAATGGTTTGATTTTAAAAATACAAACTGGTTATTTACAATTAGCAATAAAAATCTGCAAAAACTTAATATAAATATGGACGATCTTTATGGAGAAATTGTGTCATTAAGGGGCTTCGCACATATTACGTAACGCTCCAAAGGGGGGGTGTTAAAGATTTGTTACGGATTGGAAATTTTGCACTGAAAAATTATTAAAAATCGTTACGGTGGCGGGGGGGGGGGGGGGGGGGGTGGGTATAAAATCTCTGAAAGCAGCGTTACGTAATATGTGCACAGCCCCCTAGACAAAATTTATGATCAGATATACAGTTCTGAAGGTTTTGCGGAATTATCTACAGCAAGTAAATGGCAGCTATTATTTAATAAGACTGATGATAATTTATCAAATTTGTATAAAGTAATTTAATTTTTAATTTCTATTCCTGCCACGTCAGCATTCACAGAGAGAGTTTTTTCTGTAATGAAGAGCAAATGGCGAGACGAAAGAAACAAAGCGTCTCTGAATCTGATAAAAAATGAATTAATTATTTACTTTAAAGAAAAATAAATTGTACTTTATTTTTATACTGTGTACTTTTTTTCCTAACCTTTAACAACCAATGTACTTTAATTGCAAAAAAAAAAGGTGGGAACCCTAATCACAACAGCAAATCCCCAATTCGGAAATAAGTATGCTGTCTGTAGTGGGAGCCCAAATTCTCTTCAAACATTTCTAAGGGGCTTTGTTTTACATTTTCGTGTGTGTGTGTGTGTGTGTGTGTGTGTTTGCCTGTGTGTATTGCTGTTGTTATTTGCAAATGATTATGCATGCCCATGTTGGTAATATTAATTATGAATTTTATATTAATTAATTAAAATGAAAGTAAAAGGTCAAATTAATGGATATAAAAGTTGTTTATTAAGCAACCGGCATTGATATTATATGTATGTAATTAGATGGACAGGTGTTTCCAAAACTTTATTCAAAGCTATTAATACTATTAATATTAATCAGAGATGGAAAATGTGATTTTTGATAGCAGTACGCACTAAAATTTAAAAACAAAAATTTACTAAACAAATTTTTTAAAAATTCTTGTTGTTTTAAATGTAATTTGTACGAAAGAAAAATTCATTCGATATCGTGGGCCAGGCAGTTACTTTTTAAACGTTATGGTACCAATAATTTCGTTTGAGAAAAAGTCGATAATATTTGAAAATAGGGCCTGTTCGGAAATGCATCACTGTGCCGCATCTGATGCGCATGTGTGATTAGTTTGCTCAGCTGACATAAAACAGCATATGCAGTGTTTACCAGCTGTTGATTTTCAGAACGTACAACACATCAGATGCGGCGCAGTGATGCATTCCGAACAGGCCCAGTATTACAAATAATGATGCAGTCTTAAATCACAATCTATAAAGCTTTTCGTAATGTTAAATTGAAAGCTAATTATTGTGTAAAGAAAATGTGACTTGCTAGAATGCAACTGTGCTAGAAATATAATTAGAACTGAGAGCAGTAGTCCGGAAATTAAAATTTTTCGGAGAGTTTATGGAATCTATAAAATTGTCTTAAATTATATTTTTGAAAATATTTCAAAAAGATACAATAAAATTTATCGATTAAGCAAAACAACAATTGAATAATTTTGAAATTCACAGACAAATTTTTGGATACGAATAAATTCTTATTTTTCAAAATTAGTATGTTTTGTCACTTTTAGTATTTTTTTTCTATGTTTTCTGCAAATTAATTAATTGCAAATGAATTCGTATGTGTACTTATATTTCTGTTCGCTAATAAAAACAAATTATATGAGTTTAAAAATTCATTTTAACTGTAGTCCGGACGATCCATTAATCCGGACAATAGCTGAAAATATATCTGTCCGTATTAGGGAGGTTGTACTGTATATTAGCTTTAAAATCGTGATGACGCCAAGTTGTTGTTTAAGAATTTAATAACACCAACATTCAAACAACGTCCTATATAATAATAATTATTTCTTGAGCTCAATAGGTTTACTCACCGTGTGGTACGACGTTTCGTCTATATTCAGTATTTTTTTTTTTTTTTAATAAAATTTCAATAAATAATAATATGAGGAGATAGAAAACACTTACCTAAAAAGAGAAAAGAAAGAAAAAGGAGAATTAGTTTTATTGTGTACATCAAAAATGTTATGGTAACTAAAGTATTTTAAAAATGTTTTGGAAAACATAAAACTGATTTACCCAGCAGCTCTTTTTTAAATATTACGGTTTCAGAAAAAACTAAAAGTTAAATAATTTAGCTTATATTGGTCAAGTTTCAGTGGTTGCAATTTTTTTTTTTATTATTTCTTACGGACTGGAAATTTTGCACTGAAAAATTATTAAAAAGCGTTATGGAGGGGAGAGGGGCTATAAAATCTCTGAAAACAGCGTAACGTAATATGTGCACAGCCCCTTTAAACTAAAGCAGACTTTGACCTACTTTTACACTAAACGACCAAATCTAATTAACTTTGAATCATCATAAATAAAATTCCAACTATTGACTTTTGCTTTTGCTCCCTCTCTCTCTCTCTCGTTCTTTCTCGCTGTCTCTGTCGGGCATGTAAATTTTTTAACCTCTTTTTCTAGTCATAATTGACAAAAAAAATATCTAGTCAATGACCGAAAGATTAATTTTCGATTTATTTACTCTTTACAACACGGCGCCGCCTTTGCTAATAATATTATTTAGTTATTTTTATTTTATTTATTTTTTCTTTCGCTAAAACGTAATAGTTGTAACGCCTTTTTCTTGTCCCAGTATTTTCGTAAAACAAACGAAAGACGCATTATTTTATGGTTTCTTACTTTGATTTGTTTACCATTTGCGCTCCAATTTTCACTAAAATCTTATTTTCATTTTGTTTTTTATCTATTTTTGTTGTGGTTAAAATACTCGGTCGTAGTTATAATAAATTTTTGTTTGTTTTACTTAATTTAATTTTTATATTTAATTTCATTAATGTGCGTAATAATTTTTTTATACCACCAATTGCTTATTTTGGGGATTCCAGGCTCGATTTCGCTGGGTTGATTATTCACAATAGTTAAATCCCGAATGTGGGGCTTTTAAACACAAATTTTTATAAAAAATTTGGCATTCGTAACGATACTCTCTGACTGATTGTATTGCCATCGATTAGACCAAACCACCAAAGAATTTTTATTAAAAGTAGAATTGGATATAGACGTATATCTTAGTTCCTCTCGCATCAGCAATTTTCGAATGCTAGTATCATTCACAATTAAAATGATAATTAAGATGTAGTTCTCGTATTCTAATTACCGATTACAACTCATCCTTCTTCAATAAAGTATCAGAGTTCGGATTTGCGCACTCCTTTTGCTCTTTACGCTTTGCGCATTTCTTAAAAGCGTATTAAAAATGCGCACAAGCGCAAAGAGCGGAGCGAAAAAAAAAGGAGCAATTGGTATGCGCAGCGCAAGCGCATTCGATTTATTAGCGCCGCTCTTTGCGCAATGCGCATTTAAATTTTTTGTATAGCGCTTTGCGCTGCGCATTGCGCATATTGAGCGGCGCATTGCGCATGCTCTTTTTTATGATAACAGTGGTTCGTTTGAGTTTATTCATTGCTGCCACGAAAAAAAGTCTTTGCAGCCAAAATCTTTAAAAAATGTAACTAAATAAGAATAAAAGTAACCAGAATACTTTTTTAATGTTTATTAAAATTGTGTGTTTTATTTTTGAGTAAAATATCAATCATATTTGGCCTTTAAGGATTTTTTCTTAATCCGTATATTATATGTATAAAAATGATCTGATTGCATGATTCAATAACTATAAGGTAGTCTTAGAAGCCCAGCTGACAATTCTTGCAAACCACTTGTTTTTAATTTCAGGTGTCGAATTTTTATTTGTATTTATTTATTAAATTTAAATTAAAAAATTTTTATTTAAAAAGAAAATTGTAAAATTTCTTAAAATGAATACGAAATAAATATGAGTTTGTATTTGAGCAAAATAGATGTGATATGTACAAAAGATTAGAGCTATTGGAAATGAACCTTTTTTAAAGCTCCCAAAAATCAAATCAAACTAAAATCGTGGAAAGAAGTCTTCACAAAAAATTTCATATGTGAAGCGCAAAATAGAAAGGGACCTAAGGGTAAAAACCGGTTTAGTTCAGGAGAGCTATTTTAAAGATTTAAATACGTGTATTTAATACGTGAGTTCACTTTCATAAAACGCGCATATCTCTGGGAGGGAACACTTTTGGGGCATGGGATCGGTCTCATTCGATGCTCAGATGTTGTCCACATAAAAAAAAAGTGAAAATAGATTTTTTACCCTTAGGTCCCTTTCTCTATGCGCTGTCACATATGCAAATTTTTTTTTAGAAATTTCAGTTTAAATAAGAAATATCCACAACAAATACATTTAGGTATGTTTTGTATGTAACTCTTCTCATGTACGTTTATAACAAGAAGGCGACGAAAATTCTAAAAATAGACGCACTTGAATATTTTCCTGAGTAATTTTTTTAATATTTTGTTGTATGTACATATGTATGTTCCTAGAAGACAAGCCCATTTACATCATCTGTAGGTATGAATGAATGTACATTCACAAAAAATATTTAAAAATATTTGGCCTGCTTACCCTTTCTGTGGTTTCGCAAGTAAATATTTTTATGACTTCTTTCAATTTTTGAGCAGTTTGGGTTTTTCCAACATTTTATGTGTATGTTTCTTACAAGTAACGAAATGTGTATAAAACCCATCATTAACAAGATTTTTTGAAATCCAAGAAAAGATTTTTTTTAAATAACTTTTTGAGACATACAATGTGAGTATGTATAATTGTTTAAGGGGCAGATTTTTTAACCTAAAACGTTTTTTTCGTTTTGAAATTGTATGGAAAAATTTTGTTTTGAAATGAATTTTTGTTATTTTTCATACAAATTTAAAACGTTTAGCAACGATTTTTTTTACAAAATCTGCCTATAAGTAAAAAAACAATTATCAAGGTATTTATAAACATGTATAGATATGTATATATTGTCCTTGATAATGTGGTGTTGTATTTTTTAAAGATGATTATTCTTGATGTAAAAATCTATTATTTCCTTTACTAACATTTTTTACCACTGTAAATGCGCTATGCGCATTTCTTGCTCTTTTGGCTCTTTTTGCGCATTGCGCAAAAAAATGCACTGCGCAAAAAAAGCGCAAATAAAATTGCTCTTTTTTGCGCTTGCTCTTTTTATGCGCAGCGCAAAAATAAATGCGCGGAGCAAGCGCAATAATAAATTGGCTCCGCTCTTTGCGTAAAGAGCGAAAAAGAGCAAAAAGAGCGGCGCTGCGCTGCGTTTTTTCGTACTCTGTAAAGTACTCACTTAGTTGTCTTCGATAAGTTGTTATACAGTATTATGATTTAGAAACAGAATCATTGGCTTGTGAATCATAATAAGGACAATAATATACATCATACAAAAGTTGAAAAATAATCATATATTTATTTTGTGCTTTACCCTACGTCTTCACGAGCCATCTACTTGAACATGACATGAACATAACATCGGCAGAGAAACGCTAATAATATGTCCACTTTCTAGAATGTGGCGAATACTTACATATGTATGTTCATGTGCTGATTAACCATAATTTTTAGTTTGTCAAAGCGTTCACATAGTTCATGTGTTTCTATTTAATGGTTTGCTTTGGGTATTTTTTAAGTGGTAATTGCATTTAAAAGTGTTTTTTTTATGGTTTTCGCTGTTTTTTGTGCAGTATTTGTTGCAAAACAATATTTGATTGAAACATAAGCTACCATAACCTAAAAAAATTAACTGTCAAAGAGAAAATGACATTGAATGGCCAACCTCATGGCGTACATTGTTGCTCAGCCATATGTTCGGGCATTGATGTTAGAGCATGGACGAAACATGGACATGAGCGGTCTACATTAGCCATATGCGATGTCTGCCATCCTTGTGGCATGAGTCCCGAAGCACCAGTGCCCTGTTAGCTCTGTTACCAATTGTCTTATACGACATTTACCAAGCCTAAGAGCAGATCGCTCCTGCTAAGCAGGCTGTAGCGGGGCCAAGTGGACCTGGCGACATGACAGGTATGCTCTTGTTCCCAGCTTTTTTGAGCAAGGTTATATGATTCCTGTTGGATCAATTGCTTGCAGTAAGATAGAAGAATGCCAACGAAGTGAGATATCATCGAATTGCTCAATGATGTGCCCATTTTGGCAATTTCGTCCGCAATATCGTTACCAGTGCACTCTGAGTGCCCTGTAATCCAGACTAGTGTTATTCTTGAATGTCTGAGTGCCCTGGAATTCAGACTAGTGTTACTCTTGAATGTCTCGGTATCTCGTTTAAATATTTCCGGCATTCGTTTACCACCGAATAATCGGTGTAGTCTATCCACCATTGATAACAGCAATGGTCGCTTTGATGTCGGTAAAAATGAGGATGTCTTCCGATATCCTATAATACCTAAGCCATCTTGACGCCCTTGTAATGGCGAGACTCCAGCTTGCAGGACGCTACAGTCATTCCGAAGCCTAAATGGAATCTTAACATCAAAGTTTTCCACATAGAAACCTCCCCCAGTGTTTACGACTCGTTTGGAGCCATCAGTGAACACTCTGGTGACTCCTTCGGTGGCAGGGTGTAAGGAGCGATATTCCCTGTTGGGAACATCAGATACAATTGATGAGATGTACCCTACTTTACTTGAAAAATTGAATGATATACCGAATATTCCAGGTATCAGAATGATGCATTCGATTTTATGTGATGAGGACTTTAAATTAAGCAAAGCTCTAACGGCCTATTCAATAAAAACAAAAATATTATAAATATTGTTAAAATTTCATTATTTCATATTAAATAAAATAGTCTATTTCTTGTTATAAGTGTTACTGCACACTATAAATTAAATACTTAGGTTTTTGTTAAGGAAATTTGAAGATATTTATGGAAAAATGCATGGTAATAATAAAAAAAAACATATGGAAAAATAGTACGTTCGCGACCCGTATGTTCGCGAACGGTACTTAAGCCAATTAAACTAAAACTAAAAGAGATATTTTATTGTGTACATACTGGACTTACATTAGCACACTTTTAAATGGTTAGATATGAAATATGTAATAACGTTCAACAGAGCTACCTAACAAGCATTATACACATGAATACTGACGAGGTTTAGTGGCTTTTACCGAAAACAACGTTTTTTCTTTTCTATTCAGCCGTGTATGTTGAAATCTAAGTGATGTTGGAAATGAAATTTTTCTTTGTTGCTTGAAATATTAACAATAGTTGTTGACCAGAATTTATAAGACGGTGGTTTTTATGGAGCGATGAGGATTTACTTTTTTTTAAGAGATTCATTTCTTCATATAGCGAACATAAACCACAAATTATTGCTGGCAACACTATTTCTAAAGTACTTTTCATTTGACTTTTTTTTTGCTTGTTTAGTTGTTTCAAGAGGGCTTAACGGTACATTGTATTTAAGATTTAGCCAGATGTTTTTTTCAAGCGATGCCAAGATTTTTTGTACATAAAATAAAACAAAGATATTATTCAGTGTATTTTTTTTTACTGATTGCAATTTTTATAAAATAAGAAAATAAAAAAAAAAACAAAATGCATAACTTGAATACGAGGGAGGATCAGTTTAAAAATGCCTAATTAGTGATGAAACGTTTGATGATTTCTTCAATTATCGATGATAATAAAGACGATAAAAGCAGCGACAAGTTAATGATTTCGCCACTAAGGTCACAATTCAAAATCTTTACTTAAATTTTTCCAAAAACCACTTTTCGAATATTTCGATTAGTTGTAATTAAAAAAATTAGAACCCATATTCTGGCATTTCATGAGATATGTCAAAGATAGGCATGATTTATATTTATTGTTTAAATAAAAATGGGTAGTCGCAAGAGAATTCGCCGTGAAAAATATACAGACATATCACAGATTCCGTTCGATTCCGTTCGAAAACGGTATTTAATAATTTTTTTTTTTTTTTTTTTATGAAAAAATTTAAAATAAACCATCTTTATATTTGGAGAACCGAAGAAATGTAATTGAATTACATTTCCGAACCGAATCGAACTCTGTGAGTCAATGCTGATATATTTTTTTAGCTGATACGATTAACAACTCGATGACAAAGTAAATTTAAATTATATACAGTTCAAATATAGAAGCGAGTTCGTATTCACTAAATCTTTCAAGAACATCTGGTAGAAATTCGCTTTGTATTTTATTATATTCAATGTCATCATTCAAAAGCTTTTGCAATGTTGCGTTGTTTTAAAAAGTTTTTAGTGTTCTCACTGTTTCTAATTTTATTGTTTTCTTTTTGATATGAATATAGATAAGATGAACATACATACATACATATGTATGTATGTAATCACTTTTATAGCAATTAATTTTCTTAGGTGTTAAGCTTTTTATTTTCTTTCATGTTTTTTTTTTAAATATTGTTCTTCTTGAATTCTCATAAATTTTAAACGTGATTTATCAACTTTTCGTCATGGATACTGAAGATGATGCAGCTTATTTTATAGTCTGTCTGTCTGTCTGTCTAGCAGTCAGTCAGTCAGATGATGTTGAAGACTTTACTGACTGACTACTACATACGTAAAGAAATTTAATGAAAATGTTTGACGGCACAAATTAGTTTGATATTCTTTTTATTTAATTTAAAAAAGTAGGGTCAACTTAATTGATTTATATTTGCAGGTCATTAGTGAAAATATTGTGATGATATTTCTTGGAATACATTATGAATATGTATACAATATTTTAATTTCTGTAAAAATTAACAAAGAAATATTTTCAAAAATTTTTCTCAAATTTGAGATTGAAAAGTTAAAATCATTTATCCTTAAATCCTTGTGATTGAGTGCCCCCATATCGTCTATATACAGGAATGTCTTACAAGATTTTTCTTCCATTGTATTTACATACATACGACAGACATGGTTAAATAGTATGTATGACCTTGAAAATGGGATTCTTTTGAAAAATCCCCAAAAAATGATAGAAAGAAAAGGCCAAATCCTCGAATTTTGAATAGAAAATATTAACAACTTCTACAAATAAGTACATATGTATGTATATGTATGAATTTAAAATATGTATTCAGTTTTTTTTTTCTTTTTGTAGCGCTTAGCAAGAACTTTCTATTCTGACTGGTGGTCTTTCACATCTCAATTTTCATTTATTTATTAATTTTTTCTCTCATTTAATAAGTTCGGACATTTCGATCATGTTGCTGATGACAAGCTCACAGTCGGCATTTGTCTTATCCGTGTATTTTTATTAGACAAACTGTCATTATGTCTTGTCTCTTAATGGTGTCTGACGTTTGTCACACATAAATAGTAAATGAATAAAAATATAATAACAAGAGTAAAAAAAGTTTTTTACGCCTTTAAAAATAAGAGATAAAATTTTAGCATACAAACAGATTTGTATATGCATATATTTCGAAAATAACTGACGCAAATTGTTTTTACGCTAAAATAAACATATGATTTATCCTAATCACCTCCACCACCTTTTGGCATTCATAATTTGTGTAATTATTGGCAATTTCATGACTCCTTCTCATGGCCACTAAACAAAAACAAGGAAAAAAAATTGGCAACATTGACCGGATTCACATACAGACGTTTATGTTCGTGTCGCTTTGTCTGTATGTGTTTATGAGAGTATTTTACGAGGTTATTGCTGCATGTTTATTTAACCAAGCATCAAGCTATTGACCCACATATTTCAAGCAAAAAAAAAAATCATATTTAAAATAAACCAAAACCAACAAAATATATAATTGATGTATTTGTCACTTAAATGATCAAGAAAAAAAATCCTAGAAAACAACTGAGCAAAAAAAAAACAACTTGAGTGCATAGTTACAACTGGAACTACTGTCGACATATCACAGTCAGTGCTGCCTGACTCGCTATTAAATTTTACAAAGCTAAAACAATGCAGTTTTTATACTTTTTTTTTATAACAATGTATGTATTTTTCAAGGTGAATTTACAACTAGTGCACGAACATGGTATACAGTTTTATTCTCGTGTACGATGATTTTCAATGCGAATTCATACTAAATTAAACCGTTAGATCTAATGTTCCCGAATTTCCTTCTATTTGGATGTTAGACTCGATTAAATATTAATATTTTTACATAATAGAAATATTCAGGGTTTGGTCTCAATTGTCTCGTGAAAGAGTATATCGAAAAATCTATGCGCACGGTACTGCCTGCGCCAGGCCAAGTTCGGCCACACAGTGTGTATATTTACACGAAACCATTCGAGCTGTTTTTATCCCCCTCATAACTTTGCTCCTCTTGATCATAATATAATGAAACTTGAAACATAAGGTCTCCCCACAGAGGTGACCTCACAGGTACCGTAAAAGCTTACAGAGATATTAAGGTGTGAAAAGTCCATATTTTAGTACATATTGAGTGACTCAATCATCAATATTATTGGGCACATCCAGTATAGCTAGGGAGCTGAAACTCGGTACACAGGTAGGTCTTGGTGAGAAATTATCCAGAAAAATCTGAAAACGGGCCCTTTCCACCCGGGGGGAGAAAACGGGCCCTTTCCACCCGGGGGGACAAGGCGCACCTTCTTTAAATGGGGCACTTCCAGTAGAGCTAGAAAGCTTATGGAGTTTTCTTTTCTACACACAAAATGGCACCTTATTGAAAGGTACATATATAAAATGTCTTGCCAACCTTGTAATAATGCAGCTTATTATTTCACTAGAACTTATGAAAAAGTGGAACACCCTGTTTTCAACAGCTGACAGCTAAGTTTTACAGGGCACTATCAACACTGTCGATTTTTACGGGGCAAAAAGTGCAATGCCTTCCACCCTTAGTGAGGGCAATTTTTTTAGAATCAAACACACTGCCCTTTTAGAGAGCAAAACATTTTTAAGAAACGAACACCAAAGTACATTTTCTGCATAGAGATGTAGATTTTTTTGTAGAAAAGAAAACACCATTAAATTTGGTACACAGGGCACTTTTCACCTGGGGGGACTAGGGTTCCTCTTCATTGTATGGGGTACTTCCAGTATAGCTAGAAGGCTGAAATTTGGTACACAAGTAGGTCCTGATGAGAAATTAACAAAAACAGGCATTTTTCATCTGGGGCGACTATGGTGCCCCTTCTTTGTATAGGGCAGTTCAAGTATAGCTAGAAAGCTTAAATTTCGTATACAGGTAGGCCCAGATAAGCAATACGTATTAATATTTATACAAAAACAACTTAGAAAAAAGAAGTGAGATCCGCACAAAAACACAAATGTGAAAATAAGGCTAAGTTCCTATCCAAAATATTTCAGCCTTAAAAAGTACTGAGATCAAAATAAGGACCAAGTTCTTGATAGGTACAATTCCATCTCATTTCTAGGCAACCTGTAAGCTTGGCAATATTTTTTGCCTTTCTAATATGGGAAAGAATTCTTGGAAAAATATTGACAAGCTTATAGGTTGCCTAGAAATGCGATGGAATTGTACCTATCAAGAACTTGGTCCTTATTTTGATCTCAGTACTTTTTACGACCGAAACTTTTTGGATACGAACTTGGCCTTATTTTCACATTTGTGTTTTTGTGCGGATAACATTTTCTTTTATCATTAAATTGTTAGCGAATTCAAATCTTCAAACTCGTTTTCTGCACAGTTAGATTTTTTTTTGAATTATGACTCTACTGCTTGTAATGAATCTGACGGCAATTCTGTGTATTTAGTTGTTCTACGATATTGTGATTTCGCTATTTAGCAAAAGATCATTTGCATCAAATACGGAATACCACCTACAGTTTGCGTTAAAAAATCAGTGCTACCAACATGTCAAATATATAAAATGTCAATAGTTTAGCTTTTTTTTAATTTTTCTATTAGAACTGAGTTATTCCACCGCACTGAAAAAGTGTCGCCTTAAGTTTTATCAAAGTTAATTCAGCAAGTCGTGCGTGCTGAGGTATAAGACAGGAGCATTATTTTATATTTCGAATCGAAAGCTACTTCTTTCAAATTTTAATATAAAAAACATAAAATTTTAACCTTTTTTCTTTTTGAAAAAAATTACAGACAGAGTAACCTCCCGAAAAGAGATTGATTTTAAATTTTATATGTAAAAGATGTTGTTATTCAAGGCACATCAACACACTATATACATCCATATGTATATACATGGGCTGTCGAACGAAGCTTGATAGACGAACATGGAGAACAAGAAACATCAATACTGTTGACATTTTAAATACTGAAGCGAATTCGCAATCACCTGCACTTATACAAATACTTTTGTTAACATTTTGCGTTATTTTTTTATGTGTGTATATGTTGCCAACATACTGCCACCTAATAAAATTGATTCACATTGAATGGTCCTCGTGACATGTATTTTTTTTTTATATACTTAGAGATAAGTCTTTTTAGTACAGCACGTGTATTCTTATGGCCAAGGCCAAGAGTTATGGACTGTTCACCTTTAAAATTTCAAATAACAAATTCTAAAGGCGAATATGAAGAGCATTAATGCTGCCATATAACAAAAAAAAAATAAAATTGAACGAAAGCCACCACGACTTAGGATTAGGAGAAAATTGAGTTTTCGGTTGGATTCTGACCGTTCGTGCAAAGAATCAACTTGATATAGATTTTTAATGTTGCTAATTTTTTGTTTTAAAGATGGAAAAAGGTGGAAATATCTAAAAGATTTACAGAAACATATCGAGGTATTCTATGGCTTTATCGATTGTAAGGAAAATTTTAAATTATTTTTACTTTTTAATAAATAATTATCGCAATTTAACGATCCTTAAAAGGAAAATACTATCAACGTCAGGAGTGATATAATAATTTCTAATAAATTAAATTCTTCGAAATTGATTTGATTATATGGCAAAATTTTTATTGAAAAACGGCAAAAAAAAAAAAAAACCAACAACAACATTACCAAGATCATCCAAAAACTAAACAAATATTCTGCTATAAATATTTATCTAGAAAATGTCGAATAAACTGATATAAACTGAGAGTTTTCCACCATCACAGAAATTAAATCATTTAAATAAATATTTGTACGCAATTAATTCAAATTTATTTTATGCTCTTGCAAAAAATCGCCTAATGTATGTACATATGTAGGTACGTCACTTGAAAATCTTTTCTCTTTTACACTCAATAGAATATCTTATCACCCACAAGGAATTCTCTTAAAATTTCTTTATATGTTGCTTTAAATTTTTTTCTTAATTAATTATTTTTTTTTTCATAATTTACAATTTATTATAAAATTTAAGAATTTCTATGAGTTAAGCATTATCATCTTATTGTTGTTATGCTCTTGGCCAACATTTTGTATTTTTTTTTTCATGCCAAAGTATATTCTTTGCAAGGAAATTAAAAATACTTATAGAAAATTATTTTTATTGTCGATAATTTTATACATTTTTTTATTTTCTTTGGCTTTAAGCCAAATTTATTGAAAAAAAATTTTTAACTTTGTAATCTATATATTCGTTTTTTTTTTTATCTGAAAACATTTTATAAATTTATTTGTTGCTAATACAATGCAATTTTTGTTTTAAAAAATAAAATAAAGAGAAAAATTAAGAGTGAAATAATAAAAGCAATGACGAACACATTAAATATTAGTCATCTGCAGAACTGTGCATAACAACAACTTGGTCTGAATTTAGCCAACTAAATGACATCGAAAGTAGGTGTTTTTTAAAGCGAATTGAGATGAGTCTTCCTAAGGATTAAGGACGCACTATGTTGCCGCGGATATCCCTTGAAGACCCTTGTATGAGCAATATTACGCACAACAGTCGATATACACATGTAATAAGGAGCCAATGCATATTTAGAACAGGCAGACTCGCATCAATTCGCTTTGAAATATATCTAGTTCCGATGTGAAAGAAAAAAATGTACTAAATAATTGGGGTATTCATACTGTAGTCATAAGTCATATCTCATAAAATAATAGCACACCAAAATATGAGAAGTGTGAACACCCCGTCATAAATAAGTGTGCTATGTGATTTTTCGCGCAAAAGGCAAATTCATTACGACTACAATAATTCAACAACAAAGAAAAAAACAGGCAGTTTGTTTGTGTAAATCGCGAATTCATTACCTACGCTGTCAAAATTCTCCATGCATAACAACTTACATTAAAATTGCAAATTTGACAGTGTAGGTAATGAATAAATTCGCGTGAATTCGCCACTGCATCCACCTTATAATTAATTCGCCTTGGTCGTGCATATACCTGGTAATGAATTTGCCTTGTTTTCATTCTTGTGTTATTTAAAATTAGCGGCGGCTTGTAAAAATTATCGCCGGCTCGAATAAGGTGTTGCAGCTGCTCGACTAAGATTTCTACTGTAATTTTATGACAAACCATAAACATACCTCAAAATGTCTTATTAATATATGACTTTTTTGCTTGAAGCACAACAACTATTTTTTTTGTAAAATAATAAGACATTATGACAGTATGACTGATATGACAACAGTGTGAACACCCCAAACGTTTTAACTGAATTAGAAATAAACGGGGCGAAACAAGGCGAAATTAATCACCTTAAGAATTTGCCTTATAAGGACATATAAGATCATTATAATTGGATTTTGTATGAAAACTTTTCTCCACCACTGTGTTTCTTGTACATTTGGGCACTTCCATATAAGTGTCTACTTTTTGTCTCTCCCGTCGCTTGACAAAAATATTTTAGTGTTCACACATACAGAATTAAGCTAACTAAATAAACTTTGTCAACTGGAAAATAACTTTGTTTTTATTTTAAACTGGCCCAATTACAGCCCATTCATTCTCTTTTTCTTTATTTTTAAACTTACATACATATTTATCTAAATAATAAATTGATTATTTTTAGCTTGTTTAACTTATTTTTTTGTTATAAATTATAATTTAAATTTAAAAAATTTAAATTTAATAAATTTAATTTAATTTATTATGTTGACACTTGTCATTGTAGATAAATTGCAGATAATTTTCACCACTGAACAGTGTTGCATTTCAAGTTTTACTCAATATTTATAACAATTTCGTATTTATTTCGCAATAACTTAATTACAATTTTGTATGGAATATTGAGCTCAATAATAGCATTTATTGCGAACAGGGTTTTAGTTAATAAAGAGCTAATTACGGTCTACGCCAAAATACAAAAAGAGAAAGTAAATACATACTACATACATACATAAATTCTTTTTTGGAGATACAAGATTTGTTCTTAGTTGGCGGTTGCTACAAAAAGTAGACTTTTCTGTGTATGTACGTATCGGTGTGTAAAAAAATTATTTGTCATATAAAAAAAAATAAAGCCACTTTATAAATAATCTAAAAATTTTCCAATAATTTTTAATTATTTTTTCTAAACAATTTTTATTTATGACATCCATTATTATTCAATTTAATTTTTTTTTTTCATGTTAATAATTAATTTTTCGATTCAAACAAATAATTTAGTATGAAATTATATACATAAGTATGTAGATATGTACTGTATACGGAAATTGCATGTCAAAAAGTCTTTATAAAATAAGACATAATAACCACAACAACAACAGGGTGGTGTTGGCTGAAGTGGTTAGCGCGTTGACTACTAAGCAAACAATGACGTGGGGCCTGGGTTCAAACCCTGGCCAGAGCAAGTCAATCAACATCATTAATATTTCTAATGTACATTAGTGAGACATTGTATTAATTGTTGTCGGACTATTTAAGTGACGAAGGCATAGCACTGGTCACTACCTAACACCGGAGGCCCCTCAACCCTGCTATAAAAATTAACATACTCGTAACGCACAAAGCAGAGTTGTAAAAGAGTTAAGCCTTCTACATTTTCAACATCTATCTTCTCTACTCTATCCCTCTCTCTGAGTTCCGGCACAATGCACTGCATACTACGTAGAGGACATCCCCTGAGTGCTGGTCCTAATTAAAAAAAAAAAACAAAAAAAAAATAACATTACCCAAACACTAAAGTAAATGTCAAATCATGCAAGCATATGTTTATACTACGTTCACACGGAACATGCTTCGCTCTCTATTCATGCTTCACACCCCAATCATGAGCGAAGCAACATGCTTTTGAGAGCGAAGCATGTAGATTCATATTGAATCTACTTGCGAAGCATGAAAAATTGCTGTCTTCTCTAAATTTTATCGGAGTTTATCGGAAGTTTAACTGAACTAGCTGCAAAAAAAAAACAACAAAAACTTTAATTAAAAGTGAAAAATTGAATTCAAACTATAAAGATAAAACAACAATGGAAACAAAAAATATGTTTGTGCATTTTTGAAAATGGGTAATAATTTTAACTTATTTTTTTTGTCCATTTTAGATTTTATTTGTAATTAAAAAGAGAACTGTCAAATCGAAGCAAGTACATGAGTCGTGTGAACAGCTAGATTCATAAACATGCTTCAGAAAGCGAAGCAAGTGCTTCATCTTGTCGTGTGAACATAGTATTAGTGTTTGCATTAAAAGAAATTGAAGACTCTCAATAATGCTGCCAGATCATACGAGTAATGATGACAAATCGGGTGATATTATAACAAAATATTTAATAGAAAATAAATATATATATGGAAAGTAATATTATCAGGCTCAAGTTCAGTTTTATTGAATTAATGAAAATTAAAATTACTAAGATTTTTTTATGTTGGAAAATATTATTATTTATATCCAATCAGTTTTTAGCAGAACGTATCAGTACTGATTTCAAGGCCGCTACACCTCTTATCAGCGTTCAATTGTCCATCTTTACAATTTTCGTAAAGTGGATACTAATTGAGTAGAATATCAACTATTTAACCAGTTTTCAAGAGAAATAGAATATGAGAATTAATTTTTAATTCATTTTTTATTCTACCTTGAAACAGTGCTGGTTAGTACGAAATTCCCTCATTATTGTTTGAAAAGTACTAATAATCAACACAAACTCATAGTCCGTTATCATCAAAGTATTCTACTTTGTATTCTAACGTTTTTTGTTATTTTTACTCTATATTAGGGAAATTCACATATTACTGTGACCCTTGTTATTAGGGTATTTATAGCGCGTGCCCAAGCGGAATTAATATTTTTATATTATTATTATTACGAATAAACGTAATTATTATTTGAACTTATATTTGATGTATACATATATGAAAATTAATATTATCAGGCTCAAGTTCAGTTTTATTGAATTAATGAAAATTCAAAATTACTATTTTCATTTTTACGAATTTTCATTAATTCAATAAAACTGAACTTGAGCCTGATAATATTACTTTTCATATACACATCAATATAAGTTCAAATAATAATTACGTTTATTCGTAATAATAATAATATAAAAATGAAAATAAATTTATTAAATTATATAAGGAAAAGTCATTTTAAAATAAATTGGAAAACAAAAATGGACAGTTTTGGTACCTCCTGTTATGTTTTTTATTTATTAGATTTTATGAGAAAGCCCTTCTTTGCAACAGCACTTTTTCCGAGTAACTTTTTTAAAAAGGCTGTTTTTACTAAAATATGCATTGTGGGGAAATGAACTTTGTGAAAAACATGATTTTGAACAAACTTATTTGAAAAAGTATTTATGTGAAAAATACACTTTTTGGAAAAGCTTTTTACATATAACGTTTTTTTTTAAGTTACTTTAAACACGAATTACACAGTGGAACAAATTCAGGTTAACAAAAGTTAGGTCGATTCTGTGAGTAAGGGGTGAAAATAGAGGCTAAAGTAGAAGACCCGTATCGGGGCGTTTGTTTATGTTAGTTCGAATTTTTTTTTTTAATCGACCTTCGAACTTTGCAGTCAAATACAGATTTTCAGCATATTGTTTATATGGTTTTTTGGCTATAACTCGTCGACTAATTGATATTTTTAAATCTGTAAAAGCCAAATTATTGCTAGAGACCTGTGCAACAATTAAAATTTTTTAAAAAATTGATTTAGAAAATTTTGTAGTGCTTATGAAACAAAATGTTGGAAAAATTATTTATTAAATGCTTATAAATGCACCATAGCGTATACTTACTATGCTCGTACATTAAATACTTCAATATTAATCATACGACTCTATATATAAATTGTTTTTTATAGAGTGTCACAATTTTGAGTTGGCATCACTGCTTTATTTGAGCACCCATTTCTAAATCAATTTTTTAAAAAATTTTAATTGTTGCACAGGTCTCTAGCAATAATTTGGCTTTTACAGATTTAAAAAATATCAATTAGTCGACGAATTATAGCCAAAAAACCATATAAACATAAACAATATGCTGAAAATCGGCATTTGACTGCAAAGTTCGAAGGTCGATTAAAAAAAAAATTCGAACTAACATAAACAAACGCCGCGATATGGGTCTTCTATTTTCACCCCATACTCACAGAATCGACCTAACTTTTGCTAACCTGAATTTGTTCCACAGTGTTATTTTAAGCGGAATGAACTTTTTGAATGGAGTGTTTTTTACTTTTTGTGAAGAGGTAACTTTTATTCTTTTGGAAAACGAAAACTTTTAAAAAAAATGTACGGTAAAAGTGGTTTTTTAAATATGTACTATTTGTAAAATGTATTTTAAAACAAGATTACTTTTTGAAACGTTCTCTTTCTTTGGAAAAAATATATTTTACAACTCATTCTTTTGAGAATAGAAACTTTTTGATGTAAAAACATACATACACATTTATTAACATTATTTAACATTATTGAAAAAATTATTTTGGAAATAATTACTCGATCGTATGTACATATGTATGTATCTACATTAGGATGATAACTATTTTACATTTTTTGAAATTTCTTACCTCCCAAGGTAAAATCGTGTAGTGTAGGGCATGGAAAAATATTTAAGGCCGAGATACGTTATCCGTCGCCTTTTTCAACTGACGTAAACGTATTGACGGATAAGGCTGTCACAATGAGTACTTTGTTAACGGAGAGAAAATCATTGAAAATTTATTTAATTATAAACTTTTTCTTTATTTTTTTATAACACACCACCAAAAGTTTATCAAATCGAATAAATTTGAATTTAAATTATTTTATTTTTAAACGAATAACAAAACCAAAACAAAGAACAAATCAACTAATAGTTGTCAAAGTACTCAACGTACGATAAAAGTTAAAAGTTGCCCAACTTTGTACTTTGCGTTGACGGAGAAGTACTGTATGTGATCAAGTTCATAAGAAAACATTTATTTTAACTTAGCTGTCAGTTGAAAAAGGGGACGTATAAACGTATGACGGATTCTACGTGTCTCGGCCTTTAGAACTGAATTTTTAGTTTTTCGTGATCGTTAAAAAAGTTTACGCGCCAAACGCGATAAAGTTTTTAATAAAAGAGGGTTTTTTTTATATTTTTTAATATTAAAGGCATTTTAGAAATCGCTTTTGGTGCGTAAAGTTTTTTTTTTTCGCCAAATTGAACTAAAATATGTTTTTTATTATAAAAACAATATTGCCCATAAGAGAGACCCTTGGGAGAACGACGTCCAAAAAAAATGGTGAACCCTAATGTACGTATTTACGCAGCTTTCGAGAAAAGGCATTTTTGAAGTTAGTAGGCTTTGGAAAAGGTACTGAATAGCAAATTTGGACACTTTTTGCGAAAGATGCTTTTTTATTGGAAATATCCACCTTTTCCCCAAAGTACTTTTTTGAAATTGTATAATTTTTTTTGGAAAAAGTTATTGTTTTTTTTAATTTATTTTTTTTTTATGAATAACTCCTTTTTATGAAAAGTGTATTTTAAGTGAATACTTAAGCCGCACCAAATTGACACTTACAAATATTTCAGGTTGATTAAAAATTGTTATTAAAATATGTGTCAATTATTTAATCTATATATGACATATATTATATGTATATAAAACCGAATGTGTTCCTTATAGGAGGCTAAACCTCTGAACCGATCTTCCTGAAATTTTCACAGTATTTAACTGGAACTCTCGAATGAATTATAGGCTATATGAAGTTTTGATTGGACAAAGAGGCGTGGCACCGCCAATATAACCCAAATATTTAAATCACCATATTCTGGGCATTTTTTGACCTACGTCGATGATATTTGGTACATACGGTATTGGCATAATTTGGAATACGTACGAGGAGAAAAGTGGGTGGGACCACGCCCCTTTTTTAGGAAAACCAAACCCTTGGACCGATCTTCCTGAAATTTCCACAGCATGTTAATGTGACTCTGGAAGGAATAATAGGCTATATGAAGTTTTGATTGGACAAAGAGGCGTGGCACCGCCAATATAACCCTAAAATTTAAATCGTCATATTTTGGGCATTTTTTACCTACGTCGAGGATATTTGGTACATATGGTATTGGCATAATTTGGAATACGTACCGAGAGAAAAGTGGGTGGGACCACGCCCCTTTTTAGGAAAGTTAAAAATCGTAATATAGTCTTAATTACTGGACCGATCGTCATTAAATTATCACAATAGGATATATAAATGCTTTTAATTTTATTTTATAACGAGGGGGGTAGCGAAGCACAGCGGGATCAGCTAGTTTTTAATAAAAGAAACAAATTTTTTAAATGTCTGCAAAAGTAAAGTAAAACTGTTAACTGAGTTCTGCTAAAAATCATGGCTCGTGTTAAGGGTTTATAATTTTAAAATTTAACTTTACGCACATCTACTATTTATGAACCGATTTTCAAAATTCTAGTTTTTTTTTTTTTTTTTGTGCAAGGGTTTGCAAGTTGTTCCCCTTAAACATTTTGATAATCAATATTTATAGTGTTTATATACATATCGTTAGCTGAAATCCAAAACCAAGTAACTAACATTTTTATTATTTTTCAGTACAAACAAAATATGTTACGTACTTTCGGTTTTCGCTTATAAAATGTCTTAATTTTTATTATATGAGAGTACAAATTGGTGGGGCATGGATAATTGATGATATGCTTTATAATCAATCAAAAAACCGATTTCTCATTTTTTGTTAGTTACGTGGTTTTGGATTTTAGCTAACGATATACATATACATATATTTTTTTTTATTCTGAGGGTTTTTTGTGGGAATAACAATTGTTAACAACAATATTTAACATTAAAACCACAAACAGCTGATTTAGCATTCACACTACAAGTTTGTTAAATTCATGTTTTAGCATAAATTTTATTGAAAATAAAATGATTAACACTAATTGGACAAACTGTACAACAGATGTGTTGGCATAAACGTTATCATCAGCAGCTTCCGGCTCCATTTCAACTTGGCAGCACTGAATTTATTACAGCAAAAACAAGGTTGCATTTCATAAAACTAACTTATGGCGTTTTCTTTTCTAAAAATAAAATGTTCCATAAATGTTACATGTGATTTGGCAACATTTTTATATGTTCCCGCTACTTTTAGGAAGTGTTGCATATTTTACGTTTACAAAAGAACATAAATGTTAGCATTATTCAATAAAGTAAAGAAACAATAACAAAACCAGCTGTTATTATAATGCTGCACTTATGCCCCTTTAATTAAAATGAGTGTTGAACATGTAACATTTTTTTTCTTTTTAAGGGTAACATCATGAGAAAAGAACACGTTACACTTTTAAAATAGCACATACTTTGCAGAAAAGAACAGAGAGATATACAGAAGGCAGAATAAATGTAGCATATTACTCAGAAAAGAAAACGCCATTAAATTGAATTTAAAAAAGGATTTACCTTGAATTTAGCAAAAACCATTTTCCTGTGGTAAAACCAAAATTAATTAAATCCATATCAGTGTGAAAATGCTATTTTATCGGGTTTTAACTTTTACACAAATGCGTTAATTTTGTAATCGTTCGATTGGATTTTTGAAAAAGTACATTGTGGGCAAAGTACTATTTGTCAATTACAATTGTATTTTTCGATAATCTATGAACATGTAAAACGAAGAGAATTTTTTCTATATCAAAGAGAACAATAAGAAAGAAATAAAGAGCAAAAGAAATGTTTTAAGAAATAAATTATCAAACATACATATACAGCGTTGCCAAAAGCTGTGGTAAGAAAATGATCATTTTGCGAAAAATTAAATAATAATTTGAAAAAATATTTCACCACATATTTTTTAATTTAAAAATTTTATTATAATCACAAAATAAGCATTTATGTAGCTACAACTTTGCCAAAAAGTTTACATTTTAAAAAGTATCGAGTAGTATTGAGTGACAAAATGAAGAGTATTGAACAATTACAAGTAGCAGAAATTGCCAGCACTAAAACAACAAACTTTATGGTTTTAAAAACTCACTATTAATAAAAATCCTAGAAAAATTTTTACACACTTAAAATAAGTAATAATCATTTGAAAAAAATATCATTAAATTAAATTTTGGTAAAAAAAAAAATAATAAAAAGAAACACATGATAAATTCATTGTGCTGGCAACGTTGAACACATAAACTTTTTTTTGACATTTGAAACACACATAAGCGGAGCGGATTAAAAACGACCACACGGACTAATTAAAATTCTAATTAGAAAAAAAAATATATATATATATTTATAAATACATAAATTGTAAAGATAGATAGAGATGATACCTTCTTCACTAAGGGAACCGCGATTGACAAGCATGTTGATTTAAATCAGCACCTCAAATATTTTGGCACTCTTTTTTTTCTTTTTAATCCAAATTTTTTTGTCGATTATAGTACGTATTTCTTTTAATAGATATTCTTAAGTACTCATTTTGTTTTTTTTTTTTTTTTCCAAAACCAAGTTTACTTTAAATTTTCTTTGCTATTTTAATTATGTATTTTATTTTTTTGCATAAGTTTGTTCACATTCAATTCACTTATAAAACGACAGGGTGCACAATTTTTTGCTATTTTTATAAAATAATGCCTACAACAGCGCGCACAGAAATTATTCTTTTGAAGTTAAATATGTAAAACAACAAATTTTAATTATTAAAAACTAAACTAAAGTTAAATTATTCTTTGTTTTTAATTTAATATACATATGTACATATAGTACATACATTATTTAATTTAAATTAAAATAAAATAAACACAGAACAAAAAGAGGCGCGATACTTTTGAACTGCACGTCTGTCGGTCACAATTAATAAAACTGAACATGTTTCAGAGAAATTCGTAAAATAAGCAACCGCACACAAACACACGGGCACCAAAAAAGAAAATATTGTAGAAAAAACGGCAAAATTAAAGAGCAGCAAAAAGAAATATTTCAACAACTAAATTGTAGCGGTAAGTGATGCCGTATGTTATTTTTTCATTGGGCTAAAAGCAATAACCAGTGTTTGGCGTACAAAAGAGATTTTTAAATATTTTACAATTTTTAAGAAATTAATATTATTTAGGCATCAGGTTCAGTATATTGAATTAATTAAAATTCGGATTACTAAAAGTTTTCAAGCACCATTAGAATATCCAACTTAGCATAACTTATCAGTATACCGATTTCAAGGACGCTACACCTTTAATCAGCGTTCGTTTTTAGCACTTTAGAGTTAAAAAATTTTTTTAATTTCTTTTTTTGAAGTTTAAAATGTTGAAACGGTTTTTATTTAAGGGATAACAACAACAATTTCTTAAGGATGAGCTTTTGAATTTAAGTTTACAGTTTAGATGTTAGCTTCCCCAATTCATAAAAATATAAAATGGATTTTAAATTTATTTTAAGAAAAATGTGTATTAAATTTTGCACAAAAACACATTTGAAAACCGTTTTATTTTTTATGAATACATACTAGCATAAAACTGCAGCGGAAGCGGTGCCACAAGATCAAAAAGATGATCATCTCGGATTTAAGAAAAATATTTTTATTCTGATAAAAAAAATAACGAATTTTCTAAGCTGATTTTCCTATCTTAAAAGCTATAATTGTGATATTTTTGTGGAATTTTTCTTTTGTACACAAAAGATTATGATCTCTCCTTTGATATAGAAATATTTTATATGTACATATAAAACATTAAGAAAGTATTCGATAAATTGCGATTTGAAGACTGTGCCTCCTACAACCTTAAAATTATTGGCTGATTTATCTTATAGTGTTTTCACACTAAATGTTAAAACCAGGATTTAACATTAAAACCATAAACAGCTGATTTTGCGTTCACACTACAAGTTTAATAAATTCATGTTTTAGCATACAGACTAATAATAAATTTGTTCAAAATAGAATAATTTATTCGACTTTGCTTATGCACTAATTGGACAAACTGTACAACAGATGTTTTGTTTGTGTACACGTATGTATATATTCGTATTAACTGGCATAAACGTTACCATCAGCTGCTTCCGGCTCCATTTTAACTTGGCAGCACTGAATTTATTACAGCAAAGACAAGATTGTAGAAAAAATTCAAAGGCAACAAAACAAAATTCTACGTACTATAACAGCAGCCCCATGGTATATCCGAAATCATCGAATTCACAAAGATCTCGATGTTCCGTTGGTTAAGACAGTATTTTCTAAACACGCGAAAAAATACATTAAAAAACTTGAGTTGCACCCAAATCCACTTGCGCGCAATATTCTTCATTATAGAGGCCACACCCGGCTGAAAAGAAGGGATACTCTTTTTCTCAGCCGTTCACGAGAGATGTAAAACAACAAAAACTAACCGTTGAAATTAAAAATTTTGTTTAGCATTGGCTAAACTTATATTTAATATTTTTTAGATTTAAGATTTGAAAAACTTATTGATAATTCAATTTAAATAATTAAAGATTCAATAAATAATAAAATTATCAAAAAAAAAAAAAAAAAAAAAGACAAGATTGCATTTAATAAAATAAGCTTAAATCCGATTCAAATAAGTATTTAATTAATTTGAATTTAACAAAACAATTTTGTATGGTAAATCCAGAATTTGGCAGTTGGATTTGACGTTAAAACCAGATTTTTTTTTAAATATGTGTGTGAAAACACTATTAAAACAACAACCGGCGATTAGTAAGGAATGACCCTACTTATGCAATGCATTGTGCCAGAACTTATGCAAAGCTTAGGGTAGAGAAGATAGATGTCGAAAATGTAAAAAATCTTAATTCTTTTACAACTCTGCTATTGCATGTGTTGTTAATTTTTGTGCAGTGTTGCAGCGCCTCTGGTTTTAAGTAGATGCATAAGCAGACTTTTAGATGAACGATGTAGAGAAACCAAAGGGTGCAAAAAAAAAAAGACCTGATTTGTATTTTTCATTATATATTTCTCTTTGGATTAATTTTTTTCTCTTTGTTCACTTTGAAGTGTCCTGTTTGAATAGAAATATTATTGGAAATAATAAACAAGAATATAAAACAACAGTTTCACAAGTTTCCAAAACGCCACAAAATAATTTCTTGCAAATTTAACGTCTAAATTGTCACTTCCGATAAATCGGAAATCAGTTCCATTTTTATGTTAATGTTTAATTAAAAAAATTAAAATAATTCACTAAAGTAGGTTTACCAACTAAATAATAATAAAAATCAACCCTGACTGTAAAGAAAATGTAAAATTGGAGAAAAAAGTACATGCAACTAAACATTTACCGTATGAAAACAAAAAATGGTTTTTGCTAGCAACTACAAAAAGGATTTAAGGATAAATGACGTCGAAAAATTAATCATCGTATGAATTTTGGGTGTTAATTTTATATTTTATTTGCATTGTATTTTTACAAATGTCCAACTCTGATGAACAGTGAGTGACACAAAATTCGAAATAAAAATGATTTCATGACTGATGTAATTAACTTTTACAAAGCCAAAAAAACCGTAATTAAACAACAATTGTATTTGATATAAATGGTCAAAACACGAAAATGAATGTAATATTATAATAATGTATCCTTGGAAATTCGTTACAAATAAAATTGATTTGAAAACAACAACAAGTCGTTGTATTCAATTGTGTTCCGTGTGACATTTCTTCTAATTTTTCTTATTTAATAAAATAATAATAAATAAAAAAACAACAACATAAAATATGACTTACTGCTTGTTTTAACGCCTCCCAATACTAAATTTGGTGACTGCTTGTTACCCTCAGCGAATGAGGTTGTCCTTGCACGCCCACTCATATCGTCGTCCGGGTCGTCGGCTGCGACTCCTAATGCAGTGGTGTCTATTGAAGGTTTATTATTGCCGCCTGATGCCTGCGTTTTGACTGATTTTTTATTAACACCCCGGGAAGAAAATATATACGAATGAAAATTTTCTTTGTTGGTGTTTGATTGTGTGTTCTCTTCTCTTCAGATTAGCTGTCAAAAGGGTTTTTGTAAAAAATGGCTTTGCTGTTATTAAAATTTTTTGCCTCTTCTTTTATTAAAAATTTTATTTTAACTCAAAATTTCCAATATTTAGCAAAAAAAAAAAACACACACCGTTAATTCAGTTTAAAAAGTTTTCACTGTAAGAAAGAGCAAAAAAAATAAATCAAATTAATAGACCGAATTTGAGAGGGTTAAGAACTAAATTTACATTTATGTACATACATGGTATATTAATTAATCTTTTAAATACAATTTGACGTTTGAATAATAAAATTACCACAATAGCAATAAAAAAGACATAAAATTGCTTAAAATTAAGAATTATGTTTAAATTTCACAAGCCTAAAAATATGCTAATTGAATCAACGAAATGTTTGTTGAAAGCAATTTGCAGTTTTTCAAATTTGAAAACAATATTAAATAACCAGGCATGTCACATATTCCAATTCGAATGGTTTTAATTTTCCCTGCAAATTTTTGAATTTTCTAACATCGTAATGCAGGTTATCTTGCAGTATCACTTATTTAGGATTTGTTTTTGTATTCAGTGCATGTTAATAACATTTGAAAATTATTTCACGCATACGGCCACCGCGGCTGTTCTTTACGAAGCGTATTCGATTCGAATCGAAATACATAATAACCCCCAAACATCCAATTTCGGGCCACCTTTTCGGGCATTGCCGGGCCATATATCACGAATAACCCGAACCATAATTGTAGTTAGCATAAAGCAGTTAGTTCTCATGGTCCCACAGGATATAATCGAGTGGTGTCAAATCCCTTGATCTTGTAGGCCATTTCCATTTCCCGAAACCATCTTATGGCCAAATTATTGGTTTCTTTAAGTCGATAGATATGCAAATGATTTATTAAAGTACATTTTCTGCCCGCAGTATGACAGTTTGATTGGCAGTTGCCTTCTTCGTAAGTTATATCGGGCTTAAAAAAACACGTTCTACAAGAAGGGACTCAAATTTTGACGTCTTAATAACAGTTCAATTAAACGTACTACCGATGTTTGGAAAAATTCACAACGCATTTAACATGTGTTTATGGTCCTTCGAACCGTAATATGGCTGTGTCTCCCCCCCCCTCCTTCATGGGTTTAGGTAATATATGAATGGCCACTTATTCTATAACTTTTTTTTACCGATTTTATGTTCTGACATTCGCATCTCGCATAAGACTGATCACATGCGAGGGTGTGAGACGCAATACTCTTGAAGGCCAATAGACGAACAGTAGTGACCTGGCAGCATTTCAGAAATAACTGACAACGATGCTTCAAAGCTTTTTACACAAAAATATATTTTTAATAAAATAAACAAAACAGCCAATTATTAGCAGGAATTCTTTTTGCTCGGTACAAATTTCACAAAAATCTACCCAGTGATTTTAACACAAAATTTAATATAAATGTATTTGGTTGCCCATTGCTGTCTAATACACTTCTTGTTTCAATAAACAGCTGATCTAACAGATGTAATATGTCAAAATGCTAGAAAAACTGATGAGTTTACAAACATTTTTGACGATTTGCAACCAACGCAAGTGTCAGAAAATACCTTAAACAAAAAGCATATATTCTATTGAACTCTTTATTTTCTTTTTAAGGAAATTGAACGATGTGATATGCCAAATAATTTTATAGTTTTCACAGCAAATGTTTCAACTAACCGACCTGCTGCAAGGCGATAATCCTTTATGCTTGCTTGTAGGTGGTCTTATAATCTGCTAAGTCTTGATATGTTTTACCATAAAGAAAATCCGTCGAAAGATATGACGTACACCTAAAAAATTTTTAACCGCAGACCAGCCAGGAAAAGCTAAACTACATGATATTTATTTAACTTAAATATTTTATAAAATACATTAATTTACTTTTTTTTCAATTTTTGGTAGAAAGTTATTAAAATTGCATGTTTAATGTGGCAGACTTATAAATATTTACGACTAATAAAGTTAAAAAAAAATGAAATAAAAAATAGTAAAACTTACATTTTCATTTCCAAAAAATTTTCCAGTTATATGATTTCTTCTTTCACAACTTTATTTGTTGTTTGTTGGTTTGTTTGATTATTTGTTTTTATTTTATGATTGCACAAATTTTTTGTTTTATTTCTATACGATTTTAGTAAAATTATTTTTATTTGTTTGCGTAAATTTTTTAAATGTAGCTAACGCGAAGAAGACGTTTAATTAGTAATTTTAAGAGTCTGTCTTTACGTTTCTTTTTGTATCTTAGGCTCATTTAACAAAAATCCATTCAAAGTTTTCTCTCAATAAATTTTAGATTATTTTCTTTTTGTTGTGATAATTATTTAGCCTAAGAAACAATTTGTTGTTTAAGTATTTACATTATTTTAAAACAATTAATTAAATTATCAAAACTAGTGTGACAGATGGACAGACAGACAGCAGCAGCACAGCACAGCATGTAAAAATATATAGGATTTTTATTGTTTGTTTGTTACTATTTTGCTGTTGTTTCTTGTTGTTGTTAACTCTTTTTTCTCTTGATATATATGTAACTAACAACAAAGGGAGAAGCAAGATTAAACAAACAATCCCAGTATTTAAAATATTTATAAATTTTTTGTTGATGTTGTGTCTTACAAATCTGTAAATAGAGAAAAGAGATAAAAATTAAATAAATTTTCCAGTTAAAATTATTAAAAAGCAATTTACAGAATTAAATGGTCGAAAAACTATAAAATTCTGTGCACAAAAAATAGAAAAAAAAACAAATAGAAATTTGTGGAGAATAAAAAGAATCGGATGGAGGACTGATCCTGTTAGAGAGCATCAAAAAATCGCATGAAGTTAAAATCCTAGACACAAACCATATAATTTAAGAGAGCTCTGTTAAACATGTTAACATTGCTCTCTCTCCCTCTCTCTCCCTCTATGAACATTTTAGAAACAGTGAATGCTCTAAAAGTTATTTTTTTAATTGGATAAGTTATGAATTTGTTTTTTTATTATATTTTTTTTTGCGAAAAGAGCCATAGTGAGCTAAAGAAAATTAATTTGGATACGAGGTCATCCTCTACAACAGCCTTTTATAGAATATTTTTAACAGTTTGAGAATATTTGGAACGAGTTAAACCCGCTTAATTGCATATATCACGATATCGAAAGATTTTTTTCTCTTCATACGCATATATTTGAAAACAAAACAAAATTTAAAATTAAGTATTAATTTTTGTGGTCTTAAATTCAAAAAGATTACGTTCTTTCGGCGTTTTTAAAACTTTAATACCTGGAACTCATTTTGGAGTAGTTAAAGCAGACTCGCAACACCACCGAAAAAAAAAATCTACATGAAAACATGAATCAGCTGTTGTATGTTTACATTTCATTCTGATTAATTGAAATGTTATACAAGTTTTGTAATTTCCCTTACAATAAGGTTCAATGTGATTAAATCAAATTATAAAAAGCAAAGTGCACCGCGTAATCACTCAAAAGCTGGTCGATGGACTTTATGCAGAGGCAGTGAGGCGAAAACTAATCCAGGGTAAGGAGCTCATATTTTTAAATGGCGCGACCAGGGAGAAATAAACCACTTCGGTACTTAAATAAATCATTAAAATATTGTTATTGAAAATTTTTTAAATAATTTGCTTGAAAATATTTGGGAAAAAAAACACAAGAATTTTAGCTCCTTCTATCATAATTATAGCCAGTTTTTGACTTCATATTTAAGTATGCAATTAGTTAATTTTTACTTAAATTTATGTTGTGTTTAAATAAGATTTCATTTTTTCAGTGAGTAATTAAAGTTCTTATTTAATTACGATGAAAATATGGTAGCACTACGTAATATAAAAAATTTCCCACAAATTCCCCAAAAGAACAGCTGACTAAAACACATATAGAAAAATCCAAAAATATATCCTTATTTTAGCTAAAAATAAGAATAATTAAGATCTTCTGAAATGTTTTAAATGAATAAGAATAACTTTCAGAACGATTGAAAGGGTAATAGCGAAAAAACATGCCAAAATTTTATGCAACTTGTCAGCAGCCACAAATTTTTTATTTGATATTTTTTCTTTTTTAACAGAAAAGAACAAGCAGTCAAAAACATATGGTAATTCGTAAAACTTATGTAGTGTTTAACTACACAATGTTGGCTATTTAATGTTGATTTAATATTGGATTGAAAAACAAAATTCTGTACTTAATTGGCTTTAAAAAATAAATGACACATTATCGTCCACCCATTTATTTGCCCTTAGAATAACATATTTATCCCCCGAAAATTTCTCTCCAAGGAAAATGTAATTAATAAGAGGAAATATGAAAGCAATTCCCGGCTAATAGTTATTCATAAGTGTTCAGCATTTTTATGTAAAATAATACGAGGTATATTTTTGTGAAACATTTAACTCCTGATCTTTTGTTCGTTTTTTTTTAAATAGCAGCTAAATGCTCCGCTTAAAAAGCGACAGAATAAACTGAAATGTCGTGAAAAATTATTTGTCACGAAAATTATAAAATTAATATTCAAAGACTCCAAAGTTCATAATTCAATTTGATGGTGGTTTTGGCTCAAGTGGTTAGCGCGTTGACTACTAAGCAAACAATGACTTGGGGCCTGGGTTCAAACCCTGGCCAGAACAAGTCAATCAACATCATTAATTTCTCTAATGTACATTAGTGAGACATTGTATTACAGTAAACCCCGGTTAATTACCTCATCGAAAATGTCATGAGTTTTGGGGTAATTATCCAAGAAAGGTATTAAAGAGGATACGTTTAATTACCTCATATAGGTAATTATGAGAATACGCTTAAATACCTTTAAAGATGCATTTATCCGAACTCACTGAAGTATGAAGTTGGTACATACATACATATTACTTGAAATAGAATGTACATATGGGCATTTCCACAGAAATGTCAACCGCAGCCAAAAAATTCAAAGTCATTAAAAGTATGTTTTTTAACATATTTTTATAAAGAATCTATCAAATTTAACTAGTGTAAACAAATTTTACATTTGTTTATAACACATTCTGAAATATTCGAATGCAAAGTCGAACAAGTGCAAGAGTTATGTTCTAAGGATTTCTATTACATATTTTGTTTTGATTAATGATCTTAATGGGAGACATTATGCATTGACATTTGCTCTTTTAAATCTCGGTTTATATTTAAAGAATATAAGAAAAATGTAAAAGGAACGATGCGATTACCAATTACGGTAAATTTTTTCATTGCTTTACCGTATATTTCGATGTTGCGTGCGACATTAAAAAAGAACATTTGTTATTACTGAGTCGAAGGTTTTTGTACAATACGCATCAAATATTAGTAGCAAACAGATATTTTTATTTCAAATTAAATTTAAAAAATTTGCTGGAAAATAATCTGCGGTTTGCTCTCTTTACTTACTTAAAGTTTGTAGCGTGCGACATCGTAAGTGCAATTTCAAAACAATTTTTTTCTAAAATATCTCTATTTGTGTACGTAAATACAAAATGTAAAATTTTTTAATGTAGATGAGTAAAAACGGCGGGGAGAAAAATAAAGCCAACTGCAAACGGTGGAGAGAAAGGTTAAAAGATGATGAAACAAAATTGAAAAACTATAAATTAAAAAACAAGGAAAGAATGCAGAAAGCTAGACAGACGTGGAAACCACTGGCTGAAGGTAAAGAACATATAATTGAAGAGAAACGGAAATATAATCGCATACGACAACGAGAGAGGCGCCAAAAACTCTTAGAAAATGAAATTTCATACGCACGTCAAAGCCAAAATGCGTCTTACGAATGTAGACAAACCTTGGCGAAAGCAGTTAAAAAAGTGGAGAATGCAATTCCAAATGACATGCACAAAAGGCTAAAAGTTCTTGACGTCCTGGTCAAAAAATATAAGCAGATTGAAGAAAAGGAGAACGTAAACCAATCCAGCAGAACAGTATCAAAAAGGCTAGTTAATGCCATCAATGATTTTTATCAGAATGATAATGTTAGTGTGCAAGCTTCGGGAAAGAAAGACACCATTATAATTGGAGGCACATTAGAAGCTAAGCGCTTTATATTAATGACGGTGTCTGAATCATATGAGTTGTTTAAAAAAGATTTTCCAAGCGAAGTGGTAGGAAAATCAACTTTTTTAAAATGCGAAGTATGATGGAAGAAAATGTAGCATGCGACATGTCGCATGCGAAAGTGATTAAAATTAAATAAAAATTAAACTACTTAATATTTTTTAATAAAATAAGTCCCATTACTAAGATACATCACTGCATAACATTTTAAAATTAGTCGCATTAAAATATTCCTTCAGGTTTCGCTGAAATCAGTGTTTGATTTGTATGCTTTAAAAGCTACTTCTGTTTTTGTATCATGCGAATGTCTTGGTTTTTTGTAATTATTTTGAAAACGAACAACTGGCCAAAATCAACCTTACCACCAATTATAGTGCTAATCAAGACCTATAAGTTTCGGCTATTGTCGAAATAAAACATTGTCTTAGCATATGTTTTTTTTCACTTTGAATGCGTACGAATGTCGCAATCGACATTAGAGAAATGCCCATATGTATTTCATCAAATAAAATATTTTATTAAATAACAAAAACAGTTCATATCACAAAAAATAAATAAGGCACAAGAAAACATTCGAACATCGAAAAAAAAAATTGTTTTAATACAAAATAAATTCGCTTGCAGAGTTGTATAATTATGTACATATGTATGTATGTAGGTAGTTTTGGGCAAATAAACGAGGAAATTTCATTTTGGGGTAAAATATTTCTGGGTAATTACCCTAAATGGGTATTCAACATTTGGGGTGAATAAGCGATAAAGGTATTTAAGCGATGGGTAATTAACCGGGGTTTACTATAATTGTTGCCGGACTATTTAAGTGATGAAGGCATAGCACTGGTCAGTTCCGACAGCGATTGATGCTATCCAAGCTAAGTACACAACATCGCCCTCCTTCGTCGGTTAGCAGAAACATCGGCGAAGTAAAACAGTTAATAAAATGCCTGCTAATACAGCTTAACAAAGTTAATTCGTCTACTTAACACCGGAGGCGCCTCAACACTGCCTTAAAAATTAACATAACGCGCAGAGCAGAGTTGTGAAAGAGTTAAGTCTTCTAAATTTTTAACATCTATCTTCTCTACCCTATCCCTCTTCCTCAGTTCCGGCACAGTGCACTGCATACGTAGGGGTCATTCCCTGAGTGCTGGTCCTAATTAAAAAAAAAAAAAGCGCCGGATTTAATGAAAAGTGGTTTTTTAGGTTTTAATCCATTTAATCCATATTTTTAAATTAGTTTAAAAATATCTGACAAAACCAAATTTTGGGGCCAAATTTTTATGTTAAAATTATGCCCGATTTCCTAAATGTAAGATAAAATTCGTATTTGCAATGCAAAGGACTTTCCGACGCATAACTGAAATCTCTGGCAACTCAGTGTGATGAGTATCAGCTGTCACCATTACAAATCAATTTTAGTTTAAATTTGTAATTAATTTTAACTGAATAACTAAATATTTTATATTCTGCATGAAGAAAACATAAAGTAACGTTCGTTTTATTTCGTTATGCAGTGTAACGATTGAGGTGATACAGCAAAAACCTCCCCTCCCCCTCAGAGAATTGTTGAAAATATAAAAATTTATTAAAAATTTTGTTATTATTCTTTGTAATTTTCATGTTTGTTGGCATTTTTGAGCAATTAGCAACAACGAGTTAGTTTCGTTTCCTCATAAAAATATCAATTGATTACACAAACACCTGGTGCACGAACGAAATGTGAAAAAAAACAACAGTGAAAGTGAGAGTACATTTTTTAAATTACACAATAGAAAGAAAAAAAATATTACGATAAAAAAATCTTTATTAGGAAACATTTTACATTCGTGGTAATAAGTTCTAATAAAACAGTTCTAGATAATTTCTGTTTATTGGTTTAAAATGTTTTTAGGCCAATAACAGAGACAAATTTTAACAAAAATTAACTATTTTCTAACATATATTGCAGAGCTGCCACATAATTTTTGTTTAAAACACACAAAATAGGACACTCGATTGACAGTTGTGAAGTTTAAACTGTAGTTAAATTTCAAGTTTTTCGTTCAACTAAGCTAAAATATAAACTTTCACTAATTTGTTGGCCATAAATTTAGTAAATATGTTTAAATATATATTTCTTGTGTTTTATTTAAGGAAAATTTTTTTATTATGTTGTTTTGTTTTTATTGTAAATAACCTCATGGCCTTTTGTTTCTGTTACAATAGGCAGTAAAAGTGATTTGTGTGCTGCGCCTAAAGTTATACTATATATAAAACAATAAAGTATCATATATGTACATACATACAAACTAGTTTAAGCTGCTCAATTTTAAGGGGCTGTGCACATATTACGTAACGCTGTTTTCAGAGATTTTGTATCCCCCCCCCTTCGTAATGCTTTTTACTAATTTTTCAGTGCAAAATTTCAAATCGGTAACAAATCTTTAACCCCCCGCCCACTGGAGCGTTACCTAATATGTGCACAGCCCCTAATGTAATTTTTTTTACACAGATTTAAAGAAAAGATAGGAACTTTAAGCAAATAATATTGTGTGCTTTTGTTGTTGTTTTTTTTTTGGCACTAAAAAAAGCTTAAACTTTGCCAAATTAAAGAAGCGAAACTACAAGTTCTCGCCCCAACACCCCACTACAAATCATCACTGCCAGCCAATGTTCTTAACGAATACATTCATACATAGTATGTATGTATGTATGTATATAAAAAAGGAAATAAAAATATTTAACAACAAAAAAGCTAAAACAGCGTCAAATTGTCTCACGTGCTCGTTAATATAAAATGACTGATTGTTTGGTGAATAATTTAAATAAATAAATTTTAAAACTGTTAATTAAAACAAAAGGAATCTGTTATTTTTGTCTTTTTTTTTCTTGTAATAAAAAATTAATGCGATTGATTATAAAACAAATAAAAAATAAAGGAAAAAGGAAAAAGACACTGATTATTTTTTTTTATTTATTTGCAAAATTTATTATAAAAAAGATGAAATACTCGTGACCAAATCAGAATTATTTAACAAAAGACATTTTAAAATTTAATTAAAAATATTCAATATTAAAAAGACATATGGCACTCGGGGACTGCCGCGGTAAAGCTATTGCATAGCATTTTTTGTCAACTTATGCAATTATATTATTACGTTTAGTTTAATAACTCCGTTGTTATTCTGGCAATACTGTATGTTAACGAAATCAAAATCAATAGCATACTTTAGGGGTTAACATACATTAGGCGATTTAAATACTTAAAAAAACAAAAGACTAAAGAAACAAACTTAGTGTCAGGTTTTTTCGTTTCAAAAACAAAAAATTTAAGAAACAAACGTTTCAAAATTTCTTGATTCGGTCGCCTCGAAGCCCGCGATAGAAGCTATGCAATAGCTTAAAACTTTTTAAATTTAAATATCAAAGTGCTATATAGTCACATAATAGGCGAGTCGTTGCCTACATTTCCAATCAAATTGTTATACTATACCACAAACTTAATGTGTGTAAAAAGTTTTACAAGAATTGTTTAAAAGAAGTATATACATACTCAATAAATAACATTTAATTGCATGGGGGTGGCACTGCCCACTTTTCTAACCATACAAATTTATATTCTCGACAACTAAATCTATGTGCAAAGTTTCATAAGAATCGGTTCAGCAGACGATGTTATGACACTATATATTTCATATTCATAGGCGTGGCACTGCCCACTTTTCTAACAATAAAAATTTATTGTCACAACAACGAAATCTATGTGCAAGGTTTCATAGGAATCAGTTCAGCAGAAGCTGTTCAAAAATAATTATGACTTTGCATGGGTGTGGCACCGCCCACTTTTGTGATCATAATATCGCACTTGTTCCTCAAAAGCATAACAACTCAAAATTCATGAATTTCCAGTAGAGAACAAAAACATTTTTTTTAATACTACTCTTCTTGCGCCCTGCCGTAGGCCGGTTATGCAGAGAATACTTTGAACGCGAAGCCGGTGTTCGATATACCATAGAGGATAAATTCCTTCCGCCCGGCCGTAGGCCGGTTATGCAGAGAATGCATGGAACGCGATGCCGGTGTTCGATATACCATAGAGGATAAATTCCTTGCGCCCGGCCGTAGGCCGGTTATGCAGAAAATACTTTGAACGCGAAGCCGGTGTTCGATATACCATGGAGGATAAATTCCTTGCGCCCGGCCGTAGGCCGGTTATGCAGTGAATGCTTGGAACGCGAAGCCGGTGTTCGATATACCATAGAGGATATTATCGCAAATCATGTAGAAAACTTAAAACAACGTGAAAACTCTTAAAAAAAAAGTCACACCTCAAAAATTTATAATAGCTGTACAACTACAACAACAAAACTATCCTAAACTAACATTTACACCAGCACTTGAAAGCCGCTTGACCCTATTCAAACTAGGACGGACACGTTAAATATGACCACTGATTTTTGTGCCACCAGCTTTTCTTTCGCCATTCATTTTTTTATTAATTTCCTTTTTTTTTTTTGCGTAAAAAATAAAATGGCTAATCTGTATTTGGATTACAAAGGGATTTTGGAAGCATTAAAATAAAATATAAAGGGAATAGGGATGATGAATGATAAGATAGAAGGATAGAGAAAACACATCAAAAGGATTACAAATATTGTTGAGAAAAAGGATGAAATCCTTTAAGTACATCTGCACTAGAGGTTGAATTTGTATTTTGTATGTGAAGCACGTGTTTGTTTTTTTTTTTTATAACATTTGTTTGTTTAGTATGGCAATGACACAATTTCGTTTTGAAATTTGTTGCTGTTTTTATTGTTATTTTCTTTTACTGTTTTTTTTTTTGGAATTTTAAAATGTACGAGGATGATGGCAAAAAAGTTTTTTAATGTTTAAAATTTTCAGTTTTTATTTCAAAGTTCAGTGTTCATAAACTGCAATTGTTTAGAAAAAGATAGGAAATTTTATTTTATGGGTCGATTATGGATGGGATTAACAGAAAAATATACATAAAAGAGAAACGTTGGAAAATAAGTCAACTTTAGATTTTTTTTCTATTTGAAAAATCACAAACCCAACTCTGGCTTAACAGGCTAGTGGTTAATTAATAAATGAACGCTTAAATGCTTGTTTAGTTCAACTAAACAGAAGTTTAAATGTCATACATGTCAAGCTCAACATACATATATTATGGCTAGTTTAAACAATATTACCACCATGAATTATTAAATGTCAAATACAGCAGAGCAATACCGATCAATATTATATGGTATGTATTTTAAGTTTAACAGGCTAGTGGTTCATAAATAAATGAACGCTTAAATGCTTGTTTAGTTCAACTAAACTGAAGTTTAAATGTATATCAAGCTCAAAATACATGACTAGTTTAAACAATATTTAAACAATATTTAAACAATATGAGTGAGTTTTTAGATGGCCGATTAAGATGACAATTAACTACTTTTACTTGAAGGTTTAAACTTACTGAAATATGGTAACACAATAACATGTACACTGCGTGCCACTTCGTCGTGCTTCACTATCCTACACAATCGTACGATTTATTCACAGGAAAATCTTACAACAAATCTGACCGACTTTAAAAAATCGTTTCAAAATGGTGTTGTAGGTGCCACACTATCATACAAAACTAATGCCAAAACATCTGATTGACAATAAATACTCCTCTGATCGCATGAAAACTATCATTTTATGAAACTTTTCATAAATTTTTATAAATCGCACGACTTGCCAAAAAAAATCTGTCACATATTTACATTTTTAGTCCGCACTACCATACATTTTTAGCACACATGTCATATTTGGCATATCGCGCGACTGTGTAGGATAGTGCGGCACGGCCTTTAACACAAGAAAAAGTACCACAGAAATACATGTCTTTAAATAAATGCATAATTTTAGTATAATAAAAATATGTATATTTATTATTTCTTCAGGAAACTAAAGCCAACACTTTGAAATTTGGTTGTGCAAAAAATTATTTATTTCTGAACTTTTGTTTAGGAGATATACTTAATTAAAGTTAAAAAAATGTGATTCCTTATTCAAGTGGCGGGCAGTGTATGTATAAAAAACCACATGTCAAAAAATTATACACAAAAAAAATATAAAAGATTTTTTTTTAATTTGTTAGTGCCCTGTAAAACTTATGGTGTTCTCTTTTCTACACACAAAATGGCACCTTGTTGAAAGGTACATGTATAAAACTTGTTTCCTACCCTTTAATAATGCAATTTGTTATTGCACTAGAACTAAACACAACTTATGAAAACTGCAACGCATTTTCAGCTGACAGCTAAGTTTTACAGGGCACTATCAACACTGTCGATTTTTACGGGGCATAAAGTGCAATTCCTTCCGCTATAATTGAGGGCGGTTTTTTGAGAATCAAACACACCACCCTTTGAGAGAGCAAAACATTTTTAAGAAATTAACACGAAAGAACACTTTCTGCATGGAGATGTAGCATTTTTTTTTTTGTAGAAAAGAAAACACCATTAGCTGTCAGCTGTTAAAAACAGGGCGTTCCACTTTTTCATAAGTTGTGTTAAGTTCTAGTGAATTAACAAGTTGTATTATTACAGGGCCGGCAAGATATTTTATATATGCACCTTTCAACAAGGTGCCATTTTCTGTGTAGAAAAGAAAACACCATAAGTTTAAATAATATTACAATGTTAAATATGGCAGCACCATGAATTAAATTTCAAAACTTTAATAACATTTTTGTTTGCTATAATCCCTGGAATGTCGGAGAAAAAATATAAAGATTGAATTATTTTCGAAAGCTGGCCCGCCGCATTTTAGACATTCGAAAGTGTAAAAATTTTACGTTTTCCATTTTAAAGTGCCCGAATTAAAGATTATCATTGGGTTTGGATTAAAACTTACCTAGCAAGAAAAAAAAATTTTTAATTTTTTTTGGCAACATGTGGCCCGCCTAACTTTAAGGCGAGAACAATTTTTTTTAACATTAAGTTTAAAATTTTAGGCTTTTTACTGTTAGAATTAGTCCTCAACAAATGTTTTCTTAAAATTATTGTTTTTCAGAGGAGGACACCGCAGAAATTTTAATTTTTAATTTCTATACTAATTTTAAAATAGTTTTTCAATCTTGAAAAAAATTTTAATACTAGTTCTTAAAAAATATTCGTTTAATATGGAACAAAGGTGATCTGTAAAGAAAAATAATTATGAAATTTTACACAGAAATTTCGGCCCACGTGATCCTGAATGCATCATAAATAATATAATTTAACAAAAGCAATTTATCTACATTTCTGCCACAAACTGGCCCGCCTGACTTCGGGCGTAAAATTCAAGTTTTCCATCAGATAATTATTATCTGGGAATAGAAATGATTATTCATTTCTACCTAAAAATGGCCCGCCAACTTTCAGGATAAATTAGCATAGAAATTAAAAATTATAATTTCCAGATATATCCACAGCGGCGTTGACATGTGGAAAATTGAGGCCTAGTAGCTGGTTTGTAAAGCCAGACTACTTCTTCTTCTTTTTGTTCTTTTGTCAAATATAAATGGTAATAAATCTGTAACTTCTAAACTGCTGTTTAGATTTAGATGAAAATAAAAACAACTTTAAATGAGGAGTCACGCCTTGTAACGCAGGTCTCAGTGGCATTTTAAGTAGAGGTACAGTAGGCCTAATTCAGTTTAAAATTTTTTTCAAGAAGATTGAAAAACATTTGGAAGTTCCCCAAAAATAAAATTTATATAAACTGATTTTAAAATTCGCATTAAAATTTCTGGGGTGTCCTCCTCTGAAAACCAACAATCTTAAGAAACCATTTATTCCGGACTAATTCTAACAGTAACTAGACTAAATTTTAAAATTGATGTTAAAAAACTGTTCTTGGCTGGAATTTTTCCCTTATAAACTAGTTTTAGTGCTCCTTGGTAGCACGGAATAAGGCAAAGAAATAAAGGGTGGGCAAATTTGAGGTTAGAGAGTAAATTGGGTGTCAAATGATGAAATGTCAAGAATTAAGCTGTCATCATTTGACATTTATTTAGTAAAAAAGTTAGGAAATTTTAACCATGAAACGCTGCACTCTTGAATAAAGAATTTTAATTGTAAAAAAATTTACTAGCATGAGAAATTTCAAAGTCGCATAATTTCTCTATTTGACGATGTTAGTTCGCCGCCTCGTTCTTGTGATTTAACGCCGCTGGATTATTTACTATGGAGCCATTTGAAAGATCGGACTGACGTGAAAACCTTCACCATTTTTCAAGAACGAATCAATTGCTGACACTTGATTGTATGAAGTGGTCTTGAATGCCGTTATAAAACTCGTATATTTTTTTTGCTTTATATTTTTTAAGAAAAATGCTACAAATCCTAACGAATTGCCAATTATTATAAAGAAAACATTAAATGTATGAAATCTACCTTAAACAGGAAGTATGTATAATAAAGAAAAGCTTTTTTTGCAACAAAAGGAAGTGAAGTGAAAAGTAAAGTAAATGTCTGAATTACACTTTAACTGTTATAAAAAATAAAATAGCGAGAGAGCTCGATATAAACAGCTGTCAATTTTTCAAAGCTCTTTTGATAATTTCAAAGCGCAGAATCGTTTAAAGTCATAGAAAATTGAATTTTCCAATCAACAATAAGTAAGAGTAAAAGAAAATTTACAATATATTATTGAAAATTGTATACGAAAAAAAGAAATTCTTTAAATATGTACTATAAAATTACCTTAAGTTAGAAAATTTAAAGAAACTTTTGCTTGAGTTTTATATAAAACTCATTTAAATCAAGAGATTTTGTTTGATTATTTTATAAAAATTAACACTTCTATTACGATTATTTAATACTTTCTTCAAACACATTTTCTTTGTTGTATTATAATATAATATATGTAATATAAAAGAAAAAAACCTGAATAATCTTGTTTCAAAAACTTGCGCTTATTTCTTTATAATAAATTGTATTTAAAATTTAATTTTTTAACTTAACGATTTTGTTCACTTTTTTATAAAATTTTCTTTTAGGTTTTTCTATTCACAATTTTCATTTTTTTTTCTCCATTTTTTTGCTGTTCTTTTTTGTGTTATATACAGTTTGTAGGAAAACCAAGACAACTACTAACATGGAAAATACTTGGAAAATTGTTTGATTTTAAACCAGCAGCAGCTGTATGAATAATCTACAGCTATTTGCCAATGCTGGCTGTTACAGAAGAGAGTAATAAAACTGTCTTTCCTTTGAATACTCTTTTATAAATCAATTTCTCTTTTGTTGTTTTTTCTTTTTTTTTTTTTTGCTTCAGCAAACAACTCTATCCTGATAAAGTGTTATAATATATTTTTTGGGAAAACTTTAAAGTTAACTCGCTTCTAGGAGCTTAATTTTAGCCAAAAAAAAAAACGAGCAATCATACAACTTTTCCGTAATTCTCATATAATTGATGACGTAATTGACGTCATTGTTTAGAAGACATAGAGTCGTCATTGTGACCTCCATTATAGAGCAGAAATAAAAGTTTATTAGAGTAGAGAGGTTTTGTTAAAAGTAAGCGAAGGATAGCCTAGAAAATACTACAACAAATGTTATATTTTAAAGTAATGTAGTAAAATTTATTGTAAATTACCCAAAAGTGGGCAATTAACTGTTTTGGATTTGTTTAAATCCCAAAAGTAGGCAATAAAAAATACAATTCAATTTAAGAAAAAACTTCAAAGATTTTGCTTGTTGGCATACAGTTTGTTTATTCTTATTTTAAGATAGACTATGACCAAAATTAGACGTTAAAATTTATTCTAATTATTAATCTTTAAATACAGAGTTCTGTGCATCTACAACAACATGACTAAAGAAGCAGGTAAAGAGCCATTCCAAAAAATTTGTGTAATAAATTATTCATACATAATTCGATTAAATCATTTTAAGTGTAATTTCAGAAAATAATTTTAAACGATAAAATAATCTGAAATTAATATTAATCGAATATAAAATATTTGAATACATATTAATCGAATAAAATATATTTGAACTAAAATTATTCGAATAAATTTTTAAGCTATTGCATAGCTTCTATCGCGGGCTTTGAGGCGACCGAATCAAGAAATTTTGAAAAGTTTGTTTCTTAAGTCTTTTGTTTATGAAACGAAAAATGCTGACACTAAGTTTGTTTCTTAAGTCTTTTGTTTTTTGAAGTGAAAACTTATTTTTTGTATAGTCTATGTATAATTACTATACGGTGTTGCCGCTTTGGAATTTTTTTTAAATTTCCACTGTTGCCACTTTTCCCGGAAATTTTCCGTGAATTTCTGGGTTTTTGAGGGGATTTTTATATACATCTAAGACTCGGAAACTATCCAACTGATTTGGTCCAAACTGGTGTCATTCAAAAGGGAATTTATAGAGGATGGTTTTAGGCTTTTAATATTTCAAGTGGGCGTAGCCCCTCCCACATAAATTGAATAACATCATATATCTTGACTATTGTGATAGCAAGAGTTTTGAAACATTGCAATAGTTCATATGTTACTAATGTGAGTAATCAGGACAAAAATGGGCGTTATCGGACAAGTGGGCGTGGCAGCTCCCATATAACCCAAAAATTCAAATCGCCATATTTTGGGCATTTTTTGACCTACGCCGATGATATTTGGTACATATAGTATTGACATAATTTGGAATACGTACCAGGAGAAAAGTGGGTGGGACCATGCCCCTTTTTTAGGAAAATTAAAAATTGTAATATAGTCTTAACTACTGGACCGATCGTCATTAAATATTCACAATAGGATATATAAATACTCTTAATTTTATTTTATAACGAGGGGGTAGCAAAGCACACCGGGATAGGCTAGTCTTAATATATAAAAAATCCGTGTCACTGTGTATGTTTCGAATAAACTCAAAAACGAGTCAACTGATATTCATGAAAATTGGCATATATATGTAATTTGGTACAACTTAGATGATAGGATAGTTATTATTTAAATTAATGGCCTGGGGGCGGAGGGGCGTGGCAAAATGTTTGTACCGTATACGAAGCTAGACCGCTGGACCGATCCTTCTGAAACTTTGTCAGCATGTTACTCAAACTCCAGCATAAATAATAGGGAAATTTTTTTTCGTCCACGCCTACTTTAACGCCCATTTTTTAATAATATAAAAATCTAAATGTTTCCGAATAAACTCAAAAACGAGTCAACTGATATTCATGAAAATTGGCATATATGTATATGTAATTTGGTCCAACTTATATGATAGGATAGTTATTATTTAAATTAATGGCCTGGGGGCGGAGGGGCGTGGCTCTTTATATATATAATTCTACTGTACGTGCGTTGTAACTGAACTCCTCCTAAACGGCTGGACCGATTTGCATAAATTTTTTTGTATGCGTTTGGGTGGCGCCCCGGGTGGTTTAGATTTACAATTCGGTCCAATTGGAAAAAGGGGCGTGGTACCTCCCATACAAACCACATATTAAAAATCTATTATTTCTGCTCCTGATAACGGTATTTGAACAAAATTTGGTACGTCGGTTTGGTGTGCATTTTTTAAGTGCTGCTGCAAATATGGGCGGGATTGGACAAAGGGGCGTGGTACCTCTCATACAAACCACAAGTTAAAAATCTATTATTTCTGCTCCTGATGATGGTATTTGAATAAAATTTGGTATGTCGATTTGGTGTGCATTTCTTAAGTGCTGCTGCAAATATGGGCGGGATTGGACAAAGGAGCGTGGTACCTCTCATACAAACCACAAATTAAAAATCTATTATTTCTGCTCCTGATAATGGTATTTGAACAAAATTTTGTATGTCGGTTAAGTGTGCATTTTTTAGTGCTGCTGCAAATATGGGCGGGATTGGACAAAGGGGCGTGATACCTCCCATATATCCCAAAAATTTAAATCGCCATATTTTGGGCATTTTTTGACCTACGTCGATGATATTTGGTACATATTGTATTGGCATAATTTGGAATACGTACCAGGAGAAAAGTGGGTGGGACCACGCCCCTTTTTAGGAAAATTAAAAATCGTAATATAGTCTTAACTACTGGACCGATTGTCATTAAATTTTCACAATAGGATATATAAATACTTTTAATTTTATTTTATAACGAGGGGGTAGCGAAGCACACCGGGATAAGCTAGTATGTATATAAAAGAAAGTCGTGTTAGTTACTCTATTTATAACTCAAGAACGGCTGAACTGATTTGGCTGAAAATTGGTGGGCAGGTAGCTTAGAACCAGGAGAAGGACATAGGATACTAGGGTAAGGCACTTTTTACCTGGGGGGACTAGGGTGCCCCTTCTTTGTATGGGGCACTTCCAGTATAGCTAGAAAGCTGAACTTGAAATTGCATAAGTTGATGAAAAATGCTATCCAATAGATTTACCGCGTCTTTTTTTTTTTTAATAAATATTATCAAAGCATAAATTATGTATTGAAGTATAAAAATTTTATTCGAATATACATACATATATTATGGCATTCAAATAAATTGTTAAAAAATAATATATCAAATTATATCATTCGAGTATTAAGATTTATCGATGGAAACTTATTCGTAAATTATGAATTAGACTAAGATTGCTCGAATATATGTACAGTACAACGTGCCTAATCTGGACACTCGCTAATTCGGACTATCCAGTAATCCGGACATTTAATGTTTTGGGCAGTATATGGAATCCATAAAATTGTCCTAAATTATAATTTTTAAAGTATTTAAAAAAAGTACAAATAAATTTTATCAATTAATTTAAAAAACAATTGAGTAATTTTGAATTTCATAGCCAAATTTTTGGAAACGAATAAATTTTTATTTTTCAAAATTAATATTTTTGGTCACTTTTAGTATTTTGCTTTGTTTTCTGTAAATTAAATAAATACAAATGAATTCTTATGCAGAAGGGAATACAAATTATATGTATACATATGTATGTATATATATGTACATATGTACATATATGTATTGGGGTTAACAATTTATTTTAAATGTAGTCCGGACAATCCACTACCCCGGACAATCCACTAAACCGGACAATCCACTAATCCGGACAATAGCTGAAACTATATCTGTCCGGATTAGGGAGGTTGTACTGTATGTATATTCTTCGTATAAAATATTTGAAAAAAATTAATCGTCAATAATATTTTTGTAGATTTTTAACTTTTTTTAGTTGTTGTTGTTGTTGTAACAGCTCCGATGCTGTTGGTAACGGGAGTTCTTTCCTGAAAGTAGGTGTGAGTGGAATTAATTGAGAAAAAAAAATTAATTATATTAATTTGTGTCATTTGGTGGATTTGGGGTTGGGAGTTGGAGGAACCCTGCCAAATCAGTTGGTCTTAGCCATATCTATTGGGCTAAGGGATGTTGACCTATTGGGGCAGTTGAACAAGTGCTCAGTGTTGTGCGGGCTCTGGAGACAATCTGGGCATCTGTCTATAGAGCCGGGGATTATGCGCTCTTGGTAGCAGTTACGGATACTGCTCCAGCAGTTATTGCATCTGTATCCGTTTGTTGTTTCTATGACCGCTTGTTGATGCAACTTCTTGAGGTCACTTTTGATGCACTCCTGTGTAACATCTGGTGGAATAGCGTTTCTGATGTCCTCACTATAGCGCCGGAAGTCCTTACGGATGCGGTAGAGGGTCCTGCAACCAGTTGGTGGTTTGGGTGTGTTGGCAGCTGACATGCCATCAGGAATTGCTTTGAAAGCATCACATTATGCTGCCTGACGGGTAGCATTAATGTCTCCTCATGCAGATGGTCAATTTTGCTAATTTTTACGCATCCTGTAGCGATTCTAAGAGCATTTTTTTGTGTTATTTGCAGTGATCTCCACTGTGTGTCACTAAGGAACGGGGTCCATACTGGTGCAGCATAGTTTAAGAGGGAGCTACCGATGGCTACGTCGTTACGAGTACCTCTTTAGTCATGCCCCAGGAGATACCCGAAAGGGCTTTCAGGACTATGTTCCGGGCTTCCACTTTTTGGCTGATGTATGTGGCGTGCGAGGCAAAGTGAAGGAGGCTATCAAATACTACGCCCAGTATTTTAGGGTTAAGCACCGTAGATATGCATCTTCTTTCTACAGAGATGTCTAATTCCATCCTTACTTCTTTAGTCCAGGAAGTGAAAAGTGACACTGACGGCTTTGAAGGTGATAGCTTCAAGTTACGCTCTTTCAGGAAGTCTGTAATGGCAGCCAAGTAGTTGGTAATTTTGGCACTTATGTCGGGTATGCTGACACCTGACGCCAAGATGGTGCAGACACCAGTAAGACTTCCTGTGGGGGGTTAGGGATGTTTGCAAGAAAAATGTTGAAGAGCAAGGGTGATAGTTCTCCTCCTTGTGGCACGCCCATTTTTATCTTGCGGTAACTTGATTTTGTTTTAGTACTTTCGTTTGCTTTAAGCCGTGTGTAATTTTTGGGAATAATTTCCAAAGAATAAAATTAATGGAATCAAAATGATTCAAAGAAATTTATATTAAATTAAAATTTAAAATTTATATTAAATTAAGAGATTTATATTAAAATTTTATTTAAAATATTATTCGAAAATAAAAAAAAAAAAATAATTAAAAATTTCGTTAAGAAATTTTTCGCGAATTTTATTTTATATTGAATTATTCGATTAAACCATTTTAATATAAAGTTAATCTAGAAAGAAATTTAATCTATTTAATCGAATAAAAGTTGCTCGAAAAATCACGTACGTGTATGGCACAAGTTAGGACAAAAAAATATTCGGAACATGTAAAACAGATAAATATTATTTGTATAAAAATGATTTGACTAAAAATTATTACAATTTGCAAATTATTCGAATAAAATTAATCGAGTTAATATGTGTCATCGATTAAAAGATATTCTAAAAATTAATGATTCTAACAATAATTATATAAATAAATTTATTTCAAACGAAAACTATTATACCTACACACATAATTTTCATATTTTTAATAAAAAAAACTTTTTCAAATTGCTGAATGAAATCTACAAAGTATATTTCTATCACTTTGCTTTACCCTAAAGAGCTTAATTTGGATTTAATTTCTAAGCAATATTCAATAAATTATTCTACGACTAAAATTAATCGAATGAAATAGAATTTTTTCCAAAAAAATATTTTTTTTAAATTTGTTTCTGTTTTGCAGGAATAAAATCTCTTCCAATTTTCATTCGTTGTAAAAATTATTTGTACATAAAATATGCATGATTTGAGGAGCAGCAAATAATATATTCGCTTCATAAGCCTTGCGTGTTAAGGAAATAGTACACAAAAAAAGCGTATTTCGCGTGATGAAATAAATTTCAAGTGGCGCCTTAAGATATAGAATTATTTTTGGAATGCAGAATGAAAGTTAAAAAAAAAAATTTTTATGAAATAAAAAAATCAATCAGAATATATGACAATCCTAAATATTAGAAAAATTTTTTTTATCAGTTTTTTCCTCTTTAATTCACACAACAACATATTTTTGTGGTCTATCTATAAACACAATTTACGATGGCATACTTTAGGGCTTTAAAAGCAAACATCAAAGTGAACTCATCATGCATGAGTATGCACTGCAAAGCCCAAGATATTTCCTATTGATTTCTTTAAAAGCAATATAAATAGCATATTTTCTATAATTTACTTTATGTACATTATAAAAGTAATATGTAACTATTATTACATTACTTTAATATCTAAGACAATTTGTTTAGTGCAACAAAAACAAATAAACAACTACAAAAAGTATAAAATGTCAGTTTGACACATGACATGTCGTTGAATTTTTCTTTTTCCCTTTTTTTTAATATAATTTTCTTTTACCATATTGGTTTTGAGTTCTTAACATACATTTGCAGCCCCAAAATCACAAAAAAAAGAGGGAAAAAGCAATAAAATAATTTAAAAAGAACAAGAAACCCTCTTAGTTACAGTACAAACATTTTTATTTAATGTTTAGCGCATGCTCGTCATTAACATGTGTAGAAAGAAACGTTGTAAAGTAATTTAAAGTGAAAATTCACTTAACATGAAAGAAAAAGTCACATTAAATTACAATACATTTAATAAGAAGACATTATGAAATGGCAAAGAAATATCAAGCGAATATGAAAAACCCATACAAATTTAATTTTGTTGTAATATGAGCATGTATGTATGGATGTATGTATTTCAATTACAACAAAAGAATGAAATTAAATTATGGCATCTTTGCGATTTTAATGAGTTAATTAAAAATTTTTAATTAAATTTTTTTTCTTAATTTTTAAAACTTTAAAAATTGTCCAAAGGTGCTGGAATTTTTTCTACATTTAATTACACAATACTGTTACGGTCCGACCCCATGATGTTACTGATCGATAATGCTGAAATTGTTCACGAAAAACAACTGATTTACAAACTTAATTTTATTTATTTGTTTAGCGCTTTTGTGCCAGTGAATGAAGAGTAAAGTTGAATAAAATCAGTTATTAAAAAAAGCAAATTAGTTTTTTTATGCTTAGGAATCCCGAGAACGATTTCGTTCGACATTGTGGCGCAGGTCGTTAACTGGAGTAGTCAACACTTTCCCGATACCGTCAATGCTAAAATTATGTTATGTTTTTAAAGAAACTAATTTCCGATTTGAAAATTAAAATCATTTCTTTTCGTAAATGATACAGAGTTGTATCAAAAAAGGACAGCTCAAAGTTACATCCAATTCATACGATAATTTCTAGGACAATGTTTTTCAAATTCTCTCTCTCCATAAGGCTTTCTTTCTACACCTTGCGTTAACAGACTGAAATAATTCTGGCAAAAATAAAGACATCCAATACAAAAAATATTAAAAAGCGGCTCCTAAATAGCGGGTTCAGTTATTAAACAATATTTCAGAGGGTACCGCTTACATTTCGATGGCTCGAATTGTACGGAGAAACAATTTTCCTCACTGATACAAAAAAAAATGTGGGACCAAACTGCAAGAATATCTTTAAAATATAAGACTTTTTAAGTATTCTTTGATGCCTGTATCTTTCGTTGTTACTATTTTAATAAAAATATTGCAAAATAACTAAAGAAATTTCAGTAGTATTTAAAATATTTACAAAATAGTTTGCTAAACCACACAATGTACTCGCGTCACAATTCAGACTGATATTTTAACATAAAAAACAGAAAGTACACACAAATTCTTTTTCTGCTGCTCTTATTATTGTTGTTGTGAGTCTAAATAACGGTTTAACGATTGTAAAATCTTTGCTGTTGCTTGGCAACTACTGAAAGTTCAGCTGTACTCAGTTGAGTACAGTGACTTCTAATGGGTTAAAATCAAAATATACGTGTCTGTCATGAGTTTCACATCCGTGTAAAAGTGAATCTTTTCCGAATATTTTGGTGTCCTGACATTCACTTCCGAACAATTTTTTCGTTTTACTTTCGACTGCACTAAGCTGTGTGAAAGCAAATAGAATCCCATTTATTACACAATAAAACTAATTTAATTTGAAAAAAATCTTTTTTTAACATCTTCGGGTCTGTTCTAGAATCCGAATTCATTCGAAAGTGGATTACTTTAGCATTTTTGGTGTTCTGCAATTCAGATCCACATATTTTTATTAATAAAAACATGTGGATGTGAATTGCAGAACACCAAAAATGCTAAAGTAGTTCACTCGAAAGTGAATTCGGATTCTAGAACAGACCCGCTTATCTACCTAATTCGGAAATAAAAACCAATAAAAGTTTGATAATAACACATGAAAAAGGAGATTTAAAAAAATTCCCACATTAGCCACCAATCGAACAAAAATATTCGGAAGTATGCCGGACAACAAATATTCTATTTTGTGATTCGGAAACTTTCATTCTAATTGAAAACGCTCGGAACTCATGACAGACACGATAATGGAATTTAACAGCAAGCAAACTTGTACAAACAAACAAAAATAGGATGAAAATCGGTTATTCGAAAATCAATAATTTAGTGGAACAAATTTGCAACCGATTTTAGAAAAAATCGTCCTCCTTCGTCGGTTAGCAGAAGCATGGGCAAAGTAAAACAATTAATAAAATGCCTGCTCATACAGCTTAACAAAGTTAATGCGTCTACACCAGATGCACCTCAACACTGCTAGAAAAAAATTTACATAACTCGCAAAGCGTTGTAAAAGAGTTAAGCCTTCTAAATTTTCAACATCAATCTTCTCTACCGTATCCCTAAGTTCTGGAACAATGCATTGCGTAAGTACGGGTCCTGAGTGCTGGTAAAAAAAAAAAAATTGGCAAATCTGGCAAACATGGCAAACATGGCAAACATGGCTAACAATCACTATCCCATTTTAAAAATTTTGTTTTTGATTCAAATAACTTTGTACCAAAGCAAAATTCTTCGACATCGTGGTCCAGGCAGTAGATCTATACGACTATACGAACAAACCCTAAAAATTTAATCGAATTCGGTTTGACCGTTCGTGAGTTATAAAGTCACAACACACTTGCAACAATTTTTTATATACATACATATATAATTTAAAGTTAAATTCATGTTTTTTTTAATCCTATAAACAATAATAAGAATATATAACATACGGAACCTTTATTTTTATGGGAAAAATTATTACAGGGAAATTAGAAGTGAACTGGATTTAATTAGTTCATATTATCGCCAGTTCACCGTAAACATTTTGGTATTTTGATTGTTTTTATAAAAACCATTTGATATTTAGTTTTAAAATTACGCAAGCTAATAAACACTTGCAGCTAACTACTTCATTTTATATAAAAAAAATATAAATATCTATATAATAACGTTGTGAAAATGCTGCACAAAATCACAACAAATGCAGGCAACAATAACATTTTCATTTTCGTTTTCGTGTAGCTGTTGTCAACGTCAAAATTGTATTAAAACAATAAAATTCAATTAACTTTTTATACAGAAAAAACATAAATTAAAGTTGAAGAAAGCATTATTTGTTAGTAAAATAACCTAAAGGTTAAAATATGTACCATTAATAGGAAAAACGACGACAAGAATTACATAAATGTATTTATCAGATGCGTACTTCACGGTTGGGAATGGAGGCCTAGTGTAGTTTATGCGATCTACTTAGTCGGTATATAATGAAAAAAAAAGATGGGTTAAATAAGTTCCTAAGTAAGTTTGTGAGGTTAATATTAATTGCTTTTGTTTTGTTTTTTTTTTGCGAAGTGAAACTGACATTTGAAGTAATTTATTATCTGTTTGCTGTTGTTGCAATATTATATTTCGATTGTATCATTTTAAACAAACATAATTGTTAATACCCTGTATGATTTCTTCTAATTCTTTTGATATCCTATTTCCTTCAGTACCCTCTCCGAGCTGTCAGTTGCGGAACTCTGTAACCTTAGCTCCTTTATCAGGAGCAGTGGGGCGGGCTTGACATCCTGCCCGTTTTCAAAGCAAGTCTCACCCTTGCTTCGATTTTTCCCACCTGTTTTCTTTATTTTCTCTGCCCCTCCCTTAACTACTCTTCTATACTCTTCTAGACTCTTCTAATCTCTCTTTCTCTAATAATCTTCTTCACTACAGGCAACACAACGGGACCATATCAGGAGCCAAGTGGGCTGGAATCTAATCTACCTCTTACCAGGAGCCTGCTAAACTAACCTAACCTATTAATTACAATTAGATCAGTTCTATATTTATGTATGTGGTATAAAAAGTCTTTACTTCTTATTGATGCCAAAAATGTATTTAAGCCAATTTTGCAGTTGCTTTGATTATCACAGGTGCTCTAAACACCGCTCCATTAGACTCTTTTTCAATGATGGGACTACTGGCTACCAGCCGATCTTGCAGTAAAATAAATAGCTTTAAGTTCTGTGATTAGACTTGAGGCAGCAGGTGCTTGGAAAACGTACATTTCCGCTCATCCAGACCCTTGATCGATAAAAATTTATCTGCATTCTTCTTCACATCTCGCGATCATCGTCATTTCTCGCTTCTTGTTAAAGAGTAGCAAAAAAGGTTCTACATTTTCTTCGATGTGGATATCCGAATCTGTACTGAACGTAAAGCTGCGATCAAGGCGAAAATTTTTATGGACATTAATAAAAAAAACTGATTTCTTTTCATAAAAATTTTACATTCAACTCATTCGTACGTGTTGTGGAAACAGTACATAAATCAAACGTATACAGACTTCCGCAGAACTTGTCATAATGAGAAGGAGGTTGAGAGTGTAGAACACCTCTTTATTTGCCCTCTATGTGGAAAGGGCTGCTTCTTTAGGTAATCCACTACTTGAAGATCTAGCATTCTTATTGGACTACGATATTACGCTGGTAAACTCGTTTATCTGTTCGTTGGGACGCAAATAGGCCAATTCCACAAAATAAATAAATAAATAAACTACACAGAACAATGTTCTTAGAATCGCTACAGGATACGTAAAAATGACCAATATTGACCACCTGCATGAGGAGACATTAATGATACCCGTCAGGCAGCATAATGTGATGCTTTCAAAGCAATTCCTGATGGCACGTCAGCTGTCAACACACCCAAACCACCAACTGGTGTTACAGACGCCTGAGACGCATCCGTAAGGACTTCCGGCACTATGTCCATCACAAGTGCCCTCAAGAAGTTGCATCAACAAGCGGTCATAGAAATAGCAAACGGATACAGATGCAACAAGGCCCTTAACTCAAGACCACCCGCGATCGCTAATAGCGAACTGCAGCACCCCAGACAATCTCGCTCAATCCTGGCATAACTTAGAGCCGGCTGGAGAAGTATACTTAACTGCTACCAAGAGCGCATTGTCCCCGGCACTATAGACAGATGTCCAGATTACCTCCAGAGCCCGCACAACACTGAGCACTTGTTCAACTGCCCCAATAGGTCAACCTCCCTTAGCCCAATAGACCTATGGCTAAGACCAACCGAGGTGGCAGAGTTCCTCCAACTCCCAACCCCAAATCTACCACACCCCACACACACCCCAATATAACCAACATATTTTCTTTCTTTCAATTATTCCTAACTCTATTATACTTTTAGGATCCAACAGCCAGAGTAGCAAGCCGACTATAACATTTCGGCGGCGGCTGAAAGGGCAAAAATTTTCGGCGGCGGCGGCTGAACGGCTTCACGCCGATTTTGAAGCATATATTTTTTTATACATACATACATGATACAATGAATATAAGGTACATATATGCAGAAAAACAAAAACAACCACCTCTATGTATTTTGTTAGCAGAAAATTTGATTTCGGAAGTCAAAAGTAAAAATATGCATGTATGTTTCAAACTGTGACAAAAAAATATAAACAAAAATTATTTATTAAAATAAGAAAAAAAAAACATTGCTATGAAATATTTTCTGAAGACTTATTTCCACGATTTTAGTATGAAATCAAAATTAGGGAAGTTAAAAAGCTTCCTTTCCAATAGCTCGAACATTGTTTACTTATCAGACCGCTTTTGCACAAATGCAAGCTCATATTTGTATCGTATTCATATAAAAAAAAGACGCGTGACACTCGGGGACTGCCACGACAAAACTATTGCATAGCATTTTTTATCAACTTATGCAATTTCAATTGCAATTTTAGTTCTCTAGCTATACTGGAAGTGCTCCATACAAAGAAGGGCACCCTAGTCCCCCCAAGGTAAAAAGTGCCTTACCTTAGTATCCTATGTCCTTCTCCTGGTTCTTGCCCACCAATTTTCAGCCAAATCTGTTCAGCCGTTCTTGAGTCATAAATAGTGTAACTAACACGACTTTCTTTTATATACATATATAAAAATCCCCTCAAAAACCCAGAAATCCCGGTGGAAAGGTCCCAACACTGGACGGGAATTTCCAAAAACTTGGACAAAAATCCCCCAAAATCCCGGAAAATGTTCCGGGAAAAGTGGTATCACTGAAAATTTAAACAAATTTCCAAAGCGGCAACACTGTATAGTCATCATACATAGACTATACAAAAAAGAAGTTTTCACTTAAAAAAACAAAAGACTTAAGAAACAAACTTAGTTCCAGGTTTTTTCGTTTCTTAAACAAAAGAATTAAGAAACAAACTCTTCCAAATTTCTTAATTCGGTCGCCTCAAAACCTGCGATAGAAGCTATGCAATAGCTTAAAAATTTTACAATATTCTTCATAAACGAAAATTTGTTAAAGCTGTTTTTGCGAATCAATGCGACTTCACAACATTGTTGATATTCCCAAGAAATTATTTCATTTAAAAAATAGTTCAAACACACCGCCTGTTTGTAGAAGACGATCACAAATTTTCCATCGTCCATTTACGTTGAAAACAAAAACAATATGTTTTTGTTTTCAATATATGTAAATAGACGACTGAAGATGTTTATTCGTCTTTAATCGTATTGTGCAAACATGCATTTAAATAGAAAAACGTTATTATATATATCAAACTCAGTATATTCTTTAGTGTTAGAATTTTCTTTGTAATGATAAGTGGAGTTATTGGTTAATATACACTCAGCTGACCTAGCTCCTTGTCGAGGAAATAATTTGTTATAATAGCAGTATAATTTCATATACAAAAACTTCAGAAAAAAAAGTTATTTTTTTATACTGAGTTTGACATTTGACAAATAATTCACTCGACGAACCGCTATGCTATGAAACTCCAATAAACAACCATAATTCCTAACCGTAGAACTTGAAAAATAAAACGAAAAATTTCCATATTTTTGTTGTCGAAATATAAATATCAGAAGAGTATTTACTTTCAAACGGCTGAAAATTTTATTGACGCTAAAATAAGTGCAAATAAATGAAAAAGATGGATATACCGAAAGCAAATAAGGTTATAAAAATGTTTTGGCATCATAATTGTATCATAGTTTAAAGTCTGTCAGATTTTTGTAAGATTTTCCATATACATATGTAATATAAAATTAAACTTCCATATAACCTGATAATAGTTGATTAGCTTTTTTACCAGCTAAAGAAAATGATTAAACTACAAAACAGCTACATATATTGACATCACCAGATGTGCTGTACTGGGGTACACTTGTACTAGATACAAATAACTACTTTTCATTTGCTTTGTGTCAACCGCTATGTAGAAATGCACGTATAGAGAATATTTGACAGCCAGAAGTGGGAATGCTTTATTATCTAACTAAGGGCCAATAATTCAGTACTGATTTATATGTCATTTATTTTTATATGCTATTTATATACAAAATTAAGTTTTTCACTGCAAAATTAAGTCAACATTAAATAGCCAACATTGTGCATTTAAATACTACATAAGTTTTACGAATATCCATATGTTTTTGACTGCTTGTTCTTCTTATATAAAATAAAGCCAATAAAATATTTATGGCTGCTTGCAAACTGCATAAAATTTTGTCTTGTTTTGTCGCTATTAACCTTTTAATCGTATTGAAAGTTGCTTTTATTCTTTAAAAACATTTCAGCAGCTCTTAATTATTCTTATTTTTAACTAAAATAATAATATATTTTTTTGGATTTTTCTTTAATTTGTTCTAGTCAGCTGTTCTTTAGGGAAATTTGTGGGAAATTTTTTATTTTACGCAGTGCTACCATATTTTCATCGTAATTAAATAAGAACTTTAATTACTCACTGAAAAAATGGAATCTTATTTAAATGCAACATAAATTTAAATGAAAATTAGCTGAATGAGTATTTAAATATGAAGTCAATTATTGGCCCTAAATCTTCTTATTTAAAAAAGCATTTAACAAAATCGGCTCGGTGGCAAGCCGCCGATAAGCCGACTAGTTCAGCGCCGGCTCGGCTTCATAAAAAAAAACGGCTGACCGGCTAGCCGCCAGCCACGCCGATGCGGCTTGCTACTCTGCCAACAGCATCGGAGCTGTTACAACAACAATAACAACAACATAACATAACATAACATTTCCTAATTAAAAATATAAATACAAATTAGGAGATATCCCGCCTTTTCTGCGCCCCTATTATTTTTATTATTATGTAGTTTGGTTTGCAACTTTATAATAAATAGACTCACCTCCTGAGGAGTATTTGAAAAAAATTTCATAATTTAATTGGAATACTTGAAAAAATAAATTATTAAAACTCGACAATAAACAACCGCCGCAAGACAGCACGAAAATTATAAAAATCAATTTTATGGAATTTTTCTTTTATGTTCTAATCAGCTGTTCCTTTGGGAAATTTGAGGGAATTTTTTTTATTGGGTTGTGTTACCATATTTACTTATATTTAAATGAAAATTAGCTAAAGGAGTATTTAAAAAATAACTGCAAATTTGCCATTTTAATTAATTTCATAGTTTGATTTTATTTAATTTTGGCACGACTATTACTAGCCCTAACACATGAACATTAATAAACTAATGTTAAGACATTATAACAAGTAGTTATGCCTATGCGATGTTTTTTTTGCATTTTTAAAAAGCACAATTTTGTATTTGCAGGTGTAAGTATGTACATACATACATACATATGTATGTACATTTTTATCTTTATAATATGTCAAATCTCCTTCTAATTGGAAAGATTTTTACTCAAAAATTATTTTTGTAATAGTTGATCAACACTAATTAAATATAACAAAGTAAAGATTTTGTTAATTAATGTATATACATACATTCATATATAATATTATAAAATACATATGTATGTATATTGCAAGATTCAAATATACCACAATTACTAAATACGCAATATACATTTTTGGCTAAAAAGTGCGAACACAGCAACGCTGGCAAAAAAAGGGCAGAAAGCAGAGAAAGCAAAATCGAAGATTGCATAAAAAAACATATAATAAAGCACACTCTGCAATACTTTTGATAGAAACTATGAAAATTCTAAATAAATTAATAGAAGTTTTTTCTTAAATTTAGCTGAATTGTTTAAATTTCTGAAATTGTTTTATATATTTTCCCTTCTCGATATTCTTGGTGACATACACTTGTTTAAAAAAACACACAAGTGCCAAAGTCTAATTGTACTACAGAGTTGTATTTTTGTTGAGTTTATAACACATTTCATTTCACCAACATTGTCTACACGTCTCTCTCGCTCTTATTATTCGTTAATAGGTATAGAAATGCATATGTATATGAACTTTTTTTCCTGCATAATCATACGTTCCTCTTGGAGCATTTATTTCTTTCACTGTAGAAAATTTTCAAGGATATTTTTTTAGGGAAAAAATTCTTATACATTCGTTTTTTAAATAAATAGTTTACACTAAAGCTCACCCACTTATACCATACATATATTAACGACTGGATGTTTTTCTCTAAACAAATCTTTGTTTGAGTTTAATTTTTTGAAAAAGTTGGCCGTAGTTTTTGTTTTTAATTTTATGTTTCCAGCCGTATTAACTTTCCAACAATTTTCTCTCAAATTTTCATCATCACAGTCGCTTAACACTTGCATTTACAACTAAAATAAGTTTGCCTTTATTACCTAAATTTCTTTGTCAACTTTTTATCAATTCTTGTATTAATTTTTTTTCTTGTTTAAACCGATTTTTCTCAAATACTCTTGTAATCAAATGCAATTTTTTAGCATTACAAATTCACATCTATAGACATTTTTCCAACTTCTGTAACAATTTTTTAATGCTTCTTCTTCCTGGTTTTGTCGAGTTTCTTTTCTTTTTTATTCAATTTGTCACTTTAACGTTTGTTCGTTCGATTTTTTTTTCTTTTATTTCATTATTCCGTTTCTTTTTAGTTTTAATAGCGGCTCTTTGTCTCACAATCTATTAAACTTTTTATTTTCTCTCTTTCAACACTCTGCAATGTATGTATGCGTATGTATGTATTTTTTGCCTTTATATACGTATACTATCTATGTGAATATGTATTTTACTTTTTTTGTAGGCAGAAAAATTAAAAAAGGCAGCCATCAAGTTCTCGCACACCAAAAGATTTCAGAAAGTTTTCATTCTGTATGTTGTTAGAATAATTTTCATTTTATTACCGTTTATTTATTTGTGATCTGCGAACTGTATCCGATATTGGGCTTTAATAAATTTGTTTATTTCTTGTTGATTAAATTATCAAACACCAAATTTTTCTGCAATATTTTATACTGGCGACGAACGATGGACGACGTTGTACAAAAATTATAATTTTTTCTTTCCACTACCGCACTGGCACGCATACACAGATACGATTTAATATAGGGTTGTAAAAGTAATGAGTTCATAAGGTACTGGGTACTGATAACTTTTCTGGGTTTCCAATAAGAAAATATTTCTAGTGTGACCATTTCAGTCTTTTTTATCTACCTTTTCACATGTCTCGTTTTATCCTAATCCGTGTTTACAGCTAGCAATATTTTTTGGAAAATTACGATTTTAACTAAACCATGCATATTTTTGCAATTGTCTTTAAATGGCTGTCTTGAATATTATGAAGACAGTAAATAAGACAGTGATTTGTCAATTTTAATTTAAAGTATTGTAGATAAATAAAGACAAATTAAAATAGAAAATAATTATAACGAAAGATACGCTGATATCGAGTTCTGCTTTATTTGTATTATTTTTACCGTATATACGATTGATGCTGTTCCAAGCTAATGTGCACAACATCGCCCTCCTTCGTCGGTTAGCAGAAACATCGGTGAAGTAACACAATTAATGCAATGTCAGCTAATACATCTTAAACAAGTTAATGTGTCTACTTAACACGAGAGGCATCTCAACATTCTTATAAAAATTAACATAACGCGCAAAGCAGAGTTGTAAAAGAGTTAAGCCTTCTAAATTTTCAACATTTATCTTCTCTACCCTATCCCTCTCCCTGAGCTCAGGCAAAATGCACTGCATATTTTGGGGTTATCCCCTGAGTACTGGTCCTAATTAAAGAAAAAAAGCTCGTATTAATGAATTGTCGCAGCTATTATCGGGACACCAATGTAACGAAGATTATTATCAGGTTTTTTTACAATTAATATGTATTCTTTTTTGTCCAGACAGTACTGTCAGTTGTAAGCGCAGAGTCGTAACCTTCGCCTTGACTTTGTAGTATTTGTTCTTGCAACTGTAAGTTTCATATTGATCAGAATAAACGTTTATTAAACTTCATAGGTCCATACAGGTTTGAAAATTGCTTTGTACACTTAATTTTATTTTCACTGTTAAGCTCTGGACCCTCTCAGGTACTCTTAATTATTTAGGCGCTGTTTACATATCACATAGCAACATTTTCTGCAAGGATTTTTAGCACTTGTAAGCGAGCTCAACTAAGACGTATTAAGCCAGATGGCAGCGCTACGACATCTAACTATTTTTTGCCCTACTTAGTTTTTGGCTGACACTGTCAGAGCTGTTTACTGGTTATATATTTTTAGCTGAAAATGTCAAACAGCTCATGCTGCCAAGTTCTTATATCTCCTGCTGCCACCTGGTTTATTACACCATGAGCTTAACTGTAATTTGCTGTTCATTATCCACACGGATTATTTAAAATTTTTATAATATGCATGTGAACAGCCCGTGAGATTTTAGAAAAAAACATTTTTCAGCATGTGGCAACTTTCATAAAATTAAATAGCCGTTACATTTAAATAGAAAAGTCATAAATCTAACAACACTGTAAACCGATTACACTTGATGCAAAACGTGCAGCCAAGTTCTTAGAAACATGTCAGTCGAAAATTTCACAACATTTCATTGAACATCTGTAAAATGAAAACAATCAAAATTCAAGAATTCTTCTTATCAATTAACTATTGGAGTAAAGTATTCATATAAGTTTGCAATATACAACCTACAAAAATATAAAAATAAATACAAATTTGTATCCATAAGCTAACATATACATACTTATAAAAACACAATTTTTAACAAATGTTAACAGATAAAGATACTTTATATACAACAAAAAAAAAAACATGACAAAATGTTGTAAGCAAATAGAAGAATTTTACAGATAGTGACAAAAACCAAAGTTAGCTGAAAGCAGATTAAAAATCTAATATTAAAGCTGCACGTGTAATCAGTATTAAGCTGACTACAACGAGGAATATCAAATATATAGAATCGTCGAGTTTAGTAAGTGATAAGCTCCAATTGGTGATAGACGTGCGTACATTTAATTAACAAGACGATGGATGAGAATACACAGCACTATTTTGAAGGTGTAGAGAAACTAGTTGAAGTGTGGTTTAAGCAACCACCTTTGGATGACGAGGCTGACTTGAGAAGAATAACCAAAGATGTCTGGGACACACAAATGCAGGCAGTGAAATGTGAAATAATAAGTTTTAAGAAAAATACTGAAATAGATGCTTACGTTTTAAGCGAATCTAGCATGTTTGTGTCTAAAAGACGTTGGATTTTAAAAACATGTGGCACAACAACACCTTTAAACTGTTTAAAATCTTTACTGAAACTTGCGGCTGATATGGGTTTTAATGAAATCTCAGATTTCTTTTATTCACGCAAGAACTTTGCCCGGCCAGAATTACAATTGTTACCGCATCGCATGTTCTGTGAAGAAGTAAAATTTCTGGATACGATTTTTGAGGGTGGCCAAACATATTGTTTGGGACAAATCAATAAGGACTGTTGGTATCTTTACACTTTAAGTGATACAGAACGACAACTTAATGGGGATTTAATTGAACTACCTAAAGCTGCACTAAAACATAAGTCCGAACCGGATCAGACTATCGAAATCTTAATGGAGAATTTAGATCCGAAAATAATGAATATATTTAGCAAACTTTGCTGTCAAGATGGCGAAGAGGCCACCATTAAATCGAAAATTAATGAAATTTTACCCACTATGGAAATTGATGACTTTCTTTTTGATCCGTGTGGATATTCCATGAATGGTATAAATAATTTGGGCGAATATATGACCATACATATAACGCCCGAAAGAGAATTTTCCTATGTAAGTTTTGAATCGAATGTGTCTTTACCCAACTATGCCGACTTGATACAACGTGTTTTAAGCACATTTTTACCTTCTAAATTCATTATAACCATATTTGCAAACAAATCATCCGAAGCTTACGCTACCATGCGTGAATTGGAAAACGCCACTTATTGCCAGTGGCAAAGAGACGACATGCAATGTTGCACTTTTCCTTCTTTTAACCTTTTGTTTGCCTCCTACACCGCTTGCCGTGAAGATTGTTGTTAACGTTTGAATAAATTTATTGTAAGAAATTCCAGGCCTTCTTTTCTTCTTTTGTTTTATGTAATAAATAACGCTTTAATGTCCCTCCTCCTTTGCTCGAAATCAACCAAGTTGAGAAATTGTTAAAATGTTTAGTTTTATGTATAAAATGTTTAGTTTTATGTATAACTTGTTTTTAAATAATTTATAAGTTAATTTTAAACCATTTACATAGAAATATGTATACAAAAATATCCCAACAAAATAAAACCGAATAAAAATTATAATCAAAACAAAGGCCAAATAGCGTTTTTTTTATTTTTTTTAGCATAAAAGAGAGGAAATAACAGCATAGAGAATTGATCAGCGATAACAGGTAAGCAAATGTTAATTTCGATACAAAAATGTTACCTTTTTCCACCAGAGATGGATAAAATAATTTCTTAAAATGTACTTTATTAAAGAAAAAATTAATTTTCTTATATGTGATTTTTGCAAAGAGCGTTTTTTCTATAAATGGCTTTTGGAAAAACTATATTATTGCTGTTTTATTGGGAAAAGTTATAATTTTGATTGATTTGATGCAAAATATTAAAATTTTTGAAAAATCACTTATGTACATATCTCACAAATTTTAGAAGCTGCTTTCATATATAGACACATGCATATGTGACGTTCAAAATAGAAAGGGTCCTAAGGGTAAAAACCGTTTTTGTTCAGGAGAGCCATTTTAAAGATTTAAATACGTGTATCTTTGGTGTACCATCACTTTCATAAAACGCGCATATATCTCGGGGAGGGAACACTTTTGGGGCATGGGATCGGTCTCATTCGATGCTCAGATGTTGTCCACATCAAAAAAAAAGTGAAAATTGATTTTTACCCTTAAGTCCCTTTTTCTATGCGCTGTCACATATGTACTTAAGTACATACATAGTTGCATATTTCAAAAGAATAATTTTTTAAGTGAACTTTTATTAACAGATAATTCTTTGCAACAGAATTTTTTTCAAACACTTGTTTTTAATGGTACCAAATTTTCCAAAATGCACTTTTTTTTATCAGATATTAATATATAAAATATTTCAAGACATCTATGTGAAAAGTACGCACTTCTTACAAAAGGTCATAGAAAAAGATGTATTTTTTTAAAGTGTGTTTTTAATATATTTGTTATAAGGCATTTTAAAAGGTACTTACTAATGACTTGCATGAACAAAGAAAAGACATGTTTGAAGATGTTCGGGTTGTTTTTTGTATCATACCCGACTATGTTCATTGTGTTGATGCTACGATGAGTATACATGTATGAGCTATAAACACTAACGATCAACTACAAACTAAACATGAACACAAATAACTTTTTTATATACATACATACATACAATATTGCAATATACATACATATGTATGTACATACATATATTGTAAATAATACTGAATATTTACTTTTTCAATAAGATTATTTTCAATATAATAACTTGAGAAATTCTTATTACGAACTTCGAACACATCCATATGTCCACGAACACGAGTAGGTGTTCATGAGCACAAAACGAAATTCAATTAATCATAAACAGAGTTCAGTCGTTGATGGTATGAACAAACTTCTGCTTACTGATGTGGGAGTTAAATTAAACATGTGTTCAGAAAGCTAATCGTGTTCGAACATAGACAACTTATGATGAACACATCAGAATGCTTATGTAAAATGTAGATCATGCAGGACTTTAATATTAACCATTATTTATTTTCACAACCGTCAAAAAATTGATTTCTTGCAACATACATTTATTTAACCTTGAATAAGGGTGCTCCAATGGCTTAACATACATATTTTTGTTGCTTGATGTAGCACTAACACGCACTCACACCAACGCTCTATCAACTGATTTCTTTCTGGCGGCGGCCATTTTAATTTCCATTTAGTTAACGCATTGAATGCGATTTTTTTCAATTAGATGAATTAGATGTTACACTAAAACTTTCATATTTTCTCAAATTTTTTTTTGCAAATTTTCATAATACAATAATCAAATGAACACATTTTTATTATATTTCTGGAGTTTTCTTCACTACAATACCGGTTTTTAATTTCTTTTATTAACAATCCGCACGGACAAACATCTTAAGTAACATACGCACTTGCTAAACGAACAAAAGTAACTAAATGAATGAGATGCAAGTTCTTGCTTGCATAATTACACACACACATGTATACAAACGACTGCTACTAACATAATAGAGAGTGTAACGGAATTTAAGGTTGCCAGTGTTTTCTTGGTAGATTAAATAAATGAGGAAAAGGAAATGCTTTGAAAAATTTATTGAATACAGGAAATTATTATTTGATTTAACTAATCAGAGGAAATTTTAATGAAACACTTAAAAACTAAATTTTTGATATATTTCATATGTAAATGAAGTTAACTTTTCAAGCTTTTTATTTTCAATTTTACATAAAAATGACAGATCACTATCACTATTTCTGCTTTCGTATGGAATTTACATACATTATGTATATTCATTACAAAGAGCAAACGTTTGGTTTTGCAAGAAATCAAAAATAAAAAGTGTGAAAACTAAACTTTACTTACTTTTACTTTTCTGGAACATGCCACAATGAAATTTTAGATTGGGGTGGGGGGATTGGAAGCCAAAAACTACAAAAATTGCATAGTGCAAATTTTTAACAGTCCTCATACAAATTAATAAGTTTTTTTTCAAGATTCTGAATATGACGGCTGTGATGTGGCTGGTTTATTATCTACTGCAAACGAAAATCTGGCATTAATATCGGGTTACAGTGTGACATTTGAAAGAAAATCCATACAGATACTTTTTAATTTTTATCTAATTTATTTATTTATTTATTTTTTTTTTTAAATTAAGACCAATTTGAATGCAACATGGCTAAATTAAATTTAAAGTAATTTGTAGTATTTTATATGTATTAAAATAAATAGAACAATAATTATACTTGCAAACATTTTCAATATTGTCGTATTAAAATAATATAAACAAAGAAACATCGTAAGGAATACATAACAAAAAAAAAAAAAAACACCTGAAATTCTAGATCTAAACTTTAAAGTTTCTATTTTGGAAACGAACTACAGAGTAACAATCCTGCTTACAAATGCAAAAACCCATATAATTATTTACTAATTATTATCTTAGCATACATAAATACATATATTAATTATTATCCTTAATATGGTATTTGATTTTGATAGTATTGTATCATATCGTAGGTGCGGGTACGGAAATTTTGATAAGAGTTACGTATGACCGCCAACATATGAGCAGCAGCTTCTTTGTTGTTTTTCGTCGAAACAAATCTTTGTTTTAGCAAATTAATTGTTTGTCCCCGAAAGCAGGGCAAGCCAGTATCCAACATTAGAGATACCAAAGAAACGATAGCGTCTTGATAAGGCCGGACGGCCAAAAATGCCTGTACGCACAATTCGCAGAACCATTTAAAGGCGGGTGCTTCCATTTTGCCACCCATAATCATGACCATTTCATCGGTTAGCTTCATGTCGGGTTCGAAGCCTATATTGCCACCCGGAGAAGATTCAAACATAAAGCCAAAATCTGTGACAATAAAAAGAACACGTTTTCATTTAAGAGTTTTGTTTTTTTTTCTCCTTTTTTTTGAAAAGCAAACTTTTTTATTTCTTTACCTATATGTATTATATGGCCGTCTTTATCAATCATTATATTGCCATTATGACGATCCTTGATTTGCAACAAATAACCTATTAGGGAATAGGCAGCCATTGATTTAACAAAATTGGCTCGAGCTGCTTGGAATTCTCGCGAACTTTCGTCACCATACTGATGCAGGAAGTATTCGTATAGACCGGTATCGGTTTGCCGGCCTAATTGATCGCGAGACTTGGCATTTGGTACACATTCAATAACGCCGCACTAAAAAAAATATTTTGATGCAAAATATGCCATAAAATATTTTGCTAATTTTTCACTTTTCATTGGTTAAAGAGGGCTTTTCTAATACTACGGAAATTATTTGCAACATTATCGAAAACTATTACTCTGGATAGTTGAAGCTAAGGATACATTTCTTATGCAATCGATAATTTTCCATGGGATACGAAAGCAATCGATAACCGTTTTATGAAATAAGAAAATAATCGATTAATTTGCTGAAGAAACTTTTCTAAAATAACAGCAAATCTCTAGGTTTTCTTTGAATGGCAAACAAAATTATAGATTTTTTTCTCTTTTTTTCTTGCTCCCTTCCAGTTTAACTTCCTTAAGGAGCAAAAAAATGTAATCGATAACAGCTGCATATGCTAGGGAAGTTATCAGGAGCATTATCGAAAACCATTATTCTGGATAGTTGAAGTTAAGGATACATTTCTTATGGAATCGATAATTTTCCATGGGATACGAAAGCAATCGATAACCGTTTTATGAAATAAGAAAATAATCGATTAATTTGCTGAAGAAACTTTTCTAAAATAACAGCAAATCTCTAGGTTTTCTTTAAATGGCAAACAAAGTTATCGATTTTTTCTCATTTTTTTCCTGCTCCCTTCCAGTTTAACTTACCCCGGGTGCTGTAGCCACCACACGATAGGGAAACAGAAAGAGATCCAAACCAACTTGTTGGAATATATTCTTAAATATGGTGATCACTTGCAAGGCCAACATATCCTGACGGACATCGTCGCCCACTTTGAAAATTGCCGCCTGCCACGATTCTACTCCCAAAGACATTTTTGCATCCTCTTGAGAATTCTGGAAAACAAACATCGATTTTAATATTATAAATTACGAAACCCAAAGCAAGACTTGATCTTGTATACAAATTTATGTACACTTACAGGATTATTGGATACTTCCATGGCTCTGGTTTCCAACTCTGTTATGCCGCATCTATATACACGAAATCTGGCCAAATATGGAGCCTTGGCGGCACTTTGCATAGGCGTGCCACTATTATAGTCTATATCTAAGACCATAGCCTCCGGATTGGAGGGTAAATAGCAACCCGATTGCACTTTAATTCTACTCAAAGCTGCCAAGCAAGCATTTTTACGTTCAACTCCCTTCGGATAGGAACGTATTTCACCCGATACTGCCGTAATCTTACCGAAGAAATCAAATTCACGCTCATAGAAACGTTTGGCAGCACCCGAAAACGACGATATAATATTTTGACTTAAAGCCTCCAGGCCATCATACAAATTCGGATCCTTGTGCAATTGATCCTCGTCCATATACATATTAGTTTGCATATTCCAAATCAGCTGATGGGCGACAATTTGCGAACGCTTCGAAATATTCTTAATAAGTTCGGATATATAGCCCATGGTGTCGTGTCTTAGTGCCTGCACCAATTGTGGAATGTACGGTAGAACCGATTCGGCTGGATAGTAATTCAAAGTTTTCACAGCATATTGAGCTGTAAGGGGATGTGATGGATATTGTCGGGACGAATACGATAAAGCTTGTATGGGATTAACAGGCGACCAGACGAGAATGTACATTAAATCGGGACTTTCTTGTAATAAATTCTTGATAGTGGCTAAATATTTCAAAGCTTCGGGTATTTCGCAAACCGCTATAGGATCGGAGCAGACTAAACGTGACACCTCTTCTTCAATGCATTCGGCATTCTTAATACGTGACGGTAGGAAGACAGCTAAAGCTGGATTATAAGCCCATGCCAAACGGGTATAATCACGCCAAACGCTGACCTTATACGGACGATTGCGCCATTCGATGATTTGTTCTTCGCCGGGTATGGCCAAATCGGGCAAACTGTTGGGATTATACCAAGTTATCAGCAATTCAATTTCCACCGCTAATAGTTCTAAAATGAAATTGCGTTTCTTCATGTAATCCTTGTCATAGGAATCCTTGTGATACGGCAAACGTTTAGAACGATTAGACCTTTTGGAAAGTGTCGAAGTAGAGTGCGGAATGGTGTTGTACCAACCACCTCCGGCACCAGCAATCGAAGAGGATCTACCCAATTCTCCGGTACTAATGAGAGAAGCAGTTTCTGGATTTTTATTCACTGTTAACATGTGATTGGGTGTAGCCGATGGCATATCGTAGTCACCTACTTCCGAGGTGACCAAGTGTTTCTTTTCACTGCGCATAGTTTGCCAGAATTTCAGCAATATTAGAATATCATCTAGAAGTTGCTCTTTGCCCTGATTGGGACAAGTAGGTGGGCCACAGAAATAGTCCAAAGCATTGCTATAAATACGTTCGCGTAGTATATTTCGAGCCAGGGATTTCGGTATTGTATTGCCCTGCAGCAAGGACAAGCCACATTGAAGCAATTTAAAACGACATCCAACGGTGCTCACTTGTCTATTTTGTTTGCTATTCTTGGCTATTGGCAGACAGCGGTGCAGTAGCAAACAGAACATCTCGACTTTATCACGGTTGCAGTATTTGGCTGTATCGACCATTTCCGAAAGTAATTGCAGCCATATCAAATGAGGAGCAATTAGAACTGGTTTAGGCACCAATTTGCAGCCTTCATAGGCGGCCAATGGGCTGGTGACATCACCTTCTTCCGCGAACAAACCAATTTTCTTTTCAAATGTTGTCTGCCAGGCTGAAACCATTTCTTGTATGAAACAGAGCTCCAAGTCTTGACGAGCTGTTAAAACCCATTGCCAGCATTCTACAGCAGTCTCCATAGAAGATTCAGTAAACAATTCCACCTGGGAAGTGGCTAAATAAAGAATAAAGCAATTTTGGTTTTTGGACTAAGAAACTAAGAAATATCCTTTGCCAAATTAGTTAGTATGACAAAAAATAGTTTGGGACTAAAAATTAACTTAGAAATATATGTAGTCCATAATTCATACAGTTTGACACAATTTTGTTTGGCACAAAATTTTTTTGGGACAATATAGTTTTCTACCGAAAATAAATTAAGAAAAAAATTTTTGCTATCGAAAATGGTTTGATGGTAATTTGGGACAAAAAATTAACTAACAAAAACACGTAATACATAATTCATGAAGTTTGACACAATTTTATTTGGCTCTACAGAAAATAAATCAAGAAAAAAATTTCGCTGGAAAATATTTTCGGACAAGTTTAAGCCTAAAGCTTTCAATAAAAATTAGTCACGATTCCCCAAAACCAAATAATATATATAGTTTGGGACAAAGAACTACATATACATATAAAAAATATTAAGGTTATTTTTGTTGGCATTAACAAATTTTACTCACAATGTTTTTATGGAGAAGTTTGGGACTATACTTATATATTTAGGACAAAAGAGCTTTGCTTGCGGAGGTTTAAGGCTCAAATATTTGATTAACAAATAGTTTAGGACAAAATAATGACATGGAAAATAGTTTTGGGGAAAAAATTTCTTAATAAAAATCGCTTCTACAAAGACGGAAATTATTTTCTACAAAATATTTTTTAGACAGAAATTTTTGATAGAAAATACTTAATTTGGGACAAAGTGTTTTCGGCAGAAAGTAACTGAAAACAAACGTTCTTTCACATAAATAATCTGTAGTTTAGGATGAAAATTTTAATTAAAAATTATTTTCGAACAAACATGTTTAAAAACAGTCAGGGATGGAAAAGTTATTAAAAACAATTTGGGACAATCAATTATCTAATGAAATTTGTTTTTAATAAAAATCGCTTCTACAAAGACGAAAATTTTTTTCTACAAAAATATTTTAGACAAAAATTTCTGATTGAAAATAGTTTGGGACAAAGTCTTTTCCACAGAAAGTAATTGAAAACAAACCTTTTTTCACATAAATAATCTGTAGTTTGGAACGAAAACTTGAACTAAAAATTATTTTCGAACAAACATTTTTTAAAAACAGTCAGGAATGGAAAAGTTATTAAAAACAATTTGGGACAATCAATTATCTAATGAAATTTGTTTTTAATAAAAATCGCTTCTACAAAGACGAAAATTTTATTCTACAAAAATATTTTAGACAAAAATTTCTGATTGAAAATAGTTTGGGACAAAGTCTTTTCCACAGAAAGTAATTGAAAACAAACCTTCTTTCACATAAATAATCTGTAGTTTGGAACGAAAATTTCAACTAAAAATTATTTTCGAACAAACATTAATTTAACACATTCAGAGATGGAAAAGTCATTAAAAACAATTTGGGACAATCCATTTTCTATATAAATGTTTACCTAGAGAACACTTTGGATCCATGGAAATTAATCGAAACAAAAATCATACAACTTACCGACAGCATGCAACAGTTTACGATTAATATCCGAGCATATAATCAAGTATGCAGTAGCTCTCCACAGGGCACCACGATGTTGAGCATCACTTTTCTCCTTGCAGGCAGCCCAGACATCCTTAACCAAACGATCGGCCAGGCCAGTCTTTTCTTCTTCGCTAAGTACCGACAAAAGACCAGATATTTCACCCGCATATTTGCTGCGTAAACATAAAACTGATACAAAACGTGGCGTATCCGAGCGTACACAATTGGGTCTTTTACTAATGGAAGGTAAAGCATTGGGATAAACGGTATTCGTGCTAACTACGGAATCAAATGCTAAAGCCAAGCCACTATGATGAGCCAATACATGGGTGGGTATTTGATTGGAATATTCTTGCAAATGTGATTTGGTAGAGCGCGGTGCCCATTTCATGGCTTCGTTAACAATGCCCTGACAGCGATCGGCAAAATCCTTAAGACGTCCCTCTCGAGCAGGCAATGAGTCCATTAATTGCAAGGTATACGGCGTTGAAACGACTCTTAAAGTGGGCGTTTCCTCATTCGGATCCAAAGTTAAAGAAAATGCCAGTAATTGTAAAATATCCAACATGCACCACAACACACGGCGATTCCACAATAAATGTGGAAATTTGTCCACCAATTGGGAAAGATACTGATCGGCGACCACTTGTATTTGTTTGTGTATATGATTGAAATAGACCAACAACAAAGTGGCTTGTGATTCCAAAACCTTTTCGCGTATCTCATCACGAGTAAATAAAACATTGCGGAACTTTTCAAACACTTGATCGGCCACACTGAAGTAGAGAAGTTATAAAAGCAAAAGTAGAAGTTATAAAGGAAAAACTCACCATTTTACACATTGCCAAATGCCAGATTTATCCTTTTGAAGGGCTGGATCACACAAATAGGTTAAGATGGGCTCCAAGCTGGGCTCTTCAGCATTCTCCACACGTAACATTTCCAACCAGTAGACACTCAATAAGTACGTGCATTGAGCAAAGGTTAGCTTATTAATACAGGCTGTTACCTCAGCTGTAGGATGCTCCAGTAATAATAATATTTGACTGCGCAATTCATTCAAACTAACCGAATCACTTTTAATGGCCGACGTATAATTCAGCTCACGCATATCGGATTTATGGGTAGTTTGCGATATCAACAACGGTGACTTGGCAGCAATTTGCTGAACTCCCATGTACCACTCGGGTGACCAGAGACGGGCGTTTGTAAAACCCATGACCACACAGTAAACCCAAAAATCTTTGAATAGTTTGTGCAAACGCAAGCGAGGATTTTTTATGGGCGGCAGGCGTCGCAATAGTACCGCAATTACCGGTATTAGCATACCTAAATGGCCGGCACTAGAGCTAGCCTTGGGCGCCCCAGGCGTGTTGTCATAGGAACGCTCTCCCTCCAGACCGATTTGTACAAAGAGTTCAAGCAACTTGCCTAACAGTTCTAATTTCTCGTCATCACCTTGTATATTGGCTGCAATATTACCCAGAGCATTAACTACAGCATCGGAAACACTAAAGAATTGTTTGCGGTGCTCGGGATCTGAGGTATAGGCCAACGAGGCCGATTGCACAGTAACGCGTGAGAACATTTTCATGATCTCATCAAATACATGAGTTTCACATTTCGAAATAACCATACAGCCCAATTGATCAACAATTAAGGCATTTTGTTCGGAAGGTACTTTGCAAAAACGTTGTATGAAAAATTGCAAAATATTTTGCGTGGTCTTAGAGGTGTCCTTCAAAGCCACCGCCACATGACCCAACATAACAATTATATTTAAGCTAACCAAAGTGGATTCTCTGTAGCAACGAAAACATTTCAATAGAATTTTCGTAAAATAATTTCCTTGTAATGCAAAAAGTTCAAAACTTACGATTCATGTTTTTCAGCCGTAAATAAACGATTGGATACATTTGCCACCAGGGCTGGAACACAAAACTGATCAACCGGCTGGGCTGCTCTCAAAGCTACGCTTAGATTCTCTATGGCTGCATCTCTAAGAGCCTCAAAGGCGGCCTGGCCCGTTCTTAATGGTGCATATTTTTTACTCTCTCCAAATATATCCACCGTAGAGCGCGATTCACTATTCTGCACGACTATCTTAAAGGGTGTTACTTCTTTTTCTTTTTTTTGCAAAGCCATCATAGTCTGCGAATGTGCATGTAATTTGGTAAGAATTTGACTGGGATCAACTAAGAAATCTCTTAAATACGATATTGATGTGTTGGCAATATTGGGAAATTTCTGAGCCAATTTGCCAAGACCTTCCAGGCACACCATTAGCAATGGCATATGATCCATAACGATCTTGTGCGATAATTGGGAATTGAGTTTTTGCGATAGACGTCCGCATAATTTATCAGCCTCTGTAAAATTGGTAGTGTAAAGAGGAAGGATACAAAACAAAAAACTTTATTTATTAATATTAAATTGAAAAATAAAATATTTAAAATTACTACTGGAAGTTCTAAGGATGCATAACACAAATACATTCCAAATATAAGGGATTATAAAAAAAAAAATTTAATAAATAAAGAAATAGAAAGAGAGACAATTAGGAATGGTCATACATTTTACAAAAATATGCTTATTATCCTGTTAATATCGATGTTAATTTGCATAAACATGTTTATAAACATGTTTAACAAACTGTTTATACCGTAATTAACAACAGCATTTCTATAGCATGCAAATGCCGCAATTAGGCTTGCCAGATGTACTATTTTTAGCAGTATGCCCGCTTTGGCAGCATGTAGGAATAGTGCACTAGAGAGCTTTTTCCTGCCAATTTATTTTGCGATATTATTGCTTCTATAATAAATTTTGGATGAAAGGTAAATGGGAACATTTTTCTTAATTTTTTTATTTTTTAACCAATTTCAAAAAAGGATGCTATTTATAATTCTTGTGTTTTTTTGTACACTAATTTTCAAATTTTCAGAATTTCCAAAAAAAAATTTTCTTGGAAGATTTTTTTCGCAATTTGCTCATCCAAAATTATGTATTGTAGCATAACTCGTCCGTTTATGAAGCGATTTTCAATTTTTTTTTATTTGAAACGGTTTTCTTGCAGTTAGTTTGGTCTTAGGGGCTGTGCACATATTACGACGTAACGCTGTTTTCAGAGATTTTATACCCCCCCTTCGTAACGCGTTTTACTAATGTTTCAGCGCATTTTTTTTTTATTATTTAAGAAGATATTTTAAGCTTTATTTTTTGGGGTGAAAATATAAACTAGAAAAGAATTCAAACGGGTTCCATGCTTACCGGTTAGTTGTAATATGTACTTTTTTTTCGCCAGTTGCAGATGGCAAACCTAAAGGGCACTATACACTGTCAAAATGCTGTATATCAAGCGTGTATACGTCTGCTTGACATCAAGCATACCCAATATCTAATATTTTTTGATTTTTCATCAAGCGTCGTCGATTTCACACCGACAAACAAATTTTCATTGATACAACTTTAAGTGCTTGATGAGATTTTGACGAATGTTTAGTGCCCTTAACGGCAATAGGAGTTTTTAAGGAATTAATTCACAAAAGTAATTTTTTATGAGGAACTGAAAGTTTTTTTTTTTTAATTACATGTAAATGCAGAGTGTGGGTATTTTGAGAATTTTTTGATAAAAGATATAGAGGCATTCGAGTTTCTTTAAGTTAGAATTAAAACTTCTTTAGCCCTGAGATGGCAGAATTGGAATAATACATGCAGGTGCATATTTGAACAGGTGATCATGTTCTTTTTTTTCTCCAACTGTCATATAACGATATTTTACCGTTATATTTAATATGCACGGCCATTTTTATTTATAGAATATTTACGATATTTACACCAATAGAGCCACATTTTATTCATATTTATTATAAAAAATAAAAATAGATTGTTTTCGATAAAACGGACATATTATAAAAATATAAACTAAGGAACTATTTAGATAAGGAAACGAGGGCTTCATAGACAACCAATCAAACATAACAAAAGTAATGATATAAAGGGAGTAAAAACAATCAACAGAAATAGTAAAACTGGGAAACAGATCAAGTCTATGAAGAAAACAATGAACATTTTTTTTTTTGAAATTTTTTAATACAAAACAAAAAAAAACTGAACCTTTTTGCATTAAATAATATAAAGCATACTGCAATGAAGGTACATTGTACTCATCATCAACTGAAAATTAAAAAAAGTTTAAAAGAAAAAAAAAAAACAAAAAATTAATTTAGATAAAACCACACTACTTGGAAATATCTAAAACTACTTAAAAATTATTAATTGTTTATAGCATTTTCTATAATATTTATAAAAAAAAAACAACAACTTACCCGTTTCATCGCGTATGGCCCAAACTAACAAATCCACACAAGCAGCATTGGCCATGACATTAACTTTGTATTTATTTACCACTGGTATACCATTTTCTTCTCTCTTCTCACGCTCTTGATCCTGTTGTTTATTTTGCAATTCCGTTTGACCATTCAAAAATAAACGCTTAACAAATTCCTGAACATCTTTGGTAAAAGGTGCCGGCAAATCAATTTGATGTTGTAAAATTTCACGCAATAAAGTCACTAAAACTAGATTTAAAGTTTCTGAAAAGCTTTTATAGCAATATCCCTTAATTTGATGCAGAGCAAATATATCACTGGCTTGCTCGTCCAAATGTTCTAAAGTTTCTTTGGTCAAAAGCTTTTTGGCCACCGCAAAGATAGTCTGTAAGTGTTGTATGGGAAAGGGAGGCATTGCTAAGGCATTTTGTGTTTTTGTTGGTGTATCAGTGACACGCATATTCGGAAACTGATTGAAACTTGAACCATATCGTGTAAAGAAATGTGTGCGAGGATCGTAGGGCACCGATAAGTAAGTATGTAATTGAGGTTTTTGTTTATTCAGATTAGCTATAACCGATATCTGGCGCATGCGTATTTCATTGGAATCTTGACTTAAACTGCCCGACATGGAACGTGGAATGATGGGACGAAATTGTGTAAAAGCTATACGTTCATTAGAACTATGGCTACCGCCTTCTTTAGAATTTGGCCTTACAACGGGCATTTCTTCTCGGGGAAATATACGACACAGTACAGGTGGCTCTTGTGAGGCATAGCGTCCCATAGAACGAGCCAAACCGAACAGTAATGGCACAGTAGCTTTGCATAGTATGATCGGCGGTGGAGCTGAACTGCTTTCTTTGCTGCTTTTAATGATATTAGCTAAAGCACTCAAAGTTTCTACTTGATTTAAAATTATTTCTTCTCTTAAATCGGGACATTTGACGACAATATCGGAAAGTAAAGTATTTAGGCAGAAACTGAATTTTTCAGCAGACGGGATTCCTAAAACACAAGAAAATACATCAAAAACGGTTTAATATTCCTTTGGCAAAATTAAAAATAAAAACAACAACAAATTGAAATAGAAACTTACTGTCGTTTTTACTCCACTTTCCATCATCAACCCACACAGCTTTAGGTAAACATTTCGCTAATCTTAAGAAATAGGGTACAATACGATCTTCATGTTGGCAGCCACTTTCTAGGAAATACAAACCCAATGCTATGACAGCATCTTGTGATCGTGAATCTAAACAAAACACGCCAGCAGCATTTTCTTGCGGACAATAGCGAAATAATGCTTGAACCTAGAAAAATTAAATACAAACCCAAAATTTAGTAAAATTAACACAAATAACATAAATTTTCTTCGCATTTTTGCTTTTACACCACAGCCAAGTTGAAAATTCAATAATTTTAATCCAATAATGATGACAAAAGAATTAGAACTTACTTTTTCCCAGGGTGTTGGTTTTATTTGTGCCAGTACCCTGGCCAAACTTTGCACTGTTCTTTGATAAGAAAATTTTTCTGCCATTTTTGCAGATTTAATTTATTAAAAAATATCCTCAATAATTGATATTTTTCGTTGTTTTTTCGTAAAATTTTGTTAGATTTTCGTTCGTCAATATAGATTTTTTTTTATATGTAAACACCAAACTGATTCATTGTCAAAAATAAAAAAAATGACATTTACAAGGCCGTTTATTAAACAGCTGGCTATAAGTGCTACCAGATGTGATAAAAGGAAAGGTGCACTCATACATTCAAAGCGAATTCGTTCACAATATTTTGCTACTATGAATTCGCCTTGGTCGTTAATTGCTTTCGTTGCAACCTAATTGAATATAATTTCTGTAATCTTTGTGTATTTTGTCCATGTAAAAGTCAACTTTTTCTTAAACAAACAAACATTTATATAATTTTTGCAAATGAAAAATCGATGTTGCTAGAGAATCATTGGATAAAATTAATTGAAGCAATGGTTTATTGTTGTTTTGTAATTAAAAAACACACACACAAAATAATATAATTGAGCTGCATATATGCGAAGGCGAATTTATTATCAGGTGTATGGAGCGCCGAATTCGGGCAAATTTATTTATCAACAAAACTTTAAAAGGGCTATTAGACACGCATACTTGTCTGCAGACATGTACGATGGCATACTTTGTGTTTTGCTATTACAGTATCAAACGCTGACGGCATACTTCAGTACACATGTATGTTGTGTGTATGTTGGTGTGCGGCAGACATCAGAAAATCAAAAATTTTTGAAAACCAACATACATGTCTGACGTACTCGACATACATGCTATTAGACAGTGAGTTTTGGTATGCCATCGTACATGGCTGCGTATCTAATAGCCCTTTTTGATCCATATTTTCCGCCTTGTACATATTGGGCACTAAGCATGAAATGACTGCGTTAAAATACCTCCGGCGGCTTAAGAACAATAGTTATAGTGTGGCACCACTGATTTAATGAAACGATTTTGACATTTAAGTTGAAATTTTTCACAACGCCGTGGATATAGAAAAGCCGCATTTATTAATAAATTTATGCAAAAAGAAGCTGTTTAAATAACTTTTTAATAGTTACTATATTAAAAGTGAGACATATAAAAACTTTCCATTATCAGTGTATAGCTTTTCTTTAAAATTTTTAATAACCAAACATAAATTTTGGCCATCATGTCTGTGCGGGATCAAATAAAAATAGATATTGTAAGTGAAAAAAAAATTATTAGTGTAAATTAATGTAATTTGTTGTTTTCCGTAAAGGAATGGGGCCATGAACGTTTGGTGCGTGCCCAACAAGTTGTGGAATTGCGCCCCTATGACATTGAGTCTTGGTCTACGCTGTTGCGTGAGGCTCAAACCCGGCCGGTCAATGAAGTTCGCACTTTATATGAATCACTGGTTAATGTGTTTCCCACCACAGCACGTTATTGGAAAATCTATATTGAACAGGAAATGAAGGGACGTAATTTCGAGAGAGTGGAAAAATTATTTCAACGTTCGTTGGTAAAAATTTTAAATATTGATTTGTGGAAATTATACTTGACGTATGTGAAGGAAACCAAGGCGGGCTTAAGTACGCACAAGTAAGTATGTAGTAGGAGATAAGTGTAAGCTTTGACTATAATGAATTGTAAACATATACATGCCTACATAAACTTTTTTTAATTTGCCGATGTCGCCCATCGTGTTTGGTTTGCACATTTTGAGCGTCCCATTTATGTTCTCCTTTATTCTGGGAAAATTTAAACATTTAAATTACATACATACCTATGTATAAGATTTTCAGTTTATATAAATAAAAACTTTCAGAGAAAAACTAGCACAAGCTTATGACTTTGCTTTGGAGAAAATTGGTATGGATTTACATTCCTTCTCCATATGGCAAGATTATATATCATTTCTGCGCAGTGTTGAAGCTGTGGGTAGCTACGCAGAGAATCAGAAAATAACCGCCGTAAGAAGGGTTTATCAAAAAGCTGCTGTAACGCCAATAATTGGCATAGAAATTCTATGGAAAGACTATATAGCTTTTGAGCATAATATCAATCCCATAATATCGGAGAAAATGAGCTTGGAAAGATCAAAGTAAGCTATTTATAAAAAGTGAAATAAATAAGCTGATTAAAAATTTTGTAAATTTTATCAAAATTTCTAGAGACTATATGAATGCTCGAAGGGTGGCCAAGGAATTGGAAAATATTACAAAGGGTCTTAATCGTAATCTACCGGCAATACCACCTAGTCTATCCAAAGAAGAAGTTAAACAGGTTAATTTGGTATTTTTTATATAGAAAAGTATATATTTATTAATCTAGACATAATTTCAGGTTGAATTGTGGAAGAAATTTATTGCTTTTGAAAAGTCCAATCCATTAAGAACCGAGGACACGGCACTTATTACACGTCGTGTTATGTTTGCCACCGAACAATGTTTATTAGTATTAACACATCATCCAGCTGTATGGCATCAGGCAGCACAATTTTTAGATCAAAGCTCTAAAGCTTTAGCTGATAAAGGAGTGCGTATAGTGTTTTTATACAAAAAAATTTCTCAATTTCAGAGGACTCTTAACCACAACGAAAGTTGCTTCTTATTATTGGCACTGCCAATTATTTTAAACATCGCCCGGTTGATTAAACAGTCAATAAAATTTGAGATTTTTGAATCTCTTGTTAGCTTACAAATACAAAAAAAACAAATGAAGCTTTTTATTTTAACGAAATGATGTCCATTCGTATTCAAGAACTTGCATTGTAAATATGAAATGTAATTGAAAGCGTATTTCGTATTGTTTTAAGAAAAGTTAAAGGATTTTAAATTTGAATTAAAACATTTCTGTCACTGTTTGTAATTATTTTTTTTTATTAATTCTAATTTCATTAAAAATGCAGTTTCTTTGATGCTTATGGTGACATCGATTTATGTGTTTTTTCTTATTTAAGTATTTATTAATGTATATCTGTAATTTTTGCATTTGTTAAAAAAGAGTATTAATGTTTGTATTTAATGGTTTTTTGTATTTAGGACACACAAGCTGCTAAAATTTTTGGTGATGAATGTGCCAACATTTTAGAGCGTTCCATAAATGGTGTGCTCAACAAAAATTCTTTGCTGTATTTTGCTTATGCTGATTTTGAAGAAGGCCGCATGAAATATGATAAAGTACATGCAATGTACAATAAGTTTCTATCCATACCGGATATAGATCCAACATTGGTAAGTTTTTTTTTAAACGAAATTAAATAATGAATTTCTTTTGAACAAAAACTAAATTCACTTTTGTAATATTTTGTTTCATGGTTTAGTTGAAACAATTTCTTGTTAACGGTAAAACAAAAATTGATCATTTATTTTAAAAATTAACTTTTAAACATGATCGCTTACAACATTTTCCCTTTTCGGGTATTTTTCAATATTAAAAAATTCTATTATTCTGCTCTGCAAATACGCAATGTTGAATATTTGCCAAAAATACTCGGCAAATTTTAATTTTCTGAGATTTCAACCAAAAAAACGTTGAGTTTAAAAAATTTTAGTTTTGAAAATATCCTTTTTTGGATTATTTTTATTATCAGAATTTTTTTAACGTAAAAAAACAGTTTTTAAGATACACTTCTTCAAAGTAGTTCTTATGGTTTGTTAAGATTTTAATAAAGTTTGAAAACTTAGATTTTTAGGATATTTGTGGTTTTGGGAAAATTAAAATACATATTATACTTTACAAATGGGACCACATCACGACCCAAGTGAGCTAGAATCTAATCTTCCCTTCACCAGCAGCCTGCTAACTTTACAAATCTGGCCTAAATATTTCCTATTACTAAATGTTGCTTAAATATCTCCAATTACTAAATATAGAAAACATTCCCTGGTCGGGGAATTTTTAGTTTCTAGACTTTTTTGCTTTTATTGCAAAAAAAATTCCTTTTTGGAATATTTCGTTTTTTAAGAATTTTAAAAACTAAAATATCCTACTCTTAAGGTAGGGAAATTTTGTAATTTGTAGGATTTTCGAGTATAGATATAAAAACGTAAACTTGGTTTTGAGATTTCAAACTATTTTGAAAATTTTCCTTTTACGTTTTTATTTAAGTTTGAATAGTCAAAACTTTTACTTCTTCACAAATATAATTAAATACTGTTTCAGTTCTCTGAATTCCTCACAATAAATATGTATTTTGTAAAACTTTCCGCCTGTACGATTTGAAAAGTTATTCTAGCTTTTAAGATTTCAAGGTGTTTTCAAAATTTCCCTTTTGGAAATTTTTATTTCCAAATTTGAAATTTTCTTTTTATATATCTAATATTAATGTTTCACTAAATTTCTGTCATTTCAGGCCTACGTTCAATATATGAAATTCGCCCGACGCGCCGAAGGCATAAAATCTGCTCGAGCTATTTTCAAAAAAGCTCGCGAGGATATACGTTCTCGTTATCATGTTTTTGTAGCAGCCGCTCTAATGGAATACTACTGTTCTAAAGATAAAGATATAGCATTTCGTATTTTCGAATTGGGCCTAAAACGTTTCGGTGGCAGTCCGGAATATGTCATGTGTTACATAGACTATTTGTCACATTTGAATGAAGACAATAATACCAGAGTTTTATTTGAACGTGTTTTATCTTCCGGTGGCTTAACGCCACAACTAAGTGTAAATGTTTGGAATCGATTTTTAGAATTTGAATCAAATATCGGTGATCTTTCGAGTATTGTAAAAGTAGAGAGAAGAAGAAGTGCAGTGTTGGAAAATGTAAGTGATATGCAAATACGTAACTAAAAAGTTAAAACTTGATTTAAATTCTATTTGTTAATAACAGCTAAAAGAATATGAAGGGAAAGAAACTGCCCAATTGGTAGATCGTTACAAGTTTTTGGACTTGTACCCTTGTACGACGGTCGAATTGCGATCTATAGGTTATACAGAGGTAAGTTTTTCCTAGGCGTAATTATAAAATTCTTTTAGTACATGCATGTGTTTCGAATAATTGTTCATAGAATGTGGGAATTACAATTAATAAAGTGGCTAATGCAAATGGTGCTCCAGGAATGGCTACTGTTAAGGAAGAACCAGATAATGAACCCACTGTGCAATTGCCCAAGCCAGACTTCGCGCAATATATACCATATAAACCTAAAGCAAATGCTTATCCAGGAGCTCATCCCTTGGCGGGTGGCACGTTTCCACAGCCTCCTGCGTTGGCAGCCTTGTGTGCAGCATTACCACCACCCGTTTGCTTTAGAGGACCTTTTGTTTCCATTGAAATGTTATTTGATATATTTAATCGCATTAAATTGACAGATGGTAAAGTTTGTTTTTCGGTATTTGTGAGCATTTTTTTTCTGTTTGTTTAAACCAGCAAATTTTATTTAATTTTCAGCTGCTCCCCTACCGTCCGGTGATCCTGGTTGCGATATCAAAATCTTTGACTTGGCCAAATCTGTACATTGGATTGTGGACGAAAGTACTTTGGCGGGTGATATCTCGGGTGGGTCAGGCGTTAAACGTCGACGCATGTTACCAGGTGGCGATGACAGTGATGAAGAAGCACCGACCCCTGCTCCCCCCGTCAATGATATATATCGTCTAAGACAGCAGAAACGTTTTTCCAAATAATTGTAAATCTGTGAAATACATTGTATGTTTATAAACACAAATTAAACCTTTATAGGTATATTTTGATTTGTTAAAAAAATAATTTAAGAATTATACATATATATTAAAATTTTTACATTCTATTATAAAATACTAATTGGTATGATATAAAGGAAGGTATTTTTTAAACAGATAAATAAAATAAATGCTTATATATAAATATCTTCATCTACAATAACAACAAACAATGCTTTTGTGGGTTCCATTACGTTAAAAAATATAGGGGCCAGATGAAAACTGACTGCTTGCCGTTGTTGAAAGAGACGTAAGAAATACTCTTTTTATATTTAATACAATTTTTTGTTGCATAAGTTAAAAATTTCAAATGGAATTTTTAAAATTTGTTTTTTTTTATTTGTTTAAACTTGCAACTCTTCTGTTTCCTTCCTCATTTTATAAAACAAATAAGAAAAACGTGGCAGCCTTGAAGTACACAGCCGAAGTCAAGGCGAATTAACTATATATATTCGAGGCGAATTCGCCTTATTGATATTATGACATCTTTTTTTAAACGCAGTGTTGCCGCTAGAGCAAATTTTTGTTATTACTAAAGTAAAATATCAAAATATGTAGTCTTGTTCACAGCTAATATTGGTCCAACTTCAAAATTATTCTGAATCATTATAAAAAGTAGAAAAACGACTAAAAGACCTGTATATTGAACTTTGTACACACATATGTATGTATATCATATCCTAATTTCTATATGAAGTACCTCGATCGGAAGAGCTTACTCCACTAAATCTGGCAAAAACTAACTTATTGCAATGATGTCCTTTTTTTATTGTGTAATTATTACTTTAATTCCGTATTTCAGGTATAATTTCTATAAATTTATGAACACATACACTTAAGAAAACTGATTTCCTGACTACAGGGTATTTTTTTATATACTATGTAACATAATTGTGCCGTTCTGAACACTTCCTCTCCTTAACTCATATAATTTGGTTTTAAGCATAAATTCTAAATAGCATTGCTACATAGCAGCCACGGCGGTATATCGGAACTAAAGTGCAATTCACATATTGCGTAATGCTATTTTCGGAGATTTACTTCTTATTTCTGTCCTGCGAAAGACTTCGTTCGTTCGTACAATTACATTTGAAACAAAAATAAATTCTAAAATTTTGTTTTTGTTTCAAATGTATTTGTACGAATGAACGAAGTCTTTCGCAGGACAGAAATAGGCAGTTAATACTCCCATTGTAAGGTTTTCTACAAAAATTCTTACTCTGTAATATATTTGTATCCTCTTTCCGCTGGAGCGTTATGTAATATGTGAATAGCTTAAATAATAAATCAGTTTCATTATTAACTTTCCGCTATTGAAGATATTGGTGATTTTACCCCGATTTTTGAAAAGCAAATTTTCATTAGATATCGAATTTTAGAGGCCAAGAGAATCTATTATTACTATTTTTACAATTGTGCTCTTGTAGATGTATGTAACTCTTGATAACTTAAGAAGGGTTTAACCGATTGGAACCAAATTCGTGACATTCTGTAGAAACTGAGCTCAGCTACATGTCTTAGAGATGATGAAGCGATTCGGCTCGCTATATTTTTCGAAAATAATGTTTGAAAAACTTAATTTTTAAATCAATTTTAAACTACTAGACAAATCAAATCGAAAATCTAATCAACTCTTAAACTAAAAATATAGTGTCGACTGAAAAAAAATGCCGTAAAAATATTAAAAAAGAAAATATCAACCCATAATACGACGTAATACTACATACTTTTCTTATTATTCAATTGTGAAGATTAGAGAACATTCACGTGAATTTAAGTTAAAAATGTGTTAAAATTATAAAAAAAACATTAATACCTATATACATATGTACATAGCAATTAAAAAATAATTACAGAAACGCAATATTGAAGATTTGTGTATGCTAGCAAATTTGTTTGAAAATAACTACAACGGCAACTCTTTTAGTTAGTTTTGTTTCATTAGCAAGTGCGTGCACAACTTAAGAAGCGTCTGTGTGAAATTAGTAATAAAACCGTTAAAAACCCAACAAATTCGCTATAATATAAAAGAAAATTAACAAATAAATGTTAATTAATTAGTGTTACATGAAATTTCGGTAATATTTTAAAGGAAACATGCGAATTTTTGGTGGAAAATGTAATTGGAAAAAATGTATGTACATTTGTGCATACTTTTCGTGGATGTTAAACAACATGGCCGTTACATGAATTCGCTTTGGTTGTCGCAAGTGCAAATATGTATGTATGTATATGGGTTAGTGCATAATGAAGAAGTCTCATGCCCAAATTGATGCCCTTCGGAAAAATATTCAAGTTTAACAATTGCTACAACTGTTGCCCGGTTAATTTGTGAGGTTATGTTAAAAAAACTTTTTTTTTTCGTTAAGAGTGTTAAAAAAAGTCAAAGTAAAGTGCTGTTAAATGCTAATATGTATATGTGTGTGGGTTTTGAATTAGGAAAAGCAGAGTAAATTCTAATAATTGTGCATACCTACATATGTATGTATGTATGTAGTTTTTTAAACGTTTAATCAAATGCATTAATTAAAAGGTTCCTGATGTAAAATAGTGAAAGAAAAAAATTAATTAAATATAAATTGAAGATAAATTGTTACATAGTTTCTAATTAAATTGCAAGAAAGCATAATCTAAATTTTATTTTATAATGCATTTAATAAAAAGTAATAATTAATAAAATATGTATAAAAAGGTTTTTATTAAATTAAATTATTCAGTGTGATGGGTAAAAAGTGCTAAATTTAAAATAAATAAATTTATTGTGCAAGAAGGCGTTGAACTTTTTTAAACTATCCGACGATGTATTTTACGGTAAGTGTGTTATTTAGAATACAAAGCCCCTAGATCTTTTTCAAAGCACAAGCACTTCATTTGAAAACATTTTAATTAAATAATGGTTCTTATTAAAAGTGTCGTTGCCGTAGTCGAACTTTTATGAGTCCAATGTAAAACATATAGCGAACGTTACGATATTTTATAGATTTCGTCACAACAACGTAACTCTTAATAAGTCCGAATATACTTAACATGTTTAGGAAATTTTAGCGACACTGTGCTACAAGAATATGTAGTTGTTTTTTTTTCCAAAACTGAAACTGATTATAGTAGAGGAGAAAAAAATAATACGTGTAGGCAGCGTTGCCAAATGTGCAGAAATTTTAATTTGTCAGGCTAAAGTTCGTTTTCTCTAAATTTATTTTTTTACCTATGAAAAGTAATATTATTTAGGCTCAAGTTCAGTTTTTATTAAATTAATGAAAATTCAAAATTACTAAGAGTTTTTTTATGTTGAAAATATTATTACATTCAATTAGTTTTTTAGCAGAACGTATCAGTACGTATGCAGTACTTTAGTGACACTGCAAGAAATTTCATGAAGTTTGTTTGATATCTAGTTTTGGGCAATATGAAATTTACAAATATAAAAACAACATAACTCAAAAGCTAAAATTATATAGGTACTCATGCACTAAAAAAAAGAACTACAATAAAATTTTGGAAATTTTACCTTATTTGAGTTCAAATTGGTTGTAGTATTGCGCCAATGCCGCTTTTTACAGAAACTGAGTAAAATTTTCTAGATGTTAGGAAATGCAAAGTTCATCTTTAACAGGAAATTTTTACTAAAAACTAAAAAATTATTTATTAAAAACTATGTAATTCAGTGTTTGTCCCAAAATTAGTAAAAAAAAAAATCGTCATGTGCTCCATCTGCAATCTTGCTGCGCATTTCGCATTTCCTTGTTTTGTCTACTTCTGCAGCGGCCCATCTGCTATAACGATGTCATCAGAACGTCCGGAATGCATATTTACAACATGTACTTGTATTATTTCGAATGAGGCGTGATGAAAACATTTTTATAAAACTTACGACTTTTGAACTCGAACCAAGGAACTTCGGTTTCGTAGATAGGCACTCTAAGCACCCCACTGCTACTCCTTGCTAATTCCCACCAGCAGTACTACGTAATTTCTTAGATAAACAAAAATATGTTTTGGAAATTAGTAAGGGCCAATTTTTGACTTGATATTTAAGTTATAATTATTTTTAAGTTGTAATTAAATACCAAATTGTGTTTTTGACTGCATATTGTGTATTTAAATAATAATTAAGATTTACGAAGTTCCATATGTTTTTGACTGCTTGTTCGTCTTTTATAACATAAAGCCAATAAAATATTTGTGGCTGCTGGCAAATAGCATAAAATTTTTTCAAAATTAACCTTTGCTTTTATTATTTTAAAACATTTCAGCAGTTCTTAGTTATTCTGCTAAAATAAAAATATATATTTTTTTTTATTTTTCTTTATTTGTTCTAGTCAGCTGTTCTTTAGGAAAATTTGTGGGAAATGTTTTATTTTACGTAGTGCTATCATATTTTCATCGTAATTAAATTAGAACTTTAATTACTCACTGAAAAAATGGAATCTTATTTAAATACAACATAAATTTAAAAAGACATGTGGCACTTGGGGGGGGGGGGGGGGGGGGGGGACTGCCGCGGTAAAGCTATTGCATAGCATTTTTTATCAACTTATGCAATTATATTATTACGTTTTGTTTAATAACTCCGTTGTTATTCTGGCAATATGGTATGTTAATGAGATCAAAATCAATAGCATACGATTTAAATACTTAAAAAAACAAAAGACTAAAGAAACAAACTTAGTGTCAGGTGTTTTCGTTTCAAAAACAAAAGACTTAAGAAACAAACGTTTCAAAATTTCTTGATTCGGCCGCCTCAAAGCCCGCGATAAAAGCTATGCAATAGTTTAATAAAAATTAACTAATTATGTACATACTTAAATATGAAGTAAAAAACTGGCCATAAAAATGAGGGTTAGGCCGTTTTGGCGCTGAGCGCCTCACATATTCGTTCAATATTGGGTACCTGCGGTAAAATGAGAATAAAATCGGTATTTGTTAATCGATTTTCATGATTTATATCTCATTTTATTCTTGAGGTATTTAGCTCTCAGAAAGATGTGCAAATTATAAAATATTTGCTTTTTCTTTTTTTTATTGCATTTTTTATATTGAAAAAAAAAACAGAATTTTGCAAGAAAAAAATTATTTCCTCTCTTAAATTTTTGAATAATTCCAGAACGATGAAATATAGAAAAAATTATATGGAATTAAATTAAATTTAATTTTGTTACGCATCTTTTGGTGTTTTGTTTATGCAAATCGGATGAGTAGTTCTCGAGTTAGGCTGAAATATGTTTTCGTAATTTAGGGGAAAAAATTGCGACGCCCTTAAAAAAAGACCTTACGTGATGAAGAAAAACCGAAAACGGATTTGAGTTTATCTCATCAAAATCCATATATGTAGTCCACACAGTTTTATTTAAAATAGAATTTTGCTGCTGAGCAGTGTTATTAATGTTTTAGTTTTCTCCATTTCATCTCATCTACTGTGAGAGCATTATCACATGTGCGATGTGTATTAAAAAAAAAAAAATTTTCTCTTACTGAGATGTTGTTATGTTCTGTCGTGCATATGACAATTAAATAATTTTAATATGTATGTATCTCTATTAATAAATTTACAAACCTTTTGCTAACACAAAATATTAGTTTAGATTAAAAATAAAACCATATTTACTTTAAAACGTCTTTTTTTATAATCACCGTTTTAAGATTAAGTTTTTTAATCTCAAGTTTATTATTTATTGTATTGCATATGAATTAATATCTATGTATGTATGATGGAAAATTAAGCTAAATTAAAAATATGTATGTATGTATTTTTTACACATGATATTTCTTTTTGTGTTTGTACAAACCGGCATATTGGGCAAATTTCATATCACATTTATCACATTTAAAACGTTTCGTATCATCGTGCAACATTAAATGAGCATAGTACGATGAACCGGCCACAAAAGTTTTGCCACAAACCGGACAAACCTTATCGCGAATATTTAAATGGCGCCTTTCATGACGATCCTTTTCGAAGGCCGTATAAAATGCCTTCGAGCAAAAATCACATTGAAAATCCCTTTTATCCATATGACGTTTGACATGTTGATTCAATTTGCTGGCACTGACAAAAGACATGCCACACTTTTCACACGTATACGGACATTCTTTTGTATGAGATCGAATGTGAACTTTTAAAGCATGAGAGGCATAGAACTTTTTTGGACACATACTGCACGCATAATCTCGTATGCCCTCGTGACGTCTAACATGATGCATTAAATTGCTGCGTGTTGTAAATTTTATGCCACAAATGTGACAAATATTTTCCATAGCCACCGATGATGATTCACAATCTAAACTAGTGGTGCGAGTTTTAACGGCCATTTTTTGAGCATGATCTCTTTTAAGATGTTGTTTGTAGTCTGTATGTTTTTTAAATTCCATTTTACATTTATCACAGATAAAGGGGTCTATGTGGTCATCTAGAAAATTGAGGGCTTCGTAATATTCAAAATTGTCTGGCTTAAATTCTTGTTTATTTTTAATGCATTTTAAACGTTGCTTCTTCGCTATTCTATATTGAGTTCTGAGCTCTATAAGACGATGCTTCAAACGTTCTGTGGTCAATTGTAAGTTGTTTTCCTCCTCCAATTTATTGCACATTCTTTCAATATTACGCTGTTTATTGTCGCGTTTATTATAATCGGAATGTTTAGTATCCCATAGTTGGGGTAAGGTCTTATAAATGGCTATAATTTTAAAATTATTCTCACGACTATGAACACTGCGTTGTAGTTCATTATTTACGGCAATCTGCAAATGGCATTATGAAAATAAAATTTTTATTACTTTAGAAACTCTACCAGCACTTACCACATCATCTAAAAACTTGAAGTCTTCATAAAATGCCCATTTGTTCTCTACCAGTTTATAGTCTTCCTGCTCCATTATTAATTTCTTGTAGTATCTCATATAGTCGGTTAATTTACGATGCAAAGTACGCCAAGATATTTGTTTTTCCACGGCTAAGTTGAATTCCGCAGTAAGTAAACACCAGGCTTCTCGCCTTAAAGTACGTGAATTGAAATCCAAATGATTGGGATTCCAAAGTTGTGGAAATTTACGATAAACTTCAATCATTTTGTGTATTAAATGATCGGGCAACGGTATGGTGGAAATGTCGGCAGATGAGAAAAGTTCATTGTCAGAATCATGAAAGCTGCGATTGAAGGTTTCCGTGGGCTCTGGATGTAATTTGAGATCAACGGAGAAGTCAGAACATTGCACGTTTACCACAATTGGATCAGGTGTGGTAAGCTGAAGTAGAAAATGAGTGCAAAAATAATTAATTAAAGTTAATATGGGTTAATATGCATGCAGAAACCGGTTTTACAGTATCGTTTGACTTTATCAATTATTTATGAATACGGGGTTAAGTTTTTAAGTTCTAATTTACCACAACAATAAATTTAATAAAAAAAAAAACATTACATTGTCTACAATAGATATACTTGACTCTTGCAATGAACCAACAAATTTAAGATAAAAATTATTGATGCGTACATTTCGTAAAGTACTTTTTTCGAAAACTAAATTTTCCGCAAAGTAATTTCTCCAAAAATTATTTATTCCACAAAGTATTTTCTTAAAAATGTATTTTTTTCCCAGCGTACATTTCGCAAAAAAAGGAATTTTTCAAAAACATTTTTATAAAACATTCTCTTCTTTCAAAGAATATTTTCCAAAAATAAAAAACACCATATTCAAAACATTATAATTTTCAAAAAGTACTTTAACGAAGTCTTTTTTTTTTATTAATAAATACTTTTTTTCTCACATAGAAGTCTGCTCAAAAATACGATTCTGAAAAAGTCATACTTTCAAAAGTCACACCTTTTTAAAAGTGTTTTTTCCTAAAACTACATACATTTTTTCAAGTTGCACTTCCAAAATGTACCTCTGCCAATAAGGTAAATGTTAATGGTCCGTACATTTCGAAAAGTACTTTTTTCGAACACTAAATTTTCCGATAATTAACTTCTCCAAAAATTATTTATTCCGCAAAGTATTTTCTTAAAAATTTATTTTTTTCCCAGAGTATTTTCCGCGAAAAAAGTACTTTTACAAATACTTCTTTTCGAAATTTTTTTTCCTTAAAATAATATTTTCCAAAAAATATACACCATATTCAAAAAATTCTATTTTTCAAAAAGTACTTTTTCGAAGTCTTTTTTTTATTAAAACAGTTTTCTTGAAAAAGTACTTTTTTTCCTTACAAAGAACTCTGTTCAAAAATACGATTCTGAAAAAGTCATACTTTTAAAGCCCCCATTTTAAAAGTACTTTTTCCAAAATTTAGATCTTTAAAAGTATCATTTCCAAAAAAGTATCTCTGCCCAAAACTTCCCTAACAAATTAATTTTTAAAATTTTAAGCTTTTTATTCAACTCTTGTGCAAAGTTAGTTCCATAGGAATCATTTAAAAAGAAATAAGTAGTTTAAAAAGGATATTTACTTTATATGGGAGTGATGCTGCCCACTTTCTAATCGATGACTTGCATTGTCAGGGCGAACTCATTATCTTGGAAAAGTTTTATAAGATTCAGTTAAATATTTTTATGCGCAGTTTAAGTTGTTTAAGAGGAATATTTCCATAATATGGGGCGCGGAACTGCCTGCTTTTAAGCAACAGCAGAAAAGGGATCTGTTATGTGAAATTAATAAAAGAACGGAGTTAAAAAAAAAACTTACATCATCCGCGCCGTTTTGTTGTTTAATTTCATGGTCCAGTTCCTCTTGAACACTTGGATATGGACTTAAGACTCTGTTTAAGCTCTGTTCCATATTTTCTCTCACATTAAAATCTAAATTTCCGGCCGTGGCAGAATTTTCGGTATGCAACAGATCGAAAACAAAACTATTCACACCTGCTGCTGTCTCTGGATTTCGAAAATAATCATTTTCATCTGTTATTATATCAGGATGTTCTATAATATATGAAGTTTCTGTGCACATAGAAACTGTATTAAAACTTTCCGCAGTTGGTGAAAGACTTGAATAAATGGTATTTTGATCGGCGTCTCTATCAGGATGTTCGATAACAAATGAATTATTGTTATGAAAAAGTTTCGGACTTAAAATTGTTTCTGTTACACAATTATTGGCTGGCAGATTGATGTCCTGATGATCGTCACAACTTGTTACAGTGTTAATGAACTGAAAAGAAAATTAATGAGAGTGAATTTTTTTAAGTTCGTTTTCTCTAAATTTAATTTTAATAAATTAAATTATTATTTTTATTAGAAAGGAAAATGTAAAAGCTCGTAATAATTGAACAGACAAAGAAAATAAAAATAATAAATTAATTTAACTGACAAATTAAAATTGCTTTGATTAAACATGTGTTCGAAGATAAATGTATGTTTAAATAGCGGTGCCATAAACCAAAATCGTTAGCTGTTCTAATTTTACAGTTAAGAATGTGTTGTTAAACATTTGACAAATTTAATAAAGAGTGTTTTTTATAGAGTGACACAAGTTAAAATAATAATATAACAAGGAAATATATTTTTAATATCATTGAAACGGGCTTTATTGGAAAGAAAATTTTATGAAATTAATGTTTAAATATGATTTGTGCCATGTGGCCGCCACGGCTGGCGCGTAAAAGGCGCAATATGGAACACCAATTTTCAACAACTTTTCGCAGCATTTACGGCCGTATTTCGTAGTCGATTCATAATGAAATTTCAAAGCAAACTAAACAAAAAGCAACTATCAGCTGGTAAATAGGTGCTTAAATAAAGCAGTGTTGCCAACCAAATATTGTGACACTCTATAAAAAAACATCCTATAGAATTCAATAAAATTTCCTTTAGAAAGCGAAATCGACGATTTTTTTTTTTTAAGTAGGACCAGCACTCAGGGGATGACCCCTACGTATGCAGTGCATTGTGCCGGAACTCAGAGAGAGGGATAGAGTAGAAAAGATAGATGTTGAAAATGTAGAAGGCTTAACTCTTTTACAACTCTGCTTTGCGCGTTATGTTAATTTTTATAGCAGTGTTGAGGCGTCTCCGGTGTTAGGTAGACGCATTAACTTTGTTAAGCTGTATTGGCAGGCATTTTATTAATTGTTTTACTTCGCCGATGTTTCTGCTAACCGACGAAGGAGGGCGATGTTGTGTACATTAGCTTAGAACATCATCAATCGCTGTCGGAACAGTTTTTTAGTGACCAGTGCTATGCCTTCATCACTTAAATAGTCCGACAACAATTAATACAATGTCTCACTAATTTACATTACAGAAATTAATGATGTTGATTGACTTGCTCTGGCCAGGGTTTGAACCCAGGCCCCACGTCATTGTTTGCTTAGTAGAAAACGCGCTAACCACTTCAGCCAACACCACCCTCAAACTGAATTGGATAGGATTCGTGTCCTAAATGATATTTTGCAACTTTATTTTCGTTTCTGTAACTTGTGAAAAGTACTCACAACGAAAAAAAAGAAATGTGAATTTATACTTGTCACCCAATCTTTTGTAGGATTATTCATATAATATTAGTAGGATTTTTATATGAGACACCCTGCAAACCTAATAAAAATACGAACATTAAAATTTTTCTTCTCACTCATCCTGTTTTTCACAGGAATGATAAAAAACTTTTCGATGCGAGAAACTCTTATATTCGTTACAGAAACGAGGCACTGTTTGTGTCTCCGCTACTTTAATTTATTTTCACTCAAATAATTTTTTCTTACCTGGTCCAGACCCTGTAGACTCAAGCTCTCTTTTTCTATGATCTCCTCAATAAGTTCATCTTCCAAATGCAAAGAATTGATAATGGGCTCAGTAGGAGTATTCAAGGCAAAGTGCAAAACTTCTTTTATATTAGAAGGCACATTTTCAGGGGTTTCTACCGACTGTGAATTTGTAAACGTTTCTATAATTGGCATTGGGCTACAGGAAAAAGGAGTAAATCTTTGTAAAATATCACAAGAATTTTCAGACTCCTCCATATGACCGATAATGGGGGAGAAAACAAAAGTTGCCGAATCAATTTCTTTCTCAAGTTCATTTTCTGTGTATTTATTGTCTAGAGTAGTTTCATCATTGATATCTAATTTAGGATTGCTTGCAACCTCCAGTGGCACTGGCACATTGTCTAAATCATTTTCTGTCTCACTTTCATCTGACAGTAGACTACCATGACTTTCAGCTTCCAAATGTAGACGAAAATTTGTTAAATTCTCAAGAATTTTGCCACAAATACGACAAACAAATGGATCGATATGTTTGTCCAAAAATTGCATTCTCTCATAGTGAAGAAACAAGGGCTCGTAATGTGTTTGCTCTACTTGAGCATGCAAATGGCGTATTTTCTCCAAACGATAACATTTCCTAAGAGAACGCAACCTCTTTTGTACGGCTGCTGCAGACAAATGTAATTCGTATAGTTTCAAAGTTTTACTTATACTTTGAATAGCCTGATCTCTTTCTTGGGCCTTTCTCAACTTATAGCCGCTGATGTGCCAAAGTACGGGAAAATTTTGATAAATTTCCAATATTTTTCCATTTTGTTGATCGTACAGTTCACGTCTCTTTTGTAAAGACTTTTGTTGTTCGAGAAATTGCATTTGTTCATAATAAGGAAATTTGGCGCTCTCATCAACTTCTCCCTCCAAAGCCAAGCGATCTCTTTCCTGTATAAATCGTTGGCACAACCTACAAATACGTATGCGTACCTCAGCTATGGTAAAGTTTCGTTTGCAGAACTCATTCCATTCATTAGTGATACGCTGCCAAGATTTACGACAGATTTGAGGTTCACAGAATTCTGGATGTGATTGATCCCACAAACGGGGATGATCATGGTAGAGTTTTATCAAATGCCTAATATGTTGTTTGTTTAGTTTTTCTTTGGGTTCATAGAACTCAAAATGTTCTTCCTCCGTTTTGGGTGAAAATGGTGGCGTTGAAGTTTGCGTAGTTGGCGTTAGACAGCTGTCTTTGTTAGAGGTGGCCACCGGCAAGTTAAGCTGTTCATTACACATAATATGTTCAAGTTTCTCTGAATTTTCTGAATTGTTTGAAGCACCCTCTAGTCGTTGTTTATCTTTATTGGTGAAAAATTGTGTAATTAAAGTTTGCTTTGTACTCTTTTCGTTGATCTCCATTCGATTTAAGTTTAAGCTTCTAAGAGATTTTTCATTTATTTTATCTTTTGTTTGCACATTATTCGTATTTTCTTGAAAAATTGTTGTGGAATCTGTAAGAGGATCTTCCTTCTTCTTCTCCTGCTCGTCACCTACTAAAGATTTTGCTTCACTTTTCTTGGCAATTGAAAGAGAAATTTCACTCAACTCCTGAGAGTGTGAATTAGTGCAAAATTCTTTGCTGACATTTTCTTCAAAATTAATTTCGCAGACAGTTTTTCTTCTATTTTTGGGGATTATAGAAAAACGAATTTTTGAAAATACTTTACTTCTTCTTTTTCTTCTTAAAGCTTTTTTGATTGTAAGCCTTTTTCGACAAAACTCCATTTGTTTGTTATTTCGCTGCCAGATTTTTCTTGAACGTTTAAAAGGCAACTGAGATAAATCTTCTCCACCTTGACTCTGATTATTGCGCAGTTTTCTCTTAATCTCATTTCTTTTATATAAATCCGATACGCTTTTTCTATTGAATTCTTTTGATTTCAATGATATTTGCATTTTCTCCTTTAATTCTAGTGTTTGATAGTTTTTCTGATCTGTTACAACACCATCATTGAATTTCTCCTCAATTTCCTCTTGCTCATTCTCTTCTTCATCCTTAAAATGTTTCGTTAGATCACGCTGACTAACATCTTCTTCAACTTTAGAGCTGATTCTTTCATTTTCATTTGTTCCGTCCACTTCCACTTCCAGTTTCGTTTCATTTTCTTGTTTGCAGTTTTCAGAATTTTTTAATTTCTTTCCTGAAATTCTTAAAGATTTTCTTGTTTTTCGTAAATCTTTTACCTCATTATTTGAAGATTCTTCGTTTTCCTTTTTTTCAGTTTCATTTTCATATTGTTTCTTTCCAGACTTTCTATGATTTTCATTTTGTTTTGATTTTATTTTTGAATTTCTTAAATAATAGTTCAATTTTTTAATAGTTTCTCTAGATTTTTCTAAACATATATCAACTTCGAATTTTCTTTGTTGCATAGACTTTTGTAAGCAATCATGAAATTCTATATTTGGTGTTTCAATTTCACTTGTTTCCTTAGCATTTTCGAAATGCTTAGTTTTAGCTTTGTTTATTCTCATGCTAGATTTTCTGATATTTTTTAAATAACTCCCATCATAATTCAAATAATCGTTGTTATATGTTTCAGTTCCATTTTTTGCAATTTCTTGTTGGTTCGTTTCTATTTTATTTTCATTGTGTAACGTTTTTCTCTTATTTGTTTCAGTTTCATTAGAATTGGTCGATTTATTTTTAGGGCGCGATTCAAAATATTCTGTTATTCCAGGTTTGTTTTCCGTTTTATTTTCAATTGATGGTTGTAACTCTGGTTCATTTAGTTGATTTTCATTTGGAATTTGTTTCGTTTTAATTTTACTTTGTTTCGTTTCATTTCTATTTGGCTCCATTTTATTTTCAGTTTTTTTCGTTTTATTTCGTTCCTTCTGATCTTTATTTGATTTTTCATTATTTAGGGAAAATGATTTAGTTTTATGCAACGATGTGAAATATTCCGTTGTTCCCGTTTCCGTTTTGTTGTGTTGTAATACATTTAAGTCATTTTCGTCGGCAATTTGTGGTTTTTTGTTTTTATATAACCGCGATTTATTTCTATAACCTAGATTTATTTCAATTCCACCTTCTTTGTTTTTATTTTTATTTACTTTTGCAGTAATTTCAGTTTTGTTTTGTTTTTTTAAATTTAAATTTCTTGGGTTTGTATCATATCCGGCAGTTTTTCTTTTAGTTTTACGTATTTCTTGTTTATCTGTTTCGTTATTACTTATTTCCCGTGTTTTATGTTTTTCTTTTTTTCTTTTATTTGTTTCTTTTTCTTTGTCACTACTTTCTTTGTGTCTTTTATTTGGATCTTTTACCGCTTCACTTGTATCTTTTTCCGTTGCAATTGTTTCTTTTTCCGTTTCCATTGTTTCTATTTCCCCATCACTTGTCTCCATTTCCATTTCACTTCTTTCTGTTTCAGTCTTGAAAATTTTCCCAAATCTCCAATTGGTTTTTAATTTTTTCGTTTTTCTATGTTTTAATTTTGTTATATTTGAATAATGCGTTTTATATGTTTCATGTTCACTTGTTTCATTTCCGATTTGATCACTTTCTTTGAAATTGTTCATGTCTCTTACGATTTTGCTCAAAGTTCTTTTGATTTGCTTTATTTTTGTTAAATTTTCTTTTGTATTTTTTTTTATTTTGGAAGATTTAGAATTTTCTACTTGAATAGTTTTATTTAAATTTCTTTTATAATTTCTAAATTTTTGCAAAACTTTTTCACAATTTTTTGTTTGTATTTGATATTTTAAAAATATGTGTTTATTTCTTAAATGTTTTGTTGCATTCTCTTTGATTTCTGTTAAACATTGTAATTCTCTCTCACTTTCTGTTATTTCACTCGTGGCGCCTCTCGGCTCATTTATTTCACTCGTGGCGCCTCTCGGCTCATTTATTATGTATTTTGCTTTTGTATTTATATTGAAAGATTGTTTTCGTTTCGGTTTGTTTGCAATTTTATATTGTTTGGCCTTTACTTCTTTGATATATTCTTCACCTTCATTGGTATCTTCGTTACTATGCATTGTGTTTATGCTCATGTCTTGTTCTATTAGTACCTGTTCAAATGGTTCTAAAATTTTTTCACACTGATCTTGCCATGTTGATTTGTCATGGTTCGAATTAATGAAACCACTATTTTTGCTGATGAGTGCTAAATCATTATCATTCTTATAATTGCCAACATTTTGATTTTCTTCTTCAACATCTGCAGAGTCTACTTTCACATTATTGCCCCCCTCAGTCGCGTCTCTCCAATCTGTGTGCCAAATTTCCATATGTTCGGGAAATTCTGATAGAGGACACAAAGGATGATCTTCACACAATTTGCATTCAATACCATATAATTCGCCAGCACACAGCCAAGTAAAAACTTCGCCACATTTCAGGTGATCGGGTAATTGAAACTGCTGTTGCTGCTGCTGCTGATCGGCAACAAAAGATGAGTTCCCATATTTAGTTTGATCGATTACACTTTTTAATTTTAACATTATTACAATAACTTGACTTTCATTTTTTTAAAACAACAAAAAATGTTTTTGTATAGATCACTGGGTCATTAGCAATCTCTTGAAAACATTTGTATAAGTAATAGAATAAATAGTAAAGTATTTTGAAATAGTATTTCCTAAATTAGCAAGAAACATCCACTATTAACAAAAAAAAAAAAAAAAAACAATTCTACAATTATATTAAGTTTTTTTCCTTCTTTAAGATCGTTTGTTTTGCCATTGATATTTTATGTATCTTTTGAGTTTACGTCTTCGGTGCGGCTTTCAGTTAACAACTGAAATGAAAGACAGGTATAATTAGATGTGCAACCAAAAAGCAGAAGAAAATAACAGCCACAACATCAGCTTAAAGAAGTTGAATGAACGTTTGTTTAAATAAAGTGTTAACCATATCGCGTTTTTTTAACCAAATATTGTCTTTAAAGAGATTCATTTAAAAATTATTTTTAACTCAAAGTCGACTGAAAAATTAACATAAATTTTAAATTTACTTTCTTTCTAAGGCACTATGGCTCAGACGAACTCTTTTCTCAGGCAAAAAAAAAAAAAACCTGCTGCTATTTTAGTGCATTATAAGCAGGGAAACCGCAAATATTATCTGGCATATTTTTTCCTATGCGCTGAATGTAGATTCAACAAAATATTTATACGTTTCAGAACTTTTTAAGAATTTTGGTGCATATTTTTGCTTATTTTACTTTTCACTGCATAATTTTGCATATTTCCGACTATTTAGGAATTTTTAAAAGTTTTGACTTTTTATGGTAGAATAATTCACTTGTACAAAATTAAAAACATATTTATTTTAAAAAAAAAATTTTTTTTAAAAAATGTACATCATCTTTTTTTTTTTTTTAATATTTCCGAATATAGAGCGTATTTAGGACATACTTTAAGTTTTTCTTGCATATTTTGCCTTTTTATATGTGTTTAAAAAAAATGAATTAAAGAAATCGATGAAAGAATATTGAAATTTTTCTAACAACTACTCAAACTTATTTGATTTATTTCGGGTTTATTTACAACTTTAATAATTTTTAGTTCTTTTTAGCGAATTTATATGGCATATGTGCTGTTTATTCTGCATTATTTGAATAAGGTATTTTTTAATATTCAAAAGAAGAAGAAATATGAGTTTTGTGATAAAAAAATTTTTTTGTTTTTTTAATTATTCTTCTAAATTTATAATTTTTTTATTAAGAATTTTGGTGCATATTTTTGCTTATTTTACTTTTCACTGCATAATTTTGCATATTTCCGACTATTTAGGAATTTTTAAAAGTTTTGACTTTTTATGGTAGAATAATTCACTTGTACAAAATTAAAAACATATTTATTTAAAAAAAAAAATTTTTTTTAAAAAATGTACATCATCTTTTTTTTTTTTTTTAATATTTCCGAATATAGAGCGTATTTAGGACATACTTTAAGTTTTTCTTGCATATTTTGCCTTTTTATATGTGTTTAAAAAAATGAATTAAAGAAATCGATGAAAGAATATTGAAATTTTTCTAACAACTACTCAAACTTATTTGATTTATTTCGGGTTTATTTACAACTTTAATAATTTTTAGTTCTTTTTAGCGAATTTATATGGCATATGTGCTGTTTATTCTGCATTATTTGAATAAGGTATTTTTTAATATTCAAAAGAAGAAGAAATATGAGTTTTGTGATAAAAAAATTTTTTTGTTTTTTTAATTATTCTTCTAAATTTATAATTTTTTTATTAAGAATTTTGGTGCATATTTTTGCTTATTTTACTTTTCACTGCATAATTTTGCATATTTCCGACTATTTAGGAATTTTTAAAAGTTTTGACTTTTTATGGTAGAATAATTCACTTGTACAAAATTAAAAACATATTTATTTAAAAAAAAAAATTTTTTTTAAAAAATGTACATCATCTTTTTTTTTTTTTTTAATATTTCCGAATATAGAGCGTATTTAGGACATACTTTAAGTTTTTCTTGCATATTTTGCCTTTTTATATGTGTTTAAAAAAATGAATTAAAGAAATCGATGAAAGAATATTGAAATTTTTCTAACAACTACTCAAACTTATTTGATTTATTTCGGGTTTATTTACAACTTTAATAATTTTTAGTTCTTTTTAGCGAATTTATATGGCATATGTGCTGTTTATTCTGCATTATTTGAATAAGGTATTTTTTAATATTCAAAAGAAGAAGAAATATGAGTTTTGTGATAAAAAAATTTTTTTGTTTTTTTAATTATTCTTCTAAATTTATAATTTTTTTATGCTGTGCACATATTACGTAACGCTGTTTTCAGAGATTTTAAACCCCCACCCCCTCCATAACGCTTTTTAATAATTTTTCAGAGCAAAATTTCCAATCCATAACAAATCTTTAACCCCCCAAATATATAATATGTGCACAGCTCCAAAGATATTAAACTTACAATTACGATTCTTTTTAGTACGTACGTGTTTTTTAATATTTTGGATTACACGGTATTTATACGACAATTTCTTGTTGTATTTTGGTGTATATTCGGATGTTTTCTCTGCATATTTTAAACGTTTTTAAACTTTACCATTGAAATTTACAAAAAAAAAAAACATACAAAATTGTATTTTATGATCAGTAAATTTTTTCAAAATATGTTATTTACTGTAATTATTTTTTTCCCACATTGTCCACAATTAACGCTACTATGTTAACACTATTTTCATATTACAAAAACACACTCTCAATCACACAGCCATTTAGTAGACAGAGATGGATAATTTAATACTATTGTGATTGGTAGTGGAAAATAATAGATACTAACATATTTCATATATAATTAATTATATGCAAAAAAAAAAAAAAACAATATGTTTGAGTGGGTCCAGCTTCTGAAACTCATTATTTTGATGAAATGAATAATGAAAATGGCTCTTCCAATGGAATTTTATTAAAGAACGTTGTTTACAAATTTGCCAATGAACTTTTCTGTACTTGTTATACGATTTCTTTGGTTATGAAATTTTCCATTGCCATATTTGTTTTACCATTATTGCGTAAATCGATATCTAAATTAGTTAGAAAGTTATGGTTGCTTGTTATTGTGCTTACTGTGGGTTGCTCGGATGCTTAAAATATAAAAACGAATGGACAAAATTCGATACTTCTTTTTGCTGGTTTGTTCATAATTACTGCGCGATGATTTAAGAAAAGATGAAAATCGGAAAATTCTTAACATGTAGCGGTGTAGACGCAAAACGAAGCTTGCCGGTTCACCGAGTTTTACATAGAAATTAATTTGTTGCCATACAAATAAAAAATATATTCCTCTAAACGTTTGAGAGCAAAGGATATTTTTAGCTTTCTTTTAATTATAAAAGGAGGATGGTTAAAATATCAAGCAAAAAAACTAATAGGAAAGATTGGTGAGACAAAACAAAGCTATAGAATTATGTATGTGTGAGGCAGTTCCTATAATAAGGAATGTTGGGAATAAAAATCTAAATAAAACTCACAGATTCATTGTTCTATTAATGCAAATTAAAAGACTTGGGGGGTCCTAAGCCCTAATTTTCTTAGTATTAAATGACCTAACCACTTCAGCAAAAAGCTGAGGTGTAAAAGAATGACTAAAATCAGATTTTTAGTTCACAATGAATTGGAGAAAATTTAATTAATTAATTTTGCTAAAAATGTGAATTGAATTGAGACACGAAAGCATTCCTCATGAATTAAAGATTCTTGAATGCATAAACATTACTTGAAAAATTACTTGAATTAAACTGTGAATGAATTTAACATGAAAAATTTTAAATTTATTAATTTTATTCACAAAAGATTCACTGTTTGAATTAATTATTAAACAAAAACTATTGTACGATTTAAAAACTTGTCCAAAGGCATGTATCCAATAGCTATTATCAAAAATTATGTGTCAACAAACTCAATCTAAAGCCCAGTATACTGTTCAGTATTCCACGCGGAATGCTGTCAAAATGCATTTATAAAAAATCAATCAATTTAGTACCATAAAACTGCAGAACATCGTATGAGATGCCGAGATAATTTTTGGGAATTTTTATCCAAACTAAAGAAGTGAATGAAAAAATATAATTACAATTACTTTCCCTCAAATCATCGATAATGCATTCAAATTTTAATTCAATTTGTTTTATTTATATGAAGTTAATGGATTCAAGATATGTATTTAATTCAAGACGAATTCACTAAAATTTTAACTCAATTCATTATTTTGTAAAATTAATTAAATTAAAAGTTTGTTTTTCATGATGAATGCATTTATAATTTAAGTCAATTCGTTTTTTGACCACAATGAACGCATTAAAGTTTTAATTCGATGCTTGAATGATTCTCAGTTTCATTCAGAAAAGAATCATTCTTTTACAGCTCTGGCAAAAACGATCCTAACTTGATTTTAAATCTGATACAAACACATATGAAATCAATTTTGCAATTCACAATTATCCAGCCCTGCTCAGGTAACTTTTGCCGGCCGTGTTAAGGAAAATTAGTAACAACAAATAAATAGCTCTTGTTTAAACAATAAATCAAAGAAATTCAATTTCATACGAAAAATAAGCAGCTACCTATATTTTATTACAAACTTCCCAGAGAACTCTTTTTGCTCAAAAATAAATTTTTAAACCTTAACAGATACATACATACATGTCTAATTTTTGCTAAACTTCAATTGTTCAATTTGCACTGCAATAAACCCATGTGCGAAACACAATACATTTGACAGTTTCTACAGATTTTCGTTATTATTCTCATTTATTTAATCGATTTGAAAATAGCAGCTTCGGCCATTTAATATTCTGGCAGCGATATGTATGTATGTATTTTTGTAGTACATATATAAAAAAGTTTATAGGTATGAATGTGTCAAATTTTATATTTCTTGTTTTTAGTAAGAACAACTTTTAACATGATGGCTTAAATACTTTTTAATTTTTACCACATGCATACATATTTCTGAGAGTTACTTACAACGAGAGCTAAATAAAAAAGACAATTCAGTGTTTGTAATAAAATGAGTATGGATTTACTTTTCCAACATGTCTTAATATAAAATGGTCTAAACAAGTTTTTAGTTTTCTTTTCTTGTACGAATATATGCCGACCGCCTGAAACTCTCTATATTTCATGCGTCAGTCTCTTACATTGTTTACATATTAAATAATATGTACATACATAAAAATTATTGTTGATCACTGTTTAGAAGAAGATATCCGGCAATTTTATTAAGCCTTAATTCATAAACGATTATTAAAGTTATTGTGGCGTTAATGTACGAATTTTGTATGGGAAATGTGGACTTTAACTTTATGAATCGCTTATGAATTACGGGGTTACTCTTTAATTACACTGCTCTGCAAAAAAATCACTTTTTGGCTCTCCTTTAAATAAATCTATGTGGGCTATATGGATTTTGACTAAACTCAAATCCGTTTTCGGTTTTTCTCCATCACGTAGGGTTTTTTATGGGCGTGGCAACATATTTCAGCCTAACTCGAGAGCGACTCATCCGATTTTCATAAACAAAACACCAAAAGATGCATAACAAAATTTAATTTAATTTAATTCAATATAGGTACCTAATTGTTTTCTATATTTTATCGTTTTGGAATTATTCAAAAATATTTTTATATTATTCAGCCCAATCACGAATAATAATTCCGTGGGAACTTTTTCGCTTTTCCCATTCCTCCTATTATGAATATAAATTCCGCATGAGATTTTTCACTTTTTCCTTTTATTTACATATAAAAAATTATAATTGGGGAAATTTTTTCTCGAGAAAAATATTTTCCGTGGGAGAGAAATTCCTAGGGAATATTCGTAATTGGACTGATTATTATTATTACGAATAAACGTAATTATTATTCCAACTTATATTGATATACATACTAGTGATGTTACGAATATCAATTTTTAGTATTCGCGAATACGAATACGAATACGAATATTTAAAACAGTATTCGCCGAATACGAATACGAATATTTCTTTTGAGGTTTATATTTCAAATTTAATTGGAAAAAATCCCTGCCTTTGCGTTAGTAACCATAAATGAAAAAAAAAATTTGTGATTTAACATTATTTTTGCACATACTTTCAGATTTCGTTTTTCTTACTCTGCGTGAAATACAATGGGTTTTTTTTTAATAAAAATTAATACATTTTTTTACATTTTATGTACTTTATTTAAACTTTTGTATGATTTTTTTTTGGAAAATGTATGGGAAAATTATTCGAAAAATATTCGCTTGAATTTGGCGAATACGAATGCGAATATCTTAAAACAGGCGAATAGTCGAATAGTCGAATACGAATACGAGTATTCGTAACATCACTAATACATACATATGAAAAGTAATATTATCAGGCTCAAGTTTAGTTTTATTGAATTAAAATTAAAGAGTTAAAATTACTAAGAGTTTTTTTTTATATTTTTTTTTTATGTTGAAAATATTATTATTTATATCCAATCAGTTTTTAGCAGAACGTATCAGTACTGATTTCAAGGCCGCTACACCTCTCATCAGCGTTAAATTGTCCATCTTTACAATTTTCGTAAAGTGGATACTAATTGAGAAGAATATCAACTATTTAACCAGTTTTCAACAGAAATAGAATACGAGAATTAGTTTTTAATTCATTTTTTATTCTACCTTGAAACAGTGCTGGTTAGTACGAAATTCCCTCATCACTGTTTGGATATTACTAAGAATCAAACCACAAACTCATAGTCCGTTATCATCAAAGTATTCTACTTTGTAATTTAACGTTTTTGTTGTTTTTACTCTATATTAGGGATATTCACATATTACTGTGACCCTTGTTATTAGGGTATTTATAGAATTTTCATTAATTCAATAAAACTGAACTTGAGCCTGATAATATTACTTTTCATATGTATATCAATATAAGTTCAAATAATAATTACGTTTATTCGTAATAATAATAATATAAAAATGTTAAATTGTTACATATACATACATACATACATACATAAAAACTCAAGCAATAACCGAGAATTACTAAATTAAATATACTCGTATAATACTCTTGAGGAAAATCATATGAAATGTTCCCCACACCGTTTGAGCAAAGCTGGGATATTTGAGGTGATTTCTTATTTATCTCTACCATTTTCATAATCCCAGCATAAAGGAGAGGATTATCGTATAAGTTGCAATATATGTATGTATGTAATAAAAAATGGCAAGCCAAATACCCTGCGAGTGAAAAAACTTAAAATTTTGAAGAGGTATGGTAGTATTGGGAATATGTTTCATTTACTTTATAAATTTATTGAACCGATTTAAAAAAATTAAAATATGTCTCTTGTTACTTATTTTGGTTTATTTTCAATTTTTACTTTGACATTAAAATAATCACATTTTTAATAATTCTGGCTACAGTTGGCGTCCCTTGTTCCCTCCTAACAATTCTCATAAAATAAAAATTACATTTACAAGTGCAAATGATCGATTGTTATAAAGGATTTTTTATAATTCATTAATTTAGACATTGTAGTTGTCTTATTTCGAACTTTACTGTATTTTTTAAGCAATTCATAGTTCTACATAAATGAACACGGAAAATTAAGCAGAATAGAAAGCCAACTGTCAGGAAATCCTTTCGAACAAAACGTTATTAGGACCCGCTCCCTCAACTGATATTAACAAAAAAAATTCTCTATTTAAATATCACGGTAATTTTGCCAGTAAGGGGCTGTGCACATATTACGTAACGCTGTTTTCAGAGATTTTATACCCCCCCCCCCCCCACCCCTCTTCAGAGCAAAATTTCCAATCCGTAACAAATCTTTAACCCCGCCCCCCCTCCCCCTGGAGCGTTACGTAATATGTGCACAGCCCCTAAGAATATTAAAAAATAAGATATATTTTATTTTGGTCATCGCAACAAATTTTAGTGAGTGTTTTGTTTTTTTTTGGTTATAAATAACCATTATATCAACTAAAAAGATTTTTTGGTTTCAAATAAGCATTATTTCAACCAAAAAGATATTTTGGTTAGAAATAACCAATAAAAATAAAATGAATTTTTTTTGGTTATCAGGCATGAAATTTATAATAAAAATTAATTCATAAAATTTTAGTGGGAATATTTCTCCCATTGAAATTGTTGAATAGGGATTTCAAAATTCACTAAAATCATTATTAAAATTGTAATTGCCTGTAATGGTTTTAAAATATAAAAAACATACATCGCCTTTAGCTGTGCTTAGTTTTGTTACTGGTCGAATTGAATGAAAAAATAGACATAAGTCTTGGAGTTCACTTATTAATTTTTTTTTTTTAACTTTACGAAAATTGTAAAGATGGACAATTGAACGCTGATGAGAGGTGTAGCGGCCTTGAAATCAGTACTGATAACGTTCTGCTAAAAACTGATTGGATATAAATAATAATATTTTCCAACACAAAAAAAACTCTTAGTAATTTTGAATTTTCATTAATTCAATAAAACTGAACTTGAGCCTGATAATATTACTTTTCATATGTAAAGCAATATAAGTTCAAATAATAATTACGTTTATTCGTAATAATAATAATATAAAAAAAAATTTTTGTTTAACTTAACAAACATAAGCGATCTTAAGAAATCTTCTGAAAGGTTGCATCTAAGATCACTTAGTACTAATCTTAATCCTGAGAATGCGATTTTAATCGCTCACGAATTTGTTGAGTTGTGTCATCAATGATAACCAAAACAAAGAAATTATTTTTTACAATTGTTATTTCTAACCAAAAAAACCTTTTTTTGTTGAGAAAATGGTTTTTTAAAATAAAATTTTTTTTTTGGTTGATATAATGGTTACTTATAACCAAAAGGAAATATTTCTCACTTTAATTGGTAAATTCGGTCCCTGAAAATAAAAAAAAATTGTTTAATTGATAAATACTTTTAAAAAATGATATTTATTTGTTTTTTAATGAAATTTTTATATTAAACCTTTTTTATAAGCATTAAAAATGTATAAGCTCGCAATAATTGAATAGACAATAAACAAAATTAGACTGCACGGATGGTTGAACAGACATCGTGATGTTTTGAAACTAACCACACGGTTTGTTTTATCTTGTTTTTTATTTCTATTTCAGGACATTTTCAATAGATTCCATATTTTATCATACAAATGAGTTTTGTAAAAATATTTGAAAGTATTCATACAGTTAAATAAGGGTATCAAACAAAATTATATACATACATATAAGATAAAGATAATGCGGTGGTATCCTTAGTTAGTTTTTACCACGAGTGCTTATCAAGGCCTAAATAAGTATAAAAATTAAAACAAATTAAAACGATTTCATAAGATCAAGAGTTTATTTATATTTAAAGATTATTTTGAATGACAGTTTCAAAACATGATATTTTTTTATTCAGATCACTTTCCAAATAAAAATTATCTTAATTGAATTTTCTGCATGTCATGTCAGTTTTTGCATACATAAGTATCTTCTTTATGACAGCTTGAGCTCACAATACACTTTTCGTGTCTTTTTATTTTTTTAACAACGAATTGGAATTTTCCTATTCATCTTCAGGAAAAATTATAAAATTTAGAAATTCTTTACTTTCAAACAATTGTGTGACAAATGCTTTAAATGAGGTCGGAGCATCAGCAGATTTATAATACTCTCGAATTTTTTCCTCAGACAGCCCGGGTGTTAATAAGTTAAGTTTGATTGTTGTATCGAGATGCCGAAGTTTTACTAATATTCCGGCTCTAAGATTTCGTATATGGGTTTCTAAGACCTCATCCGATTGGCATTTTGAATTAGATATATCTAAGGAGTTTAACCGAATCTCAAATAGTTCTTGCTTGTGGTCGGCTAGCAGCCGCATTTTATTGACTTGAAACATTTGACTGATAGCAGCAAATATTTTTTCAAAGATCTCTATAGTGACATTTTTGATACTTAAGAAAATTATTACTGCTAATGTCAATTGTTCAGTTATGATATCATCGATTGCAGAGCTTACGATATTCCCGTTGTCTTCTTTGTATTCACTTTTACTCGATTGCTCTTCTAAGAGAAATTCCTCTTTTCTATCTGTAAATTCTCTTTCTTCCTTATCCGTATTTTCTCTTGAAATTACATTTGTTTGAAGAGAAATTGCCTCACTATAGCTTGGAAGTTCAACTGTTTCTTTTAAATATTTTTGAGAATCTTCCATCATGTATTCAAGAAAATCGAACACACTGATTACTTGCGATCGTTTTAAACACCTCTCGTACTGCGTTAAAGTTTCATCGTCAAACTTTTCAATAATTTTCTCTGCGATAAACTTCGTTGTGGCTTCGATGCTCAACCCCATCTCTTTTATAGATTTTAAGGAATTCTCTACAGAATTCAACAGAATTTTAATACTTTCTGGATCTTTAATATTTAATTTGAGACGATCAATTAATTTGTCTAAGAAATTTTTAAGCAATATTTCTTCGCGTACTTTATCTACCGCCCACAAAGACGAATATGCTGAAATTAAATATTTGCCTTCAAGATGGCGAGTTTCATTAATTGTTGTCGGTGTTGGTGGAGTTGCTTTCTTCTCTGATTTATTTATTTGCTCACTTATTTCCATAAGCATTTCACAATAGATGGTAATCACTTCACTAAATTCCCCTTGAGATTTTTGGTCATCCACTATTGAAGTTTTTTTAAAGTTTTCTTTAATCAACTCGAATCTTATTTTAAGTTCGTTGAAAAGAATATCTGGATGTTTACAAGATTCCAGATCCGATCTCTTCGTTTGTAGGAAATCTTTAAATTGTTTCAGATTTTCTAGAAATTGAGTAACTTCGTCGTTTAACATGTCATCGCCATTGCAACTACAACCTATCGGCTCAAGCTGATTTAGTATGCCGTTTTGATTATTTAGACTATATGCTACAATACAATTTTCGATTTCAGAATAGTTGACATTATATCTAACTCCAGCGGATCGAAGTAACTCTTGCAAACTAAGGAACTCTTTCCATAATTTTTCAATATCTCTCATTTTAGTTCGATAATAATCAGAGGGTTCAAAAGGGACTTTGCCGCTAGTTAAGCTCTTTATATCCTCTCCCACAGCTTTTAGCTTAGCAATCCAGTATAGAATACACATTTTGTCAATTTATTCACAATATTTATTTAATGATCAAAAACGAAAATTCGGACTTTCCCTGTTGGTTGGTTGGCTGGTCTGTGACACAGATGAATAAAAACTATTTGTGACCATAGCTCCCAGATTTTTTAGAGGTAATATCGCCATATTTGTGGGCAAATATCGTCAATATAGCTTATTGCAATCGTCATAAAAACGTCAAATAAAAAAACCGCTTTTTTACCAACAAAACATATTTTAACAGAGGTAAAACGTAATAAAATTCTTAAATCAACAAATCTTATTAATAAAACGTCGTTCTTTTAAATACAGAGATCAGATGGTTCAATTAGAATTCACAATAAAATCGCATGTAAATAGATTGCTTGTTTTTCAATATAAAAAAAAATCAATCCTTTATATATGTACAATATATTTCACAAATGTATGTACATATATTGCAATTAACCATATTGATTAATTCAGATACAACTGCTACATCATAGCAGCTACATTTGTTTAGCTTTAAATAATCTTTCGTATATAATATTGCTTCCAAAGATGTTTATCTGACTAAATATTATTTCCACATTTGCTAAAGAATGAGGCAAAACTAGGTTTTTTTTTTTAAAAAATTTTTCAAAACCGGAAACAAAAGACTAGAATGCCTCGTTTGCATCTATATTTTTTTTCCAAAAATCCAGTAGTTGTATGTTTTTATCAGGACAATAATTTTAATTGTCTGAGCTCAGTTTCTAGCTCTTGGCTTTCACTCTCTTCAACAAAATAGGAAAATTCTTTTATAATTTCAGAAAACCAACTCTTTTCTTCATTAATAATATTAAATCGATTAATTTGGACAGGAACAAATTTTCGAAATAAAACCACTTTTGTTTTCCTGAACGGAATGGGAGTTTTCTGTATTTCAAAGGAAAAATAACAATCAAAATATACTTTCTTTCAATAAAGCAGTATGTTTTTATTATTGATTTTTCAAAAAAAGTATATGTATTTTAAATATTTTCTAACCATGGTATAATAAATAAGGTATGGTAATCTTGTCCCTAATGAAGCATTAAAAGTACGATATAATAATATATTCGCAGGTAAATTCATCCAACGAATTATAATAGCAATATTAAGAGAAAAGAATAGAAATAATAAAACAGTCATCTCAATTATTCTTAAAATATAATCTAGAAGCTTTAAGTAACTGTCGTTTGTTTCATATTTCTACATAAATTCATTTGCGAGACAATATTCGAATTACCAACACATTTAGCAACTGATGTTTAAGAATTGTTAACATTTTTGACAAAATAATGCCTGCTTTAGTTTCGCTGGTATCGCAGATTAATTTCAGAAATTTCTTAGATTTTATTCACAGTCCCTATACCTCTTAGATTATTTTATTAGCTTGTAATTAGGCGTTGAAATGAACTGCAAAGATATTCTGACGACTATAATAATTAAAAGAGGCAGATGTTGCCTCATGAGAATATTAGCCTAACTCTTGTTAAAAAGCCCAATGAAAAACGCCTACCTCTGCCAAAAAAAATAGCCGGTTTTATGCGAACAATGATCAAAAAATTTTAGAGATGCGATTAAACATGTTAGCTGATTCCTCCGCAAAACTTCAATCGAACGAGTTATTAGAAATCCATATAGAAAAACTTCGCAAGGGCATAACTTTAGCTTTTCAAATAAATCATAACTAATTCTTAACCTGCACACTCCAGGCCTGTCTGAGGCACTAATTCGTGAATATTATAAAACCGTTGATCCGCCGACTTCAGTAAGGGAATTTATCGTGCCATTGCTAAAGAAAGCACGAAAGGGTATTTTAATTTTTAAAGAAGGGTATTTTTTGACGCTTTTTGCATTTTTTGTTACAACCATGTTTTTTTTTGTAGCTTAATTACTTTTGTTTACAGCAATGGAATGTTCAAGGCGAATTCGCCTTGGCTGTTATGAATTTGCCTTGGCGTATTTCAAATACATATCTGTTTTATTATTCTCATTTCCTGTTGCTTATGTAATTCGCATATATTTTTTTTATCTCATGCTTTTAACGCTACACCTTCCCCTGAAAACCGAGATACACATATCGAGCCTTTGCTGCAATAGAGTCATAACTCAAAAAATGTATTTTTGCAGAAAACGAGTTCAAAGTTGCGCATTCAAAGGAAAAAACTAGTTCATTGTTTAATTCACCGAAAAAAATCAAATAATGGTTTCAACGTTGAGTTCATAAATACATAAAATTTTACATTTGAATTTTAAGGAATATTTTACTGAAGCAACGTATAATACGTTGAATTTCAAATAATTTAGTTCAAGGAACGGGAGTTCGTTGAATTTGTGTAAAACTGTTTTTTTAGTGTACATTCAATCTCTGAGGAATTTTGGCCAATGTGACCAAATGAAGGTCCCATACATACATTATTCTTGCATAAGTATTTGCAAAATACCTCCAAACAAAAGAAAAAAGCCAAAAAGAATAAAAAATGGGAAAAAAAATCCATAAACAAAAATAATTGTCAAAAAGAATAAAAAAAACGCCAAAAGAAACAATCCTTCAAAGATCAAAATCGTCAAAGACCTTCTTGTGTGAGCCAAAATAAAAATCGTATTTTAATAAATTTATTCAACATTTTTTAATGACAAGTTATTTAATAAATAAAAATATATTAATTATTTGAATGTTAAGACCCTGAAAAAATTAAGTGGAAGTACATAAATATTGTATATAGCGAACAAACCCCAGATTCTGATTAGTAACATTTAACAAAACTTGTTTTTTTCCGTATGAAAAAAAAACTTTTTAACATTGTGCAGCATCATCAATTTTCCAATAATTGGGATCCATCAAATAATCTCTTTTCTGTAGCATAATTTGCATAAAATCTTCTTTTAAATCTGTTAATTTGCCAGCCTTTCCACCATATTCCACAGGCAATAGATCTTTCGGCACGTGATCATATAAAGTTTCAATACCCGTTGTATGGAAATGCATCTGAGAAATTGTAAATTTCAAATAAATCGATATTTAAAAGAATTAGCGAGATTAAACAATAAGAACTCACCATATTAAAAACTTCTTTGTTAACAAATGGTTTTATTACACCAATCAAACGATCTAAATACGAGGGACAATTAATCATGTGCATGGCCTTAATGCGCACTGGAAATGCTTGTTGCAGAAACTTTAAATATGTTCGCAGCGTAGTTATAGATAAACGTGTTGCGTGTTTCATACTGTAACCAGTCATATCGAAAATTTGTACTTCGCCCTCCGAAAGCAGTGAAGTGTTGCCATTACTTAAGTCAGGCATTGAAAAACGACAATCGGTGATCATGATAAAAGCCTTTGTGTCCTCAGTGTGATGCATCTGTTTGCAAATAAATACGCATGTGTGCATATTAATAAATTTCACTTAAATTAGATTTATTTCTATGTATGTACCTTCTTAGCATCTGCATCACATAGTCTAAAGCATGTAATGCGATAATTTTCCGGTGTTAGACCTGGCAACGGCACCATATCTCTAAAATTGTTTTGTAATGAAATAAAAACGATCGGTTTTTATCTGTATATTGAGGCTTGCTTACGCATATTCAAAAGTCCTTTGACTGTCCTCATCTGTGGGATCACGATCAATAAAAATGTTTGGAGCTTTATTTCTTATGGCGTAATTAAGTTCAATCACCTTTTTAGTTTCCTCCTCATCTTTGTACATGCACAAATAAAAACGCTCTAGCAGCAAAAGATCTGCAAAACAAAAAAAAAAAAAAAACTCTTAATAATTTAAAAGTGTGACTTGGCTTTCTTCTAGTAAATCAATGGCCTTTTACCACGATCAAAGTAACCAGTTAATTTATTTACCGCCATATGAACCATTTAATTGGCAATAATTTATTCAGAACAAGTTTGCTTTGTAAATAAAAAACAGCAATAAAAAAAATTGTTTATAATATTTTTACAAAAATAATCAATTATGATTTGCATAAAAAGAAATTAATTAAGTAAAATTTTGTTTACTTAAAGGCGCAATAAATAATTTATTCCTAAAAAGCGGGTTCTAATATAAATTAAAGAACCATGAAAATGTTCATGTTTTAAATTGCAGCTATTAAATTTAATAACTTTTTAATAATAATTGCACAATGCAACAAAAAGCAAAAAAAAAAACACGACAAAGATCAGTGCTGTAGGTATATTATTTTGAAAAGTTATAAGGGGATGTGCACATATTACGTAACGCTGTTTGCAGGGATTTTATACCTCCCCCTCCTCCATAACGCTTTTTACTAATTTTTCAGTACAAAATTTTCAATCCGTAACAAATCAAATTAAAATCCGCCCCCCCCTGGAGCGTTACATAATATGTGCACAGCCCCTAAGCAGAAATAGCAATGCGATGAATGTAGACCCAAAAAAAATATTTATACGTTTCAGAACTTTTCAAGAATTTTCCCAACAATTTATTAGTACATATTTTTGCTTATTTTGCTTTTTACAGCATAATTTTACATATATTTCCGGCTGCAATGCATATTTAGAAATTTTTAAAAGTTTTGTAGCATAATTGCTTTTTTTCCTGTATATTTTGTTTTTTTTCTTAGTAGAAAAATTCATTTTTATAAAAAAAAAATTACAAAAATTTTTTACAAAATTTCCAATAATTATTCTAGCTAAAAAAATTTTTTCAATAACGGTTTTAAGCATACAATAATTTTTTATTTTCGCAATTTTAAATTGATTTTAGGGTTTTGTTGGTGTCTTTTAGTGCATATTTTACTCTTTGTAGCATATTTTTGCATACTTCCCTCTTCACCGGATATTTAATCAAGTTTTGTTAGTTTTTGTGCATATTGGCTTGTTTTTTTCTGCCTATTTTGAGTATTTTTTTTTATATGTTAATATTTTTTTTTATAAAATGGAACAATTTTTTTGTTTGTATTATTATTATTGGCCAGCTTTATTTTTTTTTTTTTGTTATTTTTAAGCTATTCTTATAGCTTCTATCGCGGGCTTTTAAGCAACCGAATCAAGAAATTTTGAAACGTTTGTTTCTTAAGTCTTTTGTTTTTGAAACAAAAAAACCTGTCATTTCTTTTTGAAACGAAATAACCTGACACTAAGTTTGTTTCTTAAGTCTTTTGTTGTTTTTGAGTATTTAAATCGTCCAATGTATGTTAACACCTAAAGTATGCCATTGATTAACATTAACATTTGATATCATTAACATACAATATTGCCAGAATAACAACGGAGTTATTAAACAAAACGTAATAATATAATTGCATAAGTCGATAAAAAATGCTGTGCAATAGCTTTACCGCGGCAGTCCCCGAGTGCCACATGTCTCTTTTTATTTATAAATTTTTTGCTATTGGCCTACCAACCATTTTTTACGATCAAATAATATTGAAATTTTCCATTAATTTTTTGAATTTATTTGCAATTTTAATAATTTTTAATTACTTTTAAGCATTTTAGTAATCGATTTCTTTATACACATATTTGCATATTTTACTTTTTACCGCATAATTTTACATATTTCCTACCACACCGCATATTTAGGCCATATTTAAGTTTTTGTGCCATATTTGTTGTGTTTTTACTGCATATTTTAACTGTTTTTAGTAGAAAGGTTTGCTTTTACAAAAAAAAAAGACATGTGGCACTCGGGGACTGCCGCGGTAAAGCTATTGCACAGCATTTTTTTATTAACTTATGCAATTATATTATTACATTTTGTTTAATAACTCCGTTGTTATTCTGGCAATACTGTATGTTAATGAAATCAAAATCAATGGCATACTTTAGGGGTTAACATACATTGGGTGATTTAAATACTTAAAAAAACAAAAGACTTAAGAAACAAACTTAGTGTTAGGTTTTTTCGTTGTCAGGTTTTTTCGTTTCAAAAACAAAAGACTTAAGAAACAAACGTTTCAAAATTTCTTAATTCGGTCGCCTCAAAGCCCGCGATAGAAGCTATGAAAAAAATAAAATAATTTAATCAAAATTTTTTTTGCCAATTTGGAAATTTGTTCACTAACGATTTTAAAATATTTTTAATTGATTCGAAGTCTTTCTTACAGCATATTTTGACTTCTTGTATTTTAATTTTAAAATCCACATTTAACAAAATTTTTTTAAAATTTGGACATTATATCATTTAAGATTTTAAAGTTACAACATTGAATTTTTTCCGCCATTTTAAATTTATTTTTTCGATTTGTTTGTGCATATTTTTGGATATTTCGGATTTCAACAATATTTTATATTTGAATAGATAAAATCGCAGACTTGCAGGCAATATTGTAGGCAAATAAGTAGGAGAGGGCTGTGATGTACATTAGCTTGGAACTGTATCAATCGCTGATGGAAAACTTTTTAGTGACCATTTCCCTAGCCTTCATCACTTAAACAGTCCAACAATAATTAATACAATGCCATACTAATGCACATGAGAGAAATTTATGATGTTGATTGACTTGCTCTGACCACACTGGTTTGAACACAGGGTTCCTAAGACATAACTTGCTTTGCAGTCAACGCGCTAACTACATCCGCCGACACCAACCAATTCTAATCTTAGATTCCAGATTAAATACTGAGCCACCGTCATATTTCATATTTTCACGTTGGCTCATTTAACTTCCTTAACTATAAAGATCCAGAATATATAAGTATGTACTTTATGGTTTTCATATGAATATTTTAGATATTACACACCTATAATGCCATTATAATATTTTTGTGATGGGTATACAAATTTTGACATATTTTCTGCTGAATTAAGTGCAATTTTGAAATCATTATAATTATCCCCGGTTCGCAGGAAACCCCATAGTATTTACCAATCTTTTCGTTGGTTTCGTTCCAACTAACGACATTGACGCAATTTTCTCAATATAATCGCCAGTAGTCTAATAATCGATAAAAGTTAAGCAGATACCAGGGGTCGAATTACGGCACTCGATATCGATCGAAATTTCAATACAATTTACATGTAAATTTCGATCGATATCGAATGCCACCCCAGAGGTGGATGGAAAGATGCAGCTCTTCAAATATAAAATGTTTGAAAATAAATATAAATAAATGAAAATAATAATACTGCCCTTGTATGTAATATTTTTGATTATTTAACTTTAAAACATAAATTTAACTCCGTAACGGATGGTAGAAAAATTTGTAATAAATTCACTAGCTCGAATAATGATTTTATTGCAAATTTTCATTGAAAATTTAAAAAATTTAGTATTTTGTTTTAAGAATTACACATGAATTCATGTAATGTTATTAAATGTCAGATGTTACAATTTAAAATTGAATTTACTTCACTTTAAGTACCCTCATGTTCTTCTCACTCTTTGTGCCTATTCGATTTAGATGATGCTGCACTCAGTGTAGCCATAAATATTGCAATTTAAAGAATGGTGCTCCGAAAATCCCCATTCAAAAGCTGAAAATCTCCAAAATACATATGTATTTATTTTAATCATCATCGATTAATAAAACAAAATAGTTTTTTTCACTTCAAATCTATGGCACAAAATTTTATAAATATTAAAATGCGATTTTATTTGTTTTAACGAGTCCAACATTTTATGCTGTACCTAATTCCTGAGTTCAGTTTTGGCACTGTTCATGCATGACAATATTCTTACTACAAAAACATTATTTATTGGTAAATATTTATTTACAAAAAGTTCAACAAAGTTAAAGTATACAGTAAAACCGGGTTAAGCCACAATACCTTTAAACCATAAATCCCTCCCCACGAAAATCTGTCACCAAGTCGCAGCTAAAATCTCATCCCCGCACCGTGCTGGCTACACTGCCAGCACTATCGATTAAATACAATAATTTCTTTTTTAAATTATCATCTCTAAACTCGTTTCGGCGCTTATTTGTATTACAATTTATACCGTTATGCTTACATTTACGTGCTAAAACAAGTTTTCGCAACCACTAAATTATAATTATAAAAAAATTAAATTAAATTCTTTATTTATTTATGCTTTGTGTTTTTTTTTTTTCTCTTTGCAGTAACTCACCAATTTGTTTGGGTAAGTTTTTATTTTCTTCAAACCATTTTCGCAAATTATCAATTGCTGTTTTATGGTATTCATCATTGTTAGCCGACATTGTTGTTTGTGTGTTCTCGAATTCTTCCAAATATTTTGGTACTTAAAAAGAAAACAAATCAAGAACAACACTAAGAGATAAATATCCGAAAACTTTAAAAAACACTTGTTTGCATAGTTTTATATATATTTTTTTCTTAAATTTATTTATAGTATTTATATTTTGAGTATAGAAAAAAAAGCTGAATATATGGAATATTTAGAGTTCTACAGCAACCAACAACCACCTTTATTGATTCCAGTTTCTCAACTAAAACTGTTGCTTTTCTTAGTTAATTTTGCACTTTGCTTTTGTTTGCTGTTTCTACACATCATCACTTCGTATTAATTTCTTTATATTTTTTTTTCAATTAGAAATACGAACAAAAATTAGACGCTTGGCTAAATAATAATCAACTAGTGAATGAAATTAAAGTTGCATTCGCTAACAAAAATAAAAATGTATTTTGAGATATGTAGAAGCTGCCATGTTGTTTAATTTTAAATTAAACTTTAAAGCTTGTGCACATTGTTGTTGTGGTATGTTTTAATTTTTCTTTTGTCTGGCAAGAAAATGCTCATTGCAGATATTCCGTTAATATATAGTACTACATATGCAGCGTTCCCAAGTGTTAAATTTTAAAAAGCGCTTGAATAAAAAAACGCATATTTAATAATCACTTTTACAAATTTTTTTTTCTGGTATTGAACAGAGGCTTTTTCTGTGTAATTCTTTTACAACACTTTTAAAATATTCTGAAAAATATGAGCAATTCGTTTTGAGAACTTCCACGTCAGTTGCACTTTTTTTTTGATAAAATATATTCATTATCGATTTAAAATGCAATAAAAGCTAATCAAAAAGAACCGAAGATTGCAAGAAGTTGATAAAGTGCTTATCTGATTAAATAAAGTATTAATAAAAATTTGATATTATTGACAGTATCTAGGCGGTCAGTATAAATATGTAAAGTTTTAAATAAATACATAATTATGTGCACAAAGTCAATTTATTCAATTTTATTATCTTCACCAAAGATAATTGTAATTCTAGGCACTATTTCATCATAAAATAGCTGTTTTCTGCGCCATGATATTGAGGAAAACCAAGTAGGCGTGTTCGATAGTTTAAACTTGCAATTTTATGGTTTATATGTTAACTAATCTTATTATATGTCTGACATAGACACTTGTTAAGCCAAACAAAAAAGAAGTTATTTTTTCCGATTTGTACAATATTTTTGAAAATTCTTGAACCGTTTTTTTGGATAATTAAATATTAAGCACTTAAACGCTAGTTTAGTTAAACTAAATTGAAACTTAAATTTAGTTTAACATAAACATTTATTACCAGGTTAAGCAATTAGCAATGTGTCCGCATTTCATCATAAAATAGCTGTTTTATGCGCCATGATATTGAGGAAAAACAAGTAGGCGGGTTCGGTAGTTTAAACTTGCAATTTTATGGTTTATATGTTAACTGATCTTATTACCTGGCTGCCATAGACACCAAACAAAAAAGGAGTTATTTTTTTCCGATTTATACAATATTTTTGAAAATCCTTTAGCCGTTTTTTTTAACAGCTGCTGACGCAACATAAAAAGTTTGTTCAATTGGTAACCCACGTATGCCCGTATAAAATAGTGTTGACAGAATTGCCGTTATGAGCCCCGATACTGTCAAGTGGTTAGTTTTTGTCAGCTGTTTTTGATATCTTTAAATTCTATAGCCAACACACATTGTTGTATTTGTAGTTTTTCTATCACATTAGGTAGGGGAAAAGTCACAATTTTCTTTTCGAAATAAATAAAATATACACCATACCTATCGGGTTTCTAAAAGAAATTTTTCAAACGGAAATAAAAATTGATTTAAAAATTTTTGCAACCCAAAATCTGACTGTAAAAAAAACCAGATTGTCAAGTATTCCAGGAAAGCATTTTAAGGCCAATTTGGGCGATTTTACTTGCTATAAATATGTCTTGGCTAGTTACTAGTAAAATAGGCATTGCGCCAGTACTGCCGACTTCCTGGAAATTATACGATAATAGCAAGAACTAAATTTTTTTGGACAAAATTTTTATTCCATAATAATTTTTATATAAATATTATTTAATTTCGTCATGAGTTAAATTTTTAATTTTTTTCTCTATTACAATTTATTTATCTATAAGTATGTACAGTGTGTTACAAACACTATGTAGTTAGTAAATTTACCACCAAAGCCAACTTCCTTTTGTCTCACTTTTAGCAATAACCCAGTGATTTTGATCCATAAGATAATCTCTGAAACATTTCAGTAACAAAAACACAATTTTTCTAAAACCAAAAAAAAAAAAAATTACCTTTTCTCAATTAGTATATTCCACCATTTTCTTTTGATATCATTTAAAGAATCAGCCTTGCCGCCATTTTCAGTGGGTAACATGTTGCGTGGTACATATTCATAAAGACTTTCAATACCATTTGTATGAAAATGCATCTGCAGTGGAAATTTATTGCATTAACATTTATTTCATTTATTTACATACTTGCCATTTTGTAAACTTCTTCGTGTATAAATGGATGCGTAATGGCCAACATGCGATTTAAAAATGTGGGACAATTTATTAGATGCATTGCTTTCAAACGCACCGGATAGGCCTGCTGTAAATAATTCATGTAGACACGCATTGTTGCCAGCGACATGGAGATAATATGGCGCAAACTATAGTTGGCTAAATCTACAATATGAATTTCACCGTTTGACAGAGATTCCATATTCTCAACAGCAGCATCGTTTTTAAAGTCCTCCTCCACATCGGAGTGTAAAAAACGTACATCGGTTATGAGAAAGAAAGCCTTACATTCCTCGATGCTGTTTTGCTAAAGAGGGCAGAAAACCAAAATGGAGTCATGTAGAAAAAAAATTGCTTTCTTACCAATTTTACATCCTTATCAGTTAGACGAAAACAAATAATTTTATAATTGTTAGACCGGGAAGAGGAACCATGTCTCTACAATTGATGAAGAAAATTAAATAAAAGCAGTTATAATATATTGAAAAAATAAACTAATAAAATAGAAAATTAATTTTTTTATTGAAGCTAACACCTCAGAGTCGCAGAGTAGCTCTGGATTTAAGAACAGGCTTAGCGTCATCATCGTTGCTCAATCGTCCACAATTTTGTATATCTCTGTCACACTTGGTAAAGCTTTATCGCAATTAATTGTAAACCATTACGTTTTATTTATGGAATTTTCCATTAACGATGGAGATCATAAACAAATTCTAGGAATTCCTTCTTCCTATATGAAGATGGACAGTTTATGAAGGAAATTCCTATGGAAGGGATACCCTCGGCCCTTGACTTCTACTCTCATATGACAAGATGTTTTCGAAAAACAACCCAGAACTCAAACGTTTTCGTTCATTCACCGAAAAACTTACACAATTTCAAAAGATTTTTTGGTCATCTCAGCATTAGGATCTCTATTGATAAAAATATGTGGACTCTTATTTCGCAACTGATAATTGGTTTCCAATAACTGTTTTGTCTGCACTACATCACCATTCATGCACTTTAGGAAACGCTTCAATAGAGTCGTGTCTGAAAAAAAAAGAGAAAAAATAAATTAAATAAAAAATTTTAAAGTAAAACAGTTGATAATGACAAAACGCTGAATTCCACCATTATGATTATTAAACTTTAACTTTTGAAAATATTATGATGAAAATTAATTTTAACTCAACATTAATTTTGTATTTGTGTTACGTTATTTTTGTGTGTCACTGTATAGAAAAATGTCAATGTGCCAAATATAAACTACATAGCTTACAGATATCATTATAAAATAGTACCAAACAAAAAGAGCGAAAATACCCCCTTAGCTAATACAAACTAACAGCCCATCACAGGCGTACACATGTCACTTAACGGCCGCATGAAATTCTATTTTATTTTGATTCATACATTACGGGTACGTTACTTATAAATTCGGTAAGCTTTTGTATGGCTTTTCCCATGCTATAGACGAACAGCTGACACATTACGGTACTGATGCGCTCGGCTAACAGAGCCTTAAGCTATGCTACAGAAAATTACGTGGCTTCACGACAGCTGCCGTAAACAATAAATAAAATCAAAATAACTATTTTTTTTTCTTTTAAAATAATTCCGTTTTATTATTAAATTAATACAATAAAAAATAGTTTTATTTTTAGAAGTTTAACAAAAGAACAATATTTAAATTGATCTGTAGATCTTGCATGTTCACTTTGTTAAGATAGATCGTGTGTTCGTGTGTCCGTTTGTACAAGTGCACATGAACGTTTGCATTTCTTAAGTACAAATGAACTTAAACAAGCGATTAAAAATATCATATTTGATACATATGTATATTAATTAAAAAAAAAACAATAAATACAATTTGATACTTTTGTGGTTTATTCATACTACGTTATAAAGCTTAACATCAGAGATGGAAACCTGAGTAACTTTTCAGCTATGATCATTCACGCTAGAGCGTAAAAAACATGTAAAATTTTTTAAAAGATCACTCTTTGAATTTACTAAAATTTGTATACACATACATAGCACACATATAAGAAAGAATACCATTTTTTAATAACGAAAAAATCACGCTGGAATTCCAGTCACGCACCGTTTCTCATACCGAGTTTTGGTGAAACTCAATTTCGTTCTCACACACACACATGATTGAAACAATAAATTATTCAGTATTATAAGTGAATCGCCCGATTAGTACCAATCACTAGACCATCTCCAGCAAAGATAAGAAATTTAATACAATTTCAAAACTGATCTTGGCAAATTTTATTAAATAATAAATAAAATATTTGAGTGATTCCATAATCACGTACTTATTTCTGTGGGTAACTTGGGATTTTCTTCAAACCAATGCTTAAGATGTTGCAGTTTTTCATTTAATATTCTAGCTTCACTACACATATTGACTGCCTAATGAAATTTATTAATAAAGAAAATTTAATATTAATAATAAAAAAAGAAACACTTGTGCGCTCAACAATTTGCAAACGACTAAATTCGTATTTTTACGGTTTGTGAAAATCAAAAGATTTTTATTAATATTTGTTTATATTTATATAGGCTAATGTAAGTATCAGAGAAAATTAAACATTGTCGGTGGCGGTATTCAGTGTTTGGTGCAAGTGATCTTGCAAAAGAGCAAGTGCAAATAATCGTAGCTCTTTTGTAAAATACAGGAATAAAGTACACAGAGCTGCCGTTAGATATATTTCATAAAAAATATACAATTTTTCCATTTGCTCTTTCGCAAGACCATTTTCACCGCACACTGAGTACCGCCATTGTTAATATTTCAAGCAACAAAGCAAAATTTAATGCCCAACATCAATTAGATTTCAACTACGCGGCTGAATAGAAAAAAACGTTGTTGTTACCAGTCTTTAGTGAGAATCGGCTTAAATGCAGTTTAGTGAAGCTTCACCAAATTAAATAAAAATTAGCCTATGTGATAGAAAATTAAAAAATAAGAAGAAAATATAAAATAAAAAAGTTGGCGGCAACGCATAGTTTTCGAGTTATTGGCCTCTGAACTCGAAAACTATGCGTTGCCGCCAACTTTTTTATTTTATATTTTCTTCTTATTTTTTGATTTTCTATCACATAGGCTAATTTTTATTTAATTTGGTGAAGCTTCACTAAAGTGCATTTGTTCCTGAGAATCAAACCAAACACATGAATTTGGACTGACACTATATTGTAGGAGTTTCTAAGTTTCTTTGTTGCACTTGAACCAGAAAGAAAAATACGTATGTTGCGTGAACGCCCTTGTTCAATCATTATTTTTTTTTTTAATTTCTGCGAACATTCCATTCATTAAACATTGACTTTTTTAAGTTTTGACATATTGGTATTGATTCTGATTAAATAATAGTTTGTTTATTAACTTGAAATTTTGCTCATTTATCTCAACTTTTATACAAAACAAACAGAAACAAATTCAATGTCGGTGTTGTGTTATGTTCATGTATTTTGTTCACTGTATTTACACTACTGCATGCTCATAAAACCTATTACTACCTAGATTCTCCTTTTTGTCCATCACTATTTTAACACCTTTTTGCCTACTTTGACGATTTTTGTGTATTCGCACTGGCAACTTTATAAAAAGATGTATGGACTCCCAAACTGTCAGACAGTGATGGAAAATGTGGCACAATTGGGCCATTTGTGGCACTTTTGAATGTTTGATGGCACTGTGGTACTTTCTAATTTATTTAGGCCCTCTCAGCTCAAAATTCAACTAACTGCTTTAAATCGTTCGAACGGTTTGAAATGTACTGAAAGCGTTCAGTACATTTTCAATGTAATTTTCTCCCTGTTTCGAACCCTACTTTTGTTTACAACATTGTTTTGTTTGTCAAGAAAAAACTCCTTACTTTTATTTGCAAACCTGTCTTGTACTAGTTAGTACCCAAGGCAAATTCATTACAGGTGAATTTGTAAGTACAGCTGTTATTTTTTTTTTGCATTTTCATCATTGTCGGACGTCAAAATACACTATTTGCTTCTTGATTTTGGCATTGTACAAAGATCTTACAAAAACAATATGCTTGTGGTTTTTGTTACTTGTTGTACTTGTTTTATTAGTGCGATCACCTGTTATGAATTTGCCTTGGCTAGTACCAATATCGAGTAAACACCAAAAAACTAAAGTAGACTGTCTAACGGTAAAAAGTTCTTGATGCATAAAATTTGTATTGAAAAAATAAAATTTCGTGTTTCTTTTGAGTAATGGTGTATGTTTAAATTTATTTAAAATAAAACCCATATACTGTTTGAGTATTACTATTGTTTCTATGTAAATAAAAAGCTTGTTATCAAATATATTCCAAAAAAGTTTTATGGCCCTCTCGAAGTTATTTTGGCCCTTTTAAATTGTCAATTTGGCCCAATACAAAAAAAACTAAAAATCCATCACTGCTGTCAGATTAGAAAAACCTCAAACTGTTAATTAAACTCAAACTACAGAGATGGAAAATGGGTTGAGACATTGTACTGCAATCTGCCTGAATTTCATGTTTAATGAATACAGAGATAACAAATTTTTCTTCATTAACAACAAAAAAATCGTTGAGAAAAATGTATAGGGATATAATCAAGACAATATACATATACCTAATTCTTCTTCGAAAATACCTTGAAATATCAAAAAAGTTATCGGAAATTCGAAAGCTAACAATAAAATTCAAAGATTTTTTATATCTTTTTCATTGGCTAAAATATAAAAATAATCAGAAATGACGAAAACTCATATAAAATGAGTTAAATTTTGAAAAATACATAGAAAAAACCAATAAAATAAAAATGTAAAATCATTTATAAATTGAAAATTAAATAACATAAAATTTCCGTTTGGATTGATTGCGTGTAATTGTTTACATGCAAATATCTTATAACGTAATTAATTGGATGTAAAAAAATCGCTAAGTTGTTATAAATGTTTGAGTGCCTCTCACTGGAAAAAACAGTTGTTCTTTGTCATTGAGTGAGTGTGGACTTGTTGTAATTTGTGGATTAGTCACAATAGTTGTTGGGTGAATTAAAATATGTATTACTAAAAAAAATAATAAATAGACAAATTTAGTGATTATGAAAAATTTATAATATTGTGCTTTAAAATAAAATAGTTTTGTTTATAATACTAAAACAACTCCATCAATATTTTACGTACACTGCTGCTTCTTTTCATACGAAAGCTTTCTTATTTTACAAACGTGTGCATATTTTTTTTTTCACAAGCAAGTTCATAATTATTCCAAATAAAAAATTGCAATATGTGCTAAAGTTGAGAAAGAAGTGTGGTAATATTAAATAACTCCTAAAGTGTGGAAATTAATAAAGCAACTAAATTGTTAATCGGAAATTGTGAATAAGCTTTATGTATGTACATACATATGTATGTATGTATGTAGGTGTTTTACTTTAGCCAATATTCATTCTGTTTAGATATTTGTCCAAAAATATAAGATGAAAAATATGCATGACATAACCGGTCGATCACTGGATTGTTGTTTCTATTTTGTTCTTCCAATAATTGTGTTTGGGTGTAAATTATAGATAATATATGCTTATCTTTAATATTTTTCACAACAATAACAATAATAGTCATGTGATTGTTTTGAATTTCTACTTTATTAAATAAATTACTTAAAATTAGTACCCATAGTAAAATAAATTATATAGCTATGTCTGTATGTGTGTATGTTTATAACAAAAAGTACAAGTTGTTTTTTTCATTGGAAAACTTTATAAAATGCCGCATTTGACCTACTTATTTTTTCGTTTTGCTAATGTCACTTACATAGTTTTGTAATTCGTGTTCTTGTAATACTAACATACAAACGAGTAAATACAAATGTATGTACATTTTTTTCAACTGTGAACTGTTTGTTGTTTTAATTTTGTATGCATTTGGAGTTCATATTTCTATTGTTAACTTTTATCTGTATTTATCTTGAATCATTCTACACAACCCTCCTTTTAAGGGATGCCAGCTATTTTTACTCGTTGTCGTTAGCAAAATATGAAAAACGTCCTCATATACATACATATAAGAAAATGTAGGAAAATGTGAGCCGGGCTTAATAAATTAAATTAAATTTTCGTATTATTTTTCGATTTTCTATAGCCCTATGTATTTTTTTTTTATTTGGAGCTGCGTCACTAAACCAGATTTAAGCCTAAATAATAAATTAGTGTGAATTGCTGTCAGACTCTTTCCAGCGAACAGTCTGCTGCCATAAATGGATATATTTTCTATATCATTATTTGGGTGTACAAGGTGTAGAAAATCATTTAGATTTCAAGAAAATCTATTCTATATACCGCCGTGTCAGGATATACCATGATGGAGGAAATCACTAAGCCCGGCCGAAGGCCGGCTATGCAGAAAATCTAAAAAACTGCTTTGACACCTAAAGATTTCAAAATGTATAGAAAATTTGCAAATTCATATTCAAAAGATAAAAATTAGCCTTATACATACTTACGTTGAGAAATGCAAAGGGAAATCGCAAATATGTATATGTAAAAACGTTGAGAAATGCAAAGGGAAATCGCACATACATACATATATCTAAAAACTTCAGAGGCCAATAACTCCAAAACTATGCTTTTCCGAGAAAGTTACCGCATTAAATTTTCGTCTTATTTTTCGATTTTCCATCGCTCTATGTAATTTTTTTTTTCATTTGGAGCTGCGTCACTAAACTAGATTTGATTCATTATTTATTAATGGGCCTTACTACGGTTCTCGAATCGTCTTCGACTGTTGTACTAGATTAAAGAAATACACAACATTTTTCTTTAATCTATTACAGCAGTCGAAGTCGAATTGAGAACCGTAATAAACCCCACTATAACTACAATAAAAACAATAATTTTTGGAACAAATGTGCTTTAGTGAAGTTGCTCCAAACAAAATAAAAATTAGCCTATGAGATAGAAAATTGAAAAATAAGAAGAAAAAATTAAATACTAAAGTTGGCGGCAAATGCACATAACTCTTTAAATAAGTATCGCCACCATTTTTTGTTTAATATTTTCTTCCTATTTTTAATTTTTTACAATATTGTTTTTGTTTTTGACCGGATTCATTTAGAAATGTATTGGTTACTCCTTTTTATATGAAAACTTCAAAGGCCCATAACTCGGAAAATATGGGTTGCCGCCAACTTTTTTATTTTATATTTTTTTCTTATTTTCAATTTCTATCACATAGGCTAATTTTTATTTTATTTGGAGCTACTTTACTAAAGTACATTTGTTCCCTTTAATTTTTTTCCGTCATCACAACATTTCAAATTTGATTTAATGACGGACAATTTTTTAATATTTATTATATAGTCTATTAAAGTTTCAGAGTTTTGTGTTATTCTGGTGGCTTCGTGCATTATTTGTTTGAGTCCGTTGTCATTTAGTATAATTATTATGTTGTTAGGCTATCAAGAAAGCGAATCAAGAAATTTTTAAACGTTTGTTTCTTTAATCTTTTGTTTTTGAAACGAAAAAACCTGGAAAAAATCTGTCATTTGTTTTTGAAACGAAAAAACTTGGCACTAAGTTTGTTTCTTAAGTCTTTTGTGTTGTTAAGTATTTAAATCGCCCAATGTATGTTAACCCCTAAAGTATGCTATTGATTAACATCATTTGATATCAAACATTTGATATTAAACAAAACGTAATAATATAATTGCATAAGTTGATAAAAAAATGCTGTGCAATAGCTTTACCGCGGCAGTCCCCGAGTGTCACATGTCTTTTTTTTTATAATAGTCTTTATACCAGTCAATGTTAAAATCTGCTGATATCAATATATCACAGCTCTGTTCACATATTTCTTCTAAAAATTCTTGAAATACATCACAAAATTCTGCTTTGCTACTATTTGGTGATCTGACGATTATTATTATATCTGATATACATATGTATTTCCATTTCTCGCCAATAATGCATTGATCCAATAATGCGATTGTTTTGTTATATTCTTAATTTAATCTATTTGCCACTGATTTTTGAAAGAAGCGATTACTCCTCCAGTTCGGGCTGAGTTTGAACATAATGCGAAATGTCTATAGTTTAGTATTTCTATTTCGTTTTCTTCAATATCTTCTGTTTGGTGGGTTTCGGATAGTATCGGCATGTTTGTCAACTAGTCGAAGTTGTGTTTGGTTGGATTGGCATATATTTTATTGTTTGGTATTTTTTATAGGGGCATATTGTATGAAAAAAATATTTTGTATAGGTATGTGTGTTTTTGCATTTTTGTGTGGATGGCTAGTTTTCATTGAAAAGAAATTGTTGCTGAACATTACATAGAATTTATTTTCATTTTGTGTGTTAGTAAAAAATTTTACTTAGTTGTCAAGTACAAAATTAAAATTATGGAATATGAGGGGAATTTTTACTAAATATATTAGCTTTTCGAAACACTGCTGATACGTTCTGCCAGTCTGATTGTACATACTAATGTTTTTCAAAAATAAAAATACTCTTAGTAATTTAAATTTTCATTAATTCAATAAAAACTGAACTTAAGCCTAATAATAAAAATTTCATTAAAATCATGAAATAATTTCATTAAAATTATGAAATAATTTCATTAAAATTATGAAATAATTTCATTAAAATTGTGAAATAATTTCATTATTATGAAACAATTTCATTAAAACTACAAAATAACTTCATTAAAATTGCTAAATAATGTAAAAAAATAATAAAATATTTTCGAAATCCTTACATTGGGACAATGAAACTGTTTTATACATTTGGTGAAATTTGTATTAACATAATTCTAACAAAACTTGTCTCATATATCGTACAAATATAATTTTGATAAAGTTTTTCATTGGATTAATCTAAAATTAACTCTTTGTCTCTCATGTACACAGATTAACAATATTTTTGTTAAGCTCCAAAAACTACAAGTTTATTCTAGTTTAATCTGATAAAATCTATTCAATTTCAACAATTATTATTAAACTAACATTATCGCTCTGATTTATTTAATAGGGGTTATCATCTTACTATGTACTATTTTACTTATTCACCCGTCTATTATCCGATTTTTTCTTAGCTTTGGTTTGTTAAATCCAATCCAGTCTCGTCAACACGTGCTCGTAATGTGATAATTTTATATTTTATTCTCTTGCACTTTATACGCTCTTGTGTTTTACTTTTTGTTAAATAAGTTGTGTCGAAAATACAGCCATTATAATAAAATATAAAAGTCTAATCTTATTGTCAGACTTTAACTTTGCTTGTCATTGTACGATGTATGTATGTATTTGAAACAATTTAATATGTATTTTGTTTTCAATTAAGATTTGTAGGCAATAACAAAACTCATCAATTTCAATTTCTAAAAAAAAAAAAAAATACTCAGTTGTAATGTTATGACACATCACTCACTGGTGGTGCAATGAGCTTGTGCAATCACTTTCCTAAGCACCTCCGCACTTTAAATTTTAAATAGAACCATAAAATAATCTGGAAAATTTTATTAGACGGGTTGTTTGATTTTATTAGAAAAACAATACGACCCAAAAAAATGTATTAAATTTTATTACGTTGTACCTACTCGTATTAGGTTTACAATCAATTTTAAACAGTGTTAGAATTTCTGTGATTTTCATGAAGCAGATATTAAATAAATACGGGAATGTACTAAAAAAACACATACGAATGGTTGTTCTCGTCGTATACTAAGTATGTATATACATAATAAACATGTACTACATATTAGCATCGTTGTCAACTTTGAAATTTTAAAACGCAGAAAAATGGAAATCGGTAAATGATACGTTCTGCTAAACTGATTGGATATACTAAAGTTTTTCAACATAAAAAAACTCTTAGTAATATGAATTTTCATTAATTCAATAAAAACTGAACTTGATCCTGATAATATTACTTTTCATATGTACATATGTAAATTTTAATTTTCAAAATTTTATAGAAAAATTCTCAAATACAATTGAGAAATCTGACTTACATAGTAAATAAGTATGGATCCTTGGCTTTAATTTCCCATTGGCCCAAATAAGTGACAAACAAAAATGTGCCCACAAATGGCAAAATTCCCGTAGAGATCGTCAAAAATTTAAACAATTTTACTTTTCAAAATTTTATAGAAAAATTCTCAAATACAATTGAGAAATCTGACTTACATAGTAAATAAGTATGGATCCTTGGCTTTAATTTCCCATTGGCCCAAATAAGTGACAAACAAAAATGTACCCACAAATAGCCAAATTCCCGTAGAGATCATCAAAAATTTAAACAATTTTACTTTTCAAAATTTTATAGAAAAATTCTCAAATACAATTGAGAAATCTGACTTACATAGTAAATAAGTATGGATCCTTGGCTTTAATTTCCCATTGGCCCAGATAAGTGACAAACAAAAATGTGCCTACAAATGGCAAAATTCTCTCAGAGATCATAAAAAATTTAAACAATTTTACTTTTCAAAATTTTATAAAAAAATTCTCAAATACAATTGAGAAATCTGACTTACATAGTCCATAAGTATGGATCCTTGGCTTTAATTTCCCATTGGCCCAGATAAGTGACAAACAAAAATGTGCCTACAAATGGCAAAATTCTCTCAGAGATCATAAAAACTTTAAACAATTTTACTTTTCAAAATTTTATAGAAAAATTCTCAAATACAATTGAGAAATCTGACTTACATAGTAAATAAGTATGGATCCTTGGCTTTAATTTCCCATTGGCCCAAATAAGTGACAAACAAAAATGTGCCCACAAATGGCAAAATTCTCTCAGAGATCATCAAAAATTTAAACAATTTTACTTTTCAAAATTTTATAGAAAAATTCTCAAATACAATTGAGAAATCTGACTTACATAGTAAATAAGTATGGATCCTTGGCTTTAATTTCCCATTGGCCCAAATAAGTGACAAACAAAAATGTGCCCACAAATTTCAAAATTCTCTCAGAGATCATCAAAAATTTAAACAATTTTACTTTTCAAAATTTTATAGAAAAATTCTCAAATACAATTGAGAAATCTGACTTACACAGTAAATAAGTATGGATCCTTGGCTTTAATTTCCCATTGGCCCAAATAAGTGACAAACAAAAATGTACCCACAAATAGCCAAATTCCCGTAGAGATCATCAAAAATTTAAACAATTTTACTTTTCAAAATTTTATAGAAAAATTCTCAAATACAATTGAGAAATCTGACTTACATAGTAAATAAGTATGGATCCTTGGCTTTAATTTCCCATTGGCCCAAATAAGTGACAAACAAAAATGTACCCACAAATAGCCAAATTCCCGTAGAGATCATCAAAAATTTAAACAATTTTACTTTTCAAAATTTTATAGAAAAATTCTCAAATACAATTGAGAAATCTGACTTACATAGTCAATAAGTATGGATTCTTGGCTTTAATTTCCCATTGGCCCAAATAGGTTCTAGGAAGTAATCAGTTTTCTTTCCACTACTTGTAGCTAACTTTATTTAAGTTAGTTTAAAAAAGTCAAAATGTAGTTAGTTAGTATACATAAAAAAAAATATATATTTCATTTTTATTTTATTTTCTCAATTCTGTATTCAGTAGTTTTATAGTAATATTGTAATAATAAATTTTTCTTAAAATTTTTTCTCACCGGTGCTGTGTTGGGACTCGAACCACAGGTCATTGGATTAACAGTCAACGCGCATACCACTCAGCTAAGGTACCACTTAAATATTGACAGCAAGAAGTTATGAAATACTTGAAATAATTGTAAAAGTTCCTAAATGAGTAAATTTGTTGGCGCTCACCATATTCAATTATAAATGAGAGTATAATATATACATATATACTCAACCTACTAATTGATTTTGGTTACATTCTGCATTGTAATGTAGTTAGCTTTAAGTTAGTCTAGAAAAATCAATTTAAAAGTTAGCTTTTCTTGTAGCTAGTTACACATTTGACGACAGGGTACATATATACATAAGAAAATGCACACATTGATAAGCGTAGTAATACTTTATCAGTTTAAGTTTGCTTTTGGAAGCAAACAACAGTGAACAACAGATTATAAAAATAATCTAAATAATAAATTGATCAAATTTTAAAGTGAAAAAATAATAAAATAATGTTTGTGCAATCAAGACAGCCAATTTAACAAGGAAATTTATAAGAAATCACTGTCTTTTTTAGTGATTCCCATTTTCTAGGCGAGTTACATGTCCGTATTGTATTTAAAAAAAAAAACAGTGAAACCGAAATCAAAATATCTTTTAAAATAAAATCATTTTTAATATTATGTTTTTGTATTAGTTGCTAACTAAATATTACATTAAAATTGTTATAATTGCTGTGACAAACTATTAAAACAATCCAACATTAATTCCCTTAATTTTATTCAATATGTGTAATGCCAATAAAACGCAGCAATCTTTTATTTTCCGTTTAAATTCAATGCAACAATAACTTTTTATAACACAAAAAATAAATTTAACTGCACAAAAAAAAAAAAAAAAACGGTTAAATACCTCTACATACCAATATTTCCTTTAATATCAACTCTTTCTCTTTCTCTCTCTCTCTCTTTGGGTGCTAATTAAAAGAAAACAAACCAACACACACGCCCACACATACACATACATTCTTGCAATAACAAAAACATTAAAAAAATAAATAAAAACAAATTTGCGTGCACAAACATGGTGGCTGCTGGAGGTTTTAAGCAACAATTACGAACAAATCGTTGTTATGTCTCCTTGGCCTGTTCCATTGGCTCGATAAGTTTGGCCCTTGGCAGCCTATTACAAATTCCAAATACTACGGATCGTATTTCCACGCAACGAGGTCTCTTTTTAACATCAGTGGGCTTTATATATTTTATTTCTTTAACGGATTTTTGCAACAAATATTTGCTGGAGACAAAACATGGTATTAAATTTCGTAAGAAATATCGCCTTATGATGTCGGATGTTATGGATATGACCAACAAGTAAGTACATACATATATATTGTAGCACATAAAATATATTATTTTATTCGAGAGTAGTAGTCAAGGCGAATTCATATAAGGTGGTCTCGCCTCAAATTTGCTTTAAAAAATGCACTGACATCTGAGGAAGTTCTGAAATACAAGCGGCGAATGAGTGCTATAGAGACCGCCTTATATAAATTCGCCTTTGTATTAGTCAATAATTTGTGTCAAGACAAATTTTTTAGTTATGAATTTGCCTTGAATTTGTATTTTTAAAAAAAAACATAAGGCTGAACCCAAACCGACCTAAAACGAAACAGTTTTTCTTACGCATATGAACAGACAAGCAACATCGAACAAAACAAACGCAAAATTGTCTGTTTGACGTACTGCGCCATAACATTGGTTGCACAAAATACATGTGGTTTAGTACAAGAAACATACGCAGAGTAAGGCAAAACAGACTGAAACTAACCAAGTTGCATATAATTGCCACACACCATTTAAGACAAGTAAAAGAAACGAAAAAATACAAAACAAATGCCGCATTGCATAATTTTGCTACTCATCTTTTGGTGTTTTGTTTATGCAAATCGGATGAGTACCGTTCTCGAATTATGTTGAAATATGTCCTCGTACCTGACTAATTTAGGGGGAAAAAATGCCACGCCCATAAAAAAAAACGTACGTGATGGAGAAAAACCGAAAACGGATTTGAGTTTAGGACATCATAATCCATATAGTGCACATACTTTTATTTTAAAGGAGGATTTTGCTGCTGAGCAGTGTAATGCGCTTAAAAAAACCTTGAACGTATGAGCAATATTTTGTGTTACTATAATCAATCATTCGTCACATAACCAGGTCGTATAAGTAATATTTCCAGTAGAAATTAGTTACTCCTACATGTTCATCATAAGTCACGTGCCGAAAAATATTTTTAAATTCGCTTCTTGTTAAGGTACGGTCACATCTGGCAAAAATTTGCCCAAAAAAGCGTAACCACTAAATACTAATGAAAAAACTTTTGATTAGATACCTGTTTATTACGTTAAACAGTTTCCTATATAATTTATAGAAAATGTAATAGAATCTTATCTTATTAGATGCTGTTTAACTTAATAAATAAATGCATAAATCAAAAAGTTTTTCATTGGTATTTAGTGGTTACGCTTTTTTGGGCAAATGTTTGCCAGATGTGACCGTACCTTTATTGTTATTATCAGGGCAAGTTTAAATATGCACAAAATTAAAGAAAAAAAACAAGCGAAAAAGCACAAAATAAACGCAAAATAAGCCCAAAAATAAGCAAAAAAAAAAGCTCAAATATACTTCGAAAAATTAAACAATGTAACGACTTTTTATTTATTTTATTAAATAATTTTTTATTGCAAAGCACAATCATATATTTTTAGATTTTCAAAAAGAAAAGATTGATTATCGTTCAACATCATTGGATGTAGTAGGAGCAAAATTAAACAATAATAATTCGCTTGGAGATAGCGAATCAATGTAGTCATCAGCTTCGCTTTTGTTTAAAAAAATATTATTTTTAATATTTTACATTTATTTGAGCATGTACTCAAGTATTTATGTTTTAAATTTTATTCATTCATAATGGAAAATTATTGTTCTTTGTGTTTTAGAAATTTTTTAAACACTATTTTTATGCTTTGTAAATCACAAAAATATATTTGTGAGTTTTTGTATAAATAGATGAGCTTTAGAATTTTTTAAACATAAAGGGTAACACATCTACTGATGAACTGGTATAGCTACCAACGAAATATATATCTAGATAACTCGCAACAAATAAATATTATTTTTAATTTTAACTAATGTTTGAATTTCAACGTTTCGTTTCATAACTTTGTTGAACTTTTCCAAAAATATATTGTTTAAAAAAATTATCATCTTTTCTTCAACTTTTTCTATAATAGACAAATTTTCTTTTAAATAAAGTCCTCTTCTTTCTAGTTTGATTATACTTCGGCAAATACACTCGAAATTATGTATATATTATTTACGGGAGATCAGATTTTAAAGATGCATTTTTAAATAGAGCTTTTACTTTAAATATTGATTCCACATCATCATCGGAAAGTGCGTTTAACACATTGCAAATTTCTGTATAGTTGTCACAATAATAAATAACACCTTTAAGCCAATCTAGTTTGCAATGTCAAGAGTTAAAGAATAGATAATTTCATGTGTGAAAAAAGGACAAACTTTTGCTTTTTATTTGCAACAGAAAGATTCAAAAATTATTTTCAAGCAAATTCAAGCAGAGTGTATGAAATAAAGCAAATTTGCAAAAAAAAACGAACAAAATAAGCGAAATCAAGGCTTTCCAGCGAAAAGCTTAAAAAACTTGCCCTGGTCGTACCATATGCATGTTTGTTCAGGTTTTTTTTTTTTTTTGCTTTCAGCTAATTTTTCTTGTCTTAGCGACATTTTTCCGTTAGGATATTTTTTCAGTTGTTTTTTTAATATGTTTCTTTAAGTTTTTCTTTAAATCCTTTTAAACCTGCTCCAGAAAGCACACAGTATGACCTTAAAATTGTCACGCCATTTAGGCATTCTACTGGCAAATTTGATAAATGATAAACTATTAGTTTATTTGTAAACAAATTCAAAAGCAAACAATAGCAAAACACCGCTACTATACTATATTATTTATTGCTTTAATTAATTTAAGTTGTTTTTAGTGCATATTTTTGTATAAACAAATTAAGCTGACCAATGTGGGAGCGACTGCTTGCTCTCCATATACATACATACATATATTTAATTAGATTGGATAAAATCAATATTAATAAAAAAACTTTTGATAAGGATAGGCAAAGGGAAATCATCATGCACGTTATGAATTTTGGCGCGATAATCCTATACATATAATATATAAAATTCTCGTGTCACGATGTTTGTTATCGAACTCCTCCGAAACGGCTTGACCGATTTTAATGCAATTTTTTATGCATATTAGGTAGGTATGAGAATAGGTTCTAAGGTATATTTTAATTCGCTAGGGGCACAAGGAGGAGAGGGAGGGGGCAATTTCTGTATTTCCGAAACGGCTTGACCGATTCTTATGAAATTTTTTATGCATATCCAGTAAGTCTGAGAATCTATTTTTCAAACAGCTAGCGGCACTAGGAGGAAAGGGAGGGGCAATTTCTGTATTTGCTAAACTATTAACCCAACAGATGGCGCTATGTTTGCCTCATAATTATCTTTGTTGTTGAATGACAGATGGCGCTATGTCCGCCTCATGCAGGAGAATAGTCGTCGTTCGTATTTCAAACAGAACAAAATTATTGTTTGGTATTTTTTTCATCGGCGGTCATCGTCACACACTTAACACATTCGCTATTTTTTATACATATAACACCCAAAATATGCACTAGAAACATTTTGTATGGCAAAACAACGTTTGCCGGGTCATCTAGTATATATATATTTTTTTTAAACAACATGGCATCGCTGTAAAATATGAGTGCTTTACTTTTACTTTGTTTATTTACAGTGAGTTCATTAGTTCATTGCCGTTATATTTTTGTTTTCTTTTTACATTACATATATGTATATGCATGTATGCATGTATGTATGTATGTTTACATTGGCTTTTTTATATACAACTGTCTCTTTTTATTGTATTTTTTTTATTAATTTATGTAGTAGCTTTAGTGAAACCAAATATGGCTTTTAAGCTCGGTTTCGTAAATAAGAATGAATAAATTAAAAAATTAAATTAAATTAAAATTAATTTTGTTTTAATGACAACAAATCAATAGTTCTTCCTTTTTAAAACGGCATGTTACGTCATATTGTTGTTGTTAATAGAAACCCACCACTGATGACGTGATTGCAATGCCCATTTACGGAAGCAGTTGAAGGTGCATTTATGCTGTAATACAAAAAGCATTGTCATGCTTCCATTTCTAAATCCATTTCAAGATTCCATTAAACAATCGTAACAATTAAATGTCACTTAAATTTCACTAATTTACTATCAACGATAACAATTGTATTTCACAAATTATCAAAGTCAGCAATCATGCATACGATCTAATGTAATTTTTTTGTCATGCTCAAATGATTATGAAATAGCTTTTAAATCTAGACTGATTACGTTCAACGTCATTAATTAGTCAATATATATTTAGCAAATCATTTTCATTTGTCAATTAAAAATACTTATTCATTTACTTATGCATGTATGCATGTAAAGGGTGTTTTTTTATAGAGTGTCACAACTTTGAGTTGCCATCACTGCTTTATTTGAGCACCCATTGAACAGCTGATAGTTGCCTTTTGTTTAGTTTGCTTTGAAATTTCATTATGAATCGACTTGCACCAGAGGACGGCATGCAAATTGTTGAAATTTTTAATCAAAATAATTGTTCTATTCGTCAAACTCAACGTGCAGCGGGCACCACAATTGATTTACTCAAAGAAACTTTTGATGAATAAATTATTTCACGTAATGGCGCAATTAATTGGCCACCAAGATCGTGTGATTTAACCCCATTATATTATTTTCTTTGAGGTTATGTTGAGTCACTTATCTACGTCGATAAACCACAAACACTTGAACACTTGGAAGTCAACATTCGGAGAGTTATCGGCGAAATACGGCCGCAAATGTTTCGAAAAGTTGTTGAAAGTTGGTGTTCCAGAATGCGCCTTCTACGCGCCAGCCGTGGCGGCTACATGGCAGAAATCATATTTAAACATTAATTTCATAAAATTTACTTTCCAATAAAGCCCGTGTCATTGATATTAAAAATATATTTCCCTGTTTTATTATGATTTAAACTTGTGTCACTCTATAAAAACACCCATTACATATGTATCTTGATTTAACAATGTTCCTCTTCTATTTTATAAATAAAATTAAATTCCCAAAAATTCAAACAGTTTTAAGGTCGTTTTACACACTATGCATTTTACAGTGTCAAATTTCCCACTGCAAAATGCAAATATATTGTGTAAAATTTGCTTCTGTAAATGTCAGCCAACTTTTCAATTAGAGCGTGTTCTATTTTGAACTAACAAAGCACTTGACATCAGCTGTTTTGCAAGTCAATTGTTTGTGGCGCCAAGAATAAGTAAGTGTTTGTGATTCAGCAAATTTATATTAAAAAAAAATTATTTATATTAAAATCTATTTATTAATATACATACATACATATATTATTTTACTTTAAAAAAACATTGAAGCGAAGCCAAGTCCATTAAGTTTTATCTTTAAATTGTTTTCTTTGCTTTTGTTTTAAGGTCTGAATACCAATGAGTGTTAAAGGCTCCGTGGTAAAATCTTGCGAAATGTTGTTCATCAATAATTCGGTGTTGGGTTTCTTAAAATTTCTCAAACTTTTAAAAGTTTTCGAAGTTCTGGTAAAAAGTTGGCTCTTTGATTTTGCAATCAAAGGCTTTTCGAATTTAAATTCTCTACTTTTTATACTAAAAGAGGTTGAGTTCTTCAACAATTTACCTGTTTTCATTTTCAATTCTTTATAAATTTTTAACTTTTTTCTTCCTGTTTCTTTATTTATTGCATCGTTTGATTGCAAATGATACTCTTTGGCTTTAATTGTTTGTCTGGGTTGCTTTTCATAAATATAATCACCGACTTTTATTGTCTTTTTTATTTTTGTATTGGGTTTTTTTCGAATTGTTTTCGCTAACGAATTCAAATGCGATTCTTTTTCCAATATGATTTGCATTTGGTTTTGAGAAACTTTATTCAGCTGAAACTTTGAAGCTTTCGTAACTTTGATTTTTTTATTTTGGGAAAGATGTCTGATTTCTTGAGAGCTTTTCATATGTATTTTGCTGCCGCCACCTTTCGAAGATTGTTTTACTTTCAAACGTTTTTCTTTTGCAGAACTTTTAGTTGTTGCATGATTTTTTCCGCAAGTTTTTACATCCGTGATGGAAAAGATTTTTCCTTCAACTTTTGATGATTCGTTTTTCCGATGCTTTTTAGAATCTTTAGAACTTTTTTTAAGTTTTAATTGATTCGTATTAGTTTCGTTTAAGTTGATTTTTTCCAGGACGACTGTTGATGGCGGCGATGTAAAGCTTTTTGTCTCCTGATCTTTCCTTTTAACAGCAAGATTTTGCATTTCATCATATTTATTGTTGGTAAAGCTTTCAAACTTAATATTACTTTTGAGTTTTGCTTCAACTAGAAAGCTTTTAGCTTCTTGATCGCTTTTTGTATTCTTCTTATCTGAAAGCTCTTCGATGTTATTAAGGATTTGAAAAAAGCTTTCAATTTGGGCCAAAGAGCTTTTTGTTTCTCGATCAATTTCATTCAAAAGTTCTTCACTTTGAACTTTTGTGATTAGGGAGAAGGTTCTATAGTTCTTTTTTGCCATGTTTGTTAAGCTTTTGCATCTGTTATTTTCTTCAATAATTTGATTTTTATCAGCACTTTTTATATATGATGGAAGAGATCTTTGTGGTTTCAAGTTGTCTTTTACATCCAATGTAATCCTTTTATGGTTTTCTTTCGGTGTTTTCACTTTCTTAATTCTTGATGCTTCTAATCTTTCTTTGGTTATTTGCCTCTTTTTCGCCTTCCCCGGCTTAGTCCATTTAGTTTTTGTTTTTTTATTGCGGCTTGTAGAGCTTTTAGTTGACTGAACTTTTTTTACATTAAATCTACATTTTTCTTTATACATCGCTTGAGATTCTAGGACATTTAATTTATTTTTATCTTTAGTTTTGAGTTCATCTTTATCCTTTGCCTTTACAGCTGAGCTTTGCAATGAAGAGTTATTTCTTATGAAATTGGTAGTGCCGTCGACTATTGGCTTTGCCATGTGCAGTACAGAAGCTTGAAATAATTGAAAGCTTTTACTCTTGGACTCTCTTACACAAGTTTCTGGGGTTTCTTCAGCAAGTACAGAGTTTACAGGTCCCTTGTAGCAGTTCAATAATGTTTTACATCTCTTTTGTCTTAAAAACTTATTAAGGCAATTTTTTTTCTTATTATTTTTAAAAATTTCTTCGTTTTTGTCTTCTTTTGCTGGCAAATCCTCATCAGAAAATTTAAGTTTTTTTACAGGCTTCATAATCCATGTAAATGAATCTTGTGCTTGCATAGTTTTGGCTTTACTCCAAAAATGTTTAGAATTTCTATAACTTTTACGAAATTTTTCCATTAAAGAAATGGTTTTTCGTTGGATTTTCTCTAAATCTAATAAAGATTTACTAACTCCTTTACAATTTTGTTCATCTTGAAATTTTTTACTATTTAAATTTTCACATGTCCACAAACAATTACAAACATTTTTATGGCGCTTTTCACACAAATCACAAGCATATTGTCCGATACGTTTTAATTTTGTCCTTTCCGCCAAACGTATGGGCTTCTCTTGGCGATAAATGATCTGGATTTGTGGAACTTTTTTATGCTTACATAGAAGTTTTGCGGCTTCAATTTCACAAAAACTGCAGACTGTAAATTTAGACATTACTAATTTAAATTTTGAGTGTATCACATTTTTGAATTTTTAACAACTTTAATTTTCGAATTAAAAAAAGCTTTCTTTTCTCTTCTTTTCATGTAGACTTTTGCCTATAATGCCATATTTAATAATCCTGTGTTGAGTACGGCCAGATTTATGTACGGTCGATTTGAATTCGCCGTGGCCTTAAGACAAGACTTAAATGGTCTTAAAAATCTGAATTTTTTTTAAGATAGTTTAAGCCTGTACAGGTTCATTTTGTATTTTACCAGCTTTTTACCATTGATTTCGTTCACGCTACATGTTAGTGAAAAAAACTAAAAGTACCAGAAGCTAAAAGCACCAGCATTTCCTAAAATTACCGCCCTGAAACTACACTTCCTGTTATTTTGAAAAAAAAAAACATAAAAGTAGCAATGTAGTAGTATTGACTGTAAGTCAATAAAAGAACAATTTAGAAAAAACAAAAAGTACCAAAAGTACCAATTTGTTCCTTTTCATCGAATTCATCTGAAGAATTTCTCAAGAAAAAATGTACCAACAGTAAAAAAAAGCACCAAACTCAAAAAAGTACCATAAGTAAAAAAGTACCAAAAGTACCATTTTTTTCTTATTTCAACACCCAGAAACTTTGTTAATTTATAAAAAACTTAACTTGTAAAATAAAAACACAAAACTACAAATTTGTCTCTTTTCGAACTCTTACGAAGCAACCTTTATTCTATCCATCTACCAAATTTCATTCCAATTCGTTAAGCGATTTTCGCAGTATAGTGAAAGCTATACTTTTATAGCAGGATTTAAAATTATTTCCTTATAGAGAGAACATATACTGGCATAACTTCCGGCATCAATATTTTTGAGTCAAGAAACCAAGTGGACGAAAAAGAAATTATTGTCAATGTTTCTACGTTGAATTGGAAAGAGCTTGACACGTCACAGAACGCTAAATTCCTTACTTTCTTACTCAATGGTTATACTTTGTGTACAAGGTTGGTTGTGTAGTTTTAACGTATTTGAAATAGAACAAGAATTTATGAAGTTTCTTTTTAATAATAAACATTATTATTTATGTTGCCATCGTCATTTCTTTATCAATTCTCCATCCTTTATGCTCACAATATAATTTTGCTTTTCTTTTTGCGTTTTTCGTTCCAAAAATATTAAACGATTAATTTTTGTGGGATAATATTGATCGAAAACACTTCGTTTTTTAATCTCTTCTATGTGGGAAGGCATGATTTCAGCTGTAGTTTTTGCGGTCTGTTCTTTGTTTCCATCAATGTTTTTAGCAGCAGAGTCCATAGTGATTCATCTCTTTGTTTTTTTTTATTTGTTGTAGAAACTTATAGAAAATTTTAATAGAATAAAAACTAAAATTTTAGAAAAACGAAATTAAATTAAAAAAACTCTTTAGATATTATATAAAACTTTAATTTTAAAGTTAAAAAAAGGGAATTAGCTTCAAAAGGTGACAGCCAAGGCGAATGATAAGGCGACAGGTAGTCTCAACAGCCCAGGTGATTATTTTCGCCTTCATTCGCTCCTTGTATATAATGATATATATATATATAATTGTAAGTTTTTCAACGCGAATTGAGCCGAGTCTATTTTTTATGAATTCGCCTTGGCGCACATATACAAGGGGCGAAAGAAGGCAAAAATATGTGCTGTCGAGACTACACCTAGGCGAATTAAGTACTAGAAAATTCAAGGCCAAGGCGAATTAATTAAATTTGTACTAAATTTGCCTTGTAAATTTGCCTTTGAGAAGATCCAGAGATCAAGGCGAATTAAGTACTAGATGTTTCAAGGTCAAGCCGAATTAAATATTTAATTAAATTTGTACTAAATTTGCCTTTGAGAATATCCAGAGACCAAGGCGAATTAAGAACTAGATATATCAAGGCCAAGACGAATTAATTAATTACTTAAATTTGTACTAAATTTGCTTTGTAAATTTGCCTTTGAGAATATCCAAAGACCAAGGCGAATTAAGTACTCATTAATTCAAGACAAAGGCGAATTAATTAATGAATTAAATTTGCCTTGGGAATTTGCATTTGAGAATATCTAGAGATCAAGGCGAATTAAGTAATAATTAATTCAAGGCCAAGGCGAATTAATTAATTAATTAAATTTGTACTAAATTTGCCTTTGAGAATACCCAGAATGAATTCGCCTCCGGAAGGATATTTAAATCAGTCATTGATAATTACTTCGCGCCTTTAATCTGTGAATCCTTGTAATAATATTTTCAAGACAAACAGACCACCCTGGGTAGAGCATCATAATTACATCAAGACTAATGCAGACTCAAAAGATATTTTTAAATAATATTACAAAATTTGTTACAAGTTTTATTAGATATTTTTATTTTGTTTTCAGTCCTACTTTCTTTGCTGCTGCTTTTTTAAGATTTTTAATCATCTTCTTGGATTTTTTACTATTAATTTCATCATTTTTACTTCCCCGGTCTTTAGTTTCTTTCTTATTTTGCTAATTAGACTATATTGATGCATTTCTTATTTGCTCGTTGGCTTAACTGGCGGAAATATCTTTCCTGCAATATCCTTCTTTTATTGGACCCTTACTAGCTGGTATATCCAAGTCAACCATAACTTCCATATTTATCGGAGCTTGAGCCACATATTTTAACAATTCCATAAATTTCTTCCTTTTATTCTGATCTAATTTACCCAATCGGCCGGCTTTAATGAAATCTTCTAAAAATTGAAAACGTTGTTTTGTCATGATATTTGCAATTTTCATACCATTTAAAACTTTCACAACTTGATCTTCATTTAAGATCATCAAGTTTAGCAAAAAGTTTTTTAAATCTGTTACACGTACTATATTGGGTACAACACAATTCATTAGATGATTTAAAGCCTTATTGATTCTTAAATAATCTATTGCGATTTCTTTTTTTCTTGTTGTTTTAACTTTCGCGGCTACTATTTCGAGTTCGGCTGGTTCGCACGGACCAATATCCATTAAATTTTGCAATTCTCTGAACAAGTTTTTCAATTTGTTGGTATTAATTCGTTTAGCATTCTTTGCCAGAAATGCTACAAGATATTGAAACCGCTTGAAGGGCAATATTTGTTGCTCTCGTAGAAATGACAGATATGACTCTCGTAAAGAAAATTCCATTTCTTGCAATTTATATACCAATTTTGTCAAATACATGGTTTGTTGAGCTGTAAGTTTTCTATTGCTGCGAAATATTTTTCTTAAATACTCCTGTTCATAAGGATTGATTTTAGAGGGAGACTTTAAAATAATATGCTCTGGATTGTAGTAACTGATGGCACTTATGGCTGTATTGTTAACGATTAAATAATGTAAAATTTCCTGAAACTCTTTCAGTTGATTTTCAGTTAGGCCTGCACTCGGATACTGACAAATCAATTGTAAATAATTAATGATTTCCAGATCTAAAACCTTTCGATTTATCATATATTCCATATATCCCTTCTGCAGATGAACCGGTAGTTCCTTAAGATTTAGCAGAAAGCTTAATAAATAAAATAAATCCGTTTTCCGAAGACCTCCTATACAAGACATATTGAGAACACATTGTTTTACAATTTCTTCGGGTACTGGATATTTTTTCACTAACGTTGGATCTTGAGCGCTACCAAATGTTTGTATTTTATATATATAATTGGCACTTGAGTCTCTTTGAGCTTTCAAGAAATCTGACCAATATTCGTCAAGTTCTTCCAAATGCTTGTGATTTTGTGGCTCCAAAATTTCATTTCCTCTGCAGTATTTATATTGACATTTTTGCATGCAACTAAGCGGTACTTGGCACTTAAATTGTTCAGCTGCTTTTATCATACATTTAGTAGGCGTTAGAATTTGCGGCATATTTTGTTATTAGTTTTAAAACAAATAGTTTGAATCAAGAGTTTAAATTTTATACAAAAATTTTGTTAATTAATTTAGAGAATTAATACAAAAATTTTTCTTGCTGTTAAATCAAAAAATATTAAAAAAAATTTAATTTTGAACTCGAGACACATCCAAGGCAATATCATAATAGGTGGTCTCGTCAGCCCAGGTGATCATTTTCGCCTTGTTTCGCTCCCAGGGCAAATTCATAGCAGGTAGTCTCAACTTCCCAGATGATCATTTTCGCCTTGATTCGCCCCTTGTATCGGGTGTTTTTTTTTAGAGGTATAGAACTTCGAATTGAAATAAAACACAAGAAAATCGTTTTAATGTCCATCAATTTGGCTTTATTGGAAGGATAATTTTATGCCATTAATGTTTAAATATGATTTCGGGCATGTGGCCGCCGCGGCTGGCTCGAATAAAGCCAATTCTACAGGTCCAATTTTCAACCACTTTTTCGAGCATATGGGGCCGTATGTTGGCAATAACGCCACGAATGTTGGCTTCCAAGTCCCCTAACGTTTCTGGTTTGTTGGCGTAGACGAGCGACTTCACATATCCCCAAAGAAAATAATCCAATGGTGTTAAATCACACGATCTTGCTGGCCAATTGACAGGTCCATTCCGCGAAATTATGCGCTCATCGAATGTTTCCTTCAATAAATCGATTGTGACGTGCGCTGTGTAGCATGTAGCGCCGTCTTGTTGGAACCACAACTCATCCACATTCATGCCATCCAATTCGGGAACAAAAGAGTCGGTTATCATGGCTCTATACCGGTCTCCATTAACGGTAACTGACTCTCCAGCATTATTTCGGAAGAAGTATGGCCCAATGACTCCACCAGCCCATAGAGCACACCAAACAGTCAGTTTTTGTGGATGTAATGGCGTCTCAAGGGTCTCATGTGGATTCTCTTCACTCCAAATGCGGCAATTTTGCTTGTTGACGTAGCCATTCAACCAAAAATGAGCCTCATCACTGAACATAATTTTGCGGGTAAACTTCGCGAACTGAACCATTATTTTCGAAATAAATTTGCACGATTTGCAAGCGTTGTTCTTTTGTCAACCTGTTCATGAGAAATGGCAAACCAAACTAAATATTAATCACTTGACAGCTGACAAAATGGCCGCCAGTTAAAAAAGTGATGCCAACTTAAAGTTCTATACCTCAATAAAAAACACCCATTATATGTCAAGGCAAATTCATAATAGAGACCAAGGCAAATTCATACAGGCATGTTCTGAAATCACGGTGATATCAAATACCGAACGATTTTAAAATCACGCAAGTGATATTAAGGTGTTCTGAAAACCACGACATTTTTAATTTTTAGTGGTGATTTCATTGTTCTAAATCACGAGCAAACATCTGATTTTTTTCTCCTTACAAACATTTTTTTTGTATCTTTAAAAAATTTATTACAAAAATATAATAAATCTACGAATTGAAGTTAAAGTTTTTGTAAATATGTCGTAAAAAATGTCTGGAGCAAGTTCGTTAGCAATAATTGATCTAAAAGCAAAATTTAAAAATAATCTGCAAAAAATACAGCGTCCATAAATTTGTAAATTTTGTAGGTTCTTTTAAGTAAAATAATTAATTTTATTGCAAAAACAAATGAAGAACAAATCATTTTGAGTGTGCGTGATAATTTTATTGCAGAGTTTCAAAGAAAGATTGTTAAAAAACTTAGTGATTTGAAATCGTCATGCTGTTGGCTGACCGCTTTTAAATCACGAAATTTCAAACATTTGTGCGCCCAGAAAACCTTTTCAGTGATTTGAAATCACTTTACGAAAAAGTTATTTTCAGAACATGCCTGATAATTATGAATTTGCCTTGGGATACATATTTTGATATCGAAAGTAGATATTTTTCAAAGTGACTTGGAGCGAGTCAACTTGTTATAAATATGACTTGTCCGAGGGACATCGTCTAGCGACGAAGATAAACGAGTGGAGTGGAGCCACGATTATACCTACTCTGAAATAATTTATATTTATATATGTTTATAGTGCAATTTTTAGAATAAAATTTATTTTATGATAAATAATGATTTATAAATTATTTTTTATAAAAGGTAATTTTTGAAAATGGTGATTTTGCTAAAGGAGTTTTTCGTAAAAGGTACTTTTAAAATATATAAAACGTTTTATAAAATATTTTGAGAAAATATAGTGTAGTGTTAACAAAAAAAGTACTATTTGCAGACGGTGGGTGCTTCTCGCGACAGGGACTTTCTGTACGAGCAGTGTTTTGTAAATGTACCTTCTGCAGTTTTTGGTGTCTTGAAAATATTTAAACTTTTCAGAATTCTTCAATTTTATAATCATCTATAAAGTTGGATTGGATATGTACGACGCTCTTTGGAATGTTGCCAAAACTGTTGTTGTTGTTGTTGTTTTATTTTTCACGTTAATTCTAGAGTTTCGAAAGTTAGTCCACATTCGAAATTGTAAAGTAAACGTTTTCATTTCTTGTTCTCTCTTCCCCATGAACTTTTTCACACAATCTCTCAATCTTTGTCATAGAATTGTTTAGATAATAAAAAGTTGCAATTTACACGATGATTTTATTTGCTTTTCGAGTTTAAGCTTTAAGTCACAAAAGCTTGGCGCTAATATGAATTAACGCATAGTCAAGAAAAAAAAACTCATCGTGTAAGTTGACTTTTTCGACTGCGTTTTCAATCGAATCAATACGATTGTTTTGTTTTTTCGGTTATACGAAAACAACAGAAAGATTATTTTTGGAAGTTTTTTTATGTCGGGAAGATCTTTTTTCAATATTTTTATGTTTTCCAAAGAATTTTTTGAGGGAAATTTTAAACGACGGCTTTTTAGAGAATTTGTTCAACAACTTTTCTGTTTTGGTTTCAGATTTGGAAACTTGGGATTTATTTTCGTATTCTGGACCTGTGAGTGTTATCTCGGATTCACTTGACTTAAGTTTGTAATTTTCCGAATTATTTTGTGCGATTTGCATTTCGCTGGTCTTTGTTTTTGTAATACTATGCCCAGGCTCTTGTGATAAATTATTGAAAGCTAATGTATGATTTTTACTTGTTATCGACGTATGGGATTCTCCTCCAGTTGCCCGCTTACCGGTATTCATTTCGCTTTTAGTGCCTACCCAAAAGCGAGGATTTTTGGCAAAATATTTATCTGATTTTCGCTTTGCACGCTGCAAACAAACTTCACACTTTGCGCATTCTCCCGGCTTAGTGTCTGACAAACAGTTGCATTGATTTAAAATGTCATCGGAATTTTGTTTTTTACAACATGTAAAACAGTTCAGACGTTGCATTATTGATGAAGTCTTATTCTTGCCATCTGGTTTTTTTGCATGTTCTCCTCGCAAAATGTTGCAGGTACAAATAGATTTTTTATCTAAAATGTCTTTCATCACTTTATCCTTTTCGGTGCATAAATGTCTTCTTTTGGTATATTCTTCGGGAAGATAATTTAATTTATACTTTTGACTCAGCATTTTTTCATGTTTTCTTAAAAGCTCTAGAAACTCCGGAGAAATATAGGAGGCGTTCTTCATTTCATTGACCATGGGAGCCATCTGTCTTATGGGCGGCTTTAAAGCTAGATTTGGCCGCAAATTATGCCCCAGCTTAGTCTCACGCTGAGCCATTAACATGTCTCTGACTTCTTTTTGCTTTTGATACCAGGCTGTTGCCCGATCTTCAACAAAACAACATGATTTTGTGGCTGCTTTGCACATTTCATAATTTAATTGGTCGCAAAAATTTATTTGTTTATTTCGTAAATGATTATTATATTTTCTGGTTGGCCAATTTGGTCTTATTTCCGGGCGATTAAAATAATCACAACATCTGGTGACATAGAAAAAGTTTTTAATCGGCAAAGTCTGTCTTTGCATGCCAATATTTCGAAAGGTCATAATTGAGATTTTTTTTTAAATTACAAATTTAGATAATTCGATTCGAAAAATTTAATTTATTTTTTTTGGTATGTTTCAAATATGTTTTCAAAAATTAAAGTTGTCAAATCTAGGCAAGGCATCAAGCAAGGCGAATTCCATGGTATAATGAATTTTTTTATTATACCATGGGCGAATTCACAGAAGGTGGTATGTCAAGGCAAATTCATAATAAGTGGTCTTTACAGCACAGCGAATTGAGCTGACTCTACCTGTTATGAATTTGCCTTGACATATTTTTGATATACCAGGGCATGGCGAATTCATTACCAGGTGGATGCAGTGGCGAATTCGGGAGAATTTATCCATATTCCACACTGTCAAATTTGGTACATATTTTCTGGCGCCATTTTTATGTAATTTTTTATGCATGGAGAATTTTGACAGCGTAGGATATCAATTCGCCTTTTACACAAACAAAATGCCTGTTTTTTGTTTTGTTGTTGAATTGTTGTAGTCGTGCATATACCTGGTAATGAATTTGCCTTGTACAAGGAAGGCATTTTTAAGGCAAATTTTGGGGCGAAACTACCTTGTATGATTTTGCCGGTTTTCCGCAAATTTTTTTAAAGTTATGAATTGTCCTCGCTTATATTGATTCATCTTGGCTCCTTGCGTAAAAAGGAAAATAAATTAACTAAAAATAAAAATAATAATTCAACTTTATTTTATTATCTTTTCAGAATTGTTTCCGCCATACAGGCAACTTTTTCATTCCTAGTTGGTTTAATTGTTTGCAAATCAACTTGTAGTAAAACATTCATTTATGCTTCCCACTGCCTAATGGAGGGCTATGGTTGGTTCGGCACCGCCTACTTTATGTACGACATCTGGTCCATGTATAAAGTACATACGCAAAAAATTGCCGATAAATTAAAACTTATGAAATTGACTTCCTCGGCTTCGTTTACGCCGAAACCGTTAAATGGTCAAAGTAATGGTGGCCTCTATGATAAACATATAGCGAGTACGTTTAATGCTAAAGGCCAGCGTTTAGTGGCATTAGCAAATGATAATAACGATGATTTTAATAATGAAAACAATGATGTGATCGATGATGATATACAACATTTAAGACATCATGAAGATGAAATCTACGATTATGATGGTGAGACGGTACAAATACCACAAAATGGTAAATGGGGTTTTCTCAAGTATGTGTTTACACATCCTGTCATGATGATACATCATATATTTGTGGGCACAGTGGGACTATTGGTGGTAACTGTAAGTGGACTTAAAAAATAAAAATTAATCTTATATTAAATTGTTATTGATGGATTTCTTTCTAATATTTTTTTTTAGTATATACGTGGCGGTGGTCATTGCATTTACAGTTACATGTTTATGATGGAATTCTCAACACCTTTTGTCTCTTTGCGCAGTATTTTAAGTACTTTGGGCATGAAAGAATCTCAACCCTATATTATTAATGGCTTGGTTATGTTGGGCTCATTTTTTGTGTGCCGTGTTTTAATGTGGCCTTATGTTATGTGGCGTTATAGTTTGGAAATAAATACCACTTTCTGGCAGGCCATGACAGGTCTACCCATTGGTTGTATTATTGGTATTTTAATATTATTTTTACCACAGATCTATTGGTTCTTTTTGCTGATTAAAGGAGCTATTAAGGTAAATCTAAAGCAAATTATGTTATGTTTTATTTTAAACGTCAAAACAGCGGTAAATTATTTATTTTTGTGTTGGCAGCAGTGAGGCAACAGTTTTTGGTGTATGAACGTTGTCAAAATCCATATATATCACTGCTTATTGTAATTTGGTTCGGATTCTTTATAAATATTTCATGTGAATACAGCAATGAATTTCTTTTCGCCTCCTTGCGAAATTAATTTGGCTGGTATGCATGACGATTGTATCGAGTATATTTATAAGTTTGTTTCACCTGTTTTTATTCTATTATGCTTTTATTAACGACCCGCCCCACGATGTCGATCGATCGATAATACTGAAATCGTAGACGAAAAGCAACTGATTTACGACCTTCTAAACACCCATTTTATTTATTTGTTAAATAAAATCCGTTATTAGTGGAACGCAAGTTAATTTTTTTACGTCTAGAAATCAAGCGATCGACATCGTTCGATATCGTGGGCCATACAATTTAATAATAAAATACAATTTCTCGTTCAAAACAATTTTTTCGAAAATGTAATTTATTAAAAAAAATATATACATACATATTTTCCCGAAAATAAAGATTTCGAATATTTTCGAAAATTACTTGCTAGAAGGTTCATATAAGAACTACACATTTTTCTAGCCATTAGAAAATGACTTTGAAAATTATAAAAACAATTCAAACAGTTCAACCGATATATGAGCCGTTTATTTTGAAAGTGGTATAAGTCACTTTTTCAAAAAAATAGAGTTAATGGCAACACTAAATTGAACGATATCTTTTCATTTGTAAAAAATTTGCAATAAAAAAAGTGACTAATGCTCATATGTATGTATTTTGATGCTCTTAAATTGTTTTTGTAAATATCTATGAAAATTAATTAAATGAGTTTGTGTTGATAACTAACCAAAATTGTTTCAACATGTAAAAATTAAATAAAAATTAATTGAATTAATTCCCGTATTGTATTTCATTTGAAAACTTGGCTAAATAGTTGATATTCTTTCCCAATTAGTATCCACTTTACATAAATTGTAAAAAAGGACAAACGAACGCTGATGAAAGGTGTAGCAGCCTTGAAATCGGTACACTGATACGTTCTGTTAAATCTGATTGGATATACTAATGTTTTTCAACATAAAAAAACTCTTACTAATTTGAATTTTCATTAATTCAATAAAAACTGAACTTGATCCTGATAATATTAATTTTCATATGTACATTAATATACATACATAAGTTCAAATAATAATTACGTTTGTTCGCAATAATATAAAAAAATATTTATTAAATTTTTTTTTTTGTTTTTTGTAAAAAAATCAATATTTCAAAATGCTTAAAAGTTAGCAGTTTATATGGAGCGATTCAGTTTGTATGGAGCCGATTTGAGTGGAATTTTGAAATTTACTGCCTGGCCCACGATGTCGAACGAATTTTTCTTTCGTACAAATTACATTTAAAGCAAACACAATTTTAAAAATGTTGTTTTTGTTTCAAATGTAATTTGTACGAAAAAAAAAATCGTTCGACATCGTGGGCCAGGCAGACAGTTAATTTAAAATTTTTCTTTTTTTAACGTTTCAACAACATGATTTTAGATCTACTGATGAGTTGGCATTAGCAACCAACGAAATGCCACATATTGATTATTAGCTAAACCATAAAAAAATTAAGTAAATTTTATTTTAAAAAAGAAATATTTTTTGTACGGAATTTGAAAAGAAGTTCTAAAGAAAAAGTAGCCGAATCTTGAAAATCAATATCACCTGAAGTTTTACATTAATAAAAATAAATATATTTTGTCCCAAAAATTTTCGGCAAATTTCGGCTAAAACGATTTTGATCAAAGTAACATCATTTGACGCAGTTTTTGCAGCTCAAAAATATGGATGAATTTTGAAAATCAATTTGAGAATGACTTTTGCAGTTAGGACTGACTATAAAGCATTTTGTTCGAAATTTTTCGACACCAAGGATTTCAGTTGACGTTGTTCTTTGCGTTTAAGAGTTGATTACATTTTGGATTTGTAAATTTACCTAAAATTTTTTTTTCGAAAACACCATTATCGAATATTATTAAAATATATGGAACCGAATCGCATAAAATTTCTAGCTAAGCCCAGTTCCTTTAGAATTTCGAAAATTGGGTTACTATCTTAAGTTATGAGGAGCAACATACATACATAAAAACACACCTTCGCTTGTTCTCAAAACGTCGAGATCTGATGAAAACCCAATTTTCGAAAATTTGAATAAAATCAATAACTTTCTATTTTTAATAGCGGGAAGCAACGCCTTGGTGGGAAGTTTAAAAAAGTTTTTTTTTTTTTTTAATGTGTAATACACACTTTTGTAGACTTTCTTCATTTATCTAATGTATATTTCTAATAATATTTTTGTTCATAATTATAATCTTTTTTGCCAGGTCTTTTTCCCGCCTTCTAATACAACGAAAAAATCATTAACCGATAAAAAATTGTTCCAAAACGCCAATGGCAAACTGATGTCCAATTACTCTGCACTAAATGGCTATTTAACAACAGGAACAACAACTCCATCAACAAATGGCAACGCTTCGGTTCCTTTTTCGTCGTCATCATTAACAAACAAAGCTAAGCCCTCCTAAATTATTTTACTATTAATGGAAATCTTGTTAAAAATAAACATACATAATTTAAAAACATTTATTTCGAAACAAATGCAGACAAATTATAAAAACAAAAAAAAATTTTAAATCCACAAATTTAATTGTTAAATCTAATAACTAACTTTAAATTTAGTCATTTAGTAAAATAAGTAACAAAAAAACACACATAGAAAACTATTGCAACCACACATACAAACAACGCTTACACTTATACGTATACCTAAAATTTACACCAGCACACATTTATTTTACTTGTTATATTTTATTTGAATTTTTTTTTTCTTCAGTAAATTCAAGGCATAATTCTAACATTTACACTCGCTCCGATTTGCCATTTTATTAGGTTAAAAATGATGAATTTAACCAGCTAAGCTGTTGATGAGGCCAGTCCAACTGGTATGAATTCGCCTTGAAGCTAAATCAAAACAAAAAATATATCTTTTTTTATTTCATTTTCTAGGAAAATACTTTTATTATATTTTATTATCAATCTCTCGATGTCAAAAACCGTTTATAAAAACGAAGCTATAGTTTTTTTATGTACGGTTTTTGCACAGAGTATCACTGCGAATTTGTTAATTCGGTCATCTTGTTAATCCGCCTTACTTTGAATAAAATCCAAAAAAAAAAAAACACAAGTTAGAACGACTTCAATATGTATATGATGCCATCTTGTATGTAAAAATTGTTTAACAATAAACTTTTACATAGAAATATTTACTTTTTCAAGGTCAACTTAATAAGTCTAAGGCGAATTGAAATCTCCTCCATTGTCTTGTTGTTAATTTATGAATATATTTTTTAATGAATGTTATTTCTCCTTTATTTTGACATTGAGCTGCTTCCTTGGAAGAATTTGACTTCCTTAAAAATATATGTATTTATATGTATGTGTTTAAAATTAAGTAACATATTACAAGAAGTATTTTTCAATGCATTTATCTATGTAATTAATTCTTAATATTTCGTTAATTGGTGTTTGTCTTTTCATAAATAACTCATTGCTTTATTATCTTTGTGATTGCAGGCGTTTAAAACACATTACAGCTTAAATTGAAATCATTAGAAACAATTACCATTTATTGGAAAATATTACTCAGAGCCAAGGTTTTAGAGGCAGTATTTGAAAATCATAAAAAAATAAATTAAACTTAATTGGAAGAAAAATTCAAAATGTGTGCAAAAAAAAAAAAATCACGGTAAAGCAGTCAATAAGGTAAAATAAAAAATTGTATTTAAATTATAAGTTAATATTATAAGCCAAGGCAAATTCATAACAGTAAGTCGCGAATTGAACTGAGTCTACCTGTCACGAATTCGCCTTGATTATAAGCAAGGCATCCAGGCAAGGCAAATTCATAACAGGTAGACTTGGCTCAATTCGCTTTGAAAAACCTCTAGTTACTGTATCAAAAAATGTACCGAAAAATGTGTCAACAAAGTGTTTGGCCAAGGCAAATTCATAACAGGTAGTCTCGACAGCACAGGTGATTATTTCCGTCTTGATTCACTATTATGATCAATTTCGAAAATTGTTGCAGTAACTACTACCAGTGGCATTTGTTTCTTGCGTATGCGTTTGGCTATGGGCGGCACAAATAAATCAAACTTAACTATATTACGCGTAGAGCCAGTGTAAAGAGCATCATTCAAGTCCCAGCCGAGTTTTTCAAACAACCAGGAGAACAGTATACCCAAAATAAAGATGATGAGAAAACCAATGACAGCATACCACATATAACAAATACGATATAAATAAAAATAATGAGGATTTTCTTCGGCTTTGATTGCTCGTACGGTAGTGGTAAAAATATCTGTTACTGAACTAGTAGTTATCGTAGCAGGACAGCTGTTGGTTTCCAAAGGCAGCAAGGGTATGGGTGGTTTAGGCTGACCAAAACCAATCCAAAAGGAAATGGCTAAGCCAATGGTTAAACTGGTTATGACTCCATTTTGATTGGCTTTTTGAATATACATGCCCAGGGTGAATAGACCCAAGAGTGGTCCTCCAACTATGCCAAATATGGAAAGAGCTGCTTGTAAGAGACCACCAATTGAGCCAGCTAAAAAGGCTACTCCGAAACATACTGCACCGTAAATCAGATTCAAAACTTTCGAATAAAACGTAGACTTCATTTCGGTTTTTTGACGATATTTCACCCATGGCTTGATATAATCTTCCATAGTTACTGCCGATAGTGACGATATAGCTGAAGATATTGTTGACAAACTGCCCGAAAATATGTCTGAAACAAAAAGTCCAGACAATCCAGGTATATGACCCATTGTATCTACCACAAATAAAGGCATCAATTGATCTCTCGAAGTAATGCGACCTTCTAGCAATGGATCGCATCCCTTGTACTAATAGTAAATAATACACAAACCCGAAAAACAGGTGCTAAAACTCAACAATATTAGCACTGGCAAACTAAGCCATAAGGAATTTGCTGAATCTTTCAACGATTTGACAGACAGCAACCTTTGCACTTGCACCTGATTTACGCCATACAAGGATAAATAAACTGCCATACCACCGATTACTTGGGGCAAAGAAAGTGTGCCTATATGTATGTAGGATCTATGCTGAAATTGAAAAACTCCAAACGACCGGCTTCACGTGCAATCTCCCAAATATCACTTAAGCCACCGCCCTTAATGCCAGCACAAATGATAACAGCAACCAATGAAGCAAACATTAACACCGATTGAAATATGTCAGTCACCAAAATAGCCTTCATACCTCCCAGAGCAGAATAGAAAGTACACACAATGCCCACTATAATAATGGAGAAAATTATATTCAAACCGGTAACTGCTTCCAAGGCCAAGCCTGGAGCGTACAATACTATGCCCATGTACAAAACAGTTTGCACAGTAAATGCCAATGAAGCATATAATCGTGTAGCGTAGCCAAATATTTGTTCCAAATACTCATAAACACTGGCAGTTTTGAGGCGATAGAAGACTGGCAATATTAAGTACGCAGCAAAGGGAGTAGCTAAAATGTACGATATGTTGATGAGAACAAACTGAGTACCATATTGATAATTTTCAGCTGATACTCCCAGCATAGTAACGGCTGACATGAAACTGGCTGTTAAACTAAAAGCTACCGGAAATACGCTCATACTACGATCAGCCAATAAATATTCCTTGGAGGTCATTTGTTTGCCACCAGTCAATCGATAATAGACAATAATACCAGCCGATATTAGGAGAACAATGGCAAGTATGGTATAATCCCATGGTCCAAACTGAGCCATGTCGGGGGTTTATTATTTTTGTAAGGTTCCGTGCTTCTTTTTTTTAACAAGTTTATCCGATACAATATGATATTAATCTAACATGATGGTCATGTTGAACTCTCAGGTAGACTGACTCCCAACTATATTATATGGAATGGAGAATTTTAAAAGATTTTTAGTTTATATCTAAAATTAAGTATTTGGCATAATGTGCCAAAACCTTGTTGAACATTAGAGAATCCTGGGCCCAAATCGTTACATCCGAGAACGTAAGACTGGTCACGTAATAACTGTATAATTTGATGGGAAATTACGTGACGAGTTATACGTTCACGGATGTAACGATTTGGGATCTGTTTTCTTTAATGTTCTTCATATAATCAAAGTGTTTTGTAATAAAGTTTTTTCAGCAAAAATTTGAGAGTTTAAAAAGAATTGGGCCGAGTCTACCTGCTATGAATTTGCCTTGATAAAGTAACTGTTAGGAATTTGCCTTGGTTTGTAAAGAGCGAATTTTTTAATACGCCATATATGAATTCGCCTTGACCTGCTTTGTTGTACAACTCGCCGAGGATACTGAAACTTATTATAATTATTAGTGGCTCATTAACAAAAATAAATGCTGCAACACTAAAAAAATAATATTTTAAATGCTGGATGGTACAAATTTAAATCTTCATTTGCCATCCTGTGTTTGTTAAGATGTTAAAAATGTGAATTGATTGTTCTGCAATTCGATTCGAAAAAAAAAACAAAAACATTGTATTTCAAGGATTTGCCTTTTCCCGGGATTTTTATGAAAACGGTGTCGAATTGTATTACAATTTTGAAATTATTGCCGATTGCTGAAATTTAAACAACCCTCCGTTTCTCGGTTTCTTTTAATCGAAAATTATATGAATATTATTGCTTACTTTTCGAATACTATGAAATTTTGCACACACGAATCAATAGCACAATATATTGATAAATGTGGACAGAACCAAGCCCATATTTTTGTATGTGGTTTGTTGGGAATTGTTATTGTATTTTTTTTAATGCGAAAACTATTATTTGATGTAGAATTTCGTTTTATTTTTGTATGTGTTTTTTTCTAAAAATTATTATTGTTTATTTTAATTTAAATATCTTTATATAAAAAAATATACATATATACATATGTATACAAATTATTGTTTTAAAATTAAAAAATGAAATTTTAAATTAACCGAAAAAATTTATTTAAAATTAAACAAATATAAAAAAAAACTGGCGCCCTTTTGAACAAATTATTTTTTAAAAATTACTAAAAGGAATTCTGTTATTATATTAAAACTCCTCTCATACTAAAACTTCCATAAATTAATTTACACAATTTACAACACTAACTAAACCCAGCACAAATTGATACTGTGTTCTGAATTTAAAAGAAAAAAACAATCCATTTTACAACAACAATTTTGTTTTAAATGTTATTTCAAAAATATGAAAATATACATATTTGTGTATAAAAAATAAGTAAATAAATGAAATTATACATAAATGTATGTATTAAAATAAAAATTAATCTAGCAGCTTTTATTCCAAACTGTTATAAAATGTTAAAGCGAAAACTATATAACAAAGTTATCTAATTGTCTATGTTTAAAAGAAAATATATGAAAAAAGCTTAAACAAAATGTTAAATTATTATTAATATTATTATTATTACTAGTGTATGTATTGCTTACACAAGCATAGAACGAACATTTTCGAGTACAATTTGTGAAAATTTTTGGAATGAAAATTTTAAAATGGTAAAAAAAGTAATTTTAATAAAAAAATTAATATATTAAAACTAAATAGAAATGAAGAGATTGTTATTGAAGTCTTGCAAATATTTACTTCATCGATGCCGCTTTTTGCAATAAATTTTTGTAAAATATTTGAGCTGTACAGACTTCTCTTAAAAACTTAGCTCTATATTTTCTGCCTTCTCCAAATAAATCCAGAACAATTTTTATTTTAGCTGGCGTTTATTTTTTGTTGGGTTTTTTTCTTTATCCTTTTTTATTTCTAATTGTCGGCTCCATAGATTTAACCCGCCAATGGTGAGGCAAATTTAAATTTGACTTTGATCATTAGTGACGCCGGTCTCTTGCACCGGGGTTTTGGTTTACGTGGCACCTGTTACGTAGAAGTATTCAAGTAGAATCAATCAGATTCCGTTTTGACAGCACCGGGGTTTTACTCTGAAGATTCTTCGAAACGTATTAATAATTGCTCACGTTTTTTTTTTTAATTTATACTGTTTGACAGCAAAGCATTGATATCAATTTTAGCTGTTTTATTTCAATATTCAAACTACCAAAATTTTTAAATAACAAGGTTTTTAGTAATCCGTTTCGTGAAATTAAGAAAAAAACAAAAACCACATATTCATAAAGTAAAATAACTCTTTTTTTCATCTTTCGACATTAGGAACTTTAACAAAATAACCAAAAATTGGTATCCTGAACAGAAAACGAGAAAAATATAAATCTTAGAAGCTAAATTTCTACAGCTGCAACAATACGGCACAACGTGTTCGTCACACAAATATTGTTAGTCTTTATGGCAAAAGTACTTCGGTGCTATTATCGGCCAATTCTTGAAGGACTCGATGTCCAAGCTGCATCATATAAGCATGTATATATAAAATCTTTGGCGTTGGCTGATCTCTAATGTGAAATTCAGTTCAGAGCTCGGATTTACTCAATCATGAGAGGATGGAGCAAAAATTGCCTCACATCAAAACCAAAACTCACTCATGTGTATGAAGAATTTTTTTTATGAGGGTGAGGATTTTTCGCAAGAAAAGGCTAAAGTTAATTGTTTAATTATTCTCAAAAGTGTTCATGAAAATTCTTAAATTATGTTTTTACTACCTGCTAAACGACACAAGTTATACATACAATACATAATGCGTTTGAAAGGATGATTTCCATTAAAAATCAATTAAGGTAAAAGGTTTAATAATAATAAAAATAAATAAAATAAACAAAAAATTCCCGGAGTTATTGTTGTGATAAAAACCTTTTTACGAAAATACCACAGGTAACACTGGCAAGAGATTGTATCTAATGAAAATATGTGTGTATGTATGGATGTATGCATGTTGCATATGAATGATGATTTTAATAACCAAAGAAAGTTGTTGAAAGTTACCTGCGTGGGACTTTCCCGCAATTACAAAGCGACAACATTACAAAAGGATCATACATAGTATGTATGTTAATCTTTTTATGTAATTCCTTAAAAAAATAAAAATGATTTATTTTCATTACTTTTATTATTTGTGGGTTTATTTAAATTGATACATTACCCGTTGTATTAGAATAAATATTTTGGTAATTTAGCTCTTCTGAAGTTAAATTTAGTCAAAACCAGAGGCAAAGCGCTAAAAGATCTTTCCACAGATACCTGTATAACTGGCACTGCTAATACGACCTGAAGAATGCTTTTGTTCATAGACTATACAGACTAGGATATCGGCATCGAACGGCATTTTTTGAGCTACTTGCGAGAAAGATTAGTTTTTGTTAAAAGGTGTGATGTGGTTGTTCAAATTCTAAATAAAGCTACGAAGTATGTATGTACATACTTACATATGTAGTAGTTTTGTGCCTTGATTTATGGCTGTTTATGGTACTGACATTGAGCATAACAAAAAAACATATGTACATATGTATGTACATACATACATACATATGTACATATCTGAATATAACACAATAAAAAATAATAAATCAGGTAAAATACGCGAATGCAGCAGCTATTCTAAATTGCATCAATAACCACAGAATATATACATATGTATGTATAGTCTATGTCAATAACGGACCAAAAGGTCACCATTGGCGCGTTAATATTATTTGACCATTCCAAAATGATTGTTTACAAATGTCAGCTCTACGTAAATCAGGGATGTAAACGTAATACACATAGCAAAAAAAATATATACAGTTTTACATCCCATTCATATGATGACTTTTGCGATGACGTTTTTACTGAATTCCCTTTTGAAGTTGCTACCAAAATCTTTGTGTGTTCATATGATGTCTTTTAGGTTCATGTCTTTTTTCCCAATTTTGTTTTGAAATAATCAAAAGTACCAAAGATAAATAACAAAAGTAAGAAAAATAATGAAAAGTAACAAAGGTAAATAGAAGAAAAGTCTTGAAAAACACAAATCGCGTCTTTTTGTTTACCCCTCTTTTCCCTACACCACTCACCGACCAGCAAAAAGAGACGTCGCAAAAGTCATCATGTAAATTGGGTGTTAGTATTGTGCAAAAGGGGATATTACGTAACGCTCCATGGGTGGTTAAAAATTTGTTACGTATTGGAAATTTTGCACTGAAAAATTATTAAAAAGCGTTAAAGGGCTATAAGGCACGCATACTTGTCTGCAGACATGTACGATCGCATATTTTGCGTTTTGCTATTACACTATCGAACGCTGACGGCATACTTCAGTACACATAAATGTTATGTGTATGTTGGTGTGCAGCAGACATCAGAAAATCAAACATTTTTGAAAACCAACATACATGTCTGACGTACTCGACATACATGCTATTAGACAGTGAGTTTTGGTATGCCACCGTACGTGTCTGCAGACAAGTATGCGTGTCTAATAGCTCTTTTACGGAGGGGGGGTTAAAATCTCTGAAAATAGCGTATCGTAATATGTGCACAGCCCCAAAGCAATGACATGACAATTGCAATTCTGTGTATTTTGTTGTTGGATTGCAAACAAAATCTACAATTGTAATTTTCATTTCCCCTGTCGCAACCATTTGCATCAGCCAATATGTTAGATACTAAAATAGCAAAATTACCCCATTTACACAATTGTACCACAGAATCTAAAGTTGGCAATTTCCCATCTCTGAAAAATTATCTGGATTACATATTTTTCGTATATAATTTGACAGTAGTAGAATCAAAACAGTACTGTCAAACTCTATAATGAAATACATGACTATATAAATACGATTTGTGTCGTATGTATTAAATGAAATTCAGTTGAATAAAAGACACCCCAAACAACAGTTCATTTTCATTTGTGCGGTAATTTTCGATCTGATGGGATGTGCGATAGAAACTTGTAAAACGCAGCATTTTAAAACGTGTGGGAAAAGAAAAATTTAAACGAATGAAGTTGTAAAAAGTAGCAACAACAACAATAATTAGAAAAAATTAATGGTGAAAAAAGTATAAAGTGAAGTGCGTATGGATAAGGAAAAAAAAGTTACTAAGCAAAAAATACATAAGAAATATATATTTGCAAACAGGATAAAAATTATCGCTAGTCACTGGAACAAAAATGCCGTCAATGTTTATTGTAATTATAAAATAAAAAGCATTGAAATTTAAGAAATAAAAGCAAGAGTCATTCGCCATTAGTGTTGTGTTAAAAAATATAGCCATTGTTGAAAAAAGGGGCGAAGAAAAAAAAAAGAATTATTTGATAGTGTTTGTGCTCTAACTTCACAAATAAAAAATTTGGATATTTAATAGAAAGGATTTAAAATTTTTGTTAGCAAAATTTCCGCAAAATTATTCTAAAATGGTAAGTTTTTTTATTGTCGTGTGTTTTACGTAAATTTTTTACTCTACATTTCATAAGATTCGGCATTTTCCCATTCTTAAACTTTTACGTCTATTGCGCCTTTTCTTTTATACAAAACATTTTGATCAACTTTTGTTTATTTTAACTATAATCGTTATTTAAATGTAAGTTTATTCTTTTATAATTGTAATTTAGTTTTTTTAAGTAGAATTTTAAAGTTTTTTTTTCTTTAGCAATTCTTTTTGTTGTATTTGTTATTTCGCAAATATTTTTTCTCATTGCTTTCAAGCTGTCAAAATATTTGTCAAATTGGTTTATATTAGTGATCTCTTTTACTCTCATTGCTGTGGTGGGATTAACGTTACGTTATTGTTCAGCTGGTGAAAGCAAAGTGGTTGCCAAATGTCTGAACTGTAGAAAAAACATGTGTTTGATTCTTCACGTTTTTTCCGTTTGTAATTCTGTTGCAGGAAATTGTTTTTATATTTAACTCGGCAAAATTAACAACAAACTATTTATCATATATTTTGTTAACTTATTAAATGTTGGTCAATCGAATGAATAATTAAATAGATGTAGGGTTACATCATAAGAAATACAAACAAATAGTAGACGTTAACGGTTTCTTGTTGAGTGCTTCTAAAAGCGTGGTTTGGACAAAAAGACTGACTGTTCTTAATGCATATTTTACAATAGTAAAAGCTCTAGGTTTCTCCCATACATGGTGCATAGGAATGATTTATCATTATTTTCCGATTTGTTAAAATTGAAAATTTTATTAATAAATGTTAAAAAGCTTATGAAAAATCATAAATTTTTCTAATTTTTGCCCTTTAGAATTGCAATACTAGATTAAAGTCTATTTCGTGTAGTACCCTTCCAATTCCTCATATGACCTATAAATGCCAATATTCTCCGGAAAATTGCTTTTAAATTTATTATATTTTCGATCTTACATATTGAAGTGCAGCTTTTAAATTTAATTTATCAAAGTATTGTCTCCGTACTGTTAATTTATTGCCGTTCCTTTAACTGTAAATGTAGAATTAGTTTTGACTTTCTGTTCCGTATCTGCTGTTCGTTTCTAGTTTATGGAAAACATGTATTTTCAATTAGTTGTTCCGTTCTGTGACGGACCATTCTGCTGAAAAAAGAATTTTACTTACAGATCTAACTTGGGTATCACACGATCAAGTTTTCATTCAATTTTTGTTTCAAGATTCAATCCTCTCTCATTTTTTTACCAATACACTCACACTTTTAAAATTTGCTGAGAATTTGCTTTCAAATTTTCGTTCAATTGAGTGTTTCAACGTCGCCTACGTCACAGCTTTCAATTTTTGTGAATTTTGACAAGCAGTTTGTGTAAATTTCTTGAAAGAGAATTGAATAAAAACTTGAACGTCTGACTGCAGTGTTAGTGCTAGAAAGTGACAGCTGCTTGTTTCAGTGAACCAAGCCGATCCATCCGAAATAGCCGCGTGACGCTGATAAATTTTTATTATCACCGCCGCCATCAACTTAAGGCACATTAGAAACAAAACGATTTTTTTAATAAAAAAATTATATTCATGAAAAATTTATAGTGAGTAGAGTTTTTTTTTAATTAAATAACGTTTTTGACTTATTTTCTAATAAGACGAAGCGCCGTTTTAAATTTGTGAATACCGGCGCCGCCATATATATATGTATATATATTTTCGGCTATGTATATTCTGCAAGAAACCGCTGATACATTTTTACAGAACTTTTTACTACAAAAATTCAACAACAGAACGGCACAGAACATAACAGAAAGTAAAAGTCAGGACTAATGAGGCCTTAACATAAAATATGTGCGTTAAGTTAAATTTAAACAGCCGTATTCATAAAAATTTTAAACATCATTTTAAACCATTTTTAAGCAAAATTCGTTAAAATCGTATCCATAAACGAATTTTAGCTTAAAATTCCTATTTTAAACCTTATTTAAATAAACGAAAAAAAGTTTAAAATCCTAGACACAAACCAAGCATTTTGACAGACCTCTGTTACCAGTTTTACGTTAGACATTTTAAAAATCGTTTTACATATTTGTATTAAAAATTAATTAATTTATTTATTTAATATAATTAAGGCATCTCCGTAAAGAAAATATTCCATCCTACCATTTTCGATAAAAAGATATCAATGTCGTTTTTTAATTAATAATTTTTAAAACGCACTAAAAACAGCTTATTGCTTAATATTTTTTGGATATTATCAGTTATTGAAAAATTAGGGCGTAAAGAAGTTACATACATATATTTTTGTTGTTGTAAAATGTGCCTATATATTTATCAAATCCATCCATTTTTAAATTTCTAACATGACATGTTAAAATGTTAACATAAATTAGCTAAAACTCGAGCTTCGTGTCTATGCTACGAGAATTTTTTATAAGAAAACCATTTTTACTCCGCATTTTAATTTTATAAATAAGGGGGCTAATGTAAAACTATCAGAGATTAAAAAAAAATAATAGATTTTTTAGTAAAGTATTAACTCTTCAATATTGGTTAAAAAACTGCACAATTTCAGTTGATTTTTAAATATTTCCATAAAAAATTCCTTTGTTTTAATAATTGTTTTTATATAAAAATGCCTGCCTGTCTGTCAACATAAATGTTGTGAAAATATTTATCACAGTTTCTTCGGTTTCTCAAAAGATTCATCTGTTTAATGTACTATTGTTTACATTATGTAGATGCTTATATGCATGCACGTACATATACTATATATACATATATGTATCTGTATGTGATATATATGTATATATGCATAAGTGCCTGTTCTTATTGCACCAAAGTCCAGCTATCAATTCAAACTACTCCTACTTTTAGTGAGAAAATGGACAAAATATGTACTTATGTATAAACTTTAGGGTATATAAGTTCGACGCAGGCGCAATGTGAAACAACCCTCTGGTTGGATACACTCCGTAAATCTCACATACAGGCGATTTTTTATATATACATATTAACTTAAATTAATAAATAAATAAAAAATCTTATATCTTCTTGTTAAGTAATAGATTAATTATATTTTATTGATAGCAATAGTTTTCAATTCTTTGAAAACGAAACCAAAAGTTTTCCAGATATTTTTTTTTCAAACTTTAAACGAATACTTCTTGCCCATGATTCCTTAGCTATTCTGGAATCGAAGCCTCATGTATGTACATATGTATCTGAACTCTAGTAAATAAACTTAATACTCTTTCCCGGTTGCGTTTTTTGAGCGACTTTGTCATATTGATATTTTCATCTATGATTCCTCCTTACAAACTAGGTCTCAAGGCGAAATTTGTATGAAAATATCGAAATGTCGATGAATGTACGTGACAACGACACAGCTACAGACAGTTTTGTAGACATTTTTATAGTAGATTCACCTTATAAAAGAGAGTTGGAAGTAATCAACATTGTCGATACTAAGCTGAAATCTGCTGGAATTTGCTTGCTACAAGTATTCGTTAATGGTTGAAGGAAAAAAAACAATAACGGATTGATGGTGACGAATTACATAAAAATTCATATATGAATAACGTTGATATTGTCTGTTAGGACTCCTACTAAACAAAATCAATTTGGATCATCTATGATATTTTGGACAATTGCTTAAAAAATTCATGTATGACGCCAAAGAAAATTCAGCGTCTGTCATTGATGATTTAACATTGTCAGTACTTTTCACGATGAATCATCATGACATTCGCCACCGGGTTGATTCAAAAGGGCTTGCATATGTATTGTCCTTTCCGTTTTTTTTTCTCTTTTCTGTTTCATCATTTAGTTCTCTTGTTGTTTAGTGTAAGAGAAATATTTTTTATAAATTCTAAAACATTTGTGTGGATGTATGTACATACGAGTATGTATAGATTTTTATAGAAAATGCTCTGATGTTTTTGGATTGGCTTTTTTACATGTCGAAGATATAAAATGCAGGACTGTAGGATTCATTTAAAAGGCCTCTATAATTTTCTGGAAAGCAAATAGTCCTTAAGGGCACTATACATTCGTCAAAATAACACCAACATTTAAAGTTCAATCAGTGAAAATTTGTTTGAATGTGTGACACCGACAACGCTTGACGGAAAATCAGAAAATTTAGATATTGGGTATGCTTGATGTCAAGCAGACGTACACACGCTTGATGTCAAGTATTTTGACAGTGTATAGTGCCCTTTATTGTTTGTTTTTTTTCAATTTTGTACGCTTTTTCCTAGCAGTGTGGCTCTTACGTTCTAGATTTTTCATGTGTGTGATGATAGTTATGACGAGTTAAATAATTTTTACGTAATAGCTTACGTTATAACATATTTGACTGCGAGTTAAATAGTTGGGACATCGCAAAAATGGCTTGACGACAAATTTTGGTTTACACCTTTGCTAGTTAAATTTAAATGTGTGTATCTTCACACACATAATTTTTTATGATCGCTAAGGGAATTTGGTAATTTTTATGCACATTTTTGTTTATCACTTATATAGACCAATCAGAGATTATAGCTAAGGAGTCCTTAGTAAGGATCCCACACTAATCGAGGATAAAAAGAAAAATTTATACCGCGGCAATATATTATAATAATATCAAAGGAAAAACTTTTAATCCATTAAAATATTCTTTTAATTTTTTATGCTTTTTCGTGTGGAATAATGCCTATTTGCTAATTCTGATATCGGATCTGTAACCTTCGACCCCAAAAATTCCATTACACCAACTTTTGGATAATTTTTATTATTATGTTAAATTCTTAAATTTTATAGAGAAACTAGATGAGCCGCCAAACGTTGTTTTGCCGTACAAAATATTTCTAGTGCATATTTTGGATGTTATATAAAAAAGCGAATGTATTGGGTGAATTCCATACAAAAGTACACAACAAAGTAAAACTCTTTTAACTTTTTAACTCATTTTAATGTAACTGCACATCTTCAAAAAAGAGTTGAAGCGCTAAAATAAATTTATTTGTAATTCCAAAAATTAAATTAATCAAAAACTGTATAATCTTAACTTTAAACTTTAACTTTAACTCTACATATTATTTAGTGTCGTGTAAGTCACAATTTGTATGTCGTGTAAGTCACGCGAAAAAAACTATTTTTTGTGAAAAATAAAATAAATTTCACTAAGTTGAAGCCATTTTGTCGTTGTTTGTATTTCTCAAATACTTTTGGTGCAGTTTAAAAGGAATCGGACTACACAATTAACAGAATTTTTAATCTATCTTTGATTACCCTGAAATCAATGGATTTGATGTCGTGTAAGTCACAACTAATTAATTATATTAAAATTAAAAATATGTAATCGCAAATCAAAAATCAAAGTGCATGAATTAATACGTATGTTCGTGTAGATGTTATTTCTTAAAACGAAAAAATTAAAAAAATTATGATTGTATCAGAAATTTTATCAAAAATGACAAAAGTTTTGGAATTTGTCGTGTAAGTCACACGTGGAATTGACCATTGTAAGTGTGTGACGATGACCGCCGATGAAAAAAATACCAAACAATAATTTTGTTCTGTTTGAAATACGAACGACGACGATTCTCCTGCATGAGGTGGACAAAGCGCCATCTGCCATTCAACAACAAAAATAATTAGGAGGTGGACATAGCGCCATCTGTTGGGTTAATAGTTTAGTAAATACAGAAATTGCCCCCTCCCTCCCATCCTCGTGCCCCTAGCGATTTAAAATATACTTTAGAACCTATTATCATACCTACCAAATATGCATAAAAAATTTCATTAAAATCGGTCGAGCCATTTCGGAGGAGTTCGATAACAAACATCGTGACACGAGAATTTTATATATGTATTAGATTCCCAAAAACAATTGAGAAATGGGACTTACTATATCCAAGATTAGTATGGATCATTTGAGTGACAAACAATAATGTGCCCAAAAATTACCAAATACCCTTAGATATCATAAATAATATTTACATACATAAGTTTAATTTTCAAAATTTTATAAAAAACTTCACAATTACAAATACAAAATTGGACATATCCTCGATTAGTATGATTTCTTGTCCATCATCCCCAATTGTTCCAAATGAGTGACAATCAAAAATGTGCTTTAAAATCACCAAATTCCCTCAGAGATCTTGAAAAATTAAACTAGCAAAAGTGTAAACCAAAATTTGTCGTGGAGAAATGTGAAGAATAAATATATACATAACTTCGACTTGTATATGTTATGACGTAAGCTCTTACGTAAAATATATTTAAATCTGCATATTTATCTTTATCTTTATTGATTTTTTATTTTTCAAAATATTTGAAAATAATGATGTTCAGAAGGCTTTTTTTCGGTGCATGCCTCTCAGAAATACATATATGTGAAGATACATAAATTTAAATTAAACCAGCAAAGATGCAAACTAAATCTTTAGTGGCGCCAATATTTTGTTAATACCGACCGCGTTAAACAGTTTAAAAAAGTCGTAGCAAAAGTTGATGAAATTCATTAGAATGCAAAATTAGTGTTTATTATGGAAAAAGTGTGATTTGAAAAAAAAACTTCAAAAAGAAAAAGAGAGTAGTAAGTATGTTTATAGTATAAGCTAATGAGGCCTAAAATTCTTTATGTTAAAAAAAATTTGTAGTTTTTATTACATATTTTCCCGACGTTTCGTGATTTTTTTTTAATAAAAACAACATAAAAAGAGATGGTTTTAATTAACTTTGGCTCCATGAAAAATTACCCCAAACGAAAAATGGCCCCAAAAATTTTGTATTGAAAACAACAACACAATCTTTGGGGCCATTTTTCATATTTTTGGAGCCATTTTTTAGTATTAAGTTTCGGCCATTTTTCTTTATGTTTGGTTTTTATTTTGACTTTGAATTATGAAAAATGGCCGCAAACTGAAAAATGGGTCAAACTTTTTGCTTTCTCTACTTGTTACGCAGCTCTGAACGTGATTACATATCCCATTTATACACATTTCGAATGCAAATAGAATACGAGACTTCTTACTACTAAATTGATATTAGCTGGTGACTCTTTAATAATCGTTTATGTGAAAAAGGGCGGATAATATCCAAAACTGCCCATTTAGAAGCGGAATATATGTGTAAAAAAATTTTTTTTTTCATAATTCCGCACTGAGTGTATAATTCTCAAATTGCATTTCCAAGACCCATTAGAACAATACCGAAATATATGAAAGTAAAAATGTGCAACGCTGTTATGTTCTGACGTATAGATTGTGGAATTAATTTCTTAATAACTTTTATCTTGATAGATAAATGGAATATTGGCTCGTGCTTCGGCTTAACAATTAATTTGGGACTTTTTCTTCAGAAGAAATAAAGAAATATGTATCATATTAAATGGAATTTTTAAATGGGTCTTTAATTAGGCCCAACTTTGCAAAGCCTCTTGATGTTCCCACTATGTGTACGTCATAAAAAAAGCCCGTGATTTTTTATAATCGTTACTAATTTGTTTTTGTTATAATTTTGCTTTTGTATGGAAATTTATCAAGATATTTCTGTTTTTATTTTTATATTCCGTAGATTTTAAATACTCTTTTATTTTTACATATTTTTACAAAAAAAAAGCAAAACAATGGCTTTATATTTGAGTAAAACAAACATGTACATATGTACATGATTTTTCTTCTTATGGGATTTTACTTACATATGTATTTACATACATACATGTGTATGTAGTATTTATTTTTTTTTTTTGTTAGATTTTTGTTAATAAAACTCTCTTTATAGCCAGCCCGCCAGCCAGCCAGCTATTAGAGAAATGTAAATGTTTTTATATTCTATATTCTAAAATTTAGAATATGGTTTAGCAGGACATGTTTGTTTTACTTTTGAATCTGTGTATTTATTTGTGTGTTGGTATATGTTTTCAAAACGTACATATTTATTTGTATATATTATATCATCTGTGTGTTGGTTTTTTATATTGTTTTGATTTTATTTTATATATATTTTTTTTGCAACATGATGTCTTTTATATTACAAGGTCATTTGTGTTGCTTTTATTATTTTCCATGTCAATGACATTTTTTTTTTTGTTATTTCGTTTGTGTTAGTTTGTGTGTTGTGTGTGTTTTGGTGTCTGTCTAAAACTGTTTTTATTTAAAGATATTTAAAGATTTATTTTTATATCCTCGTTTTAATTTCCGGTCGAAATCTATTTAATATTGCAATCAGAGATATAAATACCTTGATTTTTTTGCGGATCTCCGTTTTTCATGCGGAGTTTATTGACTTTTAGACCCACTATGTATGTACATATGTATGTGTATTGTTCGTGTAGGAATTTAAAAAAATCTTAGAAAATGAAAGGAAATCTGTTTTTTAAACAAATTCTTGTAAAATTAAGAGCAATTGCAAAATGGAAATATGAATAACAAGACCTAAGTTAAAAAAAAATTCAGACATGCTTTTTTATATAAAAACAGAAATTTTCGAGTCGCTATATACATAAATAGCAGCGATATTCTGAGGAAACTAATTGCCCTAGAACTTTTCACGTGTTCAATAATAATTGTCCAAAAAATCTTAATAGTTTTTACTAATTCAATTAAAGTTGAATTTCAACCAAAATAATATTCATTTTCGAATATATCTATGTAGATCCATTAATAGTGGTTAAAATAATAAGTACGTGTATTGTATCCGTAATAATAATGGGGCTGTACGCAAATGCATCACTGCGCCGCATCTGATGAGCATGTGTGATTAGTTTGCTCAGCTGATATGCAGTGTTACCAGCCGTTGATTTTCACAACGTACAAAGCATCAGATGCTGCGGAGTGATGCATTTCCGAACAAGCCCCATATCTATATAATTAATAGGTAACAACATTTTTTGTGATAGACTTTATGGCCGCATTAGTCAACCGATTTTGGAAACACTTATACCAAATTCAAAATATCTATAAATTTAAGTGAACAAAATATTGTTGCTTATTGTGAGTTCAGTATTTTCAGTAGCTATAAGCATTTAGTTAATTCTAAAGCATGCAACCTTATCACTCATGTACGTGCATCAAAATCATTGTGTGAAAATAAACTTATTCGTATGCCGATGCATAAAAACAATCTGCAAAAGCTTGAAGGAAGATTAACTCACCCTGCAATTAATAGTAAGCGCAAAATGTCAAAAATCCGATATATATTTTTAACATCCTGTAATTAAATATAGGAAGTTACTGACTTTGCCCCAATGTTCGATGTTTTGAAGTCATGCATCTCTATTGTGACTATTTTTGTGACGATGTCCGTATCGAAGTATTTTAATATTTAGGTAATTGTACAACTCCTCATAACTTAAGAAAAGCATAACCGAACGCAACCAACTATGCGATATTCTAAAGAGAGTCGCCTCAACTGGATGTTCTAATGATAATGAAAGCAATCGATTAGCTAGATTTTGAGAATTTTCAAAAATAGTGTTTTTGAAAAAAAAAAAATAATCCAAAACCCCTAGAGTATTGGTAGCCGAAGGCTGCCACCTAGGAATGAAATAAGAAACTAGAATAAAGCTCAACTTGAACAAGATAGACTTTGAAAAAAGTATAGTAAAGTTCCAACCCATTAAAAATGATAAAAAGCTGTAGTGTAAAATTTAAATGTAATTCAGCAGATTCAATTAATATAGAGGATTTTAGGTCTAGGCGGTATACAACTCTGATGATGAGATTGTGGCTAGTCTCGAAACATCGATGTCAGTTCAACCCTCCGCGCAGTCAAAAAACTTTTTCTTTGTCTGTTCAAGTCTTAAGAGCCATTAGATTTTTCTTTCTTTCTAATTTAAATAATAATTTAATTTATAATAAAACTAAAAATTTCTTTGATTAAACATCACTCAGTTCGAATAAAAAAAAAAAAAAAAATTCACAACTTAGATAATAATAAAAAAAAATAATTTTTAAATAAATTTGAACGTCTTAACCTATCAAATTCAGAATATAATAAATTCTTATGGTGTTTTCTTTTCTACAAAAAAATGCTACATCTCCATGCAGAAAATGTACTTTGGTGTTCGTTTCTTAAAAATGTTTTGCTCTCTAAAAGGGCAGTGTGTGATTCTAAAAAAATTGCCCTCACTAAGGGTGGAAGGCATTGCACTTTTTGCCCCGTAAAAATCGAAAGTGTTGATAGTGCCCTGTAAAACTTAGCTGTCGGATGTTGAAAACATGGCGTTCCACTTTTTCATAAGTTGTGTTCAGTTCTACTGAAATAATAAGCTGCATTATTACAAGGTTGGCAACACATTTTATATATGTACCTTTCATGGCACATTTTGTGTGTAGAAAAGAAAATACCATTAAATTAAAAATAAAACGTCGTTGCCAAAAAGTTTGGTTAAAATCGACCGATTCGTTGCAGAGATATCGTTGCCGAAAAATTTCGAACAAAGCAAAGCGCTCTGCATTCATACATAACTCCAAAAGTTTTAAAAAAATATTTTTATACCTGAAAAAAGTGCGTCTGCGTCAAATGTTGTTAGTTTGATAAAAATCGAAAAAGCGGTTTAAGAGATATCGGTGCTGAAAAATACTATTTTTAATTATGTAGTATAAAACTTCATGTGAATTTGGTTTTCAAGATTCGGTATTTCTTTAGAACTTAAAATAAAACGTCAGATGTCGTTAACTTTTTATAAGAAGTGCGCTTTGCGGGAGGTTCGAAGGCCAAACGTATCCCATATTTTATTATTTTGTTTATTTTTTTTCAATATATCGAAATTTTCTGAACCATATTATTTTTTTATGTGTTGCGCAGTGTAATGTGAATTTTAAAAATATTTGTTCCTTCTATTCAATAGATTTATTAAATTTGAATTTTCCTGTCGTGAAAATCAAACTTCATTTTCAATACAAATACTTCTAGTTTGTATAGATATGTATTTTTTTTCTTATTAACAATTTGGCATTTCAAGAGAAAAACCCAAACTTTTAAATATTTCGGGTCACATCTATAAAGTATAATAAAATAGCATTGCAACACCACAATTGTCATAACGAAAAGGGTTGCAGGTTGAAATGACACAAAACATTTCCGTTTGTTTCTTCCTGATCAAAGTGGCATATGGTTGGCAGTACATATTTGGCCAAATTGTTACTCGTAATAAAAAGAAAACAAAAACTTAAAAACAAACCAGCAACCCCTTTTTTATTTAACGTTTAAATAACTCCCTCCCAACATAGAAATATATTTCAACAATTTTGTCTATCTACACTACATTCTATCTATCATATACATACATAGGGTTAACTATTTGTGTGTTGTTGTTATGAGTGGCTTGTCTTTAGTTGAAAAGCACTGGCTAACAAGTAGTTCCCTTGCATCAGGTGCGGATGCAGTATTTTAAGTGACCAATGATACCTTGGACTTTGGGAGTTTGCGATCAAATACTATTTTTCCTCCTTTTCTACGCTCCTGCATTGCACGTATTTGTTGGTGGTTGAGTAGTGAATCTTTTTTCATTTACTCACACATACATACATCTGTATGGCTGGCTGGGGTTCACATACTTCCGTATACACACATACATACATACATACATAATTGTATATACGCGTATACATTTGTGCTTTCCTTTTGCTGTTTCAAGTGTATTTCTGTGTCCTGTTTTCAAATTGCAAAATGCACAGAGAATATTAAAGGGTTGTTGCTGCTGCTCCCGCTTTGGTTTTTTTGTTGTTGACTTGGTTGATATTGTTTATGTTTGAGCATGTTTTTTTTGTCGTTCCTTTCCCACTTTAGTGCTGCCAGATTGTGTAGAACTCTGTTTTCTAGCTATTCAAAAAAAAAAAAAAGCGTTACGGGGGAGTGTATGAAATCTCCGAAAGCAACGTTACGTAATATGTGACTGGCCCCTAAAATGAAAAACCGGTTAAACGGATCAAATCAAAATTGCCAGAACTCCAAAATGCTGCTGAGGGCTATTCACTTATAATGTGACGCTCCGGGCGGAGAAGTTCACTGTTGGTAATGATATTTTATGGAGTGAAATTTTTTTAGAAGCGCTACGAAGTGATGAAGTAGTATCAAATCTCCGAAAACAGTTCTTCGTAATATGTGAATAGTCCCTTAAGCCCAGTATTCTGTTCAGTATTCCACGCGGAATTCTGTCAAAATGCATGTAAAAAAAATTTGCGTGGAAAATTCGTGAAAAAATGTTGCAAGAGTAGTACTCTGTTTTTTCGTGGATAAACTATGAAATTTTCCTGCCAACATTTTAAAATACCTGCGAAATAAAGCACGATGGCTTTATTTCATACGGAATTTTGACAGCTGAACATACAATACAAATTTATACACCACATTTTAAATGTCATATTTTCCAAGTAAAATAATCAATGTTGCTCAACATTTTCCACAAATTCGAACAGAGTACCAGGCTTAAAACGAAAATTTAGCTTAAACTAAAGCAAACTAACGAGAGGGGAAAAATCTTCAAAGCTTAAACAAATCGCCAAAATGGGGAAATGTCACCAATAAGTGAAACATTCACCAACCGGAAAATATTAAAGCATAAATAAGTTGTTAGAACGGAAAAGAATCACCGAAAGTTGAAGAAAATCGTCTTACCACAAGCATTCGGGGACTGCCGCGTTAAAGATATTGCATAGCATTTTTTATCAACTTATGCAAATATATTATTACGTTTTGTTTAATAACTCCTTTGTTATTCTGGCAATACTGTATGTTAATGAAATCAAAATCAATAGCATACTTTAGGGTATTGATCGTCAAACTAGCCCCTAGGGGGCGAGTACCAATCGTCATTTTCACATACACAACACGAACCAAACAGAAGAGACAAACTAAAATACGAAACATACTCATTTGTATGATAGCAGTCAATGAATGAGGTTCTTTGTCGCTTTATTTTAAAATTTGCAACAACAAAACACATGCAAAAGAGGGCAAATATTTATTTTTTCATTTTTCATAGTACATAGTACACATAGTACAGGATGTGGAATGTAGAGTGGGAAGAAGCTTTTTTGTATATACATATATTTTTTAATGTAAATATTTTTTCTTAATTATGTAAATTCATTCATTCGTTCATTCTTTCGTCCATAAACACGCTAAACGAATCCAGTGTGTATGCATTAGAGTTGTCAATTATTCGCCTTTCAAATTTGTTCGAATATTTCAAATAATTGTTTTTGTTCGTTCGATCAAACGATTAAAGCTGAAAAATTATTCGATTAATCGATGAGAACAACGAATAAAAAATGATTTAAAAAATTTATGGACAAAAAATAAACATTTCATACAAAAAACTTAAAAATAAAATAGTTAATATTTTTATAAACAAAAAAATACATAAAACTATTAATTCAAATAAACATGCTTTATTCAGTTAAAATATATCAAATGATCTTTTTTTTTAAATCAGACAATTTGGGTTGTTCTTAAGAAATAATTTTTAACAAATAAAAGTTGATTAAATTTCTTAATTTTCAAACGATTTTTGGTTTTGGTTTTTATTAAATTAAATTTTGAACAAACTCTTTCGCTAATTGTCGAGGTAGGTGATATTGTTGGAAGAGCATAAAATAGTTTATCTAATTTTTCGGTTCTTTTTTTTAGGGCATGTTTCACACTGTCGACAAGTCGATGTCGTTCTCTTATTTATATTTAAAACAAAAACAAAATATTTAAATTTGTTTTTGTTTTTAATATAAATAAGAGAACGACATCGACTTGTCGACAGTGTGAAACAGGCCCTTAGATTTTTCCAAATATTCCACATCGTCTAATATACCGCTGAAGTCTTTTTGATATTTTGAATTTTGAAGTTTTAATACTTTTAATATAATTATATAATTCGCATAAAAGATTGTTATTTTTATTACTAGTAACATCTTCTATAACATTACTTTCATCTGAATTATTGTGGTTACTTTCAACATAAAATAATCTGGAGTATAATTCATTTGGATATTCTTTGCTTTCACATTTCGAAGAATATTTTAAAAAACTTTCATTGCTCGGAAAATTTCCAGAATTTAAAAAATATTATTAACGTATTTAAAAATTTTATACGTCTCTCATTTATTCTTATTTTAATACGTTTTCGTAAATCTGATGATGCAAAAGAATTATTAATTTTTTTGTTGTTGATCAAACAATTTTGTATACTTTAGGACACTTGTTACATGTGACTTTGTTTTTTTTTCATTTTTGTTCTTGGTAAATTACTTTCAAACTGAGCTCAATTTTTTGGCTTTAGTTTATTTCTAACTTATTCACCTGAGAGTGAAAAAACCCCTTCTTGGCTATTTTTTAACGTTTCATTCAAAACTTAGCACGACTACTACTACAAACATCCAAAATAACAAATTTAAAAAATGTTTACTTATGCATTTCAAACTGAAAATTTTTTTTTCGATTAATTGACATTAATTAATCGATTTATTCGAAAATCGGAATTTTAAAATTATTCGAACAAGAGTTTCGTTCTGTTTGATCGATTAATCGAATTATTCTTAACCCTTGTATGCATACAGAATTTTAATATGATATTAGGCTACAGTAAAAAATAAATGTAACAATCAATTTCTACAAGTGTAAAAACACCAATTCATTGATATTTCCTACATGTTCTCTTTATGACAAAGGCTGCTTTAGGGTTAACATACATTGGGCGATTTAAATACTTAAAAAAACAAAAGACTTAAGAAACAAACGTTACAAAATTTTTTGATTCGGTCGCCTCAAACCCAGTGATAGAAGCTATGTAATAGCTTTAAAACAAGAAAAAATTAAAAAAAGGTTTGCAGGAAATTTAAAATACCACAAAACGAAAAAAAAAATGCCCTAGCGCGAAAAATCGGCGAAATAATATAAAATTTGAAAAGTTGGAAAAACTCACTAAGCGAAAAAATGGAAAATTTAAAAAAATTGGTAGAACGGAAAAAATTGTCAAAATGAAAAAGGCGGTAAAAATCGCCAAAAACGAAAAAAATGGTGAAAAAGCCAAAAACTTAAAGAACGAAAAAACTCAAAGTAAGAAAAAAAAAATCGCCAAAATAAATGAAACTGTGAAAATATCTGCAGAACGAAGAAATCGTCAACACGGAAAAGGCTTCTAAAGCGATAAAAACCGCCAAAAATTAAACAATTTCGCCAGAACTGTAAAACAGCAAAGCGGAAAAAATTGTCGAAAACACAAAAAATCGGTAAAACGACAAAAATTTCGCGAAACAGAAAAAATTGACAAACTAGAAAAAAAAAATTATCAAAACCGAAAAACTGCTAAATCCCTAATTTACTTTTAACAGTGGTTTGTTTCGACGACTGCACAAGTTTGATTAGAATACTTTTCGTGTGGGCAAATGTTTTCTTTTCTGGCAACTCATTTCAATCTTTTAATTTCATCAATTATAATTATTTGATACATGTTTGCTTGCATACAAGCACTTGAACAATCATCCAAATTTTTCTCGGTTCATTTTACTCTTCTAACGTTTATTTTGCCCACATCAAAACGTTGTTCATAGCATAAGTGAATCAAGCATATCACACACACACACACACACAATAAACTCACATCGACACACACGCAGCCATACACAATACATTTATGGTGAATATTGCAGTATTCGCAATATTTTCACTTGGTCTTTCTTCCTTTTCATAGCGCCGCAGCAAAATAGTACCGACTGACTTCTCCGCTCTTGCTTGAGCCTGTGTATTTATTTCGCTATCGTTGTGCCATTTTATTTACTCGTTTGTATATAGATTTGAGAATTGTTTTAAGAGCTTCAACGTAGTTACCGCCAGACTAACATTGCCAGTTATAAAGTGCTCTAGGTGTTGTAGAGACATTAAAATAGAAATTCAAAAACTCACTGGTCTGAGTTTCATTTTGTCTATTTAAAAGAATTAAAACAATTCTAAGTTTGGAAAAGTTTATTTAAATAATTGAGAAAGTTTTTGGTGTATGTTTTTTCTTAAAAAGTAAGAAAATATGTGTGATAAAATTGAAAATTTTAGTGGTAAAAGAAAAAATAGCGCTATTTTTAAAAGGAGCTGAAGCTTGCTCTCTGTCTCTTGGAAAATATTTATTGATTTTCTGCGGAAAATAATTTGATATTCTTGAAATGTGAATATACCCATAAGAAAATCAATTTATTTGTTTAATCTTAAAGTATTAATGATCGGTTAGCCGCTAGAGAAGTTAGAAAAGAGTAAAAGTAACTTTTTCTCCAAAAACTGTTAAAAAAAAAAACTATTTTGAAATTGTAAATTTAAGGAAATTTTCTAAAATTTGTTTTGAAAACTTAATTTTAACAGCAAATTGTTTGTGCTGGAATATAATATGGAATATTTTTTAAAAAGATTATTATAACTTTGATGTAAATTGTCATCAATACAATGAAAAGTGTTTTCGTTTTTCAGCCAAGGACATTTGCCGTCAAAGTGTTATCTAGTCAACAATGTTAATGCCAATAACTTTGTCTTGATGATTGCAAAGATTACAATTACTAAAATTAAATATTCTCCGATTTATCTTTTAAAATATTTTCTCTAAAATGTTGGTTTTGGTTTCATACCAATGTCTCTAAAGTGGGAGATTTGTATAAAAATGGAAAATTGAAGGAGGGGGGGGGGGGGGGGGGGAGGTGCTACTGAATTTTAGTTTATCGTTCGCATATAATATATCTTTAGGTGAATCGTAGTCATCAGACCCCAATGTGGTGACCGCCTTGGGTCGATGGAAAATGCAAACATATGTATACCAAAATAATAATTTTGATCTGTTTAAAAAGAGATTTTGCAATTAGATTTGTCTGTTCAAGAGCTAAAAATATAAAAATATATAAATGGATATCCGTTTACAGTTTAGCAGGTATATGAATAAAGAAACTTTTTTTTACCAACCCTGATCCACTGTTTTCCTAATGGGACTGGTGTGTTACAGATTAACATCTTAACACCGTTTGAATATTAGTGTTCACAAACACCCCCGAGTCACATCAGGTGGCAATTTTTTAGGCATGGTTCAAACCTTCATGCCTAAACACCTTGCTTAAGTGTTCGATCTATCTAAACTCGTATCTGTTGTTTCGCAATACCACATACAGGCTTTCCATTGGTAGACCCATGACCAACCAGCCACTAGCAGTGGTCGATCATCAGTCCTTAAACCAATACCTCTCCCAGCTTTTGGTAGCAACCACAGCCACCACGTTTACTCCCGAAGTAGACCTCACCAATAACCGGTCACGGAATCATGCCATTATGCCAGCATATCCATTCTCAAGGAGAAGGAGTATGCCAAAGCATATCCATCCCCAAGAGAACAGATATGCATCAAGCAACAACACACTGCAAATGTGTGTCCAATGTAGGACAACACTCTCTACCCCTCGGTAGACACTCTCCCGAGGGCCTTACCGGCTGCCGTGATATGAGTTTAGGTTATTGGTAAAGCCTCGAAAGAAAATCCTGAAGGATTAACTTTCTATTGACTTTGGTCTTGGAGGATACCTTAGGTGCCCTTTCATCTTCTACCAGACTTAAGATACTTTTACTTTCTGTTCTGTTCTGTGCCGTTCTGTTGTTGAATTTTTTTAGTTAGAAGTTCTGTAAAACGTATCAGCTGTTTCTGGCAGCGGCGGTGTTCACAAATTTAAAACGGCGCTCCATCTTAATTATTAGGTTAAATAATTTTGAAGAAAATAATTAGAAAACTTTATTTAATAAAAAAAAAAATCTACTTACTATAACCTTTTCATGAATATATTTTCTTATTAAAAATCGTTTTGATTTTAATGTGCTTAAATTCGATGGCGGCGGTCATATTAAAAATTTATCAGAGATTACGCGGCAATTTTGTTCCGATCGGATTGGTTCACTGAAACAAGCAGCTGTCTCTTGCTGTCACTTAGAACTTCCCCCGGGGGGTAGATAATCTCATCTTGTTGATTCTCAACAACAAGATGTAACACCTCCCGGGGAAAGGGTAATCTGACTTTTATAGAAATAACCTTTTGTCAGTTACCCTTAAAAACTTATATGCACGGAACAATCTCTGAATTAACAGATCAAGTCCCTGTCCAGACTTGCAATTTTATTAGTTGCAATTCTTGGTTTTTTAGGGGAGAGAGGTAAGAAGCTTGGGGAGGGGTACAGAGTTTCATGTGCTCGGCAATTCTCTTTTGCCTTGCAATTCGCAGTGGGTTCTATGTGTTTTTGACGTTTTATTGTATTTCTTCAATTATATGAAAAACAAAATAACACGAAAATTAAATTAATATGTGATGCATTACAGTTTTTTAAGTTAAAAATATTGAAAATAAATTTTTCTGTGGTGGTGTAAATACAAAAATTGTAAAATTAGATTTTTATAATGTGGACACTTATGCAATTTCAAAGCAGAATTTTAAAGAATTGCAGCCAATAAAATTGCAAATCTGGCCGGGGACCAACGGGAAGTGTATATATTTTATAATGAAGGAAGTGGCTTGCCACGTAAGTCTATATAGAAGGTGTAAGGGTACCTAAGGTCTAGCCCATGACCAAAACTTCGGGATTTACTTTCGAAACTCCACCAGTAGTTTGAACTGGTACTACGGGGACCGGCAGCCCACATGGGAGATTGTTTTAATACCGGGAAGTAGAGTGATCTACTTTTTCCGGTGACATGATCCTGTGGCCGGTTGTTGGTTGAGGTCTCTTTTGAGAGTTCACGTAGTGGTTGTGGTTACTACAAAAAGCTGGGAGAGGTGTTGGTTTAAAGACTGATGCTTGCTTTGCGGACTTCGTGTCTACCAAGGCGAAGCCTCTATATGCTGTTGTGAATCAACAGATACCAGAGTTTAGGTAGCTCGCACACTTTAGCAAGGTGTTTGGACATGACGGGCCTTGGTCATGTCTGATAAGTTGCTACCTGTTGTGGTCTTCTCGGGGATGCCTTCAGGTTTTCCCGAAAGGGTGGCTCGGGGGCGATGGTGAACGCTTAATCTACACCAGTGTTTAAGTACACCGTCAGATGAACCGTAAGGTGGGTGCTGACGTTAACTTCTAACACAATCTGTCACTTAGAACTGTAAGTAAAATTCTGTTTTCAACAGAATGGTCCGTAACAGAACAGAACAACTAATTGAAAATACATGTTTTTCATATACAAAAAATGAACAGCTGACCCGGAACAAAACAGAAAGTCAAGACTAATTCTATCTTTACGTAGATTCCTACTTCCTTTATCTATCTTATATGCACATCCGTTGTTATGTTATTTCAGAGATTGAGTAGTAACATATAAGTATGAAAAAGACAATTACCCTTTTCCCGAGCAGGCACAGCCAGCACCAAGGTGTGGATAACACCAAGGTGACAAAATGTACCACCGGGGGGGATCATAATGGGACAGTCAAATCTTGCCCCGATTTGCAAAAAAACAATTTTTTATGGATTAAAAACTAAATTTTTAAACTCAATTCATGTAAAAATGATACGCAGTTCATTTTTAAATTTTCACGAAAATTGATTTTCCCCGCTTATTGAAAGAAAAAAAATCCAATTTTGCCTTTGTTAATACATATTTATGTACATATTTAAATGTGGTACTATAGAGCTTATCGTTGTCGTGACGAAATCTGTAAAATGTAGCAACTTTCGCTATATGTATTACATTGGAGTTGTTAAATGTTCGACTACGACAACGACAGTCGTAATAAGGCCGATTATATCACACTAACCGCCGTAAATATTTGGAAAGTAGCTTTTATTCAATGTAAACTGGTAGATTAGCGCTTTTATTAATTTGTCATCTGAGCTCGAATTTAAATGCCATGTAATTGCACGAATTAAATTATTAACTGACACTTAAAGAATTTTAAAATAAAATAGATTTTTATCAGTATATCTTTCTCTCTCTCTCTATAATAGACATCCACAAATCGTTCAAACGTTGATTTTGACGTTGACGATGATATTGATGAAGATTCCGGTTCAGATTTTGATGATGATGAAGATCCCGATAAAATAGAAGTACCAGGTAAGTTTTTTTCCATTATCTTAGCTTTTAGGCAAAAATTTACTTCAAAAAGAAAATCTACTGAAAAACGAACATGGACGCAGTAAAATATTAAACTAACTACTTTTTACTGCCACCCTCAAACCTAAATTGGTGTTTTATTTTTAATTTAAAACAAAATAAATTCAATTAAAATTGATTAGAAAGACATTTTTGAATGTGCCACAAAATTTGGGTATCTTTTCTCTCTCACTCTGCCACTCTTTGACAATTTTTTAAAAGTTCCTTCAAATATTGTGGAAATGCAAAATTCAGTTTTAGTCACCACCTTCATCAACTTCTCACCCAGAAATTTTATTCTCCTTAATTCATTTGCACAATAAACCTTTTTCGGTCGCTTTATTTGTTTTTGCCTCTTTAAATTTTGTAATATTTTTGTATTTAAATGGATTTTTATTTTTCGAATTTTATGAAAAAGCTGTTTGTAGATAAATTCTTCTATTCATTTTTGCCTTTGCCACCCACAAACAACCAAAATATATTTTCTAACGTTTTGTGTTACGAGTATTATTCTGGTGTGCAGTAAAAGATATGAAACTCATACAATTGTTGAAAGTTCGAGTTCTTTTATTTCAACTTGAAATTTTATAAAAATAAGGAATGGTGATGTAAAGTAAGATAGGCGGAAAGTGGAAAGAATGAGATAAGGAATATATATGTATAGTGTTTTGTGCTTAAAGTAAAAAGTTTATTTATTTTGAAACTATAGTGGTAGTACATTCGTAAATGAAGTAGTTAGTTGTGCAATAATTAAAGTTTTATCATTCAAAAGTTACTTTAATATTTTGTTTCTTCAATGGTGTTTTAGGCTGCTGCCATTAAGGCAACATTTTATTTACTTCGCAATAATTTTATGCATTTACAAATGTTCGCTATTCGTAGATGTTATGAAATGCTTGATATTAACTGCTTTATTTATAAAAAAATATTATTATTAATCTTTATTAAAGCGTAAGGGTTATGGGATTTAGCAAATCCCGATTATTCTTGGATTTTTTGGGGTCGGAATTCTTCGTACGGCATCTCTAATAACAGCACATTGATTATGAGACCTAAATTTTGTTTTTTTTTATTATAGTGTTTTCTCACTGACATGAATTTAAAAAATTCTAAATTTAACTTTAAATCCAATTGTTAAATTCTGAATTTACCATACAAAACTATTTTGTTAAATCCAACAAAAATCAATTTTTTTAATTAGATTTAAGTTTGTTTTATGAAATGCAACCTTGCTTTCGTTGTAATGAATTCAGTGCTGCCAAGTTAAAATGGAGCCGGAAGCAGCTGATAACGCTTATGCCAGTTAATAAGATTATACACATACGAGCACACATGCAACCGTACCAACAAACACATCTGTAGTGCAGTTTATTCAGTATGAAAACACTAGTAAGTTTTTTTTTTTTTTTGTTAAAATCCTTCTCTCTGATTTTTCAAGCGACTTCAAAAATAAAAATAAAGAAGGTTTATCGTCGTCGTGTGTATTTATTTGTTTTTAATGTTAGAACACGCGTAACTCCTTAATTTATTGACCGATTTTGAAAATGTTCATATTTTTTTGTGGAAAACTTGCAAGTTATTTCCCTAAAATATTGATTGTCTCTAATTATCGAGATATTTTCAGTTTAGTCCGATAAAAATCGGGAGCAAGTTCTAAAACAACGGCAAAAAAATTGATACCCCACAACTCTTCTATTTATAGAACGATTTTCAAAATTTTTCTTTGAAAAGGTTTGCTTACAGTACAACCTCATAATAAATTTTGTTTCCCTTCAAAGAAAAAAGTATTAAAAATTACGTTTATTAATAATAATATAAAAATATATTAAAAATTCTTTTATTTGATTGGGGTTTCTTCAGGTTTGGTCCCATAATTTTTTTTTGCAAAAGAAAAGGGAAAGTTAATTCCGAAATATTGATTCTTGCATAAATAATCCAATTGGGGACAGATAATTTTTTTTGAGTGGGTGTGCTTTAAAGGGGTTTCCTTACGTATTATGTATCGTGTAACCCCACCATTGAGGGTGGTGTTGGCTGAAGTGGTTAGCGCGTTGACTACTAAGCAAACAATGACATGGGGCCTGGGTTCAAACCCTGGCCAGAGCAAGTCAATCAACATCAATAATTTCTTTAACGTACATTAGTGAGACATTGTATTAATTGTTGTCGGACAATTTAAGTGATGAAGGCATAGCACTGGTCACTAAAAAACTGTCCCGACAGCGATTGATGCTATCCAAGCTAATGTACACAACATCGCCCTCCTTCGTCGGTTAGCAGACACATCGGCGAAGTAAAACAATAAAATGCCTGCTAATACAGCTTAACAAAGTTTATGCGTCTACTTAATACCGGAAGTGCTTCAACACTGCCTTAAAAATTAACATAACGCGCAAAGCAGAGTTGTGAAAGAGTTAAGTCTTCTGAATTTTCAACAGCTATCTTCTCTACCCTATCCCTCCTCCTGAGTTCCGGCACAGTACACTGCATACGTAGGGGTCATCCCCTGAGTGCTGGTCCTAATTAAAAAAAAAAAAAAATTATCGACCGATTTGGAAAGGGTACGATTGCAGTTTGATCCCTTAGAAGGTAGTTTAATCTTTCGTTATAGTGAAATTTAAACTAGAAATTAAATATATCGGCCCTTAAACTTATACGATTCGTCGATTTTGTACTCTGTTCGTTTGGCTTTTTGTATTATTATAAAATTGCATCAGTACCTTAGAAGATGCAGATTTATTATCATCATCATTGTTGAGATCTTCTTTTATTCACCATAAATTTTAAATTATAAAAGGCTTTACTGATATAATTAAATATCTAGTCTTGAAGGCGTTGCTTTTAATCGAAAAGAAATTTATTAAAAATGTTGAGTGTATCCAAATGAAAACTGTTGGCGTAAATTGGCTGCACTACTAGTGCATTAGTTTGTTAAATATGTTTGTATATATTGCATTTGCCAATAGGGGTACGTGCATATGGTATAAATACAAATAGCCTGCAACATTTGAGCCGTTTATTTTGAAAGTGGCATAAGTCACTTTTTTTGTTGATTGCTAATTGTTTACAAATAAAAAGATACCGTTCAATTTTATTTAGTGTTGCCATTAACTCGATTTTTTTGAAAAAGTGACTTATGCCACTTTCAAAATAAACGGCTAATTTATGGAAAATGGGTAGCTATGTACATACCTAAAAGTAGGCAATAGTTTTTAAGACAATGAAATTTTAATGCAAAAAAGGAGCAACAACATTTTGCAATCCTCACATTGAATTTTACGATTTGAAAATTAAACATCTCTTTTATTGGATTTGGTTTACTATTAACAAAAATTTAGGAATATTATTTTTAATTAGAATTATTTTGAGCACATTCTCTCACATTCTTTCTTCGAACTGCTGGTTCAGCCGGCCATATTTTATTCAGAACAGAAAAAGTTTATTCCAATAGATAGATTCATAAATAATTATGCAAATGAAATTATTTACATAAAATTCTAAGAGTAACAACAAAGACACTTCTGTAACATTTGTTTAACCAAAATATACATTCCCTCTCATCCGTCCCCACCCCCCATCTCCCACACATTGAGGGGGAAAGACCACTTGTGTTTCAAATGCTTCTCGACTATAGAAATGTCGAAAAGGAACAAAGTTAGCGTTATTAATGAGTTAAGGGTTATTTTAAGCGAAAACGAAAACAGGTTACAACACAAAACATACATACATTCATATATACATACATACTACTAAAACTATAATAATACACACGAATAGAGAGAAAAGGAAATGGTTCAGTCTGTATGTTCTGTATTAGTATGAGGGAGTAAATTAGTATTGGGGAGTGATTTATAATTTAAAAACTAATAATTTTGCATATTGGGACAAAATGCAACAAAACTCCTCGAACAAGCTGTGCTGTTAGATTATAAGTGAGTCTTAGAAAAAAAATTAAATTCACTATTAATTTTCAGTTGAGTCTTCGTTAATAATTTGAACTGCTGGAATATAAATTATCAAAAGATAATGTTCTCACACAAAAAATTCCCGCATGGAAGTGTTTTCCTTTACAAAAATATATGGTTGTATGTCTGTGGCAAATAAAGAAGATTACGTGCCACGGCCGCCCAAAAACAGTTTTTATAACCGAAATATCCTTAAAATCTAAGCAAATGTGAAAAATAGTTGCCACATTGTATTTTTTCTTTTGCATCGGCATACATAGACCGGTTTAGGGGGTATTGGTCAACCTCAGTAAAATTTAATTCCCACACAAATTTTTTACTTCCTATCGAAGAAGTTTTTTCGCTGATTTCGCAAATGTTCTTTCATTTGTACAATTCCATTTGAAACAATAGCAAATTCTGAAATTTAAAAAAAATGTACTTTTATATTAAAACCTTTTTTTCAAACACTATAGACGCGCCAGAAATTAACATTTACAAAAGCATTATTTCATAAAACATATTTCGGAACTAAAAAAAATTTCATTTACACGTATACATACATACATATGTATGTATTTTCGTTTGCGAAAACAGTAGCCATGAGAAAAAAGTAAACAAGTACCAAAACGACAAAGATGCTTTGGATTGCGAGCATGCTCTTGCATGTCAGGATCACTGGAAAGCCTATTCACGAAATACTCTGGAAAGAACGATTTAAATAACGTAACCTTTTAATTCTAGTACACACTATCTGCCTGAATTTCACTAGCAAATTTAGTAATACGAAATGCAAAAAAAAAACGTGTTCTCTAAAAAAGTAAAATAGTGTGGCAATAAAGTAGGAATTTTGTTAAAAAAAATTTTTCGATCGATCTGTTCGATTTTATCATTTTATGAATCATTCAAAGTCAAGCAGGGCCTTAAGAAGTACGTGTAAACCGAAATTAAAGTTTCGAGTGGTATACAGCTAAAAATTAATTTCAAAAAAATTTTTTTTTTCGGAGCAGCACTCATGGGATGACCCCTACTTATGTGCAATGTGCATTGTGCTACAACTTAGGGAGAGTAGATGATGTTGAAAATGTTGAAGGCTTAATTCTTTTACAACTCTGCTATTGTGCAGACCACAAATGGCAACTGAAACTGGACAGCTCCCCCTTGCCACTTGCCATTCGTAATATAATTTTCTGCCAATGGTTGTCACTTCTATAATCACTTCTATAATTATTCTAATGTTTTGCTTGGTGTAAAGAGAGATTATGAAAATTGGTCTTAAAAATGCCCGATAATTCTAACTTTAATAAAACCGATAATTTAATTGATATAAAAAATTGTTGCCACTCCAAAAAAAAAATCAGCCGTACTAGTCTGCATTATTTAAATTTTTGTTAAGGAATGACTGTCAACCAACGCCCCTCATGATATAATTTGGAATATATGCATGTTGATTAAGAAGGAAAATAAACGCGATTAATTATTATAGATATAGATTCATCTTAAAATGTTAGCTAACATCTGCAGAATACATACACACATACATAAATCGATACATTTATACATACCCAGGTTGTTACTTAAATCACATATCTTATTTGCGGATACACAAACTCAAAAGCAAATTCATATTTGACAAACACAATTTCTGGTGTTTCATAATTTTATGAAAGGAAATTATTGTGTTAGGATGCTTCTTTAGTGCTGTTTGAATTAAAAAGTTAATTACATAATAAATGTTGCATTACTAGCAGCTGGTAAATTACGTGTGAATGGTTGGTTAGATGCTTCGATGGTAATGTGACGTCGACGACAAATAAGTACAGAATAAGAATAAGGATTTGGATACTTGTTTCTTGAAATGACATTAACTTCATGTTTGCTTTTAATTGTTTATTTTCATCTTTGTGATAGGCTCAACATCACAAATTGATATCCGCTCGAAAATTTTAAAAAACATAAATATGAATATATATAATATATATGTAGATATATGTCTTATTCATAATATTTATCGAGGGTGCTGCCGTGGCTGATAGGTAGCAATGCTAGCCTAGTAGTACGGAGGTTGTCGGTTCGATTCCGGCCATAGATCCTGGGTGTTTTCTGCAGACAAGCTAATCGCTTTGCGGGTTGTATTTGTTAAAAAAAAAAAAAAAAAAAAAGGTGCCGCTTCGAATCCATGGGCAAGTTAAACGAGTGTGTTTGTTAAAATCAACAGGTGCTGTTTGTACAACACGAGCGATTGATTTGAGTGTAAATTTTGTATGAAAAGCACTCAGTAGTTTTTCAAGTGGTTTCCATACAAAATTTACACTCAAATCTCTCTTTCGTCTTATTTGCACTTTTGAATATTTTTTCCCTTTTTGGCACTTCCACTTTGGTGAGACTTTTATTTTGTTTATATCGATTTGGCGTTTGTGATTTCTCCTACTCTTGGCAAACTAGATCCATTTTTTTTGTGGCAATTTGTTTCTGGTTTTAGCGACTTTTATTTTTTCCGTTTAAGCGATTTCTTCTGTTAAGGCAACTTTTCCGTTTTGATTATTTTTACCGATCTTGAACTGTTAGTTTGGCAATTTTTTCCCCATTTTGTCGATTTAGTTTTTGTTTTAAAGATTTTTTCGTTTTTATGACATTTTTCATTTATGCGGTTCTCGTTTTCACAGTTTTTGCTCGTTTCAGACAAATTTTCATGTGTGTGAAGATAAATATGCCGAGTTAAATATGATTTACGTAAGAGCTTACGTCATGACATATTAAACTCAAAAGTTAAATATGTTTAGTCGGGACATTGCCAACATAGTTCGATGGAACTTTTTGGTTTACATCTTTGCTAGTTGATATAAATGTATGATCTCTACGGGAATTTTGCCATTTGTGGGCACATTTTTGTTTGTCACTCATTTAGACCAATGGGAAATTAAAGCCAAGAATCCATACTTATAGACTACATAAGTCCGATTTCTCAATTGTATTTGAGAATTTTTCTATAAAATTTTAAAAATTAAAATTGTATAAATTTTGATGAGCTCTACGGGAATTTTGCCATTTGTGGGCACATTTTTGTTTGTCACTCATTTAGACCAATGGGGAATTAAAGCCAAGAATCCATACTTATTGACTATGTAAGTCCGATTTCTCAATTGTATTTGAGATCTTTTCTATAAAATTTTGAAAATTAATATTTATGTAAATTATGATGACTTCTACGGGAATTTTGCCATTTGTGGGCACATTTTTGTTTGTCACTCATTTAGACCAATAGGAAATTAAAGCCAAGAATCCATACTTATAGACTGCATAAGTCCGATTTCTCAATTGTATTTGAGAATTTTAAAAATTAAAATTGTATAAATTTTGATGAGCTCTACGGGAATTTTGCCATTTGTGGGCACATTTTTGTTTGTCACTCATTTAGACCAATGGGAAATTAAAGCCAAGAATCCATACTTATTGACTATGTAAGTCCGATTTCTCAATTGTATTTGAGATCTTTTCTATAAAATTTTGAAAATTAATATTTATGTAAATTATGATGACTTCTACGGGAATTTTGCCATTTGTGGGCACATTTTTGTTTGTCACTCATTTAGACCAATAGGAAATTAAAGCCAAGAATCCATACTTATAGACTGCATATGTCCGATTTCTCAATTGTATTTGAGAATTTTTCTATAAAATTTTAAAAATTAAAATTGTATAAATTTTGATGAGCTCTACGGGAATTTTGCCTTTTGTGGGCACATTTTTGTTTGTCACTCATTTGGAGCAATATTCGTTCAATTGATGATGGTCAATCTGCGTAACAAATCTTATTAAAGCCAATGAGTACAATTACTATCATGGAATTTATTATATTCATGTACTTATTCATTATAATTCCAAGAACAATGACAAATACTACCATACACACACACGCATACACATGTACATACATAATGGATAAATACATATCTACTCGTACATATATATATATATTAACCCCATAAGCTAGCCGTTTCGAGTACTAAGAGGATCTGAGCTAATTAATTTTTTAACATGTTTGAAGTAATAAAGATAATTTTATATTTTTAATACAAAAGAAAACAACGGCTGTATGAAATAACGTCCAACGAAGTAACTGCCAGTTTTTATAAAATGAAACGATAATTTCGTCTGAAAACAACAATAAAATACGAATATTTATATTTGTTGTCAATTCAATTTCTCACACGAAATTATACTTTCATTTTATACTGGCAAAGTCTCAATGAAATTAAATAAGTAAAAAATTTTATGAAATAAATCCGAAAAACAATGAAATAAGTCCAAACATCAAATGAAATAAGTTCCAACTTTTGGGACTTGCTTCATAAGTAAACAGCTTCCACAAAAAAAAAAGTCCAAAAAAAATAACCAAAAAAAAATTGTAAATTTTCTAATTACCTTAAATGAAAAATTCCCTTAGCTAGCAAATACGGTCTTTAAACCTCCTTCGCTTAGGTATTTCTAAAGGCGGCTTCGCTTACTGAGCATTTTCAGCATTACCGGCAGTGTCATGTCATAATGTTCATGTCACTCAAAAAAGCGTCCTAACGTCCATAAATATTATAATATCACTTTTGGCAATGTGCCTCTCTACGATTACAGAAAAATATCTGGGGTCTAATTACCGCTTTCGATATCGAGCTAATTAGATCGAAAATTTTTGATTTGGGATTACGGCATTCGATATCGTACAAAAATAAATAAAATTTTAGATGATGGCTTTCGATATCGAGTCATCGATCGAGTGTTTATTTGCAAACATTGCTCGATACCAAAATGTCAATCGTAAACAAAACAAATGGGTTTCTTAATTTTAAATGCAAACAATAAATTGTGGAAAATGTAAGTTTTATTTATTTTTTGAGTTAAAACAATTGTAATTATGGTGTACATTTTAGGACAAGTGTGAAAAATATAAATTTAAAACAAAAAGTAATACTGGCAGAGTTTATGTCCGAACACCCGAATTTAGCAAAGAATCTATTGCCAAATTGTGGACAGGGAAGAGTTGTTGCAAACAATTGTCCTTCGCCAATCTGAACCGCTGTTTAAATCAAAAAAATATACAGTCAAGAATTTCAGCCTGATTATTTCATTCCAAATACACTTTTGTTGGCAAGGATAGAACGTCGCTCTTATCCCGCATTTGTCTCCTAATACGCACCAAATGATGTTCTTCTTCTGACTCCGACGAAGATAAATATGATGCCATCAATATTTGTTGATCCATCTATATACATATATAAAATACAAAAAATGTTTGTACCCATGTTCGCTATAGACTCGGAAACTATCCAACCGATTTGACCCAAACTGGTGTCATTCAAAAGGGAATTTATAGAGGATGGTTTTAGGCTTTTAATATTTCAAGTGGGCGTAGCCCCTCCCACATAAATTGAATAACATCATATATCTTGACTATTGTGATAGCAAGAGTTTTGAAACATTACAATAGTTCATATGTTACTAATGTGAGTAATCAGGACAAAAATGGGCGTTATCGGACAAGTGGGCGTGGCAGCTTCCATATAACCCAAAAATTGAAATCGCCATATTTTGGGCATTTTTTGACCTACGCCGATGATATTTGGTACATATAGTATTGACATAATTAGGAATACGTACCGGGAGAAAAGTGGATGGGACCACGCTCCTTTTTATTAAAATTAAAAATCGTAATATAGTCTTAACTACTGGACCGATCGTCACAATAGGATATATAAATACTTTTAATTTTATTTTATAACGAGGGGGTAGCGAAGTACACCGGGATCAGCTAGTTTTCTATAAAATACGAACTTTTAATTAAAATAACAAAAATTCTAGTTTACATTTTACTTGTGTTTTGTTTTATTTATATATATTGCATGTAAACATGTGTTGCCACTCTATTACAAATTTAATAAAATCTTTAACAATTAGTATGAAAACTCGATTCGATAGCGATCGAATGCCATCATGAGGAAACTCGATATAGATCGAGTTTTATTTTTGCTCCATAGTTCATTCGATATCGAAAGCGGTAATTAGACCCCTGTATTGACCCGTCAAAATACCGATATTGAATGTGAAAATATTTTAGGGAAAATAATGAAATATATCCCACAAAATATGAAATAAGTCCCAGAATCTTTCCTCAATGAAAGAAGACCCAAAACTAGTTTCTTATAGTCTTATTTCATTTCCAATTTGATTTATAAAATTAAATAATTTCAAAAAAGAAAAGAAATTTCATCCACAATGAAATTAAATAAATTCCAATATTTGGAAATTATTTCAAAATGCAATAACTCGCAAAATGTATGGATACATTTTGGAATTTTTTTTTTTTGTACGGCCAGTAAAAACAAAATAAATAGATAAATATGTAAATATCTGATGACATCGAGAGTGGGGTTACAAAAATGGTAACTGTTCGAATTCGAAATGCAATTCGAGAATGAATGAATTGCTTCCAGGGTTAAGAAGGTAAATATTTATGTACGTATGTACGTATACAACATACAACATGGGGAGTAGGTGTCTTTGCAATCTTCTATAATTATATAATGCACATTTATGTATGTACATATGTACGAGCATGTATGTATATGCTTGAATAATGTTTAGGCAGTTATTGCATTTATGTACATATGTACATACATACTTATGTATGTATACATTGGCTTATATGTACGTATGTATGATTAAGTTGATCTCCTATTACCATTTTAATATAATGAGTTTCCTTATAAGTATACAAACAAGTCCACATTACAACAAGTCTTAAGGCAACTTGTTGTAATGTTCTTCATAAAATACATATTTATTTATTTGCATTGTATGTATGTACATACTTGCATTCGTTATTAGATTTATACACATTTCTGGCTTAAAGTAGTTATTGTAGATTAATATAATAATTGTGGCAGCTAAAAGCAGCAGCAGCAGAACCTTAAGAAAAAGTTTTCGAAGTGGCTGGGTGATGGTAGGAAACATTGAACATAAGTGATAAGTTATTGAAAGTCATCCGTCATTTGAAGTGAAAAAATAACTCCCTGATTACTCGAACATCATATTATTATTTTGTAAAAATAGTAAAAAATTCAAAGCAAACGAGCTTTGTTTTGTTTGTGGTTTTCAACATCACCAGTGTTGGTATTTGGCAGGTCTGACGAACTTTAACAAACACCTCTTACCTCGTGGAACTACCGCAAGGCTTTAAGTCACGGCGTGGGAAAAGTCATAGACTCTATATAAACTATATTGATTCTTCTACGAATCTCTTCTAATGACACGCCCTAAAACTTTTTCTAAATACAAAAGTTCTCGACCTGTTAAATAGTGGATAGATGAAGAACACATGTTCAGCATCTTCCACAACATTCTCACCACTGTCATGACCGAATAATACAAATGTATATATGTGCATATGTACATATATACATATATGTATGTATAGTTGTAGCAACTTAAAGATTCATTCATAAAGGAATCATTGCCTTAATGCTGAACCGATTTCAATAACAAGACGGATGGAAGAAAATAGAGGAAAGAAAATAATGTCAAAGATTTGAAGGATATGAGTCTCATTCCTCAATTGCAAAGGGTGTTTTTTATAGAGTGTCACAACTTTTAGTTGGCATCACTGATTTATTTAAACACCCATTTAACAGCTGATAGTTGCTTTTTGTTTAGTTTGCTTTGAAAATTCATTATGAATCGACTTACACCAGCCAGAGCAACGCGTGCAAATTGTTAAAATTTTTAATCAAAATAATTGTTCTATTCGTCAAACTTATCGTGCAGCGGGCGCAATTAATTGGACACCAAAATCGTGGGATTTAACACCATTTGATTATTTTCTTTGGGGTTATGTTTTAAGTCACTTGTCTACGTCGATAAACCACAAACAATTGAACATCTGGAAATCAAGATATAAAGAGTTATCGGCGAAATACGGCCGCAATTGCTGGCCGTGGCGGCCACATGGCAGAAATCATATTTAAACATTAATTTCATAAATTTTCTGTCAAATAATGCCCGTTTCATTGATATTAAAAATATATTTCCTTGTTTTATTATGATTTAAACTTGTGTCACTCTATAAAAACACCCTTTATTTGTGAATTTTTATATGAAACTGTAAAAAGTTAACTTTAGTAAATTTTCGATGATTTCTCAGAGATGGGTAAATACTCGTATGCTACATATTTCTGTGTCACACTTTTTGAACTTGTACAGTAGGATATATACTTACATACATAATACATATTATTCGAGGCTATAATAAGATGACATACGAGTACATATGTATATTTTTAAACAAAAATTTACGTTTTCTTTTAAATTTCATATGGCATCACCGATTATCACAACGATTTCATAAAAAGTATGCTTTTGAAATTTAAATTAGAATAGATAAATAAAAATATAAAACTTGTTGGTTGACCACGTGTGTTTTTATTTTATTTTGTGTCTAGTTCAACAACAAACAAATGTACGCCACCATCTTCTCCCATTAGCCATAGTTTTTTAAATTTTCTTTTCTCCTCTCTTTTATAAACAAAAAAAAGTATATATGTATGTACATATCGACAATCATACCCGTGCACAATAATCTCTTTACCGGAAATAGTATGGTTTTTTCTATTTACTTATATTAAACTTTTGTGTATTCGTGCTTATTTGTTACACTCAAAAAATGACATGCACTAAGTTTAGGAAAAAATTTCCTTTAAAATATGTAGTTGAAAAATTTTCCTATACAAAAATCGTAATTAAAGTATAGAAAATTTTAGTTAAAATCAAATAATTTTTTTTAATATAAGCAAAAATTACTGTGTTACTCCCAAAAAATTTTCTTTGCTAGGAAATGTATGTTTATTTAATTGGAGAGCGCATTTTCTAAAAATAAAAATTTCTTTAATTAAGTTTAAGGACATTTGGTCACATTTTATATATGAACTTTAAAACGGGAAACTCTTTTCTTAATCTTAAGTTCATAATTCTTCTTAACTGAAAAGATTTCCCAATACATACATAATTAAAGCAAAAAAATTTTACAAATAATTTGGTGTTCATGACTTACTAGTTTCAAGAAATTAAAATTGAAATTTTAGTTCATATGTGAACTGGCCGGTGAGGTGTGGCAATGTGTAGTAATTTACAACGCCGAAGTACCCCGGTTCGAATTCCAATAGAGGACAAATAACTTCGAGATTTATTAATAAACTATGAAAAATCCTTCCTACACAAACGTCAACTCAACGCTTCCAACGTTAACGTCATCAAATGCTCAGCCAGGTCACAAACCAACTCCATCCACATAGCAAGGAAGACATTGCTCCTAGACACGTTAAGTAGCGCCCTAATACGAAATATTTAGTCATTATTAGAATAAACACTAAACTAGTTTTTACTAAATATTTTCTTGTGATTATGAAAAATTCCTCTAAAAGACGAAATTTATATTTAAGAAAATTTTATAGAGAGTTCCTGTAAGAAACGGCATACGATATCCATTTTTAACTCAAATTAATAAAAAAAAATGTCCCAAACTTCTTTACTCTTTTTCTGCCTGTTTTTAGAAAATGAAAACAAAATAGTGAGTGAGAATTTATATTGAAAACAAAAACAAATTTTCGTATTTTATTGTTGTTTTCAAAATAAATTGTCACTCACAATTTTGTTTTCATTTTCTAAAAACAGGCAGTTAGTGTAAGAAAAAAAAACGATGGTCATGAATGTTTTTTTTTTCTTAGTATTCAATGCACCCAGTTTTTTTTTATTATTTTAAATTTTTTATAACTAAATTCTTTAAGTTTCCCATTATGGTTTGCTAATCTAACTATCATAAGAAACTTACTTAAATAAAATTAAAAAAACTGTTTATCTAACGAGCCATCTCTGGAATATCCCCTTTTTGTAAGAGTGCGCCAAAAGATATTGAATTTTTTTTTTTTTTTTTTGATATTTATACAAGCTAAGGTTCGTAAATTTAATAATCAGGGAAGAAATATTAGACATTGTTAACATATTTCAAGCAAGGAAGGAAAAAATTTAATATCTAAACATCACTTTAGATTTCAACTACACGGCTGAATAGAACAAACCTTGTTTGCCGGTATAAAAGGGTTTCCTTGCCAACTTTAGAAGTTTTGCTGTGAATGTCCTTGTTGTTGTATGACTCAAAAAATCCTTCCGACATCGTTAAATAGACAGTTAACCTAAAATTAAAGTAATCTTTTTTCTAATATATTATTTTTTTTTCTCAGGAGGTGGTCGTGACTTACAAACAGCTGTTACTTACGCTAAAAATAGTGGCATTAAAAAACAAGCGCACAGCAATAATAATTCTTTACTCATAGCAAATCAACCGGGTGCATTAGCTGAAAATAGAACAAACAACAATATGCCTAAAAAGACAACAACCTCATCCTCTGGTAAGCGTAGCAATAATTACCGAATGCTTTCTTTCATCAAACTAACTAATTTTTCATAACTATTATTTATTTACTAACTCTAAAAACTGCTATAAACTTTATAAAAATAAAATGACTTAATGAAACAACAACAAAATCCTTTAAAATTAAACCAATCGAAGTTGGAATGTCAGCAGCTTATGCCAGTAGTTCAAATGCTACCGGCGCCTCTGCCACTGTTGGCTCAACAGCGGCTGGTTTTGCACAGCTTGGTATGACACCATTCAATACAAGTCAACTAATGGGTATGGCGGCTTTAGCAGCCGCTGGTGGCCTCCCGCCGTCATTTAACAATACCACTAGCAGCAGTAGCTCAGCTAATGCAGCAGCAATGGCCAACTCCTTAATAAGTGCTGGCCTTGGTGCTAGTCTAGGCGGTGGTATTGCAAATCTAGCGGCTAATAATACAACAAGCTCAAATAATGCATTTCAATCCTCATCGTATTATCAAGCTAGTTCAAATTTTAATATGGCAGCGTCTTTATTGGCGCAGAGTAAGTCGAGTAATGTTGGTAACAACCAAAGTTTTTATGTTCTCTATTAAATCTTAAAATGTTTTTAAGATCCAACCTAAAAGTGTTTGTTAAATAACGCGTCTATAAATATGAAATAAGTATACAAATTTAAAACAAATATTTATTTTGACGTTCAAACAGAACAAATGCATACAAACACATACATATGTTTTTAACTCCACACATACTTACATAATTACCTTTATATATTCTTTGCAAAATGTTTGCTCAAAGCGATTTCATACCATGTGATTATATTCGCCTACTCTCGTCGTTGACTGTTGTTTTGATCTCCCTCAGATTTTAAAACACATTTTTATACCCTTCACCCAAAAATGTTAACGGTATTTATAGGAAAATCAGCAAAAATAAAATATCAGTTCTGATATTGGATTATATATGTATACAAATAAATGAAGATATACATACATATATATCGCACTTGATCAACAAGAGAGTATTAACTAAAAATTTTTAAAATTTCGTTTTTTTGCAAAAAATCGATGAACAGTGGTCATATCTATCCACTGTAAACATTTTACACCATTTTCTCCACTCTTTCACCCAAAAAAATGCAGTGATTCTTTGTGATAGAAGAATAGTATATAAAAAAAAAGTTTTTTGCCTCTACTGAAAATTTTAAAATTTTGAGTTAATACCCTCTTGTTGATCAAGTGCGATATACATATAACTCTTTCAGAAATAAATTTATAAATACATGACGTGCCCCAGAGTTGAATTATGGAGTCAACAAACTATAATTCAACGCACTAACCATCGTGCTACTGAGGCTTGTTCAGTTCAATTTTGACATATGTATATATGTATGTATATATATTTTGTCTTATATATATATAAATTCTTTCTTAAACAAATACAAACCGCGAAAACACTGCGGCAACACTATGGGTCTTTGGCCTAAATCGAAATAGTTTTCTAATAGTCATTTATGTCACCCGGCATGAATTCGCTTTGGATATGTTAATATTTACTGCCTATTTCACTATGTCGAAAGAATTTTTCCATATGTTTTCATTCGTATAATTACATTTGAAGCAAAAACAATTTCTAAAATTTTGTTTTTGTATCAAATGTATTTGTACGAATGAAAATAAAAATCAAAATTCTTTCGACATTGTGAAATCGGCAGTTAGTATATGCTTGATTTTAAACGTTTTTTTTTTATTTTTAAACAAATTTTCACTAACATTTACTGAATTTAAAATTACAATTTACATACATTGAGTACATACCAAGGCGAATTAATTCCACACCAATCACTAAATCAATTCGCCGGGTTGGCTGTAACTGTCAAAATCGAAAGCAAGGCGCTTCGCCGCTTGTATTTTCGATCTCCCTCAGATGTCAAAACTAATTGGGCGAATTCGCCTGGTAGGAATAACTTGTATCAGTATGATATGAACCGAAAAATGGAAATTTATTTTATGTGGTCTTATACAACCATTGGCTATACAAATTATAAATTATAGTGCGACTTTAATTTTTACGATACATAAAAACATTTAAAAAAATGTTTCTAACTTATAAAAATAAAATAATCATTTATTTAACAATGAAAAAATTTGTTAACCCCAAAAATAATTATTTTGTTTTGTTAATAGTATAGATAGTTTGCTTCAAATCGGGTACTATTTTCGCCAAAGTCTTACAGACACAGTTTTTGCGAGTAATTTTCATACTTGACAGTTCTTAAGCTACGTTCACAATTATCAAATATTTGCCCAAAAAAACGTAACCAATAGTTTTGCTTAGGGATAGTGTCATTTAACACGATTTTTATATTACAAAATAAAATTAATTCTTCTTCAAAAATATACAGTTTTTAAAAAATTCGAACCCAAAATTAAAAAAATATTGGAATTAAAGGAAATAAATTAATTACTGAATTCACAAAACCTCTTGTATCATTGTATCGAGTGTATTATAGTATCATATAAAATTTGTTGTTGGTAATTTTCATATAAAAAGGAAATACACTATTACACTTTTATTTCATATGTTTTGCAAAAATCGTATTTCATACAATACTATATACATATACTCTCAGAGAGTATTTGTATGGTGCTTGTTCTTCTTTTGTCCATCAATACAAGATTCAAGCCGATACAATATACTTACACCAGCTGTTCACAAACATGTAAACAAACTTGTATTTCATACAAGATAGACGATACAAACTGTTGTGAATTCAGCAACTGGTTTTTTTCTTGGTTAGGTTTTTTTCGACAAATATTTGATAAATGTGAACGTAGCTTAAAAATTTATAGGTTCAGTTTAGTGAGAAAATCAGCTGTTTGTTTTAATTTATGACATTTTGGTTTAATTTCAATTGAAAAGTTTCTCGTAGCGGGAGTTACAGAACATGGGCACTGAAATCGCAATCAATTTGACAGATATGGTCAACACGGCGAAATAATTAGATGCATACGTACTTCCGACTTCATTACATACATGCATACATCCCTACATAGTACATAGTTATCTTAATCTGTATAGATAATCATAATACCATTCTATTTATTCTTTTGATTTTTAAACTAAGTATACATATAAGGTATTATATTTATTTATTTTTGAATACACTATTTATCTTTTCCATTTTTTGGTTTTTGTTTCCTCTTTTTTTCTCTTTTTATTTTAATTTCCGCTCTTAACTTTTAAAAGTGAGCGTGGGCTTGGGCTATGATTCACAGCCGTCTTCCACGAATTCGGCTAACAGTGGCTTATCTACGCAGTCCAAAATCAATGCAATGGTATTGCAAAAAATTCAAGCTTTAGTTGCTGCAAATCCACAATTTTTAACTAGTGGCATACCAAATCAATTATTATCGCAATTGCTGATGCAGCCGATGAAGGTAAGTCAAAAACAAAAATTTTTGTAGTTAGAAACTAAAATTGTAATAATAGTATTTATGTACATATATAATCTTTAATTACGTATATAGTATATACTTATGTACATTATAAAAAGCTATGTACAATAATTTCCATTTGTACTTTTGCAAGACCGTTTGAAATATTTTTTACTCTTATTCGAACTTAATAACTTTTGACATTTGCTAATGACTTTTAGTATTTGCAAGTGTAGAAAAGAAAAGGGGGTATTAAAAACTGACAAAAAAACTTGGGATGAAACTTCATTTCATCCAATTTGCTACTCAGGACATTATTTTGTTCAATCAAAAACATATCACGAAATATTTCAGCTTGTAAATTCAGTTTTAAATTAAATTTAAACGATGAAAAACCAAGTTTTATGCAACAGATTTCATGAAATATTTGAGATCGAGTAAATTTAGTCGTATAACATTTGTTCGTATTTTCTCCACAAGAATTGGCATTTCACTTTTTTTACGGAGAATTGTTTTAACTTAATATTTTTAGGTTACCACACCCATGATGCCAGCCGAAGAAGATGAGGCCGACTATGAAGAAATGGGTGTTGCCGAAACTTATGCCGAATATTGGCCAGCAAAATGTAAGATTTATTCTTTTCATTGCCAATTAAAATATTTACTAAAACTTCTCCGCAGTAAAATTCGGTAAAAAGCATCCAGATCCTGTTGTAGAAACTGCTTCCTTGTCATCCGTAGAACCCTGTGATGTTTACTATAGATTATCCATACCTTTGGATACAATACAAAGTGGCCAGTTGAGTGCTCTTCAGTTAGAATCTATAACATATACCTCGCAGGCCCATGATCACCTTTTGCCCGACGGTAGTCGAGCTGGTTTTCTTATAGGCGATGGTGCCGGCGTGGGTAAAGGCAGAACTATAGCAGGCATTATCTACGAAAATTATATGAAAGGACGCAAAAAAGCTTTATGGATTTCGGTATCAAATGATTTGAAATATGATGCCGAAAGGGATTTGAGCGATATTGGAGCAGGAAAAATAGAAGTTCATGCTTTAAATAAGGTAATTACTTTTTAATTTTGTTTTTTTAAAGCTTTTCTTAAATATTTTATTTATTTATTAATTTTATGTACTTGTATAGTTTAAATACGCCAAAATTAATTCGGACGTCAATAATAATTGTAAAAAAGGTGTCATATTTAGCACTTATTCTGCTTTAATTGGAGAATCCAACAATAAGACTGGTAAATACAAATCAAGATTTAAACAGCTGCTGCAATGGTGTGGAGAAGACTTTGATGGTCTGATTGTGTTCGATGAATGTCACAAGGCCAAAAACTTATGTCCTGTGGGTTCGGGTAAGCCCACCAAAACGGGTCAAACTGTATTGGAATTACAAAATAAATTGCCCAAAGCCAGAGTTGTATATGCTTCTGCTACTGGTGCTTCGGAACCTAAAAACATGGCCTATATGATCCGTTTGGGCTTATGGGGCCAGGGTACAGCATTTCCCACCTTTAACGATTTCATAGCAGCTGTGGAGAAAAGGTGTGATGTTAAATAGCATATTAAATAAATTTTAATCTTAATATAAAAAAAAAAATAAATAAATTTTCAGAGGTGTGGGAGCTATGGAAATTGTAGCCATGGACATGAAGTTGAGAGGGATGTATATCGCCAGGCAGTTAAGTTTCCATGGTGTCACCTTTAAAATCGAAGAGGTTTCCTTGTCCAGAGAATTTCGAAAAGTTTATGATGAATCTGTGGATTTGGTAAATAAAAAAGAAAAATTAAAAAAGTACTTTCACATTTTTATACTTTTTTATCCTTAAATTTCCAAAAAAAAAAAAAAAATAATAATATTAGTGGGTCGAAGCCATGCAAAAGTTTACCGAAGCTGCCGAATTAATAGATGCCGAAAGTCGTATGAAAAAGACCATGTGGGGTCAATTTTGGTCCTCCCATCAAAGATTCTTTAAGTATCTATGTATAGCGGCTAAAGTGAATCATGTTGTGCATATAGCCCGTGAAGCCATTAAATATGGTAAATGTGTGGTTATCGGTTTGCAGTCAACGGGCGAAGCTCGTACGCTGGAACAACTAGAAAGAGATGATGGTGAATTGACTGATTTTGTCTCAACAGCCAAGTTCGTACCAAACATTTTTATTACATTTTATATTTTACTGCAACAGCATTTTATTTTTTTTACTAGGGGCGTGTTTCAGTCGCTGGTAGAAAAACATTTTCCTGCACCCGATCGCAATCGTATTAATCGCATTCTGGGCCTTACCGGCGGCACCTCTGAAGATAAAAAGTCGTCAATACAATCGATTATTGCTGAAGTGACAGCAGCCAAAAATAAAATTAAAGAAGAACCACCGTCCTCCTCGGCCAATAAACGTAAATCTTCGCGCGTGGACTTACGATTAAAAAAAAAATCACGCAATGATACTTGGAATGATTCCGACGATAATGACTCACAAAATGAATCGGGTAAAGAATCAGATTTCAAACTTTCCAATTCTGAATCAGAAGAATCCGATGCTGGCAACCATAGTGATAGCTATGAATCATCTGACTTCAATCCCTTCTGCAGTGGCTCAGATTCCGATAATGATCCCTGGTTGGCAAGAGCTAAAAAGAAGAAAAAGAAAAAGACAAAAACAAAGGAATCTACAACAAGCATTAATAATAATAACAGTATAAACAATAATTTAAGTTCGTCATTAACCAGTACCACCAACAATATCAGCACGTCTTCTGCAGCTGTTACCGTGTCACCACCGAAGAAAAAAGCTCCCCAATCAACGCAAGATAAAATCCAAGATTTATTGCAAAAGAAACAAGAACTCAAAGGTACAGTAACACAAATTGGTGTACATGGTGTACGCTTAAATTATGGCCCTCCACCCAAAGATGCCATTGAGAGGGCCTGCTCCATGAAAGAGGAACTATTGCGTAAAATTGAGTTTCTAGGAGATCGTTTGCCTCCCAATACATTGGATCAATTGATTGATGAACTCGGTGGTCCCGACAATGTTGCAGAAATGACCGGTCGAAAAGGTCGAGTGGTACAATCAGATGATGGCTCCATACAATACGAGTCGCGATCTGAACAAGATGTTCCTTTAGAAACTTTAAATATTACGGAAAAACAAAGATTCATGGATGGCCAAAAAGACGTGGCCATTATATCGGAAGCGGCTTCTAGTGGTATTTCTTTACAAAGTGATCGCCGTGTGCGCAATCAACGACGTCGCGTCCATATAACATTAGAGCTACCATGGTCAGCCGATCGCGCAATACAACAATTTGGTCGTACTCACCGCTCGAATCAGGTCAATGCTCCTGAATATATATTCTTAATATCTGATCTGGCGGGTGAACGACGTTTTGCCTCAACCGTTGCCAAGCGTTTGGAATCGTTGGGTGCTTTAACCCATGGCGATCGAAGAGCCACTGAAACCCGAGATTTGTCTCAATTTAACATTGACAACAAATATGGCCGCACGGCCTTAGAAACTGTGATGAAAACTATAATGGGCTATGAACAACCTTTGGTACCACCACCCACCGATTATCGTGGTGATTTCTTTAAGGACATCGCTGGTGCTTTAGTAGGTGTAGGCATTATAGTGAATAGTGAATCGAATCCCGGCGTTTTAAGTTTGGACAAAGATTATAACAATATATCGAAGTTTTTGAATAGAATATTGGGCATGCCGGTAGAACTGCAAAATCGTCTCTTCAAATATTTTACCGACACCTTAGTGGCAATTATAAATCAAGCCAAAAAAGGTGGTCGTTTCGATTTGGGTATTTTGGGTATGTAACGAAAAAAAAATATAAACATGCACACATATTTATTTGCTTTAATTTTTATTTCTTATACTTAAGATTTGGGAGCAGCAGGAGAAAATGTTACACGCGTCAAATTGGTGCGGTTCTTGCGAAAGCATGCAACTGGTAAAGCTCCTACTGAATTACACACCGTGCGGGTAGAAAGAGGCATGATTTGGCAAGAAGCACTTGAGAAGTAAGTTTATTTTGGGCGTTTAGTTGTACATGACAGACAATTTTTTTTATGTTTTTTGACAGATATGACGATTTGATAAGTGAAAATGAAGGCTTCTACTTGTCACATCAGGTTCGCAATAATAAACGAACTGCCATCTTAGCCGTTGAAATCGAAACGGCAGCTATGCCCACCCAACAACAACAACAATCTAACAAAAAGAAAGATAAATCACCCAGCAAGAAAGATATTTTATTTCAAATCTATCGGCCCAACACGGGACTGCAAGTGCGTCACGAATCTTTGGCCGAAATTGAAAAGAAATACAAAAAAGTTGGTATGGAAGCCGCTGAAACGCACTGGTCGCAGCAGTATGATGCTTCGGTAAATACTTGTTCTCATGCCTATTGGAACGGCAATTGTCGTAATACTAATATCGGTTCGGAATGTGAGGTAAGATATATATTTATATATAACTTATATATATGCCAAGGCAAATTAACTTTTTAAGATGACAATACGGGCTTCTGCTAACTAACTAAAATAAAAGAAATAATACTCTAAAATTATGTTATTTATATTAATATTTTTGGTCTTGCAGGTGGGCTTACGTCAACGTTTGTATTACGTGTTAGCTGGATCTGTGTTGTCGGTATGGTCTCGTGTAGAACAGATCTTATCCATACGTAATGCTAACAATAAAATGCAAGTTATTCGCATGAAAACTACAGAAGGAGAAAAAATAGTTGGCACTTTAATTCCAAAATCATGCCATGAATTGCTTTTGCAAGATCTAAAGTCTGATGCTGAAAAAGTCGAAGAAGTTAATTTTTAAGCATGGGAAAAGTTATTGATATTTATGACACATATTTTCATGAATAAAATATTTCCAACCAATCAGTGGAAATAGCCTGAATGACTGGTGTATTGTGTGTGATTAAACAAATGTCACTGCTAATTTATGAACTTTTCCTTAAATTTCCTAAAATTATTAACTAAAAACTCTTCGATTAAAAATTCATAAATAAATTATAATTAATATTTAATTATTATAAAAACTGCATTATAATATATACATACATACATACATATAAAAAACTTAACATAATTTTTATTACTGAAAATCAGTAATCTTAAATATGAATTAAATATGAAAAAAAATGTTTTAACATGAAAAACATGAAATATTTTAAGAACTCCCTTTTTTTAATAAAATTATATCTTTTATTACAAAAATATATTCATATCGAAAGGATTGCTGCTTTAATAGATCGAACTTTCGAAATGCGCATAACTTTAAATAGCTATCTTCGCTAATAATTAAAAAATATGTATAAAACTCATTGCGAATAATAAGAAAATTTCTAAAATTATGAAACCTCAATTATTTTTTACCAACTATAAGTTAATCATTATTTTTTTAAATTATTTTACATTGAAAAAAACTGTAATAATTATTTAATTTATTATAAATGCATCTCTTCGTATCTAAAAACATATGTATGTATTTAGTTTGTAGTCGTTAATTACAATTAGATTAAAAAAAAAAAAAGAAAAAAAGCAAAAAGAAAAACATGAAAAAAAAGCTATGTTTGCTGTATATTATTTAAAAAAAATCTACAAAAACAATAAATAATATTAAAATTAAAAATGTTTTGGACTCAAATGGTTTCCCTTTTCAACACGAAATTCGATAAGGAGTTAAAATAAACTACTGTTTCTGGCGTACAAACGATGCAAAATGATTGCAGGACGCATGAAGGTAATAAAAAATGAACTTTTGCGATCGATCTTGTGTACTGTTAATGAAAAATATAATTTCGCTTTATAAATTTTTCATTTATTTGTACATATGTATATAATTTTGTTTGTACTCTCAAACTCATTTCAATTTAAGTTTACGGTATATGTGTATTAGCAACCGGACAGTTACTTGAGAAATTTATCAGCTTAAACATTCCTGAATTTTTAATAGTTATGAAAACCTGGAAGTCGTATGTATTGCTACAAAACAACAATATAACTGCCTATTTCACTATGTCGAAAGAATTTTTCAATATATTTTCATTCGTTTATACATTTGAAGCAAAATCAAATTTTAAAATTTTGTTTTTGTACCAAATTTTTTGTACGAATGAAAAAAAATTAAGATTCTTCGATATCTAGAAAGTTGCATTAACTCAAATTAATTAATCATGAAAAGAAAGGGACAAGTGTAATACATGCAGTGTTATTAATCCATTGTGAGTGCTTGTAATGTTATTGCGTTGATGGCCACATAAATCCATAATTTTTAGTAAATAATTTTTATACTAATTGAAGTTGAGAACTAAAATGTCTAGTGATTTGAACTCTAAATGCCGTACTTGCCTATGTGATACAAATAATTATCATCAGTTGTTCGATTATGTGGAAGAAAACTATGAAATCATAGAAATGTTGGACAGTATGGTTCCCCAAATTGATATCAGGACAAAATGGAAATTTTGCACTTTAATATGTCAAAGTTGTGTGGATAAATTGCTAGCGGGTTACAAATTTCAACAGTTGTGCATAGAAACAAACTATAGGCTACATGGGCTGCTGGTTAATGAATGCATTGAGTCAGAGGAGGAGAAGATAATGAATCCCTGGACGGACGGTTTAATCCATAAGTTTAAATATGAAAGTGTAGGTGATGAATACGAAGGGCCGGTTACGGAAATAGAGTCTGGTGGTGATAACGATCGGATAGGTAGCGGTGGAAGTCCTACATTATCGAGGTAAAATTAACTTATGTACATACATATGTATGTTGTAAATTGATACATACGGGTCTGTTCTAGAATCCGAATTCACTCGAAAGTGGATTACTTTAGCATTTTTGGTGTTCTGCAATTCAGATCCACATATTTTTATTAATAACAACATGTGGATGTGAATTGCAGAACACTAAAAATGCTAAAGTAATTCACTCGTAAGTGAATTCGGATTCTAGAACAGACCCGATACACATGCTTATTTCATATGTATGTATCTCGAAGCCTTGCCCGTTGGAATTTTATATTAATACGTAAATTTTATATTTCCTCGTGTATAATTGCAGCAATGAAAATCCTTCACCTTTAAATAAAAAATTACCTATAAAGCTTGAAAATATTAAACAGTAAGTTCACATACTTATGTACATACATAACATGTATCTACTTATATTATTTAGAATAAATGGTGTAACTTATTTTAGTAGGGAACCCGAAATGAATCAGCTTACTAAACGGAAGGCAAAATACACCAAACACATTAGTTTGGATGATATCCGTATGCTAGATATGGAAAAGTATGTATTTCTAAACAAAGCGTATATGAATCTATTCGTACTAATTACATGTAAAATTATTTAGAACTAGTCGTAAAGGAAAACATTTCTGTAAGGAGTGTGGCAAAAAGTTTAATGGTCTTTTTCTCTTAAAACGTCACAGTTCGGTGCATTTATCTACAAAACCATTTGAATGTGAAATATGTAAATATCGCTTTGACAAAGTCAATATTTTAAAGCTTCATTTAGCTCGGCATAAGAAGGAAGCTAACACTCAATCACGTCCTGAATTCTTCAATTGTCCTTTCTGTCCTAAAAGTTTTGAAAAGCAAGAATCCCTTTCCGGACATTTACATATGCACAAACATAATTCGTCTGCAGCCAATTATCTATGTAAGGTATGCCACCGGAGCTTCATGTCGGCAAAAACCTTAACCGAACACATCACTAACCAACATCCCGAAGCTGAAAAGCATAAGTGTGATCAATGTGACAAAACATTTGTTTTACATGGCCGTTTACTGGAACATATAAATCGTCATAACGGCAACAAAAACCTGGTTTGTATAATTTGTGAAAAAGAGTTTTTCGGTTTTAACAACATGAAAGAACATATGCGCACACATAGGAGTTTAAATCGTCGCCTTTGTCCGCAATGTGGTGTAGAACTTTGCAACACAAGTAGCTTACGTCGGCATATGAAAAATCATGCTTTAAAAAAATATCAGTGCCCAAATTGTCCCAGTCGATTTGATTTTAAAGACCATATGACCGAGCATATGCACACACATAATCTGGAAAAAACTCACCCTTGTCTGCAATGTGGTAAAAAATTAAGCAGTGGAGATTGCTTACGTCGTCATATAAAAAGCACAAATGTTTAGAAATGTACCCGTTCTTAAGAGTGTAACAGCAGGGCCCAAATCGTTACATCCGTTAACGTACAACTCGTCACGTAATTACTGTATAATTGGATGGGAAATTACGTGACGAGTTGTACGTTCACGGATGTAACGATTTGGGCCCAGCTTTGCTCATAGTTCAGAGGTAAAAAAGCATGGATCAACACATTTGAATGAACATCAATAATAATAATATTAGCTACTCTCATTTAATCAGACCAAACTTACTTCAAAAGCATATGGGAATACGGGAAAAATTCTGTGTTTATGATGTTTCTTTAATGGCGAGCTGAAGATTAATTTTGAAAATAACCGATAACAAAAATTTTGAAAAAGGCACAATTTGTCAACTCTAAATTTTCTAAATTAACTAAAAATTATGTTCAATTTAAATTTTTAAGTTAAAATTTCTTGTCGGAAAAGACGATAATTTGATGATCAAAATAGCAGAAGGATTGTGACACTTTGTTTGCGGTAATAAAATATTGTATAGAAAATTAAATTTCTTAATTTAAAATTTTTATAGATTTCAGGAGTGCATATATTATATATTTGTAGATATGTGTGGAATGAAGGGAATGTCAATATTGAAAAAGTAAGGTTTTGTTCAGTTAAATTAAAAACCGGTAGGATATTCTAGGTTAAAAACGAAAGGTTGAACGCGGTTTTTTCCCGTCATGAAGCGATCATTCTCTATAGAAACAGGCGCACTATAAAACATAAATTATAATTTTGAATTTCATAAAGCATTTATTTTATAAATGTATTAAAAACATACAAAACAACAAAATTACATAACCAGTTATAATTTAAATCCAGAATGTATGCTAACAACACCAAATGTTAAATTTTCATAAGAAACCATGTCGAACCCGGCAGCTTCGATCATAGATTTAAAATCATCCTGTTTAGGAAATTTGCGTATACTTTCGACTAAATATTGATAGGGCTCCCATTGACCAGCTAGTATTTGTCCCATAGGTGGAATGACTTGAAACGAATATTGATCGTATAACCATTGCAAGCCATCATTTTCTAAATGACTAAATTCCAAGCACAAAAACCGGCCACCTGGCTGAAGGACACGATAGGCTTCACTCAAAACCTGCAAATAGATTAACAATATATTTTTTAACCAAGTTAGGAATACCTATAATTTTTGTTAAAATTTATGATTAATACACCTTATTGATATGAGTGCAATTTCTTATGCCAAATGCTATGGTATAGGCATTGTAGCTACTATCCGGAAAAGGTAACTCCTCCGCATTGGCACATTTCCAATCGATGGAAATATTAAACAATTTGTCCTGGGTAAGACCCAAACGATTTGCCCGCTCTTCACCAACATTAAGCATATGCTGATTTATGTCAGATACCGTAACATGACTTTGTTTTCCCAAAGGATTTTCCTGTTTTTGTATGTATTTCAGGTATCTAAACGTTATGTCACCCGTACCGCCTGCCATATCTAATAAGCGTGTTCCTGGAGTAGCACCTAAGCGTTCTATAAATATATCCTTCCACACCCGATGAATACCCATGGACATGGCATCATTCATAAGGTCATATGATTTCGCCACATCTTCAAAAACCTTGTGCACTTAAAATAAAAAACAATTTTTTTATTAAAAAAGCACTGTTTCTAAACTAATAAACAAACCTTTTTGTTGCTTTTCCTTCTCTTTAACTGTTTGGAACCCAAAATGTGTGGTACCTTCCCGAATACCCTCATTTGAAGTTGTATGACTACTAAATCTTGAGCTTATATTTTTAGGAAATAATGAATTATGATTTTTCAATAGTTTAAAAAAGCGACCTACATGCATTTTTAAATAAAATCTATTAATTGTAAAAATGGTAATGAACGCAAGTTCTGCATAACAATTTGACTTAGCAGCTGTTAATGCATTATGATATCAACTCATTGTGCACAATTTCAATAAGAATTTTTTGTTTGTCGATAGTACCGTTTTCTTATTAGCCATTGTGATTGCATTTAATAATAAATGCAAAAAAAGTTCAACAGCTGCAATTTTTTGTTGATATCCACAAACATTTTATAAAAGAATTGTAAAATTTGTTTAAATATTCAAAACTTATATGGATTAGTTACATTTAAAAAAAATCAATATGTCAAAAGACTTAAATTCTATGTGCCGCACTTGCCTAGGTGAATCAAATATTTACCATCAGCTATTTGATTATGTGGACGAAAATTACAAAATCCTAGAAATGATAGATTTGATAGTGCCCCAAATTGATATTAAGTCTTCATCACAACTTTCCACCATAGTGTGTCAGATCTGCGTTGATAAATTGCTAACCAGCTATAAATTTCAACAATTGTGCATAGAAACTAATAATCATCTACATGATTTGTTGGGCATTGCCGTGTTCGAAACAGAACCGAAATTGGAGAAAATATTGGATCCGTTGACGGGCGAATCAAATCTCCAAATGAAGTTGGAAATTGAAGAAGATGATTGTTTTCTAAGAGAAATACAGTCTGATGAATTGAGTGAAGAAGTTAAATCGGAAAACAACAATTGGCTTCCAGATAATGACAGCGGTAGTGATACAGATTCGAGGTCAGTGTTTAAATTGATTGAAAAACTTTCGAACAATGCAATACATGTATGTATGTCTGTTCATGCATACATACAAAAGTAAATATTTATTTATTTAGCTGAGGTAGTCTCCACCAAATTAAAATTATAATCTTGAAACAATTTAATTTTGGCATTTCTTGGTCGAAAGAAAATTTATGTGTTCAGTTTTTAAGACCAATTTTACAATTTTTTTTTATATTTTGAAACGCAGCAACGAAAAGTTATCGGTTTTGAAAAAAAGATCAGCCAAGGAAATTCCTTTAAAGATTGAAAATGTCGAAAAGTGAGTACTTTTACATTACTTTTTGATTATGTATGTTTATTAATGAAAATTCTTTTAACGTTAGACCACATAAACAAAACCGCCAAAAGTGCTACGTTCCTTGTATTGAATGTGGTAAAGAGTTTACCAGTATCAATCGGCTAAAGCGACATACAGATATACATGATAAAAGAAGGATTTACTCATGTAAAATTTGTAATATTAGCATAAAGTCTGAGAAAAAATTCAAGACTCATATGCTAACGCATACAAAACAGACAGATTCATTTAAAACCATTATACAGGAAAAAAGTAGTATGGAAAGTAACGACTGCAAGGACATATTTGAACCGCAAAGTTTTTTCTTGGGTCACGAAACTAATGACAACGAAATAAACCAAATGGAATGTGAAGACTCAAAAGGAGTAATTAGTTTCCGATGTCCCGACTGTCCTAAATGTTTTGAAAAAAAAGCTTCATTATCAGCTCATTATAAAGTTCATAAGAAAAAAGAATTACTTAAAAATAAAAGCCAAAGTAATAAAATGGAGTTGCTAAATGGCGAGGAGCTTAGTGCGCCAAACAAATTTGAGAATAAAGTAGATGAACCAATAGACAAAATTTTAAATGTCACCGTGAAAGAAGAAATTGAAGCACCATCACAAATACTCGATGCCGACAATGATTGGTTTAATGATGATATGGAAAATTCCGAGTAAGAAAGATATATATTTAATATAACACAGATACAAAAGTGATACATTTTTCTTAATTGATTCTAGTGACGATTCCGAAAATGAGCTGTGGAACAAAACTGGAGTTAAAGAAACTAAAAACATTGACTTTGTTGATACCGGTATAGGGGAGGTAGAAAAGTAAGTACCAGTTGTTGTATTTTAAAATTTAAATATATGTATATGTATGTACAAATAATAAGAAATATTTATGAAATCTTAAAGGCCCAATAGTAGCAACAAAAGAAACGGCACTTTTGCCTGTGGAATATGTGGCAAAATATTCGATCGCCCCTATCGCTTAAAACGACACAGTTCGGTACATTCTCTTGCGAGACCACATGAATGTGATATCTGTAAATATCGTTTTGCCACTGCCAATATCCTTAAAGCACATTTGTTTCAACATAGCAACGAGACGGGAGGGAATTTTCATACGCAGTCTCGTCCGGAGGGCTTTAAATGCCCCGATTGTCCTAGACGTTTTGAAAAGCAAGCCTCATTATCAGCTCATCGGCAAAGTCACACACGTAACATATCCGAAGCCAATTACCCCTGCACGGTATGTCAGCGAAATTTTATGGCAGTAAGATCCTTAACCGAACACATTGCAAACAAGCATCCCGAAGTTGAAAAACACAAATGTGATCAGTGTGAAAAAACTTTTGTTCTACATGCTCACCTAGTTGAACATTTAAATCGTCATAAAGGCAACAGAAATCTAGTTTGTTTAATATGTGAAAAAGAGTTTGGATATAATAATACGTTAAAAGAACACATGCGAACTCATAGTGGTGAAAGTCCTTACCTTTGTCCTCAATGCGGTAAAACATTTCGCAGTGCGAGTAATTTACGTCAACATATGGAGAGACATACGGGGCTAAAAAAATACCAGTGTCCAGAGTGTCCCAGTCGTTTTAATTGTAAATCAGATTTAATAAAACATGCATCAACACACTCGAATGCAAAGCCCCATGTCTGTGATATATGCGGCTCTCGTTTCACAAGAGCATATTCATTACAAAAACACAAGCTGCTGCATTCGGGAGAAAGGCCATTTAAGTGTGATCAATGTAATATGACGTAAGTACATAATATCTATAATAACATATGTATATACATATGTATTTTAGGTATCTACATACTTAGAACATATTTATATTTTTGTGAGATATTTTATAGCCAAATTTATTAAGAAAAATTTTCGGAAAAAATTACATGTGCAAATATTTGTATTTTTCATCTCAAAGATAGAAATTTTAATTATTAAAAATATGTACAATAATAATAATAATAATTTTATAGTTTTGCCATAATTTACCATTTACGTCGTCACATGCGCACCCACACTGGCGAGAAACCATACAAATGTAAATACTGTGAACGAGCTTATGCCGAAAGCGGAGATTTAACTAAACACTTAAGAACGCATGTTGGTGAAAATACATATATGTGCGACCAATGTCCAATGGCATTTAAATATCAAGCTGAGTTGAGGCAACATCAATCACAACATTATAAAATGGCACAAAAGCTTTTACAAGAAACACAAAAGCTGTCTGAAGAAGCACAACGCAATGTAACTGAACAAGAACAGCACAGTTTACAACAGCCACACGAATTTTCAAGTCAAGAACAGCATCAACATAATCAATTATTATTAAAACCTAATCAAATACACTTGCCTATTGGGATTTCGGATTATCAGCAAATACCTTTAATAGATCATAGACAACAAATGGCACCAATAGCGGAACACCACCAAAATCACACTAAAATTGAAGACATCGCTGTAATTCAACAACAAGCTAATTTAGGCATAAAAAATCTCAGTAATTAATAATTAGTATTAGTACATACATATATGAGTGTATGTAGCAATATTATATTAGTATAGGAAAAATAATTCAGCAATTTCTATATTAAAAAAAAAACATTTTTCAAATAAGTTTTGATTTTTTCTAGTTATGCAAATTTAAACGAATATTCTTATTTCTTTTGGGAGGTGATAAATTACCGCATTACTAATTGTCGGTAAGACAGTTTTTATTTCTGTTGAACCGCCAGCCTTGAGACATGGTAACCCTACTGCTATTAGACGCACTACAAATTCTCTTTGGCTATATCAAAATAAATATACCTCTATTTTTATATGGATTCACCTTAAATAATGGACGTAAGATTAATTTGGAGTTTTTAATGGAATGAATCAATATTTACTAGATTGTGAATCGACCTGCTAAAAAAATAGGAACTGTGGCTTTAGATTTTCTTAGTAAGTGCTTATTTTTTGTTTCTTGCGCATACATACACACATCCGTTTATTCATAAGTACATACATATGTATGTAAGTATGTGCAATAGATATTGTTTTTATTTATTTTCAACTTTGTTTTTATTTTCATAGTTACAACGTTGTACTACTTGGAAAAACTTAAATTTTCTTAATTGCATATACCTACATATAGATGCATACATATATACCTACTTAATATGGATTCCAAAATTTGTTTAACGTGTCTTTGTAAGGCCTCCAAAGTCCACAATATCAATGAGATTATATATGAAAATCTGAAAATATTAGAAATACTTCACCAGCTAGTACCACAATATTTGGAACAAAAAGCAATCACCTATCCAGATACGATTTGCGCTGAATGTTTGGAAAAACTTGTTATGTCTTTTAAATTTCTCAAGCAGTGTGTGAATTCTGTAAGAAATTTATACAAATTATTGTCTGAAACTTCTTCGTATAATGAGAATCCACAAAAAAGCACTCCAGCAAAGTTGGAAGATGATACTTTTGAATATGAAACTAATGGATTTAATAGTAATAACGACATTACAATGGAATCTATACCTGCACTTAAAAGAGATTCGAAAATGTCTACTTATGAAACTGCAATTTTTCCTTTAACTTTTAAAGATCCAGAAATAGTCGAGCTTGATAATCATGCAAACGAAGAAAAATATCAGAAAAATGCTGAAGATGCATTATGTGATAAATTACTGTCTAAACAAAATAGGTAAGACAATTCAATAATATCTGAGATGCTTGAATAGCGTTAGTTTTAAAAAATAATCAATAACTTTATCTATATGTAGATTAGATTAGTGAGATAGTGTTTTCTTTCACAAAAAGACATATAATTATGTTTGTCGTTAAAAAATTTAACTCAATTTTAGTTATTCTAGCTAGCCGAAATAATGCCCTAGATGCGCTAAATAAAGAAATTTTTTTCTAAATGAGTTAAAAATTAAATGATTTATAAGCAAAAATAATTTTTCTGGTTAGGTATACTTCCTTTTTGGCATTTCATTAATAAAACTGCTATTTTTGTTCGGTGGTCTGATATTTTTTGTAGTGAATTTATAAAAAATCAATTTCCGGTTAATTTTTAGTTAGGGCGTTTTAGGTTTTAGGTAATGATATGCCAATTTATAACTACTTTTAAAAATTTCAATTTGTCAACAGTTCAAACAACTTGCAAGAAAAAGCTAAAACAAAAGCTTCTGAGAAGCCAACAGTTCTTGCAAATCAGTGTAAAATTTGCAATAAAATATTCAAACAGCCACAAGGATTAGCCTCGCATATGTCAAAAACACATTTTAAAAAGCATTTATATCAATGTAAAAAATGTGATAAAGGATTTAGTATGGAAGAGCTCTTCATAAGACACTGTAATCGCCATTTGGGTATCAAAGCTTTTCCTTGCAACCAATGTGATAAAGGTAAAAAAAACTTAATTGTAGAATAATTCTCTGTGTTTAATTTGAAAATATACTTTAGCTTTTGACACTAGAGGTACCTTAAATCAGCATATGCTCTGTCATTCTAAAGAGTCTTCTTACGTGTGTTCCATTTGTGGAAAAACATTTTACCGTGCGGACGTTTACAAACAACATATGAACCGCCATGATGACAGAGAACAATACAAATGCTTAAAGTGTGCTAGAAGTTTTAATTCTTTCTCTGAGCATATTAAACACATTGAGTCACATAAAAATGAAAAGACCCATGATGGTATTAAAGAAATTGCAATGCAATCTCTAAATGAAAATACAATAATAGATATGCCACTGGAACAAATGTTGACCGAATTTAATCCCGAAAATAACGATAACAATGAAATGACAACTGTTGAAGAAACCGAGAGTGTGGAAAAACTAAATGTGAAACTAGAGAAAAATGAAGGCGGGTAAGTATAAATATGAAAAACATTATTATTGTTCATAATATCAAGTCAAGCATCTAAAAATTCCTTTAGAACTGAAAACGAATTTACAATAGACGAAAAAACTTACTCCGCTAATATCAAAAATCCAGAAAGCAATGATTTGACGATATCGAGTGAATCAGCCCAATGTGACCTGTGTAGTCAAATATTTAAAAATTCTCAGGGATTAGCCAGGCACAGGTCTAGCACACATTTCAAAAAGCACTTATATCAGTGTGATCAATGTGATAGAGGCTTTAGTGTAGAAGAATATTACATTAAACATCGTAATCGCCATTTAGGAATAAAAACCTTTAAATGTAAACAGTGTGACAAAGGTGTGTAAGAAAAAACTATATGATAAAATTCATATGTAAATTCCGTTTGCTTAATTTCATAATCTTGCTAGCTTTCGAAACCAATAGCATCCTGAATCAACATTTAATTTCTCATTCTAAATTAACGCCACATTTATGTACAACATGTGGCAAAAGTTTTCGCCGTCTGGATGGTTTAAGGCAGCATATGCTGCGTCACGGAGATGAAAGACCATTTAAATGCTCATTTTGTCCAAAAAGCTTCAAATGTCACTCTGATAAATTAAAACATACACTCAAACATGATGAAAAACGCTATGAGTGCAATATTTGTGGCTCACGCTTATCCACTCCAGAGTCTCTTTCGCAACATAAAATGACACATACCGGTGAAAAACCTTTTAAATGTAGTTATTGTGATAAGAGGTAAGAAATAATCATCGCATGAACTGCGCAATGAGTACTGCAATATATTTACATATGTAATAATAATTTTTATTGTAATGTAACAGCTTTATCTCTTTGTCAAATATGAGATGTCACGAGAGAATACATACTGGCGAAAAACCTTATAAATGTCAATTTTGTTGGAAATCATTTCGACAAAGCAACGATCGCAAAAAACACACAAAACGTGTGCATAAGAATGAGCAAAATGAAAAAAACTTGGAAGAAAATTCCTCCTAAGCACGTAAGATTATGATACTAAATTTGGATTAGTAGATATTAAATATTGTTTTTACTATTATTCTATTACATATTTCTATTTTTTTTTATCAAACTGCAATCATTCATTATTCTCAATACCAAATTAAATTAAACAATAATAATTATAAAAATTAATTGTTTTAGCGGTTATAACTATGATTTTTCTCATTGTATATACATACATACTTTATATTTGTTTTAATACAATACTACTTAATTTATTATACCATGGATTTTTCTAAACTTTTTTTTTAATTGTCATTTATATTTTTCTTGATATAAACTGTGCGGTAAAATATAAATAACATTTTCATAAAAGTTGGTACATATGCATGGTATAATAAAAAACATGTAAAACTGTCCTGGCTGCATTGCATATAGGTGAGCAACAAGCTGATAAAAAAAGTTGTAGCGGCGTCTAAGCAAAAAAAAAAATATTTCTACCCGCCGGTGAAGTATAAAATATGTTTTGAAAACTTTATATAAAAAATAAAAATATCTGCTGTAAAGTCAAATTGTATATCACATTGAAAAACTTAAACAGCCGAACTAACTGTAAAAGCAGTAACAAACTGATGTGTTTGACAGCGTCTCGAATTTACAAAAGCGGTGGTGAAGGCCCGGTCCAATCGATCGGCTTGTTTCTCTGTTTTTTACACACAGAAAACATTTCACATTAACAAAATGCCTGTTGTTTTTATGACGTTGTATTTGTTTTAGGGGCAATACTAAATAATTTATTGTACCATGGTACATACATATCGCACTTGATCAACAAGAGGGTATTAACTCAAAATTTTTCAAATTTCGTTTTTTGCCAGAAATCGATGAACAGTGGTCATATCTATCCACTGTAAAAATTTTACACCATTTTCTCCAGCCTTTCACCCAAAAAAATACAGTTGTATCTCTCTTTGTGATAGAAGAATAGTATAAAAAAAAAGTTTTTTGCCTCTACTGAAAATTTTAAAATTTTAAGTTAATACCCTCTTGTTGATCAAGTGCGTTATGTATGTATGTATGTATGTACATACAACCTTTGTCAACTAATTTAATACATAACGAGCCTTTGCTGCATAGAGTCATAAATATCAAAAATTAATTTTGTAGAAAACAAGTTTTAAAATTTTATATTCGCCAACAACTTGATGTTAAAAGAAAATTAATTTTTTCTCAAAATGATATTGTTATACTACATATATTATTAAGAACAATATGAAAATTTATACAAATGTAAACTACAAAGTACGTACATAATTTTAATGACTTCGAGAAGATTTTATTTTCTCCTAGATCTTATAAAGACTTCATCAGTATCCATTGCAATTGTGGGACCTCCTGACAATTTTATATTCTGCTTTCGCAGCTCAATAAAAACATTTAAAAGTTTATGTCAATTTTCAGTTCGTCTAATGAATAGAAAGAAACCAGATTTTGTTGAACAATCGCATTTACGTTATTGGAAAACGGTAACCCTGCCGCTTAAGTAATGTCATTAAATGACAGCAAAAATTGGCATTGTCGATAATATAGTTTCCTATTGTTTACATGTCTTAAGGGTAGAGAAAAGTCACAAACATTAATAATATTGTAATTAATTGAATTTTTAAAATATATTCCAAAATATTTTTAAATTGGAAGACACCTTTAATATGTTAATACTAGAAATATACGGGCGGGTGTGTCGCGTGTGTATGTGTAAATCGAATAACTTGCATGACTTAAATGAGATTACTGAAGAGTGTCTCAGCATGAATGAAATGTTGTCAAAGACTGTCTCCGGCATACACGCCAACATCGAATTTCCAGTGCCTCAGGAAATTTGTGAACTATGCATGGAACATTTGCAGATTTCCTTTAGATTCCAACAATTGTGTATGACTACTAATGAACAAATGCTGAAAATCTGGGAACAATCCCATAAAGCAGAAGTCAAACAGCAGTCATTAACAGGTGAAGTGGAAAATGAGGAAGAACCAGATCCTATAAAAGTTGAGTACGATATGGAACTAGAAGAACAAAAGTTTGATAATATGGAAGTACTAGATGTGGAAAATGGCAATAAATGGGAAAATTATACGGATGACGAAGCGCTTGGCAAAGATGAGTTGTAAGTTTAAATAAAAATATAGTAGAAAATTAATATAAATGTTCTATTAAGTAAAATAAAATGAAAATTTTAAATCTAATTAAATAAATACATTTTTTTATATTAAGGGCCTTGCAAGAAAATTCGTCAAAATCAATGTCCACATTATCACCTAGTCGGCAAACCCTTGGTCGGTTCTCATGCTTAGAATGTAAGGAAACATTTGCAAAAAATTCGCAACTAAAACGCCACCGTAGTAAACATGAGTCAACTCATCCTTTTGATTGTCGTAAGTGTACACAACGTTTTAAAACAAAACTTTTATTACAAAAACATTCGAAAAGCTGTAAAAAAGACAATAGAAAAGTATTGAACAAATACGATAGTGACGACGAGGATGATGAAGATATGCCACTCAGCGCCTTAAAAAAATTGGAAAGTGACAACGATAGGTAAATATTATATCTAAATTGTATATACAAATTAATTCATGAAAACTGAAATTTTATATATAGCGATACCACTAAAGAAAACGATAAAAAGAAACGAAAATCTTTTAAAACTGTCGATAAAAAGACTCCATATTATTGCGCTGAGTGTGATAGTTACTTCAAATACGGTTATCAACTTACAAAACACAGCTGCAGTGATAATGATACTGGCTTACATTTAAGTAAGTGCGAAATATGTAAAAAAGGTTTTACGTCGAAAAGTATATTGCAAAAACATATGAGGAGTAAACATAAAGGCAACAAAATTGCAATAAAGATAGAAAAAGGTATTACAAGTATTTCGGAAAAAAATAAGCTCAACAGCGATGATGATGGCAATGTAGAAGAAATGGATAAAGATAACGATGACAATTGGAATGATACAAATCAGGTGGATTCATCGGATGATAGCGATTATGACTATGCAGAAAAAGAAAAAAGCCCAACAAAGTCAAAACCCGAAACCGATGTAAATCAGTTTAGCTGTAATGAATGTGATGCTTCCTTTAGATTTGAAAAACAACGACTACGTCACATGAAAAAGCATACAGAAGCTCACCGATTTGTATGTGCATTGTGTTGGGATCGCTTCAAGTATCCACATATGCTGCAGAAACATATGGAAAAGCATCATCCTGAGGATAATCCAACGCCCAAAGCCGTGGAGACAAAACCAGAAAATGTAGAAAAGACACATGTTTGCAGTTACTGTTCATCGGCTTATTCGAACGTAGGTGGCTTAGCCCAGCATATGAGTAAAAAACATCCGGAAATAAAGCCTTTTAAATGTGACAAGTGCGACAAGACTTTTGTGGTTGAAGAACATTTAAAAATTCACACAAATAGACATATGGGCATTAAAAACTTTAAATGTGATCTGTGTGATAAATGTAAGTACATACGCTCAATGAAATCTTATTTATTATTTTCAATTAAATATGTATATATTATTATTTTATTAGCATTTTCATTTAAATTTGCAATGAAACAACATATGCGAATACATACGGGTGATTTGAACTATTTGTGCACACTATGTGGTAAAAAGTTCTATAGACCAAGTAACTTGCGTCAACATATGCAACGTCATGGCGATGATAAACCGTATACATGTCCTCACTGTCCTAAACGTTTTAAATGTCCTTCTGATCGTTATATACATTTAATGTCACATCAGGAGGGCAAAAATCACGTATGTCAAACTTGTGGAGCAAGGTTTTCTCGAGTGGATACTTTACATCAGCATCAAATACTTCACACAGGAGAAAAACGATATAAATGCGATCAATGTCCAATGGCGTAATATACACCTTTGTAATGATCTATTTTTTAATCTCACTAAGTGTCTGTTTATTTGTAGATTCCCCCGATTGATGAATTTAAATCGGCATTTGCGTACTCATACTGGTGAAAAGCCATATAAATGTAAATTTTGCGAGAAAGCGTACGCACAAAGTAATGATTTGAATAAACATTTACGCACCCATGTCGGTGAAAACACTTATATGTGTGCCCAGTGTCCAGCTGCATATAAATACCAGGCCGACTTAAGGAACCATGAATGGGAACACTATCGCCTGCAAAAGGAGGCAGAACAGAAGGCTAAAGAAGAAGCGTCTGCATTAAAAATGAAAGATGAAGAAACTGTATTGGAAGTGAAAGTATAGAAATATATTTATTTATTATAGTAATTTATTAAGCAACTATACAAGTAAAGAGAATTTTCATTTTATTAAAACTAATGATCGTTTGGAAAGGAGTTTGAAAACAATAAACGGGGGCTTAGACATTTTATGTGCTGTTTCTAATTTTTGGTGGGTGGTAAGAAACGCTGTATTAGCATTACTTTTTCATTATTGCCAGCCATCACAATACCTGCCGAAGGGCAAGTCAAATTGCCGATAATGCGGTAACAGCAGCTGTTTGGTGAAAAATTCACAGATTTCGCTTTGTTTACAAGCTGTGCGCATTAATTCCAAATTTATATTAAATATTTCATTCGTAAAAAAAAAAAAAAAAAAACAATGATACAATTTTATTGGGACGTATATGTCGAACCTGTTTAAAAATTTCTTCCGGTATGCTTAAACTGAGTGAGTTCATTAAAGATGATCTGCAAATTGAGGGAATGCTTACCCAAACTGTACCCAATTTTGATCTGGGTGTAGATGATGTTCCTTTACCGGTGGAGATATGTGAAGAGTGTCTAAGCAAATTACGAACGTCTTATGATTTTGTTCAAATGTGCTTAAAAAGCAATAAAGAGCTAAAAAATATTTTAAATCAACATGAACAGGAAATAGACTCCACGAATGAAGAGTTAAAAATAGACGTGGGCTCACTAGAATTTTTGGATGAGACACCAATTTTTATAGATAACTTCAAGAAAGAACCGCACGATGATAATTCTAGTGCAAGTAACGGGCAAGCTAATGGTGACCAAGAAAAAAGTCAAGACCTACAAATTGTTAAGGTTGATGCTGATATCGAAAATGATAGTCATCTCCAAGATAATAGTAGTTCAGACGAATATTGGCCTAATGATGAGAAAGAGGATAGCGAAAGGTAAGTTAATCCCTTTATTATGAGTTCTTGATATTAAAACTAGAATATTTTTAGCAATTTCTTTGAAAAAATGGCTAAAGGCGGCCCTTTAGATAGAAGAACCAAAAGAAAATACCACAGAAAAGTACCTCTAAAGCGGGGCGGCTCAAAAGTTTGTCTTCATTGCAATAAAGTTTTTGCGAAAAAAAATCTCTTAACTAAACATTTGTCTGTACACGACCCAGAGCATCAATTTGTATGTGACTTATGTACATACCGCTTTTCTAGCGAAAGGAAACTTAAGACTCACCGCGCCAAACATTCAAGCGTAGAAATAAGCTTCGCTGATGGTCCATATCCTTGTCCTGATTGTCCCATGATTTTTAATCAAACTCGGGCCCTGGCTGCTCATAGTGTAATACATTCGGACAGAGAATTTAAATGCCAAGTATGCGATATGAGCCTTAAAACTATGTCTGCCGTAACCAGGCATATGAACTCAAAACATCCAGACGTATTGCCATATAAATGTAATCTATGCGACAAATCATTCCCAGTGGAAAACCATTTAACTGATCATATTAACGAGCATATGGGTTATAAGAAACATAAATGTGATTTTTGTGATAAAAGTAAGTTAATTATTAAATTAAGAATTTGAATAGGAAACTAGTAAGCCCATCAGTTTTATACTCACTTCATGCAAGTTTTATTTTATAAAACAAAAAGTAACCAAGTTAATTGCAACAACGACTGCTTTAACAGATACCTTTTGCAGATCTTTTAGATAAATTTTTTTTAATAATTTAAGGTTTTCCGCATACAACTGCCTTAAAAGATCATGTACGTGTACATACTGGAGAATCGCCATTTTTGTGTGCCCACTGTGGCAAAGCATTCAAAACTGCTAATGTTCTGCGTCAACATTTACAAAGGCATGGTGAGAAAAAATTCCATTGTCCGGAGTGTCCCATGAAATTCTATCTCAAAGTAAATTTAACTAAACATATGAGTTGCCACACTAAGCTAAAGCCTCATGTTTGTGATATATGTGGTTCAGCTTTTACCAGGCAGGATTCCCTAAAAGCACACAAATTTAAACATACTGGAGCTAGACCTTTCAAATGTGAGGATTGTAATATGAGGTAATTAAAATATTTCAATTACGAAGAAAACATAATAATTGTTTGTAATACGATTTTACAGTTTTGTTTTTAAACGCCACTTAAAGAGACATAAAATCACACATACAGGTGAAAAACCACATATGTGCAGTTTTTGCGATCGTGCATATGCAGCAAGCGGAGATTTAGTAAAACATTTGCGCACTCATGTAGGTGAAAATACATATTTTTGTGATGAATGTCCGGAATCATTTAAATATTCACTCGATCTTAAGGATCATAAAAATCTACATTATAAAGAAAAATTAAATTTGGAAGACAGTAATGTAATAACTGTAGAAATCGGAAATGAACAATTAAATTTAGATGAAACTAATGTAATAACTGTGGAAATACCAAGTGAAGATGTCGAAATGCATACAGAAGATACCGTTGTTACTTTAGAAGAACTTTATGAAGTCGATCAAACTAGCGAGTAAGAACAAAAATGTTAGTTATTGATTAAATAAAACATTGGGATGAACCATAGACTACATTTATATATAAATATGTACATATTTATTATATTTTCATATGAAATTTTTTGTTGATGAAAGGTCTGAATGCAGCTTTTATATATATGTATATACGGGTTTAAATTATTTTAATTATACAAAAAAAATATATACATATATATATAATAGTAACTATAACATACATACTAAAGAATAATCCAAACATTTTTATTAAACGGCAAAAAATACATGAAAATATAAATACATACTAAAATAATACAATATAAATTAAATAATAATGTTTAATAAATTAAAAACTAATCAAAAATATAAAACTCATTATATGTACATGCATATGTATATATGTATGTACATATGTACATATATGAATGTATGCATACAACGTACAACAAATTAACTTTATCATGTAAGTAAAACCTGAGATTTCTTAAAATAAAAACAGTAGTAAGTATATTTTGTTTGGTTTTCGTAATCGTATTTTATCTAAAATACAAAATCAATTAATCAACAACACGTAGTAAACAATTCCGATGTGTATTCATGTAATTTTCATGCTTATATTGTAAGTTAGCTGAATAGTATGAGTGTGCGATTACGAACCCGAAGGAACTTTGTTCGATTCCCAGCGACAACACAACACAGATGCTTTTATTAAATCAATAACAATAATTCGTTTAGAGAAAAATCACAATGCATACTCTTAGGCGTTTTCTGTTGTATGGTAATGCCATGTTAGTAACATGCTTACACTGTTCAAGTAACTATACTTCTGTTTTACATCAACAAGTCGGTGTAGCTGAGTGGCTGAGCAGCTGGTTGTGATGCGATGGGAGCTGAGTTCGATTTCCAGTGGGGGGCTGTATTCAACATTTATAAAATATAAGTAAGTTAAAATTGTCTGTATGTAAATAAATAATATAATATAAAAAGAGTTAATAAAAATTGTAGTATGTATAAAATATGTATGTAAAATGTACATACATTATACACAAATGTAAATTATCACATTAATAAATGTTATAACGTCAATACAGAAAAAAAGGATGGAAGACAGACCATTTTTTGTTGTGACGTCCTGTAGCCGAAATTTTGACCGGAAATAACGTAATTTCGACTCGAAAATATAATTTTCAATCCTAATATGCAAATAGCTGCTTGAAATGGGCCGTAATTGATCGGAAACAAGGTTTATTAGCATTTTCGGAAGCCTCTCGGCCGTAGGGCACCCAAAATAACCGTAATTTCCACCAAAACACCCTAAAACGTTCTGTTCATATACATTTAGCCTTTATATAAGGCTATATATATACCGCTGTTTTTCATTATTTATATACATTTAACATCAATAAATGCTTAAAATATACATACATACGTACTTTTAATGCAGTTTAGACGTGCCAATGGCTGACCATTGTTTATTTAACAAATCTGCACACAAATTTCGATAGGTGTGTAGATATTTGATCATTATGTGGCAATTATTGTGGATGTACATCAATACAATTATAAATAAGCAAGTTTGGATGCAATTTGGTTGCTTATGATCCAGATTATTATATAGGATGTAAAAAACCACGTGTAAAAGGTCTTTTAAGACCCAATGCATACAAAAATACAAGAACAACATGCATTTTGTTTGTGTGTACGATTTGTTAATGATACATTTGAATGAATTCTAATACACAGGTAAATATATTGTAGATATATATGTATGTCTATTAAAAATTAAGTAAAACAGTAAAATGCTAAAAGGAAAACTTCCAATGACCTAAAATCAATTTGCTGAGCTTGCTCTCTTCACTTTTGTTGATATAAACACCATTCCATCAATTCTCCACATCCAAAATCGTATTTAGAAGTATTTACATCATCGTTGATGCTAAATTTACATAAAAATATTGAAATATAGTGGTAAAATAAATACAAAATATACTAAATTTGTTTAAATAATGAGCATTAAGGCGGTTTTCTAACAGTTTACGGCACCTTTTGTCAATTGGGAAGCTATTTATGTAAAATAAAATGTAGTGTTTCCATATGTCCGCCGATTGGTTGAGTGGTATAAAATTTGTATGAAAATCGTTTAAAAACATTTCTTTTTCAGTCGCGCGTCTTGTGGAAACGGACAAACAACAGAACAAAAAAATAATTTTTGGTTGTTTTTCCGTGCTTTTTTTTATTTTTTCATTTTATTTCTTTTCCACATAGATACGGTGTGTGTGGGTGGGTGGGAGGGAGCGTGTGTTTATTTTATTCGGCTATTTATTTGCTTGCTTGGTATGGGGACGTCACGCGAATGAAACGAAACACACACAGGTTTTTTTATCCTTTATTTTGTTACAGACACATTTTTTATTTATTTATATATATACCACACACTGTATTAGTTACAATTAATTTATTATATTTATTTATAATTAAATGTGTTAGTACTTAACTTGAAAACTGAATAATTTCAAGTGCGTGCACTTGTGATTCGAACCAAAGTCCTCCATCCTAGTAATCTACTCGTCATCCTCTCAGCTAATTACTATGTAGTAAACAACGCATACTAATTGCTTTAAATACAAGAGCAGCAAGCAACTGAGCAAAATACTTGAGTCGCCCTCTTATTGTAAATAATGTCGGTAACGATGTTGGTAATTGTCTGTGGTATACAGGGCTGCCAGAAGTTTTGAAAAACATCAAAATAAATGAAACTATGTGGTTGATTAGGTTTAAGCAAAAATTAACATTAACAATCCTTAGTAATTTCATATACATACTTAAGGTACGTTCACATCTGTCAAACATTTGCCCAAAAAAGCGTAACCACTAAATACTAATGACAAAACTTTTAATTTATGCATTTATTTATTAAGTTAAACAGCAACTAATAAGAGAAGATTCTATTACATTTTCTATAAATTATATAGGAAACTGTTTAACGTAATAAACAGGTATCTAAATCAAAAGTTTTGTCATTAGTATTTAGTGGTTACGCTTTTTTGGGCAAATGTTTGACAGATGTGAACGTACCTTTATGTATGTGAGTATTTATAACATGTGTAAATATAACTATTTACAGTATATTTACTAGTTTTCAAGCACAAAACATTTTTAATGATAGTCAAGAGAATAACTTACTGAATTTTGAAAGGTTAAAAATTCGAATGTTTTATCGATTTTTTTTATTACATATAATTTATTTTATGTGTAAATAAATATTTTTATTGAGGCTGTTGACAATACAATCAGTAATAAATCTATTAATATTTCAATTAATTTAAAGAGTTTTAATTATCTTAATAGACATAAGTTTTTATTCACCCCTATCGTGAATAAGATTCGAAATTTTTCCACGTGAAATTTTTTCACTTTCATATACATATGTGCCTGTATATTTTTGAACAAAAAGTTCTATGATTTTTTATTTTTTTAATCTTCTTCCCTTTTTTACATTCACTAAGAACTGATAGCGGGAATAATTTTTCACGGGAGATTCACGATACCATTTTTTCCCTTCGAGTGGATTTAAAAATTTCACTTCTTATTCAAAATAGGGGTGATTGAGTTTTTTTGCAAAAAATTTTAAATATAAAATTATGTGTGTAATTATTTATGCCTAAATGGTGATTCTAATATTGTTCGTTCTTCTTCTTTTTAGTGAACATTCACTTTGTTGTTGGCCGGCTACCATTAACTATTGTTAAAGCAGTTTCTTGTAAATAATGATAAGGTGGTGCTCAATAGCAGTCGGTAATGATGTTAGGCATTATTTAACTAATTTAACCATCAGCTGTGTTCTGGTGTTATTATTAAAGAATTCTTGTTTCTTTTTTTATTAATAAATAAATTTTTCTATATGGGATACATTTTTTAAATATATTCTAGCTTAAAATAGCATTTAACAGATACATTTTTAAAGTTTTGATATGATTTAAAACTTATTCTAATTATGTATTAGCAGAAATCATAAAGTTCAAAAACTACAATTCATTAGAATTACATATTATGAAAGATTAAAGCAATATTTATTTGAAAACATTAGGATGTGGTGTTCTAGTGTGCGTTTTTTAGATCCTTCTTATTATTATGTTTTAATATCAATCAACAATATTTATAGTATTGTGTCCATTACTTCGTAATTTAATAAAAATATTAAATTTTTTTTTCATCTCGTACGTTTCTTATACAATACATTCATACATTATGCTTATAAATTTAAACAACAATTATAATGGTATTTTTAATAAAAAATATATATATATATATATATATTGAGAGAGTGATTGCACACACATGTTTTTATGTTGGGTGCATGAGTGTAACACGGTCGTATGCATTAACAGAAACTTGGCTAAAGATTTGTGCAAGGCTCGAAGTCACACTGGATATTAACAAGTTTTTCTACATAATTTGTGATTATTAATAAAGAAATAAAAGTAAATTATAGTTGTGAAGACTATTTATAATTCAAAATTATTTAATACAATTAGTTAAGTCGTTAAGACCCAGCAAAATCTAAATCTTATGTGAACTTTAAGCAAAGTTTTCATTATGCATATGACTCTAATTGTTTAAGAGAATAATATTATAAAAATTAAGAAAGAGAAATTAAATTATACGAACATATGTTATGTTAGAAAAATAACTATCGACTTAAATTGTTAATATACAAAGCATGTAATTCAGTACGCGGTGTGTTTTCGAATAGAGCGGCACGATTTTGACCTTCACCCTTCTTAACCCAATGACCATAGACTCTAAAAGCACAGCCATCAATAACCTGAAATATAAAGAAAATAACAATAAAATGCTTAAAAACTACCCGAAAAAAAATCTTATCAGATTTCTTTGCACAGTATGACCGGTAGCATTATAAATTTTAAAAAGAAAAACCAGAAATGGTTGTACTCTTTGCTAAAAGCTAAAAGTTGTCGTGAGAAGAATGGTAGGAGCATCATTCTCTTGGTAATATTTGCTATAGAGCCAACAAACTACGGCTTGCTAAACATACTTTTTTTTCATTTACACACAGACCACACAAAACTACGTAGATCGTATAAGCAAAAATTTTTATTATTTTAATCACTAATTTTAGCTTCCCACTACGGCTATTCACTTGTTAAACACGAAAACATCGCCAACGACTTCACAACAGGCTTGTACAAACGTAAATTTCCGTTTTATTTGACAAGCTGAAGGAATAGTGTATTTGGCTCTTAATGTTTACATTCGTATGTAGCTGCTGGCAGTGTGACCGGATTGAAAAATATGTTGCCGCTAAACCGGATCAGATTTATATCTAATGAAAATTTGTTTGTTGTGTCGCTTATAAAGAGTGGGCAAATTTGAGTTTAGAAAGTAAATTGGCTTAAAAATTGATTTTTTTTTTGAAAAATTCAGTTTTATTGATTCCAATGTAAATAACAAATATGGGAATTAAAATGGAAATTGATGTGGGGCAAATGTACACCTCTAGCATGTCGGCAGAAGTCCACTCTTTTTTCACAAAATTTTCACGTAAGCCTGGTTTTCAAATGCCCCAATAGAAAATAATCCAGCGCCAATAAATTACAAAAACGAGGCGGGCAATTGACATCGCCAAATAGAAAAATATGCGACCGTAAATTTCTTACGATAGTAAATTTTCACAATTAAAATTCTTTGTTCAAGAGTGTTGCGTTCCAAGGTTAAAATTTCCCAACTTTTTACTAAATAAATGTCAAAACAAATTTAAAACATTTTCTTACGTATGGATACCAAACTGTAACCATTATTTATGTCTTCTTTTAAAACTGTATCAGTTTGTATGAAAATTTGCTATAAAGCGAGCTCAGTTAGCTGTGCTAGTAAGCTCACCTGTTGGATACGCTTTGGTATATAAGCATGATCAATTTCAATGTATTTTTAATAATACTACTTTATTACTTATTTTACTGAATAGTTAATTTGGTAAAAATTAAATTGTCGTTGCAATTATTTTGGTAAGTAAAACCATTTTCGCCTCTTTTTCTTTTTAGAAAGGAAGGAAACGATTTCCAAATTTTTTTACGCAGTGGCAAATATTGGAAAAATATCTTAGTTCTTAAAGAAAAATACTCACTTTACGCAACACCTTAACTCTATAAGGATCTCGTATAGCCTCTTCGCAGTGCAACGGTTCTGCAGTATAACGTAGTCTTCTAACACGTATAACAGCTCTTACCACTAATATGGCGAATTGGAATTTTTTGCGGGCATTAAAGCGAGACGATTTTCGCAGCTGTTGAAGGAAAACAAAAATTAAAAATAATTTATAATTAATTTATTTGTATAATCGCATTAAAATTTCAATATTTATTACTCATAACAAATAAATATGTATCTGTTTTTTATCATTGAAAAATTACTCTCAACCCTAATTCTGTATTGCATGTTGTAAATCAATTGGTATTCTTGTTGCAAATAAATATTTTTAACAACAATTATATGAAAATTTCGCACATTTTCTTATCACACGAAAACAGGGATGCCAACCTCAGGATTCTGGAATTTGAGATGTTAAATTCACGAATACCGGTATTCACGAAAACAAGTTCTGTCTGGCATCACTACATGGAATATAGAACAGAGCTGGTTATTTTGCTTTAATGTTACAATTTATAAGGCAATAATTTTTGAAGAGATTTTAAAAATCAAGAGGAACACCATCATCGGTTGCAAGATTTTATGAATTATGCTTAAAATATATATTTTGTATATATTATGTATTAATTAGGATAAGCAAAACGTCCGTCTGCTGCTCACGTGAAGTATTACAATTATCAATATTTTTGTTTAAAGTTGACATTAAAAAAAATTTTGTAACGAAAAACTTAATAGTCAAACTTGTAAAATTACAAGAATAAAATATTCTATTGTTTTTAAAATGTTTTGTGAGTTATATTTAGGTACTCGTACCTTGTTAGACAAGACAGCATCCTGTGAAGACTCCAATAATTTTGTTAACGATCAAATTGGGATTTAAAACAATTTCTTATAAATTATGAACCACATATGTACATACATATTACTTTTAATCAAACGACTTTTTTCTAATATCCCCAAAAAAATATATGTATGTATATCTATATTTTTTTTATCTAATTTTGAGGTTAACTTAGCGGTCAATTGATTGGTTAGACAAGAAGGTTTAAATAGAAATTAATGTTTTTCATGATACTTCGTCGGAATTCCTTAAAACTTCTAAGCCCGAAATCACGGAAAAATGATTCCTAAATAGTTCCGATTACTTTTAATTGTATTAAGAATTAATTCCAAACAGTTCAAATAATTTCTGTGGTTTCTTTGATGATAAGAGCGAAGAAGAAAATTATAATAATTGATAATAGTGATAGACAGCCGAAAAAAATTTAAAAATAATTCTTTTTAAACAAGTTTCTAACGACTGTTTTTGATAGAAGATACAACAAAAATTGTGCATGAACTAACGCTATCCTGATAGTTTACGGCTGGCTGGTTTATTTTAGACCGACTTGAAGTTTACACGTGTTTGCAATATAAGGAATATTATTATGCTGCACTGCGACCTTCTAACTCTTTGCGAAATGGGCCTTTTTAGTTTAAAAAAAAAAAAAGAATATGTGGGTAGAATCTTGTTATTATCGTGTTGAACTTTAATGTGTGAAATTTTAATATTTGTATCGGTTCTCAATTGTTGGGTTTTAAAACTGTTTTTTAAATTCAAATAAATATTCATATATTCTAGTTTTAAAGCTTTTTTTAAAAAGTTTTTATGATAGAAAGATCATAAACGCCTTTTTACCTCGTTCGGCAATAAATTTTTAAAAAGTCAAGCTAAAAGATCCACTCAAACATTTATTGCAATAAAATTTAGATGTAACCGATGATACAACATGTGCCTTCTTGTTTCATAAAAGTGTTGTTATTGCTTTTTTTCAATGATATTTTCACAGATACCTTTTTACTTATCATGCACAAATTACTTAGTAAGGAATTCATAAATATGTACTAAATGTTGTATTGTTTATAAAAATGTTGTTGGTTTTTTGCCATATTTTTTTTTTTTGGGTAATATGAGCAACAATTTTTATAACGATACAGCAATTATTTGAATGAAATAAACAAACAATTAGGATACAAAATGTTCATGCAAAATGTTAGAAGAAAAAAAAAAAAAAAATAAACCAATAACCTTAAAATTTATGTTATTTTATGAATAAAAACGCAGTTATTGTGCAGTTAAAGCTTTTTAAGTTGTGTGCTATAGTGTATTTTAATGTATAAAATGATTTGCTGTTATAGCAAAAATATGAAACCTATTCACAATCTTGTGTAAATGGTGTAACATCACTGGATTTGCAAAATGCTGTAGCATATACGAGTTTGTACATAAAGGGTGGGTAAAATTTGAGGTTAGGAAGTAAATTGACTGGCTGTCAAATGATGAAATGCCAAGAATTGAGCTGTCAGCCTTTGACATTTATTTAGTAAAAAGTTGGGAAATTTTAACCTTGGAACGCTACACTCTTGAACAAAGAATTTTAATTGTGAAAATATACTATCGTAAGAAATTTCCCGGTCACATAATTTTTCTATTTGGCGATGTCAATTGCCCGCCTCGTTTTTGTAATTTATCGGCGCTGGATTATTTTCTATGGGGCCATTTGAAAACCAGGCTTACGTGAAATTTTTGTGAAAAAGCATGGACTTCTGCCGACATGCTAGATGTGGACATTTGCCCCCACATCATATTCCATTATTAATTCCCATGTTTCTACTTTACATTGGTATCAATAAAAATGAATTTTGTAAAAAAAAGAAAAAAAACGGGAGTTTTTAAGCCAATTTACTTCCTAATCTCAAATTTGCCCACCTTTCGTTATATAGAGCTTTTCGTTACATCGAAGTTTCGCTGTATTTGTATAATAAATAAATTTTAGTTAATGATTTGTATTAACGAACCCCAAAGCTTATTTAATAACTTTTAATAATAAATACCTATGAAAATATTATTTACCAAAAACCATACACACATACAAAATACGTATGTATATTCTAAATAAAAGGTGCATATAAGAGTTTTCAAATGTACCAAATAGGAAGGAAGAAAGAAAATTTTTAAATATAAGTATACATAGACATATCCATATATACAATAGATACATACATTCGTCGTATACAATAAAAGAAAGTGCCGATAAATACATACAGACATACTATGCAAATCAATAATAATACTAAATAATAATAAAGAAAATTTGAAAAAAAACCTGCCTGAGGATAGATTAAGTCAGATGATGCTTTTGGAACAGAACAATTAGTCAACAGAGAGTAGGACATTTGATGATGATTTTGCTGAGTTGATATAGACGACGCAGTGGCTTTATTATTATTACTACTACCATTGTAATAGAACGATGTATTATTGCCTGCTGTTGTATTTGTATAATCCATTAAATTGCCATTAACAAAGGACATTTCACTATGACAGTTGGAGTTGGGATATATGTTTTGATTATGAGACATGAAGGAGTTTTGCTGCTGATGTTGCTGCCGGTTTTTACTACTACTACTACTAGTAGCTGGCCCAGCCGGAAATGCAAAGTGTGAGTAGGAACTATTTGCCGATTGTTCATGATATTGTTGTTGTTGTGATTTCATTAGTTGATTGTTTTTAATGTTATTACAAATTTTATTGCTATTATTGTTTGTTTGATAAAATTTGGAATATTGTCTCATTGTGTGTATGCTTTGTTGACGGAAATGATAAGTAGTTTTTTGTCCATCAGACGAAGTTTCAGGTAGTAAAATCTTTAGTATTTGTTTGTTGTAACGAGGGGAGATTAAAAAGAGAAAGTTGGAAAAATACAAAGAAATGACAAGATGAATATTTTATACATACATATACATATTTATGTCATAAATGTAAATAGTACATACATACATACACATTCATTTATAATGAGAAAAGAAAAAAAATAGGCTGACTTCCAAAACGTTCGTATACAATGTTTGTATACAGTATTGCTACTGTATTTAAATCACATCCATATGCAAAGTTCGGAAACAATGCAACAACTATAAAACCGATGCCTTGTTTGCTCTCTTACTGCGTTAAAAATACTATGCGGCTTCGTTTTGAAATGGTATACATTGTATAATTATTGTACTGCGGCGTTATGAAATGTGATGCTTTGTTCAAACACAAAGCAATTGCCGTTTTGGAAGTCAGCCATACATTAAATGCCTGTTCGGCGCTATTGAAGAATTTTTTTCTTTCGAGCAATTAATTTTGAAACAAAAACAAAATTTGAAAACTTTTTTAATTGTTCGAAAGAAAGAACTTCTTCGACGTCGGCGAACAGGTTCTAACATTTAGTTTTAATAACTAATTTAATCAAGATTGAGTTTTTTTTTTTTTTTATAAAAATCAACAATAATATTTTTTGTTAGTTTTTATAAAATTACCTGAAGCTTGATTAAATTAGTTATTTAATAATAATTATTATTTTTATATTATAATTTAATTTTTTTTTAATTTAATTTAATTATAATTTAAGGCCAAAGAAGAAGATAAGAATATCATGAACATCTTATATGTATTAATAAATTAAAAATTAATGTTTACATATCGAACCTTAACCGCAACAATAACGAAAGTGACACATTTTGGAAAATTCGTCTGGTATATTGAGTCGAAAATAGTAGGACCTATGCTAGTTTAATGCGTTCAAGCAGAGTAAAAACTGCGATATGGGAGAGAGAGTAAGCTTACAACTGAAATAAATATGTTTCTTCTAGAAAAATATCGCCTGTTTTGTGTTTACATAAAAAAAATATTCCTGAGAGTGAATTTCATTCTCATTTAGCCCGGACTTAGCCAAAATCATTTGAACCACATCTAATAATAGTTACAGAGATGCCAGCCTTTTTAATGAACACATTACCACCTTTATGTGTAAAAACTTTGAATTACGTTATTTGTGTGGGTACAGTAGCAAATTGTTAAGCCCGGACAGATGTCAGCAAAGCAGTAAATCAGCAAAGCTTTTTGTCCTTGAACATTATTTAGTTTTTTAGTGTCCATGAACATACTGTACTTTATTACATGCCAGCAAAAAAAAAAAATCACTGTCCTGCAAATTTTTTTCCGTGGTTTAAGTTATTTGCACGGTTAGGGATCGACATACATACATACAAACATACATTTCAACAATATAATAATACCTAACCTTAAAACTTAATAGTAATAACCTAAAAAAGACCTTTCTATATTCACATGAGCTTTAAATGTGTAGTAATTATGATATTAATTAGTATAGTAAACAAAACATCTTGCTTTATATGCACCTTTGTAAAACACAAAAAATGGTTTTTGAATATTAGAAGTAAAAGGGGAAAATAAAATAGAAAAAGGACATGCACAAACATGCTTAGATATAAAGAAAACAAAAAAAATTAAAAAAAAAAAATTCAACATAAATTAAAGTAGATATTAAAAATATAAAAAAAACCAAACAAAAAAACTTTCAAGAAAACAAAACGTTTGCACAAACATCAAATTTTGTCAACAGAAATGTGTGTGTATGGGAGAGAGAAAAGGCAATAAATTTCATTAAACATTATGCTAATTTTCGTTTATTTGTCAGAAGTTTTATTTTACAACATTCACTTCGGTTTTAACTGATCTCTCATTCGTTTAAAATATTTAATAAATTTATTGCCATTCTTAGCACACAATTCTATTGATTCAAAATAAAGAAGATAAATTTTGTTGATAGAATCATTTTTCAAACATGTAAAAGAAATTAAAAATAATTCACAATCACTCGTTTGGTTATTTTATTGAGACAGTAGAAAACATTATGTTTAATCCAAGAATAAATCGTTACCATTGCTATTTCAGTGATGCGACTCATTCTCCTAGATTTGGTTGAAAGACTGCGTTTGAGACCATCAATATTTTGCTCGAACAACTTTGGTACAATGTAGAGGAGTTTTTCAATCGTAATTTTTATTTTTATTTAATTGTTTTTTTTTATTCGAGACAAATTTAAATTAACGCGTAATTTTGTTTTCAAGCAAAATTTGAATTTGAAAAATAGAAAGAAATTATTTAAAACCAATTTTTGTTCAAAGGAAAGAAAAAAAAGAGTAAATTTAATTGAATATAAAATACATAAATTGATTTGTTATAAAATTATGAAAGTCAACTTATAAAACCAAAAATTAAATTTAATAAAATAAAAGGTCTACTTTTTAGGTGTCTGCTTAAAATGAATAAATGCTTACTAAGAATTTAATTGGAAAAAATAAAACTAAATTTTAAATGCACTATTAAAAAAGACAATAAGAGTTCATTTTTATAATAAAAATATATAAAAAAAGAAAATAGTTTTATAATTTAAAATGTGTGAAATATTTTTGTATCAAAAATTGGAAAAAAAGAGTTTTTCGAAACTATTATCTTAACTAAGACTAAGCATAAAACCATTCTACCTAAACGTTTTCTTAAATAAAAATTTCTTAAACTTACCATTTGATTGAAAAATGGATGATGTAATACTTCCTGAACTGTTATTCTTTTAGCAGGATCAACGACTAGACATTTACGTATAAGATCTTTGGGATCCTCTAAAATATATGAAAAAAAAACGAGAAAATTATAATGATAAAATAACAAAGACCATAAAAAGAGAAAACAAACTGAAAACATTTTAATTGAAAATAAGGCAAACTACATAATATGTATTCTCTACTGACAAAAAATATTCCAACTTTTTCTATGTCTGCCATAGAAGATGACCAAAACCCGAACTTTGGTATTTAAAAAAGGCTTTTATCCTGTGTGATTACCAAGTTCATATACATATAAGTAGTCAACCTACCACGTTAAAATGAAAGAGACAAAATACACAATTACACAAGATTTGCTGTCTCTCTCGAAATAAGTTGGTAATTTGGCATTACTGTTTGTTTGAGGTGACGAGTCTAGTCTATGATGTCTACTTTCGATTAGATGATTAGAACTACATAAAATTATCATTTTAGTTGGTCACATTTATTTAAATTTTTTGTCGACAGCTAAAGTTTTGCTATAATCGGAAGGGGCTTTTCATCAAGATTATAAAAGTAGCAACAACAATGCCAAATTAAATACATATAATAAGTGTGTTAGAGTACGTAAAATTTTTTACTATTTTATATACTGAACTTTACTGCATTTTACTAAATTGCGTTCGTTTACACAAAATACAGTAAATGAGAATACAAATTGAGAGTATGACAAGTGACAGTTCTTAATTCGAGTACTTGCAAATTTTTACTGCAGAAAATTTTCGCAGTAAAATTTAGTAAAACCAAACGAGAATTTATATTAGGTAGCCTTAGAGTGAGTTTTTAGGTGGCCGATCAGAGATTAAAACAACTTTAATCTGGATTAACTGTTTTTAGAATGTCAATTAACTATATTTGTTTTAAAGTTTAACCAATGTTGGTGGGTTAAACTTACTTGTAATATGGTAACACAACAACATGTATAAAAAAACAGCAGTCAAAATATTATAAGAATTTCTTGTTCTTTTTCATAAAATACAGTGTTGCTTGGGAAAAAACATTGCCATTTGATGCATAGTGCTGCCATTTTTAGTCTTCAGTATGGCCATTTAGCACGGTTTATGCTATCACTTAAAAACAGCAAACACGATTAAATTTATATTCAGATTAAGATAAACGTAGTTCGAAACTACGTTTAAACTCTATCCTAAAAACTCACTCTTATTAACCCTACAACAATAATATTCGCCGCTAAATTTTCTTTCAACTGTTAAAACAAATGCAACAATATTCTTATAGAAATATAGAAAGAAAACTCGCCTAACTTCTTAACTAACGTCATTTTTGACAGTTGAAAAATAAAATTTATGGAATTGTTATTTTATATCTTTGGAGTTGTGAAAGTCTAAAGTACTTGGGTACTTGGTAATGCACTTATTTTTAAGATATTCAATAGCAAAAACATATATGTATTCATGTACTTTTGAATAAATTTAACCACATTTAAATGCAAAATCTAATAAAATTAAAAAAGAAGAAATGGAAAAGATTACATATGTATTTTATTAAAATATTTCTGTTATAAAAAGTATTTAATCGGCTACCGATGAGTAAATTGTTCAAATATCCAAAAATGTAAAAATTGTTCAACACTACAATTGTTTTTCTATCAGCTGTTCCCTTAATCTTACGAATTTTTAAAACTTTTTCGTTTGCGTACTTTTTTAAACAAAAGTTTTTTTTGGAGAGTACATTCAGCTTTTTACTCAGTAATTATGTACTCAATTACTGCATTTTACTGCAAAAGAAAACAAACGGGCCTAATAAAATCTTGTCTTTTTCGTACTGTTACATTAAACATAGATTTAAGTGGTTCTGAGGACGACTAGTTTGATCTATTATTGAAAAAGCGTCTGGGCGATTATATTATATTGCATTTTTTTCTTTTTTAACTTAAGCACATGTCAAACTAAAAAACTGAACCCTAACCTTAAAAGAAACATTGTTTTTCCGATATTACAGTTAAATGGAAATTACAAATAGAACATAATTTATTTTTTAATTTATAAAATAAAACTCACCTGATATATCAGCCCATTCTGGTGATGTAAAACTATATTTGCCTTCCATAATATTGCGAAGCATCACCATTTGTTTGCGATGCCAAAATGGAGGACATCCCACTAGCAATGTGAACATGATGACACCGCAGGCCCAGCTGAAAATATCGAATAATTTATTAATTAAGCAAGTTTTCATTTGTTGTGTTTTTTAAGCATGTATGTATGTATGTATATAAGCCTATATTTCGTTGGTGATTATACCAAATCATCAGTAGAGTTGTAAGTATGGCTGACTTCCAAAACGTTCGTATACAAAGTTTGTATACAGTATTGCTACTGTATTTAAATCACTTACATATACAAAGTTCCTAAACAATTCATCAACTATAAAACCGATACCTTGTTTGCTTTCTTACTGCGTTAAAAATACTTGGCGACGCCATTTTGAAATGGTATACATTGTATAATTATTGTACTGCGGCGTTATGAAATGTGATGCTTTGTTTAAACACAAAGCAATTGACGTTTTGGAAGTCAGCCTATATTTTAAGAAATTTAAAAAAAATTCAACTTTCTTAACATTCATAGTGTCTTTAAAGAAAGTAGTTGTCGTTAACATTCTGCGGATCAGATTTTAAAATAAATAAAAATAAAAATATATATAGGATTTATTACGGTCCTCGCGTTGAAATATTAGATTCAAGAAACACACAAAATATTTCTCTATTCTATTATGAAGTCGATTTGTAAATGCGATAACACCCAATATCTCATATAATAAATTTATTTAATGTTTAATTTTATTTAATTATGTATATAAATAACTTACATATCCACTTCTTGGCTATAGCCGGGACTACCTTCAAACATGTTACATTTAAGAGTCTCAGGAGCCAAATAACCAGGAGTACCACAAAGATCTAAAAAAAAACAAAGAGTGTCAAGAGCAAGACTCTATTTAATCTCTATATGATGAAGTTTACCAACCATTTAGCTTTTCTCCTTCTTTTAGCTGCCTCGCAAAACCAAAATCTGTTATTTTCACATTATGATTTTCATCTAATAAAATATTTTCAGGTTTTAAGTCTCTATGTACAATACTTTTCGAGTGTATATATTCAACACCCTCAAATATTTGCCGCATTATAGTGCGTGTCTTTTTCTCCGACAATGTCACCACCGATGTTAAATAATCGAATAGTTCGCCCTTCGGACAAAGTTCGAAAACCAAAAAGACAAAAGCATCGGATTCAAAAACATCTTGCAAATCGACTTTATTTAAAGGAAAATAAAATTTTGATGTTGAAAATACTGCTATAAATAAAAATTTTACTTTCTTGAACTTACTTATATACGGATGGCCCATAACCTGTCTAAGTATTGAGATTTCTTGTCTGGTAGCTTCTAGCATATGATACGGATTCAAATCACTGCTATCTGTGCCAGCTCCCAAATCAATAATTTTAGCTGCAAACTCTTTGCCCGTCTCCTTTTCAATACATCTACGTACAGTTGAGCTTATACCCCTGCAATAAATAAAAATGAATATAAATAAATTGAAAAATTATTTATATAAGTAAAATTTTTGGTTAGAATAAATGAAAACATATGTATCAAAAATGCTGTGCCAATTAAAAATATAAGTACGTCAAAATCGACTAAAAGAAACTTTAAAAAGTTCAAACTGTTTTATGCCTTAAATATTATACTATTCATGTTTTAAATTTTATTTATTTGTTGCGAAAATATATATCTAGATATTGCTAACCATATCTAGATATATATTTCGTTGGTAGCCATACCAACTCATCAGTAGATGTTTTACCCCTTATGTTTAAAAAATTCCAAAGCTCATCTATTTATACAAAAACTCACAAATATATTTTTGTGAATTACAAAGCATAAAATAGCTTTAAAAAATTTCTCAAACACACACAACAAATAATTTTCCATTATGAATGTGTTTACTCCCTGTAGTAAACTCGGGGCCAATTTCTCCAAGTCACCAGGGCTTTTCTACACCTATACAATTATAAATAACATTTAAAACATAAATACTTGAGTACATGCTCAAATAAATGTAAAAAATTATTATACTATTCAGTTAAACTATGCAGTGATTATAAATATGAACAAAATGAACAAAAATATTAGCAATAGCTTCAAAGTAAAGGGCTGCAACGAGTAACTTTTTTCTTCATATGCGAAACTCGCTGTCGAATACAGTAGATATACTTATCTATATATATATATTTGCTCTGTCGCTCAGAGCACAAGCAGTGAAGAGAAGAGATTGTTTGTGTGACAAATACCCACCGGTAAAAATTGTCATTATTTAATCGCTGATGTAAGCTATATTTAGTAGCTCTCAGTGATGATTCTGTCCCTTATATTACTACTTAAATTTAGCATAGGTGTGTCATCATAGCTCGTTTAATCGGTGCGCTTTCGCTTTAAGAGTAAGCAGCGATGTCAGTGAGTCGCATTTCAATTGTGTTTACTTCATAACCGAAGTCTTAAGCAACGTTAATGATGATACATCAATAAATCTTATATTTGCAAATACACTCAAATAACTCTTCGATTATATTGTAATCGAAGTTCTAATGAGTGGATAAAATTCATTAGATTACGCATAGATAACATTTTAAGCACTTATATAGTTCGCTTAAAATGTCATCCTGATGTCATTGATTATTATCTACGTACTTCGTTTAATTTACCGGTGGGTACTAACCAGTAGCAACCGCAAATTAAAGGCCGTGCTTCACTATCCTACACAATCGTACGATTCATTCACAGGAAAATCTTGCAAAAATCTGACCGACTTTAAAAAATCATTACAAAATGGTGTTGTAGGTGCCACACTATCATTCAAATATGATGCCAAAACATCTGGTTGGCAATAAATACTCCCCTGATCGCATGAAAACTATCATTTTATGAAAATTTTCATAAAATTTTACAAATCGCACGACTTGCCAAAAAATCTGTCACACAGTTGCATTAGTGCGAACATTCAAAACCTTAGGCAACAAAAAAGAAGTACCTTAAAAACTATGTTCACTTCATGTGGTACTTCAAGTATTTTTCGTGCAATGCCGAAAATTAAAAATTTTAAATTTAATAGACAACTGAGAGCTGCCAGTTTCAGTTTCTATTTAGTGTTTTTCGGGCAACCACAAATTTTCAGTTGCCGGCTGGCAACGCAACTGAAGTTCGGTTGCAATCCATAATCGAGACATAAGTCTTTATATCCATATTGGCTAATAGGCCGGCATTTGATGTCTTCAAAATAAATAATGAAAAAATTATTTATACATACATATGTATGCCTTTTTCATAAATTCAATTAGCATTTTTTAAAAAGGAAAAGATGCCCTATTAAAAATGTAGCCTTTAAACATAAGTATGTATTTACATACATACTCGTACATATGTACATAAATGCTATGAAGATTAATCATAAATGTTACTTTAAAGTTTACTATAATGTTTATCAAAGCAAATAAACTTTTACTTTTAACAATTTTAATAAGTAACTAGTAACTAAGTAAGAAAAATCTAAATAAATAATATTATTTATAAACTTGCCTCACTTAATTCCATTTTTTTTACTGCACTCAACAGAAAGTTTTTTTTTATTATTTGCCAAACTTCACGTAGTACTGCAAGTACCAATTGAAGTTTGGCTGTCACATTTTTCTCAACACGTTCTGTTCATACATGTCGCTAGTGTGATAGCAAAACATACAAGCAGTGAACTTACTACACACGCTAATTCGAGTAAAGCGCCATGGCCACGTATCAAATTGGCTTGACAAACAACATGTATGTGTTGGTAAATATTATTTTGCTTAACACAGCAACGTGTCAAATTCATGCCGTCAAATTTCATTTGAAAGTTATTTTTGAATGATAAGAACGTGTTACGTTTTTGGTCGCAAAATATTTTTTGCTTACAAAATTTTCTTAATTTTATTTATTAACATATAATATTAATTATCTTACATTTTTATATGCGATTGACTTACAGGGCCTTTATATTAAATTATTATGAAAATAATTAAATATATTTTGTTAATTTTAATTCAATAAATATAAAAATTTTGATAACATTTACATTTTTTTCAACATTTAGTTTATTTTTAATTAATTTAATTTTTAAAGCAGGCAAACAGCGATAAAATTTAATTAATTCCAGTATGAAATTTTTTTTATCCATTTTTTATTTATTGCGTTATCAAATTTTCCGCGTACGATATTGGCGCTGCAAAAACTAAATAAAAATAAGATTTGATGTAATTACGCAGCTACACATCAAATTTGCTTCAAATTACTGTATAGACGGCAGTGAATATCTAAATTGTTTTGATTTTCGTCAAACTCACATGGACATATACGTGAGAGTTTTTTTTCACTAACACAATCAAAGAAACCTTGGTTTGTCAAGCCAATTTGATACGTGGCCATGGCGCTTAACAACAAGTTTTTGGTGTTCTCAAAAATATAAACATCGTTTCTGTAATTCATTTCGAGTAAGTGTTCATTATTTGGAAGTACACGTGAACTTCTTAGCTACAAATCTATTTATGCAGCGGTCTACTTCAAAGCTGTAAGAAAATATAGATTTTAAAGAAAACTTAATATGTATATTAAATACATATAAAAATAAATACATATAGTTTTTATTTGCCTCTAACATACTACACATATGTATGTATGTATGTTGAAATAAATATTTTATACTTGCAGCCTACATAATATTTTCCGTAGCACATTAAAAAGAAATATTTTCTTAGTAATATTTTTCCGCAACAACGAATTTCTTAAGTGGAAAATATTTCATAATTACAAAATAAAATTACATATCCTACAAAAAGCTATTTTTATATTTGTATATACATATTACTAGATGACCCGACAAACGTTGTTTTGCCATACAAAATATTTCTAGTGCATATTTTGGGTGTTATATAAAAAATAGCGAATGTGTTAAGTGTGTGACGATGACCGCCGATGAAAAAAATATCAAACATTAATTTTGTTCTGTTTGAAATACGAACGACGACGCTTCTCCTGCATGAGGTGGACATAGCGCCATCTGTCATTCAATAACAAAAATAATTATGAGGCGGACATAGCGCCAACTGTTGGGTTAATAGTTTAGTAAATACAGCAATTTCCCCCTCCTCATGCCCCTAGCGGTTTGAAAAATAGATAGTAGCCGATTCTCAGACTTACTGAATATGCATAAAAAATTTTATAAGAATCGGTCAAGCCCTTTCGGAAATACAGCGATTTAAAATATACCTTAGAACCTATTCTCATACCTACCAAATATCCATAAAAAATTTCATTAAAATCGGTCGAGCCGTTTCGGAAGAGTTCGATAACAAACATCGTGACACGAGAATTTTATATATTAGACTAGTTGATCGCCCCGGCGTCGCACGGGATATGAATATCTATATGAATATGTATATGTATATTAATATTTGTATGGAAAAATATAGGAAAATCTAAATGCCATATCTCCGGAACCACTGGGCCGATTTCATGCAAACATCACATAAACCATCAGTATGTATAAAACCACGCATGTACTCGTTTGAAAATCGGTTGAGTGGTTCTCGAGTTATAAAATCACGACCATAGGACAACTTATTTTTATATATGTATGTATATATTTAGATTTAATAAATGCGAGCGCCATATTTAAAAATAATAAGGGGATTTAGATATTAAATTATTCCTTTGTTGCTGAAAACATGTTAAAGTAAAGTGAAAATTTACACGAAAAATTTTTGCATTTTACGTTTTCTGGAGAAGGTCAAAACGTTTTCACTTTCACTTTCGTACGAATTTGGTTTCTGTGACACCCCTGTATATGTATATTTGAGAAAAATGTGTACATAGTATCTACATATGTATGTATTTGTGATGTTACGAATATCAATTTTCAGTATTTGCAAATACGTACATATATGTACACATTAGATAATTTTAAAATTTAGCACCACGTAATATTTCAAATTTAATTGGAAAAAAATCCCTCCCTTTGTGTCAGCAACAATAAATTGAAAAAAGAAAAAAACTGTCACACTACTATAGGTATTTAACATTATTATTATGGACATTGTGATGCCGAATTTGAAGACCACTACTGAACATTTTTAAATTAATTTTTTTACATACTTTCAGATTTCGTTGTTCTTACTCTGTTTGCAGCTTTTAATTAGTTATTCAGTGCTGTTTCGGTGAACTTTCATATATAACTTGAAGTTTCTATAAATTGAAGCAAATCGCATGACAAGAGCGGCACTATAAATGAGCAGAGTTTTGAAAACTTATTCCATAACTTGAAGTCTACCTAAATTGAAGTTTCTTTTCTGGATAATGCTGATTCAAATTATGGAAGTTCAACTGTATGTGTCAGTTTCAGTTAAAAGGGACCTATGGAAGAAAAAATCGATTTTTACTTTTTTGGTGATTCTTACGGCCTGTTTCACACTGTCGACAAGTCGATGTCGTTCTCTTATTTATATTGAAAACAAAACCAAAATATTTAAATTTGTTTTTGTTTTTAAAATAAATAAGAGAACGACATCGACTTGTCGACAGTGTGAAACAGGCCGTTAAAATAGACAATGCACTATTTCTAATGCAGCAAACCGCAGTTTTCCAACTGCATTACTTTTGTCATAAGTAAGCTTTAAAAATTAACTTATTAACTTAAAAATCGTTTTCTACATTTTTTACCCATAGGTCCCTTTTTAAGGAAACTGACACATATTAAATTTTAGTTCTACAAGTTTTGAAGTTAAACATTCCTCTACTGGGGTTTGATATGAATATATAAGACTTTAATTTTAAACTGCTAGTTGGAAAATATATATTTTTGTTTGTTTTTTTAAGAGGGTTATTTATTATCTTACTTCGAAGTCAAATAAAAATTATTAAAACTTAATATATTTTTGTACATTTTATGTACTGTTTTTTAAAATTTTCTTCTTTTTTTTTGGAAATTATGTGCAAAATATTCATGAAATATTTGATTGAATTTGGCGAATAGTCGAATAATCGACTAAGAGTAATCGTAACATTACTACTATCTATGTACGCAAGAAGTATTAGTTTTCCAAAAATATTTATTAGGAATTTAAAGGTATATTTTATTTTTCTTTCCACAGTTTTTGTACTTAGCTCATATTTACTTCCCTAAATCGACCTTTATTATTTTTTTTTTAGCGGAAATAAATGTATGTATATGTACATATGTATTTGTATAACAGGGACCACAATAATTTGCGAAGGCTTTATAAATTTCTGTAGCACATATGTAAAGTGTGGGCAAATTTTAGGTTAGGAAGTAAATTGGCTTAAAAATTTACATTTTTTGACAAATTTAGTTTTATTGATATTAACGTAAAGTTGAAATATGGGAATTAATAATGAAATATGATGTCGGGCAAATGTTCATCTCTAGCACGTCGTTCGACGTTCTCACTTTTTACAAAATTTTGAACCATATTTTGCAACAAAGCTTCACTTATCTCGTCAATGCAGCGCAGAATTTCATCTTTTTGAGCATTAGTTGTTTGTGGTTTGTTCACGTAACCCCAATCTTTCAAATGGACCCATAGAAAATAGTCCTGCGGCGTTAAATGTCAAGAACGAGCACCGCGAAATTCCTCATGATAGTAAATTTTCATAATTGAAATTTTTTGTTTAAGAGTGTAGCGTTCCATGGTTAAAATTTCCCAACTTTTTACTAAATAAATGTCGCAGGATGTCAGCTGAATTTTTGACATTTCATCATTTGGCAGAGCCAATTTACTTCCTAACTTCAAATTTGCCCACCCTTTATATGTATGTACATACATATGTATATAAGTTTTTAAAAGACGTTGTATTATATGACAGTGCTCATTCCATCAAAAATTATCTAAATTACTAACAATCAGGGGTGTCACAGAAACCAAATTCGTACGAAAGTGAAAGTGAAAACGTTTTTACCTTCTCCAGAAAACGTAAAACGCAAAAATTTTCGTACGAATTTGGTTTCTGTGACACCCCTGAATAAATGTAAAGAAAGTCGGCACATTTTAGAATTTTTTTTCACATGCTCGTATGTATGTTGTATACATATACATACATATGTATGTGTATATTGTATAGCCAAAAGCTATAAATAAAAACTACTTATTTAAACAATAGTTCATAATACATATATTAAAATATTCGTATAACTCATAATATACATATGTATGTATGTATTAAAGCACGTGCATGCATAAATAGATAGATTTACATATCGCACACTAAATCAAAAACAGACATTACTCAAAAATCAGATTTTTTCAGCACTGACAAAATACCGTTGATGTAGAAGTAAAGCAAGAGGAACAGAGGTATTTTTCCAGTTAAGGAAGGCGGGAATAGAAAATAAACTTTCAAGTTCGTTAGAAATAAATTATGTGAACAGGCTAATGAAATAAAAAGCATTTGGGAAATTTTTGACTTGTGCCGGCTTACGATTTACTGTGCGATATGTACATATATATTATGATTTCTATGTGTGCATATCTATATATGTATATGTTATTATTTATTTGTATTAAAAGTTTTACATTATATTATTATAGAAATATATTGATTGTTTTATTTAGCAAAAAATAAATTAGTCGCTTTTAATTAGAATTGTTAGTAACGAGGTGCTAATGGAAAACTTAACCTAAACTTTATTTTTATTTTTCCGATCATAAAATTTGTCTATTTATTTTTAAAATCAACTTATCACAGTTTTAAAAGTTTCTTGACTAGAGTTGAAATAAGGAGGGTTATCCAAGAACGCCAAGGCCTTCGCAAAGGAAGTGTATCATCTTAATTTGTCTTTGAAATTTTTTTTAAACTTAATTGTAATTGAAATTAAAGTACAATGCTAATCAGCCTTCAATAAGCATTCGTTCAAAAGTGTGGTTATAAAAGCGAATCAAATGTTAATTAAAATCACAAATTGAACTTATATATGTACATACATACTTATGTACATATGTATATGTACATACACATACTAAAAGAACTTCTCGGTAATTTCAAGCTCAAAGCGTTAGAAAATTCATTATTATTTTTTCATTTCTTTTATATGTAGTTTCAAACATGATCAGACACGATTCATCTAAATTAGCTAGCCTTAAAATACCAGACGCAGGTAATAATATCTATAGAATTATGTATCAAAACTTTGATTTTAGAAGCAACCCTATTGTGACAAACATATGTACATACTCGTATGTATGTACTACCTACATATGTATATGTAGACATAAATAGCTTTAATATTGTTTAAGACCCGGAAAATCGTTTTAAAAATAAATTGTTATCTCTTATCTAAAGCAAATAGAAAATATTGTGATGATCTCTTTGTTTCTTATTTAACTTTCCAAATATATAGTAAATTTTCTCGTTAAAAAAAAATCTTTGAAAAGCCCTCTAGATTTATCATGAGCAAAACGTAAATGTTGCATGTTATTTTATTACAATTTTTTCGCATTGTGATCGCCGTAACTTTATTGTAAAAGAAAACATTTTTATCATTCTGTAAATATTTGTTAGAACTTTTACAACAGTTACACTAAGACCTTAAGACGTTTGTTTGATAATTTGTCATTTTATTGTTATTATGAATTGTGAAATCCCATATAAGACCAAAAAGAATGGTTTTCTGAAGTATGGTGTTGTTGAAAATTAATTGAAACGCATATTAAAATCACATGCAGTTTACGTGCAATAAACATTTTCCAAACGAATGATTCAATCGGTAACCACTAATACAACAAAGTGGGTTGTGGATATGAAGTACTGTTTTTTTTTTCAAGGTATTAACTGATATTAAGGAATGTTTACTTTTCTTTAGTAATTGGTATTTTTAGCAGTTTTTTGCGAAATTTTTATTGGCCTTTATTAAAAAAAGCAATACTTTCCATGTAAAATTTTCCAAACCTTTCAATGTGGTCCATATTCGTTATGGCCATAGTCCTAATTACATATCTAACGTTAATAAGAGATTTAACCCCGCATTCATAAACGACTAAAAGGTCTTTTAATAAAATCTTTTGAAAATGTATACATATTTACCCCTTTAACCACTTTAAAAAATTTAAAAGATTCTTTAAAAAGTCTACAATCACAAAGAGAAAATTCGGGAGCAAAAGGTGAAAAAGAATTTAAGTCTTTTACCAAAAAAAAAAAAAAAACTTAAACTAGCAACACCTATTGTTGAAATTAAAATAATGTCACCTGCCGCATCGGTTTTTTTTAGGTTTGCCAAAAATTTTCTGCACAAATGGTTTGGGATACCCTTAACAAAGATTAGCTTAGCCCGCAATAAATAATTTTTTTAAGTTGATATCTGGAATAAATCTAGTAAATTTTTTAGAAGCAATTTTATAAAAAATTTTAAATACCAGCAACAAAATCTTACGTTAAAACAATTTTGACCCAATATCTTTCGACATCGAAAGGCTGGGGCCAAATTACGGCATTCGATATCGATCGAAATTTACATTTAAATTGTATTGAAATTTCGATATCGAGTGCCGTAATTTGGCCCCTGTTTTCGACCTCATATGTATTTATTGATCCTTTTAGTTTTTTATTTATATATACATATGTAATAAGTAGTACTATTTAAAATTTACTGACACTGTATTTAAATTTTAAATACAGTGTCAGTTATTTGCTCATAAATGAAAAAAAAAAAAAAAATCTTTAAATTTAATGGGAAATTCTACAATCTACACTAATACCGTTACTGCAACAGGGCTGGGAATATTTTTCAAAGCAAAAATAATTATTAATTTACAAATAAATATCTAAGAACATAATAAAATTATTTATTCCAGAAAAATATTAACAAATCTATTAACATTTTTGTGACGTAATTTTTTTAATAGATTTTATTTCATTCAGGTGTAAAATTTTAGAAACATTTTTATAACATCATAATTAATTACTAATTAAATGACATAAATTATATTTGACTGTTTAACAGCTGTAATTTCAGTTATTGAAAAAAAAAAAATAGAAAAATCATTTACATACGTAACATAATATATAAATAAATAAGATGTAATTTGTATAAACAAAAATAAAGTACATATAGCACGAATCATTTAGCTAAGGAATTTAATTTTGCCAATTTCAAACGAATATATCTTCTAAATCATTTAGTCGAGGCATACAAATTTTTTTCGCTATAAAGGATATTTGCGGACAATTAATAATGTTAAAATTGTGGAAAAAGTCTTCTAATATCCTTTTGTACAATAGATACTACAGTAGTTTTCTCCGTTTCAAATATCAAGTCGATTAAACCTCTCTAAAGTTGTGGAAATAAAAGTTATATATATATATATATATTTCATAAGAAAATACAAAGTTTAAATCATTTATCCGACCCTCATTGTATTCCTATTTGCAAAATTGGGTCCGGTGAGGTTTACGCTTATTATTGAGTGCCGATTTCTTTTGAAGGTTCCCACTCGTCGAACTATGAATACATACGACTTTAAAATACGACGAACCGTGATCAATATGAATTTTCAATTCATTAAAAACAGTGACAAAGGAGTGGGGGGTTAGCAACAAATAGTTTCGATTTAGTCAATATATGAACTCCTTAATTTAGAACTCGCAGAGAGTGTTACACAACAATTAAATTTTAAAAATTTTTATAAAAAAATTTTAATATTAAAAAATTGCTGATAAAAGTTTTTCTGTGTTTTAAGCCGACAAGTGCAAATAAAGCGATTCAAATAGTATTTTTTTTTTTCTTAAATCTAATTCACACGTCTATTGAGTTGATAACAAAAAAATATTTATATCATCTATTTAAAAAAAAATATATCAGCAATATTTAATGCACAAGAAAATGCTAAACGAGAAATTCAAATGCATTAGAAAATCTTCGTAGGTAAAAAGTTGTTGCTTTCTTGTTGTTAGAACACTGAATAATATTTAATTAAAATGTTTGTCACTGATCAAATATTGAAATTCTTATAATGTAAATTAAACAGAATCGTAAACATCTCACCTACACTTCTATTTTACAGTGTTATTATCTGTAATAGATTATGGCGCAATTGAACACGCAAATGATTACATTATTTTCAAATTAGACACATGATATTCGGTAAAAATCAATTACATATTTTCACTTTATTTTTTCTCTAGCTATTGTTAAACTTGCTTATTAAGGGTATTCACCAGCAAACAGCAGTTGAGTAATTTGGCAAATTAGGTTTGGCTTAAGGCACTGAAAGATCGTAGCCTCTCCCAATGTTAAAAGCATACATTTAAAACAAAATTTTGAGGGTTTCATGTGTTATGCATGATATGCCATGGTTTGGTATGCTTTTTTTTTAATTGCTGATGGAAACTAACCAACATAAAATTTAAATTTATATGAACAATTTTTATTAGTTACTAGCGGATACCCGGCGTGTGCTACTACGCAAAAAAAGGAAAAAGTTTTGTAAATTTAAAGGAAAAAATAAACTTTGTTTATTTGAAAACTGTTTTTATCTTAAGGTACGGTCACATCTGTCAAACATTTGCCCAAAAAAGCGTAACCACTAAATACTAATGGCAAAACTCTTGATTTAGATACCTGTTTATTACGTTAAACAGTTTCCTATATAATTTATAGAAAATGTAATAGAATATTATCTTATTAGATGCTGTTTAACTTAATAATTAAATTCATAAATCCAAAACTTTTTCATTGGTATTTAGTGGTTGCGATTTTTTGGGCAAATGTTTGCCAGATGTGACCGTACCTTTAGTGCTAAAGGATAAACAATATTTTTAGTTTTATTGTGAGGTGTATAGACATAAAGATTTTTCGGCGTTCCAACTCTGGAGCAAGCCACATACAATTGCCCATGCGAAAAACAGGAATTTTCTAAGTTCAAACCAGCAACACTCAGCGATTGGCCTTGAGCCTTGTTGATTGTTATGGCGAAAGCCAGACGCACTGGAAACTGCAATCTCTTGAAATTGAATGGTAAATCAGTTGAAATAATTGGAATTCGTGGTACCAAGACTTCTTCGCCTTTAAATTTGCCGCTGATGATTGTAGCTTCAATTAAATTCTGTGATAATTTTTTCACAGCAAGTCTTGTTCCGTTGCACAATTTCGGTGGATCTAAGTTGCGAATAAGCATCAACGGTGAACCAACTTTTAAATTTAAAATGTGTGGTGGCATTCCAGATGGTTCCAAAGAGTTAAGAAACTCTATCGGATAGTTGACAGCTTGTTCTTCATCTGAAACTGTGTCAATCGATTTGTACTTGACAACTTCACCGGGTAGCTTCAGTTGAATCTGATTGTTTATTTTGTTAATATCGTCATTCTTTGGAGCCAAAATGGCTCGTTCGCAGAGCCAATTATGATTTCTGAAATTGTCGGCAATATTGGGGAAAACTTTTTGCACAACATTTTGAATAGATGACTCCATGTGACAAAAGTTTTGCGGAAACGTTATTTCATGTGTAGCCGGATCAAACGGAAGTTTTCCATCACCCATATCCAAAAGTCGTTTAGCGAATATTTGTGCAGTAGCATCCTGAAGTAAATGCACACGCATATTTGTTGACAATGTAAGTTTCTGTACATGTCTCCAAAGAAATGACTTTTTCAAGCATGCATTAAGTTCATCGGCTGGAGTTGATCTTGGAACCACTGGTAAAGTTTGACGAAAATCTCCTGCAAGTAGCAATAAAGCTCCACCCATTGGTCGGTCATTTTCTCTAAAATCTTTTAAAGTACGGTCAAGAGCCTCAAGAGATTTTTTGTGCGCCATAGTGCATTCATCCCATACAATAATAGAGCTTGTTTTTAATACTGCAGCCATGCCAGAGTTTTTACTGATATTACATGTTGGTGCTTCGGTATGGTTTACGTTCAATGGAAGCTTAAGCGCTGAATGAGCTGTACGCCCACCATCCAATAACGTCGATGCGATTTCAGACGATGCTACAGCTAGAGCAATTTCATTTCTCGATCGAATTCCTGCGAGTATCAAATTGAGCACGAATGTTTTCCCAGTATAAAGGGGCGTGGTCCCACTCACTTTTCTCCTAGTACGTATTCCTAATTATGTCAATACTATATGTACCAAATATCATCGGCGTAGGTCAAAAAATGCCCAAAATATGGCGATTTCAATTTTTGGGTTATATGGGAGCTACCACGCCCACTTGTCCGATAACGCCCATTTTTGTCGTGATTACTAACATTAGTAACATATGAACTATTGCAATGTTTCAAAACTCTTGCTATCACAATAGTCAAGATATATGATGTTATTCAATTTATGTGGGAGGGGCTACGCCCACTTGAAATATTAAAAGCCTAAAACCATCCTCTATAAATTCCCTTTTGAATGACACCAGTTTGGGTCAAATCGGTTGGATAGTTTCCGAGTCTATAGCGAACATGGGTACAAACATTTTTTGTATTTTATATATATAGATTTGAAAATTTTAAATACATATTTATATTTACATTTTGTTTCTATATTTAAAAGAGAAAGTTCATTGCAGGCAGTGATGGTCCTTCAATTGATCTCCTGCAGCTGATATTTTGTTAGGCATACTACATATCGATGGCTTAATATAAAAAAGGCGATTTTTTTCAAAAAGCGTTTTTGCGTATTCAGTTAGATAAATGTCAAATACACAATGCTTTCAAAATGAAATGTATGTATATAAATTATACCCAGCGGCGAACTTTTGGAGGCCTTCATTTAAAAGGCCTACCTAGAGCATCTTTTAGATCCAGTACTAATGCTCGCTTGCCTTCTCAGGAAGGCCTTATGAAAGGCCTACCTAATTCCTTCTAAAAATGTGGTTTTTATTATGTGTATGTATACATCAATAAATAAATAAATAGTTAACAACAACATGTCGTCAAATGTAAAGAAAACCCTGAAATTGAACACAATACAATAATCACTAATTTGTAGAGAGTTGATATTTTGGCACTTTCATGGGTTTTTACTACGTTTTTGCATTTCTGAGGGTAATTTAAAAATACCTGTGTAAGAAGGGAACTTAGAAGGCCTTTGCTGGCTAGAACATCGTGCGTAAAAAATGTACATATGTGAGCTCAGCTATGTAAGTCTATGGCGTTGCAGCTTTGGGCACAAACAGACAATATGATCAACAGTTTCTGGCATCCTTCGTCCTCGTATATAAGACAGAAAACGGTAGTACCATTTTCTAACCCAGAAAAGGCCAGTAAACGCGCTTTTTTTTTTTTAACAAACGCAACCCCCGCAAAGCGATTAGCTTGTCTGCATAAAACACCCAGGATCTCTGGCCAGAAACGCACCGACAACCACCGGACTACTAGTCTAGCATTGCTACCTATCAGCCACGGTGGCACCCATAAGTATGGAATGGGACAAGAAGGCTTTGTGTCTGCTAAATATGGTCTTCCAGATGGCCTGCTTATTGCTTCTTTCCGCCGCTGGGTATCTATTATTTTTTATTATCTAAATATCTACTCAAGGTTTTACCACCAGTATTTTTTAGAAATTTTTTTTTGCCACTTTTGCTTTCATCACTAATGTTTACTGATGGTATAAGAAATTTAGATTTTTTTATTTGTGAAGGGATTTATCAACTATCGGCGTTATGTGGGTCAAAAGACAACTTAATTGTTGCTGTTTTACATTATTTTTTAATGACCCTAGAAAAAAAACATCACAGAGCTGGTAGGAAAAAAAATCTCTTCTAGCAGGGCTTCCGAAAAACGCACAGCGTAAATTCCTCTGTCAATTACAATGATATACAATTACGTAAGCGACAGAAAAAAAAAACGACGCTACTATTTAAAAAATTCAAGCCTTGAATTCAAGCCGCATATTTAAATTTTATTTAAAGCTATTCACATTGACCACGTGATTGTGGCAACTATTTGTTAGACTCAGTGTCCCATCTCTGTTGATGGCATTCTTACACGGATCCAGACAAATAATTATGCGACTTTGATAAAGAAGAAGTGAGAGTATTTATTTAATCCAACAATAAACCTTTGGAACTGAAAACTTTGTACTTTCAAAAACTCTTAAAATGTTTACGGTATTCAAGCTACAAGGAGATAATGGAAACAATTGGAAGTAAGAGGCTCGTCTACATGCTGATAAGTACATATGTATTTATGCATTTGTTGATCAAAATGGGCTTAATAATACCTTATCATATATGTACAGACATGCATACATACATAAGTAGATGCATAAACACATGAATTTTTCGAAAATTTTCCAAAAAAAAAGTTCATATTTTATATGTGCACAGATAACCGTATACTTAATAATAATATATTTTAATTACTTTTCCATGAATAATATTTTTTTGATTTCATGCATATGCCAGTTGGCAAAGATATAGATATTGTCCGGAAAAATGTTAATAAACAAATAAAACATGCAAAAACCGAATATTATTTATAATACTGTAAGGATGACTTGATAACTCCAAATTAATTAGACACAACCTTTCAGTTCAACAAAATTAATTAAAAAAGCCCCGATTATTAGCATTATCAACTACACTACCGTATCGCTCAAGTTATATTTGGCAATACCAGATTAATTACACTGTGATAGTCGAAAAAAAGAACTTCGATGAATCCTTTTCGAACTATTAGGGGGGAGTCCCCTAAGTGCGAAAGTACATTTGGAAGTGTCAGATTGGCTCCAGTTTTTGAGAAATCGGTATATATCCTTGAAAAATGGATATATACCGATTTCTCAAAAACTGGAGCCAATCTGACACTTCCAAATGTACTTTCGTACTCAGGGGACTCCCCCCTAATAGTTCGAAAAGGATTCATCGAAGTTCATTTTTTTTCGGGTCAAAAACTATCACAGTGTTACATTACAGATCATTCAGGGTTTATAAATAAAAGAAATATGTTATGATAATACTATATAGTAGTAATAAATAATAGTATTAACTAATAATCCGACTTCCTAAACGCAAGTTGCAATGCATATTTACAATGCAGACACTTCCTAAACGCATACCTAAAATTATGGGCAAAGCCTAATGTTCCTAATCAGTTGGCAACTCAGTTTGATGAGTATCAGCTGTCAAATTCTTGCATCTATTTTATTTGGTATGCAAGCGTGATAATTACACCCAATTCACATGATGACTTTTGCGACGTCGTTTTTACTGAATTCCCTTTTGAAGTTGCTACCAAAATCTTTGTGTGTTCAGACGATGTCTTTTAGTTTCATGACTTTTTTCCCAATTTTGTTTTGAAATAATGTAAGTAACAAAGATAAATAACAAAAATAATGAAAGGTAACAAAGAGAAATAGAAGAAAAGTCTTGAAAAACACAAATCAAGTCTTTTTGTTTACCCCTCTTTCTTCCCTACACCGCTCACCGACAAGCAAAAAGAGACGTCGCAAAAGTCATCATGTAAATCGGGTGTTAGACAATGGCGGAGTAAGTAATTTTTTTTATTTATTATAGGTTAGGTTAGGTTAGGAAGGGAAGTGTGAAATACACATCCACTCGGAGACCCAATTGGATCCATTGTGATTCCCTTCATTTATAATTTATTGACTAATTAGTCACCTTACTGTCCAAGGAGAAACAAGGAGCCGTTATCATCCATCATTCAGCCATTTAATTCCCATGATAAAGCCCCTGATATCCTCAAGTTGGCACTTCGCGATCAATGTTAACTGCCACGTGGATGCAAATATGCTTAACAGAAAGTTCCTTTTGTTTCTAGGAAATCCCATTTATTTAAATTTTTTCTCATATACGAAAAATACAGATTATGACATAACAGGTGATCATTTTACATTTTCTTATGTTACTTAAGAATGATGCTGGGTCAACGTGCATTTCTTTAAAGTCGAACGGAGTAGGAAGTGATAACTTAAACCTAAAGTTTATAACACTACTTTAACCCTTAATTCTCCCCTCGGTTCAATTCAATTATTATGTCTGGTATGTAACCGCTTAATTGGAAACATGCAAAAATTATGCCATTACCCAAATCGATTGAAGAATATAAACGTAATGTCATCTTGGGTTTTCTATCCAAAGTTTAAGAAAATCTATTACGCAAACAAATTATCGCATATGTCAATGCTCATATGTATTTTTATTTCTAGTTAACAATCTTGTTTTCGTCAGAGTCATACACCAAACATAATTATAAACCAATAAACTTAAAACATAAAGGAAAAAACTTCTTATAGGTATACGAGTATGTCCTTTTCGTCATAACCTATTTAACTTCACACCTAACTATGCTGAAACGTATAAAGGTGGAGGTAAATTACACGCGTTTTAGCGTCAACGCATTCTACGCGATTGAAGCATTCTACGCTTTTCTTAATTTCAAGTTACATAGGACGCGTTTTGTGCAGCAAAAAACCCTCAAAACGGCTATCAAAAACAGCTGATCGCTTTGAGTGAAGTATATTTACTTCAACGCGTTCTATGTGTTTAAGCATTCTACGCTGTGTGTTGTGTAACTTGTCATATACAATTACACTAATTCAACTTTGTTGACAGCCGCGTGAAAAGCGGCGAGGCGTAGAACGCGTGTTATGTACCTAAGTCCTTATGTCGAAACACATTTAACTCGGCATATTTAAAAAATTAACATCTTGTTATTCTATTCGAAATTAAATATAAAAATTAACCAAAATATATATATATTATTTATTTATAGTATTTATGGTTTGCAAATTTCTTTAGTAATAATTTGAAATAATACATGAATAAAATAAGTGAAAAGATCTTAATACATATTGAAAAAAAAAAACAGTTTAGCAAATAAACGACCTTGACGTTTATTAAATATAAATAAATAAAAAACAAATACTAAAGATGCTTGAGGATGACAAATATAAGAAACAAATAAACATAATTTAATGCTTTTGAAATAACTACAACAGCTAACAACAACAATAATCAAACTTTAGAAGAAAATAAAAAGAGATATAATAGTCAAAGCTATGGAAAAAAGTCATGAGGTTTGCACTTTTCTACATGTAAAACAAATCAATAGAATAAAAAAGAATTTAATTTGAAGCAAAATCAGATCTCGTACATTATCCATTATCCGTCCTTAATAATTTGTCAGACCATTGTATACAGCTGGTGGTCACAATAAAAGCCGATTAATCATTGAAGAAGACAAAAGAGGGAACTTTAATTTCCCCCTATAATAAATCATCGAATAAAACTTTCAAAACAACCCTCTGTCAGAAAAGGTGTTGATTATAAAGGGTGGGCAAATTTGAGGTTAGGAAGTTAATTTGCTGTCAAATGAAATGTCAAGAATAGAGCTGTCATCCTTTGACATTTATTTAGTAAAAAGTTGGGAAATTTTAACCATGGAACGCTACACTCTTAAGCAAAGAATTTCAATTATGATAATGATAATGAGAAATTTTCCGTTCACATAATTTCTCGATTTGGCGATGTCAATTGGCCACCTCATTCTTGTGATTAACGCTGCCGGATTACTTTCTATGGGGGGCATTTGAAAGACCGTGCTTTCGTGAACAAACCACAAACAACTGACGCTCTGAAAGATGAAATTCGGCGCTGCATTGAAGAGATAAGGGAAGCGTTCTTGCAAAATGTGATTAAAACTTTTATGAAAAGTACGGACTTCTGCCGACTTGCTAGAGGTGGACATTTGCCCGACATTATATTCCATTATTAATTCCCATATTTCTACTTTACGTATGAATTTCTCAAAAAAAAGGGAGTTTTTAAGCCAATTTACTTCCTAACCTCAAATTTATCCATCCTTTATTACAGCGGACGCGGTACGCCATATCTGTAGAAATAGCTGTTTGTATCAATCGTATAGAATCGAATTTTATTACCAAAATTTATTGGAATTTAATATGAAACTTTTACTTTTAAGAAAATTTATCTGACAACTAATCGCAAAAATAGCAAATTTAACATGAATGAAAATGTTGCTTATTTTTAAAAAATTTTAATATTTTTATTTGCATATTTAAAAACTTATATATACATACTTGTGGAGAACATGTTAAAATTTTCACTTTAAATTACAGCGTGAGAAAGTTTTGGTTATTGAACCTTTTTACGTTTTACCAAATTATAGTTTTTTTATTATTTTGTTATTTTATATTAAAAAAAAGCAAGGTTAATGTACGTACCAACTTTATTTTATCAAAATTCAATTTCTTTTTGTTTTCAACATGCGCCTTAAGAAATTTTCATTGAGCCAACATTTCCGGAAATATGTTGAAATTGCATTAAAATTTGATCTAAACAAGAGTTAACAAAAAGTAAAACACATTTACGATTATGTATGTATGTATGTATGTATGTTAAAGTTGAAAAACCCTCTATGAAAGGTGTTTAATTACCGAAAGACTAATAATTATTATTTGTAAAATTCTGGGAAAAATAAAATTATTTTTTTCTTTAGCAGAAAATGAAATGAAGCAAATAAACTTTTTTTAAGGCAAAAAAAAAAAATAGTTGATATTAAATTAATTATTGGATTCATGAGAATGTTCGAAAACGGAAATAGTGATCTAAACAGTAACTTTGTATTTTTTAATTTACTGCCTGTTTTTAGAAAATGAAAACAAAATAGTGAGTGAGAATTTATATTGAAATAAAAAACAAATTTTCGTATTTTATTGTTGTTTTCAATATAAATTCTCACTCACTATTTTGTTTTCATTTTCTAAAAACAGGCAGTTAGAAATTTTAATACAAAGATTCGTTTTTCATTATAGTGACGACTTTGTGCGCTAATTAGAATTTAGTCTACTCTCGACACATTTACTCTGTTTTGACGATATTTTTAATTTCAATAATATCTGTTGGGTTTTTCAGCATTTTCAATTTAGCGATTATTTTCAATTTTGACGGTTTTTTGTTTTGGTAATTTATTTTAGTTCCACTTTTTTCGGATTTTCCGTTTTTTGTTCTTCGGTTGTTTTTTTTTTTCGTTAAAGTTTTTTATACATTCTGCGAGTTTACCGGTTTTAAAGATTTTTTTTTTCATTATGGTCGCTTTCTGCAATTTAAGGTTTTTTCCGATTATTAATTTTTACCACTTTTTTTCATTTTGCTAAATTTTTCACCGTAACTGTTTTCCCAATCTGGAGTTGTTTTCTTTTTTTAACCAACTTCATTTACATTTATGTTTCTTTTTAGCGATTTCTCACCCTTTTTTGTCCCTTTTTCGCGTTTTGCGACTACATTTTAACCATTTTTTTCGTTTTAGTTATTTTTCAAATGAATAGTTTTATCGTTTCGCCATCTTTTTGATGGATGATCTTTTTTGGTGAATTTTTAGTTTTTTTTCGCTTTAGCGATTTTGACTATTTCAGTAAAAAATTTCCGCTTGAGACGTTTTTTTCTTTTTGGCTATTTATTTTTGATTCTCTCACGTTTCTTCTTTATTTTAGCAACTTTTTAATTATCGTGATTTTTTTTCGCGTTTTGCTTCGGTTTTAGAGTTTTTTTTGTCGTTTTAACAATTTTTATTTGAAAATTGCTTTTTTGTAATATTTTTCGTTTTGGCGATTTAACTTCCGTATTAGAAATTTTTTTTTCAGTTTTACCGAATTTTTTCCGTTTTAAAATCTTTACCGATTTTGGTAATTTAAAAAAATGTCGATTTTATAATACATACGAGTATGTATGTACATAGTTAGAGGGTGAAGGCATATAGGATAGATTTCGTCAGATCATTATCTATTATGGAATTTTCAGCTGAAATATAGCTTTTCAAAGTTAACTTTGATCCATTTCAGACACTCAAAGTTTATTTTGCAGTCTAAAATCAGCTGGGATAAAGACAGAAATAGAAAGCATCCTCTTGTCTGTCTTTTTTCCGGCTGTACTAAAACTTTACATGTCTTAAAGTGGTCGTACAAACTTTTGCTGTCATACGTGTGAGTAAAATTTCATAAGAGTGCAAAAATTAAATCTTTAACCGTGCCACATTCATGAGATTTGCGTTGAATTTTTTTAAATTACTTTTTGCTATTTTCATTATTTCCAAACGAGTTTGCAGGATTTCATATTTCTAAGATGTCGAAATTTGTTTTTTTTTTCATTTTTATTTTGAATTAAAAACCTAAAAAAAGAAGAGTCCAATAAAAAATAAAAGAAATCTACATACATGTGTATTTTCATTGTTCTTCAATTTCCTTTTTTTTATCATACACAGTCGTCATTTTAACAATTTGTTCATATTAATTATAAACAAATAAATTAAAACGACTTCTTGAACACCACACTTTTTGCACGTGAAAGTTGCGTGAAAGTTGGTTAACAGTCAGTGAGTCATCTGTGTCAATTCTTTGTTTGAAAATTTGTTTTTTTAAGCTTTGAGAACGGAAAAAAGTAAGAAACGTAATTTTAAGGCGATGTTTCCGTGAATTTACAACAGGCGGCATTGACACTCTACGTGTACTTACTATGACATTTTACCGTAAATTTTGTTGACACCGCAAGAAGGCATTTTCTAAGAGAAACTGTGACCTTTATACGTAATATAAATACATATGTATGTATATGCCATGGGTTTGAAAAAGACACATAAAATAGAGTATACTTCGGTGAACAAAGCAAAAATAAATTTTGAAAAAATAAACGAACCTAATTTCAAAATATGAAAATTTAATAGGCCTTACTACGGTTCTCGAATCGTCTTCGACTGTTGTACTAGATTAAAGAAACGCACAACATTTTTCTTTAATCTATTACAGCAGTCGAAGTCGAATCGAGAACCGTAATAAACCCCAATATCTTTATTATTGAGTTTATTATAAAACCTAGGCCGTTGCAATCGGCCTAGACTTTGGCGAAAAATAAAAAAAAACATTTACTAACTGCCATTCGCCTGGGTGCCTTAGTATTTTCACTATTAACTATTTTCAGAAACCGAGGAACCGTTACAGTTTTCAGTTGAAATTTCAAAAATAAGACGGCATTTACACTACGCAACTTTGTTGCATGTAACTTACGTTTTTATGTGAGAAAGAGTGAAGATATACATAAGTATATATAAAATTTATACGTTTCTATTTCAACACTGTCAATTAAAATAAAAATTTCTTGCAACAAGGTTGCATAATGCAAATGCCATCTTATTTTCACTATTTTGAGAGTTTTCTAGTTCTTTAGTGAAATTATGGAGTTCTATCGCATTTAAGGAATTTTTATTTTTAAAATGCAGATAATATTAGACCTGGTTAATCAGAAGTCTAACCACTTTTTTTCACAGAAGCGCTGAATATATGCCTGTTCTGGTGTAATCCTTTCAGAGTATACGGCTTTTTTAGTGCTCAACATCAGTTTAGTTTTCTAAAACAATTTTACAGTGCCGGTCTTTAGTCCGAGTGAAGATTGTTGTATGTAATCGCTGCAGTTTTGCGGAATATTGCAAATATTTTCAATTTACAATTTCCATTTCCGATATTCAAAACAAATTTTGGCTATTCGGAAAACCTTTTGAAAGATAAGGTTGGTTTTTAATTTTTATGAAAGTAACGAACAATTCTCATAAACATTTATATGCATATAGTATAAAAACTAATGCAAATATCATTCAAACATTTATAGTGAAAATACAATAACATTTGTTATGATTCACTGCAGAGATTTTAAATTCAAACAATATTTCTGCAATTGATGTCCAGAGTTAAATCCTTTTGGGTAATGTGCAGCAACTCAAACTAATAATATGACCTCCACGGCCAGTGACTTTCAAATAATTTAAAAGCTTGCCAAAAATCAACAATAAATTCTTCAATCAAAAAATGCCAGCCATTAATAAGAAGAAAAAAAAAACAAAAAAAAAATATTTTAAGTAATTAACAATAATATGTATATAAAAATAAACAAAAGATTGTTGTACGTAATATCAAATATGTATTAAATAAGAACAAATAAATTAAATATAAAAACCAAAATATCAAAGAGTGCAAAGTACAAATGTTTGAGTTCATACATCTCAAGGTGTGGTTTCTTGGAAAAAAACCTAAACTGGAGAATTGAATTCAATTCCTAATGTTGATGTATAGAAAATGTGCATTTAAAAAAATAGCATTAGCAACAAAATAAAAATTTTAATTGGTTGAGAGAGAGACAACAGGGCATCTTAAAATGCAAAAAAAAATAATTATTTTAAAATCGCACAAAATAGGCGAAAAAAGCAATTAACTGAGTTGTCGATGCCAACTGGTGTGGTGAATTCGCCTTGCAAACAACGGTATGTTTAGTTGGTTGTCACAATAGTTGTAAAACGAACACCTCAGGGTTCGTGAACACTTAGCCATTAGAAATTCATTTTATGTTAAATTAAATTAATTAAAATTAAACCAATCAGACACATTTTTATTAAATTATGTCTCTTTTTAATACATATGTACTTTAAAATTAGTAAAATATAAATTATTTGGAGCTACTTGACGACAAGTGTCGGTTAAAATTTTACAACTGATGCAGATAAAAATAAAACATCACCTGATGACCTTTCGAGGAAACCTGTTATGAACTCCGTCTTAGTCTTCATATCTACATATGTATGTATGTATATTGTAGACATGGATTATTTATATTAATTTTATTTAATAATATAACACTTTATTTGAGCTAGTACTAAATAATTTATGTTTTCACAAAATGTAATTTATTTGTTATGACTTAGCTAATCTAATGAAATGCATATAGATTAGCTAGCCCATAACAAATAAATAAAATTTAGATAATAATGTAAAAAAACAAAGTTTTTTTATTTTTTATTTTAAATAATATTAGCCTTATATAAATATAAAACTAATAAAGAAATAAAGCACTAGCTACTTGGGCTATCGGCTCCTTGTAAAATATATTTTCTTATATTTTTATGTTGAGTTGAGATATGAATTTTGAGATAATTGTGATATTTTTTGAGCTTGGTTCCTTAAGCAAGTTGAGACCGCTATTAAATAGGTGATTCCTGTGAAGTGTAGTAAGGTTAGGACAGGTGGATAATATATGTTCTACTGTAACAGTAGCTCCGCAATGTGCACAGTTGTTAGTCAAGCTGTTGTTCATTAGGTGTTGATGAGTGTTAATGGTGTGACCCATTCTCAATCTGGAGAAAGTCTTTATTTGGTTTTTGCATATATTTTTTGGGTATATAGGAATTTTTAGGGTTGGGTTGATTTGGGAGTAGTGCGGGTGACTGAAACTCACCGCGACAGTATCTCTCCTTTTCTTTAGCCTAATTGAAATTTCTTTGAGTATGTCAAGTTTTTCAATAATTAAAATATACGAAGACATTTCAAATAAGAATAATCATACCGGCCAGCATATAAAACAAGTAATTTTAAAGAGGCGTGTCTCACATAAGTATGTACATTCATATATGTATACTACATACGTAAGTATGCATGTATCCACAGAAAAATAGCGAACCAGACAGAAAATAAAAATTACAACAACAATAATGAGAAATAGTACAAAATATTTTTAAAATACCTTAAACATGCGATTTTTCATATACACAGGCATACATACTCTGCGAATCAATTAAATAGGGAATATAAACATGTATAGTCCCGAGGAATTAATTTTTTGAAGAAAAATATTGCTATTCTAAAAATCCATGAAACAAAAAACAAAGGAGAGGGAAAATATGGATCAGCTGTTTAATTTTGTGCTAACGCAATTTCCGTAATAGAAATTAATATTTTTTTTTTTAACAAATCAGCTAAATAAAAAAATATTAAAGATAAAATACACTGCCAACGGATCAAATACTTGGAGCATTGTATAAAAAAATGGTAACAAGAAAATGGCGGACCTTTTTTATGGCCTCAGCAACAAGATCGAAAAAAACATATACAACTGCATAATGTTAGAAATGTAAAAGTTAAGATGTTTGTTCCCCTATATCACTAAAAATGCTCTATGGACCCCATATTTAACCCACAATTGGACCCCACAATTTAAGATATAGCGTTCTTTATTGGTACTTTTTCTCACTTCAATCAATTTTGCTCCGTACATGCACGAAGTCACGAGTAAAATATATTAGACATATAAAAAGGTCAATACATTAATCAGCTTGTATAACACCAATATCGTGTTTACAAGATAACAACAACATGCCAACTAAAAGTATGTAAAAGACAAAAACTCAAAATTTATTTTTTTAATAGGTAGTGATGTTATTAATAAGAATTCAGAATTGTTTCTTCAGTAAAATAATTAAACGTGCCGTTCCGACCTTTTTGGACTTTAGCTGAAAATAGATTTGTTTAAAATTGTTAAAATGAGTTTCCTTATTTAAATGATGCGCATCATACAGACTACCTACTAATTATATGAGTGTGTTGTTGCATTGAATTCTTACAAACTTGTATTTATGGCATACATAACAGCAGCACACAGTTGTAATATGTTATCCAAGTCAACTAAATATAAATAATATTTAATCCCCCAACTGGAGTTGCTGAGCGCCTAACAAACATTTAATGCAGTTCCATATATACAAGCGAGTAAAGTAAATATTTTACAACAAAATAGGTAGAAGATTATTTTTCTTAAGACTCACACACAAATAAAAGTGGAAAACAATTAAAATTTAAAAACGTTCAACTTTAAAGACTTCTCCAACTCTTCAATTAAAAAATATATGAATATTTGATTTATTTTAATACATTTTTTCCGGTACTCTCTACCATCCTCTCTCTCTCACTCTAAACTAATTTTCAATATATGTATGTATGTACATACATGCATATATACGTACTTATATATATTTACATAGTTTGTCTATTGCCAATAAAATTGAATAAAAGCGAAAAGTAAAATAAAAATAAACCATTTCGTAAGTTGTCATACAACTTTTCGTGCCAAATACCGCGGACTGTTTGTGCAGAACCGATTAGTCAGACCTGTTTGCCAGTTAGTCAGTCGAGCCCCACAGCCAGGCCCCTTTAAATTTATTGTTGTAAAAAAAAAAACTTGAAACAAAATGAAATTTATTATTTAAATGTTATCGATTGAGACTAGGGCATGTCTTTTCTGGTCAAGTGACCGTCAAGTAGTGAGACAGCAAGCAATTCAATGGAAAGTTTTTCAATTTATTATAAAACTCATTCTTCACGTGTTTGTTGTATGTATGTATGTATGTATGTATGTATGTATGTATATATGTATGTATCTACATAGTACATATGTACGTATTTAGAGTAGGTTTATAATAAAAATATAATTGAAATAATTAGAGTAGATCAAATGTTAAGGTGGACTTCCGTCCTCAATAGAAACTAAATGATCTTTAATATTCAGTGTTTCGGCTTAAACTAAGTTTTGATAGATTGATCAAGAAATACAAAAAAATACCTACTCCGTAAAAAAATAAAAATAATAAAAAAAAGTGTTGTCTGTGAAGATAAATATGTTTTACGTAAGAGGGAGGTTACGTTATAACATATATTACTTGCCATTGTACGTAAGTATGTATATGTTTAGATAGACCAAAAATGGCCAAACTCCTTAAGAGATCATCGAAATGGACTTGGATCAATTTGCAAAATTGAGAAACACAATTTAGAAATGTAACTTACTTTTATCATCGAATAGTATGGATCGTTAACAATAATTTCCATATTTTTTATATGAGTGACAAAGAAATATGTTTCAACAAAGCAACTGGATCACCTATGCAAATAGCGAAGTAAGGCGAAAATAATCAGCTGAGCCTAATGTATTATAAATGGATTAAATAAATAAAATGAATGACAAAGAAAAATCAAATATTTTCAATGCTTTGTAGAAAAATAAAAAAAAAAAATACAATAGTGAATTGAGTTTTCAGTCCACGAATAGTAATTTGTTGCAAAGATCAAGAAATTATGAAGTGCTTTTAATAAGGGTAATCACGATGGGTAGTGCAAAGTGTGCAAACGATGCAAATGTGTGCAAATATACACACATTTGCACAACATAACAACAAAATGTATGTATTTGCAATTTGCTTAATTTTGCTTCGTTTGCACTAAAAAAACCATGAGCAAAGATAGTAGTGCATATTTTATCAATTGCAAACGAAAATAAACAATAACTTGTGACATATAGACTATCATATTTTTATGTTTAGAAAAAGAAAATTTAATTTTGTAACTAATTTTAATTTAATTTAAAAAGTTTTAGTCTTCTTTTTTTAATTTGTTAGTAAATAACAAATTTATGCATTTGTAACTTGACATCTGAAGTCAGTGTTGCCAGAATTTTTGATGGGCTGCCACATTTTTCTGAACAAAATTACATGCTCTTCACTAAAATGCAATAAATTTAAAAGTACGCTCACGAAGTACACTAATATGCACAGCAAATTTGCAAAATGCATATTTGCACAATCACCATCGTGATTACCCTTAATGTATGTATAAAACATTAACAAAGTATTCATTAAATAGCTATTTTAATTAAAATTTAGGCGTGGTTAAAAATTCTTCAATACAAGGTATTCTTTATTAGGATTTGTGAGTTTATGCAGAACTTACAAATAAAACCCTCACGAAATCAGTACTGTTGTGTATTCAAATTTTAGATTATATAAGATTAAATATGTACGCTCGAAATTCGGGGTATCCCATTCCGTAATAAGTTTTTTTTTTTGGAAGCTACAAAATTCCTCAGAAAATGCACTGGTGTTGGTGTTGCAAAAAAATTAATAAAGAGAACCATACCATTTACCAGAGCCCTGATAATAGGCTATTATTGCTATGTTGACTTATAAAAGACATAATAAGTGCACTAAAAACGAATTTTTCTAGGAAGGAATCAACGTGGCAGAAAAAAAGGTTTATGAGCCTATAATTGGATTCTTGTGAAACACTAACATGATTTTAATAACTTCTGGTGTTAATGTTAAATCCAACTGTTAAATTCGGGTTTAACCATACAAAATGATTTTGTTAAATCCAACTTACATAAATCCTTTTTTGAATTGTATTTGAGTTTGTTTTATAAAATTCAACCTTATTTGCGTTGTAATAAATTCAGTGCTGCCAATTTAAAAGGGAGCCAGAATTATACTATGTTTACACGGACAGAAATTATAGAGGTTCGCGCTCTCATTCTTGGTTCACAGGCGAACCTTGATTGAACCCTTGTTTCGCCTTACAAGATTTTGAGAGCGAACCTACATGTTTCATTTTGAACCTTGTTGCGAACCCGTATAATTTACTATCATCTCTAATTTTGATAACAAATTATCGCTAGTTTATCTGAACTAGTTGTCCAAAAACATTTTAACAAAGAAAAACAATTGATAAGTGCTAAATTTTAATAAAAACATTGAATAAGTAAAAGCATATTTTTATATTTATGTAAATAATTAAATAAAGTGGAAAAACAACAAATAATATTAAATAACGAAGTACGAACCAATCTAGAATGAGTCGTGTGAACACATATGTAGGTTCGCCATCGTGGTTCATGGAGCGAACCTAGTGTTTCAGTTCTTCGTGTGAACATAGTATTAGCTGATAACGCTTAAGCCAGGGGGCAAATTAGGGCATTCGATATCGATCGAAATTTACATTTAAATTGTATTGAAATTTCGATCGATATCGAGTGCCGTAATTTGGGCCCAGTTAAAATAAGAAAAGAAAGTGCGCCAAGTTAGCATCGATTTTGGGAATCTAAAAACGGGGGTAAAAAAAATTATTGGGGATTTTTTAGGCAAAGTCATAGTAGTAGCCTCGATGTAGGGAATTAAGAGCGTGGAAGTATATACTGCATCCTTAGGACAAATTTTAAGCAATAATTTCCCAAGTAATTGATTTTTTTATCCTTTTTAAGATTTTGAAGTTATTTTCGGTTAAATAAACCATATTTTAAACATATACTAGTAGGAGCAATTCCTCTGCTAAATCCTCTGGCTGGTGATGGATTATTTTCAAGTTCTTGCACAAGCTTCTCGAATTGGCATTTATTTGTTATTTATATTTGTTTCATTAGTTTATTAAAACCAAAAACACAACACAAATATGTATATAAAAATACCAAAAAACGAGGAATGAAAGACAACTTTAACGTTAATTTTTTCAATGTTTAAAAAAAAAAACACAACACAAAGCAACGCAAGACAACACCAAATATGTCGACGAAAAAATCGAAGGCAATTACAGACAGCATCAACATCAATTTTGCTTACAAACTACCAAACATATGTAAAAGTTATCGATAAATGGTAATATTGCCATCTGGAATACCGATTGGCAACAAAAGATAAAAAACGGCGTTCAATTCTAATGCCGTTGCCATACAGAATAAGGGTGATTATTTTATTTTGAACAAATTTATTATACCTACATCATGTATTTTAAAACCTGATTTTATTAAACTTGTCGTGTGGACTTAAAATCAGCTGTTTCGTGACTTTAACATACAGAGTAAAAACATTATACATAAAATCAAATATTTCAGTCTTACCTTCCCAGTATTTCTTTAGGTTCGTATTTGGCATAGAATCCTTTGGCGGCATCCTTATCTGGCAATAAATCATCTTCTTCGTCTTTAGCCATGTGGATTGGTGGTATTTTGATTGAAAAAAATTAAACTATATATATTATTAACTATTACAGAAGTTACTCAAAGTAGAACTGCTTGGCGATCACTGAATGTTTGCAAAACAAACATAAAAGAAGAAAAAAGAAATGTGGATGGAGGTTAAAGAGAATTGTTTATGTATTGCGATGACGTCGTCGTATGTTGCTGATTATTTCATATAAGAAAATTGTTTGTTGTTACTACTATTGTTGCTGTTTACAATACAAGGCGAGCATAAATAAAACCAACCATCCACAAGTTTTGGATAATGGAAAATTTATTATTTCTTCTTTTCCCACCTTTTTACTAGCAAACTGTTTTGACTTGTTGTTTACTTTTTTTATTTTTTGACGATAAACAGATATTGGCGTAAACCCAAGGATGTTAAAAGTAGCGTGAGGATTTGCACGTTCGTTATTTAATGCCTACTTTTTATATTTTGCTTGTTGTGCCACAAGAAACAGAATACACTTTATGTCATCAAAGAGATAAAAGTCAGCACGCACTATACGAAATATAAGAAATATTTTTTTCATTAATATTTTTCTTCGTGGTTTTCTTTACATGTAAATTGATTACACAACAAATATTTATGTGTAGTTTTTAAATTATTTTCGATATGTAGAAACATACATATATTTCGTATTCTTTTCTTAATTTCACTTTTACTTTTTGGCAAAATTAATTTCTTGTTTATTATTAGCAAATATATCGTCATTCAATTAAACATCCAATAATTAAGTACTTTTCTTTATTAAATCACTTCTTAAAATTCTTTTTTTATTTTATTTGCCTGTCTTCCATTTTTCACATTTGTCGTGTCTTCTTTGTTTAATGTCTGCTCTGCCACTTTGTTCAATGTCAAATAAGGTTACAATTTTCTTCACAAACCACTTTTATGTTCAAGGAAATATTTTAATAATTCCTTCTCATTGGCATTATCGGTATTTTATTTATTTTCCCGAATTATAAATTTTATTATCTACGCCTAAACAGTATTACGATTTTTTCCTTTTACAGATAATTTTTTTCACCGATTGATTTATTTCTTTAAGTTGTTTTGCACCATTTGAAATAATATTCGTAAATGACCAAATTTTTTGCCGTATTTTATTTGTTGGGCTTATGAAAGAAAATGTCAAAATTGATATACATATTTCTCTGCTCTTCTTTTTAATTCTCTTTTCCCTTTTCTTAAGAGTTGTATTTTCCAGACGCCTCTGCAGCATTGCCAGATAAAAATACACAGAACAAAAAATACGTTGAGTTTGAAATGCCATTCAAGTCTGAAGGCAATCTTATATTGACTTGGAAGACAACAACAATTAGATAAAATTTATCAACAGCATTAGAATACCACCACGTACCGAAATTAAGTGATCAATGTTTCAATTAAAATAAACTATTTTTCAAATAAGTTTGTATAAAAAAGCATTTATATTTAATATATTTATATTCTTTAAGTAACTAATAAAGTTTCAAAATTTTTGTTTATATATTTGAGAAAAACATTTGTTTGATAGCAATATTGTAAAAACAAATGTTCGATATTATTTTCATATATATATATTTTTTTTATATGTATTTGTAGATATATAACTTTAAAGATTTTAATGAAATTATTTCAATACAGTTTTAGAGCATGAAACTAAAGAAAAATTGCAGCATCTTTAAAACTAAATTTGTGAAAGTATTAAAAAATAAAAGAGTATAGTATTTATACACGAGATATTTCAAAAAAAGACTTTAAAGTAAAATTAATAGTAAGGCTAGATATATTTAAAAACAAAAAGCTGTAGAATTTAAATTTTTTATTTGTAATAATTAAGTTTGATTGTTTGACAAACAATGAGCATACGTTTGATTATTAGGAATTAGGTTGTTTGTTTATAGGACGTAAATGAGTTTTTTTTCAATAAATCTTTTTTAGGTTTCAAATATTAGTAAATAACAAGTGTTTAACAAAGTCGACATTTTTTTTACGGCATAACTTCAGCTAAACCTTATATAATATGAAATGGTTGGGGTGTGTTGTTTTTAATATGTAGCGAGTTCAAATAGAGGTGAGGTTTTTAGATATTTGATTGATGTTATATTACACAGTGATACAAAAAAGAATGAAGTAAAAATTCCCGGAAAGTGATATTATTTTTCTGATAGGTATTATTGAGTACAACAAGAATCTGTATTTGAAATTTGCCAGTCACATCAGAATTTTGAGATACGGATAAAAAACCGGTTTTTCGTACCTCTATGCACTTATAAGCCAGTAACTTACTTATTTATAACCCGATTTTCAGTTTGTCAACGGATTCGGAAAGAAGAAACTAGTACCTTTAGAATGGTGTATATATCGTTATGGTTGGCTTAAAAGCTCTTTGTGTATTTCTCCACCAAACACATTTTTTCCCCACTTTTTTTGAAATTTTTCAACTTTGGCGATATTTTTACGCAGTATTTTATAAAGGAACCGTAACATTTTTTAATTTATTCAAAAAATATATTTATTTGTGAGTAAAACGCAACTTTGTTTCAAAAAATCTGTTAAAAATTGACTGAGTTATTTAACTATTTATTAAACCTAAATTTTTGCAAAAATAAAATTTTTAACTATTTCAGTCAAAAATGTTTGCTTGACCGTATTTTTTTTAATTCAGCATCATCAGTTTCTCTCTGAAGTGACCAGCAATATTCTGAAAGCATTTTTATTTTACTTTTTCCTTCAAATCGTTTTTCAATTGTAATCATCTCTTGGTGAAAATGTTCACCTTGTTCATCGCTGAACTGACCCAGATTTTCTGGGAAGAAATCTAAGTGCGAATGCAGGAAATTAATTTTTATGGACATATTGCAGCCCATTTCACCATACGCACCTAAAAATTAATTAACAACAGCGACATAGTCGTCACTTCTGTAATTGCCAAGAAAATTATCACAGAGTGCTACAAAACTATTCCCTGCACGCTTTTCGACTGAATTTAACTTGTTAATAAAATTTTCATCTCTCATAACTTTACGGATTTGAGGTCCAATGAAAATACCTAAAATTTGTGGAAAACGATAATAACGATAAAAATAAGTACTAGAATTGGAAACAAATACTTTAATACCTCCTTTTATTTTGGCTTCACTTAATTTTGGGAACACTTCTTTAAGATAGCAAAAATCGGCGCTGTTTACATCAAGTTTTTTAACGAATTGTTTCATATATCCCAGCTTCAGATGCAGTGGTGGCAGAATAACATCCTCAGGTGAAACTAATGGGACGTTTAAAATATTTCTCCTGCCTATTTGATGCGCCTCACGAGATGGCCATACTTTACGGTCATACCGATTCGGTGCACGACTATCCCATTCACAAAGTCATAGGCGTAGAAAAGGGCAAAGTAACTGACGGTAGAACTTTGCATTTTCTTAATGTTGCACAGCAGCATTCACAAACAAATTCTGGTTCATACCAGCGACTGGATTTGTAAGAGCGATTGAAGATTTTGTTATATATTTCCACCACTCTAACAATGTTTCTAAAATTACGCCTATGACCGATATCTGTGAATAAACCACAAATATAGCAAAATTTATCACGTCTGTCGCACATTTTTATTTTAATTGCACTTGATTATTATCAAATTGTTAACTTTTTTATGTAAATATACAGTGATAAATAAGTGATAAACAAAACAAATAAAAAAAAACAATACTTGTTTTTAATAATCAGAATATTGCTGGTCACTTCAGAAAGAAACTGATGATGCTGAATTAAAAAAAATACGGTCAAGCAAACATTTTTGACTGAAATAGTTAAAAATTTTATTTTTGCAAAAATTTAGGATTAATAAATAGTTGAATAACTCAGTCAATTTTTAACAGATTTTTTTAAACAAAGTTGCGTTTTACTCACAAATAAATATATTTTTTGAATAAATTAAAAAATGTTACGGTTCCTTTATAAAATACTGCGTAAAAATATCGCCAAAGTTGAAAAATTTCAAAAAAAGTGGGGAAAAAATGTGTTTGGTGGAGAAATACACAAAGAGCTTTTAAGCCAACCATAACGATATATACACCATTCTAAAGGTACTAGTTTCTTCTTTCCGAATCCGTTGAGAAACTGAAAATCGGGTTATAAACAAGTAAGTTACTGGCTTATAAGTGCATAGAGATACGAAAAACCGGTTTTTTATCCGTATCTCAAAATTCTGATGTGACTGGCAAATTTCAAATACAGATTCTTGTTGTACTCAATAATACCTATCAGAAAAATAATATCACTTACCGGGAATTTTTTTTTGTCCCACCGTGTTATTTTTTAAAAATCATTTCTGCTCTGTAAATCACGTAAGGGCGTTCAGAGTAATTTCCAAAAATAAAATATATTAATAACAGGCTTGTACGATCTCCGAATGCTATAAATCGGGCAAGCTGCAAAACATTAAATTTTCGAAAATCACATTGTTCAATATTTGGTGATTAACACGACGACGACAGGCATAAAAATAAAATTGTATTTGAAGGAATACTTTTATAAAATATATATAGATTTATATACATATACACATGTACATACATATATAATTTTCAAGAGATTTTTCGAAGTCAAACATTTTAAATTTAACTTATGCATAAAGATAATTTAAAATTATAAAAAAAACTGTAATAATGACCAACTAAAGATGAAAACGTTTTCTAAACTAAAGTCGGCACCATTTTTTTAGTTTCGTGATCGTTTTTTTTTTTTTTTTTTTTTTCTTTTAATTGAGAGACTTAATTTTTTTAAAACTATCAAAAAAAAAGTGCATTTCTATATATAGTGTTGTCAAACTTTCTACTCTCTATTGTTGGGCTTGCATTTTAGCTTGCATTTGGGCCAGCATTTCTTGCATGCGCCTAAGCTCGGCTTCTTTTTCCTGCAATATTCTATCCTTTTCGCCTAAAACGCTATTAGCTACAATTTGTGTGTTGGAGTCACGGTCGTGTTTAATGCCATTTTCTTTGCCTTTATTTATGCCCTTGGCTAAACGATCTGAGCGATAATTTTCATAATGAACCTCTTGGGTAACTTCTTGAAGGTCTTGCATGTGAGTGCTATAACAATAATTATTGTATTAATTTTAATAAATTTATTTAATTAATTAATTTCAAGTAATTATGTACTCACATTAACATGGTTCTCAGTTTAATGAAATCGCAATGTTCGGGATTCTCCACTTCTACTACACCCCAAGGATACAAACGCCCTCGAACTTTTTTACCCTTAACCTCTAGTAAAGTATTGGCACCACATACGGCAAAGGGCACAGCGGCTTTCAGTAGTTTCACTTGTTCCTTATAGTCTTCATCTTCATCGGAATCACAATCGGGCAGTGGATAGATTTTAATGCCATGATCTTCGATTTCCTGCATAATGCGGCATTTTAGACGTAAAATTTCCTTTTTAGTCAGGCAATCGGCTTTGGCAATAACAGGCACTATATTCACTTTAGAGTGTAATTTTTTCATAAATTCCACATCTAAAGGTTTCAAACTGAGAAAAAAATATGTACATAGTTAGTTTTCTTTTTTTCATAATTAAACAATTATGTACATATTCGAAAAACTTACCCATGGCCAAATGGTGATATGAAATAAAAACAGCAGTGTATGCGATTGTCCACAATATTGCGGCGATTTAAGCCACTTTCATCGCGTAAAAAACGCTCATATTGCTCATCTATATACTCTAATATGGCACTAAAACTATCACCATTATCGATGGCATCACCAAAACCTGGCGTATCCACCACTGTTAAACGCAGTTTAACTCCACGTTCTTCTATTTCCACGGTTGAAGCCTCTAATTTGACAGTTTGTTTTTGTTTTTCTATAGCATCAGGTATAACACGTTCGGGATACAAATCTGTCAGAAATAAACTATTCACTAGGGTAGATTTGCCTAGACCTGATTCGCCCACAACCATTAGAGTAAATTCAAATCCTTTTTTAACCGATTTGCGATGCACCTGATTAGGTAGATTGGCAAAACCCACATAGCCGGGTGTTTCAATACTCGAAAACTGCAATTGAGAATAAAAATCCAATTCAAATTGTATTCAAAACAAATTAACGAACAATTAAAAAAGTGTGTTTTTTTTCTTCAATAATATTTATTTTTTTCACCATACGGAAATGCAGGTGTTATTAACGACGCCGATAGACCCCACCTCTTCATTCAGACCGTCCGTCAGCAGTCTCTTCTACTCCATAAACGTATAAAATAAATAAGAAACGTGATGCCACTTCAAATGTAAGTACGTACATACATAATTCATAATATACACATGTGGTTTTGCTGAGTTTTGTGGCCAGCACCATGTGTAGATACATATACACATGTACGTACCACCTTACGTTTGTAACTGTAGTTTCGAGTTGTTTGGTATAAAAATAAGCTTCAATTTGTATAGAGTCTAAAAGAGAATTGAAAAATAACGCTTCTGCCACAAGACAAAAATGTATATTTTTTATGAAAAAAATTGTATATGTGGGTATAAACGAATTGGTCTTAATAGTGGAGGCAATATATAAAAGGTATGGACAAAGATATTTTAGTTAAATAAAAAAACTACAGAATTTTGTTGTTTACTATAACAGACAATTGTCGTTAATTGTTATTTCTGAAAACTTCCTACGAAAATTACATTTAGATTGCCGGATAGCTGTACAGTCCATTAAATAGGTATCACAACCAGCAAGTCATAAATTACTACTTTAAATTGTGTATACTTATAAAAAAAGTACCAAAAACTACCAGATTTCCCTAATTTTATCACTCAGACTGGGCATTACGCTGAGTCATCGTATAAAACGTGCAAAAGTACCAAAAGTAAAAACGCACCACAAGCAAAAAAGGTACCATAAGTAAAAAACGTTACAAAAAAGTTTAAAAAAATACTATTAAAAAAAAAAATTATAAAATATTAATAAAAAAATAATAGTACCAGAACTGCCATTTTTTATGTTTTTACCACTTCACATTTTTTCTAAAAAAATTTAAAGGTACCAAAACTACCAGCTTTTTCAAATTTCACCACCCTAGGAAATGCACTCTGGAGTCAATGTATAAAATTAATAACCAAAAAAATACAAGAAGTACCAAACAACCAATTTAATTTGTCTCGTTTTTATCCCTTACTAAAGTACTCTATATTTTAATCTGGTTCGCAAGCTATCCATTTACGAAATTTTATTCAAATCCAATAAGAAAATGTCTTAAGAGAAAAAGTATCAAAAGTAAAAAAGCACCACAGGCAAAGAAAGTACCCTAAGTCAAAAACGTACAAAAGGTACCAAAACTAGCATTTACAAATATTTTATAAAGTATGAGTACCAAAACTACCAGTTGTTCCCTCTTGGCCACTTCAAAAGTACCCAAATGTTTTCAGCAGTATACCAAATTTCATTATCAAGAGAAAAAAAAAATACTAAAAGTAAAAAAAACATAATTAAAAAATATAGAACTAAAAGTACCATTAATTTTTTCTTTTAGCAGGCAACACGAGTCTATTTTTCTACCCCTCTTTCTTCTCTACACCGCTCGCCAACAAACCAAAAGTGACGAAAGAAAACTTTCACATCTGAACCCAGACTTATTATTCTATTCTTATATTGTATTGGCGTCATAAATCAGAAAAAGACTTGGAAAAATCCCTTCGTATGAATTCAAATAATATTTGGTAGCAACTTCAAAAGGGAATCAAGAAAAATAGACGTCATAAATGGCATCGTCTAAATTGGGTGTAAGATTATTAAAAAGTTTAGTACACAAATAAAAAGTTCCAAAACAAACAATTATTCCATTTTTTACATCTTAAAAAGTACCCCATGTTTTAATCTGGATCATATTCTATACTTCTACCAATTTTCATTGAAATGCATTAAGAGAAAAAGTACCAAGTATAAAATGTACCAAAATGATCAGTTATTTAACATTTCAGCCCCCAGAAAGTATGATAGAATAAAAAAAAAATCTTTTAAATACTAGTACACAAGTAAAAAATACCAAAACTACCAATTTTTTAATTTTTTTGCCTCTTAAAATGTACCCTATGTTTTAATCTCGTGTCACATAATATCCATCTTTCATATTTATAATTTTAGAGCAGGCCGTTTCGGGGAAGCAATTAATAAACTTTTCAATTTCTATTAATTACATATTATAATTTTAATTTTAATTCATTTAAATATAACTGTTCCTATTTAATTAACCTTACACTGTTTATCACCTCTATGCAATCAATACATACAGACATGCATACATTAATGTTTATTTAGCTTCAAGTGTATGCATTTACCAAGAATAGGGTAGGGGTTAGAGGAGGCAAACAATAAGCGGCTTACAGCAAACATTGTTGTGGCTGTGTTGGCAATTAAAATTAATTCAATTTTATTGTAATTTTATTTTTTCATATTTCATAGTCTCTGTAATTTTTGTTTACTTATGCACTTGCCGTTCGTTCATCAAAAATGACTTAAGTCTTTTTCTTTTTCACTTGTTAAAAAGTCCCGAACAAATAAGAGAGGGTGAGAGAAGCTAAAGCAGTCAAAATTGAATTACATTAACTGACTGATGATGTATGCATGTACATATGTATGTATGTTCGTTCATTCTATTTAGAATGTTTAATGATTCAAATTGTAAAGATATTTGCTTTTCATTTGAATTGTAATTAATGTTTCGAAATAATTGCAATGGAATTTGATAAAAAAAAACAAACAACTAGGGAATAAAAGATAATGCAGTTGCAAGTTTTAGAATGAAGGAAGGAAGGAAGGAAGGAGTAAGAGAAAATAATGCAATTTAATTAAAGAACGCAAACAAACATATTTTCTATGTTCAAACGTTAAGTCTGCGTTTACACGAGAAAGTTTTCTTTCATGAAAGTGGTAGTTTGTTGGTGATAGGGGAGAGAAGAATGATACCCGACACCATTCTTCTCTCCCCTCTCACAAACAAACTAACCACTTTCATGAAAGAATAATTACACGTGTGAACCCAGACTAAATAAAGTGATCGAAAATAAAAATATACATAAATGTTTAAAAATATATTTTTTTAATAATTAAGTTATGAATTAAGTGAGATCTGGGGCCTAATCACCGCATACGATATCGATCAAAATTTATCGAAGTTTTTAATTTTGGTATTATCGCATACTGAATGAATTTTATCGTAATTTGACGCATCGTATGCCATAATTTGCTTATTCGACACGTATCGTAATGTTATTCGATACGATAGTTAATTAGATATCGTATGCGTTGATTTGGCCCCTGAGCGGTAAACAACTCTGATAATGACACTGTGGTTAGTCTCGAAACATCATGATGTCAGTTCAATCCTCCGCGCAGTCTAATTTTTCTTTGTCTGTTCAATTATTACGAGCTTCTAGATTTTTCTTTGTAAAAAAATAGTAATTAAATTTATAAAACAATAAATTTAGAATTTAAAATGAACTTAAGCCTGACAAATTAAAATTTCTTTTATTATTTTTCAATATTTAAAATATGTTGTATTCTCGAAATTTTACTGTAATAAAGTTTTCGTTTGTTTTGTGTGAAACTGAAAAATGAAAAATTTCCCCAAATTTAAAAAAACTAAAAACTGAAAAATGGCCTCAAAAAATATTTGAAAAATGTACCAAAAGCCCATGTTGTTGTTTTCAATATAATAATTTGGGGCCATTTTTCATTTTTAGTTTGGAGCCATTTTTCAGCTACAAAAATTTAACACATTTCTAAACAGATTTTCATAATTAAAAAACTTGATAATTTTCTAAGCAGTTTTTCGAATTATTAATGGTCTTCATTACTATTTTCAAAACAACAAACTTTTTATAATTGCATTAAAACCTAACAAATGTTTTAAATAAACAGCAAAAGTAAATTAAAAACAATAAACAAACTCAGCCTCATCCTGTATATAAATATTAAAAAAAAAACTTTGAAAATTTTTCATTTACTATTTATGAAACGAAAATCAATGCTAAATGTGTTCCAAATGGATATAAAATAAAACAACAACAACATCAACAACAACTTACAAGTAGATGCTTAACTATGTACATACATGTTTAATTAAAACCTATAGAAACAAATGAAATAGAAGAAAAAAAAAAACAAGAGAAAAATTAGATAAAAATACTAAAATAAAAAAAAACATTAATGACCTAGAAATATTAAGCAGAAAAAAGCAAGAAGCTAAGCGGTATTTACATCCCACACTGGGTGGAGATTGGCACGAGTAGTCCAAGTACAAAATTAATTACTTTAGAAATTAAGCATAATTTTTCGTATCAGCTGCAATGAGTATGAATTTGTTGTTTTGTACATTTTGTAGCCAGCCATTATTCAAATATTGATAATGTTTCCTTTTTTTTTTTTAATATTATTCTTTAGAGGATTACAAGGCAAAACATGCACTTAAACATGTTGTTAGTAAAATGTATTGTATGAATAATTAGACATCCATAAAGCGTAAAAACCATTTAACAAAGAAATGAAAATTATTCATGCAAAAAAACAAAGCACTACAACAAATTGCGGTAGTTTTTCTTGCTTAGTTTTTTTCTTTATTTTTATAGAGAAAAATTTATTTCTCAAAATCATAAAATTTGTTTTAAAACTATGTATGTAATTAATATGTTAAATATATAACGAAAATTCCAAATATTAATTATAAAATTCAATAAATTTATTTCTAAAGTAGCAGAAATTAATTAAGTTTAAAAATCGTGAGTTTCGTTTGAAAAGTTTTCAAACTCTTATGCCCATATATAAAAACTTTCAAGCAATATTTTTCATTTTGGTATTATCTTATACGATTCGAATGAATTGTATCGTAATTTGACGGATCGTATGTCATAATTTGCTTGTTCGACACATATCGTAATGTTATTCGATACGATAGTTAATTCGCTATCGTTATGGTGATTTGGCCCCTGTACTAATGACATGAAGATAATTCTCATTTGTTGTTTGAGATTTTATTAAAGTACATATTTATATTAAACAGAAACCTTTTCAAAAATATTTCATATGAAAAAAAATACGGGTAGCACTCTGGGAGTGCCGACAGAAGTGAAAACGTATATTTATGAATGGTATCATACAAACTAATAAAGTTTTAAAGTAGACATAAATAATGGTTACAGTTTGGTATGCATACGTAAGAAAATGTTTTAAATTTGTTTGTGTATTTTGATATGAAGCGAGTGCTTTATACCAACAAAATACATGTTGTTTTAGATTGTTGTACTTGTTGTCGAACTGCGCATACCTGTTAGTTTTACCATGTCTGGTATGTAGTTATATGTTAAGTGTCAAATGTCCGGGCGTTACTACACCTGTAATTGGCATTCGCACAAACAGAGATGCTACAAGTGTGAAAAAGCGTGACGGTGTCGCGAGTTCTGAGATTTTGTCTCATCCAAAACCTTCGTACCGCGCCGATAGAAGTTTGCACTTTTAAAAAAAAATGGTGAACAATGCAAAAATTAGCGATCATAATTTTAGTGAAAGGGAACATATGTATATCACGTGAAATTTTATTACCGTTTAGGGGGATTATTTAAAATTCTACCGGTGAGTTGGCATTAGTACCAACGAAATGCATGCAGGTAGTCTCGCAAGCTCAGGTGATTATTTTAGCCTTGTTTCTATCGATTCTGGCGCAAAGAAAATCCAGAAATTATTCATTGAAAAACCATTACATTCACCTAAATTCACAGTTTGGTGTGGCTTTTTGTCTGGTGGAATCATCGGTACGTACTTCTTTCGAAATGAGAGCGGTATAGATTGATGATAACCAACTTTTTATAGCCGAAATTGGAAGAAGTTAATCTTGACAACATTTGGTTCCAACAAGACGGGGCTACGTGCCACACAGCAAATGCAACAATTGAACTATTGCGAGAAAAGTTTGGAGATTCGATTATTTCAAGAAATTGTGATATTGAATGGCCTCCACGAAGTTGTGATTTAACACCATTAGACTATTTCTTGTAGGGTTATTTGAAGTCATTGGTCTTTCGAAATAAACCAGACTCTCTTCAAGCATTACAAGTCAATATTGAACGTGCCATTCATGACACAAAACTTGATTTAGTGGAAAAAGTACTCGAAAATGGGTTCATGGAATTCCTATCTGTAGAAGAAGTCATGGAGGCCATTTGAATGACGTTTTATTTAGAACTTAAATTGTATCGATTATACTTCACATTAAATAATAAAAAGACATGTGGCACTCGGGGACTGCCGCGGTAAAGCTATTGCATAGCATTTTTTTTATCAACTTATGTAATTATATTATTACGTTTTGTTTAATAACTCCGTTGTTTTTCTGGCAATACTGTATGTTAATGAAATCAAAATCAATAGCATACTTAGGGGTTAACATACATTGGGCGATTTAAATACTTAAAAAAACAAATGACTTCAGAAAAAAACTTAGTGTCAGGTTTTTTCGTTTCAAAAACAAAAGACTTCAGAAAAAAACTTAGTGTCAGGTTTTTTCGTTTCAAAAACAAAAGACTTAAGAAAAAAACTTAGTGTCAGGTTTTTTCGTTTCAAAAACAAAAGACTTAAGAAACAAACGTTTCAAAATTTATTGATTCAGTCGCCTTAAAGCCCGCGATAGATGCTATGCAACAGCTTAAAAAACTTTTGAATTTCCTTGACAATAAGTGTGTTTTTTTTTTTTTAAAGAAATCACATCACTCTTATTGGAAAACCTATTATATAGAAGTAATTCATACAAAATGTCTATTTAAAACCAAGGCGAATTCATTCAAGTGAGTCTCTTCCAAATTTTCCGAAAAAAATGCCACCCTAGGATGTCAAAAATATGTACTGAAAAATGTATTTTGACATCTGAGTTAAATTAAGCGGCGAAAGGGGGCGAATAAAATCACCTGTGGTCTCGAGATCAACTTGTTTAAAACCACCAAAAATCTAATAATTCTGTCATTATTTTTATTTAGTTTTCCAATTAGTATTTGCATGCATTGAAATGTGTAATTTTTCAGCATAAAATACATCCATTGAAAATACAAGCATTATTGACCATTCATAATAAGCACAAACAGAAAAACTACAGCAAATACTACTTTAAAAATTAAATTTAAATTAGCCCATCAGTTATAAAAAATGGAAATAGTGAGCCGGGGGTGTTCTTTTCCTTAATTAAAATTCGACAAAAAAAAAAAAAAAAAAAGAATTTAAGGAATAATAGAAACGTATAAAAATATAGAGTGCTTTATTTTTGGTGTTTATTTTCCTTTTTTTATTTTCTGTTTATCGCCCATCAACCAGCAGAACGTGCTTTATTAATTGATTTATATGTTTTTTTTTTTGTCTTCGTCTTCTTCACTTAGTATGAATGTGTTGTATTTAAATTAATTTTGAAGAGATTTCTAGTGTTTGATTTCGTTTCGAAAATAGCAAGCCAGCAGTTATAATGCTAGATGCAGTTTGGTTTAATTTTATTGTATGTTTGAATTATGTATGTACATACATACATTTGTTCATTCATTTAATTTGTAGTTTATTATTATTAATAAAAATGTTATAGAAATATTGTGTCATCGAATACAATAGAAAGTCTGTTGTACTGCCATTTAACACAAAACAGAATAATTGAAATGCTAGGCGCGCTTTTTATTTGGAAGGCAATAAAATGTACTTTTAGTTGAACAATTATTTTTTATTGTTGCTGGCACAAAAAAGAAAGTGGAGAAAATAAATTTCAAAAATTTGTGTTTAATTTTTCACTTATTTACAAATCAAGTTTTCAAAAATTTGTAGGTATTTGCATACGTGTGAATAAACTGAATTTAGAGAAGAGTCTGTGTTAAATATCGTTTCACATGCAACCATACAAGATGAGAAATAGTAGAAAATTTACCATACAGAGTGTAATTTTTAAACAGCGATGCAACAACGGTCAGTACTCAACAAGGAGTGATACTATATATTGCACAGGTCACACATTCCGATCGGAATGGTTTTAATTCCGTACTTGCATCCCTATTGTTATTTTACTTTAGATTCTGTTAATTCTGTTAATTTTATATTTTCTACATATCGCACTTGTTCCTCAAAAGCGCAACTACTCAAAATTTTCAAATGTTCACTTTTTGAAAAAAACCAAACCACAGTGGTCATATCTACCCACTGTAAAAATCTTGCACCAAAAAAATACAGTTGTATCTCTCTTTGTGATAGAAGAATAGTATTAAAAAAAGTTTTTGGCCTCTACTGAAAATTGATGAATTTTGAGTTGTTATGCTTTTGAGGAACAAGTGCGATATATATAAAAATCTCGTGTGACAATGTTTGTTACTCCTCCGAAGCGGCGCGACCGATTTTAATGAAATTTTTTATGCATATTTGGTAGGTATGAGATTAGGTTTTAAAGTATAATTCAAACCAATAGGGTCACTAGGAGGGGAAGGGAGGGGGCGATTCCAGTATTTACTAAACTAATAACCCAATTCGTATTTCAAACAGAGTTGCAGTTGCATTTTTAGTCCACACTACCATACTTTTTCAGCACATATTTCATATTTGGCAGATCGCACGACTGTGTAGGATAGTGAAGCACGATCTTTAGTAACACCGCATGGTAAGTCAATTCGCCTTGTTACAGAGATAAAGTTTATAGTTTTTTTGTACAAACTAAGCTCACATTCAGTTTTTTATTATATGTATGGTATGCAGAGATATCAGTCAAAGAAATTCAAGGCTATTAGCTAATGCACCATGGTTTATAACCAATAAGTGTTTACATAAAGACTTTAAATTGGTCACAATAAGAGAGGAGATTAGTAATTTTAGCAAATGTGCCCACAAATGGCAAAATTCCCGTAGAGGTCATCATAATTTACATAAATATTAATTTTCAAAATTTTATAGAAAAGTTCTCAAATACAATTGAGAAATCGGACTTACATAGTCAATAAGTATGGATTCTTGGCTTTAATTTCCTATTAGTCCAAATGAGTGACAAACAAAAATGTGCCCACAAATGGCAAAATTCCCGTAGAAATCATCAAAATTTACATAAATATTAATTTTCAAAATTTTATAGAAAAGTTCTCAAATACAATTGAGAAATCGGACTTACATAGTCAATAAGTATGGATTCTTGGCTTTAATTTCCTATTAGTCCAAATGAGTGACAAACAAAAATGTGCCCACAAATGGCAAAATTCCCGTAGAGATCATCAAAATTTACACAATTTTAATTTTCAAAATTTTATAGAAAAGTTCTCAAATACAATTGAGAAATCGGACTTACATAGTCAATAAGTATGGATTCTTGGCTTTAATTTCCCATTGGTTCAAATGAGTGACAAACAAATGTTATAGAAAAGTTCTCAAATACAATTGAGAAATCGGACTTACATAGTCAATAAGTATGGATTCTTGGCTTTAATTTCCCATTGGTCCAAATGAGTGACAAACAAAAATGTGCCCACAAATGGCAAAATTCCCGTAGAGGTCATCATAATTTACATAAATATTAATTTTCAAAATTTTATAGAAAAGTTCTCAAATACAATTGAGAAATCGGACTTACATAGTCAATAAGTATGGATTCTTGGCTTTAATTTCCCATTGGTCCAAATGAGTGACAAACAAAAATGTGCCCACAAATGGCAAAATTCCCGTAGAGGTCATCATAATTTACATAAATATTAATTTTCAAAATTTTATAGAAAAGTTCTCAAATACAATTGAGAAATCGGACTTACATAGTCAATAAGTATGGATTCTTGGCTTTAATTTCCTATTAGTCCAAATGAGTGACAAACAAAAATGTGCCCACAAATGGCAAAATTCCCGTAGAGGTCATCATAATTTACATAAATATTAATTTTCAAAATTTTATAGAAAAGTTCTCAAATACAATTGAGAAATCGGACTTACATAGTCAATAAGTATGGATTCTTGGCTTTAATTTCCCATTGGTATAAATGAGTGACAAACAAAAATGTGCCCACAAATGGCAAAATTCCCGTAGAGATTATCATAATTTACATAAATATTAATTTTCAAAATTTTATAGAAAAGTTCTCAAATACAATTGAGAAATCGGACTTACATAGTCAATAAGTATGGATTCTTGGCTTTAATTTCCCATTGGTATAAATGAGTGACAAACAAAAATGTGCCCACAAATGGCAAAATTCCCGTAGAGATTATCAAAATTTACACAATTTTAATTTTCAAAATTTTATAGAAAAGTTCTCAAATACAATTGAGAAATCGGACTTACATAGTCAATAAGTATGGATTCTTGGCTTTAATTTCCCATTGGTATAAATGAGTGACAAACAAAAATGTGCCCACAAATGGCAAAATTCCCGTAGAGGTCATCATAATTTACATAAATATTAATTTTCAAAATTTTATAGAAAAGTTCTCAAATACAATTGAGAAATCGGACTTACATAGTCAATAAGTATGGATTCTTGGCTTTAATTTCCTATTAGTCCAAATGAGTGACAAACAAAAATGTGCCCACAAATGGCAAAATTCCCGTAGAAATCATCAAAATTTACATAAATATTAATTTTCAAAATTTTATAGAAAAGTTCTCAAATACAATTGAGAAATCGGACTTACATAGTCAATAAGTATGGATTCTTGGCTTTAATTTCCTATTAGTCCAAATGAGTGACAAACAAAAATGTGCCCACAAATGGCAAAATTCCCGTAGAGATCATCAAAATTTACACAATTTTAATTTTCAAAATTTTATAGAAAAGTTCTCAAATACAATTGAGAAATCGGACTTACATAGTCAATAAGTATGGATTCTTGGCTTTAATTTCCCATTGGTCCAAATGAGTGACAAACAAAAATGTGCCCACAAATGGCAAAATTCCCGTAGAGGTCATCATAATTTACATAAATATTAATTTTCAAAATTTTATAGAAAAGTTCTCAAATACAATTGAGAAATCGGACTTACATAGTCAATAAGTATGGATTCTTGGCTTTAATTTCCCATTGGTCCAAATGAGTGACAAACAAAAATGTGCCCACAAATGGCAAAATTCCCGTAGAGGTCATCATAATTTACATAAATATTAATTTTCAAAATTTTATAGAAAAGTTCTCAAATACAATTGAGAAATCGGACTTACATAGTCAATAAGTATGGATTCTTGGCTTTAATTTCCCATTGGTATAAATGAGTGACAAACAAAAATGTGCCCACAAATGGCAAAATTCCCGTAGAGATTATCAAAATTTACATAAATATTAATTTTCAAAATTTTATAGAAAAGTTCTCAAATACAATTGAGAAATCGGACTTACATAGTCAATAAGTATGGATTCTTGGCTTTAATTTCCCATTGGTATAAATGAGTGACAAACAAAAATGTGCCCACAAATGGCAAAATTCCCGTAGAGATTATCATAATTTACATAAATATTAATTTTCAAAATTTTATAGAAAAGTTCTCAAATACAATTGAGAAATCGGACTTACATAGTCAATAAGTATGGATTCTTGGCTTTAATTTCCTATTAGTCCAAATGAGTGACAAACAAAAATGTGCCCACAAATGGCAAAATTCCCGTAGAGGTCATCATAATTTACATAAATATTAATTTTCAAAATTTTATAGAAAAGTTCTCAAATACAATTGAGAAATCGGACTTACATAGTCAATAAGTATGGATCCTTGGCTTTAATTTCCCATTGGTATAAATGAGTGACAAACAAAAATGTGCCCACAAATGGCAAAATTCCCGTAGAGATTATCAAAATTTACATAAATATTAATTTTCAAAATTTTATAGAAAAGTTCTCAAATACAATTGAGAAATCGGACTTACATAGTCAATAAGTATGGATTCTTGGCTTTAATTTCCCATTGGTATAAATGAGTGACCAACAAAAATGTGCCCACAAATGGCAAAATTCCCGTAGAGATTATCAAAATTTACATAAATATTAATTTTCAAAATTTTATAGAAAAGTTCTCAAATACAATTGAGAAATCGGACTTACATAGTCAATAAGTATGGATTCTTGGCTTTAATTTCCCATTGGTATAAATGAGTGACAAACAAAAATGTGCCCACAAATGGCAAAATTCCCGTAGAGATTATCAAAATTTACATAAATATTAATTTTCAAAATTTTATAGAAAAGTTCTCAAATACAATTGAGAAATCGGACTTACATAGTCAATAAGTATGGATTCTTGGCTTTAATTTCCCATTGGTCCAAATGAGTGACAAACAAAAATGTGCCCACAAATGGCAAAATTCCCGTAGAGGTTATCATAATTAACATAAATACTAATTTTCAAAATTTTATAGAAAAGTTCTCAAATACAATTGAGAAATCGGACTTACATAGTCAATAAGTATGGATTCTTGGCTTTAATTTCCCATTGGTTCAAATGAGTGACAAACAAATGTTATAGAAAAGTTCTCAAATACAATTGAGAAATCGGACTTACATAGTCAATAAGTATGGATTCTTGGCTTTAATTTCCCATTGGTCCAAATGAGTGACAAACAAAAATGTGCCCACAAATGGCAAAATTCCCGTAGAGGTCATCATAATTTACATAAATATTAATTTTCAAAATTTTATAGAAAAGTTCTCAAATACAATTGAGAAATCGGACTTACATAGTCAATAAGTATGGATTCTTGGCTTTAATTTCCCATTGGTCCAAATGAGTGACAAACAAAAATGTGCCCACAAATGGCAAAATTCCCGTAGAGGTCATCATAATTTACATAAATATTAATTTTCAAAATTTTATAGAAAAGTTCTCAAATACAATTGAGAAATCGGACTTACATAGTCAATAAGTATGGATTCTTGGCTTTAATTTCCCATTGGTATAAATGAGTGACAAACAAAAATGTGCCCACAAATGGCAAAATTCCCGTAGAGATTATCAAAATTTACATAAATATTAATTTTCAAAATTTTATAGAAAAGTTCTCAAATACAATTGAGAAATCGGACTTACATAGTCAATAAGTATGGATTCTTGGCTTTAATTTCCCATTGGTATAAATGAGTGACAAACAAAAATGTGCCCACAAATGGCAAAATTCCCGTAGAGATTATCATAATTTACATAAATATTAATTTTCAAAATTTTATAGAAAAGTTCTCAAATACAATTGAGAAATCGGACTTACATAGTCAATAAGTATGGATTCTTGGCTTTAATTTCCTATTAGTCCAAATGAGTGACAAACAAAAATGTGCCCACAAATGGCAAAATTCCCGTAGAGGTCATCATAATTTACATAAATATTAATTTTCAAAATTTTATAGAAAAGTTCTCAAATACAATTGAGAAATCGGACTTACATAGTCAATAAGTATGGATCCTTGGCTTTAATTTCCCATTGGTATAAATGAGTGACAAACAAAAATGTGCCCACAAATGGCAAAATTCCCGTAGAGATTATCAAAATTTACATAAATATTAATTTTCAAAATTTTATAGAAAAGTTCTCAAATACAATTGAGAAATCGGACTTACATAGTCAATAAGTATGGATTCTTGGCTTTAATTTCCCATTGGTATAAATGAGTGACAAACAAAAATGTGCCCACAAATGGCAAAATTCCCGTAGAGATTATCAAAATTTACATAAATATTAATTTTCAAAATTTTATAGAAAAGTTCTCAAATACAATTGAGAAATCGGACTTACATAGTCAATAAGTATGGATTCTTGGCTTTAATTTCCCATTGGTATAAATGAGTGACAAACAAAAATGTGCCCACAAATGGCAAAATTCCCGTAGAGATTATCAAAATTTACATAAATATTAATTTTCAAAATTTTATAGAAAAGTTCTCAAATACAATTGAGAAATCGGACTTACATAGTCAATAAGTATGGATTCTTGGCTTTAATTTCCCATTGGTCCAAATGAGTGACAAACAAAAATGTGCCCACAAATGGCAAAATTCCCGTAGAGGTCATCATAATTAACATAAATACTAATTTTCAAAATTTTATAGAAAAGTTCTCAAATACAATTGAGAAATCGGACTTACATAGTCAATAAGTATGGATTCTTGGCTTTAATTTCCCATTGGTTCAAATGAGTGACAAACAAATGTTATAGAAAAGTTCTCAAATACAATTGAGAAATCGGACTTACATAGTCAATAAGTATGGATTCTTGGCTTTAATTTCCCATTGGTCCAAATGAGTGACAAACAAAAATGTGCCCACAAATGGCAAAATTCCCGTAGAGGTCATCATAATTTACATAAATATTAATTTTCAAAATTTTATAGAAAAGTTCTCAAATACAATTGAGAAATCGGACTTACATAGTCAATAAGTATGGATTCTTGGCTTTAATTTCCCATTGGTCCAAATGAGTGACAAACAAAAATGTGCCCACAAATGGCATAATTCCCGTAGAGGTCATCATAATTTACATAAATATTAATTTTCAAAATTTTATAGAAAAGTTCTCAAATACAATTGAGAAATCGGACTTACATAGTCAATAAGTATGGATTCTTGGCTTTAATTTCCTATTAGTCCAAATGAGTGACAAACAAAAATGTGCCCACAAATGGCAAAATTCCCGTAGAGGTCATCATAATTTACATAAATATTAATTTTCAAAATTTTATAGAAAAGTTCTCAAATACAATTGAGAAATCGGACTTACATAGTCAATAAGTATGGATTCTTGGCTTTAATTTCCCATTGGTATAAATGAGTGACAAACAAAAATGTGCCCACAAATGGCAAAATTCCCGTAGAGATTATCATAATTTACATAAATATTAATTTTCAAAATTTTATAGAAAAGTTCTCAAATACAATTGAGAAATCGGACTTACATAGTCAAAAAGTATGGATTCTTGGCTTTAATTTCCCATTGGTATAAATGAGTGACAAACAAAAATGTGCCCACAAATGGCAAAATTCCCGTAGAGATTATCAAAATTTACACAATTTTAATTTTCAAAATTTTATAGAAAAGTTCTCAAATACAATTGAGAAATCGGACTTACATAGTCAATAAGTATGGATTCTTGGCTTTAATTTCCCATTGGTATAAATGAGTGACAAACAAAAATGTGCCCACAAATGGCAAAATTCCCGTAGAGGTCATCATAATTTACATATATATTAATTTTCAAAATTTTATAGAAAAGTTCTCAAATACAATTGAGAAATCGGACTTACATAGTCAATAAGTATGGATTCTTGGCTTTAATTTCCTATTAGTCCAAATGAGTGACAAACAAAAATGTGCCCACAAATGGCAAAATTCCCGTAGAGGTCATCATAATTTACATATATATTAATTTTCAAAATTTTATAGAAAAGTTCTCAAATACAATTGAGAAATCGGACTTACATAGTCAATAAGTATGGATTCTTGGCTTTAATTTCCCATTGGTATAAATGAGTGACAAACAAAAATGTGCCCACAAATGGCAAAATTCCCGTAGAGATTATCAAAATTTACACAATTTTAATTTTCAAAATTTTATAGAAAAGTTCTCAAATACAATTGAGAAATCGGACTTACATAGTCAATAAGTATGGATTCTTGGCAATAATTTCCCCTTAGTCCGAATGAGTGGCAAACAAAAATGTGCCTACAAATGGCCAAATTCCCGTAGAGGTCATCATAATTTACATAAATATTAATTTTCAAAATTTTATAGAAAAGTTCTCAAATACAATTGAGAAATCGGACTTACATAGTCAATAAGTATGGATTCTTGGCTTTAATTTCCCATTGGTCCAAATGAGTGACAAACAAAAATGTGCCCACAAATGGCAAAATTCCCGTAGAGGTCATCATAATTTACATAAATATTAATTTTCAAAATTTTATAGAAAAGTTCTCAAATACAATTGAGAAATCGGACTTACATAGTCAATAAGTATGGATTCTTGGCTTTAATTTCCCATTGGTCCAAATGAGTGACAAACAAAAATGTGCCCACAAATGGCAAAATTCCCGTAGAGGTCATCATAATTTACATAAATATTAATTTTCAAAATTTTATAGAAAAGTTCTCAAATACAATTGAGAAATCGGACTTACATAGTCAATAAGTATGGATTCTTGGCTTTAATTTCCCATTGGTCCAAATGAGTGACAAACAAAAATGTGCCCACAAATGGCAAAATTCCCGTAGAGGTCATCATAATTTACATAAATATTAATTTTCAAAATTTTATAGAAAAGTTCTCAAATACAATTGAGAAATCGGACTTACATAGTCAATAAGTATGGATTCTTGGCTTTAATTTCCCATTGGTCCAAATGAGTGACAAACAAAAATGTGCCCACAAATGGCAAAATTCCCGTAGAGGTCATCATAATTTACATAAATATTAATTTTCAAAATTTTATAGAAAAGTTCTCAAATACAATTGAGAAATCGGACTTACATAGTCAATAAGTATGGATTCTTGGCTTTAATTTCCCATTGGTCCAAATGAGTGACAAACAAAAATGTGCCCACAAATGGCAAAATTCCCGTAGAGGTCATCATAATTTACATAAATATTAATTTTCAAAATTTTATAGAAAAGTTCTCAAATACAATTGAGAAATCGGACTTACATAGTCAATAAGTATGGATTCTTGGCTTTAATTTCCCATTGGTCCAAATGAGTGACAAACAAAAATGTGCCCACAAATGGCAAAATTCCCGTAGAGGTCATCATAATTTACATAAATATTAATTTTCAAAATTTTATAGAAAAGTTCTCAAATACAATTGAGAAATCGGACTTACATAGTCAATAAGTATGGATTCTTGGCTTTAATTTCCCATTGGTCCAAATGAGTGACAAACAAAAATGTGCCCACAAATGGCAAAATTCCCGTAGAGGTCATCATAATTTACATACATAAATATTAATTTTCAAAATGTACCCACAATTAGCCAAATTCCCGTAGAGCTCATACAAAGTTATCTTTGTTAAGACACATTTATATCAACTAGCAAAACTGTAAACCAAAAAGTTCCTTTGAGCTACGTTGGCAATGTCCCGACTAAACATATATAACTTTTGAGTTAAATATGTCATGACGTAAGCTCTTACGTAAAACATATTTAACTCGGCATATTTATCTTCACACACATACATACATAGTATGTATACATATGTATGTACATTTACGAACTTTAGCCTGAATAAAAATTAACAAATATTAATAATAAACAATTATATTCAGTTTTGTATTTTTACTAGTTTTTACTAATATTAATTTTTATTAAATCTATATACATACATATGTATGTATGTATATAAAAATGAATGTCTGTCTGTCTGTTTGTTTGTTTGTGCTTTATAGGAGGCCAAACCCTTGGACCGATTTTCGTGAAATTTTCACAGCATTTTACTGTGACTCTGGAAGGAATAATAGGTATGAATAGGTATATATGAAGTTTCGATTTGACAAAGGGGCGTGGCACCGCCCATATAACCCAAAAATTTAAATCGCCATATTTTGGGCATTTTTTTACCTTTGTACGTCGATGATATTTGATACATATGTAAAAATGGTAATATGTACATATATCCTAAAGCATTGCAATAATTAAATTAAAATTAAATAAATAAATTTTAATAAATATATATAAATACATTTAATTTTATTTTATAACGAGGGGGTAGCGAAGCACACCGGGTTCAGCTAGTTCATTTATAAATATGCACCAGGTTATTGCCCCACAACCTTGCTCCATAGAAATAAACAACCCCTTATGAATGTTTCCTATTTCAATATTTCGAATGTACATAAATATATATGTACATATGTACGTATGTACATAGATATATATTTACATTCTTATGTACCTAGTTATTACAAAGGGGATAATGCATAGATTACATACTTATACACTTAGGGATATACTTACATACGTACGTATGCACTTGTGGCCATTAATATGTGCAAATCTTTGTATGTATGTGAATTCATATTTTATTTTATCTTAGTCATTACATCCCAACCCATTTATAAACCCAACTGGCAGGTTTGTTTTGACTAACGTTTTCATGAATCAACGTACATATTGTTTAAAAAATGTTAAGTGTTTATTAAAGTGCTAAAATGAATACATACATTGATGTGCAAACAAACGATAAAAAAATAAAATCTTATAATGAACTCTGAAGTACTTTTATCATAACATTTTCCAAACATACACATCTACATTTAGGCTTTTATCTTCTATTAGATACAAATAGTATAAACAAATCGAAAATGTACTACAATATTTCCAAAAAAAAAAGTGATTTGCAGAAAACGAGTTTAAAGTTTGCAAATGGGTTTTTCCCTCAACAGTTTTTTAAAATATTTCGATGAAATTTTTTCAAGTTATAAAAAAAGAACTTTATGACAATTAATGCTGCATTAAGAGGCTGTACACATAATGCGAATGTAAATGAAAGGGGGTGGGGGGTTACAGATTTTTTACACATTGAAAATTTTGCATTAAAAATTTTGTGAATTAACTGTTCTGAACAATTGTATGAGTTCAAACAAACTATCTTCATGTAAACCCTAGTAAGACTATGGAAATGTATTTTAGATCTAGTAGGAGTGATACAGTATTTTAAAATTTCAACCTTAGAATATGTGACTCTGAAGTAGCTATTGTTAGCCAAATGAGGTGTCTTGGAATAATACTTGATGAAAAATTGTCTTTTGAACCGCACATTGATAATATGTATCTGCTCCAAAGTTTGTTTAACCTTGCGATGGTTATATCACTTAAATTTGACATTACCTTTACATGTTAAAAAATCTGTGGCACACGCCTTACTGATGTCGCAAATTAACTATTGTATAGAAGTGTACTCTGACTGTAATGCTGGTAATAAAATGAAAATAAAATACATTGTGCACAAGGTTGTCCGATTCGTCTACGGACTTGAATTTAGAGATCATGTTTCGCATCATTTAAGAAGCTATCTTAAAATTAATTTCGAGGATTTCCTTAAATTTCGATTATTAATATATCTTTACAGAATCATAAAATTCCAAAAACCTGAACGTGTTGTACGTTGGATTACCATGACACGACGTTTGAGAAATCCTCAAATTATTATTTCACTTATTAATTGTGCTATTTATGAAAGATCCTTTCTAGTTCTTGCAGCTAGGTTTTATAACAGCTTACCCAGAGATTTACGGTCCTTCTCTATGTCTTTATGTGTTTTCAAGCACAAACTTAATGCATATTTATCATAAATCGAATCACCAATGACTTATACGGGTACTCTCTGAGATAAGTATGTCTCATATTATATTAATTTGTTTTAATTTTTGTCGGGTGTGTGCGGGACTCTTGAGGCGCTGATTTGTGATAAGTTTACTCTCCATAGTGGAGACATTATACTAGTAATACAAATGAAATTGGCCAATAGGCTATTATATTGGTGTGTATGTATGGATATGTGGTATGTACATACATACATACATGCATATATGACTGTATAAATATGTATCGAGGTGTTAAAAGTTTATCTTAAAACGAAGTAGGTATGTACATATAGTATGTATGTATGTCACACTATCAATGGACTTCATTTGATATTCTGATGCTTATTCCCATAAAAACTAGATTTGTTTACTTAAATATGAATCAGAAGCTGTAAATTGTTGTTGTTGCCATAGCTGCCAGATTTGACGATTTATCGTCATTTTGACGATTTTGGGTCCTAAAAATGACATAGTGACGATGGGACGATTTATACCCTAATTTTGACGATTTTAAATAATTCAAGTTTGCAACATTTATTTGTAAAATTGAAAATTTTAATGAGCAACTTTTTAAAAACTAGTATGCTTAAAACTGTAAACTTTTATTAAATCTATATATATAAAAAAATTATTGCAAGGGTATTGTGACTTTATAACTCACGAACGGTCAAACCGAATTCGATTAAATTTTTAGGGTTTGTTCTTATGGTCGTGTAGATGGTTTATCGAAATCGGTGAGTTTGTGAGTTATGACTTTTCGTGAAAGTCGTGATGTGCTTTAATTAGGTAAATCGAAATCGAATCCGTGTGAAGCCGGTGCGCTCAGCTAATTGATTATAAAAACCATAACAATTTATTAAATTTTGAAGACATTTATTTAGTAATATTTGCCAGAGATGAATTTGAAGAAGCACAAATAAGTGCAAAATAAAAATAATAATTGTGTTAATTTTTATATAGAGATTTGTGATCAGATATTTTCCAGGTTTGATTTTGAATATAAAGATATAAAGCTCTTGGCCAAACTAATCCATTTAATATTATTTATGTAGAAAAAAGTTGGTTTTCTGAAATTATAACAGAATTTTCCTATTTTGTTAAAGAAAGTGGAAGCCAAAAACATATTATGTTTTTATCAGTGCAATAATTTTAATTGTCTGAACTCAGTTTCTAGCTCTAGTTATATTGTAACTATTGGATTTTTGGAAAAAAATATCAGAGATGCAAACGAGGGACTAGTATTTTGTTTCTGGTTTTGGCTAAATTTATTACAAAAAAACCTAATTTTACCACTATCCCCAGCAAATGTGGAAATAATATTTAGTCAGGTAAACATAAATAAGACTAAAGTAAGAAATTTATTGAAGAAGTCGCCTTTGGAAGCAATATTATATATATACAAAATATTATTTAAAGCTAGACAAATGTAGCTGCTATGATCTCACAGTTGTACCTGAATTAATCAACATGTTTAATTGTACTATATAATTGTAAAATATATTATACATATATGTAAATGTATCATATACATATTTTCTTTAAAAATTATATTTTATTTGTATAAATTTTATTGTAGTTTTTATACATTTTTAGAAAAATATGTTTCCAAAAATGATATTTAAAATGTATATTTTACTACATTGGAAAAAAAATGCGATTTTATTGTGAATTCTAATTGAAGTATATGATCTCTCTATTTAAAGAATGATGTTTTGTTTAATAAGATTTGTTTATTTAAAAGTTTTGTTATATTTTGCCTCTGATAAAATATGTTTTGTTGGTAAATAGGCGGTTTTTTCATTTGACGTTTTTATGACGATTTTAATAAGCTATATTGACGATAATGACGATTTTTGCCCAAAAATATGACGATATTACCTAAAAAAATCTGGCAGCTATGGTTGTTGCATCTGTAGTACACATATCATATTGTATGCATTGCATACTATGCAAGTGTAATTTATGAATAAATGTACCTACTTCATAATTCCCCTTTAGCTATAACGGTTTCAATGTAGTACTTTCTGTACAAAACAGACGGACGGGTAAAGTATTTTTCTTCTTATTTTTAGTTGCTTTTACATGTAATTTAAATAAAGAGTTCAATTGACTTTGAAGAGTAGAGTTTGCTTAATGTATGTATGTATGTACATTCTAAGTACATAAGTATATGCACAAGTGCATACACACATACATATGCACATACATATGTACATAGGTAAACACAAATAAATGTTGTTGTTTAGTTTTCTTTATCACACCATTGTTTTTATTAAGAGCATGGGAAAGATGGTGTCAATAAAATGGACTACGTTATTCTCTGGGTTTGTTTACATGATTTTTTTTATTTGAATTTTAATTAAGAGTTGGGAGTTAAATTGAATATTATATGAATAATGTATGTACATATGTACATATGTATGTATGTACTTTTTTTCGGTCAAAACTACCTTGAAAGCGTATTTTAAAAATGAAAAAATTCTAATTGGTAATAAGTAATTTATTTTACTTAATATTTTATTATTTTATTATATATATATATATTATATATATATATATATATATTATATATATTTTATTTAATAAGTAATTTATTTTAATTTCCATAAACCAAACGTATTTACTTTATTGACAACAGCAGCCTACCCTCTTAAAAACAAACACTTTATATGAAAGTAAATTTAATTATAAGAAGAAAGAACATACATACTATGTACGAAAATCCTCGGCAAGTCATATATCTCCTTTAATTTTCAAATGAGTGCAGTCTTTTAAGGTAATGGGAAATACCGATCCTTTAATTTTTTCCTTTAACACAAACAATAACAACCGATAAGTCTGCAGAGTTGTATTCCAAGGAAAAACCATCGACACGGTAAAACAGAAAAAAACACGTTTCCGAACAGGAGAATTCCCAACAAAAACACAAGCAAGAAATAAACAGCAGCAGCAGACAGGCAAAATTGAAAAAAAAATACGCAACAGTAGCAAATTATGAAAAATAAGACAACCGCGCCCTTGATAAAATTTTTTTTTTGTTATTATAGTTTAAGGATTGCAGTATGCTTTATGGTCAATTAAAATGTTATTTAAAAAATACAGGTTAATACTTACACTTTTTGTTTCAGACATTTTTCTATTTTCCTTTCCTGGTCTTGTTGTCTTTTTTTTTAATCCACAAAATAATTTTATGCTGATTCAATAAGTGTTATAGAATATTAAAAAAAGTAAAGGTAACTTTTTGTTATTTTGCTGTTAAATTTCTTTTTGTTAAAATATAAAACGTCAGTCACAAAATCACACAACACACGCACAAATAAGAATTCTACAATATGTAATCGAACACGGGCAATGTTATATACGATGACACACAATTTTATTTTTCTGAAAACAATTCTCACTTTTTCTTTGCGTTTTGCTTTCTGTACAATGTAATTGTTCTTTCTTAATTTAAAGATTAAATACAACAAAATTTGTTTAGCACTATTACAAATGCAGCATATTACAAAATAATTTTCTATTTTTGTATATAGTTTAGGCTTATAAAACAATTCTCTAAGCGAATGTATTATTCTTGTTAACTTCTATTTCTTTACTTAACGACCGGCTTTTTTTATATTAAATTAAAGAAAACCTCAAAAAATGATAATTTTTACTATACGAACAGCGCGTTTACAACCAATCACAAATAATGCATTTTCTCAACTGCTTTTTTCCATTTCTCCCAAAAAGATCGTTGCCAGAATAAATCGACCATAAATTTATTTTGGGGGAAAAATCGTCAAAAGTAGATTAAATCTCTAAAATACTTAAGGGGCTGTTCAAAATTTACGTAATACATACCAATAAATTTATTTATTGAAAAATATTAAACCATTTGATGCAAATATGTCATTCGAAAACAAAATATAATTCTGACAGTGAATTATAAATATTGCATTCGCAAAAATGCATGGGAATAAACGTTGACGAATTATGTCATGAGGAATCAGTCAAACTGCTAAGAATGAACATTTATTCTCTTCATTAACTTCTGTAGCCGAAAAAATTTATATATCGAGTGTTTGGCTCCGTACGATTAGGTTTTATGATTGATACAAATCTAAAGGGCACTTTACACTGTCGAAATGTTTGACATCAAGCGTGTGTACATGTGCTTGACATCAAGCATACCCAATATCTAAATTTTTTGATTTTTCATCAAGCGTCGTCGGTGTCACACATACAAACAAATTTTCACTGATACAACTTTAAATGCTTGATGTAATTTTGACGAATTTATAGCGCCCTTAATGCGGGGTGCAGGTAAAAATTGACAGATACAGTGGAACCCTAATTATCCGGTTCTCAGGGGACCGAATAGAAAAACACGGTTATTAGAGGTTATATGAATAAAACCTATATTTTCTGCACGGATAATAGAGGCAAAGCACGGTTAATAGAGGTACAACAACGAAGAACAGATAATACAGGTTATGAAATAATTCGAGCAGCATGCCGGTTAATAGAGGATCGGATAATCGAGGTTCAACTGTATATGGCAAAATTCCTCATATATGCCGCCCATAAATGCAGTAAAATCTCTTCTACAATAAATCGTATGATGTGGCAACTATGCCAGAATAAACACAGCCTCTTATTGCTGCCTGCCCTTTTTGACAATCACTTGGATATGATAACCCAGCTGATTTATTATTTTTAAGCTTTGTTTTGTTATGTGATTTCTACACTATTAAATTATTTTATTCCCAATTAATAGTTTAAAGATAATTGTATCTTAAAAATGCGTTTTGCACAGTTATTGCGCATACGCAGCAGATGTCCTGAATGGTCTGCAGTGAAGCAACAATATGTGCCCAAACACCAGCCAGTTTTAGAAGAGGATGTTAAGAAATTAGAAGACTTTCTTATGAATAAGCCCAATATATTAGTGTTAACTGGTGCTGGCATATCAACAGAATCAGGCAACGTTTTGAACAATTTTAAAAATATTTAGTTTTCAATAATTTCCTTTCATAAGCAGGCATACCCGACTATCGTTCCGAGGGAGTAGGTTTATATGCTCGCACAAATCATAAGCCTATACAGCATATGGAGTTTGCTAAATCTGAGAATACTCGTCGTCGCTATTGGGCACGTAATTTTGTGGGATGGCCTACATTTTCAGCCACCGAACCCAATGCCACACATCATGCCTTAGCCCGTTTTGAACGTGAAGGACGTATTCAGGGAGTTGTAACACAAAATGTAGATCGTTTACATACCAAAGCCGGATCAAAAAATGTTATAGAATTACATGGATCTGGATATATCGTAAAATGTTTATCGTGCAACTATCGCATAGATCGTCATGAATTCCAAACTATTTTGAATACTTTGAATCCAGAATTTAAAGATGCCCCGGATATGATACGACCCGATGGTGATGTAGAAATACCTCAAGAATATGTAGATAATTTTTCCATCCCTCCTTGCCCTCAATGCGATGGACATTTAAAACCGGAAATCGTATTTTTCGGTGATAATGTACCCAAAGATCGCATAAATCGTGTAGCAGAAATGATATATAATGGAGACGGCCTATTAGTGTTGGGATCAAGCCTTCTGGTATTCTCCGGTTACAGAATGGTCTTGCAAACCAAAGATTTAAAACTGCCGATAGCCATAGTTAATATTGGTGAGACAAGGGCAGATCATTTGGCGGATATCAAACTGGCTGCTAAATGTGGAGACGTTATACCGAAATTGTTTAACTTTAAAAAATGGTGAATCGTTATCGCTTAATATAGGTAGTGTGATTAATTTTATTTGTTGTAAAAAAATTAAATTTTAAGAAGATGTATAAAAAAAGAAGTTGTAAAATATAAACTAATTTAAAATGCGACTGAATTTCATTTTATTTTTAATGGTTTAATTCAGAGGAGTAAAATTTTAATACATAAATATTTTTAATATATGTACGTAACATCGATTTTAACGTAAACTATCCTTTAAAATTAAATAAATCAAAGTTTGTATTATACATATATGTATCGCATTTATTACAACTAAAGAAATACATACATTATATTATTCACATATTAAACTTTGTTTCAGGACAAACATAAATGAAATAGCTTTCGCTAAGAAAATTTTATAAAGCAACTTACATGACGAATACTTTTTCAATTTTGGGAGTAGTGAATTTTGTATTAGTTATGGGACATACTACTACACCATTTTCCTTGGTGATATCTGGTATAGCCAATTGTCCAAATATTTGACCATTTGGTAGCATCATTGGTAAGTTATGCTCATTTAGTGGCAGACCAGTTATCCGGCAAATGAGACGACTTTGCACACAATGAGAGTATGGTAGATTTGTAGCAATCTTGTTGAAATCTTCTTGACAAACAGGACAATTCAAGTTTTTACAGTTTTCTGAATAGCATTGAGGCGTTTTTAATGAAGACAATCCGGCTTGCACGGCAATACTGAGTAATGACTGCGAAGATATTTGAAATAAGCGATAATTTTCGTTGCGAAATTTCAAAACTAAATCCTTCCAACGAGAGCAGTCAAAAAGACTTCTATATGGTTCAATTGTTGTATTAGGTTGATAAGCTAAAAGTGCCATACACTCGCAAATTTCTTTAATTTGGGTTTTTTCAAATGATGGAAAATGTTTTCTGGCATGAATAACAGCATCAGTTCTTAAATTGTTTCGCACTAGTTCAACAAACTCTTGTACTCGCAAGTTAAACTCTATATTTGAATTAATTCTTCTCAACTTTGATTTGTTATCGGTGCACCATAAAATGCACTTCGTAGTTTTAAAAGTTAACAAGTCCTCTTCAACTTCACGGGATGTATGAAAAATATCTAAATTTGTAAGATGTCTAACGTCAGAGTGTTGTGATAATCGATTAGCTGTTTCATAGTATCCCATTCGAAGCAGATGCTCGATAACCATACGATCCATACGCATTCTTTTCCATTGATCAATTGAGGCATGCCATATATCCATATCGGAATTTGTCTCTTCAGGTTGAGCTATGCCTTTAAGATGACCCAATTTCTTCTTGCACACAAGTGCAGCATTTAATTCTTCGTTAATACTCTCGTCTGATTTGCGTTTTAAAACCTGCAGTCTTTGCACAACATTTCCGACCATTTTGCTTACGTCCGAGACAGTCGGATGTGTTGCCAAGGTCTTTTCAACATCTCTGGAGAAGTTTTGAATTTGATCCACTTCTCTATCTATAGTTTTTTGGGCTATACGAAATTTTTTGTTAATTATTTCATATGGAACCTTTAACGTTGAGTGTTCCAATGACTTTATTTCCGACATTTTGTTTATTCGAGAAAAAAGCAAAATATAATTAAATGTTTTACACAAGCAGACAAAGAATATAATAATAAGTTACGAGTGATGTGTATTTTGCTACGGGAGTATTGTTTTGGTTACTCTATTGCGTACCAACGATACCAAGTACTTACAATCGAGTAGCTGCTATTAAGCAGTATTAATAAAGGTGGCAGCGGCAAACCATGAATAAATTTTTCTTACATTCATTTTAAACAAATCAATGAGTCTAAAGAAATTTTTGTTTATAAAGAGCAAATGAAATTGATAAATTGAAATACTTTAATTTTTAGTTTTGATCTTCAACGTGTTTACTTCTCTAATCACAAAAAATAATGCTCCGGATATGCTAATCCAAACTTGGTTGCTATTTTTAAAAACATATGTTCCATAACACAGCGTTGTTACTTAAAAAAAAGAGTAGCTAGATAATACAGAGTTGCAATCTTAAATTACGAGTAGTCAGATGACAGATCACTATACTTATGTTCTAAAAATATATTTTTGACAAATGGATTTATTTTTGTTTTACTTTTTCTCGTGCTGCCAAGTTTTTTTTTGTTATTTTTACTGCCTATAGTCAGCGCCAATTATTTATATATATAGTTATATGTGAAAATATATACATATATGTAGTAGTTTCGACATTTTAGTTCATTTCGTGCGCATTTAAGTAAATTTCATACAAGCTTAATTACAGAAATAATTTTTGCCATGATCCAATAATAATAAGGTCTGAGCAAGTCGCAATATGGTTTTTTGTAGGGTTGTGTTTTGGTCATTAAATAATCTGCAAAAAAACGGTAAGTCTCACGGTCTTGTCAAAAGTTGTTTACATTTTTGACCACCATCATGAATATTTTTGTTTACGTTATGCATAACCACTAAATACATTTTTGTTTTGTAGACAGCATTTTTTGACATTATTGAGTTCTTTTTACACAAACAAAATTCATGTTGTTTTGCTATTGTATTTTTGTTGTAGTCTTAGGCAGACCTTATTATTATTGGATCATGATTATTGCATTCTCCTACGTCATACGTAATTTAGACTACTTTGTCCCACAAAATTCGACGAATTGATTTATAAATGCAATCTGGCATCCTTGCTCAACCTTAACACACAGATCCAGCTGTTCTTTGTGATTAATTTTTTTTTGAGGGTATCGACACAAACAACAATTGCAGATTTTCAGGACATTCGACAGTGTTTCTTTTAGCAACAATTAATTTAAAATATCTATAAATAGGTAAAATTTTAGAATTGCTTAAAAATGTGTTAAAATTGAGACATAATTTCAACACAAGATCTTCCAACCGTGACGCATTTTTCTAATTTTCAGAAATAAATACATATTTTGCAAAAAAAGCAAAGTGAATGATTACCTAATAGAAGAAAGCAGCAAGGCAAACAACATACAAACAAGTGTAGGTAAGCAAAACAAATAACAAGATTTTGCAAATTCCAATTTGCGAAGGGAGGGCAAACAATTTCAATGTTTTTGGCTAGAGAAAACCGCAGAAAGCGGTAAGCATTGCACAAAATAAGACAAAATCTCACTCAAACAAACAACAACAAAAAAATCCATAAGGGTAAGTATGAACATACATATATGTGTAAGTACTTATGTGGCAATAAAAATATGCCTGTATCTTTAAAGAAATATTAAAACGCAATTAATAATTTTCAATAAAAAAAAACTTTATAGGGACTCTTCTAAAGGCCTGTGGTTGTGCTCAGATTTCCTAGTTTGTTTCGTAGTTGCCAAGACATTATGTCTGTACGTTTGTTAACTAAGCGACTAGTCAAACATGGTCGTTTTATACTTCAGACCTATTGGAAACGAGACATACATACCAACATTTTGGAACAAAATCAAACACGAAATACACGTCAACAACGTCTTCCAACTGCAGTGTCTGCGGCTGGAAAGGTAAGAAGCTAAAATACGACGAAAGATTGAAATATTGGAATTTAATAATTTTCTTCGTAGAAATGGGGTCCTAAAAATGCACTAAACGCCTTGGGAAGTGCTTCTGGCTCGTCGGCTGCAACTGGGCAGTTGGCAGCCAACGTACCACGTTCGGCTGGAATTTTTCGTTTCGGTCAACATGCTCGTAAATTATTCATCGACAATGTTTTAAATCGTGTTACAACTACCTATTCAGCAGAGTTGCGCAATCAAGCAAAAAAAAAGCTTTTCTATGGCGATTCTGCACCATTTTTTGCTTTAATCGGTGTTAGTCTAGCCTCTGGTGCTGGTGTATTAACAAAAGAAGACGAATTGGAAGGAGTTTGTTGGGAAATTCGCGAAGCTGCAAGTCGTTTGCAAAACTCCTGGAACTATGATGAAATTTCCGAAACTTTAGATTCCAGCTTTAGTATCAATAAACTGGCTATAGGACCTGCTATAGCAAAAGGTTGTGCTGCTGTTGTTTATGCTGCATCTTTGAAAAATCAATCCGAGTGTAGCGATACTTCAATGCAGACTCTAAATGATTCTTCGACTTCGTCCGTTCTGGATGTAAGTCCTTCTAACGAACGTAAGCAAACTCTGCAGCAGCAATCTTTCCGCCCCGAACTAATGTCACCTTTACAAAATATGTCCAGATTTGTGCATAATTTTGGTGGTTCGTTAGACAATTTGCAAATGTTTAGTCAAACATCTGCAGCTACACAGTTTGAACAGGCCTTAAAAGCTAAAGATCGAAAAGAAGAAGTGGATGAGAAAGTAAATATCAAATTGTCTAGCAATAGTAATAACACATTTTCAGGAGTCAGCAGTGGTGTAGCTGGGTTGGTAGGTACTTTTTTTTATTTATATACTTTTTAAGAAGTTTTTTTTTAATTTTTTTTTCATTTCTCTAAAGCAAACTTTAGACACCAACGTCGATGTTAGCATACGTCGCTATCCATTGGCATTAAAAATGATGTTTAACTATGACATACAAAGCAGTGCTATGGCCATTTTAAGAGCCATGTATAAGGAAACTGTACCGGCTCGCCAACGTTATATAAATGAGGCCGCCGAATCGTGGGAGCAACACATTCAAGATCAAACTTTAATCTTACCTCCTCATCCCAATATTGTTTGCATGTATGGCTTTTTTTGTGATGAAGTTGGCAATTTTCCGGATGGCCATTTATTGTATCCCATAGCACAGCCTCAACGCATTAACCCAAATGGCTATGGCCGTAATATGTCTTTGTATTTGCTGATGAAACGTTATGATTTCAGTTTAAGAGCATTTTTGGATACTCATCAATTAACGACCAGAAGCAAATTACTCTTATTGACGCAATTATTGGAAGCTGTAGCCCATATTAGCCGTCATGGTATTGCCCATCGTGATTTAAAGTCCGATAATATATTAATCGAATTAAATGATGATGATTCTCCGCCTATATTGGTTTTGTCTGATTTTGGCTGTTGTCTGGCAGATAAAGTTCATGGTCTACGTGTGCCTTATACCTCCTTTGACATAGACAAAGGTGGTAATGCTGCTTTAATGGCTCCCGAGATTATTAATAAAATGCCTGGACCTTTTGCTGTACTAAATTATAGTAAAGCTGATTTGTGGGCTTGTGGTGCCATAGCTTATGAAATTTTTGGCATGCGCAATCCCTTTTATTCTAGTGGTGGACTTAATGCGGCCAAAGGTGAGCAGACATTTTCTTTGCGCAATTCCAACTATAAAGAAAAAGATTTGCCGGCTTTATCGGATGAGTGTCCTGCCGTAGTGCAGCAATTGATTTACAACATTTTATCACCAAATCCTTCGAAACGCGTTAGTCCCGATATAGCTGCCAATATAATGCAGTTGTTTTTATGGGCTCCCTCACAATGGCTAAAATTGGGTGGCATTCCCAATAGTCCTGAAGTAAGATATTGAAGCTATTTTTTTTTCCACAAAACTTATTTGTATTATTCTCCTTTTCTTGTTTTTTTGTTGCAGATTTTACAGTGGCTTTTATCTTTAACTACAAAACTAATGTGTGAATCAAAATTAGCTGGAGGCAACGATGCTTTAAGTACCTCTGCCTTTAACTATCAGCAAAGTGGACGTCGTACTTATGTGGAATATCTTTTAATAAGCAGTTTTTTGGCAAGAGCCCGTTTGCGTCGCATTAGAGGTGCTCTTAATTGGATACAAAATGTGATCTAAATTTTTGATTATCTCCTCGCTCCACAAAAAAAAAAAATGCTCCTAATTGGGCTTATTTATTATCTCTACTAAATATATACATATATTTTTTATTATATTCTTATGTTAGTGCTTAATTTTTTAATTATCAATCGAGAAGGAAGGAAACTCGGGAAAGAGTGTAATCGAAAAAGGCGCTTTTACTCCGAAAACGAATGATTATTGATATCTTTTGGGATATATTTATACATACTTATACAATACCATAAAAATGCGTAAAATTTACTAAACAAAATATATATGTAACTAAAGTCGTGACTTACGTAAAAAAAAAAAGAATTTTACCTGTAAAATTTGAACGCATTTCACAGTTGAGACCACAATAAAAGCAAAATATGTAGTTGGTAACTTGTGTTGAGAGAAAATATTGTATCATACCTAAAATGTTTTAATTTAATATTTTTTTTTGCCAAAAAATCATATGAAATAAATAAAAATTAACAGCTAAAATTTAAAAAAAAAAAATCATGTTTTATTGATATCATTTTATAAAATACACACTTCACTTACTGTTAAAAATATAATTTCCAATAAATTTGCTAATTTTTTACTACTGTTAAAAATATAAAACAATTTTTAGCATGATTTCCAAAAAAAAAAATTCCAAACCCCTTATTATTTCGCCTTCTCTCTAACAATTAAGAGGCTCGTGTCCCAGCTAACAGCCTTCTTGAAAAATTCGAACTGTCATACGTTTTGCTTAGGTTTGCATCTTGAATATCAACAATTTCTTAAACACTCGTCGAAATTGTCACACATTCTTTTATTAATATTACAGCCCCCCATTAATTTTGTTCTTCGGATAAACGTAACAATTTACGAGGCAAATTCCAAAAAAAAAATATTTCCCAAGTTCCACACCAATTATTAATAAGTTCATTATTGACAGTTAGATGTCAGTTTGTTTATTCATTCTATTATTGATTAAAAATAAACCTATTATTTTTAGCCGTTATTAAAAATATTGCAATCAAGCGATTTTATCCTTTTAAGACATGAACTTAATTTACACACCACATATATACATACATATGTATGTTTAGACTTTGCAATATCAAAAATATAGTAATTGACAAAAACTTAAATTTAAATAAAAATTTATAGAGAAATAAAATTTTTATACCCATTACTACAGCGCGGCACTACATCTAATAATGGAACACAAATCTTCTCAAATATTCTACAGTGTGTGGTTTTTATTCATGCAAGTGCATGTAATTTTGTATGTACTAGAGAACGGCAACATTTATATGCACCACTTTCAACTTTATCCGATCATTTACTCCGAGTTATTGTGAACCAAACGTTTTTGTTCAACAACAAACAGGCAATGATTGTAAACGCAATAGACAATTTCAAACAATCAGTTTTAAACACTCGTACTGGCAATAAACATGATTGTTTGTGATTTGTGTAAATGGCCTTTCACACACGAGAACAATTCCCTGAGGGAAGCATGGTGTTAAATGAATCCATGTCAACATTTTTGTCAACAATTATGGTGTCTTTTTGGTGTCACTGTCCACAAATTGCTTTTTTTTATATTAATTGTAATTTTTTAAATTACCTACTACGAACTTGTTATTAATATTTTGTTAATATTTTTTCTGTCTTTTGTATGTGATGAGTAGAGAAAATTTTTGACGGTTAAAAAGAAATTATCAAGCTGAAGGGCTCAAAATCTGTATAATTTTACTATTGCCATTTCCTGCAGATGGTGACATCGTCTACAGTGAATGGTGTTCCGCACACGAGTCTAATTATGCTGGCATAACATGAGAGTTTTTAGGCGAGAGGGGTGAAGAGAGCGGTTTTTCGTTGGAACAATTTTTCAACCAGCCTCATACCCGCACAAGCAGCACAAAACTAATACATACACAAGCCAAACATCAAATGAATACAAAAAACACTAACACAGACAAAGCTGAGTACACGTATACATTTTATGCCAGATGAATTAGTCTCGTGTGTAAAAAAAAGAACAAAAATTGTGCGGCTTAAAAATTCATCTCGTGTGCGGAACCCCAATCAGTACAGTTTTACTACGGACATTTCCCACAGTGTGGTAATATTGCAAATATTACTCGTGAATCAGTACGATCTTACTATGGACATTTGCTTCATATGGTCCCACAAGAACTACCTAGTCTGTATAGACGCAGTCTACTGGTAGATTTCATAGGACACGCCTATGTTATGTGTCAATAGCAGATTGCATTAGTTGGGGTATAATTTGTCAGTAGTACTGGTGACATCGCCAATAGAGAATCATTATAATTTTAATATTGACATTTCCTGCAGGGCATAAAATGAAAGTTCTTTGGCGAGAGAGGTAAAGAGAGCGGTTTTTCGTTGGCATAATTTTTCAACCAACAACAACCCCGCATCGATACATGCATTCCACAATTATGCAAAAAGAAATGAACACAAAAAACACTAATGCACACAAAACGATGGCAGATTAAATAGTTCCGTGTGTGAAGAAAATATAAAAAATTGTGCCGCTAATCTAAAAAATTTCTCAGAAACTAAAGAAACAAGCAGCAGCAGTTTGCTAATTATCCCGGTTATTGTGAATAAGATCTTGTCGAATTTTTGGCATTTGTAAAGGTACGGTCACATCTGGCGAACATTTGCCCAAAAAAGCGTAACCACTAAATACTAATGAAAAAACTTTTGATTTAGATACCTGTTTATTACGTTAAACAGTTTCCTATATGATTTATAGAAAATGTAATAGAATCTTATCTTATTAGATGCGGTTTCACTTAATAAATAAATGCATAAATCATAAAGTTTTTCATTGGTATTTAGTGGTTACGCTTTTTTGGGAAAATGTTCGCCAGATGTGACCGTACCTTAATATTAGTGCGATTTTTATTTTATTCGTGATTCTCTAAAGCTACTACTGATGCTGGGTGATAAAAACTCTAAAAAATTGTGTTGCTGCCTGCCGCGAGAAAAATTGATAAAAAAAATGCAAGAAAGCCAGAAAGTCAGAAAGTTTGGCAGAATTGCACACTTCGCGAAAAAAGCGACAACTGGCGAACAATTTTTGAATAGCAATTAAGCCATAATATTGTTAAAAAAAACAAAACGCTAAAGCCTTAAAGAATACAAAAAAAACCTCTTAAATCGTGAATATGGCGAAAATTACAAACCCAGAAACTTGCACACAAATTGATCAGAAATCGCAAAACTGTTAAAATGAAAAAAAAAAAAAAAATTAAAAAATCATATCGCAAAAAATTTGCTTCATCAGTTGTTTTGAATTGATCTCTACAATGAAACAAATCGGTGTTGCCTCAAAAGTTGACGACGAAATGTGGAATAGTGCAAAAATTTCAATCCGTAACAAATGGACCGTTACGTAATATGTGCACAGCCCCTTTTGATAGTTTTATCTAATATTTTGTTAAAGAAAATATTCAAGTTTGACCACAGGGAAAATATGTTTTCCCATGTTAGTACCTGCCGTTGTTTGACAGCTGTTTCAACAAACAAAATGGGAAAATAAATGTGCGTAGTGTGACCACAAAACAACTTGTGTATTTATTTATCTAAATTTTTGTTAAACGTGACTCAACATATTTGAAGCAAATCTTTTCCCAATGTGACCGTACCTTAACTTAAAAACATAAATACTATTTATGATTGTTCGGTATTACTTTTAGAATAAGTTTTCGATTCGTTCACAATTAGATCTACAATCCAAGTATAATTTTGTGATTGATACATACTTGTTGCTGATTTTTTTGGATTCGTGAATGAAACTTGATTGGGAACTATTCCCAACGAAAGCCTGATTAGTTTGTTTATTAATCGCTAGGGATTGAGACGGCTCGTTCATACTTGTTGCAGGTCATTAATATGTACTGAGTTTAAAATTCTACAACGAACTTAGTCAAAAATTCATCTGAAAATAAATAATGTTTGCCAAAAATGGACCTGGTAGCGTCGTGGTCTCTTTGGATATCGCCTTTACATGTGAATGCGCATACGAAATCAAAAATAAAAACATATACGTACTCGTATGTATGTTTGATCATATAAAAAAGTACAATTAAAAACGAGTACGACCTACAATTATTGTAAGCAAAAATTTAAGTATTACAAATTTTAAATGTGGGTATGTATTTTTTTTATTTTTAATTTAATGTAACTTTTTAAATGTTTTTTTTTATGAATCATTCATTTATAAATAAACAAATCGCAAATAAAAATTTTTATAATTAATGAAAATTTATTTGTTTTGTTTCTTATTATTTTAAACTGTAGAGATATAAACAAATTGAAATTGCTTTCAACACTTAAAAACCACTTAATTTTTGGAAATACAAAAATAAATTTAAAAATAGCAAGAAAAATATAAAAGAAATTAGAAATTAAATTAATAATTCACTATTTAATGATCAAATAAATTTAGAAATATGTAGTGAAGAGTGGAAAATGTGAGTAGAAAATTTCGTTTTCCATAGATTAAATGCTGGCAATAATAGTCTGCATCAGACATCTGCAACAAATATGATCGAGCCTACTTCTTCCCTAAAGTTGAATTTTGAGAGCAACACAAACAAGAATTATTATTTAATTTTATACTCGTTCGCTTTCAATGCACAAGTAGAAAATTCATCAACAAAGTGTACATCATTTCCATCATTTGATGCGAACTGATGTGTATAAAAGCAAAAAGTCTTGTTCATAGACAGTTTGTTTTTTGCAGGACGGCTTTGTTGTGATTGATTTGATTGCATGATACAATGAATTTAAGGAATATGCAGAAATACAAACAACACCAACTCTATGTATTTTTTTGGTAGAAAATTTGATTTCGGAAGTCAAAAGTATAAATATGTATGTGGGCATGACAAAAATATAAATAAAAATTATTTAGTAAAATACGAGTACAAAATTACTGAACTGAATAAAACACTTGTTCCGCTAACAACACGTTGGCTTCGATATAAAATGAGTTTCATACACTTGATGACACAGTCAGAACATTCCTGTTAGTACAAAACAACAAGTCATTAAAACTGAATGTTTAAAACGAACGGTTGCGTAAACAAGTGTGTTTTGCTTTTGAACAAAAACGATTAGATCATAAAAATCAATGTGCATAATTAAGTATACCCGAAAATTTAGCACTTGTTGCAGATGCCTGGTTTGCATACATTATGAGTATTATTTAGTGTAATTTATAAATTAATCTTATTGTATGCATTTTAGGTCTGAAGGTTAAACTTAAAGTTAGTCAGGGTCAGGGTCAATTTTTGGCCTTCGAGATCAGTGATGAAGTTGACTTTTGTTTGAAAGATTTTCAATAGTAATTAGAATTATTGGTTTGGCAGACAACGGACGACACAATCGTCCGTATTCTCTATGTAAATAATTTAACTATCACAATAAATTCTCATCCGTTCAATATGTATTGAGTATTGCAAAGGTTAGGTTAAGTTTTAAGGACCGTCACAGCTTAAATTCGGTCCCTTTATGATACCCTATAGAAGACAAGACGAAAGTCAATTGTTTATTCAATATCCTACAGGTGCCCTGCCGCCGATTCAAACCTACCCCATTGTATCAGGAAGGCGGATAGTTTTATTAGCCAGAGTGTGTAGGTCTGGCAGAGTGCTGGAGCCCCAGAATAGTAGTCCTTATGCTATTTAGCGTTGGACATTGTCACAGAAGATGGAGAATTGTAGTTGCTGTAACCTAGACCTAAACTTTTGGTATGTGTCCCTATAAACCAGTGCTCTGTGAGCACTGTTACTAATACTCCTGTGCGACATTTATCAAGCCTGTGCAGATTCTGTGTCCTGTTCAGACTATTTTTTTTTTGCGTAGTAAATTCTCCTGCGCTCTGTGGCCTGTAAGTCTATCGGCAGCATTAAAGCTATTACGAGAACGGCGGGTGCTGATACAGTACTGTAAGTAGAAGTGACTCGTAACGCTGCTGTTCTCTGCACTGACAGTAATGTTTTAGCTCTGCGTTTGACATTTAGTGTCTGCGCCCACATTTCGCTGCCATATAAGAGGATGCTATTGCAGGCTTCCGTGAGTAGCTTTCGCTTACTTGGGCTGGGTCCTCCCATGTCTGCCATAAGTCGGCTGAGTTGAGCCGTGATTTTTGCCGCTTTCGTTGTTGAGTGTTGGATTTGGTTCCAATATGTCAGCTTTGGATTTAGTCTTAACCCGAGGTAGTTCAACGATTTTTTGGTGCGTAGCACTACGTCGTCTATCGGGATGTCTATTTCAATAGGAATTTGTCGTCTGGTAAGTAACAGAAGCTCGGCTTTGTTCGTAGCGAGTTGCAAGCCATGTGAATCGACCTAAGTCTTTGTTCTTATCATGACTTGTCGCAGTTTGCGTTTTGCAAATGTGTCTTCAGGCATATCCAGTCTTAATATTTCCACATAACTTGCGTTCCAGAGATCGGGGCCAAGTATGGAGCCTTGTGCCGCACCTGAGGAGACCACCATTCTCCTGGTGCCACCGGTCGTGTTGTAAATGAGCACTCTTTTTTTAAGATAGTTTTTAATTATCCTCATGAGGTACTCTGGCAATCTAAAGTTTCTCTCTAGTGCGAAGAGGACATCTGCCCATCTTGGGCTGTTGAAAGCGTTTTTTACATCCAGAGTGGCTAAAGGGACCACTGGTCTGCTGCGCTGGTTCTGCTCAGACTATTGAGTATTGAAAAACTGTATATAAAATTTTTAAACGTTTTTCTTACAAATCCTTATTTTAACTGCATATCCCACGATGTCGAACGAATTTTTCTTTCGTACAAATTACATTTAAAACAAAAACAATTTTTAACAATTTAAATTAAATTCTAAGTTGGAAAATACTGATGAAACATGAAAATATTTAATTAAAATGTATGTATATATATATATACTAGCTGATCCCGGTGTACTTCGCTACCCCCTCGTTATAAAATAAAATTAAAAGTATTTATATATCCTATTGTGACGATCGGTCCAATAGTTAAGACTATATAACGATTTTTAATTTTCCTAAAAAAGGGGCGTGGTCCCACCCACTTTTCTCCTGGTACGTATTCCAAATTATGCCAATACCATATGTACCAAATATCATCGACGTAGGTCAAAAAATGCCCAAAATATGGCGATTTAAATTTTTGGGTTATATGGGTGGTGCCACGCCTCTTTGTCCAATCCCGCCCATATTTGCAGCAGCACTACAAAAAAATGCACACCAAACCGACGTACCAAATTTTGTTCAGATACCGTTATCAGGAGCAGAAATAATAGATTTTTAATTTGTGGTTTGTATGAGAGGTACCACGCCCCTTTGTCCAATCCCGCCCATATTTGCAGCAGCACTTAAGAAATGCACACCAAACCGACATACCAAATTTTGTTCAAATACCATTATCAGGAGCAGAAATAATAGATTTTTAATTTGTGGTTCGTATGAGAGGTACCACGCCCCTTTGTCCTATCCCGCCTATATTTGCAGCAGCACTAAAAAAATGCACACTGAACCGACGTACCAAATTTTGTTCAAATACCGTTATCAGGAGCAGAAATAATAGATTTTTAATTTGTGGTTTGTATGAGAGGTACCACGCCCCTTTGTCCAATTGGACCGAATTGTAAATCTAAGCCATCCGGGGCGCCACCCAAACGCATACAAAAAAATTTATGCAAATCGGTCCAGCCGTTTAGAAGGAGTTCAGTTACAACGCACGTACAGTAGAATTATATATACATATAAAGATATATATGTATATACATATATATATATATATATATATATACATATACATATATATATTTAAAAAGTAAAAAGTTTTAAAATAATTTTTGTAATGTAATAAAGTATGGAAAGTGGGGTTTACCGTATAATTAAGCGTGCTCTATTAATTTGTAATTTAGAAAAAAATAAATAAAAAGTATTCAAAACAATCATATTGATTCACTGCTTTTTTGATTCATATGAATAATTTAGAAAAACAAGCAATGTCACACATGCAGTAAAAACGTTTCATGGATGTGAATCATGCATTGCCATCTTGAATTTTTTTCGTGTTAAGTGCCATCTCAGTATTCATTATAAAAAATACAAAAATATGTCGTTTGAATCGCAATCAAGCAGATCTCTGGTACTTACATATATGTAAGTATGTATGCATAACTGGTCATTGTTAATTGTTGCAAATATGTACATATATGCTTATGTACAAAAACGCATGCATACCTGTAACACTTTTATATTCTATTTTAGAATTGAGTGTAAATTTAAGAGATTTTCTTTCATACACACACATACACAGGCATACATAATGGAAGAATAAATTTCCTTAGTAAATTTTTCCACTCTTTAAATTTGTTTTTTTTTCTATGAAAATTTTTCTCTTATAAAATACAACACACTGGAAATGTTGGCAAGTATAAAAGCTGTGCAATTTTATAAAGAAAATTTAGTTTTATGGCGGCAAGGATATGTGAAACACCGATTTGGTAAACGCCAACACACACACTCACACTAAACTACTCAAGTGATAAAAAGAAGAAAAGGCAAAAAACACACATTTTTAAATAATGGTTTATTTTTTATACCCAGTAAAGAAAAACTACATACATATGTATGTACATATCTATTACAAGATGACAAAAAGACGAAATACAAAAGAAAAATAAATAATATCACAAGAGAGTTAATGTGTTTTTGTTTTTGTGTGCAACAACTCACTAACGAACTGTAAAACAAAAATAACAAAAAAAAAAAAAAAAATATACATATAAAGAAAAGAAAATAATACAATGCACACTTAAACGGCAGTGTAATTGAAAAACAACAAATAATTAAATTTTATACCGCAGGGATTTATAAAGAAATATGTATGTATGCATGCATGTGTGTGTAAATAAATGCAAAAATGAATGTTTATAAAGTGTTAAAAATTATTGTGATGTTAATGGCTGACTGAGTGAGTGTAAAAGACGGACATAATAAAATATTTATATAAGTTTGTTAAGAGTATGCAAAAATTTAATGACATACATACCAGAGAGCTGCAACGAGTATAAATCTTTCGACTATTTACTGTGAGATTTTGTGATCCAAACGTTTTTGTTCAACAACATCAAGCAATGAAAATTAATATTATCAGGCTCAAGTTCAGCTTTATTGAATTAATGAAAATTCAAATTACTAAGAGTTTTTATGTTGAAAAACATTATTATTATATCCAATCAGATTAGCAGAAAATATCAGAGTGAAAACAACAATGAGTTAAATTACAAAGTAGTATACTTTGAAGATAAAAAACTATGAGTTTGTGTTGATTATTAGTAATGTCCAATTAGTAATGGGGAATTTCGTACTAACCAAAATTGTTTTAACATGTAAAAATAGAATAAAAATTAATTAAAGTAATTCTCGTATTCTATTTCATTTGAAAACTTGGCTAAATAGTTGATATTCTTTCCCAACTGGTATCCACTTTATGAAAATTGTAAAAATGAACAAACGAATGCTGATGAGAGGTTTAGCGGCCTTGTAATCGGTATACTGATACGTTCTGCTAATCTGATTGGATATACTAATGCTTTTCAACATAAAAACTCATAGTAATTTGAATTTTCATTATTTCAATAAAACTGAACTTGAGCGTGATAATATTAATTTTCATATGTACATCAATATAACTTCAAATAATATTCACGTTTATTCGTAATAATATAAAAATTTCAAGCAATGATTGCAAACGCCATAGATCATTTCAAACAATAAGTTTTAAACACTCGTAATGGCAATGAACATGATTGATTGTTTGTGATTGTTAGAATGATTGTAAGCGCACCGGATTGAAGCGAACATGCTGTTTGACGCAATCTTGTATGAATCTTTAAAACGGCGCAAGGCGCATAGGCGCATATATGTGTACAGTACAACCTCCCTAAGCCGGACAGATATATTTTCAGTTATTGTCCAGATTAGTGGCTCGTCCAAACTTCAAATAAAATAAAATTTTTAATGCAATACAATTATATGTAAAGCGTTTTTTTTTATAGAGTGACACAAGTTTAAATTATAATAAAACAAGGAAATATATTTTTAATGTCAATGAAACGGGCTTTATTGGAAAGAAAATTTTATTAAATTAATGTTAAAATATGATTTCTGCCATGTGGCCGCCACGGCTGGCGCGTAGAAGGCGCAATCTGGAACACCAATTTTCTACAACTTTTCGCAGCATTTGCGGCCGTATTTCGCCAATAACTCTTCGAATGTAGATTTCTAAGTGTTCAGTCGACGTAGACAAGTGACTTAACATAAACCCAAAGAAAATAATCTAATGGGGTTAAATCACATGATCTTGGTGTTCTTTGAATTAGCCGCTCTGAAGGATGATTATGTACGTCAAAAAATTGAAGAAGTGCACGATGAGTTTGACGAATAGAATAATTATTTTGATTAGAAATGCCAACAATTTGCACGCGTTGCTCTGGTGTAAGTCGATTCATAATGAAATTTCAAAGCAAACTAAACAAAAAGCAACTATCAGCTGTTAAATAGGTGCTCAAATAAAGCAGTGATGCGAACTCAACATTGTGACACTCTATAAAAAACACCCTATACATGCATATACATAATTTGTTTTTAATACCGAACAGATATATAAGTACACCTAATAATAATTCATAATGCATTTAATTTATTTACAGAAAACATTAAAGAAAAATAATATTCATTTTGAAAAATAAGAGTTTATTCGTTTCCAAAAATTTGTCTGTGAATTTCAAAAATACTCAATTGCTGTTTTGATTAATTGATAAATTTTATTTGTACCGTTTTTTAAATACTTTAAAAAATATAATTTAGGAAAATTTTATAGATTCCATATAAACTGTACGAAAAAAATAATTGTACGAATATACTGGATAGTCCGAATTAGCGAGTGTCTGAACACAATGTTTGCGGTGCGGTGCGATTTCTCGTTGCGGGAGAGAAAAGTAAACACAATACAACGGAAGACGGCGACGACAATACTTGTCATTGTTTGTTTACATTTTTATTAATTTATTTGTGCATACTTCAAAATCGTATGAAAAACCGCACCGCAATAAATTGACGTTACATTGTGTTCAGAGTCAATGTTGTGATACCGCCAATTATTCAAAAGCTATGGCAACATCAGAAAAAGAAAGAGTGTCAAAAATTGACAAAATAAGAAAGTCCTCAATAAAAATAAAATAGATTTTAATTTTATGCCGTTTCGCACTACGGTTTTCTACTTCAAAATCGTATGAAAAACCGCACCGCAATAAATTATCGCTACATTGTGTTCAGACTCTTAGGAAGGTTGTACTACATTTACTACTGCTGCAAATATTTTGCAAGTAATTTAAAAACACAATTATGTATGTATGTATGTATGTGTTTGTAAATATATCAATACAAGTACATGTGTATAATGTTATGACTAATACATATTTGTTACTAATTTTTTTTTTGGTTCGTGATTGAAACTGAATTTAGAACAAAACTAACGAAAGTCTGATTAGATTGTTCTTGTTATTTAGCTTTTGTGATTTAGACATCCCGATCATACTTGTTGCAGGGCTCTAGTACATACATGTGTATATAAAATGGCTTGTATTAAATCGCTTGGAAATAATTAAAGGTTTCAATAAAAATTTGTAATAAAAGAAAGTTTTGTACATACGAGTACATTCATACCTAATTAAATAAACAAATGTATAATTTACAAAAGAAATACTGCTTAACACTAACGAAGCAAATAAATTAAAAATTTAATAAAGTCAACATGTGAAATCTTTTTCAATATTTCTAGATATAAAAAAATTAAATTTCTATAATTAAAAATATACTTTATCAATTAATTTATTAAATTTAATTGAAGATAGTTTCACAATTAATTAAATAAATATTTTGTCTTTGAAAATTCTGCCAAAAAACAAACGGAAAATAACGGCTAAATAATAAAAATCCGTAAAAAGAAAAAAAAAAAAAAAATGTGATCGATATCAAATTGGGAAGCGACAAAAAATAAAAAAAATACACAAATAAATCTTGCAGAAAAAAAACAACTAGGTATAACTGATATCACTGCTAAATAGGCACAAGATCCTCCTAGCAGCTAAAAATGTCTAGAATTGTTGAAAACCCAAATTCTCCAAAAATCGGATTACATCAATAACTTATACATAGATATCGTTAGGTTAGGGAGCAAACGTGCTATGTCCATTTTTCCTAACTGTTCAGGAGGGACAAAACCAATTCTAACTTTTTTTGTTTATAAAATTTTTTAAATCTGTAAGCGCATTTTTTTCTATTGCTTATCCTTTTTCAACAGTGATTATCAAACAATTTAAAAATAAAACTGTTACAGACAAAATGGCTATTATGTGACTTAACACATTTGCTTTTTATAATTCTGTTTTTTTAATGTGGTCTTAGCACATTTTCTAGCAACCATTTTTCATTTCGTTTTATTACTAAAAAGAGTGTTTGGAGTATTTTGTTGTAATTTTTTATTGTTTTAAACAAATAATAACTAAATACAGTCTTACTTCATTGTTGTTAATTTAAATTAATTTAATTCATTAATTTTTATACTATTTGTAAAGTCAGAAGAACTAAAATCACTGATGAGGTAAATCATCCTAGAACTTGTGGTGATCTTTGGGTAAAGTTGACTTCAAAAACTGCATGTCTTCGTATTTTCTAGATGTTATTTTTCTTCATTCCGATCTTTGTTTTTTTCATTTCTGGCTTCATCCTTCTTTTTGTTTTTTGGTGAAGAATATAGTTGTCTTGAGAAAGGTTTCCTACTGAAAACCGTGTACATATATCGCATTGGTCTTTATTAGGTGCAAATAAGGCAAGATTTTTGGAATCAAATGTTTGATAAAAAACCGAAATGGAAAGTGCACGAATGTTCTTTTTATTGCACCAGTCATTGACATAAAAATCGTAAAGCATTTTTTTTTTGGAACACCATTCTGCCAGCAGATATTTTTTTAGTTAAAGGTCGACAGTAGTGGGACTCCATTGCTGGCAAAGTATCAAAAAATGAATTAAGACATTGCCTCTCTTCTGTTAAGTATGTACTTTTTTGGGGCATTGCTCTTTAAACTTCGTATTAAAACTATGGGCTTTTTCACCCAATCACTAATAGTCCATCGACTAATAATCAAAATATTTAAGAAAAAAGATCTGCACACTCGAATATTATTATTTTCTACATCTTTTGGATCACTGCATTTCTAGGTCGTAAAGTTGGAACGGTTTGAATTTACATAAATTTTTTTTTCATTCCAAGTCATTTTCCAAAATTCTGTAAATATAATTTTTCTATCGTCATCATTAATCTGTGCACATTTCCTGACATTTTTTTACATTATTATTATTATATAGCTGAATTTTGTTTAATTCACAAAAAATCAAAATAGCGTTTAATTCTCTCCAAGAACTTGATTGAACTGAACTATATGTTATTTTCAGATGGACTTAGCACGTGGTTTTATTTTTTTTTTTTTTTGTTTGTTTTGTGGACTAAGGCCATTTGCCTACCACTGCATAACAACAAGTGAGAATAGTGTAACTGTAATTTTTTTTTTTTTTTTAAATGATGTATTTTTAGTTGTGCTATAATACCGCATTAAAATCTCAATTTTCAAAAAAAGTGGACTTGGCAAGATTGCACACTAAGCTAACTATATTTATTTATTTAAACTATATTTATAAATTTTCAATTGAATTCTATTTAACATTACTTCCCATCATCCCATTTTCTGCTAAATCTTCTATGGTATTTTTTTACTAAATTTAACCGTTCTTTTCATGATCTTTAATGCATTTTATAAATGATCATTATCTTAAAATTATTTAAATAAGACTTTTCTATTGGCACTGCAAGTTTGTTTGTTATACGATATTCAGAGCGTATGAATGTTTGTAATTCAATTAAATATTAATCATACGCCCACAATCGAATTGATGCTTGCGTGCTTGTGTATTCTTCATGTTGCTTGCTCATTTCCTTTACATTTTCATATTCTTCGAAGTGTGTCAGACGATAAGATAAATTCAATTTGTGCCAACATATGCTGTTAACATGTTTTCCATAAAATAATTTTTTTCTTAATTCTTAAAACAAAGCTAAAGTTAAGCACAAGAAAAGAATCTAATAAAATATAATTCTTAAAATACTTTATAATTTAATCTGTAAATTTTAAGGATTAAAACGAAAATTTTCTTGGACCATTTAAACGGCCATTTAAACACTTTCTTAAAATATCCCTTTCAAAGCACATGTAGAGTGATTTATCATTCGCGTAATAAATTTATTTTTAGTTGAATAACTTTTTTAACATTTAGCAGAAACACATTTCGCAAAAGAGACCGGGCATAAATTGCAATTTACCACGTTTTATTCCTGTGCGATTATTAAAGTTAATGGATGAATTTTGTGTAGGAAACCACCCGGTCTTATTGTCTGTCCACTTTAATTTTAACAATAGTTTATAGTTATTGATTTAATACGTATTTTTATACGCCGATTTTGATGAAATTTTCAGGGAATCTTCAAAATATTCAGGCGGGTGACATAGGCTATATGAAGGTTTGATTGGACAAAGAGGCGGGGCACCGCCCATATAACCCAAAAAGTTAAATCGCCATATTTTGGGCATTTTTTTACCTACATCGATGATATTTGGTACATATGGTATTGCCATAATTTGGAATACGTACCAGGCGAAAAGTGGGTGGGACCACGCCCCTTTTAAGGACAACCAAACCCTTGGACCGATCTTCCTAAAATTTTCAGAGCATGTTACTGTGACTCTGGAAGGAATTATAGGCTATATGAAGGTTTGATTGGACAAAGAGGCGTGGCACCGCCCATATAACCCAAAAAGTTAAATCACCATATTTTGGGCATTTTTTTACCTACATCGATGATATTTGGTACATATGGTATTGCCATAATTTGGAATACGTACCAGGCGAAAAGTGGGTGGGACCACGCCCCTTTTAAGGAAAACCAAACCCTTGGACCGATCTTCCTAAAATTTTCAGAGCATGTTACTGTGACTCTGGAAGGAATAATAGGCTATATGAAGTTTTGATTGGACAAAGAGGCGTGGCACCGCCCATATAACTTAAAAAGTTAAATCGCCATATTTTGGGCATTTTTTTACCTACATCGATGGTATTTGGTACATATGGTATTGCCATAATTTGGAATACATACCAGGAGAAAAGTGGGTGGGACCACGCCCCTTTTTAGGAAAATAAAAAATCGTAATATAGTCTTAACTACTGGACCGATCGTCATGAAATTTTCACAATAAGAATTTTATTTTATAACGAGGGGGTAGCGAAGCGCACCGGGTATATCTAGTAAAATATAAAAAGTGAACAACAAGTGCTTGAGCTTAATGATAAAAAACTAAATAAATAGAAAACAAAAACAATATGAATGCCAAATATCAATCAATACAAAAACAACGACAATATACTACAACAATAAAAATAAAACAAAATTAACATTGAAACTGTACAGATGACAAAACAACATGATGAACTAATACATACAAACAAACATATAATAGCAGCATCCACATAAGCTTCTCTTAAAAAAAAAAATAAAACATAATAAAAATATAAACTACAAGTACATAAACAACGAAAAGAGAAACACAACAACGTTGCTCTGTTCAGTTACTTAAGAAGAATCGAAAGATCTACCCAGAGTTAGAAAAACGAATGATGCTTCCGCCACCATCAATGAATACACCAACAATGGATGACAATTTAAATAAAACTGAAAGTTTGTCTAACCAACAAATAAATCAACATCATCAATCTACTTTCTATCTTAACACTTCTTCAAGTAAAAATGTTATTTCAGCCTCATCTTCCTCCATTACCAGCAACTCTTTGCCAACTGTGCCATTTAATACCAGCAGTATAAAATATTTTATTAATAAAACTTTAGCTAAAGTGGCACAAACAACAAATTTTAGCGACTATACAGCAGCTGAATCATCTTCATCATTTGCTGATGCAGCTTTAGCTTCTACCTCTTTAAATTCTTCCGCCAACTCTCATGCCATAACAGGTGAAAGTTATGATGGCCTCTTCACTGGCAAAGTGACAGAAGGTGCCAATAGTGACAGTAGTGTTGCTGAGATTTCAAATGGTTTTGTAAGTTATGCTGCTGCTGCTGATATGGCAGTATCGTCATTGTCAAATGGCAGCCATCATTTGGAGACAACTACTGCATTTCCAACCGCTCAAACGGTGGCAACTTTTATAGCCGGAAATAAAAATCGTGCCACAACAATAATCGTATATCCTACAGGTGAGCGAGCATTCATAATAGTTATTCATTTTTATTATTTATTTTGTATGTATGTATGCATTAGCATTTACACGTTAGAATGGGGCCAAATTGTTCCGGGGGAGAAAAAACTTCACAAATAGAAGAAAAATTTTCAAAGAAACCAAAACTGAGTTCCCGATTTTTTGCGCGAAAAAAAATTTTATTCATTTCACAGAGAATATGTATTTATTAATTTTTTAACAATGATGCCCTGCCCTGTCAGCTTATTCTTATTATAAAATAAACGAGGCTACTTCTATACCAGGTGGCCTTTTTAGCCTACGTCATCATCAGCTGTTCAAGCTTGAACTTTAAAAAATGGCGTATATTGAGAAGTTAGGTTAGTTTTCTTTATATATATTTCTATAAGAACATTGTTGCATTTCCTTTAACAGTTGAAGGAAAATTTAGAGGTCATTGTTATTGTGGTATGAATTCGCTTTGTAAAATAACATAAGTGTGTACACGTACATACATACATACATACCAATATTTGTATGTATGTATGTATTTATGTTATTTATTTATTTATATCTCTATTATTCAAAATAAAAACATCCTAAATGACCTTTGCTGACATTATGATAATTGTTTATGCATGAGACACACACATACATATACACATTGCTACCAAGGGAACATTTTTTTTATGAAATCTTTCGAAAAATCAACACAAGTTAGCGAAATCTTATGGATGATTGAGAAGAAAATGGAACAGTTTTTTTTTTTTTTTGGAGAAAATTTTAAAAAGATTCCCTAATTGTCTGAGAACATTTTAAAGAAAATTTCGAATTTTTTGTATAAAATTTTAAAAATTTCCTGAAAAAAGATCTGACAATTCTAGCATATTTCTGCTAATTTTAACAAAATAATATATATATAAAATTTTTTTCGCAGCTAAAATCAACAAATTGTTAGATTTTTACGACGCTTTTTGTGTCATGCATAACGCTCGTATATTTTTTTGGACCAAAAACAGTACATTTCACTGAAATTTTTTAAAAAAGCAGTAAATCGATTTGGAAAAACAGTACTTTTCGCAGTATATATTTTATTCAATACATAAAAATAATTAACAATCATTTAGATCATCTGAAGCATTTTCATAAAAATCAGCTTTTGTTGTTGCTTTGTATTTGTCGTTTGAAGCAATTTGAATAAGCAATGCCGGCTTCGTTTTTAGGTAATTGTAGAAATCAACGCATTTGTACTTCAAATTACATTTGACGGTCAGAATCGCCTTCAATGTTTGCACATCTAATCGGGTTTTGTCTGACGTCCAAGATTTGTTCACTGCAGAGAAGATTTGTTCCACCGATGCTGAAGTTTGGGCAAACATAAAATATATTCAACGATCGTGGCCATTTCTTTGAATTCGCAATCGGCGTTATTGAGATGAATAAATATCTCCACTCACCGATCCACAATCGAAACATTCTCGAGGAGAATGCTTATTTTTGAAGTAAACAATATTATTGCATGAATTCGCTGTTCGCCGTTTTTATTTTTATTATGTATCGAAAAACAGTATTTGAGGGAGAAAAGCAGTACGCAGTTTTTGATGTCGAAAAACAGTATAATACTGCGAAAAACAGTACAGATACGAGCCTTAGTCATGCACTTTAGCGCTTGCTAATGACAGCTCATCAGCCAAACAAATATATCGAATAATATTTCGGAAAATTTTTAGAAACATTCTAAAAGAAAATTATCGACTATTCTTCTAATTGTCTAAGAAATTTTCAAACAGATCGGTTAATTGTCTATCAGACATCTTCATGAAAAATGTTTGCTGGTTAATGGCGTACACACTAACCACACATTTATCTAGCATTTATTTTATTTATTATAAGCTAATATATACTTTTGACATATTCACCAGAAGATGGTTTACATTTAATGACAGAAATAAACTTTTTGTTGACCGTTAACCATTTTTTTACTGCTTCATTATTATGTGCTTTATAAAAAAATTTCTTTAACAAAAAAAAAAAATTCAAAAAGGAAAAGAGTTTGGCGTAGAAAACTTTCATCACATAGATTGTTTCTTTTATATTTTGTTAAAATTTAAAAAAAAAATTCACATACTTAAACAATAAATATTGGCATTTAAAAATATATTTTCAATATTTAAAGCATACTTCTAGGTTCCTCTACAATATAACTAAAATTAATTTTCTTTGCTTTATTTACTTTTCTTTCTTTTGCAGTTTCACCCGAATCTATTGTAATTCCGATTGTATCGTGCATTTTCGGTTTCCCCATACTGGCATTTATTGTTATCTGCTGTTTAAGACACCGCGCCAAATTGGCGAGAGAACGTGATCGCAGGCGCAACTATGATATGCAAGACCATGCGGTCAGCCTGGTCAGATTTAGTCCAATACATAGGCTTAGTGAGTTAAAGTGTTGTAATGTATTCGATTATTCAGTTAAATATTTTTTAATGAATTTGCACGTATTTTGTATAAATTCCATTGACTGGTCATGAATTAAAAAGAGATTCTTCCATGTAGGTTTTTTTTATTTGATATTCAATACAGCAATTTATTTTAAATACTTTTTTCTTTTGTATTTTTAAGCACACACATTATGAAGCAATGAAAATATTTTAATTGCATTTATGTATTTATTTTTGTTGGTATTGTTTTTCATTTGTGGTAATGCATACTTTTAGCTTTTTCAATATCCTTTAAAAAGCCATTACTGTTCGTTCGGGCAAGTGTACTAATTATTTTAAAGTGTTGATTTATTTAAAAACATATATTTTATTTTTAATTTTTAAAGCTTAAATTTCTCTTTCTAAAATGTGTTTATTAATTTTAATAATACACATGTTAACTAATGTACTTTCGTATATACACTGCCTGTCACTTGAATAAGGAATTACATTTTTTTAACTTTAATTAAGTATATCTCCTAAACTTAAGTTAAAAAAAAAAAAACTAATTTATTCACGACCCAATTTCAAAGTGTTGGCTTTAGTTATCTGAAGAAATAAAAATATACATATTTTTATTATACTAAAATTATGCATTTATTTAAAGACATCTATTTTTGTGGTACTTTTTCGTGTGTCACTTGAATAAGGAATTCTTTTAATATTACACAGGAAGGCTATGATTGGAATTTCTTTCAATATAAACCGCTAGAGAATTTTTAATTTGATAGTTTTTAATCAAAATGGGACGTGGTAAGGCTCTTAATAACTCTGAAAAAGAAAAAAATTCTGATTTTGAAATAGGAGATATACTTAATTAAAGTTAAAAAAATGTAATTCCTTATTCAAGTGGCAGGCAGTGTATGCATGTGTGCTTGTGAAGTACTAGTAATTTATTATTTCACATAGTAAATTATAGCATACTTATAAAAGTAATTTATTTTAATTATATTAGAAATATTCTGCCAAGCTTGAAATATTTTAGAAAAATAGATTTTGATTTGAAAAATAATTACTTGTGGAAGACAATCAAGGCGAATTCACAACAGGTAGTCTTAAGCTATAAACACATAGACCACAGCAGACTTCACAACAGCTGACTTCAAATGCAGTTGGCATCAATTGCTGCCATGTAGTTGGCTACTGAATTATTTTGAGAACGGCTGCAGCTGACATATGAATTTGAAGTTTCGATATTAGTTTTCAATATTTGTTTTACTACATATTTCAGAGCTACCACATAAATATTTCAAAAGAATAAAAATGAAATTACTAGCTCAAAATGTTATAAAATCGAGTAAAAATATAAAAGCACATTAATTTATTTATTTATTTTAATTTTGTTGTGTTATTTTCGGTTAAATAAAACAAAATATTTTAAGATATCATTGCCGTAACATTTATCCGCACAAAAACATAAATGTGAAAATAAGGCCAAGTTCCTAACCAAAAAATTTCGGCCGTAAAAAAGTATTGAGATAAAAATAAGGACCAAGTTCTTGATAGGTAAAATACCATCTCATTTCTAAGCAACATATAAGCTTGCCAATATTTTTTAAGGAATTCTTTTTCATATTAGAAAGGCAAAAATATATTGCCAAGCTTACAGGTTGCCTAGAAATGAGATGGTATTTTACCTATCAAGAACTTGGTCCTTATTTTGATCTAAGTACTTTTTACGGCCGAAATTTTTTGGATAAGAACTTGGACTTATTTTCACATTTATGTTTTTGTGTGGATTTCACTTCGTTTTTCTAAGTTGTTTTTGTACAAATATTTATATGTATTGCTTATCTGGGCCTACCTGTGAACGAAATTTTAGCTTTCTAGCTATACTGGAAGTGTCCTATACAAAGAAGGGACACCATAGTCGCACCAGATAAAAAGTGCCGGTTTAAAAATCATTTTCGTTAATTTCTTATCAGGAACTACCTGTGTACCAAATTTCAGCTTTCTAGCTATACTGGAAGTGCCCTATACAAAGAAGGCGCACCATAATCGCCCCAGATGAAAAGTGCCAGTTAAAAAATCATTTTCGGTAATTTCTCATCACTACCTGCCTCTGTACCAAGTTTCAGCTCTCTAGCTATACTGGAAGTGCCCAATAATATTGATGAGTCAGTGAGTGAGTCAGTGAATATGTACTAAAATATGGACCTTAATATCTCGGGAAGCTTTCACGGAAGAAATTTCAAATTTAACCTGTGAGGTCATCTCTGTGGGGAGAGTTTATGTTTCAAGTTTCATTTTATTATGATTAGGAGGAGCAAAGTTATAAGGGGGTAAAAACAGCTCGAATGGTTTCGTGTAAATATACACACTGTGTGGCCGAACTTGGTGCGCCGAGATATAAAAATTACAAAAAAAAAAAAAAATATTAGTTATTGCTACATCAGCATCTATTTCTTATTTTCCTAGTTATGCTGTGTTACTAAATTTAATTCTATATTTTTATACATTTCTTCTCGTTGTGCACCAGCAATACAGCCTTTGGTTTGGTCAATTTCAATTCCTCTTTTATTCATAAACTATATTTTATTTCTTATTTCACATCAATCATGTCTCTTTTTTTAGCTAAAAGATGATAATGATGATTATTTCTTATTTTCTTTTTTTTTTGATTTTGCATCGATTTGTCATTTCGGCATGTAATTTAATATAATTTAGAATTTTCTTACACTAAGAGAACTGGTGACATTTTAGCAGTTTTATTAAAATGAGAAAAAGCAAAGAAAAGAACAGAAAAGAACAGAACAGAACAGAATAACAAAAGAAATAAACATTTTCAACTTGACTATGGCAACAAGGGGGAATATTGTGAATTAGTGTAAGGGAAAAGGGGGCCAAAGCAATTTGCTTTGTCTAATAATTTGGACATTTTCAAACCTTGTTCTTTGAAAGTTGTTCAATTATTTGCATAAGATACATGATGTGAGGGCAAGATAAAAGAATAATTATTAAAAAAAACATTGATTCCTAAACAGTATGCAACGTTTTTTTTATAATATTACACCTAAAAGTATACCTCAAAATATTAAAATTAAATTTTAACATGTTATTAATTTTTAAAAACACTGTTCTTGGATTTTCTAACAAATAAAAATTTTCTTTAATATAGAAATAAATTTTCATGATCGTCACGAGAATTGATCTGGGAAATAAAAAGATTTTTTTTTTTAACTGAGAGATATGATTGTCTATGAGTTAGTGTGCAAGCGATATGCACTATTATTTCACATTTCACCTGAAATTCCAAAATAATACAAAGATTTATCATCTTTACATATATTTTTTTTTTTTTTTAGATTACCGATCGTCACGAGCTATCAGTCTACGTCCTGAACGAAGCCTAAGTCAAGGTTTCACTTCACTTGAACTCGATACTGTAGTGGAAGAACGTTGCAGTGATATCGAGCAAACACAAACGGAAATTCTACATCCCGAATCTCCCATGGAGTCCTCAACAACTTCGTGTAAAATGTCATTCTCCAGCAGCTAACAAATGCCGCTAAGTTCCAACAGTCCAACAAATATAAATTCAATTATGCCTTCAACATTAACAGAAATAATTCTACCACCCACATCATCGACAGCACGTTCACCACCCTTGACGCTGTTTTCGAAATCAATGTCCGCTGATGTTGCACAGAAATGTAAAGTGAAATATTTACAAACACCCATGGACCATCCCCTCGCAAATTCGGGATCGCGTCAGTTTACATTAAAACGACAAAAGCGTGTTGGGGGGGCCGAGAGTCGTACACGTAAGAGTCCACGAGCTACATCAATGCGTAAATCACGTTCTTTAGATGCTGAACACAGTTATTCGATAGCCAGCATACAGTCCCCGTTATGGGTGACTCTCACCAATGCCCGCACCATAGAAGAACTATCAAGAGAGCAAATTTAAGACAAAAATTTACAAAAGGTTTTCACAGTCCACAATGCGAAGTTGTCTAGAAAATGAAAAACACTCTCTCTGTGTGCTTCTTTTATAGAAAATTTCTAGAGAAGATTAACAAACTGGACTGTGTAAACCAACTTTCTTTCTCTTTTCTTTTTTTTCTTAAATAAATGTGTAGTTTAGAACAACTAATACGCTTTTTAATAATCTAAGATCATAGACCAATAATGAAAATACTCTATTAATAGTGTTATATAGTATGTATGTATACTCGTATATTTGGCGAAGATTAAGAAATAATATTTTATATTAAGGTCCATAACAGAGTTTCAATCAAATTGTAGTCTCAGTTATACATACAAACAAACTTCCATTCTATTGCTATGATTTATATTGTCGAGTATTTGATTTAAAAATGATCGTTTGGTAGAAATAAAAAGAAAATAAATGCAACAAAAAAAAAAAACTTACCAAGAGTTTTATTTAAAAGAAAAATTTTTCTAAACTGATGTATGGGCGTCAGACATTTGACTTTCTCCGCAAATATCTAAGAAAATTATCGATAAAGTTATCTAAATGTAAAGCTGAACCGGAATTCTTTCACACGATCTTTACAGATTTGTGGGCTGAAGTATTTAACGCGTTGACTTCAAAGGAAACTATGACTTAGGTTCTGGGTTCCAGCCCTGGTCAGAGCAAGTAAGTCAACATCATAAATTTCTCTGATATGCATTATTGTGGAATTGTATTAATTGTTGTTGGACTGTTTAAGTGATTAAGGCAGATCACTGATCACTAAAAACTATTTCGGCAACGTGTGAGACAGTGACCAGCATATGTACACCAAAGCGCCCTCCTTCGTCAGTAAGTACAATCGTCGGCGAAGTAAAACAATTGATAAAATGACTGATCACACAGCTTAAGAAAGAGCCTGTTCGGAAATGCATCACTGCGCCCCATCTGATCACTGCGTTGTACGTTCTGAAAATCAACGGCAGGTAATACTGAATATGTTGTTTTGCATCAGCTGAGCAAACTAATCACACATGCGCATCAGATGCGATGCAGTGATGCACTTCCGAACAGGCCCACATTTAATACGTCTACTTAACATCAGAGGCGCTGCAACATTGTTCCTAAAATTACCAAAACCGCACAATAGCAGAGTTGTAAAAGAATTAAGCCTTCTTCAACATTTTCACCATCTAACCTCTCTATACTATCCCTTTCTCACTAGTTCTGGCACAGCGCATGACCCTGGTACTACAACAAAAAAAAACGATCATTAAATTCATTGTTGCCTTAACGAGGTTAATTTTGTGCAATTTAATTTAATCAATCGTTTATGGATACGAGGGTAATTATTTAACTACTTTATCATTCAGATGTTCAGAAGTTCAACTCGTGGTTAAGGAAATTGTTTTTTTTTTTAATTGTGTGCTAGTTTGTAATACAAAATTTTTTAGTAAACAAAAAAAAATAATTATACAGTAGAGAGTAAAAAATTGGCATGAAACACACTTGGCACGTGTTCAGTGCTCAGCAAATTTGATAGACGGATGTGACCCAGATTAAAATCAAGTGTACTTTGGTACTTTTTAATTTTGTTTTAAGCTTTTATAAACTGGCATACTTGGTGGGGGGCTGAAATGAGAACAATCTAGAACTTTTGGTACTTGTGGACCTTTTTCTCACGAGAAATTCTCTTGTTTACACACAGCATATGATACAGATTAAAACATTGAGTACTTTTTAAGCGGCAAAAAAAAAAAGAAAAATTGGTAGTTTTGGTACTTTTTTCATTATTTTTTACGTTGCCTTATGGTGTAGTTTCTGGGGGTAAAATGAGGAAAAACTGGTACTTTTGGTCCTTTTTCTCTTGAGAAATTGTCGCAATGGATTTCAATCAAATTTGGTAGACAGACAGCATGCGATACAGATTAAAACATGGAGTACTTTTTTGGGGGGCAAAAAAAGGAACAAATTTGTAGTTTTGGTACTTTTTATTTTGGTACTAATATTATTTCCTGAGGGAGGCTGAAATGAGAAAAAACTATAACTTTTGGTACTTTATTACTTTTGGACCTTTTTCTATTGAGAAGTTATCTTAATGGACTTAAAAGAAATTTTGTAGACAAACATAATGTGATACAGATTAAAACATAGAGTACATTTGAAGGGGTAGAAAAATGGGATAAATTGGTACTTTTCGTATTATCTTAAAATTTCTTTACGTTGACTTACAGTGTATTTTCTGAGGGTAAAATAAGGAAAAAAATGGTATTTTTGGTACTTTTTATTTTGTTTTTTTTTTTAAATAACATACAGTGCACTTTCTTGGGTGTAATATGAGAAAACGCTGGTACTTTTAGCCAACGAAATGCAGCATATAGATTAACTAACTAACCCACAACAAATTAATAAAATTTTATAACAAATAAATTGTATATTAAAAAAAAAAAATTTTCTATAAAAATTATTTCGAAAAAGTCAGATTATAAAAAGGGCAGTTTTAAAAAACCGTATTTTATTTAAAAAGCCACTTTTTGCAAAAAAATACTCCGCATGAAATAGGTAATTTAAAAAAGTACACTTATTTTGATTTTGAAAAAAAATATTTCTTTTAGAATAAATAAAATGGGTACAAGTTGATGGAATATTACAGGACGACCTCTTCAGGGAATTTTAGTTGTGAAGCTAAAAAAGGACACAAAGCTTTAGAAAATGTAAAAATTATTTTACAAATTTGCAACATGCAAAGAAAGTGATAGTTTTAAAATTCGCTAAATTAGATACTCAAAAGAAATAAAAATATATATATATAAAGCTTAATAAAAGTTTTGTGATGGTTTATGAGTTTGATAAATTCAAATTGAAATTTAAAAAGTTTGCAAAAAGCTTTTGCAAACACTTGTCCTTTTTGGCAGTTGTTAATGTGTTGCTTAAAAAGAGAAGTGTTATAAAAGCAGCCAAATGATTTTATATTTGAAAAGTGAAAAGAAATCCAATCCTTTAAAACTTATTACATTTTTTCCGATTGTATACTTCCGTATCTGTGTGTCTGAATCGATTTTTATTTAGATTATTTCAATTGAAAGTTGAAGTGATGCAGAAGGACTCTCTCTTTTTCTTCTCTTCTACAATCAAGTGGAAATACGCATTGAACCCATGTGAGTTGTGTGGACACAGTCTATCTCAGCAGACAGACTAAAACTTCTTTGTCAAATTTATGTGTGAAAAAATTACAATTTTGTACACAAAGTTCAATCCATTCTATGGCAGATCAATAGTTAAATTCCATTAATATTTGTTTCAATTAACCAATATTTTCTCAACCTTTTTTCTTTTCTTTTCCCTTTTTCTTTAAATAATATTTTTTTCATCACTCCTCTTTTTTTTGCATAAACGGGTGCCCACAATTCAATCAAACTCAATAAAGTTAATTTTATCTTTAGCGGCGGCACGTGTTAATAAGCCACGTCATGGCAATAAGAAAGAGGCGTTGCAAAAACATGAGAAGAGGTATTAAAAAATATTATGAAAATAAGGATAAATTATTTAAAAAGAGAAAATGTGAAAAAGGCCATACTTTGGCAAATTAATAAAAAAAAATAAATAATTAGAAAAATATGATAAAAGTTAGAGAAAATTTTATGGTTTTATGTTGGAACGTTTTTTAAGGCTATTTAATTTTGTTAAAGAAAAAAAATCTAAGAAAATCTTATTACAGCAGGATAAAAAGATTAAAAGATAACAAGAATTGCAAAAGTACATTTACAAAAATAAAGAAATTTAGTTAAGAAGTATAAACAAAGTATATTTTAAAACATGTAAGGTATACTTTTGTAGAAAGCATACTTTTAGTGCACTATAGACAGGTAAAGAAGTATAAAAGTCTGTTTTCTTTATAAACCATCCTTTTTTTAGCTCATGAGACCAGTGACTACAATTATTGCCCAAAATATCAAACAGAAAGAAAAAAACTTGTATTAAATTAAATTTTTTTTTGTAGAACCACTACTCAGGGGATGGCACGGCACCTTCATATGCAATGCATTGTGCCCGAACTTAGCGAAAGTGATCAGGTAGAGAATATAGATGTATACAATTTAGAAGGCTTAACTGTTTTACATCTCTGCTATGGCGCGCCTTGTTAATTTCTAGAGCAGGGTTGCAGTGTCTCTGGTGTTTGATGTGATCATTAATCATTTTAGTAATTGCTTTACTTCGCCGATGATTATACTAACCGACAAAGATGGGCGCTGTGGTGTATATAAAGGGTGTTTTTTTTTATAGAGTGACACAAGTTTTAATCATAATAAAAGAAGGAAATATATTTTTAATATCAATGAAATGGGCTTGATTGGAAAGAAAATTTCATGAAATTAATGTTTAAATATGATTTCTGCCATGTAGCCGCCACGGCTGGAGTGTAGAAGGCGCAATCTGGAACACCAATTTTCAACAACTTTTCGCAGCATTTGCGGTCTCATTTCGCCGATAACTCTTCGAATGTTGATTTCCAGGTGTTCAATTGTTTGTGGTTTATCGACGTAGATGAGTGACTTAACGTTACCCCAAAGAAAATAATCTAATGGGATTAAATGGCACGTTATTGGTGGCCAATTAATTGGGCCATTACGTGAAAATATATTTTTAACAATTTGCACTCGTTGTTCTGGTGTAAGTCGATTCATAATGAAATTTCAAAGCAAACTAAACAAAAAGCAACTATCAGCTGTTAAATGGGTGCTCAAATAAAACACTGACGCCAACTCAAAGTTGTGACTCTGTACAAAAAACACCCTACACTAACCGACGAAGGTGGGCGCTGTGGTGAAAATATGCTGGAAATAGTTTTTAGTGACCAGTGCTGCTATGCCTTCGTCAGTTAGACAGTCCAACAATAATTAATACAATGCCACACTAATTCACATTAGAGCAATTTTTTATGTTAATGTCTTGCCCCAACCAGGGATCGACCCCAAAAAATATTCTTGCAAATTCCACAAAAACTATTAATTTCACCCCTATTCGACATTTCGTCGTCAATTTTGAGCCAACACCGAACGATTTGTTTCAGTGTCGAGATCAATTCAATACAAGTAATGAAGCAATTTTTTTTTGGCGATATGCGATTTTTTGTGTTCTTTCCATTTTTATTTTATTTTAACAGTTTGCGACTTCTGATCAATTTGTTTCTGCAAGTTTCTGCGTTTGTAATTTTCTCGTTAGTAAAAGCTGGCACGTTTTCGCCATATTCCGATTTTTGCATTCTTTAAGGCTTTAACGTTTTTTTTTAACAGTATCATGTATGGCCTCTTTGATATTAAATAATTTTTCGCAAGTTGTCGCTTTTTTCGCGAAATGTGCAATTCTGGCAAACTTTTTGGCTTTTTTGCATTTTTTTTTAGCAATTTTCATGTTAAAATGAATTTCTTAAAGTTTTTATCACCCAGCATCAGTAGTAGTTTTAGAGGATCAGGAATAAAATAAAAATCGCACTTATTTTACAAATACCAAAAACTCGACTAGATCTTAATCGTAATAACCACGATGATAAGCAAACTTCTGCTGTTTGTTTATTTATTTTGGATTTTAAATTTCCAATGATGTCTTTCTGGCCTTTTCGGAGAAATTTTTCAGGTTTTTTCAAGATCTGATTTTTTGCGAATTCTTATTCAGGCATTTATTTACATTATTAAAGTATGGCCAACAAAGCTACCGAAAAAATATCAGCCGAAAAAATCTTTAATTGAAGCATTTTACCTAAAGATAGATCTTTTTATTCGACTCTGTTTATTCTTACTAAGTTTTTGTAAGATCTAACAATTGTTTTCTCAAAATAAACTAAAATATTAGTTATTTGTTGTGGGTCAGCAAATCTATATGCATTTCGTTGGGTGCTAAATACCAACTCATCAGTAGATCTTTACCATTTATGTTTGAAAAGTTAAAGATCTACTGATGAGTTGGTATTTAGCACCCAACGAAATGCATATAAATGGATTTTCTAACTCACGAAAAATAATTAAAATTTTTTAAACATTAATTCTTGAGTATTTGCTCGAATAAATGTCATATTTTATAAATCAAAATATTCCCCTTTTAGTGGTCACACTTTGTTCACACTGGGCACATTTTTGTTTGTTAACAAATAATTTTGTTTTCTTCTGGTTTATTGTTTGCCATTCAAAAATAGTTTATGGTCACACTACAGTTTAAAAATAATTAATATTTTTCATCAAATGTTTCCCCAATGTGAATGTACCTTGAGCTTTACAATTTAATACCCAATCCGATTTTTACTCAAATTTTTTTTGGAAGATTTTTAAAAATGTACTGCTTTCTCTGACAGCATTGCTAGCAGAAGTAGTTTTCATGCAATACACAATATTGCCACTAAATCATTAGCACTATTTACGAGCTATTCATATACATATTACGTAAGTAAGGATTTAAAAAAAAAATCAAGTACAAAATTTCCACTCCGTAACAAACCTTTAAACACAAACCAAGCTATACTAACATCCCATTCCGCGCCCCTTTAGCTTTAAGTAGTATTTGAATAGTCTCTTACTAACTGTTCTTGATCACAATGATCTTTATTTGACAAAGATTTACGAAAATTTCGCAACTGTTAAGCTACGTTTACACTTAACAAATATTTGCCAGAAAAAAAAAAAAACGTAACCACTACTTTTGCTTGGGATTAGTGTCATTTAACTTGGTTTTTATATTAAAAAAATAAAATTAATTATGCGAAAAAAAAAAAAAGTTATTTTTATATAGTTTTTAATAAATGACAGATCACATTAAAGAAAAATTTTGAAATTATAGAAAATAAAATTTTAGTTTCTCGGTCGGTCATGTTTTTTTTTTTTTTTGACAAATATTTGATAAGTGTGAACTAAGTTTTACACTGGATTTTAAATGCAGCGCTTTTAAAGTAGAAAATTTCAAATACCATAAAATCAAGGAAAAACAAGTAAGAGTGCTATATTCGGCTGGCCCCATATCTTATATACGCTTCACCAAGCCGTAAATGTATAATTTATTGAATATAATACAGCATTTTTCTTCTTATATAAGTATGCGTATTAGAATGAATTACGTGTATTAGAATGAATTACATACACAATTTTCAATAAATAAATATTTAAAAAAAATACAGACTGTTTAAAATATTTTACAATTTTCAATAAATAAATATTTAAAAAAAAATACATACTGTTTAAAATATTTTACAATTTTCCATCCAGCAGTGAACAAAAAGGAGATTTGTACGAAAAAATACATAAAGTTATTATTAAGTTAAGATACACATGACACTAACAAGCCTCCGTAGCTCGATCGTTCGTGCGTTGAATTATAATCGAATGATTTCATATTCAACACTGGGGCACCGTCATGTATTTATAAATTTATTTCAGAAAGGGTTATCTTTATTTATTTGTATATATAATTCAATATCAGAACCGCGTATTTTATTTTTGCTGATTTTCAATACGAAGCATCTTAAGAGAAATCCTTACATTTTAGTCTAAGATCCAAGTCTCTAGCTCTTCTAGTGTCTTCGGAAAATCGATTTCAAGTACAGACAGACCGACAGACGGATAGACGGATACGGCTCATTCAACTACCCTATCTATAAGGATTCAGAATATATATACTGCATGGCCCTCAATATGGTCCTATGGAAGCCAGTTATGGGGCACTGCCTCAGCATCGAATGTAGAAAAAATTCAAAGGCGACAAAAAAAAAAAAAAAAATTCTACGTACTATTACAGCATCCCCCTGGTATATCCGAAATCAGCGAATTCACAATGACCTTGATGTTCCGTTGGTGAAGACAGTATTTTCAAAACATGCGAGAAAATATATTAAAAAACTTGAGTTGTACCCAAATCCACTTGCGAGCAATATTGTAAATTATAGAGGCCACACCTGTTTGAAAAGGATGGATACTCTTTCTCTCAGTCGTACACGAGAGATGTAATAAAAACAAAAATCAACCGCTGAAACTAGAAAATTTTGTTAGCACTTGAATAACGTATTGATGTTTCAATTTATAATTGAAGATTCAATAAATAGTAAAACTAGAAAAACAAAAAATATATAAATATTGTGGAATTACACACCTAGTGACAAACCTATAAATACCCATACCATTTTTGGTGAAGGGTATAATTAATACCGGGTGCACTTCAGAGATCAGCTGTTGATATGCATTGTTTTGTTTGTTAATCCACCAAATTTTTTTGACAGTCGAAATTTATATATATTTTTTTTACGGGTGTGGATGAGTGCCTTGCATACAATCAAAGCGACTTTATACCAGCTGGCATCGAGAGACCACTTTATTATTCCCGCCTACTTACGCCGCTTGTATTTCTGATCTTCCTCAGATGTCACAAGAACTTTTTCAGTGCCTTGTCATTCTAGGAACACATTTTTTTTAGGCCAATTGTTATCAATATAACTTGGTATAGAACTAAAAAAATATGTTTATTTATTAATTATTTCTGTTTGTTACCATGTAGCCAGCCACTGCACTTTTATTGGCATTAAAAATTTACTTTTTTTTCTTTTCAATAATTCTGAATTTCTTTAATGATTATTTTTTTAAATAATTATTTTCTGTTCAAGGAGCACGTCTTTTTTTTTTTTTTGCTTGTTGTTGACATTTATTAGCACGTGTTTTATTATTGATCATTTACTGTCACTTATTTTTATCACAAACATGAATGGATTCTTTGCTTTCGAAAAAGGAGGGTTTATTTGAAAAATCACCCCTTTTTGACTTTGTTACTTCCCACAAACAGGGATTTGTTACTAATTTGATTTTGATTTTTTATTCCTTTTTTTTTTGGATTTTTTTTTTTTGTTTATCTTTTGAAGAGATATTTAATCCTATTAGTGGCACAATTATGTGGCATAAGTTAAAAGAGCAGCCAACAGCGGCGGGTGTTTAAAATATCAATTTAATTTAATCTAACGTGTGACTTTTTCGCACACACAAAAATACATACGAATTCACAAAAACATGCATATGTATGTATGTAAGTTTGACAGTTTATTATGTTGGACAATATTTTATCTTATTCTCTATTTTTTTTCTCTCACTGTGTGACCAGATTTAATATTATAAATTTAGAAATTTATAAAAATTTTAAAAATATAAACAAAAATTATTGCAAAACAATAAATTACGTTCCGCGAAGACACTTTACTACGTTGTATAAAAATTAATTTCTCTTTGCATTTCACATTTGTGCAAAACTGGTCACACTGATTGCACAAATTCATATGAATTCGTTACTTTTTATCTGTGATACAGATTAAGCGCAGGTTCTCATGCCACAAACAGTTCGTGCTTGTCTCGTCGTCTATTTGTGATAAATTTGTTGTTAATGGAGGGTGACAAATTTACTTGAAGTGGTTTGAAGGCTGTTCCGGCCGCAGGGAAATATATAAAATGAATAAAACACCTAATTAAGATTTTATTATAACAAAATAAAATAAAACAAATCAGTTGAGAGATCTATAATGTGGTTGAATTTAAGAAAGCAGTCGTAGTGGACAATTGGACTTTTTATATTTCGCACCAAAGGGAGTAGAAGAAAGAGCTTTACGATATATTTGATACTATAGAAGATATCCTGACAAATACACGCAAGAACAATAATAACAATAATTAAAAAATGTTCAACAAATTCCTCAGTTTAGACCTCCACGTTTTTGCAAATCTGTACAGTAATATTTTATTTGTTTGCAGCCAGCCGGTATTCCAAGCCTTCATGGAAGCATAAAATGCAGAAAGAACAAAATGTGTATTGGAAAGTCTTTAGAAAGAGACGGCGTCAAAATTAAAACAGAACAGAACAGAACATAACAGAAGAGAATCGGTTTCATAGAAAGGCGTTGCCTTGTCTGAGACATCGATAAGAAAATTTAATTTTACAAAATATTTTTTTTTAACAAACACAACCCGCGCAAAGCGATTAGCTTGTCTCAGAAAACACCCAGGATCTCTGACCGAAATCGAACCGACAACCTCCGGACTACTAGGTTAGAGTTGCTGCCCATCAGCCACGGCGTCACCCGCTTACAATCAACCTAAGTTATACTCCGTATTATTGGAAGTTTGTGGACTTTCCATTTAAAGAAAGTATGCTACTTTGGGTTCTCACGAATCTAAAGACTAAAAAAAAGACGAGGTTAACAATTCGTGTGTATTTTTTTTTTTTTTTTGTAATTTTTCTCAGTGGACCAATTTGCTAAATTCCTTTTTTTTTTTTTGTTTGCTTGGAGTTTGGGAAATCGGGTATAAGTTCCCTTCCCCCACTCCTCCCAAAATAATGATTATCGCATAATTCAGCGATTAACAAAGCGATTTTCAAAGTTCTCTTTTCATTTGATTCCAAAAATATTTTGCGAAATCCAAAAAAGTTGTTCTCCCGAAATATTGAGAACGATTTTCAAAACTTCTTTTTTTTTTATTTGTTAATATTTATTCAGGCTAAAGTTCGTAAATGTTTATAATCAGAGAAATATTAGGTAGACATTGATAAAAAATTTCGAGCAACAAAGGAAAAATTTAATATTTATACATTCCTTTTGTAGATTTTTCAACAGCACTGGCTGAATAGAACAAACGTTGTTTTCGGTAAAAGCCACTAAACCTCTTCAGTATTCATGTGCAAATGCTTTCACTACATGTTAGGTAGCTTCGTTGAATGTCATTACATATTTCCTATTTATATACAATTACAAATACAAATAGAATACGCGACTTACCTCTACTAGTGGATGCTAGCTGGGGAATTTTTGTTTTTTATTTATGATTTCTTTTTTTTTATTTTCTTTGCAGTTTGGCCGCATTTTTTTTTTATTTTGTTTGTTCCCCCTAAAATAATTATTATCGCAAGGCGAATTCATACCAGGAATATGTACTTATCCCTACAACAATAACATTCGCTGCTAAATTTTCCTCCAACTGTCAAAGCATATGCAACAATATTCTATTAGAAATATATATATATATATAAAGAAAACTAACCTAACTTCTCAATATACGGCATTTTTGACAGTTCAAGGTTGAACAGCTGATAATGACGTATGCTACTAAGGGCCACCTGGTAATAAATTCGCCTTGGATTATAGCATAACGCCTCTATTTATTTACCGATTTTTAAATTTTGCTTGCAGTTTTTTCTGAAAACTATTTTTTGGAAAATCGTGAGGCCGGTTGTCTGCCGAAATATTGACAATTTATGGACCGATTTTAAATATTTTTTATTTATTTTAACGGAAGTTGTTTAAACTTTTGTTCCATAAATAATTTTAAATCTAAATGATTGGCATGCCATTTTATTTTCCCAGAATTATTTATTTATTTATTACCAGAAAAAACAAGTGTAACCCAGCAAAGGTGGCCGGATTAATATGACGAATTTAATTTGTGAAACAGTGAATGAATATAAATCCAACAAACGTTCATGCTTTTAAACATGATGATGATGATGACAGTAATATTTTATTTGTTTGCTGCCACGATATTAATAAAAACAATTAAGGGTTGTTACCTTATCAGCATCCAAACACTCGTTCATAAGTTTCTATACACATTCATAGGCACATTATATGATTTAAACTCCGCCTCTTTGTGGTGAAAAAGAGGGTGGGGTCTAACAGCACAGCACAAGTATGTAGAAAATGTTTCTTCTACAAATATGGCATGCACATTGCTGGGCAAGGACACTTGAAAATTTTCACAGCATCAGGAACGTTATAGAGCGAAAGAAATCAATTTATTTTCAAATTTGTTTTTTTTTTTTTTTGGGCAAATGGTCAAATTGAAGGAACAGGAAAATGGAATCTAAACAAATTACACCAGACAAAGAAATTGCAGCAGACAAAAATCCTGTAACAATAATCAATAACTCTAACGAAATGGTTTTATTGCCGGTAAAATCGGTTGCCGTCGTAAGAGGTCATCCTCCAGCTTTGATAAAAGGAATTAGTGCTCCGGCATTTTCAAAACATAAAATCGAAAGTCTATCGGATGCAGAATTATCAGATTTTTCTCTCAACGATACCGAGGAAGATGAGGAAGAGTTTCGTAATTATGTTTTACTCAATGGTTCACATAATGAAGGTAAATTTAAGGATGTTATAAAACTCATGACTAGTTTTTAGTTCGCTCTTTATTTGATTTAAATTTATTTTCTGCAAGCTGAAGGTTTAACAAACAATGGCAACAGTTCGCAAGGATTACCAATGGGTTCATCATCACCAATTAATCCAATCAACTCTAATAATGTCGAGGTATTTGGTAAAAATGGTTTTCCTTTGGTGCGTAAAGTTTTCACCAATACTAGAGAACGTTGGCGTCAACAAAACGTTTCCAGTGCCTTTGCTGAACTACGAAAACTGGTGCCCACTCATCCGCCCGACAAAAAGCTGTCGAAAAATGAAATCTTACGTTCGGCCATTAAATATATTAAACTATTGACTCGTGTCTTGGAATGGCAAAAGGAACAAGAGGATAAACAGGAAAATGAGCCCAATAACAATAATCGCAATACCTTAAACGGACATCATTTGCCTGTTAATAATGTTGTAAATGGTCTTAAAAGTGTTGCGGAAAATAAACGGAATGGCAACAAAATAATAACATTTAATAATGGCAATCAGGCTTCCAATAATAATAATAATTTGCTAATGATTGCACCTTCGAATATTTTAATACATCATTATATAAAAACGGAACAGTTAGAGAGTTCGGAAATTCAAAGTGGTAGCAGTGGCAGTGGCAATAACGGTGGTTCCAGCAATATTCCTTTGATTGTTGTAAGAAATACGAGCGTTACTAAGGCCGCCAGTAAACGTAAATCTTCGCAAGACAATACTAATAAAGATGATAAGAAACGTAAAAAGGATAAGGATACAACAGTTGGAGCAAAATCTACTAATCGTATTTAAATAGAGAAATTTATCATTCAGATATTTAAGAAAATCGCAAATCATTTTAAACGTGAATTAAATAAAATTTAAGTGTATTCAATTAAAAATGTTTGGGGTATAATTCGTGAAAATAGGAAACGGACATAGAATGGCGCATCAGATCCTGCACATAAATCCTTTATTATTCCTGGAACTTTATGTTAATTGCAAGTTAAAAGTGTTCTAAAAATTTATGTTTAGTTGCTTAGGGTGATATCTACTAGTGTCCTTCAAAGGATCTAAATTACCATCAACATTGAAGAAAACGAATTCGACTATAGGATTTTTGTAGTGCCACTTATATCCTAAGTTATATCCCAACTCCAAGGACGGTGTAATATGGAAAGAGACTACGACATCAGAAATTTTTTTCGGATGATCTGATGAAGGTAATCTAATCAGGTTGAAATATCTGGTTGTATGTGTGAAGCGGGCAGGATGGGGGTGGCTGATTAACAGTAGCATCCAATTTCGGCATTTTCGTCGAGAGCCAGGCTGCACAGCATCTACTTTAGTAGGGCACTGCAATTAAAGGGTGTTTTTTATAGAGTGACACAAGTTTAAATCATAATAAAACAAGGAAATATATTTATTTTTAATATCAATGAAACGGGCTTTATTGGAAAGAAAATTTTATTAAATTAATGTTAAAAAAAGATTTCTGCCACGGCTGGCGCGAAGATGGCGCAATCTGGAACAGCAATTTGTACGTCCCGATTTGCGTCGATTCTATTTACGTCATATCGATTTGTATCGCCTTTTAAAATTTGTTTCAATCCGTTTTGAATCGTTTTGATTCCGATTTGCGTCCTACATATGATTGAAGTTTTTAACTGATGCCACAATTACAGGTGAAGAATTTATAAATTTGCATGTAAAAAATGGGAGTTCCCCCGTTTATTCTGTATGTTCATTTTAATACCATATGACTTCTGTTCTTATCAAAAATATAATTTTCTGCTAAATAATTAAATTTTTGAAGAAATCAATAAAAAATCAGTCCACTTCTATACAAAAATGTGATCCGACTTTGAGTACATTCTTTTGCATCGCATTTATTCGGTCAACATTAACGACGCAAATCGGGGCTCTAGTGTATAGTGGAAGGTGTGAGCACTTGCTGTGTTGGAGGGTGGGTGTGTACTCAAATTTAGAGGTTGGTGCTCTAGCAATTGTCCTTTCGAAGGTTCTATTTTTGTTTTAATTGAAATTTTAAAAATATCACAAATAGGAGCGTTTAAAGTGATTTAGATGATCTAGATCAGGGGTTCTCACCAAATTCCTGTTCACGAACCCCTTGAAATTTTTTTTTTCGCGGACCCCCTTTGAAGCACAGTTTGTATTTTTTGTTTTTTAGGTTGAATTAAAAACGCAAAAGAGTAAAAAAAAAAAATTATTTTCAAAGCCAGATGATTTGCTTAAAGATGCCTCTCCATTTTAGACGGTTTTATCGCATCGTTCGAAAAAGTTTTGTGGCATATAACGTACTGTAGACTTCACCGTTTTTATATAAATATGTAAAGCTAAAATTTAAATAGTCTTCACAATATTTTCTTTTCTTTCAAGGGTAAATCATGACATAAGAAAGTTCCCCATTTAAGTAGAAAATGTTAGAGTAAGTGCGGGTAATGTGGTATACCCATATTGTTTTTTGGCTATAATTTGTAGAGTTTTTATTCAAATATGGTAGATTTCCGCTGGTAAATTACTTCAAGTCTTACTTTAATATCAAGGAAGTTGTGAAAAGCTTTGATCATCAAGTTTCATTGATATTTTCAGCCCAATTACGAATATTCCCTAGCAATTTCTCTCCCACGGAAAATATTTTTCTCGAGAAAAAATTTCTCCAATTATAAATTTTTATATGTAAATAAAAGGGAAAAGTGAATAATCTCATGCGGAATTTATATTCATAATAGGAGGAATGGGAAAAGGGGAAAAAAATCCCCCGGAATTATTATTCGTAATTGGGCTGTTTAAATAAGCTTGAAAAATCCATATACATACATTGAAAAAATGTTCGGGTAATGTGGTATACTATACTATACAAGCTATACTATATAAGGATCTTATGTCAGCACGTGTCAAACCCCAGTACCTCGACTTCATTTCCAGTAAGTTTTTTACTAGCTCATCCTCCATTGATGCAGTTAAAGTTGGAGGCCGGCCAAGTTTAGTTGACAAAAGATCGTCAATGCTTTTTTCGCTTCTGGACATCCGTTGTTACGTTGTGTGGGGGACATTAAATGACTTTGAAGCCAAAAGAATTCCCATTTGGTTCTCTCTTACAGCTTGAATAGCTTTCTTCATATCCTTCGCTCCCCATTTTCTAATTTCACCTTTTTTGGGCATGATTGTTCTAATGAGTGTTATGTAGTACACTATACCACTTTAGCCACCTTTGCCTATAGCACATTAGCCGCCCACAGGATTATTAAAATAATGATTAAATAACAAAATTAATATTAAAAGCAAGCGCTTTTCTACAAAACAAAAATATTAAAATGCATACAAAAAAATGTCAACCGTAGCACCATGCTTCAGTTTTGCAACAATTTTTTGTAAAGAAATTAAAAACATAAATACACTCACGCACTCTTAGTTTGGTGAGAGCATTTAACTTGTAAGCTTGGTACCGTTATTGCTATGCTCTTAGTTTAAGAAAAAAATCAACTATACCACATTACCCGCCTAAACAACATTACCCGAACTTACTCTAGTAGATAATAAAAGTTTATTGTTTCTTTAATTTTAACTGGTTTATCTAAAAAAAAAAAAAAAAAAAAAAAAACCCCAACCTAAATTTAATCTGATTATATTCGCTCTAGCCAGTTGCCTTCAACATTGAAGATTAAGAAATATATAAACTAAATCATTTGCCCACAATTAGCGCACGATCGGAAAGAAAACAAAAGAATTAAATTGAAATTGGCAAAAAAAAAAAAGAGTCTTATCTATAGAAATTGAACACAAAGTTGTATGTAATCAAAATCAAATAATTATTGAAATAAAATAAAGAAATCTTATCGTATAACAAAAGCAATAGCGAAAAAAAAATATTACAACAGAAGTCAAAATTTTATAAAGAAGATTAAATAATTGCAAACGGTTGAACAAACATTCTGGTCTGGTCTATTTAAATCCGCATAATTTTCACTTTAACAGTCACTCTTATACGTTGCAGACGAAAGGTTGGAAACTACATACATACATACACACACACATACTTATATTGTTGCTGTTGCAAATTCTTATCAAAATAAAATCGAATAAAAAATGGCTGATTTAATGGTGGCCTCATTGGGCACCTTCGGTATTCTCTTTGCTTTGCTAATATTGGTTTTTCTTATACTACGACATAAATCCAGTTTGATCTTTGGCATTTATCCAAGTAAAACACTATTTTATCATCTCAAATATGGCATTGCCTTGTTATTGATAAAACATTTACGTCATCGTTTCTATCAGAATAGTAGAAAACAATCGATCGCAATTATGCAGGAATTAGATAAACCACAATTGCTTAGCGATAATCCCAAATCGTATGATGTGGTTTCTTTTATGGCGGCCAATGAAAATGGCCAAAAGTTAATGGTGTCTCTGGAACGTAGACGTCAAGGTGTTAATCGGGCTTTCTTATATATCTGGCTGCCAGAATATGGACTTTTGGCTTCGCCCAATTTACCCGATATGTTATATTTCACCACAAACGGTGAGCTGGAGAGTACCGAATTTAAGGGTAACGGTTTTCACATTTTTCCCAAAGAGCCTATGAAATTATGGTGTATTAATTATGAAGGACAACTTAAAAGGATATCGGCTGAGAGTAAGGATTTGGTAAACATAAAATTGAATTTGGAATTCCAATGTGGTCAGGCTTATTTTGATTATAATAGAGACTTAAGTGCTTCGGTTATAGCGGATTCAGTAGCAAAGGAAGCCTGGAATGAGGCTTTTTATATGATGCTGCAAAGTGTGGATAAAATTTTGGAAAAGCGTTCACATTACGAGCAAAGTGGCTTTATTACGGGCACGATAACAGTAGCTGGGCGAATGCCCGAAACTTTAAAAATGAATGGCTTTAGAGATCATAATTGTGGCACTGAAAGATGCCTGTCCACAATTAATCGCTACGTTTACTTTGCCCTGTTCTTGAATGATGGTTCCAGTATGGTTGTGGGTAATTTGTCGCAACCCTCGTTCTTTTTATCGTCCCTTAAAGTGGGCTATGTATGCAGCCAGCAGGGTGTTTATCAACCCATTACCCAAACCGATTTTGAATTGTATACGTATGGTGAAAAAGGCAGTCCACCTAAACATGAAAATTTCGTTGTAGAAACTGCCGGAGTCAAGTATTTTGTGCAAATCAATGAGCAAGACAGTGCCGTACGTTATGCGGGAGGTAATTGGGAGTCAAAGATTTTTAATCAATTTGTTTCTTGCACCGTTAATGGTGTCCCAGGACAGGGTATTACAGAATTTTTGTATCGCCACAGTGGTGGCCGTCCCGAGGAGATGTGTAAAAGGGATCCTTTGTGGTATCAAGCCATCAACAAATTTGAAAGGAGTTTAAGTAATTGTGAGAACATGGATGAAAGCGAAATGTTTTTCTTTTAATAAAAAAAAAAACACAAGTAATAGTGGAATTAAATTTTCTTTTTTTAATATAAAAAGACTGATTTAAATTTAAAATAAGATAGAGAAGGCAAGAAATGAAAGTCTAGTGTTAAAATTTTTTAAAAGAAAATAATTTTTAAAACAATAAAAGAAATGAATTTACTTTTCTTTAGCCATTAATTAAATGGTGACAGCCTAACAACAGTCAAGGATAAACAAAACTAGAGAAATGTCCTTGATACAAAAATGTTTTTAATATTGAAAAAATAAATTAAAAAAATTGTATTGTAATCAAATTTAAAATAAGTAAAATTTTATTCTAAGACTTTTTTTAAACTTAGCTGTTAAGTTTAAGTTTTTTAATAAATCAAAAAAAGTAATGCAAAATATATTCGTGTTTTTTTTAACATAAAATAATTGTTTCTAAATAAATAATTTTTAAAATCATTCCCTGAATGAATGGAGAAGTTAGGAAATAATCAATTTTTCGGGCGATCGCTTGCCCCTCTGGAAAAAATGTATTTTGAAACAAACTGTTTTTTTTAGAGAAAAAATTTATGAAATTTTTTTCTTTGAAAAAAAATGACATTTTTAAAAGATAAGATTTTGAAACAAACAAGTTTTGAGTAGCACATTTTTTTAGAGTTACTTTTTGTTATAAGTACTTTTTTTGGAAAAAGTACTTTTTGGAAAAAACGACCTTTTTTTCTGGAACAACTTGTTTGATAAAGAAAATAAGGTACGAATAAAAAAAAAAAATGATGAGAAAATTCTTACTTTAAGCAAATTGTTCGCATGTGAAGTAAACTTCCCGCAGACATCTTTCCAGTCCATTTAATATGCTAAAGTTCAAATCGATTGTCCACAAACACTACATACACTATACCCCCTCTATACTCCTTCCCATAAACAATTTTTCTAAAGCACTGCCTAATGACCCCTTAATTCCCTAAATCCTCGTCCTAACCAAAAAAAGTGGGTACTTTTTCTAAATGTACGTACATATGTAAGTACTTTTTGGGGGAAATTTTACTTTTCGGAAAAGGTTATTTATTGAAAGGATGCTTTCTGGAAAAAAATACTTCTTTGCAAAATGTACTTTTAGAAAAATTATGTTTTATAAAAACTATAAAGGTACGATCACACTTGGCAAACATTTGCCGAAAATAACGTAACCACTACTTTTGCTTAGGGTTAGACTGATTCAACTTGGTTTTTATATCACAAAATGAAGTCAATTATGCCGCAAAATGCTATTTTTATATTATTTTTAATAAATGCGAACCCATATTTAAAAAAATATTGGAATTAAAGTAAATGCAAATTTAGCGTATTTATTTTGCGTACCTTAAGTTTAGACAAAAAAACTATTCTTTTAGAAAATGGTACTTTTTGTAGAGACCTAACTTTTTTTTTTAATTCCCTTTTGAAAATGGTACTTCATAGAAATGTTTCTTAAATTAGAAATAATAAATAAAATAAAACAACAACAAAAAAACCGTTTAACAACAAAACGAAGAGACATGTCTGAAAATTATCCTAAAAAGTTGCCTAGACTTCTTTATCATAAGAAATAAAAATAAATATATGTAATTGAAATTGTTTCTTTTTTTCTTGATAATAAACGTAAATAAAATTAAAAAAAAAATAAACTCGTTATCGCAAATTTATGGTGATTGATTTTGTTATTGTTTTTATTTGTTGTTTTGGTTTATGGCAAAATACTAAAGAATTTGGCCAAATAATGAAAAAAAAAAATCGTAATCATAGATAAGCAAGCTTTGTGCAACTGAGGAAAATCGAGACAGAGAGAGAGTGAGAGAAGACAATGATCGTTTTTTTTTTATTTTGTGCAGTGTTGCAGTATATTTACAACTGGAGCGGAGCCACTGTCAACAAACCGCAGCAAAAGAAAAAACGACGAATCAGTAATAAGAAACCGCCGACATCATGACTTCCTAAAATTATATTTATTTTTTATAGAATAACTAGATTTGTATACAACTACCTGGTTCCTTTGAACGATTCCCTAATTGGAACGGTGCGGACTTTTCCACAAGTTCCCTTTTTATCATTTCTTTTTACGCAATTGCAAAACGTCTTCAGGAATTACTAATTAATTTCGATAAACGTCAAAATCGATTACAAATTTCGTTACTTATTTTTAACACTTATGGCGTTTTTTTTTTTCTAAAAATAAAATGTTCTATAAATGTTACATGTGATTTGGCAACATTTTTAAATGTTCCTCCCTCTTTTAGGAAGTGTTGCATATTTTACGTTTACAAAAGAACATAAATGTTAGCATTAATCAATAAAGTAAAGAAACAATAACAAAACCACCTGTTAATATAATGCTGCACTTATGCCCATTTAATTAATGGTGTTTTCTTTTCTACACACAAAATGGCACCTTATTGAAAGGTACATATATAAAATGTCTTGCCAACCTTGTAATAATGCAGCTTATTATTTCACTAGAACTGAACACAACTTATGAAAAAGTGGAACGCCCTGTTTTCAACATCTGGCAGCTAAGTTTTACAGGGCATTATCAACACCGTCGATTTTTACGGGGCAAAAAGTGCAATGCCTGCCACCCTTAGTGAGGGCAATTTTTTTAGAATCAAACACACTGCCCTTTTAGAGAGGAAAACATTTTTAAGAAACGAACACCAAAGTACACTTTCTGCATGGAGATGTAGCATTTTTTTGTAGAAAAGAAAACACCATAAAATGAGTGTTGAACATGCAACATTTTTTTTTCATTATAAGGGTAACATCATGAGAAAAGAACGCTTTAAACTTTTAAAATAGCACATATTTTGCAGAAAAGAACAGAAAGATATACAGAAGGCAAAATAAATGCAGCATATTACTCAGAAAAGAAAAAAGTTCACGCGTGATTCATGATTACAAATTGATAAAATCACGCGTCAGGGTGACACTAAGTTTGTTTCCTAAGTCTTTTGTTTTTTGAAGTGAAAACTACTTTTTTGTATAGTCTATGTATGATGACTATACAGTGTTGCCGCTTTGGAAATTTTTTAAATTTCCAGTGTTGCCACTTTTCCCGGGAAATTTTCCGGGATTTTTAGGTGATTTTTGTCCAAGATTTTGGGAATTCGCGTCTAGTGTTGCCACCTTTTCCCGGGATTTCCGGGTTTTTTAAGGGATTTTATATATATGTATATAAAAGAAAGTCGTGTTAGTTACACTATTTATAACTCAAGAACGGCTGAACTGATTTGGCTGAAAATTGGTGCGCAGGTAGCTTAGAACCAGGAGAAGGACATAGGATACTAAAGTAAGGCACTTTTTACCTGGGGAGACTAGGGTGCCCCTTCTTTGTATGGGGCACTTCCAGTATAGCTAGAAAGCTGAAATTGAAATTGCATAAGTTGATAAAAAAATGCTTTGCAATAGCTTTATCGCCGCAGTCCCCGAGTGCCACACGTCTTTTTTTTTTTTTTTTTGTGGGACCAGCACTCTTAGGGAAAGGGATAGGATAGAGAAGCTATTTGTATATTGAAAATCTATAAGGCGTTATGCTAATTTTTACAGCAGTGTGCAGTGCCTCTAGTGTTAAATAGATACAATAACTTTCTTAAGCTGTATGGTGTTCCGCAGACGAGTCTAATTATGCTGGCATAACATGAGAGTTTTTAGGCGAGAGGGGTGAAGAGAGCGGTTTTTCGTTGGAACAATTTTTCAACCAGCTTTATACCCGCACAAGCAGCACAAAACTAATACATACACACTTACGAATACAAATGACACTAAAAAACACACAAAGCTGAGTACACGTATACATTTTATGCCAGATGAATTAGTCTCGTGTGTAAAAAAAAGAACAAAAATTGTGCGGCTTAAAAATTCATCTCGTGTGCGGAAGACCTATGAGAGCAGGCATTTTATTAATTGTTTTACTTCGCCTTCGTTTCTGCTAACCGACGAAGGACGGCGTTGTTGTAAACATTAGCTTGCAGCAACAGTATCAATCGCTGTCGGAAGAGTTTTTGCTAAGCAATAAGAAAAACAATACTTTTGTGTTTGAGCTTGTTTTTGTAATTTATTTATAAAAAAAAAACAAAAATAATATATATAAAATAAAATGAGGGAAATGTTAAGTTAGTACGATTCGTAGTTGGTATTTAAAATTCTTTTTATATGTTTTTTTTTTTTATTAATTTTTTTGTTTTGTCCTTTTTTCTTTACATTTGACGCCAACTTAACTTAACAACTAAGTTAATAAATTGTTGCAATTTATTATTTATTCATTTATTTTTAAAATAGTAATGGAAAAGTTTGCTATTATTCTTGCTATTTGAGTTCAATTCAGTGATTCAATCAATATATATATTTTTTTTAAACTACTTAATTAAACTAAGTTATGCTTAAAATGCATTTGTATTTCACCTAACATTATGTATAATTTTTTAATACAATTTTGATTGATATTCATATGTACATACATATGCATGAATGTCTGTATGTATATGTAAGTGTAAGAATATATTTATCAAATAATTTATAATACCATTGAGGTTTTGTTAAGATAAGAGAATACGGGGTTTTTTGTGTTTTTGTTTTAATTAATCTAAAAATTAATAAATTATAATACAAGTGGTTTAACTAAAATCCCAAGACGATAAATAAAACGACAATAAAACTGGCCAAAAGTATAAAGAAAATATAAAACAAAAGAAAAACTGAAAACTAAACAAAATTTTGAGGAATCAAAATACTTAGGTAACAATTAAAAGAAAGGCCTAATAAAATTTTTTTTCTAAAGATAATCAGCCTGATTACGGTTGGCGTATTAAGACTCGATTAAATTTCCCTAATTTAAATTCCCTAATTTAGAATTGGGGAATTTTAAAACTTAGACATGTAAATTTTTAAAGATTTTGCAAAAATTTTAAATCCAAAAATAAGGAAAATTTAATTTAAATGCTAAAACTGTTACAACTATAAATAGCAATTTTGTTTATATATAATTTCTTGCCCTAAAAGCTCCGACTTCAAAACATCAAGCTGACCGAATACCAGGCTGTAATAAAAAAAAAAAAAAACAACTGACTGACAAAACCGACCTGGCAATACACACCCTGTTACACAAACTAAAAAAATTTTTCAAATTATTCTATAAACAGCGGGGTTCTGTCGCAATAAACATTAAAATAACTCATTTTTTTTAATTAAATATAGTGTTACACAATTTTTTTTTAACAATTTAAATATTTATGTGAAACGTTTTATCAACGTCAATGTATCATGCACAATCCATCGATAACATTATTCGCAAATTAGGAAATTTTAGTTATCGATACCGGGGTTTTGTGAATGCTGATAGTTATCGTTAATCGTTACTGTGAATCGTTTTATTGCAGTTTAATGAATCATAACCAAGTTATCGATAACATATGCATATCGATAAAAATACTATATTAAATTTCTTTTTTATATTAAGTTATGAAGTTTTAGTAGAATTGACAGATGTTTAATCAAAGAAATTAAATTTTTTTTTATAATTTTACAAGATTCTGGCATTATCAATATTTTTCGATACTTTAGTAGATCGATATAAGTTTTGCGAATTCTGAGATAGTTATCGCTAAACTATATGTGTTATCTATCACAGATCAACGAATAATGATCAACGATAGATTTATTTAATAAACATTTTGTAGATATCGATAACATAATTCGCAACTTAGGACACTAGTTATCGATACCGGTTATTTGAGTTCTGATAGTTATCATTAGTCGTGAATGTGAATAATTTTATCATAGATTAATGAATCATGACCAAGTTATCAATAGCAGATATCGATAAAAATATAAATTTTTTTTTAATTTTACAAAGATTCAGGTATTATCAGTATTTCTAGATATTTTAGTGTATCGATATATGTTTTTGTGTATACTGATAATTATCGCTAAACTTTATTTTGTAGATATCGATAACATAATTCGCAACTTAGGACACTAGTTATCGATACCGGTTTTTTGAGTTCTGATAGTTATCATTAGTCGTGAATGTGAATAATTTTATCATAGATTAATGAATCATGACCAAGTTATCGACAGCAGATATCGATAAAAATATATAGTTTTTTTAATTTTTATGTGAATCGTGTTATCTATCACAGATCAATGAATCATGAACACTTTATCGATAGATTTATTTAAACATTTTGCAGATATCGATAACATTATCAAGAATTTATGATTATTTAGCTATCGATAAATGCTTTGCGTATTATTAGTTATCATTAGTCGTGAATGTGAATCGTGTTACCACAGTTTAATGAATCGAGACCAAGTTATCGATAGCAGTATTTAAAATTTCGCAGATATTGATAACATTACCCAAAATTTTACGATTTTTAATGATGTTTTTAATTTAATATATTTCTTACAGAAATCATACCGATATCACAGATATCGATAACATTATCCAAAATTTTACGATTTTTTATAATTTTGTATATCTTTATCGAAGAATTTTCTTTGATTTTTAACCAAGCCCCTAAAATGCTAAATTTTGATTTAAAAAAAAACGTTCATACGAAAAATAGAGAGTTTTAATATTGTCTACAAAAAAACATTGAAATTCGCACATGAGCTCTATACTCTCATTCTGAACATTGTAGTAAAACCAAAATTATAAAAAAAGTCAACTTTTATTTCAAGATATTGCCAGAAAAAAATATATGTAATAAAATTTATAAAAAACTTTCTTTTGTTGTGTGTTAAGCACATCATCAGTAGATTTTAATGTCGACGAATGAAGAGTTCAAATTTTTTTATTAAAAGTTTTCTACAAAAATTAAGTAAAAGAGCGATTGGAAACAAAAATCCCTAATGAAATTTGAAATAAAGTTTTTAAGGACAATAATAAATAAAACTAAAAAAATGAGGTAATAAAAAATCATTCTTAAAAAGGGAATGATTATGAAAAAGAAATTTTGTTTTTGTTTTTTGTATTTTGTTTTTTTTTTTTAAGTAAAAAAACCTTATTGTAGTTTGTTTTGTGTATAAGAAGATTTTTTTTCTCATATAAAACGTTAAAAGAAATAGTAAAAAGGTTAAGGTTTCGAGAGAGAGTTAAAAAAGAGAGATTTCTAAAATGTATTGATTATTTAATCTTAAAAGTATGTATAAAATGTTTTTGTATACGTCTTATCACAATACTAAAAAAAAATATTCTTTCTATATGCCTTTCATTAGAAAAGCATTGTAAAAAATTTCGGTGATTTCTTTGCGTATGAGATTTTCTTTTTTTCTTATATATGTATGTATGCATTTTAATATATATGATGCTATGTAACAATTATTTCGTGTTCAGTGTCAATTAAAGAGGCCATAAAATATTGATCTAATTGATTATCATTTGCGGACGATGACGTTGTGGGTACTAAAAATATATTATTTGTATTATTTGCCACAAAATCCAAATCATGTTCATTGGAGACCAAACCATTTAAAGTCAATGTTGTGCCATTCGAATTATGGCAATCACTGGCAAATATGCCACACAATTGACCATGTTGATGATGATCAACGCCGCCGCCATCATTAATAATATTGTGAGGGGAAATAGAATTAGAATTTAAATTATTACCTTTTGTGTTGCTCATTAAACAAGATGATATTGATGACGATGCTGATGCTGATTCTGTACCTGTAGATGTGGAATTGACAGGTGATGATGTTAATAATGAATTTGATGAAGGCGATGTTATTAATGTTTTTGTTTGCAGTTGAACATTTTCTATGGCAGCATCTAAAGTTTGAGATGACACAGATGTGAGTGGTGGCAATGGTGTAGACGTTTTTGCTAATTGCTGATCTTTTTGTTGATTATTAAGTAAATTAAACGAGATTTGTGTAATATCATTGTTATTATTAAGTAATTGATATTTATAATAGTTATCAGATTCGCCAGCTATGTCAATATCGATTTCATCACGATGAGCTTTACGCAAATGAGCTGTAAGAGAATAGGAGATGAAAAGCTTTAAAAATTTTTGTTGGTTTAATTGTGCTGGTTTTTAAAACAACATACTTGTTAATTTTTGCCGGGTAAATTGTTCTTTACAATATTCACATGACAGTAGGCGATGTTTGTGGCGTTTATGATCATTTAGAGCCTTTTCATTTTTGCACACATATTCACAACCTTCTTCAGTGCAATGTACGTTGATTTCTTAAAAATAATGAAAATAAAAGCTTAGCAGAAATATGTAAATAAATTTTAGAACAATTTAAAGTATTAAGCTGAGTTTTTTAAATTATTCGTGGCTTAGGAAAAAAATTTCAATACAAAAATTAGTTTTATTAAATAAAAAATATTATTAATTTCAATGTTCGTAAATATTGCCTTTTAAACGATAACATTTTTAAAATTGGCGGTCACTTTGAAAATTTTAATGTAAAAATATTGTGAAATTGTTGAAAACTTTATTAGTACCTTTTCTATAAAATCGATAACTTCTTGATACTCTCGTACATTTAAGTTATCGGAAACATTAACATTTGCTGGGAACTAAAATTAACTGAATAGCTTTTAATGAAAAAATAAAATAATGCATCTGTTATCGATAATTTGGTAAAACTTTCGTAATATTCAAAAGTTATGGATAATCTGAATATTTACCACAATTTTCAAAGTTATCGTAAAAATAAACTATTTGTTATCGCAAAGTTTGTGATACTTTCGTAATTATAAATGAAAAATTTGAAATTTTTTAGTAATCGATAGTTTTGAACATTTATTTATTTCCAGTAATTTTCAAAGTTATGGAAAAAATAAATTATATGTTATCGATAATTTTGTGATACTTTCACAATTAGTCATGGATAGCTTGAAATTATTTCAAAACAAAACTTTGCATCTGTTATCGATAACTTTGTGATTTTTTCGTAATTAGTTATGGATAATATGAAAGTTTTTAAAACAATAAGTTATCGAACATTTATTTATTTTCAGCAATTTTAAAATTTATCGAAAAAATATGCTATCTTTTATCGATAATTATGTGATACTTTCATTATAAGTTATGGATAATTTGAAATTTTTTCAAAACAAATATTTAAAATTATCGATAAATATTGAAAATTTATTAAAAAAAAATTTTAAATTATCAAAAACTTTAAAAACAAATGGACGAATGATTTTGTTGTCAAATTTTTTATGAAAAGCACTCAGTTTTTTTAAGTGGTTTCCGAAGAAATTTTACACACAAATTCTTTGTCAGTCTTGTGGAAACAGCAACTAAATTTGGCGGTAAATTTGGGCAAAAAAATCAATTAAAAATTTCAATTTTCTTAACCTCAAATAAAAAAGTGTCATTAAGAAAAATTTCGTTATGTAAATTTAGACTATAAAATTTACTTTCTCTGTTAACGATAACGTTTCGATAGTATTTTATTCATGAAACATGCAAAACCGAGCTATTTACAAATTTTCAAAACTATCGTAATTCTAATTAACTGCTAGATTTTCTTTATTTTACTAAATTTACTGCCTGGCCCACGATATCAAACGAATTTTTCTTTCGTGCAAATTACATTTAAAATAAATACAAAATTTTTAAAATTGTTTTCTGTTTTAAATGTAATTTGTACGAAAGAAAAATTCGTTCGACATCTTGTTCCAGGCAGTAACTCTTTCCAGTTACCAATTGAGTGCTCTAACCATTCTTAAATTTATATTTATGTATATAAACTATATGTAAAAAATTGTATAAAATAAAATAAAATAAAATATAAAAAAATTTTTTTACATCTCACCTGCATGGAAAAGCATATGATATCTTAGATCCTTTTTATAGCCAAAACATTTACCACATTCATCGCATGAAAAAGCCTTGATATTTAAATGTGCCACATTAACATGCTGTTTCAATTCGAATGTTGTACGACAACGCGTTACACATTGATCGCATTGTAATGGTCGCAAGCGAGCATCGTGTGTATTTAGATGTTTATCAAGTTGTGATCGCAAATGAAAACGTTTGGGGCAATGAAAACATGGAAATACGCCCTGTCGCTGAACTCTACGCAATTCTTGTTTGTTACATGGTAAAGGCAAACAGTAGCCATTTCTACCGCGACACAATAGCAAATGTTTTTTTAACTGTTGTAGTGTTTTAAAAGCCATATTGCAATTCAAACAAACATGTTGGTCCGATGACGAGGAAGCTGTAGAAGTTGATGATGATGATGTGCTCGATATTGCCACATTGCCATTGCTATTGTTGTTTTTTCCATTGTCTAAATGATATTTATTTATATGACGTTGTAGGAAAACATTCGAAGAAAAACCTAAATGACATATAAACAGAAAAAAGGAAAATAAACAATTAAACCAAGCAGTTTTAAATATAACAATACAATCGGCATTTATTACCTTTATTGCAAATTAAACATTTTGCAGGAGCTTCAGCATTGTGTTGCTGATATTGATGGCGCTTAAGTTCAAAGTCATCGTTAAAATCTAATAAAAAATAAACACATTTTTTTTTTTTTATTATTCAATTATATTTTTTCCTTCTGTTTTCTTTAATATTCAATTAAATTAAATGAATTTTGTACTACAACTTACTGGTCTTGCATATGTTGCATGTGTAAGTAGATTTTGCTTCGGCCTTGTGCATCCTTTGGTGTGCCTCTAAATTGGCTTTTTTAAGAAAAGAACGATCACACGAACGGCATTTGAATTGCTTATTATTATTATTATTAGTACGTTCATGTTGACGCTGATGTAGACGAAAACGATACAGCGCGGTATTATGAAATTTCTCATTACAATGTTCACAATTCCAATCGCCAATATATTGGCAATTATATTGATGAACGTCTATAGAGCCTTTTAAACGTTTCTGACAATAATTGCACGTTTGAAATGCGATTATTTTATGTATGAGTCTGACATGATTGTCACGCAATAATTTCGTTTTGCACGACTGAGGACACTTAGGGCAAGTGTATGGCCGATTGGGATCATGTACATCGAAAAAATGCTGGGTTAAAGCATCTTCGTTCTGGAAGACAAGATGATCGATAGATCCAGTTTCGGGACAAAAACAATAATGACAAGCATACGATAATCCCTTCAAACGAGCATTCATATCGCTGTCATCGCATTCTACATCGGAATTGCTGTCTTCACGATTTAAAAACGATATTGTTGTATTTAGATATTCTGAAATAGTGGAATTTATTTTTATATTTTATCGCATCTTCTAATTTAATTTAAGTCTTGCGTTGAAGTTGAGTTCTCGCTTAAAGTTGTTGCTACCAAATTGCGGAATTTTTTTTTTTTTCAAAATATTTTTAAGGCACTTACCACTCTTAACTCTCATGCTATGATCAATATTGTTGTGATTTTTCTTTTCCTTTTCTAAAGTCTGCTCCAGCTTTATGTTTGCTGCATTTTTTGTGGAATTTGATTCTTGAACTGCGTTATGGCGGGATCTTTGTTGTATTAATTTAGTTGTGGTCGGTATAATACTGTGCTTTAACATATCTTCGAGATCATCTTGTTTTGTAATTGCAACATCACCCGGTTTTAATACAAGTATATCATTTAATATGGACGTTGTTTCAGTCTCATCTAATGGTAGTGCTCCCGATGAAGGAGGTTCAGCAGTCTCAAATGTATATAAGTTTTGCGACGGTAAAAATCCCAACTCTTGTGTCGGCTCGCCGGCTATCAAATTACTATCCAATAGAGTAGAGGAGGCGTCAATTAAAGCTGGATTGTCGTAATGTGAAAATTGCTGATCAAATACAGGGAAGTCATTTAGGGAGACATCAGTTTGATTTAAATTTATGGAAGAAACCAAAATGCTAGTACCCGAATCTAATGATATATTACCGCTCCCGTAATTACCTACTAACGGCAATGGTGCTCCAGTGTTCTTGATTACATGCTGAACATCTGTTTCATTAGTTGGATTTTGTTGCACTAAGGTTTCAATTAACTTAGATTGGGCCAATACACATTCCTTACGAAAGGCCTCTATACTGCAGAATTTGGAAAAACAATTGGCACAAATTCTTTGTGGCAGACCGTCATCAGGTTCGATCTTCAACTGCCACTGGAGTATCTCGCTTCGTATGAAATCAAGTTCTTGTTGAAATTCATGACTTGATTGGTAAATACTGATAAAATCCATATCTTTTAAGGAAAAACAGTTTACACATATGCGACATACTTCCAATTGATCCATACCGCCATTAATTTTTTCTTATTTATAATAGTGGCATACACAGATTTGTATAAATTTTTTGCCACAACACCTTACTTACGACATTTATGCTTATTATTTCTTTAATAACAAATCTAAAAGAATTAACTTAAACATTAATGGTTTGCTGTTGTTCTATTTGTCTTAAAAAGATTTTTTGTGTTGAAACTTATTGGAAAATGTAGAAATTTTTTTTTTCACTGATAATGGCGATTGATGATAAATGCTAGAAACAGCTGGAACAATGTATTATCTATGTATGACAACCCTGTGTTGTTTTCTTATTGTGATAAGGAACAGTTGATTAATTAGGAGTATAAATAATTCAATGTTAACGTTTTAAAATAGTGCTGCCAGATGTACAGGGTTAAAAAAGTTAATTTAAAGGAGAAACATGATTTTGGATTGGGGAATTTTTGCATAAATGAACAATGTATTTGTGTACCGGCCTGTCAACCTGTCAATCTTATTTTATTTACGTTAAAAATATTTGTGTTTGTCATCACTATAGGCTGTTTGGTTAACCTTTGAGGTAGTAATGCCAGCCAGAATTTTATTTTGTATGCGCTTTCTACATGCAAGAAAATAGTTTCGCATCTATTTTAGTTTGATCTAAGAAAAAAAAAATAGTTAATGTTTTTAATTGATTTTACTTTGGATAAGGAATTTTTTTGGTATGTTGCCTACTATGTGGAAAATTATTAATACTTATGAAATACATACATAGGCAGTAAAGGAAAAATAATTACCGGCATACAGATGGTGTAACCAACGTAGTTCTTTATTTATGTAGGATATGACCCCTACTTATGCATCGGATTCTGCCAGACATACACTGCAGTAACACGTTCAAGTTTTCTTTCAATTCTCTTTCAAGAAATTTACACATGCTGGTTCTCAAAATTCACAAAAATTGAAAGCTTTCGTAGGTGGCATTCAATTTCAAAGCAATTTGCTTTCAAGAACACAAAAAATTATGGCGGCAGAATATATGTACTAATGTATGTATATGAAAACAAACGAGAGTTTATAATCAAAATGGCAATCAGCTGCTTTCTTGAAAGCAAATTGAGACGCATAATTTGAAAGAGAATTTGAAAGCAAGCTACCATCAACTTTTAAAAGTATGAGTGTATTGAGAGTAATAAAATTTGTAACAAAATTTTAAACAAAACGATCGTGTGAACCCCAAGTAAGGAATACGATACCCCAAAGTGGTAGATCTACCACATACGTGATACAGCTGGCATCACTGTCTTGATGTTTTCTTTTTTTTTTTTCTGATAAGAAACAAATAAAGTACTTATAACTTTAATCAAGCCGATAGTTTTGCCAATTATTATTTATCTTCAAATTTACTGAATAAATAATAAATTTTATTAATTCTGTCAGTAAGAAATTATAAGTAGCGAAGTAAAGTGGCGTTAGAAAGGTATTAAAATAGCTGAGTTAGAATTACTTACAATAATCTTATTCGATTTTTTTTTTGGTGCACAGAAAGTGACGTGTTATTTATTAGTTTTAATTGGCAAAGAATGTATAGTAAATTAAGTGGTTAAGTGTGTGGAAACGAATTATTATACCCAGTTAGCATTTTTAATCGTAAAACACTCTTCCGCGATCGGAGAAGACGATTAAACCGATTGGGAGAAACTGTGTCCTGATGGCGACTCTTCCAAACGAATTGTCTACGATGCACCATAATTAGTCGTCTACGGATCGTTTAAGACCCTTTAACAAAACACCCGTCCAACAGTCGTTTAAGTAACTTGCAATAGTATCTTTTCGAAGAGTGAAACACGATTGTTAACTATTAACAGCACTCCAATGCCCGCCAAAATGCGTAACCGACGATTTACTTATCCAACAATCGTAAAAATGGTTCACAAAACCATCTCTCTGAAGAGAAAAATACAAATCCACTCCAACAATCGTGTGGACGTTTATAAAACTAGTCGCAAAATGATCGCGCTCGTTAAACAATCATGCAAATGCCAGCTGGGTAGTTGGCAATTAGACGCCGTTGATTAGGTACATATGTATGTATATAGACTTTTATATGTATGTATTAATATATTCGCAGTCGTTATTTTGTAAACAGCCGATCCATTTTTAATTTCAAACTTCTTCAAAGTTTCAAAAGGTATTTTATATATTTTTTAAGTTTGTTCGGTAGAACATAGGTAAAATAGCAGAGTTATGCATGAAAAACAATTAATTTCTTACTAACTCCAAGTTTTTTGATTATTAAAATATACATATGTATGTAGGTATTGTTATGCGCCCCATACACATTTCAATTCAATTGTCAATTCATTCTTGGCCATATATTCATAAACTGAATTGAAAAATTTTCATTTAACTGTCAATTTGCTCTAGCATTTTTATCCTGCCTTATGTCAAAAATTTCTCGTTTTGTATGGATTTGTTTCCTGTAGAATGTTTAATATAGTAGACCTGTGTTAATTTATTTGACTAAAAATGTTTTAATTAATTCGGCTGAAAGGCGTTAAGAAGAAATAAAAACAAAAACCAAAGAAGTGTTGTTCCTTATAATCTTTTAAGTTTTTATTTTAAATTAATCCGATATTTCGGTTATCAAGTTCCTTGATAAAAACCTAAAAGATTATAAGGAACAACACTTCTTTGGTTTTTATTTTTATTTCTTCTTAATGAGACCTTTCAGCCGAATTAAGTAAAACATTTTTACTCAAAATGTATTTGTTTCCCTAATAATACCACCTGTATTATTTCATCAGGCTATAAAGATAAATTTTGACAGTTTATCAAGAGCCTCGAGCACACACAGCACAATCGAATTGAAAGACTTGCTAGCCAACTTGAAAAAATCAAAATTTTTTGATTTTTCTTCAACCAACTCGACCAACTGCCAAACTAATTAATTGACAGAGCCATATACGCTTTGATTTGAACAACAACCGACTCAGTTGTCAATTGGATTGAAACGTGTATGGGGTGCTTTCATGGTATAATAAAAACAGGTAAGGTCGTCCTGTCTGCTGTAGAAGAATATTTTTGTTCTACAAATGTCAAATTGTATGCAGCTCTCTCTAATTTTGACACACAGAAAACCTTTTACACTAACAAAATGCATGTTGTTTTTGTGTGACGTTGTATTTGTTTTAGGGACAAGACTACCTTATTTATTATACCATGGGGTGCTTTACGTTTAGCTCAACCGTCGTCGACAATTTTTTTTTATTAGCCGGCGACTGGCGTTAAATATCGACTTGGGTTTGTACTTCCTTATAATAACGAACCTGTTGAATCTATTATGTATGTATCGTTATTAATTTAATTGAACAAATTGATGAAATCGAGTACTAACAATGTCTTAAATAAACTTTTGTAAACGTTGCAGTTAATTGAATTTTTATTTTTTTACTTAGCGCTCCCAAACTTGTTGCCGTACTAATAAATTTTAAAATTTTCCCATAAGGGAGCTGCCATAAGTCTTCAAATTTAAAATTATTCTACACTGAAGAAAATGTATTTTATATACATATCTTGTAATTTTTGTAAACCTTTTTTTATATTATTATTTTATATAATTTAGTTTTCAAGATGGTGTCTTATCAGGAAACGTATATAGAAAAATATTTAATACCAGAATTAATGACCAAATTGGATAATGAAGAAATCATATCATATAAAGCGGAAAATTCCGGAGGCTTGGATGGCTTTATGTCCAATTTGTATAATATTCATTTAAAAACTAAAACCGCTAACGGGTATGTTTATTTTTGTTAAATAGAATTTAAATAATATCTATTTATTAATATAATTTTATTAGCGAAAAAGAGAGAGCGCTTATTGCGAAATTTATGCGTGGTGATGTGGCCTTTAGGGAATCTTGTAAAGCCTATATACAATTTGCAAATGAGATTTACATATACAGCACTATTTTTCCATATTTCAATAAATTAATCAAAGATTTGAACATAACTGAGATTAATGTAATGGGTTTGGTACCTCCCACGTATCTGGCAAAGTTTGGTTACGTAGAAGGTAATTAAATGAAGCGAAAATAAAGATAAACTTAAAAAAAAAAGTTATTCATTTGTTGTAGCGCTTTTCAAAATACGCATTAATCATGTCTACTTATGATACAGCAAATGAATAAGTTTTTTGAAATAAAATAAAAACCATAATAAATCAATACCAATACTTGTTGCACATAAATTTTTATAGGATTAAGCGCTTCACCTGGCGAAAAAGAAGCTTCTCTAGTAATGGAAAACTTAAAGCCTTTAGGTTATCAGCTAGGACCACGTCCAGTATTAAAAAAAGCTCATCTTATGGGTATGTGTAAAATTTTGGGTCAATATCATTCCTTATCCTATGCCTTGAAAGCTTTAAATAATTCTCAATTGGAAATTTTAAAGTCCGGCATTGTAACACTACCTTTTATTAATGACAATGATCCCAACGATAACAATACTAATATTTTTCGTGTTGTATATCGTCATGCTTTTGATCGTTTATTTGATTTTTATGATCGTAAAATTGATACCAATACATTTGATAAGAAATCGGAAAAAGATTTGAAATTCATCGAATGTTTGCGTCAAATGAGAGAAAAATATTTTGAAGAACCAACCAGACTAATGGAAAAGCTACGAACCAAAATAGAGGATAACGAAGAAGATAAATATTTTGCCGCCATTTTGCATGGAGATTACAATCGTAATAATGTTTTGTTTAAATACAAGCCTATAAAAGGCGAAGAAGGTGATGCAGATAATGTGGTGGAGGATGTAAAAATGATAGATTTTCAGGTATGTACATATGTATGTATGTATGTCAGATTTCAATTATATGTATGTATGTATGTATGTATGTATGTCATTTTATGGAACTAAATTCGTACAAACTATCACTATTTTAGGAACTTCGCTATGGCTCACCTTGTCTGGACTTGTCCTTTTTTATGTATTTCAATACTTCTAAAGACGAAAGACCGCTAATTTGGGAAGATCTATTAAGAGCCTACCACGATTCAATGTTTTCCACTCTCTCAACAATATTAAATGCTTCGCAGAAATCGAAAAAAGAAATTGCTGAAATTTTGCAACACTATAGTTTTGAGAAATTCCAAGCACACTTTTCACGTTTCGCCTTCTATGGCGTTATGGTTTGTTTACATTTTCTACCCTGGATGTTGTGCAGCGAGGAGGAGTGTAGTCGTATATCTGCGGCCTTTGCTTCAGACATACATGGTGAAGAATTTCGAAAACTTTCCATGGAGATTGGAAAAGATGATGTAAATATGCTACTGCTGGCAGTTATAAGACATGCTTGCGAAATGGGCTATATGGATGATTTGTAAGAATTTTAAGAAACTTTATATGCCATCAAATTGTATGTGTATGTATGTATGTATGTATGTCTAAAATTTTTGTTAGCTTATATGTATCTATATGTATGTAAGTATGTATTTTAATCTTGACATCATTTATTATTCCAAACAATATTGTAAATGCAAATATTACCTTCAAATTTATAAGTTTACTGAAGAGTCAAGAATGCCAAGTGATCTTCGAATTTTAGAGAAATATTTAAACAAGTGTTTTTGAACATAAATTTTCTTTACATACATACATATGTACCTACATATAAATTCTTTAACAGAAAAACTATCAATATTAGTTACAAACCAAACAGCATTAAGACAAGTTTTATTCAATAAATATTCATCAATATTAAAAAAAGTATTATATATAAAAAAAAAATTTACACACATATGTAAAATGAAGTTCTTAATAAATTTTGTGGCATTATTAACTTTAATCTGTTTAATTGAAGCCAACAAGGATTTTTCTGAGAGCTTAAACGACTCATCCGATTACTATCCTTGCAACTCTGACGTTGTAGAGAAATGTGAAGAACGCATATGCTCTCGCATTTACCGTCCTTTGTGTGTTTCGATTGATGGCACGAACACCACTTTACCATCTTATTGTCATCTGCAAAAACTGCTTTGTAAAGAAGCGTCTAGACTGGATCGTAAAGTGCCTTATCCAATTATACAGGTGCTACATGATGGCGATTGTTATGAGCCGAGCTCAACAAAATCAAAACGAAGACAAAACTCAAAGTTTCTAAGGACTCCAGAATAAGTAATACTGAGAAGACCCTACTGAGGAACTCACTAAAATTATTATTCTAAAATATTATTTTTGTTTAAATAAAAACAACATGAAGAATAAAGATTTACAATATTCTTTGCAAAATTCTGCAATTGATAAAAAAAACATAAACTGGATCAATGGTGTAACGGTCTTAAATTGATTGCGGCAAATGAATAAGTAAAACGTGCATAAAATTATGAAATGAGCGGTTGGCATGACTAATATCCTATTTTGTTTTATTTTTGGTCTGGCAAATAATATAAGGTCTGCTTATCAATAAAACAATAAAAAACGACATGCATTTTGTTTGTGTAGAAAAGGCCAATATTGTCAAATAAGTTGTATAAAAATCAAAACAAAATGTGGTTTGTATGTATTTAGTTGCTATGCAAAAGAATAACGTAAACAAAAATATGCACGATGGCGGACAAAAATGTAAACAAGTTTTGACAACACCGAGATACTTACCATTTTTTTGCAGATTATTTAACGGTCAAAATACAACCCTACAAAAAAAAAAAACAATATTCCTTGTTGCGCAGAACTGATATTATTAGACCATGGGTCTGGCCTTTTAGTCTACTCTAGGCATTTTTGTAGTCTCATAAGACCACCTGTGGTAATTAGGTGGCGCCTTGATCAGTTCGTTCATTGCCTTTGCCATTATTTCAATAAATATTAAAACAAAAAAAAAAAAAAAAAACACCTCTAGAATTTGTAAATATTTATACATCTTTATTTTTTTAAAATTATTTTTGTTTTTATTATTGTTTAAAATAATTTTTCATTATTATTATTGTTTTTAAATTTTTTTTATTGTAATTGTGGGTTCATTTACAGGATATACATTGTTTTATTTATTAATATATAAATATATTGTTTTATATATAATTTTTAACATTTCTGCTTTTAGTTTTAAAAACTTGTTTTATTTTGAATCGGGAAACATAGAAAATTAGAACAATTGAAGTTAAAGGGAAAATGGGATGCGGTTGAAGACGATAGTTTTAGGAAAATTAGTAGTTGACAATAAAAAAGTTGATTTATTCAATTTTAACACATTAAATACTATTTTTTTTTTTTTATTTAATGATGATTGTATGAATGTATGTATGTATGTATGGATGCAATTATGAATGTTTTGATAATTTTCTTTTAACATTGTAGAAAACACATATAAAATTTTGTTTTATTTATGTAGATATATTTATGCTTTGAAAAGAATAAAATGTAATTATTGCAAATATGTAGGTAGTATGTAGTTATTTATGTATTTTTATAAAATGGAGATTTTAAAGTTTTCTTTAGAGATGTGCAAGTGACAAGGTTTCGGCTCACGTGCTGATAGTTTTATCATTCTTGAGAAATTCTTGCATAATGCATTTTCTTGATCGCACAGCCATTCTAGTTGAGAGTCAATCAATCAATCAGTTCGCGCTAAAATTCCGTCGGATAACATTGTAAAATTTTCTTGTTGCGAAATGCGAGTGTTTTAATTAAAATTTGGTAAAGAAATAATTCATTAACCGCTATAAAAATTACATCAAAATAAAGTTGAGAATGTCCGCTTTAATTTGATGTAAAAATCTTTGCAAAAAGTTTAAGATTAAAGTGAAAAAATCAGTGAGAAAATTTGATAAAAAAGCGCTTCTTCATATAAAACGAAACAATTCAAAGGAAAACACAAAATAAAATAAAATCTTTTAAATGCTGCAACAAATAAAGCATGTCTTACGGAGTTTGTCCTTTATTAAAGAAATCATATGCTTTCTCTCATTCTAGTTGGAATCAATCAATCAATCAGTTCGCGCTAAAATTCCGTCGGCTAACATTGTGAAATTCTCTTGTTGCAAAATACTACTGTTTCAGTTAAAACTTGGTAATGAAATAATTCATCAACGGTTATAAAAATTTTATCAAAATAAAGCCAAGAATGTCTGCCTTAATTTGATGTAAAAATCTTTGCAAAAAGTTTAAGATTAAAGTGAAAAAATTAGTGTGAAAATTTGTTAAAAAAGCGCATCTTCATATAAAACGAAACGATGTAAAGCAAAATACCCAAACTATCCCGTTAGTGTGAAGTGTTGTTGTTGTTGTTGTTGGGATATAAAATAAAATCATTTAAATGCTGCAACAAATAAAGCATGTCTTACGGAGTTTGTCATTTATTGCAAAAATCATATGCTTTCTGTCATTCTAGTTGGAATCAATCAATCAATCAGTTCGCGCTAAAATTCCGTCGGTTACCATTGTGAAATTTTCTTGTTGCAAAATGCTAGTGTTTTAGTTAAAATTTGGTAATGAAATAATTCATCAACGGTTATAAAAATTATATCAAAATAAAGCCAAGAATGTCTCCCTTAATTTGATGTAAAAATCTTTGCAAAAAGTTTAAGATTAAAGTGCAAAAATCAGTGTGAAAATTTGTTAAAAAAGCGCATCTTCATATAAAACGAAACAAAATAAAGCAACAGACCCAAACTATTCCGTTATTGTGCAATGTTGTTGTTGTGGGGATATTAAATAAAATCATTTATATGCTACAACAAATAAAGCATGTCTTACGGAGTTTGTCATTTATTACAAAAATCATACATATGCTTTCTGTCATTCTAGTTGGAATCAATCAATCAATCAGTTCGCGCTAAAATTCCGTCGGATAACATTGTGAAATATTCTTGTTGCGAAATGCTAGTGTTTTAGTTAAAATTTGGTAAAGAAATAGTTCGTTAACCGTTATAAAAATTATATCAAAATAAAGCCGAGAATCTCCGCTTTAATTTTATGTAAAAATCTTTGCAGAAAGTTTAAGATAAAGTGAAAAAAATTAGTGTGAAAATTTGTTAATAAAAGCGCATCTTCATATAAAACGAAACAATGTAAAGTAAAATACCCAAACTATCCCGTTAGTGTGCAGTGTTGTTGTTGTTGGCAAATAAAATTTAGTAGGAGAGTCATTGCCATGTTGTTTGTGTTTATGAATGGCAGAGAAAAGTGAGTTCTATTAATATTTACATGCATATGTATGTGTGTTGTTGCGGTGGTCAGTTCAGGCTGTTTCATGGCGTATCAAACAGGTGGGTGAGTTTAAATACTGTTAATGTTTACAATAATTGTTACAGTTTGAAAAGAATAGATGTTCCCATGTACATATGTATGTATATGTGTGTGCACAAATGCCTACAAAGAAACGTGTTAAATATGCTAGTGTGTGTAGACATTTAGTTTAGCAGTTGTACCAACAAAATGCATGTTGTTTTACGATTGTTGTATTTGTTATCGAACTGCGCGCACCTGTTAAGTTATGTCATGTTGCATTAATAAAAGGTGTCAAAGGAACTTTGTTATTTTCGCTTCATTCTCCTCCTTGTATAGATCAAGATTCTATAAAACCGAACAAAGAGTAAAGGTACGGTCACATCTGTCAAAAATTTGCCCAAAAAAGCGTAACCACTAAATACGAATGAAAACACTTTTGATTTAGATACCTGTTTATTACGTTAAACAGTTTGCTACATAATTTATAGAAAATGTAATAGAATCTTATCTTATTAGATGCTGTTCAACTTAATAAATAAATGCATAAATTAAAAAGTTTTTCATTCGTATTTAGTGGTTACGCTTTTTTGGGCAAATGTTTGACAGATGTGACCGTACCTTAACAATTGACTAAAACTAGATATGTAACATATTAAAATTGTAGTGAATAGCAGGCTCACGTGACATTTTCACAAATAATGTACCTATACAGTATGTATAATGAAATCTTTGCAAAAAAGTATTTTTAGTACAACTTTACATTGAATATCTGTGTAGATTAGGTCAGTTTGTTAACTTTTTCCAGTAAAATGCAGCAGAATTTACTCTCCAAAAAGAATTTACTCATCGCTACTCGATTAAATACTTTTTATAACACAAATATTTTAATAAAATATAAACCAAGGCGTATGCAACAGGTGAGCTTATTAGCACAGCTGACTGAGCTCGCTTTATAGCAAATTTTCATACAAACTGCTATAGTTTGAAGAGAGTACATAAATAATGGTACTCATACGTAAGAAAATGCTTTAAATTTGTTTCTGTATTTTGATCTAAAGCGAGTACTTTACACTAACAAAATACATGTTGTTTTTTGGATTATTTTAGTTGTTGTCGAACTGCGCATACCTGTTAGTTTTACCATGATATAAACATTAATGTAATCTATGTATTTAATCATTCCCATTTCTTCTTTTTTTTTATTTTATTTGATTTTGCATATTTGTGTGTGTTTAAATTTATTTAAAAGTAGGTGAGTATTTGTTTTTGCTATTGACTATCTTAAAAAGAAGTGCATTAATAAGTATCCAAGTACTTTAGAGTATCAAAATTCTAAAGAATTAAAATAACAATTCCATAACTTTTATTTTTCCATCAATAGTCATGCAGTTCAATTTAATGTTCATTTACTTTTTGGTTACTTTTACTTAAATTTTTATTTTGTTAAATATTTTTGTCACAAATTGCAAACTTTTTGTTTATTTATAGGTATTTTGAATCAAATGTTTTCTTGTTTTACTAAATTTTACTTCGAAAATTTGCTGCAGTAAAAATTTGTAAGTACTCAGCTAAGAACTGTCACTTAACGCTCTCAGGGCCAATTTTTGACTTGATATTTAAGTTATAATTATTTTTAAGTTGTAATTAAATATTAAATTGTGTTTTTGACTGCATATTTAAAAAAAGTTCTTAATTAATAATTATTAATGAACAACCAATCTTGTGTATTTACATAAATAATAATTAAGATTTACGAATTTCCATATGTTTTTGCCTGCTTGTTCTTCTTACATAAAATAAAGCCAAAAAAATTGCATAAAATTTTTTCTTGTTTTGTCGCTATTAACCTTTTAATCATTTCGAAAGTTGCTTTTATTCTTTTAAAACATTTCAGCAGTTCTTAATTATTCTTATTTTTCTTTATTTGTTATAGTTAGCTGTTCTTTAGGGAAATTCGTGGGAAATTTTTTATTTTACGTAGTGGAAATTTATTTTACGTGCAGAAGGTCTACAGAGACGATAAAATAAAAAGTTCTTGAATTTTTTTTTTTTTGCAAATTTTAAAAGAAAAACAATCAAATTGAATAACTCTGCAAAAGTTTTACATTTATTCATTACTTATTTCGAGATATTCATGTCCAAAGTCAAGCAAGTGAAACTTTTTTTTTTAAATTTTAAGCTTCTATCGCGGGCTTTGAGGCGACCGAATCAGGAAATTTTGAAAAGTTTGTTTCTTAAGTCTTTTGTTTATGAAACGAAAAAACCTGGAATTTGTTTATGAAACGAAAAATGCTGACACTAAGTTTGTTTCTTAAGTGTTTTCCTTTTTGTATAGTCTATGTATGATGACTATACAGTGTTGCCGCTTTGGAATTTTTTTTAAATTTCCAGTGTTGCCACGTTCCCAGGGAAATTTTCCGGGTTTCTGGGACTTTGAGGGGATTTTTGTCCAAGTTTTTGGGAATTTACATCCAGTGTTGCCACCTTTTCCAGGGAAATTTTCCGTCATTTACATACACTATTTATAACTCAAGAACGGCTGAACTGATTTGGCTGAAAATTGGTGGGCAGGTAGCTTAGAGCCAGGAGAAGGACATAGGATACTAAGGTAAGGCACTTCTTTGAATGGGGCACTTGCAGTATAGCTAGAAAGCTGAAATTGAAATTGCATAAGTTGATAAAAAATGCTTTGTAATAGCTTTACCGCGGCAGTCGCCGAGTGCCACACGTCTTTTTTTTTTTAAATTTGAAGAGCAAGTTTTGTTTTGAAAAATATTATAGATTGATTTTTTCTCTCTTTGATCTCCGTGAGAATATCAAGAGTTAGAAAATAATGCATAATATTCAATACGATTGAAAATAACTATAAAATTTTCATTTCAAAATTCAAAATAGAAAACAAGCGCAGGACGAGCCATACAAATGCAAGCAAACATTTGCAAAAGCTTTAAGAAAAGTTGAGAAAGCGTTGCCCAAAGAATACCATAAAAAATTGAATAATTTTGCATGCACGCTCACGGTGAAATACAAATTTTGCTATAAAAGATTTAGCATATGCTAAACAAAATTTTATTTTGTAATTAATTTCTTTATTTACTTCAAGATCATCAATTAAAAAAAAAATTGAGGAAAAGGTCGAAAAATTACAATACGAAGGATAAACATAATATAAAAAATCACGCACGATCACGCACGGTATGTTATTTTTGAATCACGATCACGCACGCACGCGTGATTTTTTCAATTTGTAATCACGAATCACGTGATTCACGCGTGAGTCACGCGTGACAAGAAAATTTCACGACATTTGCACATCTCTAAAATAAACACATTAAATACTTCCATTTTCTTTAATTTTTTATTCCTAATTTCGCGAAAAAGCATCGGAAAAAATTAGAGCATGGTGATGGAAAAAAATGTCCCGTACGCCATGTCCCGCACGACTTTAATTAAAGTTAAATAAGAAAAAAATATTCATAATTTTTTAGTAAAATCTAGCCCATTTTAAGAAATATTGACTAACCTCATTCTAAAATTTGTCACATTAATTTATTGTTTCAGGTTCCGCTGAAATAAACATTTTAATGGTTTGCTACAGAACCTACTTCCTTTTTTGTCTCGTGCAATTATCTTCAAAACTAACAATTGGTTTTAATTGGATTTAGCACCATCAATAGAGCTAATCAGGGGCCATAACTAAGGCTAAAAATCAAAACAAAAATCTATTTTATTTTGATCTCTTTTCCACTTTAAATGTGTATGACTGACCCGTACGACAGTATGGAATTGCCCATATTTTTATCGTAATTAAATAAGAACTTTAATTACTCACTGAAAAAATGGAATCTGATTTAAATACAACATAAATTTAAATAAAAATTAACTAATTTTATACTTAAATATAGAGTTGGGTTTTTCAGCTCAGTTGAGTGAGCGCTCTTTTCCGCTCAGCTCAGTTAACTGAACTAGTTCGCTCTTTTAGTTCAATAGCTCACTTTAGTTCAGTAGCTCAGTTTAGTTCAATAGCTCACTTTAGTTCAATAGCTCAGTTTAGTTCAATAGCTCACTTTAGTTCAGTAAAATACATTAGCTCCATTGGTTTCAGCTCAGTCTATCTTTGTTACGAAAGTAAACAAAGCGAAAACAAAAAATGTTTCTGCTATATCAGCGTTACCATAACATTTTTATTTTTAAACTACTAATTTGGAAACAACTTAGTTTTAATTATATAAAAATAAGCTACAATATACAGCTAATTTCATTTTTTTTATTAAGACATAGCCTAACATAGGTGTCACACGATCAAGTTTTCATTTCATTTTTTTTTTCAAGATTCAATCCTCTCTCATTTTTTACCAATACACTCACACTTTTAAAATTTGCTGAGAATTTGCTTTCAAATTTTCGTTCAATTTAGTGTTTCAAATTGCTTTCAAGAAAGCAGATGATTGCCATTTTGATTATAAACTCGCGTTAGTTTTCATAAGTACATATATTCTGCCGCCATAATATTTTGTGTTCTTGAAAGCAAATTGCTTTGAAATTGCGTGAAGCCTACGTCACAGCCTTCAATTTTTGTGAATTTTGACTAGCAGTTTGTGTAAATTTCTTGAAAGAGAATTGAAAAAACTTGAACGTCTGACTGCAGTGTTACTTGAATGAAAAATTGAAACAAAACTTGAAAGCAAAATTTATATAAAATTGATAGTCAATTTTTAAATGTGTGACTGTTTAGTAAATTGAAACAAATCTTAATCGAGTGACACCCATGTAAAAAAACAAATATAAGAAAAATTCAAAATAATTAATTTATGTAAAAAAATTGTGAAAAATATGCATGCATCAAAAAGTTTTAAAAATGAGTGATTTTTCGGAAACTTGCTTAAATATTTTCCTTTGCCCCAAACATATTTTTAAGTTTCTATTATTTGAGAATAATGATACTAAATTTAAAGTTGTTAGTATAATTGGTATTCCAATAATTCTGTTCCCAAAACTTATCAATAATTTTTTTTTTTTAATAATTCGTTAAACCTAATGAGTATCAGTCATCATCATCTGTTTCATGATTTACGTTTGGCGTTAAATGATTTAATTCAAAAATACTTTGGTTGTTATTCTTCCCAATATTAGCAGGTATAAAGAAGTAAGTTTAAACCTTAGCACTGTGATATAAGGAAAATGGGGCAGGAATTATAGGTTCAGAAATTGGAATTAATATAACAAAATTCATACCAATACGGTGAAATATAAATCCTGCAGTCTGCTGTATTTAATGTTTTAAATAAATTATTTCAAAATTGATCAATGCTTAGAAAAACTATAAAGTAAAGATAAATTAGCTTATTTGGCAACGCTGGCTATCAAAATCAACCCTTATTTAATACAATACTGTAGATACTATCGCAAAAGTATTGTATTGTGCCAAATGTCATATTTCATACGAAATAAAAGCTCTTTAGGGTACGTAAAATCCAATTGTCATAATACATGAAATTGAATTGATTGATTGTAAAGAGCGCTCACTTACTGAGCTAAAAACGCTCAGTAAGGTGAGCGGCTCATTTAGCTCACTTGTGTGGATCGTTCAGTTGAACTAGTTCGTTCAGGAGCTACACACCTCTACTTAAATATGAAGTCAAAAACTGGCCATTGCCGTATTTTGTGTAAACGAACGCAATTTAGTAAAACGCAGTGAAGTTCAGCGGAAAACTCTTGACTATATTTTGCAATGGTTTCCAACATCTAAATACAAATGCACATACATATATGAAAAAACACAATAAGTTCTAGTTCAATTTAGTCATTTACGTTAACTTCATGCCAAGTATTCATTATGCAGCCTGCGACAGGTAGGGAAACGAACATTATATTGAGTGAATATTGACATGCCGTCACTAGGACTTGCAAAAAATAGAATTGATTTACATTTACGATGTTTTATAGGTGAAAAATAACGTACCTAGTTGATTTTAAATTAATAAAATAATAAATGAGAGTAAAATATGTGATAAAAAGATTAATAAAATTTAGCACGTGAACAAAAGCACTCTTATGCTCTCACATGCACTTAGCTTTTAATCATGATCACCGAAAAGTGCACTACACTTGCACATCTCTAGTTTTTACAACGTTTTAATTTTTATAGTATTATTTTTTTTTTTTTGCCACAAATTATAAACTTATTGAATATGTTTATTGGTGGGTTAAATTCTTTTTTGTTTATATTTTGTAATTATCTGTTTTTTTATCTTCAGTTTTCTTCTTGTTAAAAAAATATGTATTTGTTTTTACATTTTATAATATAAATATTTCTTTATTTCTTGTTCTTAATTATTTTACGCACACACATTTTGATGAGCTTTTTCGCTTTGATCGCTTTTATTTAATAAAAAAGAAATCGTATTCATAAACAAAAGCTAATTAGTAATGGCAACGCTTAAAGTAGAAAGGAATAACCTGCTATTTGTGGGCGCACTGCTTTCTTAAACACTATTTAGTATTTAGGCTGCCTGTTGCTGGGAATATCCTAAATTATTTAATACCAAAATATGGCCGGCCAATTTGTTTTTCCCACATAATCTTTTGATACGAAATAACCTTCCCAGATAGCACTGTACAACAAAATAAATTTATGCTAAAACTTGGCTTTGTGAAAACTTTTTACTGATAATCATGGGAAAGTAAGAAATTAACCCTTAGCCAGGTTTGATGTTAAGTTTAAGTAGTCCTTGAAGACTAGCAGAACAATTTAAATTGTCATTCAATTCTACTTGTGTTGTTAGATTTAATTAGCTTTTCTTGATTTTCTTTTGTATTTTTGTTTTTAATAAAATTGATTTGACTTAAAGAACTCAACTTTGATTTAATAAATTTCAATTGTAACCGATAGATAAAGTATATGATATTAATAGTTCAAAAGAAATGAAATTGTAATTAATTGTAATTGTGTCCTTTTCTATTGTATGGAGCATTACAGTTGCCGGCTTAGAGTTTAATGGGTCGATTATGCATGGCAACCGAACCACAGTTGAGTTGCCAGTTGCTGAGAGTTGTATTACGGCAACTGGCAACTGAGAGCTGCCAGTTTCAGTTGCTATTTAGTGTTTTTCTGGCAACCACAAATTTGCAGTTGCGGGCTTGCAACGCATCTAAAGTTCGGTTGCTATCCATAATCGAGCCATATTTTTTTTAGTTGTGGGTTCACACTATTTTTGGTTAATGTTTTAGCTGCCGCTTTAGGGAATTTTTTTAGTTTGAGACGGAGTTTAGTTTGAGTTAGTATTTTGTAAGATTAGCAGTATTTAATTAATGGGGGTTCGGTACCACTACAAGTAAATTAAATTGCGAGATTTTTAATTATTAAAAATTGTTTTGAAAAACATTCGAATAGTAAAAAAAACATTTCATATTTGGAAATTAAGAAAAAAAAGTCAATTATATTTTAATATTGCTAACTGGTTATTTGTTTGATTTTTTTTTGTTCTATATAAATATAATAAAGTACCTAAGCAGTATCAAAACATTTATTTTTCTTTAATTTTTGTAACATTTTTTTACTGAGTGTATACTTAGTTTTTTTTTTTGTTAAATGATTTTTCTTTTATATTTTTGTATATAAATATCTATATATATTATTTCTAACGTTTTCTTGTTAAATTTATGATAAAATTAAATTCAATATATTGTTTTTTAACATGTTTTAACTAGTTTTTTCCATTTTTTTTGGTTAGTTTTTTTTTTAATAAATTTTTTTTTTTGACTCTGTTTATTTAAAACCTATTTAACATTTACATAGATTTTATTTTTATTAAATATGTTTTAATATTTATTTTTATAACTTTCAACATTTAAAAAAGCTTTATTTTTGTTTTACATAATTTTGTTGTTGTTGTGTTTGTTTTAATTGTAATGTTTACAACAAAGTTTTTATTTTGGTTAAATTACAAATGCAGCTGGTAAAATAATTTATTATGTATATGTGTATGTTTAAACACAATTAATTTGCAATATTTATACAATAATTAAGAAAATAGTTGTTTAGCGGGGTACTCATAAATTAAGGGAAAATAAAAACACCTTAAATTTTTACATCTGAAAATTTACTCAAATAAGAAAAAAAAAAAAAAAGGTTTTAAATTAAATAATATGCTTGAATTCCTGCTGAATAGTGAAATGGTTATTTTTTTCGATATATTTCCATCGTTCATCTATTTATAATGCCACTAAATTTGTTAATTTATTAAAATTTTCATATATTCTTGAATTCCTAAAAGTTTTTTCGAAATCACCTCAAAACTCTTTTCGGGGAAAAACTAAATATACTAAACTATTTAAAAGTGTAATTATTTTTAATTTTAATGTGAAATTCACAAAAATAATTTTACTTTTTTCTTACATTCCTTAAAGGTTTCGCTAAAATTCCCTACAATTTTTTTTTTGACGGTAGATTTAATATCCAATTAAACCAAACTATGGAGAAACACCATCAAAATCTCAAGACTTTTTGCAATGTTTTCGGAGCTACTTATTATTAGTCTGAATTTCTTGCATATTGTGAAAAATACCCAAAGATCCTTTTTTCCACTCTTTTTTAATTAGTTCTATGTATTTTGAATTTGAAAATTAATATGAATACCAGAATATTACTTAAAAAATTTAGAAAAACCAATTTCAAATTGAAACGGACATATTTTCTTCGGCTCCTAGAAGATTTTTCAAAAATACCCAAAATCCCATTGTTCCAATTTATTTTATTTATTCTTAAAACTAAATAATTAGTCAAAATTGAACCTTTTTCTTTTAACTCCTAAAAAGTTTTTCAAAACTAACTGAAACTCTTTTTAAATTTTCAAAAATGTCCATAGCTGCCTGCGTATTATATCGTTTTCACATTGACATTCTGGGTTTAACGTCAAATCCAAATGTTAAATTCTGGATTTACCATACAAAATTGTTTTGTTAAATCTTACTTAAATCCTTTTTTTAATTGGTTTTAAGTTTGTATTATGAAATGCAACGTTGTTTTCGCTGCATAAAATTCATTGCTGCTAAGTTAATTTGGAGCCGAAAGCAGCTGATAACGTTTAAGTCAGTTAATAAGAATATATACATAAAATCTGTTGCACAGTTTATTATATCAGTCAAAATACTATTATAATAAATAAAAAAAAGTACAAAAACAAATGCACTTATTTGTACTGGAGATTTATTTTATTTTGAACAAATTTATAATACAAATTGTATATTAAATTCTGAACGCAAAATCAGCTGTTAATGGATTTAATTTTAAATTCAGGATTTGATATTCAGTGTAAAAAAACACCATTAATAAAAACAATAAAACAATACTTTTAACCTTAAACGATTTTGAAATAAAAAATATGTATCGTTAAAATGAGTAGGAAAATTTTAAATGAAAGTGAAAAGTGAGTACCCCTGGTTTTTTCCTTTTTCTTTTAAATTTTTACATGGATTTTTTTTGTCTGTTTTTTTTTTTGTTTTAAATAAATTTTAGTCTTTATTATTTCCACTAAGCGTAAGTTTAGATTTTATAAACTTTTAGTTGTTTTTTTTTCTTCAAGTAAAAATTATTTATTATAAAATCTTTATTTTTCATAAAAATGGGATTTAGGTAACTTTTCAAGGGTGGATGCAACAGTTTAAAAATTTGTTAGTTACACTACTGATGGAGGCCTTATCTTGTTTGTTGGTTTGTTTTATATTCGAAAGGTAGGGTAGGGACTTTCTTCTTGATGGGCAAAACATTTATTTATTTATACAGAGAAAAAAATTATTGGATATTGTGAAACATTTGAACTAAGTTTTACAATGGATTAGTTAGTTGGTAATGCGAAGTAAATTAGTTATTGAAAAGTAATTCTAAAGTATGGCAAGACTATTTGAAATTTGTTGGTAAACACAAGGATTTATTATGAAGAGTGAAATTTCTTTTATAAATTGGCAATGCAATAAGTTGTTTATGGCTTACAAACAAATGTGTTGGCAACGTGGGTAAAAAAAAAGAAAAAGTTGAACCTCAGTTTTCAATAATCGTATTTTAAACTTGAATATCAACCGTTTTTGTAAAAAACTAAAAAAAAAAAAATAATTGCATGTCCTTTTCCGATCTACAGAAAATGGTTAATAATAAAACTTGTCTCCTCAATGTTTCCTAGACACACTGCTGGGACACTCAGTACTACCCGCGGAAGAACCATCGCCCGCCCACCTTCGACGTCTGGCCGTCTTGGCAGCCTGCATTTGGGCAGCCACTCGACTTGTCGAAGGAGTTGTATCAAAATCATTATAAAATTCCACTTCATCATCGGCAGTGGAATCGTAAGCGTTTGAAACATCTCCACCGCTGGCGCCACTGCCACCGCCACGATCAATATCGAAACTAACATTCTTACTATCTCATCCACCCCTATGGACTTGTACCGTTGCTTCTGCCGACTCTTGACTACGCAACTGTTGGCGATATTCATCTAATTCCTGCATCCGATAAGTTCCCAAATTCACCTGCATCATTAGCGTTTCCATAATCCGTTCATTCTTCAACGCCTTGGATGGCAAAACGATGGATAGTAATTCTGTCGGCGAAATGCGACACAGATTAAGATCGCGGGTTAGTCTCTCCATAATGCATTCGAATTCGAACTGTGTATCACGATTGGGTTGGATTTTCATTTTTGAAACTTTGTTGCGTGCCCAAGCCAACATTGCTTCGAATTTTCGTATCTCCGGACACTGAAGTTCGCGACACATGATCATTTGTACCATCGACTCGGAGATGTTTAAAAATTCGGGGCATTTGAAAAGGCCATGAGCTTTATTCTCCACAAACGATAAAATCATATTGACCAACTCCGAGGCTGAGGTGTAGCGCCAGTAATAGTTCTCTAAAGAGACCAGCATGGGACAAACAACTTCTATGCGCAGAAATTGTTTACAATGATGAAAACAGGCTTGCAGTAATTCGGGCAAGTCATAATGCTCTGCGGCGCATAAAAGCCCTAAAAACAAAAGAGTAATTGGGTGTTTTTACACTGAATATGTTGGGCCTTACTGCGGTTCTCGATTTGACTTCGACTGATGTAATAGATTAAAGAAAAATGTTGTGTGTTCCTTTAATCTAGTACAACAGTCGAAGTCGATTCGAGAACCGTAGTAAGGCCCACTATTTTGTGTTGCAGTGAAACACACTTACCCGGTATAGAGACACAAGTCAAAGGACACGTTCCCGTATGCAAATAATCCAAAAGCACTCGAAATGTATCCGGATCAAATTCAATAATAGTGAATTCGGTTTGTGCCAATTTTGCTCGATCTACTTTTTGAGCATCCGCGCAGACGGACAGCCTCGGCACGGCCAAATTGTTGCCCGATTTATCTTTGTCTTTTTCTTTGCTATCCCTGTCTGTAGATTCGTTTTTGTTGTTGTTGTTGTTTTGGTTTTTTTTTCAAAAAGTGTGACAACATAAAAGTTTCACATAAAAATAATATCGACAAAATTATAAAAGCAAATCATAAAATAAAAATTGTAAATTATCACCCGGCGTAGCGGCGGGGTTGAATTTTCAATGTGAATGAAGAGAGATAAAAATGAGAAAATTTTGTTTTTAGTTCATGTTTTCGAAATTAAAATATTGATGAGTTTAAAAGAATTTTTGGTTTTTTAGGCGAACATACAAGACGGAACAGGGAAACGTGAGCGCGCAAGAGATAAAGAGAGTGGTGGAATAATATATAAAATGAAACATATACGATATATGTAAATAAAATTGCGAAAATTGGTGGTGATCAAGGTGAACATTGATATATAAAATTGATCGGGAATGCAGGCGGGGTTTGATACATTTCAATCAAGAAGTATGTTGTGAAATTTTAAAGGATGGAAGAAATTTATTTTTTTAACAAATAAAAATTAGGAATTGGATATTTTTTTTGCAAATAGTAAAGTATTTAAAGGTGAGAGAGGTCAATTTTTATACATGGTGGTGAATTTCGTAATTTTAACAAATAATATTAAAACAAAGTTAGAAATGATTTTGGAAAAAAAAACACGATTTAAATGTTAAGTGAGTTTTGTTAGTGGTGAATAAAAATGAGAAGTATGGTGAATATAGGAATTTTTTGTTGTTTTTTGTCGTGATTTCGATTAAAATTTTGTTTGTTAATTTATAGAAATCGTTTGAGATGTTTGTGATTTTATGAAACAATCCGATCCATTTAAATGAACTCAACAGACAAATTATAAATTTTACGAAATAAACAAAATTGAAACCCAAAATTAAAATTAACAAAGCAATTCGTTTTGTTATTTTCAAAATGCCATTAAACAAGCCAAGATAAAAAGGATTTCAAAAAACATAACAAAATCATAAAGTTCACAATTGTTGCAACACGTCACATATTATTGTATTTTTTTTTTACATTTTATACACCATATTTTACACAGGGCAAAGACAAAGTACAAAGGACAAGTGTCGAAGTGTTTGGGTAATTTTTTTTTGTATTTATAAATAAAAGAAAACACAAAGAAGACGAAAAGAAAAACACACATCGATATATTTGTATATGTATAAAATCAAACTCTTACTCGAACAATCTGTTGATGAAATCCATTTCTTTTTATCCTCCGGATTCAATTGATTGGTATTCTTGTTGCGTATGGAACGACCCCAGCCGGCAGTGATGGTGCCCAGACGTGAGAAGGCCCTCTTAACCATGGGCGAGGAAGGAACACTTTTCGGTCGTATAGAATCGGAATCCGGTACGGTTAGATAATTATTACTTTTGGGTTTTTGATTTTGTGGTGAAACCAATATGGGCGCTGGGCGGGCAAAAATTTCAGCAACTGGTATTTGTGGTGAGCCGAAACCGGTTTGTATGCCATAAAGCAGTTCCTACAATTCAGATAGAAAACTAGTTTCAATTTCTGTTTGAAAATTTCGCAAGATTTTCGTTTCAAAACTTACCTGAAATACTCTACTTCGTACACCCAGTATTGCACGCACGCCAATAAAGCGTGCTTTTTGTTTCGACTGGCCCACCAAAAAGGTCACATCAAATAAATGACCGTTAGTTAGGCACGATGGTTCTACATTTAAGAAAACTCTAGTGAAATCTTTCGCCAATTGATCGTAATCTTCAAACTGATCACGCACCGAATCCAGCAAAGGTGATGATGGTCGCATGTGACCTAAAGAAATTGGATTTTTTGTTTTTTTTTTTTGTTGTTTAAATAAATGATTTGAATGTTTAATAAATATTTGTGGGATACACTAGTATGGCTTTTTTTTTTTAGCTGCAAACATGTATGCATGCACTTCATAGCAAAATCAATTTTAATTTCTGTATGCAAATGGGAGGAGGGACCACTTTTTTTCTACTTTACTAATGAAAAAAAGCTGTAAATATATATTTTTTTTCGAGTCAATCAAATATAATTGTGATGTAAGATAAAAAAATACGTTTAAAACTGGAGGTCAATAACTAATGAAATGATCAACAAGAGTGTATTAACTGACAATTTTCAGTAGAGGCAAAAATGCTTTTTTTTTGGTAACTACTCTTCTATCGAATAGAGAGATACAACTGTATTTTGTCTTTTTTTTTTAGCGAAAGAGTAGAAAAAATTATGTAAAATTTTTACAATGGGTAGATGTGTCCACTGTACATCAATTTCTTGCAAAAAATTTAATTTTTAAAAATTTCGAGTTAATGCCTTCTTGTTGATCAAGTGCGATATGTGAATTAGTACCGTATTTAGTTGCATGCAATTTTAATTTTTATTGAGAGCGTAGAAAAATGTGAGTTGCATACAACAAAGTTGTATAGTGTAAATACAAAAAATGCTGCAAGAAACGGACACAGTAACTCAATAAGATCATGTCCTACATATTTTCTGCGAGGCATGCTACACACTTCTTTCTTGCACATTGCACGTTGCAATGACATTGCTGCTGTCAAATATCTCCAGCATAAGGAGTAGAGATCTGCTTGGACACATGAGCATTTTGGGACAATCTTTAAATGACTCATACATTAGGATAAGTGACCAAATAAAGTGTAGGCAAATTTTAGATTAGGATGTAAATTGACTTAAAAACTCGATTTTTTGTTGACAAATTCAGTTTTTATGATGATACCAGTGTAAAGTCGACAGACGTCCGCTCTTTACACAAAATTTTCAACCACATTTTGCAACTAAACTTCGTTTATCACGTCAATGCAGCGCCGAATTTCATCTTTCAGAGCGTCAGTTGTTTGTGGTTTGTTCACGTAAGTCCGGTCTTTAAAATGGCCCCATAGGAAATAATCCAGCGGCGTTAAATCACAAGAACGAGGCGGCCAATTGACATTGCCAAAGCGACAAATTACGCAACCGGAAAATTGCTCATGCTAAATTTAAATTAATCAAAATTCTTTGTTGAAGAGTGTAGCGTTCCATGGTTAAAATACGAAATAAGGTCGGGTGTTGGCATCTCTGATCATAGACAGCGATTGGAACTGGTCCAAGCTAATGTACGAGTACACAACATCGCCCTCCTTCGTCGGTTAGCACAAATATCGGCGAAGCAAAACCATTAATAAAAAAACGCCTGCTTAACACCAGAGGCGCCTCAACACTGCTATAAAAATTAACAGATCGCGCAGAAGCAGAGTTGTAAAAGCGTTCAGCCTTCTAAATTTTCAACATCTATCTTCGCTACCCTATCCTTCTCTCTGAGTTCTGGCGCAAGGTATTGTATAAGTAGGGATCATCCCATGAATGCTGGCATGGCAAAAATAAACTAACGTTATGTTGGGCTGTGTTACCTGCCCACGAAGGTCATGTTGGAAATGAAGGAGCCTATTTTTGGTATATCGCGCAGATATGTCAAAGAACAGAACAGCTCAAGGGCTCAGATGGAATTTGCACGGCACAAGCAAAAGGATTTATTACGTATCCCAAAAGTTGCTACTACGCCGGTGCAAACTCTCTATGACTGCCCGACGGTAATGAAGCACAGAATAAAATTTATTGGCGGTATATCGATGACTCGAAATGAGATTTACAATCTCTCACCGTTTTAAGTAGTTCGACACATTGGGAAAAATATCGCGACTCTAAGTTGTGGCACAATGCGAATCATTGCATAAGTAGGGGTCATCCGTTGAGTAATGGTTCCAGAAAAAAAAAAAATGTGTTAGCTTTCATCAAAAATACTGCATTTGTTTTCTCAGACTCCTTAATGTCACTGCATAGAAATAAAGAGAGAATAAAAGTTTTTCTCTGTTCCTTTTGAAGTTTAACAAATTAATAGAATGGCACAAAAAAAAAATATTGTTGATGCCCCGGCACGCCTGAAAGTTGCAACCCACATATTATCGATTCACACACAAACATACCACGACGATACGACGATACAAGATCCATGTTTGTCTGACAAATTGTCATTTATAACACACCGGAAAAGCATTTGATGATGTGTGTTGCCAAAAGGAAACTGGCATACAGCTAAACAATAATGACAACAGAAGAAAAAAAAAAAAAACTGAAAGAGAAACAAGCAATAGCATCATTTATTACACGTTAAGATTAACAACGTAAAATAAAGGCATTGAAAGGCATACCAAAAAATAAAAAAAATCGAGTGTGGGTATGTGTATGTATTATTGATACAACTTGCTTTACACTTTTACCTTTCAAAGCCATTAATCACATTGACATGTGATTAGATTTATTAAAAAAAAAACTGTAACATTTTACGGTTTAATGTAAAGGATGGTGGTATGATATTCTACTTAACCAAATGCAGGGATTCCTTGACAGCTACACGTCACATAAAGATTTAAAATGATATAAAAGAATATACTCCTTAATAAAGTTAACAAATTGGTGCTTTAGGGTGGGTGGTATAATTTAGATGAAAATGATGTTACAACAAGCTTTAAATAAAATTTACAACATGCTGTTAAGGTGTTGATTTTTCATTTTGCAGAGATTTCTCTATGTCTGGTTTTATTATTATTATTGATTTTAAGCTAAACATTAGGGGTTTTGACAAGGGGTTTATGGAATACTTTTTCCTTTACGAAATATTAAATACTAAAAAAATTGTAAAAATATTTTTTGAAGGCAAAAGCGCAACAGTGCTAATAAAAATTTTGAACTACAAGAAGAAAGAAAAAGGGTCTCACTCCCAAAAACTACATACTATGTTTAATACACAGTAGCACACAGCACACATCAACGTCCAACGATGACGAGAGACGTGTGATTGGCGCATTATTGGCTAAAACTCTTGCATGCAACATTTTTCTATATTCTTCCTCACCAATTGGTCGCCATGAGCCACGACGATAGGGTTTTGGTATTTGGCCAGTCTCAGCATGATTGGATAAATTCATTACCAAGTCTTCGAGCATTTGCGAGCGTGTACGTTCCTGCATGCGGGCAAATTTCGGTGCAGAATAGGAAGCACGTTCACCATTAACGATTTTCGTTAAAAGCCATTCCCTGTTTAGACAAAAAAAAAAAAAAAAAGAAATTAGAAAAATAATTACGTTTACGTAAATACAATTTTAAAAGTTAGAATTTTTATTTACCTGAACATTGGACCTTTCTCGAATACTGACTGTTCCCACAAATAGGGCTTGTAGGCACCCACTTCGTCTCGTGTCACTACGGAAACTTCATATCGAGTGGGCTTATGCTTTATGCGTGCCGAAACCCGCACCTATTAAATAGTAAAGTTAAAGCTTTTTTATAAAGATAAAGTAATATTAAAAAAAAAGACATGTGGTACTCGGGGACTGCTGCGGTAAAGCTATTGCATTGCATTTTTTATCAACTTACGTTTTGTTTAATAACTTCGTTTTTATTCTGGCAATGATGAATAACAATGAAATCAAAATCAATTGCATACTTTAGGGGTTAACATACATTGGGCGATTTAAATACTTAAAAAGCAAAAGACTTAAGAAACAAACTTAGTGTCAGGTTTTTTCGTTTCAAAAACAAAAGACTTAAGAAACAAAGGTTTCAATATTTCTTGATTCGGTCGCCTCAAAGCCCGCGATACAAGCTATGCAATAGCTTAAAAAGCTTTCTGTAAGTTTCAGCTTTTTGTTCGTAAGGTGAAAGTCAAGTAAATGTTAAATGACATGCGATTTAAAAATCGCCAAAAATAGCTTCTTACAACTTTATTGTATGATCCAGCTTTTTGTTTGTGAGTCAAGTAAATGTTAAATGGCATGCGTTAAAAAACGAACTTTGCTGTAGCTCACGCGATTTATTTGCCTTACAAGTAAGATGAAAAATAACCAATAATAGTTTTTAATTAAGATAATTTTTTTTTAAAGCTTTTGCTGTTAAAATATGTATAAATGAAGTTATAATAATGTTTGGGAAGACAAACTAAGTAACTTGATACAGGGAATGTTTTATAAAAGCTGTTCTGTGTCTATCAAAGCTTTAAAATACTATAAGCTTTTTGCAAATGTAAAAGGCTTTACACATATCGCACTGATTCCTCTAAAGAGCGTCAACTGAAAATTTACAAATTTTCAGTAGAGGCAAAAACTTTTTTTTTTTAACACTACTCTTCTTCTATCGCAAAGAGAGATACAACTATATGTTTTTCTTGGTGAAAGAGTGGAGAAAATGGTGTAAAATTTTTACAGTGGGAAGATGTGATTAGTGTTCATCGATTTCTTACAAAAAGTGAAAATTGAAAAATTTTGAGTTGCCCCCTTTACAGGAAGCAGTGTATTCCGCTAATTTCTAGTTTCGAATTTTCTGTATTATCGTTCTAATTATTAAAAGCTTTACTTTTTTATTTTAAGAAAAGCTTTAAAGCACCACAAACTAGGTAACTTGATGCAGGGAATCTTTTGTAAAAGCACAACAAGCTGTCTTAAAAAGCTTTAAAATACCAAAAGCTTTTCGCAGATGTAAAAAGCTATATACAATTGTATGTATTCCGCTAATTTCTAGTTTGTTTTTTTTCCTTTGATATAATCATTGTAATTATTAAAAGCTTTAATTTAACAAAAGCTCTAAAGCATCACAATAATAGTTATACTTTGAATAATGTTTAGGAGGACAAACTAGGTAACTTGATACAGGGAATCTTTTGTAAAAGCACAACAAGCTGTCTAAAAAAGCTTTTAAAATACCAAAAGCTTTTCGCTGTGGTTAAAAGCTTTATACATATGTATGTATTCCGCTAATTTCTAGTTTGTTTTTTCCATTGATATAATCATTGTAATTATTAAAAGCTTTAAAGCATCACAATAATAGTTATAATTTGTATAATGTTTAGGAGGACAAACTAAGTAACTTGATACAGGGAATCTTTTGTAAAAGCACAACAAGCTGTCTAAAAAAGCTTTAAAACACCAAAAGCTTTTCGCAGATGTAAAAAGCTTTATACATATGTATGTATACCCCTAATTTCTAGTTTGTTTTTTTCTTCAGTATAATAATTGTAATTATTAAAAGCTTTAATTTAACAAAAGCTTTAAAGCATCACAATAATAATAGCGAGAATTTATCAATGCAAATCAATATAAATAATTTCTGTAATTACCAGTATAAACGTATGTAAAAAATGGCTTTTTATGCAGGAAGGACTAAAGCGAGTATTATCAGCTTCCAGAAAAACCACACAAACAATATCATTGCCTATATGACGTTTTCTTTGCAGCTTTTGAGAATCGTGACGTTCGTATGGCAATAATGTTGAAACATGAAACATAATCTCAATATTACGCCAATATGTATACACAGAGTACAGACCTGAAACATTTGAAATTTGAAGAGAGGAAGTTATAATTAAGTTTGGAAGAGATTTAAAAGGAATCACATACAACAAAATAAATAAATTACCTGTTAAGTCGTGTGCTGTATCAAGGCCACCTTTGTATTTGTCGAAACCTTTTAATCTAACTCGATCACCTAAAAGCGTTAAGAACTCATCGAACAGCAGGGTATTTTCATTATTGTCTAAAATTTGCTCTTCCGAATATTGATCCTCTTTAACGAAAATAACACCAACTTTCAATTCAGATTTTATAAAAACCTAAAAATATATATAATTGCAAAACATTAAACGAAAATAAAAACGTTTTGCCTGAAAGTTCAAGTACTTGATCTAATTTCAGTAACTCCTCTGGTGTATCAGGCAATTGCCCCAACGTCAGTGGGGGATTTAAGTTTACTTCTTTGCCCAAAGATCTAACCACCTCTTCGCGGTTATATCTATTGAAGAAAATGGAACTCCTTTATTATTTCTAATCGAATCGAAAATACTAAAACAAATACTCACCTATCAGCAAATACACAAGAGGCGGGTATCAGACCATGTACTGTATAGGAACCAGCTCGCACTAATATTCTGAATTGATCGCGACCATTAAGCGTTTCTTGCTTAATCGACAATATCACCGGACCCAAATCTTCATCGCTGGTAAAATAATTCCAGTGTTCGCAGCCAAAAAAATACTTCTCATACGTTTCTTGTTCCACTGAGATTAGCTCAAAGGCGCCATTTTGTTCCCATTGCTCCTCGATAGTTGTCTTTTTCCTAAAACTTAATAATTCGCATAAAAAATTCAACAACAGAGGAGCAACGCAACAAAATAATCAACCCAAAAATAATGAGGACAACAAAACAAAACAATATCTTAACTTAAAATCAAAAAGTAAAATGCAATTTCGTGTAGTGGGTGGGTGTGGCTGGGTGATCAACATCAACTTAAAAGCACATGATTTTTGAACAAAGAAACATTTTAAGCATAATTTCTTATTCTTTAGAAATTCATACCTGGGGGTGGCCTCAGAATCTTCATCGTCCTCATACAAATCACTACATTCTCGTTCCAAATAAGCATCACTACTATTGCCTCCACGCATCTCTTCATGCTCCGAATCACTTTCATCCCATATGGTGTGCGTGGGTGGCAAAGTAATTTTTTGTCTTGAACATTCAACCCAATAGCCGGGCGTGGGCATTAAATTGTGCGGATATTCTTCACAAAACTCATCTGAAAAATAAGAATAAGAATTTTATAGAAATTATTTACTTTCTTCTTTGTAGCTGTTGGATGGTTGCTTGTACAATAAATAGACTTATTTGATTTACTGATATTTTTATAAATATTAAATTGCCTTCTTTAAGGCATCTGTTTATTGTATTGACACCTCTACATATGATTGCATGTGTATGTGTGTATTTGGTGGTTCCAGAGCCTGCATACATACAAGCAACTTGTTGTTGTTCTTCTTCTTTATTTCGCAGCCCAACACAAAACAACAAAACTTTTTTTTTTTTTTTTAATTAATTAATTAATTTTGGGAGATTCTCAAAACACACAAAAACCTTAGCATATTTTTAGACATGCAATTAATTATTTTATTATTCGTTTAAATAAAATATTTGCCGTTTTTATCCCCACACACCTTAAAATATATTTTTAATACACCTAATTCTCTTTTTACACGAATTATTTTTACACGAATTTTCATTTAACACGAGTTAAAAAGTTAACATTTTTCTCTTTTTACACGAATTGTTTTGTTTTAACACGATTTTAAATATTCTACAAATTCTTTTTATAAATTTTTATTTTTTATGTTCTATGATTTTTTTTTATTCTCACTGCTCACAAATTACACATTTCAATTAATTTAACGGTATGGCATCCCGTTTATGTCGATTATATTTATGCGTATGTGTTTTGTCTTTGAGTGGGATTCCCCGAATTAAACATGAAGTAAAAATGCAATGTATTATGTACGCAAATTAGTATGGTTTTGAGAATAGAAAAGAAAAGACGTTTAATTGCTGTAAAGTTAGTGCTCGTACAAATTTATCAACTCAATAACAGGTAAGTTTTAAATAATTTCCAAATCGCTGCATTATTAATTATAATTGAAAATCAGAATTGTGTTTAATTATAACTATTTCTTAACTATTGTATATTGGTAGCCCGGTCACAATGTCACATAAATCACCTGTAATATTATTTATGTAATATTAATTATTATTAATTTATTATACTTTTACGTTATTTTTTAGGTCTGGAACCAATCTACTATTTTCATCTTTGGCTAGTATCTTTTTTTACACGAATTTTTTTTACACGAATTTATTGGGAACGTATCTATCGTGTAAAAAGAGAATTGGGTGTAGTTAATTCTAAAGTTTATTGTATTTATTACACTGCAGCCCCGATTTGCGTCGGATCCTATTTGCGTCGTTTCGATTTGCCTCGCTTTTTAAAGTTTGGCTCAAGCCGCTTTACGTTGTTTTTATTGCGATTTGCGTCCTACTTATGATTGAGTTTTTTTAACTCAAGTCATAATTACAAGTGAAGATTTTATCAATTTGCATGTAAAAATGGGAGTTCCCCGACTTTTTTTTACTCAAAAATAGAATTTTTTTTTGCTAAATATATAAATTTTTGACGCAACCAAAAAAAAATAAGTGCACTTATGTATATGTATATAGAAAAAAAGTGAACAGATTTGAGTCGTTTCGTTTTGCGTCGCATTTCCCCGGCCCTTATTAAAGACGCACATCGGACTGTTTCACAACTAATCAAGTGTAAAACTGTTACTTCGTGGCTTTCAGACTCGTAAGGCCAAAGAATTTTGGCCTGCAGCCAAACACTTTTGCAAGCTCCCAGTGTATGTACCAGACATCTGCAACAAGTATGATCGAGCCTACTTATACCCTAAGGTTGAATTTTAAGAACAACACAAACAAGTTTATTCAATTTTATATACACGTTGGCTGCGATGTAAAATGAGTTTCACACACTTAACGACACAGTCAGAACATTCATGTTAGCAGAAAACAACAAGTGAATAAAACTGAATGTTTGAAACGAATGGTTGCGTTTTTTTTTTTTTTTTTTTTGATTTATATGTATATTATTTATTGAATCTTAAATAATAGTTTGAAACATCAATAAGTTTTTCAAATCTTAAATCTAAAAATATTAAATATAAGTTTAGCCAATGCTAAACAAAATTTTTAGTTACAACGGTTGATTTTTGTTGTTTTACATCTCTCGTGTACAGCTGATAGAAAGAGTGTCCCTCCTCCTAAGCCGGGTGTGGCCTCTATACTCTAGAATATTGCGCGCAAGTGGTTGCACCCAAACCCACTCAAGTTTTTTAATGTATTTTTTCGCGTGTTTCGAAATTACTGTCTTTACCAACGGAACGTCTAGATCTTTATGAATTCTATGGTTTCTGACATACCAGGGGGCTGCAGTTATTGTACGTAGAATTTTATTTTGCCGCCTTTGAATTTTTTCTACATTCGATGCTGAGGCAGTGGCTTATAGCTGGATTCCATAGGACCATATTGGTTTCAGGATCGCGTTGTATAGTAGAAGTTTACAGTCTAGGCTCAGTATAGAATTTCTTCCCATAAGCCAATTCATTTGGGCTGCTTTTAATTTCATTTGTATCAACTTTGCGTCTATATGCGATTTCCATGTTAAACGGCGATCAAGGTGAACGCCTAGATATTTGACTACAGTATGTTGCGGAATAGTCTCGGTGTTGATTTGTATAGGCGGGCATGTTTCCCTTCGCAACGTAAAAACGAATGGTTGCGTAAACAAATGTTTTTTGCTTTTGGACAAAAACGATTAGATCATAAAAATCAATGTGCATAATTAAGTATGCCCGAAAATTTAATACTTGTTGCAGACGTTTGGTATATATGTTGTAGGAACTTGTTATAAAACAACTGTAAATTTTAAGTTATTATTATCAACGAGTCTCTGATATACATATGTGTTTATTATTTTTATTATAATTATTATCATTATTACATTTTTCCAAATAAAAGAAAGAAAACAATTAATTTTAAATATCAAATAAATATCATTTTTATAAAAAAACTAGCTTATCCCGGTGTGCTTCGCTACCCCTCGTTATAAATTAAAATTAAAAGTATTTATATTAAAATTGTGTAAATTTTGTTCAGCTCTACCGGAATTTGGCAATTTGTGGGCACATTTATTTTTGTCACTCATTTGGACCAATGGGAAATTAAAGCCAAGGATCCATACTTATAGGCTATGTAAGTCCGATTTCTCAATTGTATTTGAGAATTTTTCTATAACATTTGTTTGTCACTCATTTGGACCAATGGGAAATTAAAGCCAAGGATCCATACTTATAGGCTATGTAAGTCCGATTTCTCAATTGTATTTGAGAATTTTTCTATAAAATTTGTTTGTCACTCATTTGGACCAATGGGAAATTAAAGCCAAGGATCCATACTTACAGACCATCTAAGTCCGATTTCTCAATTGTATTTGAGAATTTTTCTATAACACTTGTTTGTCACTCATTTGGACCAATGGGAAATTAAAGCCAAGCATCCATACTTATAGACTATGTAAGTCCGATTTCTCAATTGTATTTGAGAATTTTTCTATAACATTCGTTTGTAACTCATTTGAACCAATGGGAAATTAAAGCTAAGGATCCATACTTATAGACTATGTAAGTCCGATTTCTCAATTGTATTTGAGAATTTTTCTATAACATTTGTTTGTCACTCATTTGGACCAATAAGAAATTAAAGCCAAGGATCCATACTTATAGGCTATGTAAGTCCGATTTCTCAATTGTATTTGAGAATTTTTCTATAAAATTTGTTTGTCACTCATTTGGACCAATAAGAAATTAAAGCCAAGCATCCATACTTATAGACTATGTAAGTCCGATTTCTCAATTGTATTTGAGAATTTTTCTATAACATTTGTTTGTCACTCATTTGGACCAATAAGAAATTAAAGCCAAGGATCCATACTTATAGGCTATGTAAGTCCGATTTCTCAATTGTATTTGAGAATTTTTCTATAAAATTTGTTTGTCACTCATTTGGACCAATGGGAAATTAAAGCCAAGGATCCATACTTATAGGCTATGTAAGTCCGATTTCTCAATTGTATTTGAGAATTTTTCTATAAAATTTTAAAGATTAAAATTGTGTAAATTTTGTTCAGCTCTACGTGAATTTGGCTATTTGTGGGCACATTTATGTTTGTCACTCATTTAAACCAATGGGAAATTAAAGCCAAGGATCCATACTTATAGGCTATGTAAGTCCGATTTCACAATTGTATTTGAGAACTTTTCTATAAAAATTGTTTGTCACTCATTTGTACCAATGGGAAATTAAAGCCAAGGATCCATACTTATAGACTATCTAAGTCCGATTTCACAATTGTATTTGAGAATTTTTCTATAACATTTGTTTGTCACTCATTTGGACCAATAAGAAATTAAAGCCAAGGATCCATACTTATAGACTATCTAAGTCCGATTTCTCAATTGTATTTGAGAATTTTTCTATAACATTTGTTTGTCACTCATTTGGACCAATAAGAAATTAAAGCCAAGGATCCATACTTATAGACTATCTAAGTCCGATTTCTCAATTGTATTTGAGAATTTTTCTATAACATTTGTTTGTCACTCATTTGGACCAATAAGAAATTAAAGCCAAGGATCCATACTTATAGACTATGTATGTAAGTCCGATTTCTCTATTGTATTTGAGAATTTTTCTATAAAATTTTAAAGATTAAAATTGTGTAAATTTTGTTCAGCTTTACGGGAATTTGGCTATTTGTGGGCATATTTATGTTTGTCACTCATTTGGACCAATGGGAAATTAAAGCCAAGGATCCATACTTATAGACTATCTAAGTCCGGTTTCTCAATTGTATTTGAGAATTTTTCCATAAAATTTGTTTGTCACTCATTTGGACCAATGGGAAATTAAAGCCAAGGATCCATACTTATAGGCTATGTAAGTCCGATTTCTCAATTGTATTTGAGAATTTTTCTATAAAATTTGTTTGTCACTCATTTGGACCAATGGGAAATTAAAGCCAAGGATCCATACTTATAGGCTATGTAAGTCCGATTTCTCAATTGTATTTGAGAATTTTTCTATAAAATTTTAAAGATTAAAATTGTGTAAATATTGTTCAGCTCTACGTGAATTTGGCTATTTGTGGGCACATTTATGTTTGTCACTCATTTGGACCAATGGGAAATTAAAGCCAAGGATCCATACTTATAGGCTATGTAAGTCCGATTTCTCAATTGTATTTGAGAATTTTTCTATAACATTTGTTTGTCACTCATTTGGACCAATGGGAAATTAAAGCCAAGCATCCATACTTATAGACTATGTAAGTCCGATTTCTCAATTGTATTTGAGAATTTTTCTATAACATTTGTTTGTCACTCATTTGGACCAATAAGAAATTAAAGCCAAGCATCCATACTTATAGACTATGTAAGTCCGATTTCTCAATTGTATTTGAGAATTTTTCTATAACATTTGTTTGTCACTCATTTGGACCAATAAGAAATTAAAGCCAAGGATCCATACTTATAGGCTATGTAAGTCCGATTTCTCAATTGTATTTGAGAATTTTTCTATAACATTTGTTTGTCACTCATTTGGACCAATAAGAAATTAAAGCCAAGGATCCATACTTATAGGCTATGTAAGTCCGATTTCTCAATTGTATTTGAGAATTTTTCTATAAAATTTGTTTGTCACTCATTTGGACCAATGGGAAATTAAAGCCAAGGATCCATACTTATAGGCTATGTAAGTCCGATTTCTCAATTGTATTTGAGAATTTTTCTATAAAATTTTAAAGATTAAAATTGTGTAAATTTTGTTCAGCTCTACGTGAATTTGGCTATTTGTGGGCACATTTATGTTTGTCACTCATTTAAACCAATGGGAAATTAAAGCCAAGGATCCATACTTATAGGCTATGTAAGTCCGATTTCACAATTGTATTTGAGAACTTTTCTATAAAAATTGTTTGTCACTCATTTGTACCAATGGGAAATTAAAGCCAAGGATCCATACTTATAGACTATCTAAGTCCGATTTCACAATTGTATTTGAGAATTTTTCTATAACATTTGTTTGTCACTCATTTGGACCAATAAGAAATTAAAGCCAAGGATCCATACTTATAGACTATCTAAGTCCGATTTCTCAATTGTATTTGAGAATTTTTCTATAACATTTGTTTGTCACTCATTTGGACCAATAAGAAATTAAAGCCAAGGATCCATACTTATAGACTATCTAAGTCCGATTTCTCAATTGTATTTGAGAATTTTTCTATAACATTTGTTTGTCACTCATTTGGACCAATAAGAAATTAAAGCCAAGGATCCATACTTATAGACTATGTATGTAAGTCCGATTTCTCTATTGTATTTGAGAATTTTTCTATAAAATTTTAAAGATTAAAATTGTGTAAATTTTGTTCAGCTTTACGGGAATTTGGCTATTTGTGGGCATATTTATGTTTGTCACTCATTTGGACCAATGGGAAATTAAAGCCAAGGATCCATACTTATAGACTATCTAAGTCCGGTTTCTCAATTGTATTTGAGAATTTTTCCATAAAATTTGTTTGTCACTCATTTGGACCAATGGGAAATTAAAGCCAAGGATCCATACTTATAGGCTATGTAAGTCCGATTTCTCAATTGTATTTGAGAATTTTTCTATAAAATTTGTTTGTCACTCATTTGGACCAATGGGAAATTAAAGCCAAGGATCCATACTTATAGGCTATGTAAGTCCGATTTCTCAATTGTATTTGAGAATTTTTCTATAAAATTTTAAAGATTAAAATTGTGTAAATTTTGTTCAGCTCTACGTGAATTTGGCTATTTGTGGGCACATTTATGTTTGTCACTCATTTAAACCAATGGGAAATTAAAGCCAAGGATCCATACTTATAGGCTATGTAAGTCCGATTTCACAATTGTATTTGAGAACTTTTCTATAAAAATTGTTTGTCACTCATTTGTACCAATGGGAAATTAAAGCCAAGGATCCATACTTATAGACTATCTAAGTCCGATTTCACAATTGTATTTGAGAATTTTTCTATAACATTTGTTTGTCACTCATTTGGACCAATAAGAAATTAAAGCCAAGGATCCATACTTATAGACTATCTAAGTCCGATTTCTCAATTGTATTTGAGAATTTTTCTATAACATTTGTTTGTCACTCATTTGGACCAATAAGAAATTAAAGCCAAGGATCCATACTTATAGACTATCTAAGTCCGATTTCTCAATTGTATTTGAGAATTTTTCTATAACATTTGTTTGTCACTCATTTGGACCAATAAGAAATTAAAGCCAAGGATCCATACTTATAGACTATCTAAGTCCGATTTCACAATTGTATTTGAGAATTTTTCTATAACATTTGTTTGTCACTCATTTGGACCAATAAGAAATTAAAGCCAAGGATCCATACTTATAGACTATCTAAGTCCGATTTCTCAATTGTATTTGAGAATTTTTCTATAACATTTGTTTGTCACTCATTTGGACCAATAAGAAATTAAAGCCAAGGATCCATACTTATAGACTATCTAAGTCCGATTTCTCAATTGTATTTGAGAATTTTTCTATAACATTTGTTTGTCACTCATTTGGACCAATAAGAAATTAAAGCCAAGGATCCATACTTATAGACTATCTAAGTCCGATTTCTCAATTGTATTTGAGAATTTTTCTATAACATTTGTTTGTCACTCATTTGGACCAATAAGAAATTAAAGCCAAGGATCCATACTTATAGACTATCTAAGTCCGATTTCACAATTGTATTTGAGAATTTTTCTATAACATTTGTTTGTCACTCATTTGGACCAATAAGAAATTAAAGCCAAGGATCCATACTTATAGACTATCTAAGTCCGATTTCTCAATTGTATTTGAGAATTTTTCTATAACATTTGTTTGTCACTCATTTGGACCAATAAGAAATTAAAGCCAAGGATCCATACTTATAGACTATCTAAGTCCGATTTCTCAATTGTATTTGAGAATTTTTCTATAACATTTGTTTGTCACTCATTTGGACCAATAAGAAATTAAAGCCAAGGATCCATACTTATAGACTATCTAAGTCCGATTTCTCAATTGTATTTGAGAATTTTTCTATAACATTTGTTTGTCACTCATTTGGACCAATAAGAAATTAAAGCCAAGGATCCATACTTATAGACTATCTAAGTCCGATTTCACAATTGTATTTGAGAATTTTTCTATAACATTTGTTTGTCACTCATTTGGACCAATAAGAAATTAAAGCCAAGGATCCATACTTATAGACTATCTAAGTCCGATTTCTCAATTGTATTTGAGAATTTTTCTATAACATTTGTTTGTCACTCATTTGGACCAATAAGAAATTAAAGCCAAGGATCCATACTTATAGACTATCTAAGTCCGATTTCTCAATTGTATTTGAGAATTTTTCTATAACATTTGTTTGTCACTCATTTGGACCAATAAGAAATTAAAGCCAAGGATCCATACTTATAGACTATCTAAGTCCGATTTCTCAATTGTATTTGAGAATTTTTCTATAACATTTGTTTGTCACTCATTTGGACCAATAAGAAATTAAAGCCAAGGATCCATACTTATAGACTATCTAAGTCCGATTTCTCAATTGTATTTGAGAATTTTTCTATAACATTTGTTTGTCACTCATTTGGACCAATAAGAAATTAAAGCCAAGGATCCATACTTATAGACTATCTAAGTCCGATTTCACAATTGTATTTGAGAATTTTTCTATAACATTTGTTTGTCACTCATTTGGACCAATAAGAAATTAAAGCCAAGGATCCATACTTATAGACTATCTAAGTCCGGTTTCTCAATTGTATTTGAGAATTTTTCCATAAAATTTGTTTGTCACTCATTTGGACCAATGGGAAATTAAAGCCAAGGATCCATACTTATAGGCTATGTAAGTCCGATTTCTCAATTGTATTTGAGAATTTTTCTATAAAATTTGTTTGTCACTCATTTGGACCAATGGGAAATTAAAGCCAAGGATCCATACTTATAGGCTATGTAAGTCCGATTTCTCAATTGTATTTAAGAATTTTTCTATAACACTTGTTTGTCACTCATTTGGACCAATGGGAAATTAAAGCCAAGGATCCATACTTATAGGCTATGTAAGTCCGATTTCTCAATTGTATTTGAGAATTTTTCTATAACATTCGTTTGTAACTCATTTGAACCAATGGGAAATTAAAGCTAAGGATCCATACGTATAGGCTATGTAATTCCGATTTCTCAATTGTATTTGAGAATTTTTCTATAACATTTGTTTGTCACTCATTTGGACCAATGGGAAATTAAGGCCAAGGATCCATACTTATAGGCTATGTAAGTCCGATTTCTCAATTGTATTTGAGAATTTTTCTATAACATTTGTTTGTCACTCATTTGGACCAATAAGAAATTAAAGCCAAGGATCCATACTTATAGACTATGTATGTAAGTCCGATTTCTCTATTGTATTTGAGAATTTTTCCATAAAATTTGTTTGTCACACATTTGTACCAATAAGAAATTAAAGCCAAGGATCCATACTTATAGACTATCTAAGTCCGATTTCTCAATTGTATTTGAGAATTTTTCCATAAAATTTGTTTGTCACTCATTTGGACCAATGGGAAATTAAAGCCAAGGATCCATACTTATAGACTATCTAAGTCCGGTTTCTCAATTGTATTTGAGAATTTTTCCATAAAATTTGTTTGTCACTCATTTGGACCAATGGGAAATTAAAGCCAAGGATCCATACTTATAGGCTATGTAAGTCCGATTTCTCAATTGTATTTGAGAATTTTTCTATAAAATTTTAAAGATTAAAATTGTGTAAATTTTGTTCAGCTTTACGGGAATTTGGCTATTTGTGGGCATATTTATGTTTGTCACTCATTTGGACCAATGGGAAATTAAAGCCAAGGATCCATACTTATAGACTATGTAAGTCCGATTTCTCAATTTTATTTGAGAATTTTTCTATAACATTTGTTTGTCACTCATTTGGACCAATGGGAAATTAAGGCCAAGGATCCATACTTATAGGCTATGTAAGTCCGATTTCTCAATTGTAATTGAGAATTTTTCTATAACATTTGTTTGTCACTCATTTGGACCAATGGGAAATTAAAGCCAAGGATCCATACTTATAGGCTATGTAAGTCCGATTTCTCAATTGTATTTGCGAATTTTTCTATAACATTTGTTTGTCACACATTTAAACCAATGGGAAATTAAAGCCAAGGATCCATACTTATAGGCTATGTAAGTCCGATTTCTCAATTGTATTTGAGAATTTTTCTATAAAATTTGTTTGTCACTCATTTGGACCAATGGGAAATTAAAGCCAAGGATCCATACTTATAGACTATGTAAGTCCGATTTCTCAATTGTATTTGAGAATTTTTCTTTAAAATTTGTTTGTCACTCATTTGGACCAATGGGAAATTAAAGCCAAGGATCCATACTTATAGGCTATGTAAGTCCGATTTCTCAATTGTATTTGAAAATTTTTCTATAAAATTTGTGTGTCACTCATTTGGACCAATGGGAAATTAAAGCCAAGGATCCATACTTATAGACTATGTAAGTCCGATTTCTCAATTTTATTTGAGAATTTTTCTATAACATTTGTTTGTCACTCATTTGGACCAATGGGAAATTAAAGCCAAGGATCCATACTTATAGACTATGTAAGTCCGATTTCTCAATTTTATTTGAGAATTTTTCTATAACATTTGTTTGTCACTCATTTGGACCAATGGGAAATTAAAGCCAAGGATCCATACTTATAGGCTATGTAAGTCCGATTTCTCAATTGTATTTGCGAATTTTTCTATAACATTTGTTTGTCACTCATTTAAACCAAAGGGAAATTAAAGCCAAGGATCCATACTTATAGGCTATGTAAGTCCGATTTCTCAATTGTATTTGAGAATTTTTCTATAAAATTTGTTTGTCACTCATTTGGACCAATGGGAAATTAAAGCCAAGGATCCATACTTATAGACTATGTAAGTCCGATTTCACAATTGTATTTGAGAATTTTTCTATAACATTTGTTTGTCACTCATTTGGACCAATAAGAAATTAAAGCCAAGGATCCATACTTATAGACTATCTAAGTCCGATTTCTCAATTGTATTTGAGAATTTTTCTATAACATTTGTTTGTCACTCATTTGGACCAATAAGAAATTAAAGCCAAGGATCCATACTTATAGACTATGTAAGTCCGATTTCTCAATTTTATTTGAGAATTTTTCTATAACATTTGTTTGTCACTCATTTGGACCAATGGGAAATTAAAGCCAAGGATCCATACTTATAGGCTATGTAAGTCCGATTTCTCAATTGTATTTGCGAATTTTTCTATAACATTTGTTTGTCACTCATTTAAACCAAAGGGAAATTAAAGCCAAGGATCCATACTTATAGGCTATGTAAGTCCGATTTCACAATTGTATTTGAGAATTTTTCTATAACATTTGTTTGTCACTCATTTGGACCAATAAGAAATTAAAGCCAAGGATCCATACTTATAGACTATCTAAGTCCGATTTCTCAATTGTATTTGAGAATTTTTCTATAACATTTGTTTGTCACTCATTTGGACCAATAAGAAATTAAAGCCAAGGATCCATACTTATAGACTATCTAAGTCCGATTTCTCAATTGTATTTGAGAATTTTTCTATAACATTTGTTTGTCACTCATTTGGACCAATAAGAAATTAAAGCCAAGGATCCATACTTATAGACTATCTAAGTCCGATTTCTCAATTGTATTTGAGAATTTTTCTATAACATTTGTTTGTCACTCATTTGGACCAATAAGAAATTAAAGCCAAGGATCCATACTTATAGACTATCTAAGTCCGATTTCACAATTGTATTTGAGAATTTTTCTATAACATTTGTTTGTCACTCATTTGGACCAATAAGAAATTAAAGCCAAGGATCCATACTTATAGACTATCTAAGTCCGATTTCTCAATTGTATTTGAGAATTTTTCTATAACATTTGTTTGTCACTCATTTGGACCAATAAGAAATTAAAGCCAAGGATCCATACTTATAGACTATCTAAGTCCGATTTCTCAATTGTATTTGAGAATTTTTCTATAACATTTGTTTGTCACTCATTTGGACCAATAAGAAATTAAAGCCAAGGATCCATACTTATAGACTATCTAAGTCCGATTTCTCAATTGTATTTGAGAATTTTTCTATAACATTTGTTTGTCACTCATTTGGACCAATAAGAAATTAAAGCCAAGGATCCATACTTATAGACTATCTAAGTCCGATTTCTCAATTGTATTTGAGAATTTTTCTATAACATTTGTTTGTCACTCATTTGGACCAATAAGAAATTAAAGCCAAGGATCCATACTTATAGACTATCTAAGTCCGATTTCACAATTGTATTTGAGAATTTTTCTATAACATTTGTTTGTCACTCATTTGGACCAATAAGAAATTAAAGCCAAGGATCCATACTTATAGACTATCTAAGTCCGGTTTCTCAATTGTATTTGAGAATTTTTCCATAAAATTTGTTTGTCACTCATTTGGACCAATGGGAAATTAAAGCCAAGGATCCATACTTATAGGCTATGTAAGTCCGATTTCTCAATTGTATTTGAGAATTTTTCTATAAAATTTGTTTGTCACTCATTTGGACCAATGGGAAATTAAAGCCAAGGATCCATACTTATAGGCTATGTAAGTCCGATTTCTCAATTGTATTTAAGAATTTTTCTATAACACTTGTTTGTCACTCATTTGGACCAATGGGAAATTAAAGCCAAGGATCCATACTTATAGGCTATGTAAGTCCGATTTCTCAATTGTATTTGAGAATTTTTCTATAACATTCGTTTGTAACTCATTTGAACCAATGGGAAATTAAAGCTAAGGATCCATACGTATAGGCTATGTAATTCCGATTTCTCAATTGTATTTGAGAATTTTTCTATAACATTTGTTTGTCACTCATTTGGACCAATGGGAAATTAAGGCCAAGGATCCATACTTATAGGCTATGTAAGTCCGATTTCTCAATTGTATTTGAGAATTTTTCTATAACATTTGTTTGTCACTCATTTGGACCAATAAGAAATTAAAGCCAAGGATCCATACTTATAGACTATGTATGTAAGTCCGATTTCTCTATTGTATTTGAGAATTTTTCCATAAAATTTGTTTGTCACACATTTGTACCAATAAGAAATTAAAGCCAAGGATCCATACTTATAGACTATCTAAGTCCGATTTCTCAATTGTATTTGAGAATTTTTCCATAAAATTTGTTTGTCACTCATTTGGACCAATGGGAAATTAAAGCCAAGGATCCATACTTATAGACTATCTAAGTCCGGTTTCTCAATTGTATTTGAGAATTTTTCCATAAAATTTGTTTGTCACTCATTTGGACCAATGGGAAATTAAAGCCAAGGATCCATACTTATAGGCTATGTAAGTCCGATTTCTCAATTGTATTTGAGAATTTTTCTATAAAATTTTAAAGATTAAAATTGTGTAAATTTTGTTCAGCTTTACGGGAATTTGGCTATTTGTGGGCATATTTATGTTTGTCACTCATTTGGACCAATGGGAAATTAAAGCCAAGGATCCATACTTATAGACTATGTAAGTCCGATTTCTCAATTTTATTTGAGAATTTTTCTATAACATTTGTTTGTCACTCATTTGGACCAATGGGAAATTAAGGCCAAGGATCCATACTTATAGGCTATGTAAGTCCGATTTCTCAATTGTAATTGAGAATTTTTCTATAACATTTGTTTGTCACTCATTTGGACCAATGGGAAATTAAAGCCAAGGATCCATACTTATAGGCTATGTAAGTCCGATTTCTCAATTGTATTTGCGAATTTTTCTATAACATTTGTTTGTCACACATTTAAACCAATGGGAAATTAAAGCCAAGGATCCATACTTATAGGCTATGTAAGTCCGATTTCTCAATTGTATTTGAGAATTTTTCTATAAAATTTGTTTGTCACTCATTTGGACCAATGGGAAATTAAAGCCAAGGATCCATACTTATAGACTATGTAAGTCCGATTTCTCAATTGTATTTGAGAATTTTTCTTTAAAATTTGTTTGTCACTCATTTGGACCAATGGGAAATTAAAGCCAAGGATCCATACTTATAGGCTATGTAAGTCCGATTTCTCAATTGTATTTGAAAATTTTTCTATAAAATTTGTGTGTCACTCATTTGGACCAATGGGAAATTAAAGCCAAGGATCCATACTTATAGACTATGTAAGTCCGATTTCTCAATTTTATTTGAGAATTTTTCTATAACATTTGTTTGTCACTCATTTGGACCAATGGGAAATTAAAGCCAAGGATCCATACTTATAGACTATGTAAGTCCGATTTCTCAATTTTATTTGAGAATTTTTCTATAACATTTGTTTGTCACTCATTTGGACCAATGGGAAATTAAAGCCAAGGATCCATACTTATAGGCTATGTAAGTCCGATTTCTCTATTGTATTTGAGAATTTTTCTTTAAAATTTGTTTGTCACTCATTTGGACCAATGGGAAATTAAAGCCAAGGATCCATACTTATAGGCTATGTAAGTCCGATTTCTCAATTGTATTTGAGAATTTTTCTATAAAATTTGTTTGTCACTCATTTGGACCAATGGGAAATTAAAGCCAAGGATCCATACTTATAGACTATGTAAGTCCGATTTCTCAATTTTATTTGAGAATTTTTCTATAACATTTGTTTGTCACTCATTTGGACCAATGGGAAATTAAAGCCAAGGATCCATACTTATAGACTATGTAAGTCCGATTTCTCAATTTTATTTGAGAATTTTTCTATAACATTTGTTTGTCACTCATTTGGACCAATAAGAAATTAAAGCCAAGGATCCATACTTATAGGCTATGTGAGTCCGATTTCTCAATTTTATTTGAGAATTTTTCTATAACATTTGTTTGTCACTCATTTGGACCAATGGGAAATTAAAGCCAAGGATCCATACTTATAGGCTATGTAAGTCCGATTTCTCAATTGTATTTGAGAATTTTTCTATAACATTTGTTTGTCACTCATTTGGACCAATGGGAAATTAAAGCCAAGGATCCATACTTATAGACTATGTAAGTCCGATTTCTCAATTGTATTTGAGAATTTTTCTATAACATTTGTTTGTCACTCATTTGGACCAATAAGAAATTAAAGCCAAGGATCCATACTTATAGACTATGTATGTTAGTCCGATTTCTCTATTGTATTTGAGAATTTTTCTTTAAAATTTGTTTGTCACTCATTTGGACCAATGGGAAATTAAAGCCAAGGATCCATACTTATAGGCTATGTAAGTCCGATTTCTCAATTGTATTTGAGAATTTTTCCATAAAATTTGTTTGTCACTCATTTGGACCAATGGGAAATTAAAGCCAAGGATCCATACTTATAGACTATCTAAGTCCGATTTCTCAATTGTATTTGAGAATTTTTCCATAAAATTTGTTTGTCACTCATTTGGACCAATGGGAAATTAAAGCCAAGGATCCATACTTATAGGCTATGTAAGTCCGATTTCTCAATTGTATTTGAGAATTTTTCTATAACATTTGTTTGTCACTCATTTGGACCAATGGGAAATTAAAGCCAAGGATCCATACTTATAGACTATCTAAGTCCGATTTCTCAATTGTATTTGAGAATTTTTCCATAAAATTTGTTTGTCACTCATTTGGACCAATGGGAAATTAAAGCCAAGGATCCATACTTATAGACTATGTAAGTCCGATTTCTCAATTTTATTTGAGAATTTTTCTATAACATTTGTTTGTCACTCATTTGGACCAATAAGAAATTAAAGCCAAGGATCCATACTTATAGGCTATGTGAGTCCGATTTCTCAATTTTATTTGAGAATTTTTCTATAACATTTGTTTGTCACTCATTTGGACCAATGGGAAATTAAAGCCAAGGATCCATACTTATAGACTATCTAAGTCCGATTTCTCAATTGTATTTGAGAATTTTTCCATAAAATTTGTTTGTCACTCATTTGGACCAATGGGAAATTAAAGCCAAGGATCCATACTTATAGGCTATGTAAGTCCGATTTCTCAATTGTATTTGAGAATTTTTCTATAACATTTGTTTGTCACTCATTTGGACCAATGGGAAATTAAAGCTAAGGATCCATACTTATAGACTATGTAAGTCCGATTTCTCAATTGTATTTGAGAATTTTTCTATAACATTTGTTTGTCACTCATTTGGACCAATGGGAAATTAAAGCTAAGGATCCATACTTATAGGCTATGTAAGTCCGATTTCTCAATTGTATTTGAGAGTTTTTCTATAACATTTGTTTGTCACTCATTTGGACCAATAAGAAATTAAAGCCAAGGATCCATACTTATAGGCTATGTGAGTCCGATTTCTCAATTTTATTTGAGAATTTTTCTATAACATTTGTTTGTCACTCATTTGGACCAATGGGAAATTAAAGCCAAGGATCCATACTTATAGGCTATGTAAGTCCGATTTCTCAATTGTATTTGAGAATTTTTCTATAACATTTGTTTGTCACTCATTTGGACCAATGGGAAATTAAAGCCAAGGATCCATACTTATAGACTATGTAAGTCCGATTTCTCAATTGTATTTGAGAATTTTTCTATAACATTTGTTTGTCACTCATTTGGACCAATAAGAAATTAAAGCCAAGGATCCATACTTATAGACTATGTATGTAAGTCCGATTTCTCTATTGTATTTGAGAATTTTTCCATAAAATTTGTTTGTCACTCATTTGTACCAATAAGAAATTAAAGCCAAGGATCCATACTTATAGACTATCTAAGTCCGATTTCTCAATTGTATTTGAGAATTTTTCCATAAAATTTGTTTGTCACTCATTTGGACCAATGGGAAATTAAAGCCAAGGATCCATACTTATAGGCTATGTAAGTCCGATTTCTCAATTGTATTTGAGAATTTTTCTATAACATTTGTTTGTCACTCATTTGGACCAATGGGAAATAAAAGCTAAGGATCCATACTTATAGGCTATGTAAGTCCGATTTCTCAATTGTATTTGAGAATTTTTCTATAACATTTGTTTGTCACTCATTTGGACCAATGGGAAATTAAAGCTAAGGATCCATACTTATAGGCTATGTAAGTCCGATTTCTCAATTGTATTTGAGAATTTTTCTATAAAATTTTAAAGATTAAAATTGTGTAAATTTTGTTCAGCTCTACGTGAATTTGGCTATTTGTGGGCACATTTATGTTTGTCACTCATTTGAACCAATGGGAAATTAAAGCCAAGGATCCATACTTATAGACTATCTAAGTCCGATTTCTCAATTGTATTTGAGAATTTTTCTATAACATTTGTTTGTCACTCATTTGGACCAATAAGAAATTAAAGCCAAGGATCCATACTTATAGACTATGTATGTAAGTCCGATTTCCCTATTGTATTTGAGAATTTTTCCATAAAATTTGTTTGTCACTCATTTGTACCAATGGGAAATTAAAGCCAAGGATCCATACTTATAGACTATCTAAGTCCGATTTCACAATTGTATTTGAGAATTTTTCTATAACATTTGTTTGTCACTCATTTGGACCAATAAGAAATTAAAGCCAAGGATCCATACTTATAGACTATCTAAGTCCGATTTCTCAATTGTATTTGAGAATTTTTCTATAACATTTGTTTGTCACTCATTTGGACCAATAAGAAATTAAAGCCAAGGATCCATACTTATAGACTATCTAAGTCCGATTTCTCAATTGTATTTGAGAATTTTTCTATAACATTTGTTTGTCACTCATTTGGACCAATGGGAAATTAAAGCTAAGGATCCATACTTATAGGCTATGTAAGTCCGATTTCTCAATTGTATTTGAGAATTTTTCTATAACATTTGTTTGTCACTCATTTGGACCAATGGGAAATTAAAGCCAAGGATCCATACTTATAGACTATCTAAGTCCGATTTCACAATTGTATTTGAGAATTTTTCTATAACATTTGTTTGTCACTCATTTGGACCAATAAGAAATTAAAGCCAAGGATCCATACTTATAGACTATCTAAGTCCGATTTCACAATTGTATTTGAGAATTTTTCTATAACATTTGTTTGTCACTCATTTGGACCAATAAGAAATTAAAGCCAAGGATCCATACTTATAGACTATGTATGTAAGTCCGATTTCCCTATTGTATTTGAGAATTTTTCCATAAAATTTGTTTGTCACTCATTTGTACCAATGGGAAATTAAAGCCAAGGATCCATACTTATAGACTATCTAAGTCCGATTTCACAATTGTATTTGAGAATTTTTCTATAACATTTGTTTGTCACTCATTTGGACCAATAAGAAATTAAAGCCAAGGATCCATACTTATAGACTATCTAAGTCCGATTTCTCAATTGTATTTGAGAATTTTTCTATAACATTTGTTTGTCACTCATTTGGACCAATAAGAAATTAAAGCCAAGGATCCATACTTATAGACTATGTATGTAAGTCCGATTTCTCTATTGTATTTGAGAATTTTTCCATAAAATTTGTTTGTCACTCATTTGGACCAATGGGAAATTAAAGCCAAGGATCCATACTTATAGACTATCTAAGTCCGATTTCTCAATTGTATTTGAGAATTTTTCCATAAAATTTGTTTGTCACTCATTTGGACCAATAAGAAATTAAAGCCAAGGATCCATACTTATAGACTATCTATGTCCGATTTCTCAATTGTATTGGAGAATTTTTCTATAAAATTTTAAAGATTAAAATTGTGTAAATTTTGTTCAGCTTTACGGGAATTTGGCTATTTGTGGGCACATTAATGTTTGTCACTCATTTGGACCAATGGGAAATTAAAGCCAAGGATCCATACTTATAGGCTATGTAAGTCCGATTTCTCAATTGTATTTGAGAATTTTTCTATAACATTTGTTTGTCACTCATTTGGACCAATAAGAAATTAAAGCCAAGGATCCATACTTATAGACTATCTAAGTCCCATTTCTCAATTGTATTTGATAATTTTTCTATAAAATTTTAAAGATTAAAATTGTATAAATTTTGTTCAGCTTTACGGGAATTTGGCTATTTGTGGGCACATTTATGTTTGTCACTCATTTGGACCAATGGGAAATTAAAGCCAAGGATCCATACTTATAGGCTATGTAAGTCCGATTTCTCAATTGTATTTGAGAATTTTTCTATAAAATTTTAAAGATTAAAATTGTGTAAATTTTGTTCAGCTTTACGGGAATTTGGCTATTTGTGGGCACATTTATGTTTGTCACTCATTTGGACCAATAAGAAATTAAAGCCAAGGATCCATACTTATAGGCTATGTAAGTCCGATTTCTCAATTGTATTTGAGAATTTTTCTATAAAATTTTAAAGATTAAAATTGTGTAAATTTTGTTCAGCTTTACGGGAATTTGGCTATTTGTGGGCACATTTATGTTTGTCACTCATTTGGACCAATGGGAAATTAAAGCCAAGGATCCATACTTATAGACTATCTAAGTCCGATTTCTCAATTGTATTTGAGAATTTTTCCATAAAATTTGTTTGTCACTCATTTGGACCAATAAGAAATTAAAGCCAAGGATCCATACTTATAGACTATCTAAGTCCGATTTCTCAATTGTATTTGAGAATTTTTCCATAAAATTTGTTTGTCACTCATTTGGACCAATTAGAAATTAAAGCCAAGGATCCATACTTATAGGCTATGTAAGTCCGATTTCTCAATTGTATTTGAGAATTTTTCTATAACATTTTAAAGATTAAAATTGTGTAAATTTTGTTCAGCTTTACGGGAATTTGGCTATTTGTGGTCACATTTATGTTTGTCACTCATTTGGACCAATGGGAAATTAAAGCCAAGGATCCATACTTATAGACTATCTAAGTCCGATTTCTCAATTGTATTTGAGAATTTTTCCATAAAATTTGTTTGTCACTCATTTGGACCAATAAGAAATTAAAGCCAAGGATCCATACTTATAGACTATCTAAGTCCGATTTCTCAATTGTATATGAGAATTTTTCTATAAAATTTTAAAGATTAAAATTGTGTAAATTTTGTTCAGCTTTACGGGAATTTGGCTATTTGTGGGCACATTTATGTTTGTCACTCATTTGGACCAATGGGAAATTAAAGCCAAGGATCCATACTTATAGGCTATGTAAGTCCGATTTCTCAATTGTATTTGAGAATTTTTCTATAACATTTGTTTGTCACTCATTTGGACCAATAAGAAATTAAAGCCAAGGATCCATACTTATAGACTATCTAAGTCCGATTTCTCAATTGTATTTGAGAATTTTTCTATAAAATTTTAAAGATTAAAATTGTGTAAATTTTGTTCAGCTTTACGGGAATTTGGCTATTTGTGGGCACATTTATGTTTGTCACTCATTTGGACCAATAAGAAATTAAACCCAAGGATCCATACTTATAGACTATCTAAGTCCGATTTCTCAATTGTATTTGAGAATTTTTCTATAAAATTTTAAAGATTAAAATTGTGTAAATTTTGTTCAGCTTTACGGGAATTTGGCTATTTGTGGGCACATTTATGTTTGTCACTCATTTGGACCAATAAGAAATTAAAGCCAAGGATCCATACTTATAGGCTATGTAAGTCCGATTTCTCAATTGTATTTGAGAATTTTTCTATAACATTTTAAAGATTAAAATTGTGTAAATTTTGTTCAGCTTTACGGGAATTTGGCTATTTGTGGGCACATTTATGTTTGTCACTCATTTGGACCAATGGGAAATTAAAGCCAAGGATCCATACTTATAGGCTATGTAAGTCCGATTTCTCAATTGTATTTGAGAATTTTTCCATAAAATTTGTTTGTCACTCATTTGGACCAATAAGAAATTAAAGCCAAGGATCCATACTTATAGACTATCTAAGTCCGATTTCTCAATTGTATTTGAGAATTTTTCCATAAAATTTGTTTGTCACTCATTTGGACCAATGGGAAATTAAAGCCAAGGATCCATACTTATAGGCTATGTAAGTCCGATTTCTCAATTGTATTTGAGAATTTTTCTATAACATTTTAAAGATTAAAATTGTGTAAATTTTGTTCAGCTTTACGGGAATTTGGCTATTTGTGGGCACATTTATGTTTGTCACTCATTTGGACCAATGGGAAATTAAAGCCAAGGATCCATACTTATAGGCTATGTAAGTCCGATTTCTCAATTGTATTTGAGAATTTTTCCATAAAATTTGTTTGTCACTCATTTGGACCAATAAGAAATTAAAGCCAAGGATCCATACTTATAGACTATCTAAGTCCGATTTCTCAATTGTATTTGAGAATTTTTCCATAAAATTTGTTTGTCACTCATTTGGACCAATGGGAAATTAAAGCCAAGGATCCATACTTATAGGCTATGTAAGTCCGATTTCTCAATTGTATTTGAGAATTTTTCCATAAAATTTGTTTGTCACTCATTTGGACCAATGGGAAATTAAAGCCAAGGATCCATACTTATAGGCTATCTAAGTCCGATTTCTCAATTGTATTTGAGAATTTTTCTATAACATTTTAAAGATTAAAATTGTGTAAATTTTGTTCAGCTTTACGGGAATTTGGATATTTGTGGGCACATTTATGTTTGTCACTCATTTGGATCAATGGGAAATTAAAGCCAAGGATCCATACTTATAGGCTATCTAAGTCCGATTTCTCAATTGTATTTGAGAATTTTTCTATAACATTTTAAAGATTAAAATTGTGTAAATTTTGTTCAGCTTTACGGGAATTTGGCTATTTGTGGGCACATTTATGTTTGTCACTCATTTGGACCAAGGGAAATTAAAGCCAAGGATCCATACTTATAGACTATCTAAGTCCGATTTCTCAATTGTATTTGAGAATTTTTCCATAAAATTTGTTTGTCACTCATTTGGACCAATGGGAAATTAAAGCCAAGGATCCATACTTATAGACTATCTAAGTCCGATTTCTCAATTGTATTTGAGAATTTTTCCATAAAATTTGTTTGTCACTCATTTGGACCAATAAGAAATTAAAGCCAAGGATCCATACTTATAGACTATCTAAGTCCGATTTCTCAATTGTATTTGAGAATTTTTCCATAAAATTTGTTTGTCACTCATTTGGACCAATGGGAAATTAAAGCCAAGGATCCATACTTATAGGCTATGTAAGTCCGATTTCTCAATTGTATTTGAGAATTTTTCCATAAAATTTGTTTGTCACTCATTTGGACCAATGGGAAATTAAAGCCAAGGATCCATACTTATAGGCTATGTAAGTCCGATTTCTCAATTGTATTTGAGAATTTTTCTATAACATTTGTTTGTCACTCATTTGGACCAATAAGAAATTAAAGCCAAGGATCCATACTTATAGACTATCTAAGTCCGATTTCTCAATTGTATTTGAGAATTTTTCTATAAAATTTTAAAGATTAAAATTGTGTAAATTTTGTTCAGCTTTACGGGAATTTGGCTATTTGTGGGCACATTTATGTTTGTCACTCATTTGGACCAATAAGAAATTAAACCCAAGGATCCATACTTATAGACTATCTAAGTCCGATTTCTCAATTGTATTTGAGAATTTTTCTATAAAATTTTAAAGATTAAAATTGTGTAAATTTTGTTCAGCTTTACGGGAATTTGGCTATTTGTGGGCACATTTATGTTTGTCACTCATTTGGACCAATGGGAAATTAAAGCCAAGGATCCATACTTATAGGCTATGTAAGTCCGATTTCTCAATTGTATTTGAGAATTTTTCCATAAAATTTGTTTGTCACTCATTTGGACCAATAAGAAATTAAAGCCAAGGATCCATACTTATAGGCTATGTAAGTCCGATTTCTCAATTGTATTTGAGAATTTTTCTATAACATTTTAAAGATTAAAATTGTGTAAATTTTGTTCAGCTTTACGGGAATTTGGCTATTTGTGGGCACATTTATGTTTGTCACTCATTTGGACCAATGGGAAATTAAAGCCAAGGATCCATACTTATAGGCTATGTAAGTCCGATTTCTCAATTGTATTTGAGAATTTTTCCATAAAATTTGTTTGTCACTCATTTGGACCAATAAGAAATTAAAGCCAAGGATCCATACTTATAGGCTATGTAAGTCCGATTTCTCAATTGTATTTGAGAATTTTTCCATAAAATTTGTTTGTCACTCATTTGGACCAATGGGAAATTAAAGCCAAGGATCCATACTTATAGGCTATGTAAGTCCGATTTCTCAATTGTATTTGAGAATTTTTCTATAAAATTTTAAAGATTAAAATTGTGTAAATTTTGTTCAGCTTTACGGGAATTGGGCTATTTGTGGGCACATTTATGTTTGTCACTCATTTGGACCAATGGGAAATTAAAGCCAAGGATCCATACTTATAGACTATCTAAGTCCGATTTCTCAATTGTATTTGAGAATTTTTCCATAAAATTTGTTTGTCACTCATTTGGACCAATAAGAAATTAAAGCCAAGGATCCATACTTATAGACTATCTAAGTCCGATTTCTCAATTGTATTTGAGAATTTTTCTATAAAATTTTAAAGATTAAAATTGTGTAAATTTTGTTCAGCTTTACGGGAATTGGGCTATTTGTGGGCACATTTATGTTTGTCACTCATTTGGACCAATGGGAAATTAAAGCCAAGGATCCATACTTATAGGCTATGTAAGTCCGATTTCTCAATTGTATTTGAGAATTTTTCTATAACATTTGTTTGTCACTCATTTGGACCAATAAGAAATTAAAGCCAAGGATCCATACTTATAGACTATCTAAGTCCGATTTCTCAATTGTATTTGAGAATTTTTCTATAAAATTTTAAAGATTAAAATTGTGTAAATTTTGTTCAGCTTTACGGGAATTTGGCTATTTGTGGGCACATTTATGTTTGTCACTCATTTGGACCAATGGGAAATTAAAGCCAAGGATCCATACTTATAGGCTATGTAAGTCCGATTTCTCTATTGTATTTGAGAATTTTTCCATAAAATTTGTTTGTCACTCATTTGGACCAATAAGAAATTAAAGCCAAGGATCCATACTTATAGGCTATGTAAGTCCGATTTCTCAATTGTATTTGAGAATTTTTCCATAAAATTTGTTTGTCACTCATTTGGACCAATAAGAAATTAAAGCTAAGGATCCATACTTATAGACTATCTAAGTCCGATTTCTCAATTGTATTTGAGAATTTTTCCATAAAATTTGTTTGTCACTCATTTGGACCAATAAGAAATTAAAGCCAAGGATCCATACTTATAGACTATCTAAGTCCGATTTCTCAATTGTATTTAAGAATTTTTCTATAAAATTTTAAAGATTAAAATTGTGTAAATTTTGTTCAGCTCTACGTGAATTTGGCTATTTGTGGGCACATTTATGTTTGTCACTCATTTGAACCAATGGGAAATTAAAGCCAAGGATCCATACTTATAGACTATCTAAGTCCGATTTCACAATTGTATTTGAGAATTTTTCTATAACATTTGTTTGTCACTCATTTGGACCAATAAGAAATTAAAGCCAAGGATCCATACTTATAGACTATGTATGTAAGTCCGATTTCCCTATTGTATTTGAGAATTTTTCCATAAAATTTGTTTGTCACTCATTTGTACCAATGGGAAATTAAAGCCAAGGATCCATACTTATAGACTATCTAAGTCCTACTTCACAATTGTATTTGAGAATTTTTCTATAACATTTGTTTGTCACTCATTTGGACCAATAAGAAATTAAAGCCAAGGATCCATACTTATAGACTATCTAAGTCCGATTTCTCAATTGTATTTGAGAATTTTTCTATAACATTTGTTTGTCACTCATTTGGACCAATAAGAAATTAAAGCCAAGGATCCATACTTATAGACTATCTAAGTCCGATTTCTCAATTGTATTTGAGAATTTTTCTATAACATTTGTTTGTCACTCATTTGGACCAATAAGAAATTAAAGCCAAGGATCCATACTTATAGACTATGTATGTAAGACCGATTTCTCAATTGTATTTGAGAATTTTTCTATAAAATTTGTTTGTCACTCATTTGGACCAATGAGAAATTAAAGCCAAGGATCCATACTTATAGGCTATCTAAGTCCGATTTCTCAATTGTATTTGAGAATTTTTCTATAACATTTTAAAGATTAAAATTGTGTAAATTTTGTTCAGCTTTACGTGAATTTGGCTATTTGTGGGCACATTTATGTTTGTCACTCATTTGGATCAATGGGAAATTAAAGCCAAGGATCCATACTTATAGGCTATCTAAGTCCGATTTCTCAATTGTATTTGAAAATTTTTCTATAACATTTTAAAGATTAAAATTGTGTAAATTTTGTTCAGCTTTACGGGAATTTGGCTATTTGTGGGCACATTTATGTTTGTCACTCATTTGGACCAATGGGAAATTAAAGCCAAGGATCCATACTTATAGACTATCTAAGTCCGATTTCTCAATTGTATATGAGAATTTTTCCATAAAATTTGTTTGTCACTCATTTGGACCAATGGGAAATTAAAGCCAAGGATCCATACTTATAGACTATCTAAGTCCGATTTTTCAATTGTATTTGAGAATTTTTCCATAAAATTTGTTTGTCACTCATTTGGACCAATAAGAAATTAAAGCCAAGGATCCATACTTATAGACTATCTAAGTCCGATTTCTCAATTGTATTTGAGAATTTTTCCATAAAATTTGTTTGTCACTCATTTGGACCAATGGGAAATTAAAGCCAAGGATCCATACTTATAGGCTATGTAAGTCCGATTTCTCAATTGTATTTGAGAATTTTTCTATAACATTTTAAAGATTAAAATTGTGTAAATTTTGTTCATTAATGTTTGTCACTCATTTGGACCAATGGGAAATTAAAGCCAAGGATCCATACTTATAGGCTATGTAAGTCCGATTTCTCAATTGTATTTGAGAATTTTTCTATAACATTTGTTTGTCACTCATTTGGACCAATAAGAAATTAAAGCCAAGGATCCATACTTATAGACTATCTAAGTCCCATTTCTCAATTGTATTTGAGAATTTTTCTATAAAATTTTAAAGATTAAAATTGTATAAATTTTGTTCAGCTTTACGGGAATTTGGCTATTTGTGGGCACATTTATGTTTGTCACTCATTTGGACCAATGGGAAATTAAAGCCAAGGATCCATACTTATAGGCTATGTAAGTCCGATTTCTCAATTGTATTTGAGAATTTTTCTATAACATTTTAAAGATTAAAATTGTGTAAATTTTGTTCAGCTTTACGGGAATTTGGCTATTTGTGGGCACATTTATGTTTGTCACTCATTTGGACCAATGGGAAATTAAAGCCAAGGTTCCATACTTATAGACCATCTAAGTCCGATTTCTCAATTGTATTTGAGAATTTTTCCATAAAATTTTAAAGATTAAAATTGTGTAAATTTTGTTCAGCTCTACGGGAATTTGGCTATTTGTGGGCACATTTATGTTTGTCACTCATTTGGACCAATGGGAAATTAAAGCCAAGGTTCCATACTTATAGACCATCTAAGTCCGATTTCTCAATTGTATTTGAGAATTTTTCTATAACATTTGTTTGTCACTCATTTGGACCAATAAGAAATTAAAGCCAAGGTTCCATACTTATAGACCATCTAAGTCCGATTTCTCAATTGTATTTGAGAATTTTTCCATAAAATTTTAAAGATTAAAATTGTGTAAATTTTGTTCAGCTCTACGGGAATTTGGCTATTTGTGGGCACATTTATGTTTGTCACTCATTTGGACCAATGGGAAATTATAGCCAAGGATCCATACTTATAGACTATGTAAGTCCGATTTCTCAATTGTATTTGAGAATTTTTCTATAACATTTGTTTGTCACTGATTTGGACCAATGGGAAATTAAAGCCAAGAATCCATACTTATAGGCTATGTAAGTCCGATTTCTCAATTGTATTTGTAAATTTTTCTATAAAATTTTAAAGATTAAAATTGTGTAAATTTTGTTCAGCTTTACGGGAATTTGGCTATTTGTGGGCACATTTATGTTTGTCACTCATTTGGACCAATGGGAAATTAAAGCCAAGGTTCCATACTTATAGACCATCTAAGTCCGATTTCTCAATTGTATTTGAGAATTTTTCCATAAAATTTTAAAGATTAAAATTGTGTAAATTTTGTTCAGCTCTACGGGAATTTGGCTATTTGTGGGCACATTTATGTTTGTCACTCATTTGGACCAATGGGAAATTAAAGCCAAGGTTCCATACTTATAGACCATCTAAGTCCGATTTCTCAATTGTATTTGAGAATTTTTCCATAAAATTTTAAAGATTAAAATTGTGTAAATTTTGTTCAGCTCTACGGGAATTTGGCTATTTGTGGGCACATTTATGTTTGTCACTCATTTGGACCAATGGGAAATTAAAGCCAAGGTTCCATACTTATAGACCATCTAAGTCCGATTTCTCAATTGTATTTGAGAATTTTTCCATAAAATTTTAAAGATTAAAATTGTGTAAATTTTGTTCAGCTCTACGGGAATTTGGCTATTTGTGGGCACATTTATGTTTGTCACTCATTTGGACCAATGGGAAATTAAAGCCAAGGTTCCATACTTATAGACCATCTAAGTCCGATTTCTCAATTGTATTTGAGAATTTTTCTATAACATTTGTTTGTCACTCATTTGGACCAATAAGAAATTAAAGCCAAGGTTCCATACTTATAGACCATCTAAGTCCGATTTCTCAATTGTATTTGAGAATTTTTCCATAAAATTTTAAAGATTAAAATTGTGTAAATTTTGTTCAGCTCTACGGGAATTTGGCTATTTGTGGGCACATTTATGTTTGTCACTCATTTGGACCAATGGGAAATTATAGCCAAGGATCCATACTTATAGACTATGTAAGTCCGATTTCTCAATTGTATTTGAGAATTTTTCTATAACATTTGTTTGTCACTCATTTGGACCAATGGGAAATTAAAGCCAAGGATCCATACTTAAAGACTATCTTAGTCCGATTTCTCAATTGTATTTGAGAATTTTTCCATAAAATTTGTTTGTCACTCATTTGGACCAATGGGAAATTAAAGCCAAGGATCCATACTTATAGACTATCTAAGTCCGATTTCACAATTGTATTTGAGAATTTTTCTATACAATTTTAAAGATTAAAATTGTGTAAATTTTGTTCAGCTTTACGGGAATTTGGCTATTTGTGGGCACATTTATGTTTGTCACTCATTTGGACCAATGGGAAATTAAAGCCAAGGATCCATACTTATAGACTATCTAAGTCCGATTTCACAATTGTATTTGAGAATTTTTCTATACAATTTTAAAGATTAAAATTGTGTAAATTTTGTTCAGCTTTACGGGAATTTGGCTATTTGTGGGCACATTTATGTTTGTCACTCATTTGGACCAATGGGAAATTAAAGCCAAGGATCCATACTTATAGACTATCTAAGTCCGATTTCTCAATTGCATTTGAGAATTTTTCTATAAAATTTTAAAGATTAAAATTGTGTAAATTTTGTTCAGCTTTACGGGAATTTGGCTATTTGTGGGCACATTTATGTTTGTCACTCATTTGGACCAATGGGAAATTAAAGCCAAGGATCCATACTTAAAGACTATCTTAGTCCGATTTCTCAATTGTATTTGAGAATTTTTCCATAAAATTTGTTTGTCACTCATTTGGACCAATAAGAAATTAAAGCTAAGGATCCATACTTGTAGGCTATCTAAGTCCGATTTCTCAATTGTATTTGAGAATTTTTCCATAAAATTTGTTTGTCACTCATTTGGACCAATAAGAAATTAAAGCTAAGGATCCATACTTATAGGCTATGTAAGTCCGATTTCTCAATTGTATTTGAGAATTTTTCCATAAAATTTGTTTGTCGCTCATTTGGACCAATAAGAAATTAAAGCCAAGGATCCATACTTATAGACTATCTAAGTCCGATTTCTCAATTGTATTTGAGAATTTTTCCATAAAATTTGTTTGTCACTCATTTGGACCAATAAGAAATTAAAGCTAAGGATCCATACTTATAGGCTATGTAAGTCCGATTTCTCAATTGTATTTGAGAATTTTTCCATTAAATTTGTTTGTCACTCATTTGGACCAATGGGAAATTAAAGCCAAGGATCCATACTTAAAGACTATCTTAGTCCGATTTCTCAATTGTATTTGAGAATTTTTCCATAAAATTTGTTTGTCGCTCATTTGGACCAATAAGAAATTAAAGCCAAGGATCCATACTTATAGACTATCTAAGTCCGATTTCTCAATTGTATTTGAGAATTTTTCCATTAAATTTGTTTGTCACTCATTTGGACCAATGGGAAATTAAAGCCAAGGATCCATACTTATAGACTATCTAAGTCCGATTTCTCAATTGTATTTGAGAATTTTTCCATAAAATTTGTTTGTCACTCATTTGGACCAATAAGAAATTAAAGCCAAGGATCCATACTTATAGACTATCTAAGTCCGATTTCTCAATTGTATTTGAGATTTTTTCTATAACATTTTAAAGATTAAAATTGTGTAAATTTTGTTCAGCTTTACGGGAATTTGGCTATTTGTGGGCACATTTATGTTTGTCACTCATTTGGACCAATGGGAAATTAAAGCCAAGGATCCATACTTAAAGACTATCTTAGTCCGATTTCTCAATTGTATTTGAGAATTTTTCCATAAAATTTGTTTGTCGCTCATTTGGACCAATAAGAAATTAAAGCCAAGGATCCATACTTATAGACTATCTAAGTCCGATTTCTCAATTGTATTTGAGAATTTTTCCATTAAATTTGTTTGTCACTCATTTGGACCAATGGGAAATTAAAGCCAAGGATCCATACTTATAGACTATCTAAGTCCGATTTCTCAATTGTATTTGAGAATTTTTCCATAAAATTTGTTTGTCACTCATTTGGACCAATAAGAAATTAAAGCCAAGGATCCATACTTATAGACTATCTAAGTCCGATTTCTCAATTGTATTTGAGAATTTTTCTATATCATTTTAAAGATTAAAATTGTGTAAATTTTGTTCAGCTTTACGGGAATTTGGCTATTTGTGGGCACATTTATGTTTGTCACTCATTTGGACCAATGGGAAATTAAAGCCAAGGATCCATACTTATAGACTATCTAAGTCCGATTTCTCAATTGTATTTGAGAATTTTTCCATAAAATTTGTTTGTCACTCATTTGGACCAATAAGAAATTAAAGCCAAGGATCCATACTTATAGACTATCTAAGTCCGATTTCTCAATTGTATTTGAGAATTTTTCTATAAAATTTTAAAGATTAAAATTGTGTAAATTTTGTTCAGCTTTACGGGAATTTGGCTATTTGTGGGCACATTTATGTTTGTCACTCATTTGGACCAATGGGAAATTAAAGCCAAGGATCCATACTTATAGGCTATGTAAGTCCGATTTCTCAATTGTATTTGAGAATTTTTCTATAACATTTGTTTGTCACTCATTTGGACCAATAAGAAATTAAAGCCAAGGATCCATACTTATAGACTATCTAAGTCCGATTTCTCAATTGTATTTGAGATTTTTTCTATAACATTTTAAAGATTAAAATTGTGTAAATTTTGTTCAGCTTTACGGGAATTTGGCTATTTGTGGGCACATTTATGTTTGTCACTCATTTGGACCAATGGGAAATTAAAGCCAAGGATCCATACTTATAGACTATCTAAGTCCGATTTCTCAATTGCATTTGAGAATTTTTCCATAAAATTTGTTTGTCACTCATTTGGACCAATAAGAAATTAAAGCCAAGGATCCATACTTATAGACTATCTAAGTCCGATTTCTCAATTGTATTTGAGAATTTTTCTATAAAATTTTAAAGATTAAAATTGTGTAAATTTTGTTCAGCTTTACGGGAATTTGGCTATTTGTGGGCACATTTATGTTTGTCACTCATTTGGACCAATGGGAAATTAAAGCCAAGGATCCATACTTATAGGCTATGTAAGTCCGATTTCTCAATTGTATTTGAGAATTTTTCTATAACATTTGTTTGTCACTCATTTGGACCAATAAGAAATTAAAGCCAAGGATCCATACTTATAGACTATCTAAGTCCGATTTCTCAATTGTATTTGAGATTTTTTCTATAACATTTTAAAGATTAAAATTGTGTAAATTTTGTTCAGCTTTACGGGAATTTGGCTATTTGTGGGCACATTTATGTTTGTCACTCATTTGGACCAATGGGAAATTAAAGCCAAGGATCCATACTTATAGACTATCTAAGTCCGATTTCTCAATTGCATTTGAGAATTTTTCCATAAAATTTGTTTGTCACTCATTTGGACCAATAAGAAATTAAAGCCAAGGATCCATACTTATAGACTATCTAAGTCCGATTTCTCAATTGTATTTGAGAATTTTTCTATAAAATTTTAAAGATTAAAATTGTGTAAATTTTGTTCAGCTTTACGGGAATTTGGCTATTTGTGGGCACATTTATGTTTGTCACTCATTTGGACCAATGGGAAATTAAAGCCAAGGATCCATACTTATAGGCTATGTAAGTCCGATTTCTCAATTGTATTTGAGAATTTTTCTATAACATTTGTTTGTCACTCATTTGGACCAATAAGAAATTAAAGCTAAGGATCCATACTTATAGGCTATGTAAGTCCGATTTCTCAATTGTATTTGAGATTTTTTCTATAACATTTTAAAGATTAAAATTGTGTAAATTTTGTTCAGCTTTACGGGAATTTGGCTATTTGTGGGCACATTTATGTTTGTCACTCATTTGGACCAATGGGAAATTAAAGCCAAGGATCCATACTTATAGGCTATGTAAGTCCGATTTCTCTATTGTATTTGAGAATTTTTCCATAAAATTTGTTTGTCACTCATTTGGACCAATAAGAAATTAAAGCTAAGGATCCATACTTATAGGCTATGTAAGTCCGATTTCTCAATTGTATTTGAGAATTTTTCTATAACATTTTAAAGATTAAAATTGTGTAAATTTTGTTCAGCTTTACGGGAATTGGGCTATTTGTGGGCACATTTATGTTTGTCACTCATTTGGACCAATGGGAAATTAAAGCCAAGGATCCATACTTATAGGCTATGTAAGTCCGATTTCTCTATTGTATTTGAGAATTTTTCCATAAAATTTGTTTGTCACTCATTTGGACCAATAAGAAATTAAAGCTAAGGATCCATACTTATAGGCTATGTAAGTCCGATTTCTCAATTGTATTTGAGAATTTTTCTATAACATTTTAAAGATTAAAATTGTGTAAATTTTGTTCAGCTTTACGGGAATTTGGCTATTTGTGGGCACATTTATGTTTGTCACTCATTTGGACCAATGGGAAATTAAAGCCAAGGATCCATACTTATAGGCTATGTAAGTCCGATTTCTCAATTGTATTTGAGAATTTTTCTATAACATTTTAAAGATTAAAATTGTGTAAATTTTGTTCAGCTTTACGGGAATTGGGCTATTTGTGGGCACATTTATGTTTGTCACTCATTTGGACCAATGGGAAATTAAAGCTAAGGATCCATACTTATAGGCTATGTAAGTCCGATTTCTCAATTGTATTTGAGAATTTTTCTATAACATTTTAAAGATTAAAATTGTGTAAATTTTGTTCAGCTTTACGGGAATTGGGCTATTTGTGGGCACATTTATGTTTGTCACTCATTTGGACCAATGGGAAATTAAAGCCAAGGATCCATACTTATAGGCTATGTAAGTCCGATTTCTCTATTGTATTTGAGAATTTTTCCATAAAATTTGTTTGTCACTCATTTGGACCAATAAGAAATTAAAGCTAAGGATCCATACTTATAGGCTATGTAAGTCCGATTTCTCAATTGTATTTGAGAATTTTTCTATAACATTTTAAAGATTAAAATTGTGTAAATTTTGTTCAGCTTTACGGGAATTTGGCTATTTGTGGGCACATTTATGTTTGTCACTAATTTGGAACAATGGGAAATTAAAGCCAAGGATCCATACTTATAGACTATCTAAGTCCGTTTTCACAATTGTATTTGAGAATTTTTCTATACAATTTTAAAGATTAAAATTGTGTAAATTTTGTTCAGCTTTACGGGAATTTGGCTTTTTGTGGGCACATTTATGTTTGTCACTCATTTGGACCAATGGGAAATTAAAGCCAAGGATCCATACTTATAGGCTATGTAAGTCCGATTTCTCTATTGTATTTGAGAATTTTTCCATAAAATTTGTTTGTCACTCATTTGGGCCAATAAGAAATTAAAGCTAAGGATCCATACTTATAGGCTATGTAAGTCCGATTTCTCAATTGTATTTGAGAATTTTTCTATAACATTTTAAAGATTAAAATTGTGTAAATTTTGTTCAGCTTTACGGGAATTTGGCTATTTGTGGGCTCATTAATGTTTGTCACTCATTTGGAACAATGGGAAATTAAAGCCAAGGATCCATACTTATAGACTATCTAAGTCCGTTTTCACAATTGTATTTGAGAATTTTTCTATACAATTTTAAAGATTAAAATTGTGTAAATTTTGTTCAGCTTTACGGGAATTTGGCTTTTTGTGGGCACATTTATGTTTGTCACTCATTTGGACCAATGGGAAATTAAAGCCAAGGATCCATACTTATAGACTATCTAAGTCCGATTTCTCAATTGTATTTGAGAATTTTTCCATAAAATTTGTTTGTCACTCATTTGGACCAATAAGAAATTAAAGCCAAGGATCCATACTTATAGACTATCTAAGTCCGATTTCTCAATTGTATTTGAGAATTTTTCTATAACATTTTAAAGATTAAAATTGTGTAAATTTTGTTCAGCTTTACGGGAATTTGGCTATTTGTGGGCTCATTAATGTTTGTCACTCATTTGGAACAATGGGAAATTAAAGCCAAGGATCCATACTTATAGACTATCTAAGTCCGTTTTCACAATTGTATTTGAGAATTTTTCTATACAATTTTAAAGATTAAAATTGTGTAAATTTTGTTCAGCTTTACGGGAATTTGGCTTTTTGTGGGCACATTTATGTTTGTCACTCATTTGGACCAATGGGAAATTAAAGCCAAGGATCCATACTTATAGGCTATGTAAGTCCGATTTCTCTATTGTATTTGAGAATTTTTCCATAAAATTTGTTTGTCACTCATTTGGGCCAATAAGAAATTAAAGCTAAGGATCCATACTTATAGGCTATGTAAGTCCGATTTCTCAATTGTATTTGAGAATTTTTCTATAACATTTTAAAGATTAAAATTGTGTAAATTTTGTTCAGCTTTACGGGAATTTGGCTATTTGTGGGCTCATTAATGTTTGTCACTCATTTGGAACAATGGGAAATTAAAGCCAAGGATCCATACTTATAGACTATCTAAGTCCGTTTTCACAATTGTATTTGAGAATTTTTCTATACAATTTTAAAGATTAAAATTGTGTAAATTTTGTTCAGCTTTACGGGAATTTGGCTTTTTGTGGGCACATTTATGTTTGTCACTCATTTGGACCAATGGGAAATTAAAGCCAAGGATCCATACTTATAGACTATCTAAGTCCGATTTCTCAATTGTATTTGAGAATTTTTCCATAAAATTTGTTTGTCACTCATTTGGAACAATGGGAAATTAAAGCCAAGGATCCATACTTATAGACTATCTAAGTCCGTTTTCACAATTGTATTTGAGAATTTTTCTATACAATTTTAAAGATTAAAATTGTGTAAATTTTGTTCAGCTTTACGGGAATTTGGCTTTTTGTGGGCACATTTATGTTTGTCACTCATTTGGACCAATGGGAAATTAAATCCAAGGATCCATACTTATAGACTATGTAAGTCCGATTTCTCAATTATATTTGAGAATTTTTCTATAACATTTTAAAGATTAAAATTGTGTAAATTTTGTTCAGCTCTACGGGAATTTGGCTATTTGTGGGCACATTTATGTTTGTCACTCATTTGGACCAATGGGAAATTAAAGCCAAGGATCCATACTTATAGGCTATCTAAGTCCGATTTCTCAATTGTATTTGAGAATTTTTCTATAAAATTTTAAAGATTAAAATTGTGTAAATTTTGTTCAGCTCTACGGGAATTTGGCTATTTGTGGGCACATTTATGTTTGTCACTCATTTGGACCAATGGGAAATTAAAGCCAAGGATCCATACTTATAGGCTATCTAAGTCCGATTTCTCAATTGTATTTGAGAATTTTTCTATAAAATTTTAAAGATTAAAATTGTGTAAATTTTGTTCAGCTCTACGGGAATTTTGCTATTTGTGGGCACATTTATGTTTGTCACTCATTTGGACCAATGGGAAATTAAAGCCAAGAATCCATACTTATAGACTATCTAAGTCCGATTCTCAATTGTATTTGAGAATTTTTCTATAAAATTTGTTTGTCACTCATTTGGACCAATGGGAAATTAAAGCCAAGGATCCATACTTATAGACTATGTAAGTCCGATTTCTCAATTGTATTTGAGAATTTTTCTATAACATTTGTTTGTCACTCATTTGGACCAATAAGATATTAAAGCCAAGGATCCATACTTATAGACTATCTAAGTCCGATTTCTCAATTGTATTTGAGAATTTTTCTATAACATTTGTTTGTCACTCATTTGGACCAATGGGAAATTAAAGCCAAGGATCCATACTTATAGGCTATGTAAGTCCGATTTCTCAATTGTATTTGAGAATTTTTCTATAAAATTTTAAAGATTAAAATTGTGTAAATTTTGTTCAGCTCTACGGGAATTTGGCTTTTTGTGGGCACATTTATGTTTGTCACTCATTTGGACCAATAAGAAATTAAAGCCAAGGATCCATACTTATAGACTATCTAAGTCCGATTTCACAATTGTATTTGAGAATTTTTCTATAACATTTGTTTGTCACTCATTTGGACCAATAAGAAATTAAAGCCAAGGATCCATACTTATAGACTATCTAAGACCGATTTCTCAATTGTATTTGAGAATTTTTTTATAACATTTGTTTGTCACTCATTTGGACCAATAAGAAATTAAAGCCAAGAATCCATACTTATAGACTATCTAAGTCCGATTTCTCAATTGTATTTGAGAATTTTTCTATAACATTTGTTTGTCACTCATTTGGACCAATAAGAAATTAAAGCCAAGGATCCATACTTATTGACTATGTAAGTCCGATTTCTCAATTGTATTTGAGAATTTTTCTATAAAATTTTAAAGATTAAAATTGTGTAAATTTTGTTAAGCTCCACGGGAATTTGGCTATTTGTGGGCACATTTATGTTTGTCACTCATTTGGACCAATGGGAAATTAAAGCCAAGGATCCATACTTATAGGCTATGTAAGTCCGATTTCTCAATTGTATTTGAGAATTTTTCTATAACACTTGTTTGTCACTCATTTGGACCAATAAGAAATTTAAGCCAAGGATCCATACTTATAGACTATCTAAGTCCGATTTCACAATTGTATTTGAGAATTTTTCTATAACATTTGTTTGTCACTCATTTGGACCAATAAGAAATTTAAGCCAAAGATCCATACTTATAGACTATCTAAGTCCGATTTCTCAATTGTATTTGAGAATTTTTCTATAACATTTGTTTGTCACTCATTTGGACCAATAAGATATTAAAGCCAAGGATCCATACTTATAGACTATCTAAGTCCGATTTCTCAATTGTATTTGAGAATTTTTCTATAACATTTGTTTGTCACTCATTTGGACCAATGGGAAATTAAAGCCAAGGATCCATACTTATAGGCTATGTAAGTCCGATTTCTCAATTGTATTTGAGAATTTTTCTATAAAATTTTAAAGATTAAAATTGTGTAAATTTTGTTCAGCTCTACGGGAATTTGGCTTTTTGTGGGCACATTTATGTTTGTCACTCATTTGGACCAATAAGAAATTAAAGCCAAGGATCCATACTTATAGACTATCTAAGTCCGATTTCACAATTGTATTTGAGAATTTTTCTATAACATTTGTTTGTCACTCATTTGGACCAATAAGAAATTAAAGCCAAGGATCCATACTTATAGACTATCTAAGACCGATTTCTCAATTGTATTTGAGAATTTTTTTATAACATTTGTTTGTCACTCATTTGGACCAATAAGAAATTAAAGCCAAGAATCCATACTTATAGACTATCTAAGTCCGATTTCTCAATTGTATTTGAGAATTTTTCTATAACATTTGTTTGTCACTCATTTGGACCAATAAGAAATTAAAGCCAAGGATCCATACTTATTGACTATGTAAGTCCGATTTCTCAATTGTATTTGAGAATTTTTCTATAAAATTTTAAAGATTAAAATTGTGTAAATTTTGTTAAGCTCCACGGGAATTTGGCTATTTGTGGGCACATTTATGTTTGTCACTCATTTGGACCAATGGGAAATTAAAGCCAAGGATCCATACTTATAGGCTATGTAAGTCCGATTTCTCAATTGTATTTGAGAATTTTTCTATAACACTTGTTTGTCACTCATTTGGACCAATAAGAAATTTAAGCCAAGGATCCATACTTATAGACTATCTAAGTCCGATTTCACAATTGTATTTGAGAATTTTTCTATAACATTTGTTTGTCACTCATTTGGACCAATAAGAAATTTAAGCCAAAGATCCATACTTATAGGCTATGTAAGTCCGATTTCTCAATTGTATTTGAGAATTTTTCTATAAAATTTTAAAGATTAAAATTGTGTAAATTTTGTTCAGCTCTACGGGAATTTGGCTATTTGTGGGCACATTTATGTTTGTCACTCATTTGGACCAATGGGAAATTAAAGCCAAGGATCCATACTTATAGGCTATGTAAGTCCGATTTCTCAATTGTATTTGAGAATTTTTCTATAACACTTGTTTGTCACTCATTTGGACCAATGGAAAATTAAAGCCAAGGATCCATACTTATAGGCTGTGTAAGTCCGATTTCTCAATTGTATTTGAGAATTTTTCTATAACATTTGTTTGTCACTCATTTGGACCAATAAGAAATTAAAGCCAAGGATCCATACTTATAGACTATCTAAGTCCGATTTCACAATTGTATTTGAGAATTTTTCTATAACATTTGTTTGTCACTCATTTGGACCAATAAGAAATTAAAGCCAAGGATCCATACTTATAGACTATGTAAGTCCGATTTCTCAATTGTATTTGAGAATTTTTCTATAAAATTTTAAAGATTAAAATTGTGTAAATTTTGTTAAGCTCCACGGGAATTTGGCTATTTGTGGGCACATTTATGTTTGTCACTCATTTGGACCAATGGGAAATTAAAGCCAAGGATCCATACTTATAGACTATGTAAGTCCGATTTCTCAATTGTATTTGAGAATGTTTCAATAACATTTGTTTGTCACTCATTTGGACCAATGGGAAATTAAAGCCAAGGATCCATACTTATAGGCTGTGTAAGTCCGATTTCTCAATTGTATTTGAGAATTTTTCTATAACATTTGTTTGTCACTCATTTGGACCAATAAGAAATTAAAGCCAAGGATCCATACTTATAGACTATCTAAGTCCGATTTCACAATTGTTTTTGAGAATGTTTCAATAACATTTGTTTGTCACTCATTTGGACCAATGGGAAATTAAAGCCAAGGATCCATACTTATAGGCTATGTAAGTCCGATTTCTCAATTGTATTTGAGAATTTTTCTATAACATTTGTTTGTCACTCATTTGGACCAATAAGAAATTAAAGCCAAGGATCCATACTTATAGACTATGTAAGTCCGATTTCTCAATTGTATTTGAGAATTTTTCTATAAAATTTTAAAGATTAAAATTGTGTAAATTTTGTTAAGCTCCACGGGAATTTGGCTATTTGTGGGCACATTTATGTTTGTCACTCATTTGGACCAATGGGAAATTAAAGCCAAGGATCCATACTTATAGACTATGTAAGACTGATTTCTCAATTGTATTTGAGAATTTTTCTATAACATTTGTTTGTCACTCATTTGGACCAATAAGAAATTAAAGCCAAGGATCCATACTTATAGACTATGTAAGTCCGATTTCTCAATTGTATTTGAGAATTTTTCTATAAAATTTTAAAGATTAAAATTGTGTAAATTTTGTTCAGCTTTACGGGAATTTGGCTTTTTGTGGGCACATTTATGTTTGTCACTCATTTGGACCAATGGGAAATTAAAGCCAAGGATCCATACTTATAGACTATCTAAGTCCGATTTCTCAATTGCATTTAAGAATTTTTCTATAAAATTTTAAAGATTAAAATTGTGTAAATTTTGTTCAGCTTTACGGGAATTTGGCTATTTGTGGGCACATTTATGTTTGTCACTCATTTGGACCAATAAGAAATTAAAGACAAGGATCCATACTTATAGGCTATCTAAGTCCGATTTCTCAATTGTATTTGAGAATTTTTCTATAACACTTGTTTGTCACTCATTTGGACCAATGGGAAATTAAAGCCAAGGATCCATACTTATAGGCTATGTAAGTCCGATTTCTCAATTGTATTTGAGAATTTTTCTATAACACTTGTTTGTCACTCATTTGGACCAATGGGAAATTAAAGCCAAGGATCCATACTTATAGGCTATGTAAAACCGATTTCTCAATTGTATTTGAGAATTTTTTTATAACATTTGTTTGTCAGTCATTTGGACCAATAAGAATTTAAAGCCAAGGATCCATACTTATAGACTATCTAAGTCCGATTTCTCAATTGTATTTGAGAATTTTTCTATAACATTTGTTTGTCACTCATTTGGACCAATAAGAAATTAAAGCCAAGGATCCATACTTATAGACTATCTAAGACCGATTTCTCAATTGTATTTGAGAATTTTTTTATAACATTTGTTTGTCACTCATTTGGACCAATAAGAAATTAAAGACAAGGATCCATACTTATAGGCTATCTAAGTCCGATTTCTCAATTGTATTTGAGAATTTTTCTATAACATTTGTTTGTCACTCATTTGGACCAATAAGAAATTAAAGACAAGGATCCATACTTATAGACTATCTAAGACCGATTTCTCAATTGTATTTGAGAATTTTTTTATAACATTTGTTTGTCACTCATTTGGACCAATGGGAAATTAAAGCCAAGGATCCATACTTATAGGCTATGTAAGTCCGATTTCTCAATTGTATTTGAGAATTTTTCTATAAAATTTTAAAGATTAAAATTGTGTAAATTTTGTTCAGCTCTACGGGAATTTGGCTTTTTGTGGGCACATTTATGTTTGTCACTCATTTGGACCAATAAGAAATTAAAGCCAAGGATCCATACTTATAGGCTATGTAAGTCCGATTTCTCAATTGTATTTGAGAATTTTTCCATAAAATTTGTTTGTCACTCATTTGGACCAATGGGAAATTAAAGCCAAGGATCCATACTTATAGGCTATGTAAGTCCGATTTCTCAATTGTATTTGAGAATTTTTCTATAACAGTTGGTTGTCACTCATTTGGACCAATGGGAAATTAAAGCCAAGGATCCATACTTATAGGCTATGTAAGTCCGATTTCTCAATTGTATTTGAGAATTTTTCTATAACACTTGTTTGTCACTCATTTGGACCAATGGGAAATTAAAGCCAAGGATCCATACTTATAGACTATGTAAGGCCGATTTCTCAATTGTATATGAGAATTTTTCTATAACACTTGTTTGTCACTCATTTGGACCAATGGGAAATTAAAGCCAAGGATCAATACTTATAGGCTATGTAAGTCCGATTTCTCAATTGTATTTGAGAATTTTTCTATAACACTTGTTTGTCACTCATTTGGACCAATGGGAAATTAAAGCCAAGGATCCATACTTATAGACTATGTAAGGCCGATTTCTCAATTGTATATGAGAATTTTTCTATAACACTTGTTTGTCACTCATTTGGACCAATGGGAAATTAAAGCCAAGGATCAATACTTATAGGCTATGTAAGTCCGATTTCTCAATTGTATTTGAGAATTTTTCTATAACAGTTGGTTGTCACTCATTTGGACCAATGGGAAATTAAAGCCAAGGATCCATACTTATAGACTATGTAAGGCCGATTTCTCAATTGTATATGAGAATTTTTCTATAACACTTGTTTGTCAATCATTTGGACCAATGGGAAATTAAAGCCAAGGATCCATACTTATAGACTATGTAAGTCCGATTTCTCAATTGTATTTGGGAATTTTTCTATAACATTTTAATGATTAAAATTGTGTAAATTTTGTTCAGCTCTACGGGAATTTGGCTATTTGTGGGCACATTTATGTTTGTCACTCATTTGGACCAATGGGAAATTAAAGCCTAGGATCCATACTTATAGGCTATGTAAGTCCGATTTCTCAATTGTATTTGAGAATTTTTCTATAACAGTTGGTTGTCACTCATTTGGACCAATGGGAAATTAAAGCCAAGGATCCATACTTATAGGCTATGTTAGTCCGATTTCTCAATTGTATTTGAGAATTTTTTTATAAAATTTGTTTGTCACTCATTTGGACTAATGGGAAATTAAAGCCAAGGATCCATACTTATAGACTATGTAAGTCCGATAAAGTATTCTTTTCGAATAAATGTAGCAAATCGATTGAATTAAATGTGGAAAAAACACACAATGTTGCGATGTCAATGTTTTTTAAAATTCTAAACATTCGCCTGCTGTCTCCTTTTATTTATTAGTAAAAGGCAGGACTGCCAATCTTGCGGCAAAACAATAATAAAAATCCGAAAAAAGCCGTGTGCTTCGCTACCCCCATCGTTAAAAATAAAACTGAAAGTATTTATATAGTCATGTATTTATTATTTCGTAAGAATATCCTATTGTGAAAATTAAATGAAGATCGGTCCAGTAGTTAAGACTATATTACGATTTTTAATTTTCCTAAAAAGGGGCGTCTTCCCACCCAGTTTTCTCCTGGTACGTATTTCTAATTATGCCAATACCATATGTACCAAATATCATCGACGTAGGACAAAAAATGCCCAAAATATGGCAATTTAAATTTTTGGATTATATGAGCGGTGCCACGCCCCTTTGTCCAATTAAAACTTTATATAGTCAAGAATTTATTTTTTCGTAAGAATACCTTATTGTGAAAAGTTAATGACGATCGGTCCAGTAGTTAAGACTATATTACGATATTTAATTTTCCTAAAAACTGGCGTGTTCCCACCCACTTTTCTCCTGGTACGTATTCCTAATTATGCCAATACCATATGTACCAAATATCATCGACGTAGGACAAAAAATGCACAAAATATGGCGATTTAAATTTTTGGGTTATATGGGCGGTGCCACGCCCCTTTGCCCAATCAATACTTTATATAGTCAAGCATTTATTATTTCGTAAGAATATCCTATTGTGAAAATTTAATGACGATCGGTCCAGTAGTTAAGACTAAATTACGATTTTGATTTTCCTAAAAAGGGGCGTGTGGAAAAGTAGGCGTGGCAAATGTTTCGTTCGATGAAAACTTAAAATGGATTAATACGAACATTTGAAAGAAGAATTAGTCAAATCGATGGAGCCGTTTTCTGATTTTAGGTAAATCGAAAAAAGTTGGACCATGGCGATCATTAGAAAGAAAAAATAGTCCAAATCGGTCCAGCCATTCACGCGTGATGTCGTGACCAAGGAAAAAAGGGATTCATTTTTATATATATAGATTGATGGACTTGTACAAAATTTGAAGGCTATATAGCTAATATAGAGCCCTAGATATTTAATATTAATTTTGTTTATGAGCTAAATATTCACTTTGTATGGGAGCTGCTACGCCCACTGGTATGATCCCGCCCAATTTTCCCATGACTATTCATAATATAATCAACGTGCACAAATTTCTAAGACTATGGCTATTATAGTACTGTGGATATATGATATTAAATATTTACTTTGTATGGGAGCTGCCACGCCCATTAGCCCGATCCCGCCCATTTTTTCACAACTCTTCAGATTAGTTTAATATGTATGTACATGTGCAAAGTTTCAGAACTCTTGCTGTCATAGTACTCCAGATATTATATGTTGAAACTTTGTATGAGATCTACCACCCCACTTGTCCAATCACGCCCATTTTCACTTCATCTGCTAATATTATTAATTTATGCACTCCTACAAAGTTTGAAGGCTCTAACTATTATAAAACTCTAGATATTTGATATTAAATATTTATTTTATATGATAGCTGCCACGCCCAGCTGTCCGATCCCGCCCATTTTTGTCCTGATTATCACATGAGTAACATATGTACTATTGCAATGTTTCAAAACTCTTGCTATCACAATAGTCAAGATATATGATGTTATTTAATTTATGTGGGAGGGGCCACGCCCACTAAATTTCTTATGTGCACCCTCCACACAGACCCCAATCACCCCTGAAAATTTCATTGAAATCGGGCAAGCCGTCTTCGAGGAGTATGTGCACAGGAAGTTTTGCACTTAATTTTATATACATATGTATATAGAAGATAAATATTATCAATATCATTGGATTATACCACATAATTGGCGATCCTGCCAAGAGTCAAATAATACATCAAGAAATTCATCAATGATACTAATGCAATATTCAAAGAGCCTTTAGGATCTGGACTGAGTATTTTCAAGATAACTATTTTTTGCTGCAATATCAGTACCAATTGACATCTTTACTCAATTTAATTAGAATTTTCCACCATTTGGGATTGAATCATCAACATTTATCTTTAGATAAGTATTTTTTATGTTTTTGTTTTCATATTCATACATACACATACATACATACATATAAAAATTCATTTAATAGATTAAGGATTTTCGTTAAATATTTTATTATAGACATATTTGTTTAAGCAATAGGTCTTTTGATTTAATATATATATATTGTTGTTTTATTTATATTTATTTTCGATATTTCGCTAACAATTTGTTAGCATCTTCAGGAAAATTTTTTTTTAAATTTTTTAGCGAAATATCGAAAATAAATATAAATAAAACAACAATATATATATATTAAATCAAAAGACCTATTGCTTAAACAAACATTCTAATAAATATAAAGAAAAGGTCAAATAAAATAGAATATAAATATTATAGACATATTTATATTATTGTAATGCACTCCTTTTACGAAAATTAGCTATGATTCTGACTAGATCATTCACAAAAAACAATATATTGTTAGAACCACCACAATCAAACGTAATAATAGAATTAAATTCTTCAATTAACAATCCACTTTCAGAAAGCACTCCTTCAATCGTTGAAAACCCAAACAATTCTAATATGAACAATCAGGCTTTTACTTTTCCCACAAATTCTAATAATAATAACAGTAATATATCCATTAAATTGCCTTTCTTTTGGTCATCATGTCCAGAAGCCTGCTTTTGTTAATATTGAAGTGAATGGTGATGAGAGCTGTGATACATTAAAAACTAAAAAAAATAAAAAGAGAGTAACATTCAACTTAAATGATCTAGTACAGAGATAGTTTTTTTTGGGTGAAAGGGGAGTAGATGTAGGAACTTGTTATAAAACAACTGTAAATATTAAGTTATTATTATCAACGAGTCTCTGATATATGTGTTTATTATTTTTATTATAATTATTATCATTATTACATTTTTCCAAATAAAAGAAAGAAAACAATTAATTTTAAATATCAAATAAATATCATTTTTATAAAAAATAATTATTATCAATATCATTGGAGTGTAAAGATTTTTTTTAAATATATTTCAAATTGTTATCTCATGATTACAATCAGTTGTTGCTTTTTGTGTAAATATTGCTATGAAGAAAATAAAAAAATTAAAGCATATAATTAGGCAGACATGTTTGTTGAATAAAATATTTTTTTGACATCTATTAAATTAAGTACAAGAGTATGTGTTAACTGTAGTTTATGCATAAAAACATGTTTTTTTTGAAGAGAGTTATAATTACATATATATACTTGATTTTTTTTCTCTTAAATCTATTGCTTCCTTTTATATAATTATTTTAATAATTAAATTTTTATTACAAATATTTCCTTAAGGCCTAGATCATTAATTCGAAAAATCTTAAATTTGCGATAAAAATTCTCACCCTAAAACTCATATTGTGAAATCGCTGTATAAAGCAATATTAAAAACTATTGCCTACTTTAAGGCCAAACTTGTTATCATCAACAAAAAAAAGTTGTGTGAACTTTTCATGTTTATTTACAATTATATATTTCATGAAAAAAAAAACTTTCTCATGCTTACGAACATTCTTCAAATACACAGCTAGACAACATGAGAATGATATAAAAATAATTTTCTCTTTACAATGTGTTTTTTTTTTTTCATTAAAAAAAAAAATAAAGGAAAGGTGTCTAATTTAATTAGCCACGGCTACGTCTTTTACAATTTTTGGATAACTTTTAAAAATGTAATTGATTACACTTAACCTTAAATAAGTGGAAAAAATTAATTCATTTCTGTGTTAATAAATCTAAATTAGTTTGATATATTCGATTACAAGATTAGCTAAATATAAACTGGTCTAAATTAAGGATTATTTGGTACATCTGCCCGAACTTCAATTAAAAATTCTGCCTCAATGTAGGCAACACAATTATTTTCCTAACAAGCATCATTTTTTCTCTTTGTTGAATGGCAATGATTTGTTTTTCGAATTATTCTAGGTAAACGCCAATAAAATAAATTATCAGTGCCTAAAAGTATGCTAAGTTCGCATAGTAAAACCAGAACTACGGCAAAGTAAGTAATGAAAATTTTGAAAATGTTCTAATTTTGCTTGTAATTAAGATTTTGCCATTTACAAATTGATTTTTAGAAATATAATGAAATAAAACTAATTGCAGTAGAATTAAATTTTTTTCAAAGGGTATTGAATGTCTGATAAAATCATGTAAAACAAGTTGGTGTGCGCTAATAGACATTATGCATTTAAAAAAAGCCTGAAAATATGCAAGTTAACAAGTTCTAGTTTCCTCTTCTTATTCTTCTTTTTTCCTTCATCTTCACAAATTAAATATCCTATAAATTATTAATTTCTTTTTGCAAATACTTTCACTATAAATCATATGCTAGAATATGTTTGCAATCAATTGCTTGTGGTTTATACCTAAAAGTATAACAAATCATATATGTAATCAAATGGCGAATAAATTACTTTAACATAACATTAATTACTTTGGCATATTATGACCCCTCAAGCCTCAAACCACAACGACAATGACACCGTTTCACCGTTTACCAGGAAATATTTTGCAAAAATTTATATATTGAAAAATATTTGTAAAACGTAATTAAAAACTTTGCGAGCTAACAAGTGATAGATAGCAATGAGATTTATTATGTGTATGACGATAAATTTAAATTTAATTAGCAAAGATTTGAATCGAACATTTTATTCGTGCCAATTTTGCAGTTAACAGAGCAATAATAAACGCCGAACAGTCCTTGTAAAAGTTGTTGCATCTTATTTAGGATGAATATTATTATCAGTCATTATAGAAAAATGTCCTTTTTAAAATTTTAAATAATTTTTTTTTCAATATTGTTGATTGTATGTGAGATGATTCCGATCTACATTATCAATTTAATTGCTATAATTTATGATTATTCGAATAAAAATTATCCGAACATTAAAATTTCTTTCCAATGTTTCTTTAAATGGAAAACAATTCCCTAAATGTTGACTAAAAAATTTCTCAAATAAGATTTATACGCATTAATAATTAATCGAATAAAAAATTAATCGATATTAATATAATAAATTATTCGAATAGAACATTTTTCGATTATAAATTTATTCGAATGAAAAGTTATTCGAATAAAATGCTATCAACTAAAAAGTTATCGGAATAAAAAATAAATGAAAAACCAACAAAAGTTTTTATTTTTATTTATTATTTAAAATACCAAAGACCTCAAGCCAAACAACTACTTACTATATACATAGATTATAAATTTATTCGATTAAATGTTATTCAAACAAAACGCTATCAAGTAAAAAAGTTATCCGATTAAAAAATATTGATATAAGAATTCATTCGAATAAAACATTTTTCGATTATAAATTTATTCGAATTAAATGTTATTCGAATAAAATGCTATCAAGTGAATAGTTATCCGAATAAAAAATATTGATATAAGAAATTATTCGAATAGAGAATTCTTCGATTATAAATTTATTCGATTAAATGTTATTCAAACAAAACGCTATCAAGTAAAAAAGTTATCCGATTAAAAAATATTGATATTAAAAATTATTCGAATAGAAAATTTTATGATTATAAATTTATTCGAATTAAAAGTTATTCAAATAAATATTGTATATAAGGAACTCGAGTAGAACATTTTTCAAATAAAAAATTATTCCAATTAAAAATTAGTTGAACAGAATTATATTCGATTAAAAATATGTTTTGATTATAAGATAATATTTTATTTTTTTATCTTAAAATCTATTCGGAAAAAATGTATTGGAAGTGATAATTAAATTTTTCGAATAAAAAATTATTCGAGTACAAAATATTCTGAACAATCTGTATTTTAGAATCTTCATCTATGTTGATTTGGAGAGTTGTAGCGATAACCGATTATATATAAAAATTGTGCTCCACTAGAATGCAGAAAGGGTGAGATATCTGAAATAATTTGGATCTTGGAAGAAATGTAGTTTTAAATTTTAATATAAAAAAATTTCTGAAGAAGATTAGTGGTCATTATGGAAAAATGGGGAGTTGTTGCGATATCCCACTGTATAAAAATGGTGATCCAGGTGAATATTTACTATTGGGTAAATGCTCAGGCTATATGGTGTGTGTTCTAACTATTTTGCTTTTGATCTAATGTTTTTTATATAGAATTTTTACGCGAATTTAAAGAAATTCCAAAAATTTGTTTTTTATTAAACGGGTTAGATTTAAAATGCGTTTTAGTTTTATTTTTTTATTTAACTACTTTTTATATTTCTACTTTTAAATAATCCTTTACTCAAAACTTGTCTATTTAGGGCCCTGTTTTTTTTTCTCTATATTTCTGTTACTTTATGACTGTTTGACAGCTTACCTGGAATTACAATCTTTTGGGGTTTCCTTTTGAAAGTTGCTTTCTTCTTAATTTATTTTTATACTTTTTGGTTTCCTTCGAAAGCTTTTTCCTCTTATGTTTTACTTTTAATGGCTGTTTTCTTTAATACAACTCATTTCGAAAAAAATGTGCATTGTGTACTTTTAAATTGTATTTATTTTGTGGAAGATGATGCAAGAATCAAGGAAAAACTTTTCACCAGTTGAATTAAGTTTTAAAGCAAAATGGCGAAAATAAATTTCAACAATTTGATAAAAGTAAAACAATAATATTTGCCCGAAACTTATTGATCAACGTTTTTTTTTTTTAATTTCATGTTCAAGAAGTAAAATGGAAAGAAAAGATGTACAGCATACAAAAGAAATTTTAATGAATGCCCAATTAAATATAAATATAATTTTAATTTGAAGGCCATATTATTTAAAAGTAAGTAAGACCGATTTATTTACTTTCCTTTAAGTATGCTACAAGAATATTGTAAAACTATATTTTGCTTAAACCCCTAAAATATAATATTTAATATGGTTTTTAATAACTTGTTACTCGCCATTTAACTTCTTTGTTAAACTTTTCCTTTCACTCTCTCTCTACCTCTCTATTAAAAACACCTAAAAATACCGAAAGTTTTTCTTTTTGTTGTTATTTAAAAACCCCCTTAAATTACACCATAGTTTTGCTTGCACAATTGTTTAAACTCGAGTGCAATTGCTAACAATGGAGTACACCTTTGTTTTGTCAGCTTAATTTACTTAATAACAGTTTTACAAATCATAATTATGCAAAAGTTTATGCATATAAACAATGAACCCCCCTTAAGTATGCTCTAGTTTTTATTTTTAGTTTTTCATTTTGTTTTTGTTGCAGGAAAAAAGTCTATGTCGGTTGGCTTTAAAGAGTAAATAAGTGAAAATAATAAGTTTTTAGGGGTAAAACAGAATAATGATGGTAAAAGGGAAATTTTCTTCGGAAAAGCATATCAAAACCTTAAGAAATTTTGAAGAAAATAGTTTTGCTTTCTAGTCCCCCTAATTGGCAAACGTAGGAATTTTGTATAGATGCCCCGGTTTAATTTTAACTTTATCAATTGTTTATGAATATGGGGGCTTAGTATTTCTATTAGAAAAAGTTTGTATCAGAAAAACGTCACAACTCTTTAGGGGCCACATGCAACATTTTGTACTAGAAAACTAAAAGGGATATATATTTGAAGCTCCTAAAAGCATAGAAAATATATTATTGTATATTCAATACAAGTGACTTAACAAAGAAAATAATCTAATGGGGTTAAATCACACTATCTTAGACGCTCTGAAGGACGATTATGTACCGCCAAAAAATGGAAGAAGTGCACGATGAGTTTGACGAATAGAATACTTATTTTGATTAAAAATGTCAACAATTTGCACGCGTTGCTTTGGTGTAAGTCGATTCATAATGAAATTTCAAAGCAAATTAAACAAAAAGCAACTATCAGCTGTTAAATTGGTGCTCAAATGAGCCGGTTATTTTGAAAGTGGGATAAGTCACTTTTTTGATTTGGGGATTTATTTATTTGAGGATTATGTGGTACAGCCGTTGGTGATGCCCTTATTTATCGATTATGTATCAAATTGGTGTTCTCTTAATAAAAGTTACCGTTAAATATAAACAAATGTTGCCAAATGGCCTTTTGTACGTCTAATTTGCATAAACATATGGTTTTCCAATATAAGTTGTGTGATGATAATTTGAAAGTTGTTACTAAAATGTTAGATCTTGTTGGTATTGTGCTTGATACTGAATTAAATTTCAAGTCCAATCTTGATTATTTGATCCCAAAAGCGTATTCTTCGTGTGCTTTTATTAGAAGGAACAGCAAGGAATTTTTAGATCCTTTGACCTTGAGAATGTTATACACATACTGCTTTTGTTCGCTCCAAATTGGAATACTGTTCCTTTGTGTGGAGCCCTTTCTATGCTGTATATGTAAATAGAATTGAGAGATTTCAGAAAAAATTTGTTAAATTCGCTCTTCGGGGAAATCGGGTAAATCTATCATCACCCTCATATTATGCTCGTTGCCTGTTTTTGGGCTTAAAGCCACTCTTCATTCTTTTATTTTTATTTTTAATTTAATCAATGGTATCATAGACTGTGCATATCTATTTAATCTGATTTGCTTTTGTATAATTTTTAGATCTCTCAGGTCTTACATAGTACAAATTACGCTATGAATGAACCCATGTTACGAGCTTTAAGTATTTTAAATAAAGTAAATAATGTTGTTAATTTAGATTTTTCTTTAACTCAGGATGAATTTAAATTGTGTCTAGAGAATAAGGAGTCATTAGATTTATTCACCCTTATTCTATTTGGCAGCGTCAACATCGTCATCAATTTTGTGTCAATATCACTTTTGCTCAATATCAACATCACGTCAACACTAATTTGATATTCCTTTACTAATTTGATATTCCTTTAAACTTGATCAAATAAAGCAGTGATGCCAACTTAAAGTTGTGACACTCTATAAAAAACACCCTATATATTCCGTGTTTCAAATATTTGATTCGAAAACGATCCTTTTGCCTGTTCTGTTCGTTTAATCGTTTAATTGCTTTTTTCCATCTGTTTGTTTTCGACGCATATTATTTCACTAATTTTAGTTTATTATTTAATCACTTGATTCATTTTGCGGAATCAAATTTTATTTTTCTAAAAGAATTTTTTAAATATTTTTTTGTGAAATTAAAACATTTAGTCCTTTAAAGAATTTCACTTTTCTTTCTTCTAACATTTGCAAAAGTAATAATGTTAGCTCGATTTTTATTTTATATTTTTAATTTACCCATCAACATATGCACATATTTACATACATATATTTTTTAATATAACTTATAGTTTTCTTTGGCGTATACTTTAAGGCGTTGCTGATTGTTAATGTTTGTCTGTTTTTTATACACTTTTCAGCAGCTCGTATAAACTTTAACAATTACCATATTGTCTAACAGCAACAACAATAATAACAAACAAACATTTACATGCTCCTTTTAACTCAGCAAGACTCACACGTTGTTTGCAATTGTTTTTTTTTTTTTCATTCATAAATAATTCAATGCATACTTTCGAGAATACTGCTTGCTAGCTGGCTGCCAAGTGAAGTCAAAATTTTATATTTATATTTAAAATACATACACACACACATACATGTGTATGCACATACGTATATACAGCCAAACACATAAAATATAGATATGAATTTTGTTTAAGCAATTGTTTTTATTAGATACATACATACATACATACATACACATATATTGTTGCTATTGTTTTGAAAAGTTCAACACATGAGTTTTTGACATTCTGCCTGAAAATATGCTCTTTACTTTTTTAATAAATTTGAAATGTTGGTTTTTGTTTTTGCTATTTTATTTGTAGAATTTCCAGCTAAATTAATAAAAACTTTCTATACTTTTAAACTGTAATAAACCTAAAAGTAGACTTGGCATTTTTTCTAACACTACATAAAAAAACTTTTTTGGTTGCTTTCAAAGCTAATTATTTACAGCTCAATAGCAAAGTGTCTTCAATAAAAATGTAAATAAATTTTATTTGAAAAAAAAAAAAAAATAAAAACCCAAGCTTAGATGTCAAATTTGCATAATTAAGTGGTAGTCAGTTCATTGATGCATATTGATTTGCTAGAAAAATTTTAAATAAATGACCACTTCAATTAATAATAATTTCTTATTTAAAAGATGTTTGTATTTAAATTTGTAAAGTGGTTACATTTTTAAAACACACCTTAAAAATTTGCTTCCATATGTTTCAAACGAAGAAAAAGAATTTTCTGCTATATATCCTAGATACGTTGAAAACTTAAATTGAGTTTGATGTTTGTACATATGTGTGTGTGTGTGTATGTATGTATGTGTGCGTGTATACTATTTTATATTCTGTACCTTTACACATGCATGTCAAAAGATTTTGAAAAGTGTAGTATTTTATTACAATTTTTAAGCATTATTTAAAGAATTTGTGTTGACCCACAAATATACTTACACAAACATGTGTATATAAATCTCTTTTTTTTTGATATTTTAAAAATAGTATCAAAAATACTACTATTTTTAAAATAGTTTTTTTTTTTAATTTTTGTAGTCATTACAAAGTGTTTTACGTATTGGAACTATTAAATAGCTTTTTTATATATTTAAAAAAATAAGTAGTATTTTACTACTATTAGTTTTTAAGCATTATTTAAAGATGTTTTTGCGACCCACAAATACACATACGAGTACATCAGCATGTGCATATAAATCTTTTTTTTTTATATTTTAAAAATAGTATCAAAAATACTACTATTTTCAAACTAGTATTTTTTTTTAATTTTTGTAGTGTTTTACGTACTGGAACTATTAATTAGCTTTTTAGATATTTAAAAAAATAAGTAGTATTTTACTACTACTAGTTTTTAAGCATTATTTAAAGATGTTTTTGCGACCTACAAATACACATACGAGTACATCAGCATGTGCATATAAATCTTTTTTTTTGTATTTTAAAAATGGTATCAAAAATGCTACTATTTTTAAACTAGTTTTTTTTTTAATTTTTGTAGTCATTACAAAGTGTTTTACGTATTGGAACTATTAATTAACTTTTTAGATATTTAAAAAAATAAGTAGTATTTTACTACTATTTTTGAAGCATTATTTAAGGAATTTTTGTTGACGCACTAATACAAATCCATTAATTAATTAATTAAAATATTATTACTACTATTTAAAAACTTTTTATTTTTCTTAATTTTTGTTGTCAATATGAAGTGTTTTACGTATTGGAGCTAGAAATTAATTTTTTAAGATATCTAAAAAATAAGTAGTATTTTACTACTATTTTTAAAAGCATTATAAAAATTTTTTTTTTAGTTTTTTTTAGCAGATTTTCCATATGCATATGAAATATTAGGTATGTGTAAATACCTAAAATTAAGCTACATATGTACATACATAAATACATACTACGTTTTATTTTTAAATGAGCTTTTTTCTGATTGTAGTGGTGGAATTTCTTATAAAACAATAATTTTTCTTAACAGTCTTCTTCGTTGCTTCATCAAAAAAAAAAAAAAAAAAAAAACCTGGAAAATGTTTGTGGTTTTTAGTTTTGCTGTGGTGACAGTTTGTATTTTTCCAAAGAAATAAATTTAAAGGTTGAGTTAAAACCAACTTGTCTATCAAAAATGACGCTAACGATTTTTTTTTCTCTCTACAATTCTTTTACTTTGTATAGATTTGCCTAAAAATATGCTGCAACAAATTATTAGAAAGTTTCTTTTCTTATTTAATTTAGTACACGAATACAGAAAGTATGTATGTATATGTGTGTGACTTTTGTGGTTGTGGCCTTAGGTATTTGCTCGACATTTACTTCAGAAATATCAAACTGTCACTTTAATGTTTGACAGTTTATTAAGCTTTTGCATTAGATCATTTTCGAAATACGTTTCATTATTAGGTATACATAGCAGGGATGGAAATCGTGGTACATATTTGTTTCTGTTAGATCTGGACCTGTTAAAGCAGAGTTTTTATTTAAACAAATATTATATAATATTTTTTAGCTACAATAGCTAAGATCATCTCAGAGCCGGTAATTTATCTTTCAAACAAAACGAAGTAAATAAAAATCGCTATATTTGATATCAAAAACCATTGATGCCGTGGGTTTCAAGAATGTTAATGTTTGTAAAATATTTTTAAATTAAATTTTTAATAAAGTTCAAGTAATTTTTGCAATTGCTACCATAAAGAAGCCGATTTTCCATCTCTGAGACAAACATACATAGTTTTTTGTTTTGTTTATTTTAAAGGGGGGTGCTTGGTTTGAATAGAAAGAAATAATTCTACTATTTATGGAACCAAATACTAATGTAATTGATGTTATGCCAAGGGAATACATGGATCAATTTCCAAAAATTAATAAAGAGCATAAAAGAAATTATTTTCGGTGGGTTTAAATATCACTAATTTTATATATATTTTTTTTTATTAATTTAAATATCTTAGTAAGAATGGAATTTGTTAATTGTATGTAAGATGATTCCTGTCTACATTGTCACTTTAACATAATTAGTCACTTAATTGATATAATTTATGATTATTCGATTAAAAATTATCCGAACAATAAAACTTCTTTCCAATGTTTCTTTAAATGGGAAACAATTCCCTAAATTTTGACTAAAAAATTTCTCAAATAAGATTTATTCGCATTAATAATTAATCAAATAAAAACATTAATCGATATTAATATTGATATAATAAATTATTCGAATAGAACATTTTTCGTTTATAAATTTATTCGAATCAAAAGTTATTCGAATAAAATGCTATCAAGTAAAAAGTTATCCGAATAAAAAATTTTGATTAAAAGAATTCATTCGAATAGAAATTGTTTCGATTATAAATTTATTCGAATTAAAAGTTATTCAAATAAAATGCTATTAAGTAAAAAAGTTATTCGAATAAAAAATATTAATATTAGAAATTATTCGAATAGAGAATTTTTCGATTATAAATTTATTCGAATTAAAAGTTATTCAAATAAAATACTATTAAATAAAAAGGTTATCCTATTAAAAAATTTTTATTAAAAGAATTCATTCGAATAGAAAATGTTTCGATTCTAAATTTATTCGATTTAAAAGTTATTCGAATAAAATGCTATTAAGTAAAAAAGTTATTCGAATAAAAAATATTAATATTAGAAATTATTCGAATAGAAAAATTTTAGTGTTATAAAAATTACTTCAATCTAAAATATTTAAATTAAATATTATTCGAATAAAGACATTTTCGATTATAAAATTATTCGAAGAAGAAGTTATTCTCATAAAAATTATATAAAAAGAAGTCGAATAGAACATTTTTCAAATAAAAAAATTATTCGAATTAAAAATTAGTTGAACATAATTATATTCGATTAAAAAAATGTTTCAATTAATAACATTTTGTTTTTTATCTTAAAATCTATTCGGATAAAAGTATTGGAAGTGACAATTAATTTTATAGAATAAAAAATTATTCGAGCTTAAAAAATTATAACACCGAAGTTATTTACAAGAAAATTTTGATTTTAACTCATTTTCACTGTTAAAAATTGTATTCATAAATATTGTATTCTATAAACTATTGTATATTTTAAGCAATTAAGTTAGTGTTCTAGTAACTAATTCGAAGGCCGTCGTGGCTGAGAGCTACCAATGTTAGCCGACTGGTCCGGATGATATCGGTTCGATTCCGTCCAAGAAATTTAAGTTAAAATATTTTTCAAAAGAGAATAAAAAGTACAGATGCAAAAGATTCTTGTTTTCTTTTTTTTTCTTTTTTTAGAATTCCCACAAAACTATTTTAAAAATTTTATTTGTCGATACTATCAACAACAACAATAAATAGAAAATATTCAGGCACTTTTAGATATTTCAATAGACCAGACCGTATTTAATGTTACGAGTGCTACAGAAATAAAATGAAATTGATAACTTCAATAGAAAAACGTCGTACTCTTCCCATACATTTTACGAAACTTTTGCAAGGATCAGCAATTTAAAAGGATTTTCACTTTGAACGAAAAATAAAAAAAAATTATGAAGCATATTCTCTTGATACCAAAATTAACAAAAAACAAACATTTAATACCTTTACATTTCTGTTTTTTATTAAAAAAAAAAAGAAGGAATAATACAATATTTTGTATTTACATAACATTTCCTTTCCTCTATCTCTCTCCTTCCGGTAACTGTTTGTGACAATGCAATGGTTACGCACCCATACACACACTCATAAACAGAAGACATAGCAGCCAGGTCCCTAGAGGCTCAACATGAAATATACACTGTTATTTTTATATCAAAGAAACAACAACTACGACAAATTGAAAAATAACCACTAAGAAAACTGAACGCCAATAGCAGCAACAAATGTTATCAATATCTTGTCGTAACACTTGTTATCGAAGAAAATTTATAAAAAAACACACCATTTACCCAGAATGTTTTTGAATTGTTAACAAGGGAGTAAGTAAATAGTAGCATGTGACTCAGTTATATGTACATACATACACATGCCACATACACACGGCCAAACAAATCCTTATGCAACCAACCCGTCAGTCAGTTCAATAACAAAAAGGAAGTGAAATATCCAATCCCAAAAGTTTCTCGCAAATTTTCTAATCGACATTTAAATGATTGAATTTTGAAATTAATATTTTGTCAAGTTTTCGATTATTTGTAATCTCATGAATTTGAATAAATAAATTAATGTGTTATTTAGAAATTTTTTTAGCGAGTTTTTAAGCACTTTTGGCTGATATTTCAAAAGTTTTTTAAAAACGAAATTTTTCACATACTAAAGATATTTTCGGAGTAAGCTCGATTAGTAAAGAACGTTACATTTCTTAAAATTGAAGTTGGCAATTTATTTTTCAATTACATATATTCTGTTTTTTGAATATCAAAATTTTTCGATTATCGAATTTTTTCGAACTTCGAATTTTTTTTCGTAATAACTTTCTTAAAATTGAAATCGGCAATTTATTTTTCAATTATAAGTTATTTTTTGAATTTGGAATTTTTTCGAACTTTGAATTTTTTCGTAATAACTTTGATGTCATTTCTTTAAAATGAATTCGGCAATTTATTTTTCAATTATGAGCTAACTTTCGAATTTCGAATTTTTTCGAATATCAAATTTTTTCGAAATAACTTCGTTTTCAGACGAGTTTTCTAATTCTGAATTAATTTATAAATTCCTTTCGTATTTAACTGAATTTTGTTGAATATTCGGAGAATTTTTAGTAATTATCTACTTTTGGTTTCCTTTGTGGGCTTAGGATTTTAAACTTCGAAACTTTCCAGGAACTACGAATTTTTTCGAAATAATTTTTATTTTTGGTGAACATTAGTTTTTATCTTTTCTTTTTTTGGCTAAATTGCGGATCTATAATAGAATCAAAGCTCAAAAGTGTTTTTTCGAACTTGTGGAAAATTTGGAGAGAACTTTCCAATTTTTCGAAGGATCAGAGCACATATGTATTTAGGTGCATATCAAAAGCCTTTGCTGCAATAAAGTCGTAATTTAAAAAGAAGTAATTTTGAAAAACAAAAATGTTTAAAAAGTTTTGAATTCGGTAACAATTTAATTTATATTTGTCTTACAATTAATGCTGCATTGTTTGATTTATGAAGCAAAGCTTCGTTATGTACTTTTTTTTTGTTATTGTTATCGATTAAAATTTTTTTCTTTTCTGGCGGACTTAAGGATTTTGTTTCGGTGCATTATCGAATATCTGTTACTAATTAATTTGTTCGAAAATATTCCGATTTCCAAAGAGCTTTCTGGTGAACTTAAAATACTTGTAAATTTTGTTTGAATTTTTATAAGTAAAGAATTCATTCATCATTGCGACAGTACCATTTCAGAACTGCAGGGTATGCAAGCAAACAAATATTTGAACTTACGATTATATTTACGGCAACCTATAAAATAAGCTCAACTTACGCAATTCAAATAAAAACAATAAAAAAAATAGTAATTTACCGAAAGTTTCAAACTAATGCTTATGCAAATATTTCATGAATGTGTTACTCAGAGTTTCTGAAAAAAAAAAATAAAAATAAAACGAATGCTTGCTTTATGGAAGAGGGAACAAAATTGTGAATTTGTGACAGTGAGTATGTATGATATTGGTTAAAGTTAAAGGTGTTTTTCCTCCTTCTCTTTAGAGCCAGCCAGCTTGAAAAATGCTGCAGACTTGCAACTGCAAAAGAATTTTTTTGTTGATCTTAAACCTTTTTTAAGACACCAAATCTCTTCTTCTTTAACTGATCAATTTTCAAATTACACTCTTTGACGTTCGTTTCCTGAGAGCAGGACTAAAAACATGTTTGTCTTTAAAAGAAAATTTTCAATTATCATAATTTCATCCTTAAGTCTCTTCTTCTCTAGTTCTATCACTTTCCATCTCTCCTGTTAATGACAACTTTATTAACATTTAAGGCAATTATCATAAAGTATTAAAAAAAAAGAATAAAAAGAATAAAGAGAAAAGCATCTTTTTTCTCTGATAGTTACAGTCAACCTTGAATTTAAATATAATAAAAACTTTTAAGAAAACTTCATTATTTTTTTTATATTATGGCTCTGTTCCCTTTTACTTTGTCGTCTTTGTATATTTAATGCAACAACTACGCATATCCAGCAAATAGGAAACAAAGTACTCCCCAATGACTATTAATGGAAAAAAAGCGTAGAAACAAAAACAATAACAGCATAAAAAAAAGAAGCTAAAAAGCAGAGGAAAACAACTTAAAAATTTCATAGAAACCACTGAGTTTACTTGACTACTGTTTATGATTTAACTACACTGAAAGAAGAACTTGGAGGAAAAATTTAAAATCAAGAATCGGTAGCGAAACTTTTAAAAATGTATTTTGTGTTTTTTTGTTACTCTATTTTTGCTGTTTCAACTTATTTACTTTAAAGAAAAATAAAATATTGTAAATTTAAGTTTACAACAAAGTGAGTTGAGTGTCAAGGATGTTGAGTGTTGTTTCAACATTTTTAAATTTTTTTTTGCTATATTTCGCACTTTTTTTTATTGTTCTTAATATTTACTTCTGCATTTGTTATTCTCTGACAAAAATTGCTGTTGTTGGTATAGAAAACTATGAAACTACTTTCTTACTTAAAAGAAAAATATTTGCCTTAAAGAAGAGAGAAAAAAAAGGGAATAAAATCATTTATTACATTTTAATTAAAAACAGAAAAGTTGTGCTTATAAGATTCAAGACCAGAAGCTATTGCGTTCAGATATTGAAAAATGTTTATTATTAGAAATTTCTAAAGATTTTTAGTATAAAAATATTTATGAAAAAAATTTCCCAAAAAAAATCCCCAAAAAATTCCTTAAGGGAAATTTCTAAAATTTTTAGAAAATCTTTACTTTAAATCAATAATATTACAAAAATTGGTTTCAAACGTACTTTTAAAATTTTCAATAAATTTCCTTTAAAGAAATTATATTTAAAGAAAATGGTAAATTTACTATTGTTTTTAATCATGTTCAAACATGTTCCTCCGAAGGAAAAATATTTTGCGGTCATCTCAGATTTTTAGAATAGTCTCGTAATTAATTTCCATAAGGTGGCATAGCATGCCAACTCTTCATTTGGCCACAATGTACAAAATCCCTCAGAGATCTCATGTATAATAAAGGGCTGCATGAAACTTAATAATGATGATCATGAAACTTTCATCATTATCTTTTATTCATTCATTTCTATTCAATACAGATATAGAATATAGAAGACATAGAATAACTATGAACAGAGAACAATCAACACACGATAGTTAAGAGACGAGTGTAATGAAGTTTGTGTGTTCACTTATACAAGAGCGAACGAACATTTACAAATGTGAAACCGATCATGGCTTGAATAAATATCAATAATGCTCATGCAAAAACAATATGCTCTCAAAGATCAGTGTTGCCAGTTGTAGGAAAAAGGAAAATCATTTAAGAAATACGTTAAACATACACAATGACTAAATCGCAAAAAAAGGAGGCAAAAAACTCTAAAAAATTTACAGTTTAATCAATAATGATTTATTTTATTTATTAACGTTTATTGAAGGTATATGTTACAAACTTTTCTATTCAGGAACATATTTTGCTTCAATTAAAAAATTTCCCTGGGATGAACTTTTTTCAAAATAAGGAAATTAAAAAACATTTACAGTAATTAGTTTATTAAATGATTTATTAAATGTTACAAATATCGCAAAAAACATATGATTAATCAAAGATCTTTAAAAGGGAAATTTTGTAATATAAGCCAGGCTTTGCAAATAATTAAAATTTTTCATCAGATTATAAAATTCTTAAGAAAGTATTGCATTCAATGAAGAAGTTAAGACGTTCATATAAATTTCCTTGAGGGAAATTTTTCGAAATAAGGAATTCAAAAGCAAATACTTCAATATTTGTTAAATAATATGGCAATGTTAGAAGAAAATGCTTAGTTTCAAAATATCCTTAAAAGGAATCATAAAATTTAAGACTTTCTTAAAATTGGTAAGCTTCTAAAATTAATCGAAATAGTTATTCGTTCACGTAGACAAGTTACAGATATTCTAAAGGATTTTAAAGAAGTTTTTAAAGGTAAAAACATAGAATATATGTAACCTTTCTCGTACAGTTAGAAGACTTTTTAAAAGAAGTAATTTTTTTTTTTGTAAAGTTTACAAAGAATTTAACTTAACAATTCTTTACATTAAAACTTTAAATTTCTTTTGTAGAAAAATTTTATACTTTTTCGAATTGAATGTTTTATTACCTTCTCTCCTGGATTTGCCAACAAATTGTAATAATAAACCACAAGGTTCCATAAAAAGAAAATGTCTAACATTGTTTCGAAAAGTATAAAGTTTGTTTGCGGTATTAAAACAAAAGGAATAAATGAAATAGTTGTTGAATCGATGATTGTCTTGTAACACAAGACGGACACATTAAAGCTGTAGTAATGCTGCTGCTCAATGGTGCTGTCGGAAAACTTCGCTTCAGGCCAATGGGGAGTAATCTGTCTCTCCTTAACTGTAAAACCTAAACCATGGATGTTTAGCATTTTTGTTTTAAATTTTAAAGCAAATTTAATTTCTAAGACAAAAAGGAACAACATTTTGTAAAAATATTGTATTCTATATTCTTTTTCAGCATCTTGATTTTTTTCTATGTTTTTAATGGCATAAAGCTATAAAGAATGTGCTTGCTGTTTTCTGATTATAAAAAGAGGGAAATTATTATGCGCTCTTAATGCTTCTTAAGCTGTTGTTTTGTTGTTGTACAACACAGATTTTTATTGAATTTATTTCTATTTTAATATATTTCTTCTCTTGTTGTTTCCCAAATACAATTCTATATACATACAGAAAAACAGACATATACATGCATATACTTACATACATCGGAGAAATTTAATTAAATGATCCGCTTTGCTTTAAAAACCAGGGAAATTTTATAAAGAACATCATCAAGGACTGAGAAATTGAATCTAAATAATAAATTAGAGCAAAATATTATGTAATTTTAAATTTCCCTTAAAGGGAAATTTTTTAAAATTCAGAATTTTTTATGTTTTAACTTCTGAGCTTTTTTTTATTATAAAGACGAAATCGCACGTAAAATCAATTCAATTCCTTCAAAGGGAAATATAAAATAATTAAATTTCTTTTTAATTTTTGTTTGAGCAGGGAAATTTCATAAGAACATCATCAAGGACTCAGAAATTGAAGCTAAATATTAAACTTCTCTAAAATATTATGTTAATTTAAATTTCCCCTGAAAGGAAATTTTTTAAAATTGGGAAATTTTGTAAGCTTCAACATTTAACTTATAATTAAATTCCTTTAAAAGGAAATATCTGTAAAATGGAAATAAAATAATCATAATCCCCAAACATAATTAAAAATAATGGAATTTTTAGCCGTCGTTAGAAAAGGGAATTTTTATAAATCGTCTCTAACTTGGCTGTAGCAGTAAGCAATTTAAGATTACTAATTTGTATTGCAAAATATAATAAAAATAGAAATTTCCCTTAAAGGGAAATTTTTTTAAAATTGGGAAATTTTATAAAATTTAACCGGAAAAAATAGAAAAAAATTATTGCACGTTTTTGACGCATATGAAAATAAAAAATACGTCCCTTAAAGAATTTTTTTGGTTACAGTAATTTTATAAGAAGCAGTAATGAATTTCCAATAAATAGACAAAAACTAAAAATATCTAAAGAGAGGAAATATTCTTAAATTAAAGAAATTTAATACATATACATAAATATTTGTAACTAACTATAAGCGTAGTTTCTTTGAATTTACTTTCAATGATAAAAAGAGAACGGAAACTTTCCCCACGGCAAATTAAGAAAATTTAATAAAAAAATTGTTTAAAATACAGAAAATTCCTTTTTGTCTTACTTTTACAAATTAATTTACATCCCTTTTTAATATGCTTAATTCGTAAGCTTATAAAGAGAGTAAAACTGAATAAAAAACACGTTTGTATTTCATTTGGCTAAACACGTTTTAAGTAAAATCAACTTGTAGCATTGAAAGTCTACCCCCCCATCCACTCCCAAAAATAAGTCAAGTACACAACTTATAGAAAATCTTGTACACACACAAATTTTAAAATCTTAAATTTGAAAGTCTTTGCATGAATCTTTGCAGCATCGTAAAAGCAACTTACGAAAATTGCCTCAGTGACTTGAATTCTTTTAAGAGTCTTACGTTTCATAGCGTACGTGCATCATCTAATTTCTATTATATGTATGTGTGATACTGTTTACAGTAAAATTTAAGCTAAGAAAATATGTGCTGCATATGTGGGTACTTAATTTACATACAACATATGTTGACATACATACACATTTAATATATACACGTAAATACAGGCTTGATTTATTTGTGTATGTGCTTGTTGAAAAGAGGGTATATTATTTGTTTAATTTCCGTTGGTAAGAACGGAAATCCTATTTTTGTTATTTTTACCATTTTGGCAAACAAACAATATGCATGCATCAACAACTACAACAACACAAATAAAAAACCGGAAGAAGTATGTTATATTTGTAGCCAGCCAACTAATTGAAGTTATTTACAATATGTAGACTTTGTTAGTTGCAGCCTTGAAAGTTAAAAATCCTTTGCAAGAAATTTGTATGCAAAATGTATTTTAACCATTAAAAAATTAAATTTGTTTTTGTACTTAATTTACTAGAAAGCAGACAGAAAAATTCGAAAAAAAAATTCCCTCTAGAGAAAATAAATTTCCCTTGTTAAAAATTTGAATAAAGCTAAATTTTCTTTCTCTTTAACACTTATGTTCTCTAAATCCACAACTGCTAATAAATAAAAATACTTATAAATAATTCGTTTAAATGGCATTTTACAACAAATCCTTTAAGGACATCTTTTACATGATAGGAAATTTTATAAAAGTATTAATTTACACATTAGTACATATATGTAGTTAAATATTTAAAATTTTTTTTTTTAAACAGCTATTGAAATAAGAATGCGTTTTAATTTCATAAAATATCATTAGCAAAGAAATTTCCCTTACAGGGAAATTTTTTTAAAACATGGAAACCTTTGAAAAATAGTGTTTGCTTATTGCTAATGTATTTAAATATGATTCAATAACATTAAAAAAAAATTTCCCTCAGGGGAAATTTTTCTGCACAAAGGGAAAATATTTCAACAACATTGTTTATTTATTGGTAATGTCTTTAAAGGTAATAAAACTTTGTTTGCAATAAATTTCCGCAAAGGTAATTTTCTTACACAAGGGAAATTTTTTAAAAACAATTTAATTTCAGACTAACTTTTTTTTTTTTTTTTGTTTTTTTCATAGAATATTTATTTATGTATTTGTGTAGCAAAAAAATTGCAAGGAAATTTTATCAAAATAAATTTTTTTTTTCTCCTCTTAAGTTTTTATTGCAATTTTTTTATTATTCTTCTTATATTCATCTAATTTTCAAATTATTGTCACGTAACATTTCTGGTACTATAAATGCATATACATACTCGTAAATGTATATTTCAAATTTTTTTTATTTGATTTGTTTCTTTGCTTTATGGCCAGCACAAAAATCCTGATGTAGAGCTTTTCTTGTTACTTTTGTGATGTTGGTTTACAAACAAACAAGTGTGTAAAATTTTAACAGATTAATGAAATCGTTTGAAGGAAATGTTATGGACTTTGCTTGAAATATAAACAACAATATTATTGAATATCTATGTCTGTATGCGTGTGTATTGTAGAGTTTGAGTGAGGTTGACAATTTTATTTGTTGTGATTTAAAATTTTCTTTTCCCATAGCTAATTTTGTATTCAAGTCCGAACATGCATTTCTATTTCGTTCTTGTTGTGTTTGATTTTCACTTTTTATTACATCTCTATTTATGTATGTATATACATATGTATGTATATATATTTGTTTGCACGTTTTGTTGTTCAATCTTATTTAATTCATTACATGATTGAAATGGTTTCAATGTTGAATAATTATTTCCGTTGGCAACAGCTTAATGTGTCCTTATTTTTCTTCGTTTCTGTTTGGTTTTGTTTTGTCACATTTTTTGCTCATTCTGCTTTTCCAGTTTTATTATTTGGCAATAATGTCGCTGTTGTTGTTGTTCTTTGTGTATTGTAGTTTCTGTAGTTGTAACGATTTAATGAGTAGTTTATAATGTCAACATTATTTTCTAATTTTCATCCTTTTATTCAATTAGTCGCTGTCTGTTTCTTTTTCTGTGTGATTCTCTGTATGTCTCTCTCTAGTTTATTCTCCCTTTCATTTTCTCATTGCCTTGCCGGTGTCTATCCTACTGTTTTGTCTTGCAATAAAGTTTTTTTTTAAATTTTGATTAAGTAAGGATGCTTGTTGTTGATGACAGTGATGATGAAAAGGGTAGAAAAAAGGGTTGCTTGTTTGTATTAATTCTTAAAATGTCAATTATTATATTTGTATTTCTTTTATAATGTTGCAAACAAATCGAAACAAAGCAAATACGGAGAAAATATACTTCTTAATTTATTATATCAAAAACTAAACGAAAACTTTTGTTAAATGATATTGTTTTTTTTAATAAGTATGTAATTGTCATTGATTTTTAGAACTTTTGTTTGAAGTACGAAGTTGTTTTAAAATCTGCTTTAATTTTAATAACCGTCTATGATCAAAATATAGTTTTTAAAAATGGTATATTTTATTTAGTAAAAAATACATGAAGTTACATATTTTATTGAATATGAAAAAAAGTGGCAAAAGAAATAAAATTCCGTCTGAGGGGAAATTTTTATGATATGCAGAAATGGCGTATAATTAATTTTATATGCTTAAATTTATTATAAATAAAAATTTTCTTAAAGGGAAATTTTTTCCTCCAAAGGGAAATTTTTTTCGCTAAAGGGATATTTTTTAAATTGGATAATTTATATAATTTAACTAGTAAAAGTTTATAAATTTATAAAAAATACTGTAAAAACTACTAATAACATCTTGATCGAGCATATTAAAAATATTAAAGGTCCTTTAGGATTGCTTCGCAGCATTAAATGTGCTAGATTGGCAACGTTGGCCAAAGAAATTACTCGCTAAATTCTAAGGAAAAATCTAATTAATAATTTCGATTACGAGTGAATAATTAGTAAGACCGCTTTTGCATACACATTCTTTTTTTACTCCCTCAAGTATGCTGCAATTTTTCAATAGATTAAAAAAGATTATTTTAGTGTTATGCTGCTGATTAAACATATTATTTTTTAAAAAAGATTGTTTTAGTTTTATGCTGTTGATTAAACATTTTATTATTATAAATAAAAATTTTCCTTTAAGGGAAATTTTTTTCTCCAAAGGGAAATTATTTTCGCCAAAGGGAAATTTTTTTAAATCGGGTAATTTATAAAATTTAACTACTAAAAATTTATAAATTCTTAAAAAATACTATAAAAAATTCTAACAACATTTTTATCGAGCAGATTCAAAATATTAAAGGTCCTTTAGCCTTGCTTCGCAACATTAAATATGTTAGATTGACAATGTTTTGCAAAGAAATTACTCGCTAAATTCTAAGGAAAAAACTAACTATTAATTTCGATTACGAGTGAATAATTACTAAGACCGCTTTTGAATACACTTTCTTTTTTGACTCCCTCATGCTGCAATTTTTCAATAGATGAAAAAAAGATTATTTTAGTTTTATGCTGCTGATTAAAGATTTTATTTATTATTCAACCCAATGAATTGCTAAATTTTAGCAAAATTATAATTTAATTTCATTCAAAGAATGTCATACTCACAATTTCTGTTGTAATATTTCTGTTTTTGTATTTTTTACCACAAAAATTTTAATTTATTTCTTTTAATCTTATGAAAATATTTTAAGTGAAAATTTTTCTTCGTATTCTGTAATAAAATTCTTTAACTCATTAGTATTCAATGTGAATATTAAATGTTTTCAAGTGTAATTTTATAATGATGATTATGTTGATGATGTGTGTCTGTGTGTGTGTAGCTATATGACTGTGTATGTATGTATGTGTGTGCATGTATATGTGTTTTTCTTCATAATAATATTTCACTCATTTCATTTATTGTATAAATTTAAGTATGTGGAACGTAATGCAGTGGCATCAGTCTTATGTGCATCCTTAAACAAATACAAAACCAAGTGCGAGCTAGCAAAGCAGCATGTGCGTGCATTAAATAATAGACAAGAAATATGTAGATATAAAAAAGGAGCATAACCTTAGGCTGAGGGTTTTTTTGCTTCTTCTTATATTCAATGCCCACTGAAGCTTTCGGGAATATATGAAAGAAGATATATTACAGTATATTTAGAAGGATTTGTTCTTATGCAGTTGATTGATGTTGCAGGAATGAAGTCAGGGAATTTAATTTATTTGGTAATTTAATTTCTGGCTAATTTATTTCACTGCCCCCCGGCATGCATTTAATTTGTATAAATTTCCTTTGTTGTTTTTTGCTTTTCTCCTGCTAAATAAGCAGTTTGTGTTTGAGTTTATTTTTTTTTATCTCATGATATTTATTTTTCAAGCATTTTAATGATTTACATACGTTCTTTTCTTTCCTTATCTCCTGCTTATTGTACTTTTGCTGCTGTGTTTTAGATGTTGGCATCAAAAGGTGTTGAAATAAACAAATTAACTTTATATGTTGCAATTGCTTAGTTTGGTTCCCTTGACCTTTTGGCCAGCCACTTGTTAGATAAAGAGGGGCAGAAATACAAGAGATTTTCACCCTTTTATTTTAGCACATTTGCATGCATATTATATCATGGTTAGTTTATTTTTTGGAGGGAAGGGGGGGTGGAAAATATGTGGATCATACTGTGTAAATTAGTAGTATGCACTGCACAATGTACTGTGAAATTTCAAGTATCCTTTGTAAGTGAACAAAACTCCACTTAACGTTTAAAATCTACTACATCAGCAGCAGCTACATCATCATCGTCATTCATTTTCCTTGAGACAACAATAAAATCTACGTTCGTTGTTGAAACCCAAATTTACAATCTGTGGCAGTTAGTTTTACCAACAACAGCAACCCCACCACATACAACAGCAATTGCAGCAAGGATAATACACATACATACATACAAATGCATGTATGTTCCCTGCCATATTCTATAATGTATGCAAAAGTAAATGTTAAAATAAGAATCATGTAGCAAAAATTAAATGAAATAAAAAACAAAAAATAAATGCGCTTAAAATGTTTTCTTTTTGCCTTGATCTCAGGCGCTCCTTCACACAATATGAGACATGAGAGCTGAAATGCAACAAAAAAAAAAAAAAAAAAAAAAAAATCAAAAACAAAAACAACATAAAAGATTAAACAACGCGTGTTTTATCTCCTGCATTTTATTTTCTTTTTCCCATTCACTTAAAAGGGTCTCCGTTTTTCTGACAAAAATAGCAACAAAAACTGCAATAATGAATACTCAACTTAATGAAATTGTCTCTAGTTGGTCACAATGAAGAATTTAACATTTTTCTTTTCTGTTTTAAAACATATTTTCCTTTTTCGTTTTTATTTTTGCTCAAGCTTACTTTAGTTATCTGTGGTATTTTCTGCATGTTTTAACAAATTGAGTGTCATAAAGTATTTTCAGAAAACAAAAAATATTTTAAATACATACGCAACTACTAAAGCTCAAAAGAAGTGTAATAAAATTAATTGAAATTTAAATAGAAATAGAAATTCATAAAATCATGCTGAAGCAATTTTAATAAAAATAGCTGCCAAAATTTTCTAAAGAAATTTTAAATTTGGCAACAATGAATACGTTTCATATACGAAAACGAACAGAAAAGTGTATTTATCTTTTTTATCAGATTTTTGTTTTGTTTTTTTGAGTAGCACCAGCTTTTAGGGTATGATCCCTACTTTGCAATGCATGGTGCTAGATCTTAGGGAAAGTGATAGGGTAGAGAAAATAGATGTTAAATTTGTAAAAGGCTTAATTATTTTACAACTCTGCTATTGGGCGTTATTGTTTATTTTTCTATTTTTTATAGTGATTTTTTGAGTAGGACCAGGTATAATCCCTACTTTGCAATGCATTGTGCCACAAGTTAGGGAAAGTAATAGGGTAGAGAAAAATAGATGTTTAAAATAGAGAAGGCTTAATTCTTTTACATCTCTGCTATTGGGCGTTTTCGTTTATTTTTTGTACTGATTTTTTTTTGTTTTTTTTTTTTTTTCAGTAGGACCAGCTTTTAGGGGATGATCCCTACTTTGCAATGCATGGTGCCAGAGCTTAGAGAAAGTGATAGGGTAGAGAAAATAGATGTTTAGCGCCTTTGGTGTAGATGCATTAAATTTCTTAAGCTGTGTGAGCAGTCAATTTATTAATAGTTCTATTTTGACCGACGATTCTCCTAACCGACGATGAAGGGGGGTTCTGTGGTACACATTTGCTGGGAACGGTATAAATCGCTGCCGGAATAGCCATTAGCAGTTTCACAGAACGGCCTCAGCGTCAACCCAACCAAAAGGGAACTAGTGCTCTTCACTAGAAGATACAAAATTCCCACTTTCACTTTACCCAAAATAAATGGCACTACACTAGCCCTATCGGATAAGGCCAAATTTTTAGGCATTATCCATGACAATAAATTAACATGGAGAGACAATCTTCAGGCTCGTGCTCGTAGCGGCAGTATATGTTTGCAGGAAAGCCATTGGTCCCACCTGGGGCATAAGTCCCAAAGGGATTAATTGAATATTTGAAACGGTTATCAAACCAACTCTTTTCTACGGTGTAACAATCTGGTGGAAAGCACTGGACTTGGCAACAAACCGACAGCGAATTGAGAGATCTCTTAGCTTAATGGCAATCATGATAACTGGTGCCCTTAGAACTACGCCTACAAAGGCTCTTTTCGCTATGCTGGGCTGGCTTCCAGATGATCTGTTGGCTAGGAAGTTAGCACTACGCACTGCCTTACGACTTAGTACAATTGACGCATGGAAACATCGACCATGGGGTCATGCTAGCATTGTAGAGACCATAGGAATTATCCCTGATCTCATCGACTATTGCATTCCAAAACCTTCCTTTAATAGAGTATTTAACTACTCTTTATCGGAGGACCTCCCCCCTACACCGCATGGGGCCCTACGAGTGTTCACGGATGACTCCAAACGCTGCTCCAGGGTTGGCGGGGGTGTCTACATTGAAGAATTCGGAATCAGGATTTCTTTCAGACTCCCGGACGAATGTAGTATCTTACAAGCTGAAATATCCGCCATCAAAAAGGCAAAAAATTGGCTACGGTACTATCGGATAACAAACAGAGTTATTCAACTCATAACCGACAGCAAACCTGCAATAATAGCACTCTCGCGTGCGTACACAACATCCCTTCTTACCCTGGAATGTAGGAAATCACCTAATACAGTGGCTAATTTTTCTAGTGTTACCCTTATATGGATGCGTGGACACGGGGAAAACACGGGCAACGTCATCGCTGACAATCTGGCCCGGAGATGTACAGAGTTAGAGGCTGCTGAAATTGACATTTTCTGTGGTCTTCCGCTCTTGGCCAGCTGGAGGCGAATCGAGGAAGCTCTTATGCGAAAGGCACAAACCAGATGGTTTAATGAACCATCCTGCACCACAGCGAGGGCCCTATGACCTTGCCTAGATGTCAACAGAACCAAAAATCTGCTGAACTTGCCAAAAATGCAATTGCGCAAACTTGTGGCCACGGTCACGGGACACTGCACCTTCGGAACCCATGCCAGACGCATGGGCCTACCATACAATGAATACTGCAATGCCGAGCTGCAATGACGAGGAAGAAGAAGAAAGTATCGCACACCTTCTATGCCTCTGCCCAGCTATGGAGGATCACCGCTTCCGCTTTCTAGGCAGCAGATCCTTCAGTACCCTCTCCGAGCTCTCAGATACGGAACTCGGTTGTCTTAGCTCCTTCATAAGGAGCAGTGGATGGTTCGCCCAATAGGGGGCTTGACATCCTGTCCGTTTCTGCAAGACTTACCCCTTGCTTAAATTTTTTCCCACCTGCTCTTCTCTTGTTCTTCTCTGTCCTTCTCTCGCCCACTCTTCTTCTGACTCTTCTAATCTCCTTTTCTATATCACTCTCCTTCAATACAGGCAGAACAATGGGACCACATCAGGACCCAAGTGAGCTGGAATCTAATCTTCCCTTTACCAGCAGCCTGCTAACCTAACCTAACCTAGCTATTAGTGAACATTTGACTTGCTGTGATCAGGGTTTGAACCCAGGTCTTAGTTTGTTTTGTTTGAAGTCAACGCGTTAACTTCTTTAGTCAACAACATCCTCACGAAAATAAAAAAAGGACTTTCTTATTTATCATAATGTTGATAAAAAAATATTTTATTTTTATAAGGATTAGCAATGTGCTCTCTCTCTCTCTCTGAGTTTTATAAGATTCGCTTGTAAAGCGGTTGAAAAAGAATATTTACATTGATCGGTGTGCTGCACTGCACCTCTGTGTTCCTGAGACTTGACAATGATCTCTTACAGTTTCTTTGTGTCCTAATGCTTTTCCGTAAATGTGGTAGTCTCTACCACATTGGAAGTTAAATTTAATAAAATTTTTAAAATGTTGAATGGGCGTGGCATTGCTTTCATTTCTAAACATTAAGGCAGCAAAAATTAAATGTATATGCGAAATTTGGTAAAAATTGTTTAAGTAGAAATAGTTGAAAAAATAATATTTTAATTGCACGGGCGTGGCACTGCCCCCTTTTATAATAATAATATAGTAATGTAACGGGATCTTACATGTCCAAAATTTGATACAAATCGAAATTTAATATGTATGTTTTGTTTAGATGTGACACTGCCCATTTTTCAGCGAAATGAAAGAGCAAGGATTTGCTTTTTCTTTTCTTTTCTATTCGTTTTTTGAGTCGTTTAATAAAATAATACCAAATACCTTTCGTAATGAGTTTTTTAAGTTATCGATAATTTTTCGAGTTATCGATAACGATTTTTACTCTCTATATTATATTAAAAAAAAATTTAAATTTGCATGTTTTTTAACGATAAAATTTCGATGCTTAAAAGAATATTAAAAGCTGTATGTTATCGATAAATAAATAGAAAATAATGTTTCCTTGTTTCTTTTCCTGCTATCGATATATTTTAGTTTAATAAAAATATATCGAAAAACTTTTTACTAAATATATTAATTTTGTAAATTAATACCGGCAACTTTTTATTATATTTTCACTAAAGTCATCGATAATGTTTTTATTGACAAATAAATGTCCTTAAGCAGTTTATTTAAGAGATAATTTTACATAATTTCAGTGAATGTCGTTCCTGTACTTTTCTGCAATAATACGTTGATTCAATGTATGCATACGTAGTTTCAATGAAACTATTCATTGCAGTTCAATTGTAAAATGATTAATTGAAGGCTTCGGTTATGGACCAATTCATTGAGTAATTCCTCAAATTTTTTATTCACTCTACTCTATATTTTAATTTTGTGAAAATGCTATCGAATTTTTATCACTATCAAAAGAATATTATAGCTCAGTTATTTTAAATATCTTTGTCTCACTGTTTTTCTGTCCGAAAAAACAATCATTGCCTGCTTTTAGGCAGTATTCACTTTAAATCACTTTTGCGGTTTCTTTTCTTTTCTTTTCTGTTTTTTTTTTTTTGTAAATCACATTTCACTTTTTGTGTTCGATAATTTTTTTCATATTGTTGAAATTATGTTCGCTCCAGCAGTCACTGTAAGAAGTAACACCAAGCAATATAAAATATTGGACATTTTCAGAACACAAGTCACAGCTTTGTTGCTACCATCTTACAGCGAATGGCAGGCGAATGAAAAATAATTTGAAAACCTCAGCATATTTTAATTTGTCACACAATTATTAACACTTTCATTTTTCTGGTTTTTGTTTTTTGTGTTTTTTTCAGCACTTCCTCCCTCCCATCAAGACAACTTGAAATTGTGGGTTTTGTTTGATATTTATTAATCACGTAAAATTCACTTACGCTTTTCAGCACGTACGGTTACGTTTGATTGCTCTTTTGTTTTCTTGTTTGTTTTGTTTTGTTTCATTTGTTTAATTTCTTTAATGTGGAGTCATTTGTCTGCATAAAGTCAACTCATTACAAAAAGTTTCTTAATTCTAATCCTTAAATACACATATTTTTTTTTTCGCGTTTCAAATTAAAGGATTCATAAAGTTTATGGCTGGTAATAAAGGAATGTGTGGTGGGGAGAGCAAAATAAAGCTTGTATTCATGGGCTCGAAAGTATGTTGTTTCTATTTTCATTACATTAGAGCTTGTGTATAAATAAGAGGGTTTAATAAAGTCGAAACGTTTACAAATAATAACTTTGCATACTTTAAGGCGCCACATTACAATTATCTTGGTTTCAAAATAATAACCTTGCATACTTTAAAGCGCCCACTTTTAATAATTTTGAAACACACAAATATTTATTTGTTGCTCCTAGAAATATGTTAATATTTTTTTAGAACATTATTGATTTAAATTTTTTTAAAATTTCGAAACAACTAGTTTTTTAGTGCTAGTTTTTTTTTGCTTCAAGTGAAATCAATTTTGATAAGGGGCTGTGCACATATTACGTAACGCTCCAAGGGAGGTTTTGTTACGGATTGGAAATTTTGCAGTGAAAAATGATTAAAAAGCGATACTGAGGGGGGAGGGGATTAAAATCTCTGAAAAAAGCGTTACGTAATATGTGCACAGCCCTTAAAATACGTCTGTCTATTATTCTTCATATTATCAAAAATTCTAATTACACCAAGTTTTATCTAAACTTCTTTATTAATTTCGGATTTTCCATTTATTTCTTTTCAGGGTAAGTTCTACAGATTTTTCTTCATCCCCACAAGGTATACTATTGAATTTTAATTAAAAATGCAGAAAATGCAAAACTTTTCACCATTTCTTTAGTACTTTTTTCATCTGAAACTATTTTTTATGTACATTTATGTACCGTAAAAATTTAAGGGAAACAAAAATTGTACCAAAAATTTTATAAAATTTAAAACCACATTAGAAAACTAAGTTACATAAAATTGAGTTGAAAATATTCTTTTAAAAACAAATCATATACAATGAGAGTGGTACTTTTTTCCAATTAGATTTGAAAATTGTAATTATTATTGAAATGATTTATCGAAAAATTTTTATTTGTTGGAAAGTATATTTTAAGAAAAAGTACTTTTCCGAAAATGTACTTTATGGTGCAATTAGTTTTTCCAGAAAGTACTTTATCTTTTTGAAAAAAAAAAAAATTCTTTTGCAAATTGTACATTCTGGAAAAGGACATTTTATTCAATTTATGTTTAGAAAAGATTATTTTTTTTTGGAAAAGACCTTTTTTTAGAAATTATGGAGGCATGCTCCTTCTCAAAAATTTTCAAGTAAATTTATGTTTATAACCCCTAAAAGGTAGGCTACAAAATTTCAACACTTTATATATGTATACATATCTAAGAAAATTTTGATAATCTCAATAAAATAATCCAAAGAAATTATTATATTTCACATTTTGCCCCTGAAATGTATGCTATTGAATTTTATTTTAGCATAGCTTTCAGCGGCAATGTAATGTAGAATAAATTCTTTAGATTTTTTTATTGAGATTATAAAGAATTCTTAAGATATGCCCTTAAAAGGTATGCTATTAAATTTTATTATATAAAATAAAGTGTGGAATTTTTATTTGTTAAAAGTTTGTTCTACCCGCTAAACTTCTTTCAATTCTCAATAAACTTTGTAGTACCTTTCATTCATGAATAGTAAAATACCTTAATTATTTTCTAAAATTTCTTAAAACGGTTTAAAGAATTTTGCCATATGGTTTTCTTTGCATTTTGAATACTACCAGATATTATTAGTGGTTTTGTTTTAAAGGTGTGCTTGATTTCCACCAGATCCTAAAAGTATATTGCATTTTTTTGTAATTTCTTTTAAATACTTTTTTTTTAAACAATTTAATTTGTTTATTAATTTTTTTTTAAATTGTTTTTTTGTGCCAAATTGTTGGCAAACCTTAAAACACGGCAAAGTTCAGCACACCACCATGACATATAAATAAATATAGCACTATTGTGAATAAAACACTATGGGCCACAAAGCACAGAAACAACGGTGTATAATTTGTTTGTATTTAATTAATTACGACGCGGTTACACTGTTTTAAGCACGAAAAAACAAAAGAGGGGAAAAGCTTGCAACGAAATATATTCAACACATAAAAGAAGGCGGAAGAGTGTACATAAAATAAAAACTTTATTTTGTCACCGACAACTTGAAAATTTTGTTGGTGAGCAGTAAAACGTTTTAATGTTCCGCTAAATTAAATTTTGTTGGCAATGAAAATATACTACTGCCTTTTAAATGAGGCTAAGAAAAATGGTGTAAAATACTTGATTGGTTGCGGTTGGTGTTCAGAAGAAATTGTATAATTAGGTGTGAAGTTTTTTGTGTTTTTGGAGAGCTTAGAAACACAATTACAAACCGGAATTTATAACTAAAATACAAAGAAAAACTATAAATTAGGATGGTAGAAAATTATGAATAAAATATTTGCGGTAATTAAAGTCTTAAATTTACTGCATACTTTTAGAGCAAAGAGTGTAAATCATAAAAATTAACAATTATTGTCTTTATTTAAAAAATAAGGCAAAACTCATACAAAAAGGTTTTATGCTTAAAGAGCAAAAATATTATTTCAAAGCATATTTTTAGGCTTTGAAAATTTTTTTTATTTCAATATTAAATAAAGAAAAAAAAAGACATTAATTAAATAAATAAAGCATTACAAATGCATTTTCATTTAGATTTTTCGGGTGCACGCAGTGGAAACAAATGTCTGAAGGGATCCTACCAGAGCTGTACATATAAGATTTTCCAATAGGAATGATATGATTTTGAAGTGACGTTTCGGCCACTTTTAATATGTCATATCTGTCATTTGTTTTTCATTGTATTCAGTAGTGTTTACAATTTCATCATGTAGAGATATAAGCAAGAATAACGTTTACAAATTATTCAGTTTTATTATCAAAATAATCGTTCTCCAATTGCAACTTTTTGTGCGCTTTTGCTATTTCATGGTCGTAATAATCGTCTCAGTGTGCTCGCTATTCGTCGTATTGGTGAAAATTTGGAGCTTACATTTTCTTAATGTTCAAGTGCCAATAAGACAAAGAACCGCTCGAAGTATTGCAAATATTGCTGCCGTTCAGGAAAGTGTTGCTGAACACCCCCCAATTTGTCGATTCCAAGACGTTCTCAACAATTGGGACTGTCTTAAACCACAACCTTGCAGATTTTTAAAAAGGATTTGGGTTTGCATCTATATAAAATTGTTCTCACTCAAGAACTGAAGCCATTGGAAAACTTTTGGTTCCAATAAGACGGTGGCTACGTGCCACACAGCAAATGAAACAATTGAATTATTGCGAAAAAAGTTTGGAGATTCGATTATGTCAAGAAATTGTAATATCGAATGGCCTCCAAGAAGTTGTGATTTAACACCATTAGACTATTTCTTGTGGGGTTATTTGAAGTCATTGGTCTTTCGAAATAAACCAGACTTCAAGCTTTACAAGCCAATACTGAACGTGCCATTCAGGACTTACGACTTGATTTAGTGGAAAAAGTGCTCGAAAATCGGGTTCATCGAATTCCTTCCTGCAGAAGAAGTCGTGGAGGTCATTTGAATGACGTTTTATTTAGAACTAAATTGTATCGATTGTACTTCACATTAAATAAAAAAACTTTTGAATTTCCTTAACAATAAGTGTGTTTCTTTTAAAGAAATCATATCACTCTTATTGGAAAACCCTTTATGACCCTTAATACCGCTTACAAGTTGTGTGTAGTATCTTGATTTTCTCTAAATAGAAATTTTCTCATAATTTATGTAAGCAAGGAATACTTTCACTGTTTTCAAGCTTTAAGACATTTAAGTTCTTAAATTACTGCAAACAAAATATGTTGCATACTGTTGGGTTACACTTTTAAAAGTGTTGCGGTAAAATTCTCTGTTAGAAACTTGGATAAAATTTAATTGGCTCTGTGATAAAAGCTCAGGTGGGGTAATATTGGAACATATGCAATAAAGAAATAGTTTTGAAAAGAAAAGCTTGATTTTCATAAGAAATTTAAACTTCTTACTTTTTAATATTGCCTACATTTAGGCTGGTGGGGATCCAGCTTTATCGTTTAGTGTACCCCCCACTTTGAGAATTTCATATAAAACTGTGTTCTTTTAAATATTATTTTTTTTTAAATGCCAATAAATAAAAAGATTTTTGGGGGGTGGAAATATCTCTTTCCCCCCCCCCCCCCCCCACCAACCCGTACCCGCACCTGATTAAGGTGAAATATGTTTTGTAAATGAAAACGTCTAATAATAATATCGAATAATAAAAGTATAAAATTAGGCAAGCTTTTTAAATAAAAATCATTGCCTATTTTTAGGTAAAATTTATAAATAAAAATTATTTTCCAATTGTAGGTACTCTACGTTAAATATTTTAATAAAAAACGAAAAGATATTTGCAGTTGCAGCTAATCGGCTTTAGCAAGTTTTTCTTTTTTAAAACAATTATCGACTGCTTCTTGAAAAACTTTTACTTTTCATCTATTTTCATTAAGTTGTAACATTTTCATCAGCTATTTTTTTTAGTTTCTTTTAGACTTGACTGACATATTAAATTTAATGTGTCATGGAAATTACTTTCGGCTCTCACTGTCTTGTTTTCTTACTTTAATTTTTTTTTTTAAGAATTTCTAATAAAAAATCTGCTCACGTACTTTGTTAAATAGTTGTTAGCATTGAGTTTTCCTAACATTAGAATATTTTCATGTTTAATTGCATTTATTTGTTAGGGAAAGTGGCACGAGTATTAGGAATCATGTTCAAATGACTATCGTTTACATACTCCCCTGTATTTATGTGTATATCTCTGGAACACAATCTAGAGAATTTAACTTGACTTCTGTGTGTACTTTAGACATGGTTTAGATGTCTTTTGTAGATGATTTCATTTTTATTTAATCTTATATTTAGACCAGGCTTTTATGTTATTTAAATAGTAAAAGTAAAGAAAATTTACAATAAAATCTCATATTGTAGTCTCCCAAGTGAAGACATTTTAAATCATACATTTTCTTAAACACTCGAACATAAACTTAATATATTTCTTTTATATTTCTGATTCTGACTTTATTTTCTTTTCTTTAGTAGAGTAATTCGAAGAGCCAACCATTTACTTCTCTTTGGCTTGTGATAATTAAGCTGGAAAATTTTTTCACGTTGGGATTTTATTTATTTTTTATTGCCATTATTTTTTTTTTATTTTATCTTCGCCATATTTTATTATACATATTTGTTTGAGTATAAACAAATATGCAGCGCAAAAGTTTAGCTTTGAATAATAATAAATAATTTGTTGTGAGATGAGAAAAACAACAACAACAACTGCAAGAAATTGTAAGCCATAAAAGGTCATACAAAGCCCCGGCTGCAGCTGCAAATAATAAATTGGTTTTATTAAAAATATAAAAAAGTTTTTTTTGCCTTAATGCAAATTGCTATAGAAATTCTTTTAGTTGATTGCAAAGTTTAGCAAATAATCAGATTTAGATTTAATTAGAAGCTTAATAATACTAAGCAGATTGGGTGATTTAAAATAATAAATTTTCGTTAAAACAAAATTATTTAAATAAAAAAAAAAAAAAAAAAAAATGGAGCATATTTTAAGGCGTTCAAGTAAAAAAACCTTAAACAAAATTTATAATGATAGAAGGGTAGGAGGGTCATACCGGGCGATAGTCCAACCGTATTTAAAGTTATTTAAGAACAACTTTTCTAGCTGAACTTGTTGTAAAAAAAACATAACTTGAACTTGTTGTTGCTAACTTTAAGGAGCTCTTAAATACATAATTGAAATTTTATTTCAAAATAATTTGAGTGCTGTAAGTTTCAGATGTATCAAAGATATAATAAATTTAAAATCCTCTTTAGTAATAAAAACTATAAAAATATAAATAAAATAAAACATTTAGCATATTTTCCGGCGTAAAATTAAATAAAAAAAAATCATTTGGTTTTACTAAATTTAACATAAGTTTTCTTTTTTTTTTTCAAGTTAAAAAAGTGCTAAAAATTTCACTAACCTGAAAAGTGTAGCATAATTCTAGGCGCTATATTAGGTTTTTAAAAACTATACTGATTTTAGTATTTATTTTTGAATAAAACACAACAAATTACATTCTATTTAAAAACATTTTCAATAAATTTCTCATTAGCCGAAAAAGTTTACCTATTGAAAAACAGGACTGCAAAAAAGTTAAGTTTATTAAAAAAAAATTCACAAGATTTTGTTAAAAAAAAAGTTAATAATATTCAAAATATGATGAGACTTTGTACATTCGCTTTTTTTCAGCCCAAAAACACAGACCAAGTTTTTAAATAGCAAACAAAATTAATCTAACATTATATATGTATGTATTATAACAAAGTTTAAAGTGTGTGAAAACTTAACAGAATATAAAATAAGCCTGATTTTTCAGCTCCTTTAGTATGTGTATTTTTTTTTGCTTGTATTTCATATGTAGCATATTTTAAGGGTTCTTTAGGAAAAATAACAACTCAAAGTAGTAACTAAAACTTTATAGATATGATTTTGTTAAAAGACAGATTGTGCCAGTGAAGCTACTTTATCCAAATGCTTAACACTTCATAAATCTTTTTGAAATTGAGGCAAGGAAATGAAGCTATGAGAACAACATGTAATAAAATTTTCGAAAAAGATTTTTAAATTCAATATTTTGAAACAAAAAATTATAAAATAAAAGTAATAAAATAAAAGTACAGGAAGGAACTGTCAAAGGCAATGAAATTCCCTTTGGTATAAGCTTCATGTGTCATATGTATATATGATCCAACTTTCTGGTAAAAAGCCTTATCTCATTAATTGGAAAAAATGAGTTCTATGTAACTCCAATTAAGCGCAGCAAAATCAACGAAACAAAAATTCAGGTAACTCATGAAAATAATTACCGAAAAATAGTTTCAGATTTTGAATCTAAAAATAAAAACTTTTACACATACCAACTAAAGAGTGCTAAAGGCCTAACAATAGTTATAAAAGGCAGAGATTCAACCATGGAACCAGAAGAGGTCAAGTCAAGGCCTTGAAAATAGTGGCTTCATGGTGAAAAATGTCTCAAATATTAAGAGTAGAGAAACAAATCCCCCAACCAATATTTAGAGTCGAGCTGCAGCCAGGTGTCATAAAAATAAAAAAAAAAGAATCGCATCCAAATTATGATTTAAAGTATCTGTTGCACCGGAGAGTTACCGTTGAGCTTCCACATAAAAGAGCTGGGCCTGTTCAATGCCTGAACTGCCAAGAATTTGGGCACACGAAAACTTATTGCAAGTTGCCTACAGTTTGCGTTGTATCGCTAACTGTAACAAAATTAAAGCTGATCCCAAGGCGAAAATATGTGGCAATTGCGGCGGAAATCACACTGCCAACTATAGAGGCTGCCCTCTTTACTCGTTTTTCAAACGCTCCTCGCACAAAAAAGAAAATATTATCCCCGCTCAGCCTATCACACTTTTAAGCTACCATCAGTTACCTCAACCGTCTACCAGTCAGCAACAATATTCAAACGTATTGAAATCAAACGCGACTATTGCTCAGCAACAACCTAATAACAAATTTTCATACGCTAACATTTTAAAAAGTAACCACAATACAGCGCAAAACCCGGTACCAGTAAACGAAGCTCCAGGGTCTAATTTTAGCCGTATTGAAGCCTCAATTGAGAGCTTAATACAAACAGTAAATACTTTTACTCTCAACGTGTCCTGTATGATGCAGGAAATGTTGAAAATGCAGTCTACCTTGTTGCAGGCTGTACTAAAAAAAACATGAACTTAAAAATCTGTTTTTGGAATGCAAACGGCATCTGCCAACATAAAAATGAAATAGAGTACTTTCTTCTGGATAAACAAATTGATGTTATGCTTATCTCAGAAACTCATTTGACGTCTCGAAGCTATTTCAGAATTAGTGGATATAATTTTTACGACACAAAGGATCCTCGAGGTAGAGCTTGTGGTGGCTCGGGAATTCTAATAAAAACGCGATTAAAACACAACCTGTTAAATGATTTTTTTGAAGATTATCTTCAAGCAACGAACATCTATATTGAAAATTTTTATCAAAAGCTTGTGATATCATCTGTTTATTCTCCTCCCAGGTTTTCAATTACCGAGAGTCAATATACGGCTTTTTATACAACACTGGGGTCCCGTGGCGACTACAATGCTAAACACACTTTTTGGGGTTCACGTTTAATCAGTCCTAAGGGTCGTGTTTTGTTTGACACAATTTCAAAAGTGGGTTTGAATGAAGTTTCAAGTGGTCAGCCAACATATTGGCCAACGGATCGACAAAAAATTCCTGATGTTATCGACTTTGGAATCTCGAAAGGTGTGCCCAGCGAAATGATGGAAGTAGAAGCATCTTTGGATTTGTCTTCAGATCATTCGCCTACTATTATCACTATTTACTCACACACAACCGCAAGACCAACATGTGATTTACCGCTGACATCTGCACGTGTTAACTGGCTGAAATACAAAAAATATTTGAGTGCTCATTCCACGGAAAATATGCCATTGAGAACACCTACTGACATAGAAAATTCTATTAGGTTGTTTGAAGCGCACATTAAAAAAGCTGCTCTTAATGCTTCTTCGAATCAACCAAATCATCAAGTGAGACTTAGCAATATTTTTTCTGTAGATATAGAAAGGGAATTGACTGAACAACAGAGAGCTCGACGAGAATGGCAACGCTACAGATCGCCCCAGCTAAAATTAAGGCTTAAGGAGTGTACCAAGCAGCTTAGAAAAGTTTTGCAAACGCAAAAAACAGCTTCCCTTCAAAAATTTCTTCAAGAACTCGATGCAACTCCACAAACAGAGTATTCGCTGTGGCGTAAAGCCAGAGGACTTAAAAGGCCAGTGATATGCAAACCTCCGTTACGAGCTACGAATAGTGACTGGGCAAGAACTAATGCTGAAAAAGGTGATCTATTTGTTAAGCACCTAGAAAAAGTATATACCCCGAATATTTCTGCTGATATTGTTGAACTGCCACCAGTCGTCTCTGTTGCAGAAATACCGCTGAGATTTAACATTGCGGAGATTGAAAATGCCATTACTAGTCTTTACACCAGAAAAGCCCCAGGAGTCGACAAAATAAGCATAAAAATGCTTCAAGAATTGCCTTACACGGCAAAAAGAATAATACTATTCATTTTTAACAGTATTATACGCCTAGAACACTATCCAAAATAATGGAAGATGTCGCTAATTACTATGATACCAAAGCCCGGCAAGGATCAAACAAAAGTTGAATCCTATCGGCCTATTTGTTTATCGCCCAACATTTCAAAACTATTTGAAAAGCTGTATATGAGCAAGCTGATGCCTATAGTGCAGCCTTTGTCATAAAAAGAACATGTAGGAAATATCAATGTATTGGTGATTTTACACTTGTAGAAATTGATTGTTACATTTATTTTTTACTTTAGCCAAACATCATATTAAAAGTTCGTATGCATACACACTGGATTGGTTTAGCGTGTTTATGGACGAAAGAATGAATGAATTTACATAATTAAAAAAATATTTACATTAAAATATTCGCAGTGTACTGTGAATAACAAATAAAGAGACTGAAAAAAAAAAATATTTTCTTGCCTTCTTTTGCATGTGTTTTGTTGTTGCAAATTCTAAAATAAAGCGACAAAGAACCTCATTCATTGCCTGCTATCATACAAAGGAGTATAGAGTATATTTCGTATTTTAGTTTGTCTTTTCTGTTTGGTTCGTGTTGTGTATGTGAAAATTGCTGCTCGGCCCCTAGGGGCTAGTTTGACGATCAATGCTATAGTGACTAGTAATGGATGTATTCCAGATCATCAATTCGGTTTTCGCAGACAACATAGCACTATTGAACAAACTCACAGACTTGTGAATGTTGTTAGAGACACTTTTGAAAAAAGAAATATTGCTCCGCACTCTTCATTGATGTTGCACAAGCCTTCAACAAAGTATGGCACGAAGGTCTAATACACAAATTAACACAAAATCTACCCGCAATCATTGTCAAGCTTTTAAAAAGCTATCTAAAGGAATGAAAATTTGTAGTTAGGGAAGGCAGTTTTTAAGCCATCCGCAGTCGATTGAAGCCATAGTCCCTCAAGGCAGTATCTTCGGTCCCTTACTTTATTTAATATATGCCTCTGGCTTACCGTTAAGCAGTAACATTCACACGTCAATATTTGCCGATGATACAGCTTGTCTAAGCGTTCATTAAAGTCCTGTATAAGCTTCCTTGGTCCTTATTTTGATCTCAGTACTTTTTAAGGCCGAAATTTTTTGAATAGGAACTTGACCTTATTTTCACATTTATGTTTTTGTGCGGATCACACTTCTTTTTTCTAAGTTATTTTTGTATAAATATTTAAATGTATTACTTATCAGGGCCTATCTGTGTACGAAATTGCAGCTTTCTAGCTATACTGGAAGTGCCCCATACAAAGAAGGGGCACCCTAGTCCCTCCAGGTGGAAAAGATCCGTTTAAAAATCATTTTTGTTAATTTCTCATCGGGACCCACATGTGTACTAAATTTCTAGCTATACTGGAAGTGCCCCATACAAAGAAGGGGCACCTTAGTCCCTCCAGGTGGAAAAGATCCGTTTAAAAATCTTTTTTGTTAATTTCTCATCGGGACCCACATGTGTACTAAATTTCAGTTTTCTAACTATGCTAGAAGTACCCCATACAAAGAAGGGGAACCCTAGTCCCCCCCAGGTAAAAAGTGCCCTCTTAAAAATAATTTTTGTTATGTTCTCATCAGGACCTACCTGTGTACCAAATTTTAGCTATACTGGAAGTGCCCAATAATATTGATGAGTGAGTGATTCAGTGAGTGGGTGAATATGTACTAAAATATGGACTTTTCACACCTTAATATCTCGGGAAGCTTTTACGGTAGTGAGTAAGTCGGTGAGTCAGTGAATATGTACTAAAATATGAACTTTTCACACCTTAATATCTCGGGAAGCTTTTACGGTAGGACTTTCAAATTGAATCTGTGAGGTCACCTCTGTGGGGAGACCTTATGTTTCAAGTTTCAATATATTATGATCAGGAGGAGCAAAGTTATGAGGGGGTAAAAACAGCTCGAATGGTTTCGTGTAAATCTATACACTGTGTGGCCGAACTTGGCCTAGATAGAATTTATTGTATTCTTCAGCCTAAAAGTATGCAGCACTTTATATTGAAAATTTAACAATGAAAGCAAAGAATTATGATAGGAATTGCAATAGCTTCCGCAAACAATTTTGTTATGCTCCGTCGTTTAGACTAAGCATTCATTGGTAACGATTTTCTCTTCTTTCTTGGAATATTTATTATGCCTAATTCTGTCTCAATATCACGTCGCTAACCTTACCCTACAAAAATCACTTGAATATAATCAAAAATGTGTTTACGTTTGTATTTTTTAGGCTTTTTAAATATTTATAAGCCACAGGTAAAAGTATCAAATATTAAAGTAAACAATTTTTTAGTGTTTTCGCGCCATCTTTGCCTGTCTTTTGAATTATGTATTTTTATTTTCTAAGGAATATTTCCTAACAAAGAAATACTTTAGCTGATTTTAATATTATTAATAGGGATCTTTATGCCAGGCTCTATTTGTTTTAATATTATTGGACCATCAAATATAACATCCTCATAAATCATAAACAAAAGCATCATAGCATCGCAGCAGCAGTAGCAAAATAGTATCATCAAAATAATGAAAATTCCTTTTAAAATATTTACAACGAAAGGAAATAAATAAAACACAAGTACATTAAATAATGGGAAAATAAAACTCCAATTCATTGCTGAACAAAAATATCACAAAAGATACAGTTTTTTTTTCTTATGTGCGCAATTTTTAAAGAATGTTGTGTTTTATATTTATAATCACTTAAAAGACACGGTTAACAGCCAGTCGTCAGGCTTAAGTGACAGATTTATGGTAAAAATATTTTTTTCGTTTTGATTGGAGCCAAAAGTAAAAGGTTTTTTGTTCTGAACAATTTTTAAACATTTTGTATGGATTTTTTATTATTCCTTAAAGTATGCACTATAAATGTTGTTAAAAAAATGCCATAAAGTAGGCAATACAAATTGATTTTCTTCCATATTAGTACGAAACAAAACAAAAACATTTGTTGCAATAAATCCTATTTTTAGAGATGAAAATAGTACTCGTAATGTCATATTAAAGCTTTTGAATTTTTAACTATTAAAGGACATACCAATTTGTACAGTAATTCTTCATTTCTTAGTGCTCTAAGTGCCATAAAGTAGGCAATACAAATTTAAAAATTTTTCTGGATTATTACGAGAGAAAACAAAAACATTTGTTGCAATAAATACAATTTTTAGAGACAAAAATTGTACTCGTAATGTCATATTAAAGCTTTTGAATTTTTAACTATTAAAGGACATACCAATTTGTACATTAATTCTTCATTTCTTAGTGCCCTTCTCTCACTGTTCAACATTTCTAACTAACTAATTTGAAAAACTAATTAGCAAAACATAATGACTTTTCCTTGAAAACACAATATTTTTGCATGTGTGTTTGTTTAAATGGCAATTTTCTGAACATAAATTTCAGATTCACAAGAGCAGACTTTTATTAAAAGTTTAACGACAATAAAAAAAAACCTATAAAAATGGCTTCATTATGGTCAATATGAAAACAAAGACGATATTAAACAAAAAATGTTCAACGCAATAAAAAAAGCAATAAAGAAAGAAATTCCCCACTCTTACATTGAACAACACACGCACACACATACTCTCCAAACTCCCTTACACTACAAACACTTGTACTAATACTTACAGCTCAATATTTGTTAAAATTGTTGTTATTGTTGTATACTCTATGTGTAGAGACTTTGTGAATGAAGTGTGTAAGAAAAGAGGTGAGGCGCGGTCGTAGTGTGACCATTTTAGCTACATCGAATTTTGCTTTCAATATAAACGCTTATAGCTTTTGAAATACTGAGCCGATTGTAATGAAACAAATATTGTGCACATGTGCAAATAAATACCTTTCTAACTATACATAATGTTGTGAAATCGGCTATAAAATGTACCCGTAATATTTTATTTAAACCTATAAATCATTAATTATTCTCAAAAAGTTGCAATTTGCTACTTTAAAAAGGCCTTTATACTTTTTCAAAAAAGCTATGTGATTATTCGAATAAAAAGTATTCGATTAAAAATTATTCGATTAAATATTATTCGAATAAAATTATGGAAAAAACAAATTATACCAGCTCGTTAAATGAGAAAATAAAAATGATTTAATAAAATAAACTTTTTCACAAAAGTTATACGATTATTTAAAATAAAAATATTCAGAAGAAAAATATTCGATTAAAAATTATTCGAATAAAATTATTAAAAAAAAGAAATTATCTATACCAGCTCGTTAAATTAGAAAATAAAAATGAATTAATTAAAGAAAATTTTTCAAAGAAGTTATACGATTATTTGAAATAAAATTCTTCAGAAGAAAATTATTCGATCAAATATTATTCGAATCAAATGATTGAAAAGATATTATACCAGCTTATTAATTTAGAAAATAAAACTGATTTAATAAAATAAACTTTTTAAAAAAATACGATTATTTGAAATAAAATTCTTTAGAAGAAAATTATTCGATTAAAAATTATTGGATTAAATATTATTCGAATAAAATGATTGAAAATAGAAATAGTTTCAGCTCATTAGATTAGAAAATAAATACAATTTAATTAAAAAAACTATCAAAAAAGTTTATCGATTAAAAATTATTCGAATAAAATGATTGAGAAAACAAAGTATACCAGCTCATTAAATTAAAAAATAAAAATGATTTAATTAACGAAACTTTTTTAAAAAAGTTAAACGATAATTTGAAATAAAATTCTTCGATTAAAAATTATTCGAAATAAAATTCTACGAATAAAAATTATTCGATTATATATTATTCGATTAGATATTATTCAAACAAAAATATTGAAAAAAATTATACCAGCTTATTAAATTAGAAAATAAAACTGATTTAATTAACGAAAATTTTTTAAAAAAGTTAAACGATAACTTGAAATAAAATTCTTCGATTAAAAATTAATCGATTAAATATTATTCAAATATAATTTGATTGCAATAAGTTTATTCGAATAAAATATATTCGAATAATACTATTCGATTAAAAATTACGAACAAAAAAAGCTCTTTATTCGAGGAAAAACTCTTAAAATAAAAACTTTGTTGACTATTAAAAAAAGTTGCTAATGAAATTCGATATTTAAATAAAAATTATTCGACTAAAACCGTTTGAAAATAAGTATTTGCGTAAATCTATTTCTAAAATTTCACCGGTTAGAGCTCAAGTGCGTTCACTTTGGTTTTAAAATATTTTTCTTTATTAACAATGAGTGTTAGAACATCTCAAATGGTTAAAGTCTCCATACAGTAGAACGAAATAATATACATCGCTATCTTCGAACTCTGAAATTTTCTTTCTTTAGCCAATTAAATTTTTATTATAAACAAATCTGGTCACAGTGCAACTACGTAGTAGTTGTTCTCGTATCATGACTGTCCATAGTTGGATGAATTCATCAAAAAGAAAGGTTGGTTTCCTTTTTTTATACACATGCATATATAAATACATAAGCAAACACATAAAAATATATATACACACACACGCATGTATTTGTATTACACATATTTTCCAAAGTTATTTTTTTTTTACTTTTTACTCATATTTATGACCCAAAACTTGATCTCGTTTTTAGTAGAGATTGATTTAATTTCCAACTGTTGAAAAGAGAGAAGAAAAAACTGAAGTAGTAATAAAACGAAGCCACACAAAAATATTTTTTGCATAATGGGAAAAAAGCAGTCACAAAGAAATTGCAAAAACTTTGAACACAATTTGATGAGTGTAGAGTGAGTGGCGTTTTCTTTATTTAATGATATTTCGTATCAAATATTTCTCTAAAAGTAATGTGATTAGAAGATTTCAAAAGTTTACATCACGAAGGACCTTTTTCCATAAATTTTTTATAGAAAATTCAAAACCTTTCCCTATTAAGTTGAAAATAAAATACTATGAACATTTTTTGTCACTTTCAAACTTAATACTGACGTACATTCATACCTACACATATACATATGCATACATATGTATGTATGTATGTATGTGTGTATTTCTTTTCCCTTGTCTGTCATTTAAATTGTAAAGCTGTTGTCCTTTTTGTTTCCTGGTTACCTGCCTTAATTTTCTATTGTCCCTTAAAATAGAAAAACACGCAATTGAAAAACTCATCTGAGTTGTTGAAAAGACAACCTCAATTTACTAATTAATTAACTGTGACGTTGGTTGAAACAAGAAAAATTGAATAGCCAGGCGCAACTCTTGCCAGCGAGCTATTAAGCTAACAAACAACTTGATAGTTGAGTGATTGATTGTAACTAATATTTAATATAAACATATTTAATATTACAAGTTACAACAACTAAATCATTAATGATTCATGCAACCGAAGTGTGAATGGGAAGCATGTGGTTGTAGTGCAGAATAAAAACTTGAATAGATTGAAGGTTGTGTGCTTGAAAAATAAGTTTTCTCGAGGTAAGATTATGATTTTCATTATTTATGGCTTTGCTGGCTTATAATAGGAAACTCTATAATTAGTTTTTTTTTATAAGAAAATGTGAGTTGTGGATTTCTATTTATTAGATGGTATCGACAATAAAGTAAATAATGTTACACGAGATTTTGTTTTAAGTTTTTGGGATCCATTTTTTTTTGATACTTCTTTACAAAGAAATATATTGGAAATTATTCAAATATCCCAGCACTTTTAAAATACTTTTCTATAAAAAAAAAATTAAATAGCTAAATATTGTACGAATAAACGCTACTCAAAGTAAATTATTCAAAGTAAAATTTTGCTAATAAATGTTTGAAAAAAAATTATTCGATTAAAATTATTCGAATAAAAACTAACCAGATTAAAATGTGACTATAAAACTAATAGTTTAAAGATTTTTGAATAAAATTTTTGGAATGAAATTAAAAAAAAACGAATTAAGTTAGTCGAATAAATTTATTCGATTAATTATATGAAAATTTTAAGCTAGTAAAATTTCTACAAATTTACAGTAGAAATTTCACAAGGAAATTAATCGAAAAAATTATTCGATTTATGCGAATTTAAATTATTTCAATAAAAATTTATTTAACTATAATATTTTTTTTTAAAAAATATATAAAATCGAATTATTCCGGCAAAAATTCCTATATAAAGTTGATCGAATAAAATTATTCGATTAAAATTATTCGAATAAAATTAAATTATTATTTTAACAAAACAGTTTAGTTTAAATGTGTTAACGAATATTATTTATTAATTATAATTATTGAATGAATAGAGTTGTTCGAGTTTAATTATTAAAAAAAAGTTATTTAAATTAAGTTATTCGAATAAAATTATTCGATTAAAATTATTCGAATAAAATTATATGAATAAATTATTTTAACAAAACGGTTTAGTTTAAATTTGCTAATTTGGGAAATGTTTTTGTTCAAGTGAATAAAAAAAAATTAAATTTTTATGAATAAAATTAAACAAACAAAAAAATTCTACTCATAAATCCAAGTCTGTTAAAATAATAAATACACCTACAACACAACAATTATAATCACAATACAATAGAAAAATTGAATAGAGTCAAGTGAACTTTAGACAAATTGAAAATTTTTATTTCAAGTCCTCCATCTCTTACATGATTTATTGTTATGAATTTTCATTTATTTTTCATCTATTCGAGAATTTTCATGAGAATTTGCATGTATAGGTTAGATTGCAAAACATATAGACATGTGATCAAACAATAACTATTACATCATTTTAAACAATGCATTATTACATTTGTATTGATACGAGTTGTCCACCACCACCACCATCATCATCCTTTGTATGTGGGACAATTCTATTGTCACTTGTATTTAAAACGTGTATGATTTTGTGGCAGAGACAGCTTTAACTTAAATGTTACTTGTTTAAATATGAGAAGAGTATAACAAATATATGTCTACATGAATTTGAAGTGGTAGCGTTGCTATTGATGTTTTCATCACCCAACAAACACACGATTAAAATTTTCGAATAAGATTCTACTTGATGATATCCTTGAGGGAGGAATGCAGGAATAATCGTGTAAAGAAAAAATATGGGAACAACCAATTTTTTTCCCACTTTTGTTTATAATAATGTTTGCTGGGCAACTGCAAAATTTTCTAGTTGGCATGTGTTCAGGGCTTAGGTATTTACGAACAATTGAGTATATATACATACATACAAACTTACATAACAGTACCTAAAAAAAAAAATTTAAGTGTTTCTATTACAAAAGTTGATTTGAAATATTTTAAAAAACAAATTCTAATTTAAGCATCTTCAGAATTATTCTCGTTTTAATAACATTAAACTGAACAATCGTAAATCTTCTACACGCATACAAACAAAGAGTTAAAATTACACAATTTTTACGATGTCGCGAAAACAATACTTAGGGGAATTTATTGAAATAAATAAAATTTTGTCACGTTTATTTTATTACGACGCTTAACTTTGCTCCTTCCTTTCATTTATCTCCATTTTTAACTTATATAAGTTCCCTTCGACAGCAGTATAGGAGAATGCAGTATCGTAGTAACATTTTCATTTTGTTAATTGCTTTTCATAAAACAAAACGTCCGCCAGCCACGTCTCAATTACTTTTACATTTTATAGCTTTTTGTCATAATTTTGTATTGATTTTAACATATATTTCAACCCCCACGAACTCACTCCCTCTATAATTTATTGATGAATTTCAATTTATTGCCAAATATGTATAATAAAAAATAATCAAACGATTTGTTTATGCTTTTTTGCAAAACGTGTTGGATAAAATAATATTTGGCAACATTTTAACACTTTGAGGACCGCTCTCAAAGTGCCAAAAGCTGTGCTGTAGTAGAGTGATACATGGTTACCAAAATTCAAATTAAACTATTCGAATAATTTAAATTATTTTAAGAGAAACTACTCGAATAAAGAGAATATTCCGATAAAAATTATTCGAATAAAATTTTATCACATAAAATTAAATCTTATTCGATAATTGGAATAAAAACTATTCGAAATAAAAATTTTATCGAATAAAAATTATTCGAATAAAAATTAATCGGATACAAATTAATCGGATAAAAATTAATCGAATACGAATTATTCAAAAGAGCTTTTTTTGAACACAAAATTTTGGAGCAAAAATTAGTGGAATAAAATTAGCTAATCTCATGTCAAAATTTTCATAAAAAAATGTCTTAAGTAAATTATTCGTTCGAATTATTGAATTTTAAATTAATTAAAATGGAAAAAACTTAGAAAAAACTTCTGAATATATTCTTAAAAACTCCGTAACAATATTTATACAAATAATTATTGCGAAATTCAGTTTTACCATCAGTTATTATATTATAGCTTGTTCGGATAAAAATTAATTGAATAAAAATTAATCGAATAAAAATAATTCGGATATAAGTTATTTGAACCGAGTTCTTTAAACAAATTATCTTTATATAAATAACAACGTTCATAACACAACACAGTTAATAAACAGCAAAATACTGTGGTATTTCCTGCCAAAAAAAAAAAAGCTCTTAAACAATTTCAAGGCTCCCAACAGGATTAAAAATGTTTTTATGTGAAAAAAATAGCAAGCAACATTATTTTATGTTTTACAATTTTGAAACAGAAATGCAATTTACGTTTTTTCTCAAATTCTAACAAATCAATTTCTTTTGAGTTGTACCGTCAAAGCAGGTTTTATTTGTCAATAAATCTTTTCAATTATAATTAAATGTACGAGCACATGCATATAAATGAATTGCAAAAAAAAGGCAGAAATAAAATTTTATGAAATAGCCCTGAACAGTGAGAGATTTAGACCGGTTTGTTTCTTTGAAGGAAATGCTAAGAAATTGACAAAACAAAAATATTAAATTATTGCATGGTATGAAAAATCATTCGAGCAAGTTTTCCGGAATGAATTTAATGAATTAAAAATTATTTTTATTTATTTTATTCAAATAATATCTGCATATTGTAATGGTTAGAATGAAAATCTTTAAGACCATAGAGAAAAACTTAATTTCTTGGCAGCATTCGAACAAGTTTTCAATTCTGTACATCCCGGAAAAAACGCACCCCTAAAAGAAGAAGTATCCAGGACGTCTCAGAGCTCTCCTGGAATAAAAATAAAGTAGGTGAGCATTATCGCATGTTCATTCCGGAAGCACTACCTACAGCCAAAACATAGCAAATGATATACATAAGTTCATTAAGACCCCACACCGCACCGCAAGGATCTGAAACCCAACACAATTTAAGGGAAGGGTTCTTAATAGTCAACGGCATATAGCCATAAAGTCCTGGCACAGTCAACAGCAAACTAATATAAATATGCAATTAACAAAGCAGAAACACGGCAAAACAGCACAAGAGAATGCTTCATTGTACCTTATTCGAATAAAATTATTCGAAAAACGTATTCAAATAAATTACGCATTAAAATTCATTGTATAACACATTCTTTCAATAAAATTAAACGAATTGTTCGAGTTAAATTATATAAAAAAATTATTTAAATAAAGATATTCGAATAAAATTATTCGATTAAAATTATTCGAATAAAATTTTTCGATTAAAATTCTTCGAATAAAATTATACGACGAAACTGTTTTAACAAAATGGTTTGTTTAAATTTGTTAATAAAAATAATGGAAAAGTTTTTGTTCGAATAAATAAAAAAAAATCAAATTTTTTATGAATAAAATTTTTATTTACAAGAAAAAAATATTTCATAATAAATTACTTAATTTTAAGTTCATTTAAAGTATTCTCGTGCAAACTATTGTAATGAATCATTCAAATAAAATTGTACGGATAAAATTATTTGAATAAAATTACTTTATTCCAACAAAACAGTTTGGAATTTTTCCAAAATGTTTTTGAACAATTTTTTGTTCGAATAAAATTTAAAAATAAAATCGTTTAGTAAAATTTTACCAGGGAATCTTTTAAATAAAAGGAAAAATTATTCCAAAAATTATTCCAAAATTTATTAAGAAATAAAATTTGAAAAAGTTCAAGTGAATAGAAATTGTATTTAAAAAGTGATATAGATATTACAAGTGTTGGGATAGACAATTATCTGAGACTGAACACAACGAATGGCAGTTGGAGTGACTATTTTGTTTCAGGTTATCATCAAGGCGCTGGAGTTAAAGATTGAGTGATATTTTAGGTGATGACTTGTCTTGCAATCTAACAAAATGTTCGTAGAAAAACTACGTGGCGTATGATTGTTCATAAAATATTTATATGAAATAATATTCATCATACGCCAAATCAAACGCTAAATCAGATGGTTTTTAAATTGAAGATTAAATTGAAGTGCCTTTTTTTTATAAATTTTCTTATTTAATCAAACAAAACGTGAAGCAAATATTTGCTAAAATTTAACACACTTCTGTGCTTTTTGTTTAAAAATATCCTTTATCCTTTTAACGTAACGAATGTGTAATTATTATTGTCCTCAACATTATAGTTTTTTTTTTCTTCTGTTATTATCCATTTCATAATTATAATGATGACTATAATAATAACTCCATATGGAAACAGAATAATGAATTGCGTCTCCATCTTTTTTTATCTTTGTAAATATGTATGTTAAAGTATTTCTGTTTGTATGTATTTGTGTACAAACGAGCAAATGGAAAACTTTATCTATTCCTTGTGCTTTGCATTAAATAATTTACTTGTTAAATTATCCATGAAATATGAAGCTATCGAAAGCAGAAGAATACCAAAGTAAAAGCAAATGTTTTTTTTTTTTGATTTTTATGTAAATAATTTTAATTATAATTATTTTACTTAAATCTAAATGGTTTTTGGGAATTTATAAAACGTTCATATCTTTGCCTGTGTAACTCGGTCAAATGCAGACATACATGCACACATACACACACACACAATTTAAACCAATTAAAGCTTTTACTTGTAGTTCAAAAAAAAAGAAGCACTTCTCTTATTATAATATTTTGGTGCTTTGTTAGCAGCTATTTAAGGTTATGACCCCAAAAAGTATGCTGTTGACTTTGTACAAAAATTAATGTGTGTGGGTTTTCTCCCACACTCTCTATCTCGCTCTCTTTGTATTAAATAAGCATTGTACGGCCCAAAAGGTTACTTTCTTTTGTAGCCTTTTGAGTTTAAAAGTGTGAATTTTTTTTGTTTGATTTACACGAAAAACTTTAGTTTATTTAATCACTTACCTGAACATGCCTGTGGTGGCAGTGGAAATATTAACGTTGTCGAACTTTTACGACGTGCAACAGCACAACCTAATGATTGCGGCTTAAAGCTTCTCAGCTGTTGCATAAAGTCAGAACACTCCATTAGTGCAACGTCAGCAAAATGCAAATCGCAAAGTATTTGATTCTGTAAATTAAAATAAAATAAGAATAACAAGTTTTAAGTTTTCAATTCATTATTATTCTTACTGGTCAGGTACAACTTCTTGATTAAATAATTTTATAAGACTTTCATTTAAAAGTTGTCAATTAAAGAAATTTATTATTTAAACTACAAAAATGAAATAATAAATTGTTTATTGTTAAATTGACTAGTTAATGCTTTTTAAAAGATCCGTAAGCCAAAGATGCCAAAAATAATTGTACTTTCTTCGTCAATTTGTGTCTCTGTCTGTCTGTCTGTCTGTCCATCGCAAAGTTTAATTTCGAGAACCATAAGTGGAACAGAATAAACGAAAGTTGCAGAAAAGTTAAAAATTAAAATCTGAGCGAAAGCGAGCTGCACCCACACCTACAACGAAAACCAACATTAGTTATTATGAAACAATACCAAAACAATCGCAAAACTGTCTTTTTGACTTACACAGCGGCAAAACTTTTGTTGCAGAATAAAGCTGAAACAGACTGAAACGAACCTGAATGCATATAATTGCATGCTTTCTTATGATGAAACACACACGAATTAATAGAAGTAAGAAAAAAAAAAAACAAAAAACATTGCGTATTGCTGGGTGTCTGATTACCGGTTGTCTTTTCCGGCAAAGACAGACGTATGTATGGTTTAGCATTAAACAAGTGTATGTGACTTAAAAAATAAAATATGAAACACCAATTGTCTTCATTGTGTGAAGCTAACCCACATAAAAAGCTCAAAGGGTTTGTCTTGAAAGACAACCGGCAATCAGACAGCAATACGACAATATTTTTGGACATTTAATGGTTTATTTTTTAAAAAAGCAGGCAACTAGGTTCGTTTCAGTCTATTTTGACTTATTCTGTATGGGTAATGTTGCATCAAACCAAATAAACATGCTGCAACCAATGTTTGTTAAACAAAAAAAAAAAAAAAACAGTTTTACGGCTGTTTTGTTTGGTGTGGTTTGTCTCATTAGTCAGAAAAACTGGTTTGTGTTAAATCGGTGTGGTTTCAGCCTTAAAGACTTTACTATCAGTTTATGTCATTTTGATGACATACAAAATTTTCAATAATTTTTGCTCTTCCTTTAGTTCTCACTTGAAAAAAAATATTTGGCCAGATAAACGTAACCACTTCTTTTGATTTTTTAAATGGGTTTTTATACTAAAAAATAAAAGTTGCTATGCTGCAAAAAACAATTTTAATAATTACGAGATCATATTGAAAAAAAAAAATAATATTGCAATTAAAAGAAATTAAATTATAGTTTGTCTGTTGGTTACGTTTTTTTCCTGGCAAATTACTTAGCTTCAAGCTTGGTTACGTTTTTTTCCTGGCAAATATTTGCTAAGTATGAACCCAGCCTTATTGCCAATATTTTTTTATTTTTGGCTATTTTGTTAAATTTTTTTTTATTGTATGATCTTGATGATCTGTCAATTTAACTTACTTTGAATCTCCTGGCCCGCTTTTGATTTCGTCCTGTTAAGTTCAAACCACAGGAATTGCAGCGCAAACATTCCTCATGATAGTGATTGTTATCGTAGATTGGTGAAGGTTCTGAAAGTTCAAAAAAAGAAACAAAAACATTTTAGTTGAATATTTCGTTTAAAGTTCAATATTTTTTTTTTCTTTTTTTTTGTTAGGACCAACACTCAGGGAAGGACCCCTACTTGTGCCATGCATTGTGCCATCACTTAAACAGTTCAACAACAATTAATACAATGCGAAAGTAAAGCACATCAGAGAAATTTATGATATTGATTGAATTGCTCTGACCAGGGTTTTGAACCCAGCTCCCACACATTTTAGTTCATATTATATTTGTTAAAAACGGACTATTAGAATTTATCAGATTCCTTAATCTCTTTTGATATTTTTTCGCGACCAAAGTTCTCTAAAAATCTTACCAAATAAATATATATAAATATTTAACCTGAACTTTTCTCATATGTAAGTATGTGTGTACTATATATATTTATATATAAATATGTACATACATACATACATATCCTTTCACATATGAATCATATTTTGATGTCCTGGACTGCAATATAAAATCCTTTATATATTTAACCATGATTCTTGTGTGTGTGTAATTATTAACGTGTTTGTGATGTTAGAATTTTTATCTTTATATTTCATGCTTTTATTATATTCTATTTTGTTTCATACAATTTATTATTTAATCAGTATTAGTCCAACAGCTTTGAATAAAAGAAGAAACATGCTGGTTTTCAACGACGCCAGCTGTTTTATTATTCCTTTCACTGATTCTTTTCACAAGAAACTTGAAAGGATATCAATCTGGTTTTTATTTCGCATATGGGATTGTGTTTAGACAAAAAAAACAATATTAATGGTACATATATGGACATATGTATATAGTGCAGGCAAATTGTTGTCTTTGTCAATATAGTTTTGGAGAATGTTTATTTTATATGGAAGGCAGGACTACTACACGATGCAGGACATACTTAGCTTCAACAGCCGTATGCTTTGATATTCGCTAATGATACAAAAATAGCATCATAGTTTTAATATTTAAATCTATGTATAGCATGAAAATTTAATCGAATAAAATAATTCGAAAAAAAAACTTGTAAAAAAAATTTAATCAAATAAATTAAAATTTAAAATTAAAAAAAAGTTAAGCTAATGAAACAAAATTTTACGAATAAAGTTGTTCGAAAAAAATTATTCGATTAAAATTATTCGAATAAAAACATTTAATTTATATTAGCCAAAAAAACCACCAGATAAATTTATATCACTAATAGTAGTCCAACAAAATAATTCGGATTAACTTTTTGAATAAAAGATTTTTACTCGATTAAGATTTCAAATGTATAGCACAAAAACTCTTCTAAAAAATTTAGCAAATGATAAAATTCAAGTAAAATTATTCGACTAAAAACTGTTCGACAAAAATTAACCGATTAAATTCAGTCGATAAAAATTTTTCATATAAAAACATCCGATTAAAATTAGTAAAAAAGGCTTTTATATTACCAACACTAGTCCAACAACATATTCAAGATTTAAAGATTTCTAATGAATCATATAAAAACTATTTTAAAAAAATTTAACAAATGAAAAGTGAAATTATTCGAACATAAATATTCGATTAAGGAATAATCGATTAATATTAATCGAATAAAATTATTTGATTAAAATTGTCCGAATAAAAACATTCAAATAAAATTAGCAAAAAACCATCAGATAAATTTATATCACTAATAATAGTACAACAAAATGATTCGGACTAACTTTTTGAATAACAAGTTTTTACTCGATTAAGATTTCTAATGAATAGTATAAAAACTATTCTAAAAAAATTTTAGAAATAATAAAATTCAAGTAAAATTTTTCGACTAAAAATTTTTCGATTAAAATTAATCGATTTAAATTAATCGATTAAAATTAGTCGGTTAAATTTATTGCAAAAAGATGTTTAACGACTGAATTGCATTACTAAAATGAATTGGTCTCAGCTGTACAATAAAAATATTGGAAAACATTATGAAAATTAGGTTATTCAATCGAATTTTACAAACGAAATTTGTTGCAAATAAAAATATATGAAGGGAAGTAAATTAAAAAAGAATAAAATTATTGGATCAAAAATTAATCGAATTAATCAATATACATATTCATAAGCTGAAGGATGATGATGGGGTTACATGTACGTGAGGATTTACGGTCTAGGATTCTGTGGTTGTAATTATCGGGTATTTCTTTCGCTTGTTTCCGATAGAAAACAGTATGAAAAACTTCTCCTCAGGATGATTAAAGGGCATCATTGTAAATATAAGACTATTCCATTTATTGTCTTATTTGAAAAGCGCTACCGCAAAAATTTTCTAAATCACCAAAACAAAGAGCTTAATTGAAGCTTTGGCAAAATCTACATTAACTTGTACTAGCTTAAGGGAATTTATCTAATATTGAAAATTTACCTTCGGTGGCAAATCAGTAACTCCTCTTTATTTTTCAATTATTACATACATGATTTGATAATCTCTTTTGCGTATAAATTAATTTAATTAAATAAATTTAAATGTGAATAATTAAGTTCTTTTGCACTAAAATTTATTAGTTTTCTTCCAGTTGGCTTTAAGCAATTTGTTGTTTTTCTCTTTTGAAGAAAATTTCTATTTTCCAAGAATTGTGCAACAAATTTTCTGCATTCGATATTAATTTTAATTAAACAATATTCTGTATGTTTTCAAAGACAAACCAAAGAAAAAAGTAAGTAAACTTACTTTGTTTTGTGCTATCGTTTCTAAGAAACAAAAATAAGAACGTTTCAAAACAATTTTAATTAACTTTTACCCTTTGGCTTTATTTTCTTCAAAAGTAAATATATTTGAAAATAATTGTCCACAAAACCAAATACAAATTAACTTTGATTTATGTGCAACATAACAAAATGAGAATAAAATAGTTAATTATTCAACAAAGTTTGCTTTTTTATGTTTCTCTTGTCTTTAACAAAAAAAAACCAATTAATGATTTTAATGCTTTCGCCATTTACAACAATAAAAGCTGTAAATATTTGACTAACATAAAAACAAAGTTTAATTTGCTTTCAACAGATTTATATAATTTGGTTTTAATGCAATAAAATAGCAATGATACAAATTACAAATACAATGGCTCGCACATAAAAATAAGCACACATGCAAGCACACATATAGAACCACATTCCCAAACAGCGAGAAAGAGAAACACGCATCTATTCTCAATCCCACATCCAACTTGTTGTATATTGAGTGCAATGGAACGTATGAGTGATAGTATGTGTTTGAATTGCAAATAACGTATACGCAAGAGTAATTAGCAAACATTTGTTTTATTAGAATGCTGCACAATATCTATATGGGGGAAATGAAGTTTTAAATTTCGTTTTTATTTACATTTTCGTCACAAATAGGGTGAGGCCTTTTGTGCACTATGGGCCAAAAAAAGACAATAATATAAAGAGTTACATTTACATTTCGTTATAAGGAGTTCTTCACATAGTGCGATTTTCTGCGTTTTTTGGCTCAAAAAACTCTTTTTGAAACGGAATTTTTTCAACAAAAAAAAAAAAAAAATTATTCTTTCCAAAATTATTATTTGAAAAAAATTTTACCTCTTGCACATGTTCTCTTTTTTTCTTCATCTCTTTTGTTAAAATTGCTTTTTCGAAAAATATAATTATGCTTTTAAAGTGAGAAGAGCCACTTTAAAAATTACAATTTCTAAACGGTCATTGTTTTAAAGAATTTTACAATAATTTTAACCTAATGTACGTAACATTGCGTCGTTAAATCAATGAACTGTTTAATTAATTTTGTTGAACAATAAAAAAAATGCTTTCAATGAAGCTTCTTTCCGTGTGAATTTTCGAAATATTTTCATTGAATCAACGAATTAATGTTATCAATTAATAAATACAATTCATGGAAATCATGTAAATTAATTAAACTTCAGAAGAAACATTTCTCTTCTTCAGAAGTCACCTTTATAAGAAAAAAGTGCTTCTCAAAAAGTTGATTTTTCCAAAAACTTGACTTTTCTTTTAACAGAAGTAAAATTTTTCAATAAATAACTGTTTTAAAAGTAATTTGTTTTAAAAAATCTTTTTTAAAACAATCCTTTTATTTTATAGAATCACACAGCACTTAAGTTAGAATCTTTTCTTTTTTCTTTTTTTGCTGTTTGATGTCGCTTAAAAAGTTATTACCAGGCTTATGATTTTTTTTCGTTTTGTTTTATTGCAACGAAATTAAGCATTTCTTGTTTATTTTAATGTCAACTAGCAGTCAACAAAAGTTGAGAGTTTTATTACCAAAAAAATCCTTTATCCTTGTTTTTCGCCTGATAAGAATTTTTTTTCCACTTTTTCTATTCTTTATTAAAAATATTTTACTCTTTTGTATCATTTTTTTTTTCATTTGTATTTCAATAATTTTCATGCTCATGTACAGTTTAGTTGTCCTTCATGTGTTGTTGTCTTTGACCAAAGCTGCCCGAAAGCCGCAAATAAAATTGTTGTGTTATCTGTATAAATTTAACCGAAATTGTCGCGTTTTGTATGCAGATCCATGATAAATAAACAAAATGAAAAAAAAGAAGTAATAAAAATATTGTAGCAACAACTTGCTGCTTTGCATGCCTGTTAACTTTGGTTTAATGTTGTGCCTGCTAGTAGTTGTTTTTAATTGCAATTATAAAAGTGAAAATGTTACAAAACCATACAACAACAATACCGCTTTTATATAAAATATTTGTAGCAGAAAGGAAGGATGAAAAAATGATTTAACAAATTCGTTCGATATACAAAAGTCGACAGTTTAAATTGACATTGACTACACATGACTGACTCGACTGGGTCAAAAGTATTTACAAAAAGCAGAAGAAAAAACGAGTCATTAAACGAAACGTTATTTATAAATAATAATACAAAAAGTCTCTATTAAGCCTATAAACGTTTAAAAATGAAAATTTTAAATTAATCCATTAAATTCTGTTGTAAAATATGATTTTATTTAAAGGCAATTTTTAAAGCATTTTCTATAAGTTTCTAGAATGAAAATGTACAGATTTTTAAATTTTGTTTTTGCAAATGAATGCATGGATGGGTGAACAGACCTTATATATAATGTGAAAAATTTATTGATACCAGCAGCATTTGTTTAAAATTGCTACAAATAAATTATAACCATTAAATATGTTTTTTTTTGTGTGCAATTTAAGTCTTAAATTTATTGTTGACATAAAAAAATGTCTGCTACAAATAAAGCTGATGGAAAAATTTAATACATATTTTTTTTTTTTGGAATACATAAAAATTTCTACTCTTCAAATAAACTTTTCAAAACATTTAAGGCCGCAAAAATTTGATGAAAAACCACAGACTTTTGTGGGATTTTATATTAACTTTTTGCTCAAAATCTTTTTGAACTTATTTGCTAGTTTCTGTTGAATATTTAAGTAAAGAAAAAAAAGCTAACCATATTTAATTGACTTTGATAAATTATTTGCTGGCTAATGATATTAAATATGACTTCTGGTTTTTATTGTTTAATACAAAATTTTCGTTTTGTTTTGTTTATTCTTCTTCGTCAAAAGTCCTTGTTAGTTATTTTTTCCAGAAGGTTGTTGGTAGGATACAATGAATTGCAGAAGTTTGAAACAAAAAACAAAAAAAAAAAAAAATGCAAATCAGTTTTATTTAATTTGAATGCCAGTAATTAATTAACGTTAGCTTTTTGTTCAATTGTTATCATAAAATATAATTTCAAAGAGTATTAAATACCACGGATAAATAATTCCACGGCCTAAAATTTTTTTCAATCTAATCAAATAGAACAAAGTATGAAGGCACTCTTTATAAACTTAAGAGATCGGAAAACTAAAAAAAAAAAAATCAAAATTGAAGGTCTTTTTTGTGCTCTAACGTACCGATTTCCATATTTTATAGTCGGCATTCTAACAACTCATGCAATATTTTAATTTGGCTTTGTCAAGAATTGATTATTATTATTATTGTTCGTTACAATTTTCATTTACATTTTACAGAAAAAATATAGCTCTTGATATATAAAAAAAAATATATATGATGAGATATATTTATCAACTTTTAACTCTCCGCCAGGCTGCTGCAAAGTTATTTTCATACAAAAATATATCATGCTACATATATTTGGATTTTTTTCTTGCCTTTAAATGAATGCTGTTTTAGTAAAGCAATAATTCCTATTTTGTCGCTTCATTTATAGCTAACATCAGAAAGAAAAAATATATCTCATGAGATAATTTTTCTTCACATGGTAATTATTTCCCAAACATTATAGTGGCACAACTAACTTTTATCCCTCCGCCAAGCTGCTGCAAATTTTTTTACCAAAATATCTCATGCAATATTTGAATTTTTTCCAATAAAATGAATGCTGTGCAAGCAAAGCAATAATTCTTAATATTTGCTATTTTTATAACCTGCATTATAAACAAAAATAAATCTCATGAGATATTTTTTCTTCACACGATAAAAGTCGATCATGAATTATTTCTTAAACATTGTTGTAGGCGCAACAACTATTAACTCTCCGCCAAGCTGCTGCAAAGTTATTTTCTTACAAAAATATCTCATGCAATATTTTAATATTTTTCTTTGCCTTTATATGAATGCTGTTTAAGTAAAGCAATAATTCCTATTTTTCATTATTTTTATAGCCTGCATTATAAAGAAAAATTATATCGCATGAGATATTTTTACTTCACATGGTAAAAAGCGAACATGAATTATTTCTCAAACATTGTTGTAGGCGCAACAACTTTTATTATCTCCGTTAAGCTGATGCAAAGGTATTTTCTTATAAAAATATCTCATGCAATATTTGGATTTTTTCTTGCCTTTAAATAAATGCTGTTTAAGTAAAGCAATAATTAATATTTTTCATTATTTTTATAACCTGCAATTTAAAGAAAAATTATATCGTATGAGATATTTTTACTTCGGTAAAAAGCGAACATGAATTATTTCTGTAATATTGTTGTATGCGCAACAATTTTTATTATATCCGCCAAGCTGCTGCAAAGGTATTTTCTTACAAAAATATCTCATGCAATGTTTGGATTTTTTATCCAATAAAATGAATGCTGTGTAAGCAAAGCAATTATTTTTAATTTTTGCTATTTTTATAACCTGCATTTTAAACAAAAATATATCTCATGAGATATTTTTTCTTCACACGATAAAAGTTGATCATAAATTATTTCTTAAACATTGTTGAAGGCGCAACAACTTTTAGCTCTCCGCCAAGCTACTGCAAAGTTATTTTCTTACAAAAATATATCTTGCAATATTTGGATTTTTTTCTTGCCTTTAAATAAATGCTGTTTAAGTAAAGCAATAATTCCTATTCTGTCGCTTCATTTATAACTAACATTAGAAAGAAAATATATATCTCATGAGATATATTTACTTCACATGGTAATGAATTATTTCTGTAACATTTTATTATCTCCGCCAAGCTGCTGCAAAATTATTTTCTTACAAAAATATCTCATGCAATATTTGGATTTTTTTCTTGCCTTTAAATAAATGCTGTTTAAGTAAAGCAATAATTCCTATTCTGTCGCTTCATTTATAACTAACATTAGAAAGAAAATATATATCTCATGAGATATATTTACTTCACATGGTAAAAATCAAACATGTATTATTTCCCAAACATTGCTGTAGGCACAACTAACTTTTATCGCTCCGCCAAGCTGCTGCAAATATTTTTACCAAAATATCTCATGCAATATTTGAATTTTTTCCAATAAAATGAATGCTGTGCAAGCAAAGAAATAATTCTTAATATTTGCTATTTTTATAACCTGCATTATAAACAAAAATATATCTCATGAGATATTTTTTCTTCACACGATAAAAGTCGATCATGAATTATTTCTTAAACATTGTTGTAGGCGCAACAACTATTAGCTCTCCGCCAAGCTGCTGCAAAGTTATTTTCTTACAAAAATATCTCATGCAATATTTTAATATTTTTCTTTGCCTTTATATGAATGCTGTTTAAGTAAAGCAATAATTCATATTTTTCATTATTTTTATAACCTGCATTATAAAGAAAAAAATTACCTCATGAGATATTTTCTTTATATATTTTTATTTTTCGCTATTTTTCGAGCTTACATGATCATTTGTCAAACTGATATCCCTATAACTGTTATATTCTCACGTTCGTGCTCTCTCTCACATTTAATCGCCCTCTGCATGTGGAAAAAATAAAACTCATACGTTCAGCGTGACATTGCAAATGAAAATAAAAAAAAAAAAAATGTTTAAATAAAATTCCAACAAAGAAAAATTTCCTTATAATTTGCCATATATTAGATGTTTAGCATATATTTTCATCTCCTTATTTCTTTATGAATATATTATTCAAATAGAGTTTATTTTGATCTCTCTTCAAAAGAGTGATTGTAAAGTTTTAATATTTTCTTTACACACTCGTATTCTTTTTATTTTCTTTCCGTTTTTTATTCATTCATTGTGTTGCATAAGTTTATAGCATGAAAACATGTTTTAGTTCAAAGTATGTGTCATAAATATTCATTATTTTGTTTGCAAAGCAAACAGAGAGAGTGAGAGGAGTAAAGGTGTATATTGTTTTTTTCTTGCTGTTTTCAAAAAGGACAACAATATTCCTTTTGTAAATAATCATGATAAAGTGTAAAGTTAGAAGAAAATCCAAAGCAAATATTTTCATCTAAAAACGAGCTACTCGTACTCTACTTAATTTGAAAGCCGCCTACAATAGGTGCTCTAGGCAAACTTACACGACACGTTGCTTAAATGCCAGTGTGTTTGATACTTTTCTCAAAAAAAAAAAAAAAAAAAAAATAGGAAACAACCGAAATTTACTATATAGTCCTAAGGACGTTGCATTTTAAATAATTTTAAATCACTTTTTTCTTAAAATATTTCTTTAAAAAAATTATAATTTTGAGTAAAATACCCGTATAGTCTATGAATATCCCTCATATCGTACTATTCTTCTCTAACTGTGTCTACACATTTTCCCACTGTAACTTACTCTACACAACAATTTATTTGCTTGTCGCGTATGTGAAAAAAGAATTTTTCTAAAATATTTAACAAAAAAAAAAAAAATATTATGTTTTTTCTTCCTTATTTAATTTTCAAAGGATTTGAAGCTGATGATTGATTACAATTGCAAATGAGTTTTTCAAATAACGTTCACAAGCATCATTTTCTATTTATTTTTTTAAAAAAATTTACCTGAAAGAAAACAAAATTTTAGCAAAATTTAACAATGCCGGCGGAAATAATTTGAATACTAGTCTATTGCAGTCTAGTTTAGCCTAATCTAGTAATAGTCTATTTTTTCTCTCCTCTAGTTTGGTCTAGTCTAGCATACTTTATCCTAGTCTAGTCTGGTACAGTCTTGTCGAATCTAGTTTAATCAAGTCTAGTTTGGCGTAATCTAGATCTTTTCTAGTTTAATTTAATCTAATCTAATCTAGTGTAATATAATCTTCCTTTATCTAGTCGAAGCTGATCTAATCTGGTATAGTCCAATTTAATCTAATGGAATCTACTCTAATCTTGCCTAATCAAGTCTATTCTAGTTTTATGTACTCTAATCCACACTACTCTAGTGTAGTCTAGTCTAGTCTAGTCTAGTCGAATTTAATTTAATCTAATCTAATCTAGTGTAATATAATCTTCCTTTATCTAGTCGAATCTGATCTAATCTGGTATAGTCCAATTTAATCTAATGGAATCTACTGTAGTCTTGTCTAATCAAGTCTATTCTAGTTTTATGTACTCTAATCCACACTACTCTAGTGTAGTCTAGTCTAGTCTAGTCTAGTCTAGTCGAATTTAATTTAATATAATCTAATCTAGTGTAATATAATCTTCCTTTATCTAGTGGAATCTTATCTAATCTGGTATAGTCCAATTTAATCTAATGGAATCTACTGTAGTCTTGTCTAATCAAGTCTATTCTAGTTTTTTGTACTCTAATCCGCACTACTCTAGTGTAGTCTAGTCTAGTCTGGTCTATTCGAATTAAATTTAATATAATCTAATCTAGTGTAATATAATTTTCCTTTATCTAGTCGAATCTGATCTAATTTGGTATAGTCTAATTTAATCTAATGGAATCTACTGTAGTCTTGTCTAATCAAGTCTATTCTAGTTTTATGTACTCTAATCCACACTACTCTAGTGTAGTCTAGTCTAGTCTAGTCTAGTCTAGTCGAATTTAATTTAATATAATCTAATCTAGTGTAATATAATCTTCCTTTATCTAGTGGAATCTTATCTAATCTGGTATAGTCCAATTTAATCTAATGGAATCTACTGTAGTCTTGTCTAATCAAGTCTATTCTAGTTTTTTGTACTCTAATCCGCACTACTCTAGTGTAGTCTAGTCTAGTCTGGTCTATTCGAATTAAATTTAATATAATCTAATCTAGTGTAATATAATTTTCCTTTATCTAGTCGAATCTGATCTAATTTGGTATAGTCTAATTTAATTTAAAAGTCTAGTCTAGTCTAGTCTAGTCTAGTCGAATTTAATTTAATCTAATCTAATCTAGTGTAATATAATCTTCCTTTATCTAGTCGAATCTGATCTAATTTGGTATATTCTAATTTAATTTAGTGGAATCTACTCTAATCTTGTCTAATCAAGTCTATTCTAGTGTTATGTACTCTAGTCTACTAAAAGCCAATAAAAGTCCGGTTTGAAAAATCACAAGGACGATTTTGGACTATACAAATCGATTCTTTTGTTAATTCCGCGGTCCCTCTGGCTGACAAGTCAAAGCCAAGTTCTAGCTTTTGGTAAATTCTTTTAAAGTAAAAGCTTTTATTTTTTTTTTAATTAAATCAACATTTATGATTATTTCAAAATATTTTGTGATGTCTTATCCTTGCTCTTGCAGGTTTTGCCTTTGGGCAAAGTAAAAAATTCTTTTAGAAAATAATTAAATAATGTTTCCTTCTTAATATTCATTACTGGCAGGTTTTTTTTGCTTCTATAATCTAGTGCATATATTTTGCTCGATTCATTTTAATGGTATTCATGACTAGAAATGATGTTAAAAAAAATTTGTGTAAGAATAATTGTGGAGAGTGTAGGCAATAGACATGTAGTTGTGTGTGTGTAAGAGAGTTATTTACCATTCGGAACGGAATGCAATATAATTGTCACAGGAATAAATTCTTGCAAGTCTACGACGACAACTCAATTTGTATAAAATAAAGTTGAATAGAACAAACACAACAACAAAAAAAAACCAAATGTAGTAATTGAAGTATCTGAAATTCCAACAAACGAGCTAAGGAGCTGAGTTAACAGAAAAGATGTGAATAGAAAAGTTAAAGTACAAAAGCCATTGAATGTATGAATCGCTGGCATATTACAGTCACAGTCAAAGAGGTGAAGGAGTTATTTGAAGTAGTTTATAGATATTTTTTTTTTTTTTGTGTTAAACAAAAACTAGAAAATTTGTTTAATGAATTGTGGTATGATGGCTATAAAAGTCTGAAGAAAAAAACATTAAACTAATCTCAAGGATAACGTCTTCTTTTCTTTAGCTTTTTGAGTTTCAAAATTTTTTCTAAGCAATTAAATCTTAAAGTGAATTTAGTTTTAAAATTTATTTACACTTGAAGTGAAGGCAATAAATAGTTTTATCCTTAAAATGGAGTACTATTGGAACCAGGCCAGAGAAAGTTGTAGTATTGAACGAAAAAGAGAATATTCTAAAACTACACAGAAAAAAATATTAAATATAAAAAATATAAATAAAATTATATATATATTTTATAAAAATATAAAAAAATTTGATTAAATATTTAATTTATTTAATTAAATTTTTAATTGTAATAAATAATTTTAGTTAATAAATGTATAAAAATTTTATTGATACTATTAATTTGTTTACTGGCGCAAATTTAATTGAATTTTTAATTGATATCACAAATTTTTTAATTGAAATCAATTTTTATTTTTTTCTGTGTATAATATGTGTCAAGACTTCACAAATGGATAAAAAAAAAATACCCAAAATCTACCAACAATCTGCTAACTAGAAGGGTCATAAGTGCATCTTTTGGATCTGCCACTGAATACAGAGCAGTGAATCGGGGCACCCTACAAGGGGGTGTCTTGTCACCGCTCTTGTGGAATTTGACCATCAACTCTCTACTGCTAAGCCTAGAGCGGAAGCTGGTTAAAACCGTAGCTTACGCTGACGACGTGGCAATAGCTATCTCTGGCAAATACCTGAGCACAATATCTCAGTGCATGGAATCTGCTCTGACACTCCTCAGCAAATGGAGTGTCAGCTGTGGGCTTGGCGTCAATCCGGCGAAAACCGAATTGGTGCTATTTACCAGGAGGCACAAAATCGGAGACTTTGCGCCCCCCAAACAAGACGGGACCACACTGAAAGTCTCGGACAACGCTAAGTACCTGGGCGTAATCCTAGATAGTAAACTATCTTGGAACCTAAACACCCAGTATAGAGCAAATAAGGCCCTCGTGGCTATTTACACCAGCAAAAGAGCAATTGGTCGCAGCTGGGGCATCGAACCCCGAGAGAACAACTGGATCTTTGAGACGGAAATTAAGCCCATAATTTTCTATGGGGTTATAGCCTGGTGGGAAGCGGTAGAGAAAGACTCCCACCGACGAACTATAGAGAAAATTTTTCGGCTAGCGGCGATCCTGATAACGGGAGCGCTCAGGTCTACTCCAACGAAGGCATTGTTCGCTATGCTGAACTGGCTTCCGGTGAATGTTCTGGCCAAACAGCTAGCTTTGATTGCGGCGACGAGACTGAACGCTACATGTTCATGGACGAGAACCGATCTTGGTCACTCCAGGATTCTCAGGCAGGACCAAGCGCTCCATGACTTCACCGACTACTGCCCACCGGAACCTTATTTTGGCGGGCTTTTTCAATCCATTGTTCCCAATAGGGAATATCACTCCCTACCCCCTGCCACCGAAGGAGCCATCAGAGTTTTCACTGATGGCTCCAAAAGAGGCGTAAACACTGGGGGAGGTTTCTATGTGGAAAACTTCAACGTCAAGGTTCCATTCAGACTTCGGGATGGCTGTAGCGTCCTGCAAGCCGAAGTCTCGGCCATTACAAGAGCGGCAAGATTGCTTAGGTATTATAGGATATCGGAAGACATCCATATTTTTACCGACAGCAAAGCGGCCATTGCTGCTATCAATAGTGTATACACTACATCGACGGTGGTAAACGAATACCGGAAGTCTCTAAACGAGATAGCGAGACATTCAAGAGTAACACTAGTCTGGATTCCAGGGCACTCACAGTAAACTGGCAACGATATTGCGGACGAAACTGCCAAAAAGGGCGCATCATTGAGCAACTCGATGATATGTCACTTCGTTGGCATTCCTCTATCTCACTGCAAGCGATTGATCCAGCAGGAATCATACAATCTTGCTCAAGAAAGGTGGGAACAAGAGCACACCTGTCGAGTCGCCAGGTCCACTTGGCCCAGCTACAGCCTGCACAGAACTCGCGATCTACTCAGGCTTGGTAAATGTCAAACAAGACAACTAGTACCAGTGCTAACGGGGCACTGGTGTTTCGGGGCTCATGCCAAAAGGATGGGCCTAAGTTACAATGACTACTGCAGAAGTTGTAACGATGAAGAGGAAGAAGAAACAGTTCTTCATCTTCTATGTCAATGCCCCGCGCTTAACAGCATTAGGGCGGTTACTATGGGCTCCAACACTCAGCCAGACCTCGACAGTCTGGCGAACATGGGGCTAACCAACATATCCTCCTTCTTGCAACAATCAGGATGGTTTGATTCGGCGACAGGGCAATCACAGGTAATTGAATAACCAATTGACTGAGCCCTGTCTGCTGTAGGGTATCACAAAGGGACCGAATTAACGGACCCAAGTGCGTCACGTCTCAGATGTGGCGGCCGTCGAAACCTAACCTAACCTACCAACAGCACTAGAACTGCATGATCAATCTTGTATTCTGTAAGTTTTCATTTTCTTGCATATTTTTATTTGAGCCAATGAACCACAAGAAAAAGATAAACGTCAATTATTGAATTTTAATATACCGGATTAGTATGTTTGAATATTTTCAGAGATTTGTTTTTCTTTTTTAATAAAGTGAAATGTTTACCAAATGGGATTAATATATTGACTTTTAAAAAGAAGTTTTTTTGTACTTATAGAATCAGACAGATTACACAGTACAATTTAATGCAGTTCTTTTGCTTTTGTGTGAGATAAAGTGACATACACACATTTTTTTAATACAAACAAAAATAAAACTTTAAGAGATATTTTTTAGTACTAATTGTGAATAAGAACGATGTTGGTCCACATAATTTACAATTTGAATGGCTACAAGATGAGTTTGTAGTTTCAGTATTTTATTTTTAAGAGAAGTTTTAGTACTTTTTTAAAAGAACGATTTTTGAACAAGGTACTTTTTTAAAGTGAACTATGTAGAAATGTTGTTTTTTTTTTTAATTTAAAAATTTTTAAAATAATACTTTTTGGAAAATTACTTTTAAAAAAAGTACTTTTTAACACAACAACTCTTTAAAAATGTTCTTTTTAAAAAAAATTTGTTTTTAAAAAATGTCCTTTTTTTTTTTTAATGTACTTTTAAAATAGAGTACTTTTTAAAAAAATGTACTTTTACAAAAAAAATAAATACATACTTCTTTCAAAGAGTATATTTTAAGAAAAAAAGTACCTTTTAAAACAAGCACATATATATTAAAAAAAGTACATTTAAAAAAAAAGTAATCTAGAAACAAATTTTATTTGGAGTATATGTTTTCAAAAGTAGGTACATACTTAAAAAATTTAGTTATTAGGCAAGATATTTTGCGGGAAAGGTACTTTTCGAAAACGTACTTTTTAGAAATAAATAGTGGTCTATTTAAATGGAACTTTCTTAGAATGGCTCATTACATGGCATATTTTAATAATACTTTGTAGAAAAAAAATTTTTATATTCCCGTTTTTAAAAATGCAATTTTCGGGAATATCCTTTTTTTTAATTTTTATAAAAAATACTTATTTAGAATACGTTCTTTTATTAGAGGGTATTTTGTAAAAAAATTGATTTTTGTTTTTAAAAGGAGGTTTTCTAGAACATAATACTTTTTAGAAAATTACTTTAAAAAAGTACTTCTTAAAAAAAGTACTTTTAAAAGTAGAACATCCTTCTTAAAAAAGTACTTTTAAAAAAGTACTCTTAAGAAAATTTTTATTTGATGTATATGTTTTCAAAAGTAGGTACTTTAAAAAATTTAGTTATTAGGCAAGATATTTTGCGGGAAAGGTACTTTTTGAAAATGTACCTTTTAGAAATATTGGTCTCTCGATATGGAACTTTTTTAAAATGGCTCATCACACCCATTGCCCAGAAACGACTATTCTGTTTATTCACATATCCATTCAAATAAAAATGTGTGAGTTACGACTCATTATGATTTTTTCATGAAAATCGGGGTTGTCATGGGCGAGCTGTAACATCCTAATGGTATATGTACGGCGGCATAAATGGTCTTGTGGAAGAAGCTCTTGTGTCAACTGAATCTTAAATGGAAACAATTGCAAATCCTCCTTGTGCAAAATTGTGGCCAAAGTTGTTCTTTGAAGACCAAGCTCCTCAGCATGGCGTCGAATTGAGCTTGATTGATTGTTTTGAACACTTTCTTGAGCAGCAGTAATGTTTTCAGCCGATCTTGCAGTACGTTGTTGTCCATGCTTGGGCCTACCTAACCTACAGACACTCTTTCTTCGAAATCATTCACTACACGATAAATAGTGCGTTTTCTTGGCACGTTATTTCTCCCAAAAACTTCAGATAACTTTCTCATCGTGACAGTAATCGATGATTGATTTTGATAAAATGTTTTAACGATTAAAAAACGTTGGTTTATCGAATATTTTTCCATAATAAATTTGCCACGTGCCTACTTCACTACTGCCAAATATGAACTGTCAAGACTAATGTTTACCAAAATGGCAGCAAAACAAAGTAGTATACCTTCCCGGCGGACACCCTGTAGAAAATGCCACTATTTTGAAAAGGCATTTAAAAAAATTTAATTTAAAAAAAAAAAGAAACAAAATAAAAAGTACTTTTTCAAAAAGTACATTACCCGCCAAAATATCTTGCCGTATAACTTAATGTTTTAAAGTTCCTACTTTTGAAACCATATGCACCAAATAACATTTTTCTAAAGAGTACTTTTTTCAAAAGTACTTTCTTCTTAAGAAATTGTTTACAAAAAATTGTTTAAAAAAATGTTAATTAAAGAACACCATTACGTATGTTTTGGTGTCCATTCAAAGAGGCAAAAATATTTCACAGCGGTACTAGTCCGTAAATAGGTCCCAGGTCCGTCTGTCTGTTAATAATTCATAATTTTTTGGTTTGGTGTTTTTTTTTTCTTTGCCAGAATTACTTTGTCTATTTACCATTACGAGTATAATACAAAATTGATGTAAATTTAATTGCTCATTTTTGTTTTATTTTTAGTATTTAAAAAATCAATAAATTATTAAATATTCCTAAGCTTCTTAAAATTTGTCATAAATTCCCTTTTTAATGGCCATCAAATATGCACGAGAATTATTATATTTTTTTTTAAATTTTATCAGCACAAACATTTGTTGATGACGGCAATTGGTTTTGTTGGTGTTGTTGATTCTTGCTTTGCCTGTTTTAGTGATGGTTTCAATTTGTTTTTAATTTTTGTAAAACATGTTGATGCACATCGCATGCATTTAATTAAACAAATGATTTTTAAACTACACATCAGCTCTTAAACCAACAACCAACCGAACATGTTCTCTCACACACATTCACATGCCGTGTGTGTACATGAAAGTGTACATACAAAGCAATTAGGCTTAAATGCACACACAGGTCCACAAATACAGCACAGTAATAAACTGTTAAATAGTGAAAATACACCTACAAAAAAAAAAAAAAAAAAAAAAACTAATGAAACTCTTGATTCATACAACAAAATTGTCCCTATTGTGTATCACTCCTCTCCCTCTCTGTGTCTCTTTTTCAATCCACGCTATTTGCTATTCTTTTTAATTAAATTTCAAATATATGTATTTAATAATCTGCTGGAAAAAAATTTTTTAAAAATGTTAAACCTTTAAAAAATGAATAATGAAAATAAACTACAAAAAATATGTTTGTACGAGTATAGCAGCCAGCAGTTTGTTGATGTATTGTGACTGCCTCAACCAAACATACCGCTTAAAACTAATTTTACCCTTTTGGTTTTTAGTAGAAATAATTATTTGATATGTTAAGTAATTATTTGCATATTAAATGACCATAATTTAAAAAAAAAAGCAATTTTCGAAATAAATTTAAGCAAGGAAGGCATATTGAAATAGTTGGCTAAGCCGTTTTGTTAAACAAAATGCTGAACATACATATTTATTCAATTGTACATGAAATTAGATATTCGAGTGTTATAAAAGTTATGTGCATATTTTTGAAGACCATTCAGCTAATGGATATAGTATTCAGCAGAAAAATTATTCTATAAACAAATCGATAACATACATAACTTTAAATATATATATTCATACGCATATATTGCAGGATGTTTTGCATATTCTTTATTTCAGCAAAATTATTTTTTTTTTAAATGCCATAATACTTGCAATTCAGCTAATGAAAATGCTATTCAGCAGAGATTTTCTGAACAGACATTAATGATTTGGTAGTTTTTGTTATTCAGAAAAGATTTTTCTATAAATAAATCGATAACATAAAAAACTATTATTATTTTTATTGATATACATATGTACATATATTGCAGGATTTTGTGCATATTCTTTAATTCAGCAAAATTATTTTGCTTTAAAAATTAAAACTAAGTAATGCTTTGTAATAAAATGCCATAATACTCGCAATTCAGCTAATGGAAATGCTATTCAGCAGAGATTTTCTGAACAGGCAATAATGATTTGGTAATTTTTGTTATTCAGCTGGGAATTTAAAGATCTATCATAGTATAACTTATCTTTATCGTCATCAGCAGGTATCCAAATTTATTATTCAGCTGGCGAAACTGTTATTCAGCAAATATTTTTTTATAAAAAGCAATATATAAATTATTTTATCTGCATAATTTACTCATATTAGGATCAATTAGCTGACATATTTTGCAATTTGTTCAAAATTCTGTAGGAAAATTCATTTAAGTTTACTTTAAAGCAATTCAGCGAACAAAAATGATTATTCAGCTGAGAATTTAAAGATCTATCATAGAATAACTTATCTTTATCGTCTCCAGTAGGTATCCAAATTTATTATTCAGCTGGCGAAACTGTTATTCAGCAAATATTTTTTTATAAAAAGCAATATATAAATTATTTTATCTGCATAATTTACTCATATTAGGATCAATTAGCTGACATATTTTGCAATTTGTTCAAAATTCTGTAGGAAAATTCATTTAAGTTTACTTTAAAGCAATTCAGCGAACAAAAATGATTATTCAGCTGAGAATTTAAAGATCTATCATAGAATAACTTATCTTTATCGTCTCCAGTAGGTATCCAAATTTATTATTCAGCTGGCGAAACTGTTATTCAGCAAATATTTTTTTATAAAAACCAAAATATAAATTATTTTATCAGCATAATTTACTCATATTAGGATCAATTAGCTGACATATTTTGCAATTTGTTAAAAATTCTGTAGGAAAATTCATTTAAGTTTACTTTAAAGCAATTCAGCTAACAAAAATGATTATTCAGCTGAGACTTTAAAGATCTATCATAGAATAACTTATCTTTATCGTCTCCAGTAGGTATCCAAATTTATTATTCAGCTGGCGAAACTGTTATTCAGCAAAAAGATTTTCATACAAACTAAAATAGAAATTATTTTCTGTTCTTATTTTTGTCATATTAGGATCAATTAGCTGAAATATATTTTAATTTGTTAAAAGTTTAAGTCTACTTTAAAGCAATTCAGCTAATGAAAATTGTTATTCAGCTGGGAATTTAAAAATCTATCATAGTATAACTTATCTTTTTCTCATCTGCAAGTATTCAAATTTATTATTCAGCTGGTGAAACTGTTATTCAGCAAATATTTTTTTTCTTACAAACTGATATACATATAAAAATTTTTTTAAATTAATTGTTGAACTTTGCTTTCAAGTTTTATCGCAAAAATAAATTTTTTTCTTCCTTTCTGAATAAAAACTGCCCATATTTTGAAATTCTTAACTTTAGTACGCTATAAATTTCCCATCCTTAAAAATCTTTCAAATCCACCATTTTACTTACATACGAACACTTTATTGTGGTGCTGGGGTTTTTTTCAATAAAAAAATAAAATAACTTTCAATTTTGTTAAGATAACTAAGCTATAATTTTTTATTACCTTCCCATTTAATTGTGTATCTCATTAAATAATAATAATTTATTCTCTGTGTGCTTTCTGTGTGCTTAAATAACTAACCCCTTAAATTATGCTACACCTTCGTTTCACTTAAGTGGTGTGTGTCCACGTTATTGGTATACATTTTTATTAGTTTTCTTGAACTAAAAGCAATAATCTGGTAAAAAGGAAAATGTATCCTTATCATATGTGACATATGCATACAAATACTAATACATACATGCATACATACATACATACGTATCCATACATGCAAATGAAATGCGTAGAAGGTAAACATGAGTCTTCTCATAGTAATAATTTTCAATTGTAGTAGTATTTTTTTAAGTTGTTTATTACTGCTTTAAGGCTAATACACATACACATATGTATGAGTGTAATAAATTTGTGTAAAATACGAGGGCAGTTCTTATATATTTCCCTACTAAGACACAATTTATTAGACATATAAAACATTAAATAGTTTTTGTGAAGGTCCTGCTGTTTTCATATCGATATTTTATTTATAGAATTGTTCAAGGGCTAACATCCGTTTTATATAATTTGTTCCTTAACTAAGTTATTTATGATCACAAGGTTAGTAATTTCTTTAAATTCTTTTTTTTTTTTTTTGTATACTTCAACTCATAAATTGATTTTATTTATCTACCGTCTCCTTCTGGCAAATCGCACGTGTATAATAAATAGTTCCCAAACAAATGGTTACATGAGGTTTAAGTATTTATTTTATACCTTGAGACATCATCAATGACTTTATAAACTTTATGATTATCAACACGAAACACGAAACACACAAAACGTTAGAGAATAGAATGGAAAAAAGATTGAAAAAAATGTGAACTATAATACCTCCCATTTAATAAGAAGACAAAATACAATAAATTAATGTGAAAATAGCAAATGTTCACATACATTATCATTAATTTAAAAGCAAAAGCAAGAACAGGAAGAAAACAACAAAAAAAAAATTATATAAATGTAAAGGACATCAAGGAATAAACATAAACTGTGAACAAAAACGACCAGAGAAACTCTAATCGTTGTAATACAATAAAAGCAAAATAAAAACAGTACTTCTTTCATAAGTAAAAGACATATGAAGAATTAAAAACAACTAAAGATAAAACGAACAGCGGCGTGAATTGATATCTAAGAGCTCAATTCAAATGTGAGAGGGAGGAAGGGAAAGCAGCAGTAGGTGGTTGATGAGTTGGCATAAATTTTATGTGTCTAATTTTAAATCTAAAATTAAGTTAAAAATTGTCTTCAAAGGCAGTCGTCAAAGATGATTTGTCAGAATTTATTTCATGGGCAATTGAAAACCGTTTCTTAGAAAAGTGTTGCTCGCTTTTAAGCGCTTTGAAAAATTCTTCTCATCTAGAAGAAAATTATTACGAGCTTTTAGATTTTCCTTTCTATCAATAATAATAATTTAATTTAAGATTTAAATTTAAGAAAATGAACTTAATTAAGCCTGATTAATAAAAAATTTCTTTAAAAATATTTTTTTTTTATAAATTATATCATTATCTAGATCATTAATACAAGGGGAATTTCGTATTAAGCATTTAAACTGTGATCAGATGCTGTTTCTGGCTTCATGAAAAATAATCACAAAAAAAAAAAAAAAAAAAAATGGCCCCAAACTGAAAAATTCAAAATGCCCCAAAATGATGGAAATGGCCCAAAAATATTTCTTTTTTTTTTGATATTTGCACATTTTTATATTTCATATAATCAGAAAAATATTAGACATTGTTAACATACATATTTCAAGCAAAAAAAAAAAAAATTTTATATCAAACATCCCTTTAGATTTCAAATACACGGCTGAATAGAACAAACGTTGTCTTCGGTAGAAGCCACTAAAAGCCTGGTCAGTATTCATGTGTAAAAGTGTATATATTTTTGTTTTCAATATACAAATTTTTGGGGCCAATTTTAATTTTTAGTTTTGGGGTCATTTTTACCATTTTTTACTTAAGAAAAATGGCTCCAAACCAAAAACGAAAAATTGCCCAAAATTTTTGTATTGGAGCTATTTTCCTTTTAAGATAATTTAATATGTGGCCATTTTTGTTATTTTAATTTTTTTTAAAAATTAACACAAACCATAATATTAAAAATGGTCCCAAAAAAAGATAAAATTTTAGTTTTGCTTAAAGAAAAATAGCCCCAAAGCAACAACATCACGAACATTTTTGCTATTTTAATTTTAAGAATTAAAAATTACCCCAAAACTAAAATTGAAAAATAGCCCTGAAGTTTAGAAAAAATTTCTCCAACTTTCAAAATAAAAAATTAAAAATTACTCAAGAAAAGAAAAAAAAAAAGGATTTTCCTGTAGATGGTGTGGTTGTTTTTAATATTTTTCAAATTATTTTTCAGCTACCAAAACTTTATAATTCAGCAAAAATAAAATATCTAAAATTTAACATTAAATAGTTTTCTATACAATTGTACAGCAGTGCACGCAATTCAGCTAATGAAAATAATATTCAGTTTATTGATTTTTCTGAATTTGTTTAAAAATCGCTTTTATAAAAATAATTATTATCTATTTTTTCATGTTCTCTATTGAGTTGAGTATAATTATGCAAAATGTTAGTACTAATTCTATTTTCACAAAAAACTTTTGAGTCCAGCAAATTCGCTGCCATTTAAAAATTAAAATGAGTAATATTTTACGATTAAATATCCATATAACTGCAATTCAGCTAATTGAAATGCAATTCAGCTAACAATCTGTTCAAAGTTATTTAGAAATTATTATTTAAAGTGATTATTCAGCTTACAATTTTTATTGAATTTAGAATTGTAGGTTTTCTCTATAATAAGTATCGTTGTGTAGAATACTTATATTAATATTATAGTAGTTTGTACCAACGGTCGACCCAATCGACCGTGCTTTAGTCATAGAAAGAAATATCATAAAAAAATCTCTTATACATAAAACAATCATACAAAAACCAAAACTACAATTATTTAATTATACAATTTGCATGAATTCACAAAAATTAAAAAAATAAAAACAGAACGGTTAAATTAAAAAAAAAAAAAATACTTCCATTGCGCTAAATCAATTTACTCAACTCTCTCATCTTTTTTCCTACCATTCTCCCACACTTAGTATGTATACATGTCTTGCTGTTATTTTTCACTTTCCACCCAAGTGTGTAAAACTCATGTATGTGTTGTTTGTTTTTTGTTGGGCTTTAACTTACATGCATGAGTAATACGTGCGAATGTAGTAGTAGGAACTTTGAACGGTTATAGCTCTCAAAATACTGAGCCCACAAAAACCCACAATACTTCGTTCAAATCTGTGAAAAAAATTCTTTAATTTGGTTTAATTTGGTGAACAAGGCGATGAAGGCACAACTACAACAAGTTCGAGTAAGCCCCCACCCATATATTTAAGAGAGCAGAATTCCAGTTTGCTGGTAAAAAGCCTTATCTCATTAATTGGAGAAAATGAGTTTTATGTAACTCCAATTAAGCGCGGAAACATCAATGAAACAAAAATTCAGGTAGCTCATGAAAATAATTACAGAAAAATTGTTTCAGATTTAGAATCTAAAAATAAAAACTTCTACACGTACCAATTAAAGAGTGCTAAAGGTCTAACAGTCGTAATAAAAGGTATAGACTCTAGCGTGGATCCGGAAGAGGTCAAGTCTGGCCTTGAAAATAGTGGCTACAAGGTGAAAAATGTCTCAAACATTAAAAATAGAGAAAAAATCCCCCAACCAATATTTAGAGTCGAGCTACAGCCAGGTGACATAAAAATAAAAAAGAAATGAAGCGCATCCAATATATGACTTAAAGTACTTGTTGCACCGGAGAGTTACCGTTGAGCTTCCACATAAAAGAGCTGGACCTGTTCAATACCTGAACTGCCAAGAATTTCGGCACACGAAGACTTATTGCAAGTTGCCTACAGTTTGCGTTGTATGTGGTGAGTTACACAGTACTGCTAACTGTGATAAAATAAAAGGTGATACCAAGGCGAAAAAATGTGGCAATTGCGGCGGAAATCACACTGCCAACTATAGAGGCTGCCCTCTTTATTCTCTTTTTAAAAATTCGTCGAACAGAAAAACAAATGCTACTCCCGCTCAGCCCAACACTCATTTAAACTACCCACAGTTACCTCAACCGTCGTCTAGCCATAATCAATACTCAAATGTTTTAAAGTCTAACACGACTCTTACTCAACAAAAACCTAATAGTCAATCTTCATACGCTAATATTTTAAAGAGTAACCAGATTCCGGCGCAAAAAACTGTACCAGTAAATGAAGAATCAGGGCATAATTTTAGTCGTATTGAAGCCTCAATAGAGATCCTTATACAAACAGTAAATACATTCACTCTCAACATGTCCTGTATGATGCAGGAAATGTTGAAAATGCAGTCTACCTTGTTGCAGGCTGTATTGAACAAACCATGAACTTAAGAATCTGTTTTTGGAACGCAAACGGCATCTGCCAACATAAAAAGAAATTGAATATTTTCTTCTGGATAAACAAATCGATGTTATGCTTATCTCAGAAACTCATTTGACATCTCGAAGCTGTTTCAGAATTAGTGGATATAATTTTTACGACACCAAGGATCCCCGTGGCAGAGCTTGTGGTGGTTCGGGAATCCTAATAAAAACGCGAATAAAACACCACCTGTTGAATGAGTTTTGTGAAGATTATCTTCAAGCAACGAACATCTGCATCGAAACTTACTATCAAAAACTTGTAATATCATCTGTCTATTCGCCCCCCAGATTCACAATTACCGAGAGTCAATATACGGCTTTTTATAAATCACTGGGCCTCCGTTTTCTAGCAGCTTGCGACTACAATGCTAAACACACATTTTGGGGTTCACGTTTAATCACACCTAAGGGACGAATTTTATTCGACACAATATCTAAAATGGGTTTGAATGTAGTTTCAAGTGGACAGCCAACATATTGGCCAACAGATCGACAAAAAATTCCTGATGTTATCGACTTTGGAATTGTGAAAGGCGTGCCCAGCGAGATGGTTGAAGTTGAAGCATCTTTGGACTTATCCTCAGACCACTCGCCTACTATTGTCACTATTTACTCACACACAACATGTGATTCAGCGACGACATCTGCACGTATTAACTGGCTGAAATACAGAAAATATCTGAGTGCTCATTGCTCGGAAAAAATGCCGCTGAGAACACCTTCAGACATAGACGATTCTCTCAGGTTGTTTGAAGCGCATGTTAAACAAGCGGCTTTTAATGCTACTTCAAATGAAATAAACCAACCAGTGAGATTTAACAATATTTTTTCTGTAGATATAGAAAGGCTATTGACTGAAAAACGGCGAGCTCGACGAGAATGGCAGCGCTACAGATCGCCCCAGCTAAAATTAAGGCTTAAGGAGTGTACCAAGCAGCTTAGGAAAGTTTTGCAAGCTCAAAAAACAGCTTCCCTTCAAAAATTCCTTCAAGAGCTAGATGCAACACCACAAACAGATTATTCACTGTGGCGTGCAGCCAGAGGACTAAAAAGGCCGGTGATATGCAAACCCCCATTACGAGCCCCAAATGGTGACTGGGCAAAAACTGACGCTGAAAAAGGTGCACTCTTTGTTAAACACTTAGAAAAAGTTTTCACTCCGAATATTTCTGCTGATATTGTTGAACTGCCACCAGTCGTCCCTTTACCAGAAATACCGATGAGATTTAACATGACGGAGATTGAAAATACTATTACTAGTCTTAACACCAGAAAAGCCCCAGGTGTCGACAAAATAAGCAACAAAATGCTTCAAGAATTGCCTTACACTGCAAAAAGAATAATACTATTCATTTTTAACAGTATTCTACGCCTAGAACACTATCCTAAAGAATGGAAGGTTTCGCTAATTACTATGATACCAAAGCCCGGCAAGGATCATACAAAGGTTGAATCCTATCGGCCTATTAGTTTACTGTCTAACATTTCAAAACTATTTGAAAAGCTGTATATGAGCAAGCTGATGCCTATAGTGACTAGAAGTGGATGCATTCCAGATCATCAATTCGGTTTTCGCAGACAACATAACACAATAGAACAAACTCACAGACTTGTGAATGTCGTTAGAGACACTTTTGAAAAAAAGAAATACTGCTCTGCGCTCTTTATTGATGTCTCACAAGCTTTCGATAAAGTATGGCACGAAGGTCTTTTCAATAAATTAACACAAAATCTACCAGCAAACATCGTAAAGCTTTTAAAAAGCTATTTGATGGAACGTAAATTTGTAGTTAGGGAAGGCAATTTTTTAAGCCCTCCGCAGTCGATTGAAGCCGGAGTACCTCAAGGCAGTATCTTCGGACCCTTACTTTATTTAATATATGCCTCTGACTTACCGTTAAGCAGTAACATTCATACATCAACATTTGCGGATGATACAGCCTTTCTAAGCGTTCACGAAAATCCTGTAGAAGCTTCCCGCAACTTACAAGAATATATATCCAAACTGGAAAAATGGCTCAAACAATGGCGTATAAAAGTTAACGAGCAGAAATGTGCACACGTCACTTTTACGTTGCGCAGGCAAACATGCCCGCCTATAAAAATTAACACCGAGACTATACCACAACACACTGTATTTAAATATCTAGGCGTTCATCTTGATCGTCGTTTAACATGGAAATCGCATATAGACGCAAAGTTGACTCAAATGAAATTAAAAGCAGCTCAAATGAATTGGCTTATTGGAAGAAATTCTATACTAAGCCTAGACTGTAAACTACTATTATACAACGCGATCCTGAAACCAATATGGTTCTATGGAATCCAGTTATGGGGCACTGCCTCAGCATCAAATGTCGAAAAAATTCAAAGGCGACAAAATAAAATTCTACGTACAATTACAGCAGCCCCCTGGTATGTCAGAAACCATCGAATTCATAAAGACCTAGACGTTCCGTTGGTGAAGACAGTATTTTCAAAACACGCGAAAAAATATATAAAAAAACTTGAGTTGCACCCAAATCCACTTGCGCGCAATATTCTTCATTATAGAGGCCACACCCGGCTGAAAAGAAGGGATACTCTTTTTCTCAGCCGTTCACGAGAAATGTAAAACAACAAAAATCAACCGTTGAAATTAAAAATTTTGTTTAGCATTGGCTAAACTTATATTTAATATTTTTTTAGATTTAAGATTTGAAAAACTTATTGATAATTCAATTTAAATAATTAAAGATTCAATAAATAATAAAAAAAAAAAAAAAAAAAAAAAAAAAATTTGGTATAAGTCTTGTAAAAACCGGTTGTATAATAGCTGCATGAAGGGCAGCACAAAAAAAAAAGCAATTGTCTATTAATTATATAGATTTGTCTAAAAACCTTTTAATTAAGCTACATATGTATGTTGTTTTCATTTAAAAACTAATCATACAGCTAAAAGAATGGTATTCAGGTAATGATTATGTTATTCAGCTACTGATTAGCCTGTTTAGCTACTGATGTTGTGTTTATTCAGCTACTGATTATGGTTATTCAGTTACTGATTATGCTATTCAGCTACTACTTTTTTATATTCAGCTACTGATAATGATTATTCAGCTACTGATTATGCATATTCAGCTATTGATTATGCTATTTACCTACTTATTATGTATATTCAGCTACTGATTATGCTTATTCAGCTGCTGCATGTGCTACTCAGCTACTGATTATATTTACTCATTCACTGATTATGCATTGAGCTACTGATTATGCTATTCAGCTACTGATTATGCTATTCAGGTACTGATAATGTATATTCAGCAGCTCATTTTGCTATTCAGCTACTAATTATGCTTATTTAGCTACCGTTCGTGTTTATTCAGCTCTTAATTATGCTTATTTAGCTACTAATTATGTTTATTTAGTCACTGACTATGCTATTCAGGTACTGATTATGCATATTCAGCCAGTGATTATGATGTTCAGCTGCTACATGTGATACTCAGCTACTGATTATGGTATTCAGCTACTGATTATGCTTATGCAGCTGCTGCGTGCGCTACTCAGCTACCGATTATGCTTATTCAGCTACTAATTAGGCTATTCACCTGCTGGCTGTGCTAATTCGCAGTAGAATATGGCGTTTAGCTGTTGAATATGACATTCAGATTCTGAATATGGTATTCATCAAATAAATCTAAAATTAATGTTATTTGTGCTTAAGAATTTCATAAAATTAAGAAGTATAACATATATTGCTAAAATAAAGAGTCGGTTGTTGGCAGTAAAATGCCTAAAAGTGTGCGATGATTTGCTATTTGGCTGTTTAATATTGCCTACTTTTTCACATGATGTGAAGAATTTTTTCTAAATTATCTGTCTGCTTATAGGATATATTTTTTTACTTCACTTCTTTGTAATGAAATAGTAACCTCTGTGTAAACTAAATTTTATACTATTTTTTTTTTGTCCCTCACTGTTTCATTTTTCTCTTTTAGTGCTGAAGCAATTTGTTTGCACAACACAACTAAATTAATTTCAACCAATATTATTGTCATTGTTGTTGTCTAACTAAATGTACGTAAGAAGGAAGTTTATTTAACATTTTCTTGTGCGTGCGTAAATGCATGTGTCAACTGTGACTGTGTGAGTGTGTGATAAATCTCTTGTATGACAATTAATTTTTCTATTTTCCGTTGAAAATTTTCCGTACATTTTTTCTTTCTGTTGTCTATAGTGCTTTTTGCCACCTCATCTAAAATGAGAACAATTATTTGAGAACAAAAATTTCATTGTAGTCCGTTCGGTATGGAAGTACGCTTGAAGAAAATATAACGACTCCAATGGTTTGTTAAAGATTTTGTAAAATTAAAGTTTCGGTAAATTAGGAGCGATAACATACCCTAAAAAATGTGCTAAATTGCTTAGGAAATATGTCTTTTTCTTTGTTTCCCACTACCCATAGTGAAAATTTTTATGTGTTACATATACTTCTGCTACATATTTAAAAAATATCCTTTATTAACAATTTAACGATTTTCTGCTTAAATGAGTTAAACAAAACCGCTGCCTTTTTGGCCAATTAAGACTGTGTGAATGTACATTTACACTCACTTTGACCATTTTGGAAAATTTCATTAAATACTTTTAAATCCGAAATAGCCATTAACATAAATATAAAAATTAATTATATATTTCTTTACAGTTGCACTTGTTTGTCTAATTAAATCTTGCCATTTTTGCCTTGAAACCACTTAAGTCTTCAAATCGTTAAATATTTTACACTTTCTGTTTTGCCAGCATAAAATTAATTATTAATTAAAGTTTTATGATGTTCACATATGCTTACAGTACATATTTTTGTTCATACTTAAGCATCTACAACATATACATACTCGTAGTAAATGGTAGACTGCAGAAAATTGTCTGATTATTTCTTTGTTTATACCACAAAGTCAATTAAATTTTAGTTTTTATTAAACAACACAAATCAACAATATAAAAAGAAGAAATCCATACAGAATAACAATGCATACAGAGTAGCTATAAAAGTAAGAAGGAAAACGAAAAACTAAATAAAATTTTATGTTTGAAACCAGCATCCTAAAAGTATGCAACATAAATGTGAATGCACGTATCAAAATAAATATACTATTTATGAGATGAGATTTTGTAAATGAAATTAAGTATTTAATATATTACTAGCTGATCCCGGTGTACTTCGGTACCCCCCTCGTTATGAAATAAAATTAAAAGTATTTACATATCCTATTGTGAAAATTTAATGACCATCGGTCCAATAGTTAAGACTATATTAAGATTTTTTATTTTCCTATAAAGGGGCGTGGTCCCACTCATTTTTCTCCTAGTACGTATTCCTAATTATGTCAATACTATATGTACCAAATATCATCGGCGTAGGTCAAAAAATGCCCAAAACATGGCGATTTCAATTTTTGGGTTATATGGGAGCTGCCACGCCCACTTGTCCGATAACGCCCATTTTTGTCCTGATTACTCACATTAGTAACATATGAACTATTGCAATGTTTCAAAACTCTTGCTATCACAATAGTCAAGATATATGATGTTATTCAATTTATGTGGGAGGGGCTACGCCCACTTGAAATATTAAAAGCCTAAAACCATCCTCTATAAATTCCCTTTTGAATGACACCAGTTTGGGTCAAATCGGTTGGATAGTTTCCGAGTCTATAGCGAACATGGGTACAAACATTTTTTGTATTTTATATATATAGATTTGTAATTGTTTAGAAAAAACGGGAATTTTCATGCTTAGCAATTTTGCACAGTGGTCTAATTGTTGTTAATTTTTTAGCACAAAATTAATAGTTCATAAATGTGAAAAATTTTTGTTTAAATAATTTTGTATGTAACTATTTACTGTTTAGTTAGCACTTTTGCATAGTTGCTCAATGTTATTGTTGTCCATTATGGCATGCATTAAAAAAAAGAAACTATGCACAATGGGGCAAAAATAATCTTAAATATATTTATAAACTACATACAATTTTTTCATTCTTCGAAAAATTAAGAAATGTGAAGCTTCACTTATTTTTAATCAACTATTGCACAATGGGGCGTTTTCTTTTATCTATTCTCAAATCTAAATTAAGGTGTAATTTCAAATACATAATTGTAAAAGGACGAAATACGATAAGATATTGAAAATATTTGGAAAAAAAAAACCTGCACAGTGGGAAAATATTTTCAAGTTAATTTGTATTGCTAAAGAAATTTTTGCATCTACAGATAAATTAAAATAGAAATTGCAAACTGTTCATGCTTCTGCATTTTGCACAGTGGTCCGATTGTTGTTAATATTTTAAGCGCAAAATTAATAGTTCATAAATTTCAAAATTTTTATTTATATCCTGTTCACGGTTTCGATAGCACTTTTGCTCAGTGGCTCCATGTCACTGTTTTTCTCGATTATTCCTTTAAGTAATATACAAATATAAGCTAGTGGTAAATTTGTTTTTTAACAATTCCATTATGGCATGCACACTGGGAAAATATACATACATAATGTCAAATATATTTATAATTGCAATATTACAATATTTTTCATTGGTATTTAAATCTTCGAAAAGATAAGGAATATGAAGTGTATTATCTTATTTTTATTTAGCTGTTGCACAATGGGACGTTTTCTTTTATGTATTTTTTTTAACGAAATTAAGGAGAAATTTCAAATACATAATTTTAAAAGGGCTACATACGAGAAGATATAGAAAATATTAGAAAAAAACATCCTGCACAGTGGGAAAAATTTCTCCAGTTACATGTATGTATGTATTGCTAAATAAATTTTTGCATCTGCAGATAAATTAAAATAGAAAACTTGAATGTTTTGAAAATAGTTTTTGCACAATGGGACAGTGAAATGTTTGGTTTCTGATTGAAACAGAAAATATTACGGTCTAAAATCATTTCGGGAATGAAATAACTTGAGTACCTGGCTATGTATGGGCTGACTAAGAAAAAGTAGCCACTGCCACGCCCTAACGTAAGAATTATTAATTGTTCACTAAGATGTATTGAACAGAGTCTTATGAAACTTCGTTTGCACAACTTTTTTATTAGAAATTCGTCAGGTGGCATGCCCCCATTAATAGTATATATTATTTTCAAGTAATTTCTAATTTAAAGAATTTTCAAAAAAACTTTTCATACACATTTAGTGTGCAACCTGGGCTAGTAGTCCGTAGGTTGTTGATTTGATTCCCACCAAAGGTTTTGGGTGTGTTCTGTAGACATGCTAATCGCTTTGCGGGTTGTGTTTATTAAAAAAAATATGACAATACAACATTATGTCTACTAAAGTGGGCAGTGCCACGCCCAAACGAAATAAATATTATTTTAAAAACACTTCTAGTAAACCCACTCTTATGAAACTTCGCATACATGTTTCGCCGCCGTTAAACTAAAAAATGTTTAGCAAAAAAGTTAAAAGTGCCACGCCCAAAAAAAAGAAAAAATTAAATAATTTTTAAATTACTTCTTCTTAATATATTATAAAAGCATTTTGTAGACGCTTTAAATTCCCGGAACAATGGAATTTTATAATTTAAAAAGTAGGAAGTGCCACGCCTCAGTTAAGTTAATAGTCTTTAACTATGTATGTGTTACATTTAATACTGCCGAAAATATGTACATACATTAATTTTTGGGTCAAAAACTCCGAAAGTGCCACGCCCAAATGAATCAATTTTGAACTATAACGACTTAATCGATATTTGAAAAACTTAACTTACACCAAGTACGCGCGACAAAGAAAATATATGATAAGAAAAGTGGGCTGCGGCAAGCCTGTAATGCAGTAGTCGTCTAAAAAAATAACATATACTCGTATATTCAGAATTAGAAAGAAACGACATCAGATCTATTGATTAAAATGGCAGCAGTTTCTAAACTTTCCCATTGCAATTAAATTAAAGAGAGATTCGAAACGAGTTTGTGTGTAAATAAATTTGTATAAAAGCAAGGTTATCACAGATCATCAAAAAATGTATTTTCAAGCATGTATATGTGTTTGTATCAAACTGCAGCTAACTGTTGCATACCCAAGCATGTGCTTAAGTTGCAATGTTATTAAGCATACTTTTAGGAGCTTAAATGTCTTCTTGCACACAAATAATTGAAAAACTACAAAGAAAGACAATTAACTTCAAGGACAGAAAGGTATTTAATAAAAAAGAGCACGCCATGAACTTAATACCACACTTAATAACTCAAAAATAAACCGCCTTAAAGTATTGAACGACTAAGAAAAAATGAAATAACAAACTGCTGCTCTGCCATAAGGAAATGTTTATTCATTCATGTTTAAAAACATATAATAAAAAAAAAATAAAAACCAAGACACAATTGAAAAAGAGAAATTCATTCATGGCAAATCAAAAGTTGTTCATTAACAAAGTTTTCAACAAAAAATTTACACTTGTAATAAGGATATAATTTGTTTTTGGGACAGTACATACATACAAATTTTCATAAATATTTAATATTATTTGTTAAAGAAACTTTGAAAAACTATAGATATGTAAAAACAAATCTCAATACGTACTAATTTTAAACGGCGCATGCTTTGTAAATTCCGCAATTTTGATGGTTTCGTAATTTTGAGAAATTTTGCTGGATTATTTGTTTTCTTTGAGTTAGAAGAGAATTTTTTTCTTAGTTTAAAGAATATTTTCTTAAAAACAGCAAATTGTCAATATGAAATTTTTAATAAATTGTTTTGAATTGTCTTGGCCGTAAACAAGAACACCAAAATATTTGTTGGTTTCAGTAAAGTTTGTGTGAATTTCGTATTGTTTAAAAATTACACCAAAATAATACAATCACTTGTTAACATCACTTGTTTTAAATTGCACACATACACACACACACACACACACGAAAATGAAACACACAAATTGCACTCACACAATACCGCACGTTATCTAAGCAAACAAACGTTAAATAAATAATTTTAGCATACTTTTAGGTGCTAAAATAATTCTTTTTTTAATAATTTTTTATTTCTTCTTCTTAAAAAAAGTCTTAAACAAATAAATATCTTAAATCTTATTTATTTTTAAAATTAAATTTATTTCAAATTTTCTTTTGTTTTTTAGTTTTCTTTTAAAATTTTACTCCTCAAAGTTAAGTGTTTAACGAACGCGTTTTGTTTAATGACTGATTCATTTTTACTTAGAACAAAAGTCATGTTAGTCCTTTTTCCTTGTGAGCTCTCTTTGTGTGTGTATGTATTTGTCAAAAGCAAAATTCCCCAAAAAATACATGTCAAATTTACAGTATTTTATACAAAGCAACTGTCAAAATCTGTTAAATTTTATGCTCTTCTGCAACATGTTTATATGCCAAATTATCCTTTTCTTTTTATTTATTGTTTTCATAATTGTCCGCCTTATGCGCGCGCATAATTTCATTACATATTTTATTTTATTTTTCCTCTATTTAACCTAGTTATTTTCCCTCTTTTTTTTTTTTGCTATTCATTGAACATATTTTTATGCATAGGAATTGAAAGTTGAAATGTGTCAGTAGTATCAGGTATTAAGATTTGCCAGAGATAAAATAAAATGCGTGCGTGTTCGTGTGCACCAGAAAGAGAGAGATTAAACAAAAATAAGAAACGTGTCAAATAATTTGGTCAAATGTCAAAGTGAGCATTTTATTAGAAAAGTCATTCAAAAAAAAAAAAATGCGATTGTAGTAACAGGCTGGTTCTTAAAAACAATTAAATGCCCAAAAAAAAAAAAAAATATGTATGTATGTATCCTTGCATATTTACTGATGTTTCATAAATTCTTTTATAAAAAAAAAAACAAAACATGAAAATGGAAATTTAAGAATAATGGAGCCATACAGAACTTAAAAGAAATTTAACAAATATATCACCAAGGGAAATTTTTCAAATAAGTCTTTTAAATCGGTTTTTTATATCATCTTGCTCTCTGTGATGAATCACATTTGGATACCAAAAAAAATTTATAGATTTGCTAACAGAAAAATATTTCCCAAAAAGGGAATTTTTCGAAATGACACTTTTAAAACTCCAAATCCATTTTTCTGACATCAGACAACAAGATATAAAGAAAATTTTGAAAATTTTTTACTAGAAAAAAAATTTCCTCGAAGGGAATTTTTTTTTGGAAAATTTCCCAAGAAAGGCAATTTAGGAAAATGTTTTCCTCTGGCGAACATAGCGCCATTCAACAACAAAAAAAATTATGAGGCGGACATAGCGCCATCTGTTCGTCTAATAGTTTCGGAAATACAGAAATTGCCCCCTCCCTCCCCTCCTCGCGCACCTTTTGGTGGAGTTCGATAACAAACATCGTGACACGAGAATTTTATATATTAGATATATAAAACAGGATGTGTGTATGCATGTAACGTACGGACTCCAAAACGGCTAGGCCGATTTTGATGAAATTTTCAGGGAATCTTCAGAATATTCAGGCAGGTGACACTGTGAAGTCTGATTTTTGATTTTTGGTCTACGGGCGGAGGGGCGTGGCAAAATCCAATATATATATATAAAACTGAATGTCTGTCTGTCTGTTTGTTTGTTTGTGCTTTATAGGAGGCCAAACGATTGTACCGATCTTCCTCAAATTTTCACAGCATGTTACTGTAACTCTGGAAGGAATAATAGGCTATATGAAGCTTTTATTGGACAAAGGGGCGTGGCACCGCCCATATAATCCAAAAATCTAAATCACCATATTTGACCTACGTCGATGATATTTGGTACATATGGTATTGCCATAATTAGGAATACGTACCAGGAGAAAAGTGGGTGGGACCACGCCCCTTTTTAGGAAAAGTAAAAATCGTAATATAGTCTTAACTACTGGAGCGATCGTCATTAGATTTTCACAATACGAATTTTATTTTATAACAAGAAGGGTAGCGAAGCACACCGGGTTTAGCTAGTATTAGATAGAATTTAAGAAAAATTATCTGCAATGAAAAAAATTTCCCCAATTTTTGTTTACGAAAATTGTAAAGATGGACAAATGAACGCTGATGAGAGGTGTAGCGGCTTTGAAATCGGTATACTGATACGTTCTGCTAATCTGATTGCACATGCTAATGTTTTTCAAAGTAATAATTTAATAATTCAAAGTAGTAATTTGAATTTCCATTAATTCAATAAAACTGAACTTAAGCCAAACAATAATAATTTCTCATTTATACATTATTACAGTTCAAACACTAATTACGTTTATTCCTAATAATAATATGAAAATAAAAAAATTTCCCTAAAATGATATTTTTAAAAATAATATATTTAAGAAACATTTTCTTTAAACTGTGTAAAAGAAGTGAGAAAATGCAGTGGGAAGGTTTAAGAATTGAAAAGATAAATAAAATAAAAAGAAAATAAATTCCCTAAATGGGAAATCTGCGAAAAAAAAAACAATTTAGAAAGGTAATTTCAGCAAAGCAATCATCCCTAATGAATAAATAGAGAATATACTTGCAGTTTTTAAATTTCCCAAACAGGAAATTTTTTTTCCATATATGGGATTTTTTTATAATAAAAAAAATTTTCGACTAGGCTGTAAGTTCTAATAAAAAACATATAAATAAAGTAAATTCGCCTTAAAATTCGTTTTCTATGTGTGTATGATTCTATAAAATGATGTGGTAAATTTTGTTCTTTTGTTATAATTGTCTCAAATTTTCTCCTAGAGCTTTTAAATGTGTGAATTATTTTATATGGTTTTTTTTTCTACATATGTAATACTAAAATTACTTAATGTCTTGTAAAAATTTAATTTTACTCAAGTATTTTGCAATTTTTAATAGATTTTGCCAACACTTGGCAAGAGCAAAACATAAAGAAACTTTTAAATTAACTTTTATGAAAATAATACTCACATTCATATTGCAACGAGTGTATGGCAAATGTAAATGCAACATTAGCTCCCAACGAAGCTTGAAACTTAAATCTTTTTATAATGAAGCAAAAAATAATAAAAAAAATATACGAAACAATGTAATAACTAAAGTACATGCATAAAAGTTGGAAATATTTTCTTATTATTTTAAAGTGGAATACGAAGTTAACATTTCACATACTCTATTTCAAAGGAAACTAACTGATTGCTTCAAGATTTATGCATAATTATGAAAAAACAGTGGTACACATTAAGAAATTTTTCGTAATTATTAAAAGCTACTTTGCATATCAGTTTAATGTACAAAAAAAAAAAAGCCAATATCATTAACCTTAACAATTACTGCAGCTTCTTTCTCTCATAGTTCTCTTTAAGAGTATAAACACTAACGTTTAAGTTCTTGGTGAGTGTGGCAAGGGCGGAGGCGACTATACTTTAATACACCATTTTCGTTGAGAATTAATTATATTCAAGTATTTAAATAAACTAAGAAAGGCGCTGACATATTTCTAAAGCTTAATAAAAAAAAGCTTCAAGGTTTTATGGTGTTTTAATATGGATGATACTTCCTTCAAGCTTGTGAGAGATTTAAAGCTTTAGGAAATACCTGAAAACGGTTTAAAAAGGAAAAGCTTTTTCTTTAATTTTTATATATCGTGCATTAATTAAAATTTTTTATTAAATATCTTTTGATGCGGTTTTTAGCTACTTATAAACTTTTTTTATATATTTACAGTTTAAACATATACAATTTTATTGATTTATTGCTTGTGATAACTTATTTATTTCTTCCAAAGCTCTTGAGAAATTTTATAACATTAAATGTGGTTGACGTATAATTTCTAAGCTTAGAAGCAAGCATTTTCATAAAGCTTTGAGAATATTATTATTTCGAAGACTGGCTTTACATTTAGCTTCTTTTTTTCGAAAACTTGCCTAAGAGCTTTCGCATATAAAAAAACCTTGAGCTTGTAGCTAACATTTTTTTCATTATTGTTATACATATATAAATTTTTGGAAAAAGCTTAAAGCTTGTAAAAATTTTTATTGGAAAGCTTTAAGTATTTTTGAGCCCTTTATACATGTTTCCTGTGAAAATATTTTAAAAACATTGCTATTGAAACACCTTGACCTTGTTTCTTACAGTTTTTCATCACTTCTTTTACTATTGTCACACATTTGCAACTTTTGGAGAAAGTTTGGAGCTTTTAAAACTTGTTTTTAGAAAGCTTTAAACATTTTTGAGCCTTTTATACCTGTTTCTTTTGAAAAAAAAATGCAATGTTAAAACATTGTTTTAATCGAAAACTTTGCTTAAAAGCTTTCGAATAATTAAACACCTTGAGGTTGTAGCTAATATTTTTTCTTTGAAAGCTTAAAAATATTTTCAGCCCTTTATTCTTGTTTCCTTAAAAAATATGTTAACTTTGCTTTAGATGGAAAATTTGCTTAAAAGCTTTCGAATATTAAAACACCTTGAGCATGTCATATATGTACAGCTTTTAGAGAAAGTTTAGAGCTTTTAAAATTTTTAATTAAAAATTTTTGAGCCCCTTATATCTGTGAAAAAAAAGTTTTTTCAAACATTGTTTGCATAAACTGCTTCGTAATTTACTCTCTTCTATTCCATGCATGCATTTACATAATTCTCGTCCTTAAACTACTTTAATTTATTTTCCTCGAAGTTTGTATTACAAACTATAAAATGTTAAGATGTCAGCCATAATAACTCTTAATAATATGTATTTTAACTTTACAACAAATTATTAAGTGCTGTAGAAAGAAATAAAGGCAAATAAGTGTGTGCGGTATAAATAATAAGAGTCAGGCAGAGGTGTTGACATTAATTTCAACGGTTTAACTTCAGAAAATTAGTTGGTATTAAATTACCCATCATGAAAGTCATTAAGGAAAACTTTAGCTAACTTTTAAATTGCAGATATTAATTTAAAATTTTAGTGTTTAGTGTTTGTTGTTGGTCTTAAATTACTAACCTGTTTGTGTGCTGGAGTCAAAAAAAGTGCTGGTTGTCTCCACGGTCATGGTGCCAATAGTGCCATCTATGATTTGAGCACTAGAGTCGCGGCGACCACGATAACTAAATGGGGAGAAAATAAATTGTACGAGTGTTAAAAGTATATTTTATGTTACTCTCTGGTTTGTCTTTTACTTACCGACACACATCGTCACTTTGCGAGCTTTGGCGGCGGAAATTGCGACATCTTATCATTTCTTCTGTTGTAGATTGTCTACGAAAACCTCTCGCTATAAGAATTTCCTCCGTAGTCGATTGTCTTCGGATAGCTGGCCTACTGCTGCCCTGCTCTACAACTGGTAGCGGTGGCGGTCTGCCACAAGGACTGGCATCACGTGACGAAGAAACACTTGTAGACTCGGGTGATCTAGAATTACGCGCTACCGAAGAGCTTTGCCTTCTTAAGGTGTGACGGCGATGTGGGCTACCTTCACGCTCGTGACTACGATCAGGTGATAAGTGAGCACGCGAATCACGTCTTCCACCTCTTGAGGCACTGTCGGGACTGAGCGAGTCTCTGCGTGAGTTGCGCCTCTGGCCCTCCTCTGGAGGGTCAGGGCTGAGAGCCGGCTGTGAGCCTCTTCGGCTTCCGCCTGGCAAACAACTTTCATCAAATGCTGTAGCTTGCCTTTGTAAACGCTGCAGCCTGGGAGCTCTTTCAGGACTTATGCCCGCCTTCGAATCGCGTCTATTAACACGACCGCACTGAGTAGTTGAATCACGTCTCCCCTTAAGAGTGGTTGGACTAGTAGCTGGTGGTGTAACCGAACTGGTGATAATGGTTGGCGGTGGCAATGCTTGGCAAGATGAGTCAACCTGATTGTGAGAAGAATATGAATAAAGTGGCATAGAATCAGAACCAGCCGAGCTGGTGGAAGGACGTTGTTCATGACGGAAGTTGGGAAATTCAGGAGCTGCCAGAGAGTCTCTTTTCACTGCACTGATACCAATGCGTGGCGGTGGTGGTGGTGGAGGTGTAGTAGAGGGTGTATATGTGCGACCAATAGAACTATCGCGACGACTTGAATGACTACTTTCAGCCGAATCGCGTCGCGAGCTCTGTTTTTGTTTTTGTTTTTTTTTTTTTTGTTTTATTTGTTAATTTAATATCAAGGATACATTTAGTGCGTATAATATTTACAATGCATGAGTGTTATATACAAAGAAAAGACCAAAGATGAAATGAAAGAAATAAAAGATGATTTGTAGTTTTCATCTGGAGAGGAAATAAAATTAAGAATAGAGATGCTGTTTCCACATGACAGACGAATGATTTGAGCATGAAAAAATTTTATGCAAATTTAACACTCAAATCCTTAAACGTCATGTGAAAACAGCATCTTGAACTATCTAGTCAACTTACCCCCTTTGAATGTTCTATAACCACAGCCACTACCGGGGGCTCATCGACTGTACTCTCTCTTCGATTCCAATGTTTCACAAATTCTGCAGTATTGGAATCTCGCCTGGTTCGGCTATTGCGTAAACCAGACTCAGCACTTGATTCACGTCTTTTGCGTGGTGCCATACAAGTGTTACCTGCACTAGTGGCAGCATCAGATACTGAAGTGCGCCACGGTAAACTACGGGCTAAATCGGCTAAAGTTTCTCGTCTATTCAATGGAACTTTAGTTGATCTCTGAGGTTGGGGATTTTGATGTTTAGCACTGCCACTCCATTCTCGCAGTAAATCAGTTAGTTGAGCTAAAGAGCTGCGGCGACGACGTTGTAGGTCTAACAGAAGTAAAATATATTCTCTTTATTAATAAAAAACGCAATTAAACGAGTCGTATATTTGAAATGCTTTCAACCTCGTATGCTTGCTTATATAAAGATTTTCAAAAGAATAAATGAGAATTACAAGCAACAAGTTACGAAGTTAAATTCATTTCCTGTATATGGCTGAAAATCTACTGAATACAAAAACAACAAAAAAAAAAAAAATCTATAAAAAATAAACAAAATTACCCGGCGGTGGTGATGTACTAGGAGGTGTACCAATTTGTGCTGCTGAGTCTCTTCGTCCACCTAGTCGCTGTCGTATTGTAGACTCCTCTAGCTGTTTGTGTTTTATAAAATATTTAGAATTAACTTTTATTAAGAATTGTGCCTTGTTATTTCGATAATTTTCAATTACCTGCTCTCTTACTAGATCATCCCAACCGTTGCCGCCTGACCACACCAATCCCACTTGATGTGACATTATTGGCAGGTTGCAGACGAAACATACTGATGTCATCGTCCTAAAATGTGTATTTTATAGCGATTTAATTATTACGGCAGTTTAAAAGAGAAAAATAAAGCGGCATGCCACAAAAAAAAAAATACATAATTTTGTATTAATTTTTAATTTGTTAAGAGCGGGATTTATTTTTAATTAATTTTAGAATTTCGAAACGAAATGTATGTCATGCTTTCACATCAAACATTAAATTATAATTAAAAGTGTTTATTTTACTCAATGGCCAGCTATTAGACATGCGACAATTTCATAAGTGAATTGAAAAAATATAACTAGTACTAAATACATATTATGTAATAATAAGATATACGAAAGTACCGGAATAGTTTCGTTGACATGAATAAAGTGAAAACATTTTCGTTTAACTTTCAATTATAACAATAAAAATATTAGTACTAAAAAATTTAGTACAAAAAGTTTTTGTACTAAAAAATTTTAGTATTAAAAGTTTTTGTACTAAATAGTGACTTACGTATTTGAGGACTTAGTAGTCCGTATTTAAAACAAAAACGAAATACGTTTTTTATTTACTTTGTACTAAAATTCTATGTAAAAAGTTTTTAACAAAAATTTTTGTATAAAAACTGGATTTGAAAAATTTGTATTCCAAAATACATAGTAATAACCCAAAGTCAATTTATTTTAATTATCTGAATTACAAACAGAACGATCAGTAAATTAGTACTAATAATTTTTGTAGTACATTTCATTTATTGCACTTCAAAAAAAGAGTTTTCAGTACTAAAAGCTCTACAGCAATAATATGGCTTAGAAAATTATTTAACTGAATATTAAGTTAAAGAAATATCTTTTTAGTGCAAACCTTTTTTTTTTTGGTCTTAAAACTTAAAATGTTTTTGTTTTTGAATTTTCTAGTGAACTACGAAATTATTTTTCTTACTTTAATTGTCATTTTCTTATTCATGATTGTTTATTATTCTCTTTTAAAACTTAAAGTATAGCTACCTTTGGTTTGTGCAAATGCTTTTAAAGTTAATAAGAAGCTTAGTGGTGAATATGCAAAATGTTGCTTTTAGAAATAACAGAAAGCTTTAGTTGTCAAGCAAAGACACAAGAACAAGTTATTCGTAAAAACAGTATAAGAATAAGTTAAACGAAAAGCTTATTTGTTTATGTACTCCTTCTATGTTAACAGAAAGCTTAAAAAGCTCTAGTGAAAAAAAACAAGAAATATTAAATGATGAAAAATAAAATAAGTCTGAAAAAGGTATAAGCGATGGCAAATAAAATTAGATAAAGGAAAATTTTATAGAATAGTAAAACTTGTTTTAAGCAAACTATAGACAGCAAAACATATCGAAGAAACAAGTTTTTACAAATATAAAAAATGCATAAGATATTAAAGATATCCTAGATAAAAGACAATAGTATATAATTTAAAAAAAAAAAAGAAACGCAGCCTTAGAAGCTTTTTGTAAGGAAATATTTTCACCATTGAACTTCCATAACTTGAATCATCATTTTACACCGAGTAATACTTCACTACTTCAAGCAACTTTTATAATAATTTTTCTGCCACAAAACTTGGTTCTTATTTATAAAAAGATTTAAGTTACAGAAGTTCAACTGTACTTTCAAATAAAGAAGTCAAACATAATCCCAGTCTGTTACAAGTCTCTAAAGTAAAAAAAAAAAAAAAACTTTTAATGCAAAAGCTTATACGCGCCATATATTTTCTAAGAGAAATTTTTTTAAAAGCTTTTAACTACGTGCAAAAACATGCTGTATAACAGAATTGATATCAAAACATTTTTTATAAAAAACAAACAACACACTAAAAACATGCTTTATGAAATTTTAAATTAAAAAGAGTAATAACTTTTTTCTTATCGACGTCGTGGAGGGTTGATCCAAAGACATATATTGTCTCAGTTTTGGCATGGCGCATAATTGTTGTTTATACCGGCAGCAGGTAATTGAATAATGGATCCCTTTCTTTCAACTATTTTCAAAGCAGTCAGCCTGAAAATAATTTGTGTTTGCTTTGAACGAAGAAAAGCTTTTTCTTCTCCTTCTCCTTCTCGTTCAATGTCTTTTAACAAACCTGTTGAAATTGCTTAATTTTTTCTTTGTTGTTCTTGCTGATAATCTACTTTTCTTTTAGTTGCGGTTGCTTTGGGGCGTTTAGAACCTTCATCACATATACACAAACACTTAAACATATTGAGCGTTAATTAAAAAACTACTAAGTATTTTTTAGGGGAATTTCTGATATATTCTGTTTGTTTTTTTTTTTTTTTTTGCTTGAGGGGGAACAAATTTATTTTAAGTTTTTGCTACACATTTAGATACACTGAAAAAAAAGAAGTTAAAAATGAACATATAAAAATTTATTGAAATTAAGCCAAGGGGGAGTATTTTGTTTTTAAAATAATTGTTATAAAAAAAATAAAAAATTTCGCTAAAAAGCACAAAAACACTTTTTTTTGGGGATTTTTCTCTATTTATTTTTCTATTCATTTGTTAAGATATTTGCTTTATTTTATGTTATTAAAACTGAACTACAGCATGCAGACATACATACTATATTTAAATATTTCTGTTGTAAATTCCTAATAATGTGCATAAAAAGTTGGATTTATTTTTATAATTTCCAATCATTTGAGTGGTCTGACCTTTTAACACAATTTGCCATTCATAAAGTCAACTTATAATTTGCTGCATTGAATTTTCCAAAAAGCCAAAATTTAAATGCCACAAATTTAAATGCTCCATGAGAAATGTCCCCCATGAAAAGTGAACTCCCATGAAAAATTAACCCCCATGTAAAATTTCCCCAATAAAAAATGGCCCTAAATTAATAAATAAAAAAAAGCCCCCAGACTAAAATATCAAAAATGGCCCCAAACTGAAAAATTAAAAACGGTCCCAAAACAAAAAAGGGCTAAACATAAATTTTTGTTATTTTAAATTTTAAAATTTTGGAGCCATTTTTAAATTTTTAAGTTTCGGGCCATTTTTCATGGAGCCTTTATTAAGGCTTTTATTGAAAAATTTAATGGCCCCAAAAAGTTTACATTGAAAATAAGAAAAATTTATTTCGAGGCCATTTTTTCTGTTTTGGGACCGCGTTTAAAATTTTTGGTTTGGATCAGCTTAAGAAAAATAGCACAAATTTAAAAATAAAAAATTAAAAACTGCCTCAAAGCTCGTGTTGTTGTTGCTTTCAATACAAACATTTGGGGCCGTTTTTAATTGCTGCTATTTTTCATGTAGCCCCAAATAAAAGATAAAATTTTAAAAGCGATTTCTTGTGACTTGTATGAAAAGCATTTCGTTTTACAGCCTTTTGGTTTTAGCTCTTGAAAATTAAGTAAAAAATTTTTGAAAGCTTGAAAGCTTTTTAATGTTTTATTTATTAATAATCAAATTTAAGTGCTTGGCAGTAAAATGTTTCATATTTTCAGCAGTATTTATCTAAAAAAATGTTAATTCTTTAAAAAGCTTTTGAACAAAAAGGCGCATTTAATTAAATTTTGTTGCTTAAAAAAACTGAAGTTTTTTGAAAATTTTTTTTTAAATTAAAAAAGTTAAACTTTCGCTTTTTAAAATATGTCATTTTCAAATTAGATCTTTTAAAACTTATCCTTGCAAAGCTTTTCTTATAATTAGCTTTTGTATAACCAGCATTCTGTATGTAATTAAATTGTGTTCTATGCTTTATAAAGATCCTTAAAGCTTTTTATACAAATGTATTAAGAAAAACTGCAGTGTTATTTTTTCCACTTATGGGGCAACTACGAAGTTATTTAATTTTATCTGAAATTTTCTTTAATAGAAAGCTTTTAGGTAATTCTTTATCACAGTTTTCTTTAAAGCGTTTTTTTTTTGTTCACGTTTTAGAATAGATTGTTTAGCGCTTTTATTCCAGCTTTTGTAAAGCTTCAGTTTTTAAAGCTTAAAACATTTAGTTTAGCTTTTGTTCAAATAAGAGTCGTTAACTAATATATATTTTTTTTTAATTTCGTTTTTTGTTAAATATTTTTATAGATTTTTCCATCAATAGTTTTCTCTTAGCGGCCCAAAAATTATATAAATGTTTTGGTCAGCTCAAAGATCCTTAAGAGATTCCCATAATGTTGAAAAATCTTGTGGAAAAATTTAAAAACACGTGGAAAATACTATTAGCCTGGCGTATGACTAATTTTACAAAAATTCAAATACAAAATTATCACACACGTGGTGAAAGAAACAAAATAAAATGAAAAATAAAGGTTAAAGAACTCATCAAAAAACAGGAAACTTTCACTTGAGTGTTAATTCCAAAATTTTATATACATCATCTGCTGCCGCTACTCATAATATTAATATGCAAGTCAGCTCTCAGGGTAAACCAACATAAGCCCGCATTCAAAAGAATAATTATTTTTTAAAGCGAAAATTTCAAAAAACACTTATCAAATCCAAAAAAGCTCATGACACAGTAACCAACCAACCGGCCACTGAAATTAAAACATTCCAAACACCAAAAAAATTTTGCATAAATAATTTTAACAAACTGCCACAAAATTACATCATTTACTTGAATGAATTTCGGTGTAATTGCTTGCATTTTAAACAGCAAACAAATCGATCAAATTTAAGGTCGTATATGTGTCAGCGGAAATTGTTCTGCTGTTGAGAAAGGGCTTTGTTATTTCCTGCTTTTTTGTATAATTTTTTTTTTATTTAGAAAAACCATGAAATGCCTGTTTGAATTTTTTCTTAAAACACACACACACACACACATACATATTCGTAACATTTTGACAAGCCCAAACGACTATCAGTTGATATTCAGGCCATCATTTATTTCCATTTTCTTCATCAGATGTCCAACTAGAACATCATCAGCACAACAACAAAAAAACATTTTTTTTTAGATTTTTTGACACATTATGTCAACTTTTGCTTTCCAAATCTTCATTTGCTTGCTTCATTTTGCCCAGTACTCCTCCTCATGGTATTCTATTTAAAAGTCCTTTATATATTTCTATCTTTCTCTATTCAACATCAAGACCATCTCGTTCATCCATCAGTGCTTGCCTTAAAACCGTTTGATTGTTAAAATTAAATGTTTATGTGTGTGTGTGTGTGTGTGTGTGAAAGCGTGTGGCTGAAGATTTTTGCATAAGAAATATCAGCAAGCTAAAAAATAACCACAAGAAAATCGTGAAAAAGGAAACGTGCTTGGCATGCAAAATTTCTTCTTAGAATTCTTTAACCGAATAACGTGTCACAGTGAAAGTGTAATAAAAATATTGATACTGTGAAAAGTAGATAAAACAACAAATTGCGTTTTAAAAAAGGGAATAAAATAAAATAAAATCGATAAAATATTCAAATGTCAATTTAAGCGGTTGATAAACAACAATTTGCAAAATGACATGTGACTGACTAATGATGATCGATCACCTTGCCCAACAACAGTTTTAACAAGTTTTCTCTTTTGATAAAATATTTAAATAGACAGCAAACAATTAAAATTGCCTGTCAAAACTGTCTGTCAAAATTTCCAGCCATATTGAATTAAATCTTATGACTTTTTTCATATAGTTTTTCACTAAAATTTTCCAAATAAATTTGTTGAATGTCCCGTACAAACAAATCACAAAAAGACTTAAAGTAAACTTAAAAAAAGACAGGAATGAGAAAGAATAAAATAAGTATATTCCAGAAGCAACGCGTTGATGGTCACGTTTGTAACCAAGCAAGCAATTCGATTGCATAGTGGCAAATTTCACGTAAAGACATTCAAATATCTATATCTTTTGATAGGATTGTCAGTTCGATACGAAATTTTTATTATTTTATAGATGACACTTTCATCTTTAGTTTTTGTTGAAAAACGTTAAAATCGAGCATTAAGAAGAACACTTATGGAGAGTTTAAAATACTTTTCTATTATTTATTAAATTTTAGTATTGAAAAATATGAAAAAAGCTTTTTTTTCAAATAATGCCCTATTTTGCTTTTTAGTTTTGTACCCCATATTCCATTAAATATTTTTGAGCTTAAATATTAACCGAAAATGCTTAACTTTGGCCCTCGTGAAGTTTTTACTACTAATAGTCACAACAGCCATGTTTTGGCTTTTTTAAAACAATCGAAGTTCAAATAAAATTTTATTTGTCTTAGCTGTTTTTTATGTGTGTGTAGATTTTATAAATTATTTTATTTTTATTTTAATTTAGGAGCTGTTTTCACAAGACGAACGACTGATTTGAAAGAAAAATTTGTATTGATAGCAGTAAAAAAAAACTGAGTGCTAAAAATTTTACATTTAAATCAATCGTCAATCGTTTTGTAGAAAAAACATCACCTTAATTATGTAAAAACCAGTACACATAAAAATAAAACTCGTACTTAATTTTACTATTTTAGTATAACTTTCAATATGAGTTGTGATTTTAATCCGAATATCACTAAAATATACTTGATTCAATCGCAAAAAATATTAAAAGAAAAGATTAAACGTTTTCTCTTCAATAGCAAAACTTAACAACAATTAATTGCAATGCAATTTATGATGATGTTGGACGTGGATTCTGGTGTTGCGTTAATTTTCGCTTTAAATAAAGCCGAAAGCTTTAATTTTTTTTTTTTTTTTTGAAGACCAGAGGATAACTCCTACTTTGCAATTCATTGTGCCTACACTTAGTGAAAGTGATAGGGTAGAGAAGATAAATGTTGACATTGTAGGAAGCTGAATTCCTTTTAACACCGCGTTTATGTTAATTTTGTAAAACCGATTTTTTTTTCTGGGGATGACTCCTACTTTGCAAAGCATTGTGGGATAACTTAGGAAAAGTAATAGGATAGAGAAAATAGATGGTTAAAATGCCGTAGGCATAATTCTTTTACAACTCTGCTACTGCGCGTTTTTGTTTATTTTTTGATATTTTTTTTGGGAGGACCAGCGTTCAGGATGATGCCTACTTTGCAATGCATGTTGTCAGAACGTATGGAAAGCGATAGGGATTCAGGTATTTAATAATCCCTGCGTTAATAAATCTTTTTATAGATTGGGCGAAAGCGTGGTACTACAACTCTCTCCAAAACGCATAACAGGCGTAAATTTGTAGCAGAGATCTGCTTTATTATTTTCGTCTTTTTTATAATGAATACTGAGGTGGCACTTAACAGTAAAAAAATTAAAGATGGCAATGCATGATTCACATCAATGGAACGTTTTTATTACATGTGTGTCATTGCTTGCTTTTGTACATTATTCATATGAATCAAAAAAGCAATGAATCAATATGATTGTTTTGAATACTTTTAAAATTTTTTTTATTTCATAATTACTGATTATTGGAGCAAGTTTAATCCCACTTTCCATATTTTATTACATTACAAAAATTATTTTAAAACTTTTTAAAAAAATTATTTTAAGTTTTTAAATACCTTTTACATTTGTATTGCTAATTTATTGCGCTTTTCTTGAAATTATATATGTTCATATGTATATTTGATTGATGAGCTCCAGGTAAATTTAAAAAAAAAATATATATATAAACTTGGTTAAACCTCCAATCGGTCACTACTATAGGGAACTCAGTAATTGGGTAATTAGCAGAACTTTCTGGAGGAATAGAGAAGATTGTAGAGTCTCAAGGTCCATATGGACAGAACTAGACTCAGGTAAATCTGATCTACTGCTGGGTATGAATAGAAAGGTTTTGAGAGTCTTAGTAGGCGCCTTGACTGGCCATTGCTCGGTTAGAGCGAGGACCAGCATATGGGAAAATGGCGCTCCGGATTTCTGTAGGATGTGTGGAGATGAAGAGGAGCCAGAAACTATAGAGCATATCATCTGTCATTGCCCAAGGCTGCAACGCCATAGGCAAAGATGGCTGAGCAGACGTTTCCATGAGGGCATTAGTGATATCGCAAAGTGCAAACTTGAGGATATCAGGGGATTTATCATGGGAATTAAATCGCTGAATGATGGATGTTAATGGCTCTTTGTTTCTCCTTGGACAGTAAGGTGACTAATTAGTCAATAAATTAAAAATGAAGGGAATCACAATGAATCTAATTGGGTCTCCGAGTGGATGTGTATTTCACACTACCCTTCCTAACCTAACCTAACCTAACCTATATATAAACTTAATACCTTTTAAGTATATTTATTCTAAAAATGTGTGAAATCAGACTTATACGCACTGTTTTCTACACATCAAATACAGCAAACTTTTTTGAGTTATTTGAATACATTGAAATACAATCAAATGTCTGTAAAACAATTTTATATACTTTTGCTAATTGCACTTAAAAAACAAGAGTAATTTAAAGAGAGTCACTTTTAAAAGAGTTAACACTGAAAGCAATATCATTAGTACAAATGGATGTTTTACAACACACCAAGAGCAATTTAAATATGAGTGGAGAGACCGAAAGTGAATCCACTCATGCACTTCTCTGGTTTGTAAGACTCACAACATTTGTGTTTAACTATTTTTCCTTTTAACTGAATAAACATCTCTGACCTTGAATAACCCATTTACAATTAGTACATGCTTAAGGCGTGATTATTTTCCCATGACGGCGGCGACAACAAAATCTGACATGTCTTGAGACAACAAGCTTAAGCAACATTTTAATAAAAATTTCCTGGTATTGCATTTACTATTTAAATTTCCTGATATTTAAAACATTTAAGAAAGACGCCCTACTCTACAAAGTTTTAAAAGGAAAAAAGCCACTATTTCTTTTTCCACACAAAATCAAATAAATAAAAGCTAGAAAAAAAGCAAATAAATGGCGGAAGCAACAGAAACTATAACAAAAAAATATCTCACATTGTAAAGCAATCGGTTTTTGCAGCGCTTGCAAGAAATAATAGAATCATCGTTTTTAAATTAAAACAAACTACCGCAATGAGTAAAATAAACTTTACAATGAAGGGAAGGATAAACGATAAAAAAAATCACTTTCATTTCCTCTAACATTTAATTTTATATGGGTGAACTTTCTCTTTTAATGTGAAATAATTTAAATGCATTTTCTTGTGTTTGCAAAGATGTTAAACTTAAAATCATTAACTTGTTCTCTTTCTCTCCCAGTTCTCTTTGGTAACTATAGTTAGTCTTTTGCTTATCTGTATTTAAGTAACGGTGCAAATTTGTATGGCTGTGTGTGTGTGTGTGTGTGTGTGTGTGCTTGTCAGTGTTTTTGTGTTTACAATGTTTGGCTGCTTTTTAAATGTTACTTCCGCCTTGTGTTTATTGGTTTTGTCTATGACTGTTGTTCATCATACTTCCGGCACATTAAATTTATTTTGTTGTTGTTTTTTTTAACAACAACAACAACTACTACCACTACTACTGCTACAACGACTCGTAATACAAATGAAGTAGCTCTAGTAGTAGTAGTAGTAGCTGTTGATATTGTTCTTTTTGATAAGGATGTTGTTTAAGCACAAGGTTCTTTTCACTCTCCCAGAATTGTTATATCCTTGTGCATGTGTTTGTGTGTGTGTGTGTGTTTGTGTGCATTTGACAGTGTGCCATTTTAAGTTAAGCCATACAACGCCTTAAGCCAAACAACATGACAAAACAAGCACTCTGTTAATTGAAATTGATTTATGAGTGTAAACAAATAAAAATAATTTTTATTATATTCTTGTTAAGATTTCTATGCTTGAGCAAAAGTTTTGTCAAGAGAAAACAAAAAAAAAAAAAGAAAAGCACACTTTTAAATCAACATGAAAATTACAAAGCGAAAGAATATTTTTTTTTTTTTTTGTGTATATAATTCTCTCAGCATTATCCGCGTAAATGCAGCAAATATTATTAAGGGGAGACTTTATAGAAAGAAAAAAATCTGCAATAAAAGCAAAAGGTAGAGCAGCATAATGATGGAAGTTTCCGCAAAAATCCTTTGTTGCATACAATTTTCTTTTAAAACAATTAAGGTAATAATTTTTTTTGTTGTTCCGAGATTTTAATTAAGCAGAAATATTGTTTGTTAAACAATGCTTTGAGTAGTGTAAAAAAAAAAACAAGGACATTATATAAAAATTCAAGTAAAGAGATTAAAGTTACTATTGCTTTTGCAAAGAAAACGGCTAAGATCATTTTATAGCCTAAAAATTATCTAAATGTAAAATTATCTAGAAAAATAATGCAATTCGTAAAAATTCCTAATTTAAAATGTTAATTGGATGCAAGCGAAGCAAAACATTCTTTTCAATACAGAACTTCCAGGGAAACAATTATCAAAGAAACCAACCATAAGGTTTTGGAGCTGAGTACAAATTAAACAATAGATCATACACACACACAAACACACACATTATTTTAATGATCATATTTTTCATAATTAATATAAAGGATAATTCGAAAATCATGTTGCAAATAATATTATAGATCTTGTGGCACACTATAGCTGAAACCAACCATACGAAACCAATTATCAAAGAAACCAACCATAAAGTTTTGGAGCTGACTAAGGTGACTACATATTAAACAGTAGATCATACACACATATACATCATATTAATGACCATATTTTTCATAATTAATATAAAGGATAATTCGAAAATCATGTTGCAAATAATATTATAGATCTTTGTCGAGCTTTACTATGTGTCACACTATAGATCTTACTATAGATCACAAATTAAATAATACCAAGGAAAATACTATAGATAAAATATAAAAATTACTATATTTTGTTCACTTTATGCTCTAAATCATGCTATTGATCATTTTATAATTCAAACTATAATTCCTATTTAAGACCACTCTAATATAACTTAAACTATAGATAATACTATTGATATTAAAAAATGATCACTTTGTAAATGGTGTTTTTTATAGAGTGTCACAGCTTTGAGTTGCTTTATTTGAGCACCCATTTAACAGCTAATTGTTGCTTTTTGTTTAGTATGCTTTGAAATTTCATTATGAATCAACTTACACCAGAGCAACGCGTGCAAATTGTTGAAATTTTTAATTAATATAATTGTTCTATTCGTCAAACTCATCGTGCAGCGGGCGCTACAATTGATTTACACAAAGAAACTGTTGATGAAAACATAATTTCACGTAATGGCCCAATTAATTGGTCACCAAGGTCGTGAGATTTAACCCCATTAAATTATTTTCTTTAAGGTTATGTTAATGGAACACCTGGAAATCAACATTCGATGAGTTATCGGCGAAATAGAGCCGGTTAGCAGAAACATCGGCGAAGTAAAACAATTAATAAAATGCCTGCCAATACAGATTAACAAAGTTAATGCGTCTACCTAACACCGGAGGCGCCTCAACCCTGCTATAAAAATTAACATAACTCGCAAAGCAGAATTGTAAAAGAGTTAAGCCTTCTACATTTTCATCATCTATCTTCTCTACTCTATCCCTCTCTCTGAGTTCCGGCACCAAGCACTGCATACGTAGGGGTCATCCCCTGAGTGCTGCGCCTTCTACGCACCAGCCGTGGCGGCCACATGGCAGAAATCACATTTAAACATTAATTTCATAAAATTTTCTTCCCAATAAAGCCCGTTTCATTGATATTAAAAATATATTTCCTGGTTTTATTATGATTTAAACTTGTGTCACTCTATAAAACACACCCATTAGATCGTGCTATTTATCATAAATTAAATAATACCAAAGAAAATACTACAGATAAAAAAAATAAAAATTAGATATCAGATCATGTTATTGATCATTTTATAATTCGAACTATAATCACTATTAAAGAACACTTAATTACATACACTATAACTTAAGGTATAGATTATGCTATAGATATTAAAAAGAGATCACACTGTAGATCATGGTATATACAATATTACACTAGATCGTATGGTACACACAAAAAAAAATAAAAATTGATTTCAATTAAAAAATTTGTGACATCAATTAAAAATTTAATTAAATTTGCACCAGTAAACAAATTAATAGTATCAATTAAATTTTTTATACATTTATTAGCTAAAATTATTTATTACAATTAAAAATTTAATTAAATAAATAAAATATTTAATCAAATTTTTTTATATTTTTAATTAAAGGGTTAATTGAAAAAAAAAATTTAATATATTTTTTTGTGTAGATCATACTATAGATATTATACTGTACATCCCATTAATAGTTTTCTAATATTTCTCTATAGGTGCAAAATTTACCCATCAATACACATTAAGCTCTAAGTTATTTCTGCCGTTAAGACTTAGTTCGGCTCTTTAGCGCTTTTAAGTATTCATAATAGAATTTTTATGACATTTCAGGCTATTTAGCTGTTTATTGTTTATTATTATTCTTTTTTTGGTTCCTTTTTCTATAAGAAACGCACAAACCCCACCCCAAGGCGAAGATTTAGAGGGTTAAACATATTAATAAAACCTATCCATGTCGTAATTTACCTAAAATTGATAAATACAAATCAAAAAAAGTGGGAAATTTATAATTCCCTTCCCACTTAAAAAAACACACTTATTGTTAAGGAAATCCAAAAGTTTTTTTTATTTAATGTGAAGTACAATCGATACAATTAAGTTCTAAATAAAACGTCATTCAAATGGCCTCCACGACTTCTTCTGCAGGAACAAATTCGATGAACCCAATTTTCGAGCAATTTTTCCACTAAATCAAGTCGTATGTCATGAATGGCATGTTCAATATTGACTTGTAAAGCTTGAAGAGAGTCTGGTTTATTTCGAAAGACCAATGACTTCAAATAACCCATCAAGAAATAGTCTAATGGTGTTAAATCACAACTTCTTGGAGGCCATTCAATATCGCAATTTCTTGAAATAATCGAATCTCCAAACTTTTGTCGAAATAATCAAGGCAAAATCAGCAAAATCAGGACGTTTACGGTGGTCCCATGGCTTCAGTTCTTGAGTGAGAACAATTTTATGCGGATGCAAATCCTTTCGCAAAATCCGCCAGGTTGTGATTTGAGATAGTCCCAATTGTTGAGAGCGACTTGGAATCGACAAATTGCGGGGTGTTCAGCAACACTTTCCTGAACGGCAGCAATATTTGCAATACTTCGAGCGGTTCTTTGTCTTATTGCCACCTAAACATTATGTAAAAAAAATGTAAGCTAAAAATTTTCAACAACAATTTGAACAATTCGACAATTCGAGCACACTTGGACGATTATTACGACCCTAAAATGTAAACGTTATTCTTGCGTATATCTCGCCATGATGAAATTGTAAACACTACTGAATACAATGAAAAACAAATGACAGATCATGACATATTACAAATAGCCGAAACGTCACTTCAAAATCATATAATTCCTATTACATCTGTTTTTATGTTGTTGTTGTTGTTGTTGTAGAGTGTAATTAACAATTTATTTTTTCCAAATTGATATCTGCCAACATAATTCAATAGTGGTGAAACAAAATTAGTCTTTCCGTAATAACAAAACACCACGCAGTGTAACTTCATATGCTGAAATTATAATTCTCGTATTCAATTTCATCTTGAGTAACTATTTTGAAGCGTTTTAAAATATCTAATAACACACTAAAATTTGCATCATATATTATGCATCAAAATTTGTATTGGAATCGATAAATTGGTCTTTGCCATTTACTTTTTGAAAATAACTTCATGTAAATATTGCCCGCGGCTCCGTTTTAAATGGTCCATTCGTAAGGTCAAATTTTGCACCACTTTTTTGAGCATTTCGGCCTGTATTCCATGAATAACACGTGTTGTGTTTTACTCTAAGGCTTCGATCGTGTTTGGCTTGTCCACATAGACCAACGACTTCACATAACGTCACAAGAAAGAGGCTTCAAAACACATGATCGTGGCGGACAACTTACAGGGCCATTTCGAGAGATAAACTGCTCACCAAATTCATCATTCGATATGTTCATTTTTTCACGAGCTGTGTGGCATGTGGCACCGTCTTGTTGAAACCACATATCAACCAAGTCCAACTCAGCCAATTGGGGCAAAAAAAAGTCGCTGGTTCACCGTTGACGGTAAAGTATCTTCCACGGTCGTTTTTGAAGAAAAATGGACCGATGATGCCACCAGCCCATAAACCACACCAAACTGTCGTTTTTGCGGGATGCATCGGTAACTCTTGTACGGCATGTGGCTGTTCTTCACCCCAGATACGACAGTTTTGCTTCTTTACGTAACTATTTAGCCAGAAATCAGCCTCATCGCTGAAAAGATCGTAACAAACGATGGACATTTGTTACAGAGCACGAATTTTGATTATAAATTTCAACGATTTGCAATCGTTGCTCGTTTGTGAGTTTCTCTATGATGAAATGGCAGAGTATATTGAACACTTTTCACTTTCACAGATGTCGTTTGGACACAATTACCAACCAGTGCTGCCAGCGCGAAAAACTTAATTCATAAAAAATCACCCATTTCAGATGATAGTGGTCCCAAACTTCATTATTAATGAAAACAGCTAAACATTTTCTTTGTTTTTTTTTTTTTTTTTGTTTACCATCATTTTCAATATTTTCCAAATCGCATTTTGTTGGCGAGGGGAGAACTGATTTGCATTAAAATTATCACGCTTAATAAAATGAAAAACAATGATAATGAGGCTGCAACAGATGTTGTTGTTACTTAGATGATTTTATGTTTGTTTAAAATTTTGTTTTGTTTTTGGCTGTTTAGTAGACAGACAGACACCAGCTGCTGGTGTGCTTTTTAAATGCCCTTGACATGCTCACAGTTCCCGGCAGTGAGTTCAGAAGAAATGCGTGAGAGTGTGTGGGTGTTATTTAAGTTATTGGTCTTCAGCTGTAATATATAGTATACTTTCAGGCTTGATAAATAAACAACAACAAAAACATTTGCAATCATAAAATGTTATTATTTGTGTTTTTTTTTTTTTTTTTGTTTCAAAACAATTTTGTTGGTTTTTGTTTGTTAATCGAAAAATTATATTTTGTCAAGAGTTTTTCTTTTTAAAGTTTCGATTTGAATATTTTTTTATGTTTTTGATTACTTGCCGAGTTTTATTAATGTCCAGAAAAGCAAAAAGAAAAAAATGGTAGTAAAAGTTTGTTGTTGAAGCTTTGATTTGAAAATTTTCTTATACATATTTTAGACATTTTTATTAACAGGTTTTTAATGCCAGTTTTTCGGTTTGAAAACATTTAAAACCCCTTTGGGAATGGAACTTTTTTTTTCTATACAACTTCTTAAAAGTCAATTCTATTTTACACTTGTGTTGCCTTTAGCTGCTTTACCCTTTGTGTTAAGCCCCTTTTTGTGTGATTCAGGCCGTGTTGGCTTGTATGTAAATCTTTTTAGCCAGAATATTTTTAATGCCTTTTTCTTTTTGCTTTTGTTGGAAAAAAAAGCTTTTTGTAATAATTTTATATTAAAATATAAATTGAGACCTAAGAAAAGCTTATTGCCAGTTAACGAGATTCTTGTGAACTTTTCTACACAGAGACCTTCGATTGCTAGTTAGCATATTACAGTTTTGTTTGCCTTACTGCAGGATATAAAATAATTTGTTATGGCCATTTAATACTTAACAGTCGTAAGTACATATTGATTTTTTTATGATTATAATTATATATCCGTTAAGGCAGTTTATTATGTATTCTTCAAAAATAAAATGTGGGAATTGAAATATTGGCAATGTTGTACACTGCTACTTAAAAAATGTTTTAAATAAGGTATGAAATAAAATACACAGCAAATAAAAAAGAAAAAAATCTAAAATAAGTATGCTAAAATAATAATGTTTTATCGAACGCCTTACAGTATGCTAATTTATTTAATATTTATTGCAAACAATAAATAGGGGCTTTTATAGATATGAAAAAAACACAAAAAATTCCGACCATATTTCCATAATATAAATAATTGATTCAATTAGTAATTGAAATTCGTATTAATTTTGAATAAAGTGTATTTTATGAAAATTTTTTTTTGTAGGAACAACTATCTATGCATTATCGATCAATAAAAACCCGTGCAACAACATCAAGTTCTGCTGTGAAACATTTTATGCAACCCCTTAAAGTATTCAACTATATTTATTTCCAATTGATTGAAAGTTTCAATTTATGCATGCACATACATACATACATGTGCATGTTCGCATTTAGTACTTATTCTGTTTTCAATATATTATATAAACTCTGCAATATAATTACTTGTAATTTGTTTGATATTTCGACACAAAATTCAATTAAATATGAAATTATCAAACCTGATTTATAGTGTCATAAAAATATGAACGTGACTTTGTAGTATTTAGTAAATATTACAATAACTTGAGCATTCCATATACGAGTACATACGCAATATATTTAATTAAATCAATAGTATCGAAAAATATATAACTGAAAACAACATTATAATTGAAATTAATAAAGCTTTATTATTAAAAAAAAAATAGAATTAAAATTTTAATGTTTGTGCAAATCTGATACAATTTACAAAGTGTACTTGTAAGAGTGGAAATAGAACCTAAATGTATGCTATATATTTTAATAAAACGAAAATAAAATTATTATATTAATAGCCCTGTGTAGTATGCTTTGAAAATTTAGCCATAATTGATTTCTGATTGTGCATGATCATACATGTTCTTGAGTAACATTTTTCCTTCACACATTCGAGAGAAGAGCTTAAGAAAAGTTTAAGAAAAGCTTCATGAAAACTCAATTCAAACTAATGACTTTATTCATTATTTGGAATGCACTACATGTTATCTTTGTAATCATGCATGTTCTTAAATAGCTTTTTTCCTTTAAACATTTGAGAGAAAATCTTAAGAAAAGTTTAAGAAAAGCTTAAGGAAAACTCTTTAGTACATAATTCAAACTAATTACTTAATTCAATCTTTGTAATGCACTACATGTAATGTTTGTAACCATGCATGTTCTTAAGTAGCTTTTTTCCTTTAAACATTTTAGAGAAAAGCTTAAGAAAAGTTTAAGAAAAGCTTCAGAAAAACTCTTTATTACATATTTCAAACTAATTACTTAATTCAATCTTTGTAATGCACTACAAATAATCTTTGTAATCATTCATGTTCTTAAGTAGCTTTTTTCCTTTAAACAATTTAGAGAAAATCTTAAGAAAAGTTTAAGAAAAGCTTATGAAAACTCTTTAGTACATATTTTTAACTAATGAATTTATTCATTCTTTGTAATGCACTACATGTAATCTTAGCTGATCTGATTATTATCTATTTACATTAGGGGAAGCCATATCTATGAATATTGACCTGACTCACACTACACTATCGACCTTGGTGTTTATATAAATGTACACACATACATATACACAACAGGACAGCATATTTCTATCTATTGACATCATCCTTCTTTATATGAATATTATTTATAATAGATAAACATTTTATTAAAATCTTCCTGTTGCTTGTGGCAAATTTGTTTATTATGTCTAATTTACATAAATTGGTTGCTTTATGTCGCCATAAGGGCATAATTGTTTAAAATAATTTTAATTTATTAAACTATTCAAAAGGAAAGTTTCTATACACAAAAAGTTTAGTTTATTTTTCGCTTAAGAAATTTCAAAGAAAGTTTTTTTTCTTTATTTTACTTAAATACAAGTTTAAATCAAAAGAAAATCCAACGTAAGAAACTTTAATAGTTTGAGAAAGAAAATAACAAAATTAACATAAAAATAAGTAACCAGCATGTGATTTTTTGTGGGTACTTAAAAAAAAAATATGTTGCAACTGCTATTAGTGGAAAATCGCTCTTTAAGCAGTGCTGGTGAAGAGATTTACAGCATTATGGTTCGATGGACTGCTTTATCTAGATTCTAGAATAACGTGAGATAATTGTAAAGGAAGTTTTGTAAACTTTTAAAACTTTAAATTAAACAAAAAAAAAAAAAAAAAAAAAAAACATTTTCTTTTAATAAAAATAAAGATATACGATTATATTTCTTACAGCAATTGCTGCCGTATTTCACCCTAATCTCACAACAAAAAAGGTCCAATTTACTTTGCTGTTCCGACATACAACTTTTAAGAGCAGCAAATAAAGGTCTTGTGACAAGATTTGATTGCTAAGAAAACCACTATGGTTAAAATTACTTAAAAAAGCATAAAAAACCTTACAAAAGCATAAAGGGTAAATACTTTCTTTCTAAATTAATTGAAAACTATGCAAAAAATATATTGATGCAAAAATATCCTCAAAATTTCTGATAAAAACTTGATAATTTGTTGCCGTTACCAAACGACATACAAAGTTTTCAATAGAAACTGCCTGACATTAGAAATTTTAAGACATTAATTTACCAAGGAAATTTTTTAATACATTCAAGTGGAATTTGAAGTCGAATGAAATCTATAGTTTTAAAAAATTTTATTTTCTTTTGACGATTTTTTTAGTTTTAACGATTTTTTTGTTACGATTTTTTAGGTTTCAATATTTTTATGCACACGCAAAGGCTCCCCCTTACGCATTCATACTTGTTTTCTAATACTACTTCTTTCACAGTAATACATACATAGTATGTATGTTTGTATATCATATTTACTTTTTTTTCAACTTAAACGATTTTTTTTCGTCGTGGTGCTTTTTATGCTGTTTAGGATATTTTTTGTGCGTTTTGACTATTGTTTTTGTTAGTGCTGCTTTTTGGTTGGAGGTTTTACTTTCTTTTGCAATTTTTTTAAGTGTGTCAATTTTTTTTTATTTTTGGTGTTTTTTTACTTATCGCGATTTTTTCAAAAGAAAATAAAACCTCAAACCAAAAATATCCAAAACAAAAAAGCATCACAATGAAAAATAAATAGTCAAAGTTGAAAGAAAAAACGTGGAAATCTCCAAAAAGATATTTTTATAGATAACGCGCTAAACACTTCAGGAAAATACCACCCTGCATAGTATTTCATTGAATGATTTAGAGATTTTCTTTTTTGGAGGCACGTTTATATGCATCTTGGTGACTCACTAGATGTAGGTATATAATTTCTTAATTATTCACGATCAATGATTCTGTATAACAGCTTCTAACTCATTTGCATCTTGCATTGCCAAGTTGCCAAATATACATACAAACATAGATACATACATATGTACATATAAGGAAATAACAAACAGTTGTAACCTTAAACACACCAAACACTAAATACTGTTAATGTGATTCCTGTTCACGTTTGGTGTAGGACATTGTAAAAAAGGAAAAGTGATTTGGGCCTTTAAAATTTAAAATAATTAAATAAATATTATTAAACCATGATTGAATGATTGTAAAATACAGTACATTATCACCCCTGTCGTGAATAAGAAGTGAAATTTTTTCACGTGAAATTTTTAATTCCACTCGAGGGGAAAAAATGGTATTGTGAATCTCCCGTGAAAAATTATTCCCGCTATCAGTTCTTAGTGAATGTAAAAAAGGCAAGAAGATTAAAAAAATAAAAAATCATAAAACTTTTTGTTCAAAAATATACACGGACATATGTATGTATATGAAAGTGAAAAAATTTCACGTGAAAAAATTTAACTTATTCACGATAGGGGTGAATATGTATGTATGTATAGAGAAAGAAGTACGTGTGTATGTACATAGGTACCAAAAATAATTAGTGACAATTCAGTTAATTATCATTATCAAGTGACACCAACTGATAAGTATGTACATACATACATACATATGTACATACATATCTGTTAAAAATCTAGTTTTGAGTATCAATGCAATATTACATATGCTACACATTAATATGTATGTATGTATGTATGTAAGTACATATGTATGTGCTGTTGTTATTTTATTCATTGTCACTTTTCTCAGCAATTGCATATTTACTCTCATAATCTTGTTCTCATTACTTTGCATTACTGACTGTAGTTTGGTTTTGTTCGGTTGTTCTTATTAAACGTTTGAAGCCAGCAGTGCTTTTTATTTTATTTTTGGAAGTTCGCCAATCCATTAAATAAATAAGTAGTTTAATTAAAATATCAAAACAATTGAGTTTATTTAATTCAAAATCTGTTGAATAAGATTATATTATTTTATTCAAACATAAAAGACATAAAATCGGTTAATACATGAACAAACATACATATATACTACATCCATACATACATTTGTACATAAGTACATACATATCATAATGCAGCTTCTTCATATTTTCTGTGTTGCTTTTGTTTAACTAAAAACAATAACAAAGTGCCAGTGTTTAAACTTTAAACTTTAAAGCCTGCTTCGGCTTGATTGTTTTTTTTTTTTAGTGCTGTGATGTTTTTTTTTTGTTTTTTTTTTTGTTTTTGTTCTTTTGTAATGATACATGGTGAAATTAATAAGGTGCGCTTATCAACGCAACAACAAAAAACGACATGCATTTTGTTTGTGTAAAAATTAGCCAATGTTGTCAAAAAAAAGCTGTATACATAACATACATAGTGGTTATGCAAAAACAAAAAGCATAACGTAAACAAAAATATTCATGATGGCGGCCAAAAATGTAAACAACTTTTGACAAGACCGAATTAACTTACCATATTTTTGCAGATTATTTAAAGGTCAAAACACAACCCTACAAAAAACCATATTCCTTCTTGCGCGCACCTTATTATTCCACCATGGTAATGATATTCAAAAAGCGAGCTGACAGTTGGTTTTAAAAGGTAATGGAATATTAATTGGCCATATTATTATTTATTTATATAGAACTTATTTATGAACGCATGTGTACTGTTTAAAAATGTATGAGTAGAAATTTTTAAACCCAGCTAGCATTTGGATGATTATTTGACGAGCGCGATCATTTCGCGACTCTTTTTTTAATCGTCTAGACGTTTGTTGGAATAAAATTATATTTTACTTTTCTAAATGATACTTTTGCGAGTCATTCTGACGATTGTTGGACGAATTAAACATCGTTTACGCATTTTGGCGGGCATTGGAGGGCTGTTAATAGTTAACAATCGTGTTTCACTCTTTGAAGAGATAATCTTGCAAGTTACTTAAACGACTGTTGGACGGATGTTTTGTTAAAGGGTCTGACCGATCCGTAGGCGACTAATTATGGTGCATCGTAGACGATTCATATGGAAGAGTCGCCATCAGGACACAGTTTCTCCCGTTGTCTTTAACTTCTGCAATCGGAATGCGTCATCATGGACGTCTTCTCCGATTGCGGAAGAGTGTTTAACGACTAAAAATGCTAGCTGGGAATTTATATGTAGATAGATGTCAATTTACTGTACCCAGGAACAAATGTACTTTAGTGAAGTTGCTCCAAACAAAATAAAAATTAGCCTATGTGATAGAAAATTGAAAAACAAGAAGAAAAAATCAAATAAAAAGGTTGGCGGCACGCCATCTTTTCCGAGTTATGTGCATTTGAAGATTTTATATAAAACAGTGGTTATACACTATATTTCTCTGCATAGCCGGCCTTTGGCCGTATTGGGCTGATTATGTTTATTTTGCTCTCCCGCAACGAAAACTAGCACCGCACCGCAAATATTGTGTTCAGACTCTTATGCATACATTATTTTACTAATGTTTGATGAAACAAAAATAAGCTGAAAATAAGATATGAAAATGTTTTATTCAAATATTGAAAAAAATATTTCAAGCAAATGTTTCCCCAAAGTGACCGTACCTTAATTCTTTATTTTTTGATCAAAATTTTAACTGCCTGTTCCACGATATCGATAGAGTTCTTTCATTTATACATTATATACATACATATGTACTAGTGATGTTACGAATACTCGTATTCGTATTCGACTATTCGACTATTCGCCTGTTTTCAGATATTCGTATTCGTATTCGCCAAATTCAAGCGAATATTTTTCGAATAATTTTCCCATACATTTTCCAAAAAAAAAAAATCATACAAAAGTTTAAAAAAAGTACATAAAATGTAAAAAAATATATTAATTTTTATTAAAAAAACCCATTGTATTTCACGCAGAGTAAGAAAAACGAAATCTGAAAGTATGTAAGTAAAATAATTAAAAAATGTTCTGTAGAGGTTTTCAAATTCGGCATCTTAATGCAATAATAATGTTAAATCACTAATTTTTTTTTTCATTTATAGTTACTAACGCAAAGGCAGGGATTTTTTCCAATTAAATTTGAAATATAAACCTCAAAAGAAATATTCGTATTCGTATTCGTATTCGCGAATATTAAAAATTTATATTCGTAACATCACTAATATGTACTTAGAAAACAAAAAGACGTGTGGCACTCGGGGACTGCCGCGGTAAAGCTATTGCATAGCATTGTATTGTATTTGTGGAAGTAGTGTTAGGTACTTTCGCTACGGAATTTCTTGATTCGGTCGCCGCTCACACAGCCCGCGATAAAATCTATGCAAAAGCTTAAAAAGAAATTCAAAATCGATTTTTTTAAACGCAATTTTACAAAAAAAAAAATGAACTGTGCCGGGCAGTATTAATTTTTATCTTTATTCGTTCCGTTTAGTTTTTTTTTCCATAAATTTAACAAAGGCCCTGTTTGGAAATGCATCACTGTTCTGAAAATCAACGACTGGTAACACTTCATATACTGTTTTGTATCAGCTGGGAGAACTAATCACACATGCTCATCAGATGCGGTGCAGAGATGTATTTCCGAACAAGTTCATATACCTGGTTCACACACGTAACGTTTCCCTGATCAAGTATGAATTCAGCCGAGAGAAAGACAAAGAAATTTATATTGCTTTCTTTGTTGTTCTTCTGAATTAAAACTTGATCAAGGAAACTTTACGTGTGTGAACCAGCACATACCTAAATACGAGTATTATTTCTTCGATAATAAAAATAGCGATTAAACAAATTCTAACTTTTTGACTTTATTTTATTACAAGAATTTTATTAAGCATTTTAATCTGTTTGACATGCAAACATACATTTATCTTTAATACCTGTCAAAGATTAATTTTGTGGCTCTCCTAATACCTTCACTAAGATCAGTTAGCTTGAACTGTACCAAAATAATGGTGTAAGTGGAAATAACCAAAGTGATCTAGAGAAAAACTTATATAAAATTATTTAAAATATATGAAAAAAAATTGTCATTTTCACTAACACTGCCAAAGCAAGCCACATCAATATCCATGTAACCATTGCAAGAAAATTTTATCGGTTGATGTAACAACTGCAAAGAGTACTCCTTAATGGCCATTATCATTTGTTTGTCATGGCCATATAATTTAAAATTCAGCAATAAATGTGACGTTTTCTGATACTAAAAAGAATGTTAATTAAAATATGAGAAAATATTTTTCTTATTTAAAGAACTTAAAAGCATACCTCGTTTATACATTTTTGTGTTAAGTAACACAATAAAAACATGTTTAACAGAATCATAGAAATATATGTGGCACGTACTGAAAATTATGTATGTATATGATCTTGTTTAGTTTGTTTTTGGCAATTGACATTGTTTGTTTGTTTTTGTACTCACACGTTTGATATATCTTCCTGGTTTCATAGACATAATGAACATAAGCCGAGTTTACAGTGCCCAAAATGGTCAGGCCATTGTAGAAAAACAGCAAAAATATTGGCCAACCAAAATAGTGATCTAATTTGTAAACTAAATGCCACAACTCTAATAAAGAATTTCGATTCTGCTGCAGTCTTTCTACATAAAACCATTTGAGTGGTTGTTTCCTTTCCGCTTCATTATCTACCTGATCTTTGAGAGATTTTAAACTTTTCAACAGCATACTTAAATACTCATTTATCAATTGGACGTACATGCCATATTCCATAAATTTCATTTGCATACAATTTATTAAAAACACCACAAATAGTTTATCTCGTACAGCCATTAAACTGGCTATAAGAAAGTAGTTAACGTAAAAGAAAACTAGCGACAATGTAACGACAAATATCCCTGTAGTTTGGAATAAACGCTTGCCGAGTCTTTGTTTCTCGAACATGTCGGGACATGTTTTAAGCAGATTCTGCTCTAGGTTATTAATCATATGTAAAATATCCAAAAGACTGCAATTGCAACACCAACTTTTATATTCCATTAATAGAAACAATACCGGCTATACAGTATTCTGTATGTAACTTATCACTTCCGTAATACAGTCCAATTGGTCTTTAATTACAGCCGAAAATACTATTCGATTGTGTTCATATATGGCCCAAGTGCAAAAGCCCAAAAGTATTAAAGAATAAAATAGATGAAAAATAAAAAACATCCAATATTTTTTATCCTTTTCGCAACGATACATTAAAAAAGGTGGCAAATTTAAACCGAATAAAGCGAATATCCATTGATAAATTTTCAAATGCTTTAAAAAAGCACTACAATTTAAGTTTTCCTTCATCCGTCTAAATATTTTAGTTTAAATTTTAGCAAATTAGCCAATTAACTAAAAGTTTTTCAGCAATTAACTAACCATCATTATTATTGGCTGGCTAATAAAAGCAAACAAAATTATATCGATTTTGATCAAAATGGATAAACCATAACACAGCAAAACAAGGACACGCTGCACTTATTACACTCAAAAAATAAAATATGTATACTTGAATTTTAGTAAAAATTAAATTTGTATTTTCTAACATTAAGGAAAATATTACTGAGTTTCTGTAAAAAGCGGCATTGGCGCCACACGACAACCAATTTGAACTCAAATTAAGTAAAATTTCGAAAATTTTAGATAATTTTTTTTTTAGTGTATTTTTATCAAACAGTTTTTATTAGTGCAAAAAAAAAAACATTAATTAAAAATATATGCAAAACTATAAGGTTTTCTGTGAAAATTGTCCACATGATTCGTCACTGTGCACATTTTTCAGGCTAAAGTTTTTCAAAAATATCATTGGATTTGTGTGTCCAACAGAAGAAGAGACAAATTTTTTAAACTTTTATCGCGGGCTTTGAGGCGACCGAATTAATAAATTTTGAAACGTTTGTTTTTTAAGTCTTTTGTTTTTGAACTGAAAAATCCTGACATTAAGTTCGTTTCTTAAGTCTTTTGTTTTTTAAGGTGAAAACTTCATTTTTGTATAGTTAATGTATGATGACTATACAGTGTTGCCGCTTTGTAAATTTTTAAATTTCCAGTGCTGCCACTTTTCCCGGGAAATTTTCCGGGATTTCTGAGAGTTTGAGGGGATTTTTGTCCAAGTTTTTGGGAATTCCCGTTAAGTGTTGCCACTTTTCCTGGTAAATTTTCCGCGATTTCTGAGATTTTGAGGGTCCAAGTTTTTCGGAATTCCCGAAGGTGGTTTGTGCCCTTGCTAAGGTTTGTGGGAAGGTTTTTGAGGGAAGGTTATCATTGCTTTTTGTCTTTCATTTAAAGACATTTAGGGAGGATATGAATGCTTTTGTCTAAATCAACCATGTATGTTGAATATTTGTTGTACGATAAATTCTTATCTTTCTTTTTTGTCGTCACAGGTACGAAGAGTTAAATTGTAGATTTAAAGAAACGTGCAAAGTTTATATTATCTTCATTTATTTGTATATATAATTCAATATCAGAAACGATATTTTATTTTTGTTGATTTTCAATACGAAGCATCTTAAGAGGAATCCTTACATTTTAGTCCAAGACCGAAGCTCTAGCTCTGCTAGTGTCTTCGGAAAATCGATTTCACGTACAGACAGACGGATAGAAGGACAGACGGACATGGCTCATTCAACTTCCCTATCTATATGGAGTCGGAATATAAATACTATATGGACCTCATATACATATTGTGGAAGTTACACACGTAATGACAAACCTATAAATATGTACCATTGACATTTTTGGTGAAGGGTATAAAAAAGAAACGCATGAATTTCTCAAAGAGGCGTATGCATATCATGCAAGTTGCCAAGTTTACTTTGAAGTTAAGCCACTTTATTGTTATTGACACTTTAAATTGAGTAACACACATACCCACACGCACAGAGGGACACACTCACAAGCAGCAGTAATTTTTTTGTTTTATCTTTTTTTCCATTTTTTATTTATGTCAGTTTGCTTATTTCATTTTCGATAATAAATTAACAAATTAAAGGAGTGTTATGTGTGTGTGTTCCTGTGAAACTGTGTTTCTGTTATAAATGAAACTGAAGAACACAAAATAAAAAGGATGTTAATAAAAAAAAAAAAAAAAGAAATACACTAATTAGAGATTAAATCATAAAGAACTCTGTAGATGTCTTTTGATAAAGTGTTTTAGATGTTTATTTTTCTTTTTTGTGTTTTGAAACACATATTTTAATGCACAAAGGAATTCCTTTAAAGATTCTCCTTTTTCATTATTTTTTTTTGTGTTATTTATTTATTAAAAATAAGTAAAACACATTTCCTGCATTGAAATCAATTTATAAAATTTCCATTATAGTCTTTTTTTAAGTCTTAAGATACTTAAAAAATTAACATGTTAAAGAAACAGAAACAGAAACATTTCATTTGATGTGTTGTTATTTTCTTTGTAAAATAAAAACGTCAAGAATTATATCCCAGCTGGAGCAGCAGCTGGGTGTTTTAATCCCCCCCCCCCCCCCCCAAAAACCAATTTACTTGGCACATTAATAAAGAAAGAAAGACAAAAAAAAAAGGCAAAAACATTTCCATTACGGTATTATTAGCGTTATTTGCAAAAGCTTTAAGCCGTAGGAAAAGTAAAGGAAAATGGAATTTCATTAGTAGCCGAACTGTATTTGTGGATGTTTAATCTCTGCTGGTGTTGGGTGTTGGGTGTTGAGTGTTGGGTGTTGGGTGATGTGTGCTGGGAGTTGGGTGTTGTGACGGAGTTTGCCTGGGTTGGGTATGAGTAAATTACTACACACTTTATTAACAAATATGAGCCTTAATGCAAGCAAAAAAAAAAAAAAAACAAAACCAAACTTGAAACAACATCAAAGTTAATTTTATTTTGTCTGAATTTTAGCCAGTTTTCTTATTAATCCTTAAATAGATGATTGTGGTGAAAGCTTCAAGTTTTTTTAAGTTTGAAAAGCTGCACACTCACACACACAGAGTATTCAGTTTAGTAATTTGTTGCATTAATCCGTAGGATAAAGTGATGGAATTAAGTTGTAAACGAGTTCTACGCACAAAGTACTTCTCATGACCGATTCTTAAGCAAAAATTTTAACAAAAATTATTCCGATAATGAAATTAGATATTAGAATATTAGAAAAGTGGTTAAAGCCACGCCCATGACAAGAAAGTGTTGAATTTTTTTAATAGTTATATTCGACCGATTATTTATACAAACGAATTTAACGGAAGAAAATAAATTATTGTGAAGCTTTAAAATACTTCCGCTTTGCAGTTCTTGAGAAACTTTGCAAACTCATGGAGTTGTTTGGGCTACAAAAACATTTTTTTTTCCTTTTTTTGAACAGTAGGCAGTGTCATGTCCATTTAAAACACATGAAGTTGCTTTAACCGTTTAAAATTTTATTTAAAATTATTTAAATACTCCTGCTTAATCATCGAGTTTTAAGAAAATCTAGTACTTCATGCAGTTGTTGGGGCAATGAAAATAATTTAATTGAAAAGTGGGCATGGTCATGCCCATTAAAATTAAAACTATTAGCTTGAAAATACTTTTATTTACCTGTTAGTAGAGAAAATTAGCACAATGTTTAATATAAAAAGTGAGAAGTGCCACGCCCAATGGAATAAGATAGCTATTATCTTTAAAATGTGTACCTACTTAATATTTCTTAATATTTATACACGCTAAAGTTCGTAAATGTTTATAATCAGAGAAAAAGATTAGGTAGACATTGTTAACATATTTCGAGCAACAAAGGAAAAATTTATTATTTATACATCCCTCTTGTAGATTTTGCAACAGCACTGACTGAATAGAACAAGCGATGTTTTTGGTAAAAGCCACTAAACCTAAACACAATTACAAATACATATAGAATACGCGAATTATCTCTACTAAAGGCCGTGCCGCACTATCCTATACAGTCGCGCGATTTGCAAAATATGACATGTGTGCTAAAAATGTATGGTAGTGTGGACTAAAAATGCAACTGTGTGACAAATTTTTTGACAAGTCGTGCGATTTGCAAAATTTTATGAAAATTTTCATAAAATGATAGTTTTCATGCGATCAGAGGAGTATTTATTGTCAACCAGATGTTTTGGCATAAGATTTGTATGATAGTGTGGCACCTACAACACCATTTTGAAACGATTTTTTAAAGTCGGTCAGATTTTTGCAAGATTTTCCTGTGAATGAGTCGTACGATTGTGTGGGATAGTGTGGCACGGCCTTAATGGATGCTAGCTGGGGAATTTTTGTTTTTATTTACTCATATATTAAACATTACAGTATTTTTTTTTTTTTTTTTTTTTTTTTTTTTTTTAATTAGGACCAGCACTCAGGGGATGACCCCTACGTATGCAGTGCATTGTGCCGGAACTCAGAGAGAGGGATAGAGTAGAGAAGATAGATGTTGAAAATGTAGAAGGCTTAACTCTTTTACAACTCTGCTTTGCGCGTTATGTTATTTTTTATAGCAGTGTTGAGGCGTCTCCGGTGTTAGGTAGACGCATTAACTTTGTTAAGCTGTATTGGCAGACATTTTATTAATTGTTTTACTTCGCCGATGTTTCTGCTAACCGACGAAGGAGGGCGATGTTGTGTATATTAGCTTAGAACATCATCAATCGCTGTCGGAACAGTTTTTAGTGACCAGTGCTATGCCTTCATCACTTAAATAGTCCGACAACAATTAATACAATGTCTCACTAATGTACATTACATAAATATAGCTGGCTGGGGAATTTTTGTTTTTATTTACTCATATATTAAACATTACAGTATTGCCAGGGGATCATATTATACAATGCCAAATCTCCTGATTTTTTGTTCTACTTAAGAAAACCTTTTTGGGTTTGATTTTTAAACAAGAAATAATTTTTCATTATGAATGTGTTTACTATATATAATTGTATAGGTGTAGAAAAGTAAACACATTCATAATAAAAAATTATTTGTTGTGTATGTTTGTAAAGTTTTTTGAAAAGCTATTTCGATGCTTTGTAATTCTCAAATCTTTTTGTAAGTTTATGTATAAATAGATGAGCTTTGGAACTTTTCAAATATAAATGGTAAACATCTACTGATGAGTTGGTATGGCAACCAACGAAATGTATATTTAAATATTGCTAACGCGCAACAAATAAATAAAATTTTTAAAAACATAAATTCTTGAGTACATGCTCAAATAAATGTAAAAAAAATTTTATTTACTTTTTTTTTATTTAAAAATTTTATTTAATTATTAACAAACTTCCACCCAATATTTCCTATTAAATATTTACTTCTTTTTCACCGATTTCGAATTATTTATTTTAGAAAACCAAGACAATTTTAAGGGGAATGATATTTCTCAAGAAATTATTTAGTTACCATCCAGAATTGCTAAAAAAAAAAAATTAAACTTTAATTATTTTGGTTTGCTTTAAGCGAAAGCAAAGAGTTGCAAAATCATACAAATATTTGTTTATCTACTGCTCAGACCCTAAAGAAAATTTTCCAAGTAAATAATTTACTATTATATAAAGACTTATAAAGGGTGTTTTTTATAGAGTGTCACAACTTTAAGTAGGCAGCACTGCTTTATTTGAGCACTCATTTAACAGCTGATAGTTGGTTTTTGTTTAGTATGCTTTGAAATTTCATTATGAATCGACTTACACCAGGAGCCAAATTACGGCATTCGATACCGATCGAAATTTGCATATAAATTGTATTCAAATTTCGATTAATATCGAGTGGCGTAATTTGGCCCCAGAGCAACGCGTGCAAATTGTTGAAATTTTTAATTAAAATAATTCATCGTGCAGCGGGCGCTACAATTGATTTACTCAAAGAAACTTTTGATGAAAAAATAATTTCACATAATGTCCCAATTAATTGGCCACCCAAGATCGTGTGATTTAATCCCATTGGGGCTTTGTTAAGTCCCTTATATACGTCGATAAACCACAAACAATCATACACCTGGAAATCAACATTCGAAGAGTTATCGGCGAAATACGCACGCAAGTGCTGCGAAAAGTTGTTGAAAATTGGTGTTCCAGATTGCGCCTTCTACGCGCCAGCCGGAAATCATATTTAAACAATAATTTAATAAAATTTTCTTTCCAATAAAGCCCGTTTCATTGATATTAAAAATATATTTCCTTGTTTTATTATGTTTTAAACTTGTGTCACTCTATAAAAAACACCCTTTATATAAGAAAAAGTATTATTAACTCGTTTCTTATCTGGCAAAATTGACCCAGCCTCTGGCAATGTTGCGTAAAATATCATTGTTAAACGAAATGTAAAACAAACGAAAATTTTGCAAATAAATAACAGCAAGTCCTCAGAGGAATGCTTGTAACCGCAAAGCTGACTAAATAAATTTAATATTATTTTCGTCCTGTTCAAATCGTGTAACGAACAAATAAACACCCCGAACGCAATTTTATTATTAAAACTAAACACCGTTAAATATGTGAAATAACTGACACAAGGTCAAAGTGAAGAAGTAGAACAAAAAATAATAAGAAAATTAAAGAATTTTTTTTTTCAAAGCAAAAAAGAAAAAAAAAAGGAAAAACTCTAAGAAACCAAGAAAAATCAACATAAGTCAGCAATTTGGGAGCAAAAAAAAAATGTATAAATAGAAATAGAGCTCCAATTAAAGGTAAATAAATTTTCTTTTTGTACAAAAATAAAAACTATTTTTAACGTAAAATAATTTAAAGAAAGTCATGTTTTTAAGTGACCTGTTTCTTGCTACTTTTCTATAGAATTTAGTCTTACGGCATTGCCAGCCGGCAACTGAAAATTTGTGGTTGCCAGAAAAGCACTAAATAGCAACTGAAACTGGAATCTCTCAGTTGACAGTTGCCATCCGTAATACAATTGTCAGCAACTGACAACGCAACTGGATTTCGGTTGCCATTCATAATCGACCCATTAGTTCGCTTAAAAGTCTAGACATTTGACAATCTGTGCTAAGTATAGAGCATGTGACGACTTTTATTTCATTATAAACATTTTAGTCATATCTTAATTTTTCTAAAGAGCTTTTTTTTTTTTTTTTTTTTTTTTTTAATTAGGACCAGCACTCAGGGGATGACCCCTACGTATGCAGCGCATTGTGCCGGAACTCAGAGAGAGGGATAGAGTAGAGGATATAGATGTTGAAAATGTAGAAGGCTTAACTTTTTTACAACTCTGCTTTGCGCGTTATGTTAATTTTTATAGCAGTGTTGAGGCGCCTCCGGTGTTAGGTAGACGCATTAACCTTGTTAAGCTGTATTGGCAGGCATTTTATTAATTGTTTTACTTCGCCGATGTTTCTGCTAACCGACGAAGGAGGGCGATGTTGTGTACATTAGCTTGGAACATCATCAATTGCTGTCGGAACAGTTTTCAGTGACCAGTGCTATGCCTTCATCACTTAAATAGTCCAACAACAATTAATACAATGTCTCACTAATGTACATTACAGAAATTAATGATGTTGATTGACTTGCTCTGGCCAGGGTTTGAACCCAGGCCCCACGTCATTGTTTGCTTAGTAGTCAACGCGCTAACCACTTCAGCCAACACCACCCTCTGAAACATTGTGGACTATTAAACAGCCTTTTTAACAATAATTTATTTAGTTTTAAAGAAAACTTTTCGAACAATATTTAACAATGTATGGGCGTGGCACTATCCCACTTTTCGATATTATATACTTGTATTGTACGAAAAACGTAACCACTGCGCCACGTAAAAAGTGATCACATATAAGTTATCAGGTAAGTACGGGCGTGGCACTGCCTTCTGCTGTAAAAAAAATACATCTTTTCAAAGATGCATATGAACCGTATAACTATTAATAGTCTTCTACATTTTCACCATCTATCTGCTGTACCCTATCGTTTTCCCTAAGTAGGGGTCATACCCAGTTTACTGGTCCTACAAAATAACTCTTGTTAGAGCATGATTTTGCTTAGGTAGCAAATTTTAAAATTCATTAGCTCAATATAAATTTTAACAAATATTGTTTTCGAAGGCCGCAACAGCTCTCATAGATTTTCATCTTGTGTTTTTTTTCTTTTTGCACTTTTTGGTGGCCCACCAAATTTTTAAAAATATTAATTTTTCTAATCGAATTATTTAATAACAATCAAAACGAAAACTTACATAATTCTTCGCATAGAATTAAATGTGTAGATGATCTTTAAAACTTTTTTCTCTATATTTAAAGTACATCTACTGTTTAAATCTTTCTGTCTCTGATTTATTTTTATATTCACATATCGAATTATTTAATAACAATCAATACGAAAATTTACATAATTCTTCGCATGGACTTAAATGTGTAGATGATCTTTAAAACTTTTTTCTCTATATTTAAAGTACATCTATTGTTTAAATCTCTGATTTATTTTTATATTCACATGTTCTTGCCTGTTCTCTGAGGTTTTCATATTACCAGTTATTTTCTTTTTTTTGTTTACTAAAGACAACATTTAGTTATCTCATTGCTACTAATTAAATCATTGTTCTTAATTTCATTATAATGAGTTATAATAATAATGGCCAACAGTAGAATTAGCACTGGCTTAGACATCACAATGAACAGTGCCACACAGTCTCATTATCATTATCATTCCCATTTTCATTTTCATTCTCATTCTCATTTCTCTTTTTTTTCCTATAAATGACTTAACATAGAGAAATCATGTCATGTAAGATAAACATGACCTGGCATGTTTATTCATGCTAAAATCTACACAAACACTCGCAAAGATACAAAATTTCACAAGGACAAATACCTGGCAATGACCATAAAAAGCAATAAAATGTTAAAACAATTTTAAAATTACATTTAAATTAATTACAAAATTTACTACTTGTATGCAAAATAGTGAGCGGTAATAGTTGTAATTTGCTAAAGATTTAAATCCCATATTCTAGTATGTAAATGTATACATATATACACACATACATATATACGTAGATGGAAGTCTAAACAAACCCTGAAGGAAACCTGGGGACAAGTGCTTTCAAGTCACCAGATTTGTCGACTATTTTGGTGACTATTTGGCGACATTGTCAACAAAGTGTCTACATTTTTTTATTTGCTTTGATGAGAAAAAAATGTATACACAACAAATAAGATTTCTAATTCGACGCCAAAGCGCTATTATTCGTCGGCGGCATAATTGTTTTTATTAATCTAGTATTTTTTCAATTGTGTTATAATAAGTATGCAGTACATTAATCTCTATAAATTTAAAAAGTACATACAAAATCCCATTTTTCATATTTTGTATATTTTAAAATACCTGTTAATAATGAAATTTAATTTAATTTTTTTCTTAATACTATTATTAATACTATCTGAAATGTACCTTAACAAACCTCAGTAGCACGATGGTTCGTGCGTTGAATTGTAGTCTTAAGACTCCATATTCAACACTGCTGAGACACGTCATGTATTTATAAATTTTTTTCTGAAAGGGTTATATATCTTTATTTATTTGTATATATAATCCAATATCGGAACCGTTATTTTATTTTTTGCTGATTTTCAATACGAATCATCTTAAGAAAAATCCTTACATTTCAGTCCAAAACCCAAGTCTCTAGCTCTTCTAGTGTCTTCGGAAAATCGATTTCACGTACAGACAGACGGACAGACGGATAGACGGACATTGCTCACTCAACTTCCCTGTCTATATGGGGTCTGAATATATATACTATATGGACCTCATATAAATATTGTAGAAATTACACACGTAATAACAAACCTGTAAATACCCTTACCATTTTTGGTGAAGGTTATAAAAATGTTTCTTGTTTTTTTATTCAAAACGGCAACACTCTATAACCAACGACAAGAATAACAACCATACATAATTGTAATCCCTTCTTAAATCATTCTTATCATTGTTATAAAAAAGTAACTTTTACGAACTTATAAATTCCTTTACTTTTCTGATAGAAAAGCATCAAATAAAATCTGAATTTTATGTATTTTCTTTTAACAGCCCTCTCTTTCTCTATCTCTCTTTTGAAATCATGCTTTGTTTTAAGCTGCTTTTTTATTTATTTATGAATTTACTTTTGAATCAGCATTTTAAAATATAATCGCATACACCTTTTCTTTGATTCATGTATTATAAATGCTTTTGCATGTGTGTTTAAATAAGCATATTGTTGCTAGATGAGTGGTGTATATAAGTAAATAACAAACAGGGATATATACACACACAAATACACTTAAAATAAATTTACTCAGCTAACTGGCATCCATCAGATCCATATGAAACACAAAGAATCTTTCACTCACTCACTAACCCAATCAAACATACATACATATATTTGTTACCAGGTTATTTTCTGTCCAAGTTAAATACCAGTTTTGATTGTGTTTGAAAAACAAATACCAATGCCAACGGCAGTTCATACATGCTTGTGTGTGTATTTAGTTAAACAATTGAGTTTTGTAAGGTGGGAGAAAAAACAATTTCCTCAATAAGAAACACATCTAAATTATTAAAAAAAAAGTTAAAACGTTATTAATGATTTGAAGAAATATTTGAAGGAAATTAAATAATCTGACTCTGACTCCGTTACGTGCCAAGTGGAAAAAAAATATCAGCTTGAATTCCTCTATTTTTTCTGATGAATTTAATAATTATCAGCTGAATAGCCAATAAAATTTACCAAAAATAACGAATAAACAAAATTTAATAAGTTGAATTCGATTTTTGTCATCTTTATGGAAAACATTTTAGCTGAATAACATTTCTGGCAGCTGAATAGAATTGGAAGCTAAGTATTTATTTTGGAATATTTCTGTTGAATCTAATAATTATCAACTGAAGAGCCAATAAAATTTAGTAAAAATAAACAACAAGCAAAGTTTAATAATTTGAGTAGCATTTATGTCATATATATTGAAAACGGTTTAGCTGAATAGTATTTCTGGCAGCTGAATAGAAATTAAAGTTGACGATTATTAAAATTCTTGGAAAATCTAGTTCTATAGCCAAAACTTTTTCTGCTGAATTTGTTCATTATCCGCTGAATTGCCAATAAAATTCACTTAAAATTAAGAACAACAAAATTTAATAATTTGATTAGCGTTTTTATCAATTTTATTGACAACGTTTTAGCTGAATAGCATTTCTGGCAGCTGAATAGCATTCCTGGCAGCTGAATAGAAGTTAAATTTAAAGTTTATTAAAATTATTGGCAAAGCTAATTATTTAGCGAAAAACTGTTCTGCTGAATTTGTTCATCATCAGCTAAAATGCAAATAAAATTCACTAAAAATAAGTAGCAAACAAAGTTTAATAAATTGAGTAGCGTTTTTATCCATTTTATTGACAACGTTTTAGCTGAATAGCATTTCTAGCAGCTGAATAAAAGTGGAAGCTAAGTAGTTATCTTGAAATATTTCTTCTAAACTTATTAATAATCAGCTGAATTGTCAATAAACTTTAGCAAAAATAAATAACAAAAAATTTAACAAGTTGACTTCGGTTTCTGTCAAATTTATTGAAAAAATTTTTGCTGAATAGCATTTCTGACAGCTGAATAGAAGTTAAAGGCAAAAATCATTCATTTGTTTTAAGGAAATGAAGCACTTTCCCTAAACTAATTAAATTTTTATCAGCCAAATGATGAGAAAATTATATATTAAGGATTTTGAAAGAAAAAATTAGTTGAGTATTATTTTATAGAGCTGAATAGCTATTGTAATAGCTATAAGCATGGAAAACATTATGCATGCTGAATTGATTATTTTTAAACTGAAGCATTTTATAACTACATATATAATTTTTTTTTATATCAATCTGCATTTTTCTGTTATGAGCGGAAAAAAGTTTTGCTGAATGCTATAGTTATCAGCTGAATAGCAATTATATATCAACCCTTTTGCAGCATTGACATAGACATTGTGTTAGAGAATAGCAACTCAAGCTGTAAAACTAAATATTTGTGTAGCTTTTTTGTCACCAGAATAGCAAATAAGGCAAGTACAACTTTAGCTGAATTTATATGTCAGCAGTTAAATGTACACAAATTTATTTATATAAGACTTTCAAAGAAAAAATATGCCCAATAGCATTTTATTGAGCTGAATAGCAATAAAAGTAGCAAATAATTATTTAGACATACTAAATCATAGTGATATGTAGTAATTATCTCAGCTGAATTTATATAATTTTTACATTAAAGCCATTTGCAAACAAAAGCAACTGGATAGACGTGTACTTTGTCTGTGAGTTAAATATAAAAACCATTCTGTTTAATGTTTAATGATTTCTTTTTAAATTATTTATAATAAAACAGAATTGTTTCATGCCAATCTTTTTACAATAACATTTTCCTGATAACTTTAGTAGCAGATACAAAGCTAATAAATTTCATGAAATAAGTTTTCCACGTAGTAAATCTCTTACTCCTTCCTCTACTCTCTACCACCAAAAAAAAAAAAAACCCCCTTCTTTTATTCATGTTTTTTACACATAAATTTATTGCACATTTTTCAATGTACTCGTACATTAAGGAGAAGTATAAATATTTATACAAATACTTTTTATGTCAATGTTAATGTGTACATTCTGTATATAGTTAATATATATATATTATTTTTTTTGTTAACATACTGTATGGCTTATAAAAATGTTTTTTTTTTTCCATATTTATATACATATGTGCATACATATGTTCGTGTGTAAATGTAAACATACGTGTATATGAGTATTAAATTATGAAATATTACAGATCATATTTGTAAATACACTGTTGTAATATTGTAATATTTATGTAAGTTTTTTTTATTCGTTTTTTATAGGAATAAAATATGTAAAAATAAACTTACAAATTACACACAAGCCAGCCGACAATGATGAAGGATGATGGATGACTTCCAAACATACATATATGTTGGTTTTAAATGTAAGTTACAAATATATGTATGAAAGTAACTAATAATTTTAATATATGTAAGTATGTATGTATGTATGTTTGTATGTATGTATGTATGTTTGTATGTATTTAGCTAAAGAGGAGTTTTGTGAGTTTTTTTTTCCTTTTATTAAAATAGTTATTGTTTCTGAAACCCTCTTTCAGAAAACATCACAGGATACTCTATTTTGATTTATAACTTGGCTTCATCTAAATGTATTTTCTTATAAACGAACTTAAGGTTGCACACAAACACATTCATTCTTATACCACAGTGAAATAACACAAATCCATATAATGCGGTTTGCAGGTATCAGCGCATTTACATATATGTGTGTACGTACGTGTGTGCTTCATTATTTATAAGTTTTTAATCCTTGCAATACTCAGTTTTGCTCTTTACATAAACATTGTGTTCACTTTGTTGTTTTGTTGGTGTGTTTAGACATTCATAACTATAATACTCAAGTTAATTTTCCTACAACACTTGATTTCTGAGTTGTTGTATAAATCGCTTAATGAACGTGGGTGGGCATTGAAATTGCTTCCTCACTTAATTTAGACATTGTTGGTTGGCACCACCTTATACCATTAATAACTCCTTTATTATACATATTGCGAATGGTGTGGCCTTAAAAGGATTCTTGATGTTTTAATATTTAATAGAAACAAGATTTTCATTTAAGACTTCTGAAAATTTTTTTACTAAAATAAAACTAATTGATTGCATAGAAGCCTTTAAAGTATTAAATTGCAGGAAAGAATTTTAGTAGCTTTTAGAGTAAAGTTTTAACAAAAAATATTGCATCTAACGAATGAGAAAATTAGTAGTTTTTTTTAAAAAAGTAGTTACCATGAAATTTTTTCAAATATTAAGGGAGTATTTAAAACAAAGTAATGGGAAATTAAAAAGTACTATTTTTCGGTATACATACATACGTAGTAATTTTGTAGTAGTTGTTTTAAACAGTCTTTTTATATATAAAATTTAAAAAATTTATAAATTATTATTAAAAAAAAAAAAAAAAAAACTACTCTTTTGAAAAATATTCACTACTTTGCAAAACTATGACATATTGAAAGAAAAATAATTCGTTCTGAAAGTCGTATAATTAAATACACAATTTTTAAAAAAGTAGTAAATCTACTACTTTTTTAAAAAATCTCTACTTGTTGAACAGTAAAATCTTAAATGTAAAAAAAAATATATATGTTAGGAAAAATTAAAAAAAAATAAATATTTTTAAAAAAAGTAGTAAATCTACTACTTATCCAAAAAAAAACTTTAACATTTTCTTTCTGAGGCAGATATTGAAATGTAGCTAAAATCAATCTAATAAAAAACTGAGAAATTCTCTAGCAAATTTACACAAACCAATGGGCACTTTAATAAAAAGTAGTAAATTTACTACTTATTCAAAAAAGCATTAAAATTTACTTTTTAAGATGATAAAAATTTACAATATTTAAATCGAAATAATAGAAAACATAAATCACATACTAATGCTTGCAATATAGAAGATAATCATTTCCTTAAAAAAAAGCAACACCACATACATACATATATTTTTTTAGTTAAATTATTTTTTTTTTTGTAATTGTACAAAGTCTTGAAAAATTGTCCACATATAGTTTCTGAAATATTAAATCGCTGGAAAATAGTACGTTTAAAGAGAAGTGGCCAGCATATAATAAGCAGTATTATAAAATAAAATAGTAAATTTACTACTTTTTGGAAAAAAAAAATATTCAAACATACTTTCTTAGATCTGCAAAGCTTAAAAACTAACATATTGAAAGTGAATAATCGAATAATTTTACTGGTTTGATTTTTCCGTATAGTAGTAAATCTACTACTTTTTGAAAAACTTAAGCGTATGCTGTCTACTTTAACTCAATGTTGAAAAAATATTTCTTTTAAAGAAAAATAGTAGAAATAATTTAAAGGAATTTTTTTTCGTAAAGCAGAAAATCTACTACTTTTTAAAAACCTCCGATATTTTACAAATTCTTGAAAAATTGTCAACATATAGTTTCTGAAATATAAAATCGCTGGAAAATAGTACGTTTAAAGAGAAGTGGCCAGCATATAATAAGCAGTATTATAAAATAAAATAGTAAATTTACTACTTTTTGGAAAAAAAAATATTCAAACATACTTTCTTAGATCTGCAAAGCTTAAAAACTAACATATTGAAAGTGAATAATCGAATAATTTTACTGGTTTGATTTTTCCGTATAGTAGTAAATCTACTACTTTTTGAAAAACTTAAGCGTATGCTGTCTACTTTAACTCAATGTTGAAAAAATATTTATTTTAAAGAAAAATAGTAGAAATAGTTTAAAGTATTTTTTTTTTTGGTAAAGCAGAAAATCTACTACTTTTTAAAAACCTCCGATATATATATTTCTGAAACATCCAGTCGATAAAAACTTTACATTTTTATATCTAAACAATAAAGAAGATCAAAAAGTAGTCTTATTAATAGAGCAGAGAACTCAATGCTTTTTTTTCTAAAGGATTATTATCCTGCAAAAAATAGCATATTGAAATCAAATTAAGGAACACATTTCAAAGTATTTCTTTTAAGTATGTAGTAGATCTACCATTTTTTTTTAAATGTCCTACCTACAAACATTCGTGTTTTTAGGATGGATAAAGTTGACTGAATGTTATTTTTGTTAGAAAAAATGTGGCATAAATGATATTTTGCTACTTTTCGCTACTTATTTATCTGCAACGAATAAAATGATGCTGATTTTTTTTTAAGTAAATGAGAGAAGTTTTTTAAAAGTTCATGTTATTTAAATTTTTTTATATTTCTCTCGATACCAGGCTCGATATTTCATGCCTCTTTATCTCTCTCTCTCTCTCTCTCTCTCTCTCTTGGTAGCACCGTCTGTGCATTTCGTAGTTAAATAATTTTGTGAAAAACTATTTAAAGTTATTAAAGACTTTTCTATACGATCAAAAATGACATACGCAACAAATTTAAAGACACAATTACACGTTCACATATATTAAAATCTCAAACCACCAAGGCGTACACGTAATTTTGTCCCACAATTCTCTATTAATTAAGTATACGTGATGTTGTACTTAAGAATTTTATGTAACATTCTGCATCAAATGACCTCAATGTTTTTTTTTTGCTTGCTGGTGATTTTAATCCATAATTGCTTAAAATAAACCATATAAAATTATATAAATCATATCGAAAGGGTTGTTAAAATCATAAACTTAATATTATTATTATTGGAAAAACACCTACACAAATAACTCACACATACACACACATACAACGAAGTCTTTACGACCATCAATCAAATTATAGCAAGGTTTTTATTTTCTTGTTTTGTCTGTAATTACATTTTATTACATTTTAATTAAACTGTTGCTGTGTGGTTTTGTGAAAAAAAAAACAACTACAAGACCGTAAGGAAAAAAAAAATAATAAAAAGAAATAAAATCAACGGAATTTAAGCTTGTTTGTGGAAGGGAAGTATGAACTCTATATGTATTTGTACGTACATATATTGGAAATATTTTTTTAATAAAGTTAAATGAACATTACGAAATGAAACATTAAAAACTCATTTAATTTAATATAAAATGATTATTTAAATATACTCGTACATATGTACATAATTACATATTTCTAAATTAAAAATTATTTCCATGAGTTTGAAGGGCTTGTGAAATATTTATAATGAAGTGGAGTTGTAGGAAAACTTTAAAGTTTAAAATCAAGGGTGACCAGTATTTACATGAAAGCGAAAAATCTGCAAATGACTTTCGATAACATTTTTGAAAGGTTAAAAGCTTTCATACATACTTCATATCGATGGCTTAATATAGAAAGGTCGTATCTCAACTTTTAGCTACTTTACAGGAGAAGAAAATATGTATAATCATTTTTTTTCTGAAGCAGATTTTCATTATAACAGCCAACAAATTCAATTCTGCTTTTTTTTTTTTGAAATGAGTTAGGGCCTTTTTTAATTATTGTAAATCTGTTAGTCGTCAACACAGGAAACTGAATTTTTTTAAGGGGAGATGTATTTAAGTATTGTCTACCAGAACATGTAAAAAAAACAATTTTGAAGAAAAAAAAAAAAACGAGATACGACCTTTCTATATTAAACCATCAATATGTGAAATAAGTGTGTCATATTTTTAATTTAGTTTTTGTTGGGATTTTTTAAAACTGGGAGAGCGAAATAACGATTGTGGATCTCTTTTTATCTTGAAATAATGTAGAAAATATGAAAGTTTTTTCGCTTAACCAAAAGGAAAAATAATTTTGTGTATTGAACGTTACCCTGTTTTATCCAAAGTTCTTCTTGATCGTTAAATTACTTTCTCGCTCTCTCTCGCTCGAAAATATTAGCAACGATGCCTTCAACTTTTGTATAAATATTTTTTCAATATAGATAATAAGTATAGAATTTCAACAAATGGCTAACTCCATTTTGGTAAAACAGTTAAAAACTTTAAAACGGCTAGCGAAAAACCAATAAGTTTTTAAATTTTTATATGAAATTCATAATATAAATTAATAGCAATGCTGAGCGTGGAAAAAACCTAACTATATACATATAAAATGTGGGTAACGTTCAATACATATTTTTTTTTATATAAAAACATTAAACGACTAATATAACTTTTTCGGAAGATTTTAAACCCTGACGGTTTCAAGGCCAAATCTGATAAAGGAATTTTGTAGAAGTAACGATCAATATATTTTCATAAAAACTTTATAACGTGCCAGTTGAAACACCTTTTAAAAGTTTAAGTAAAAACTCTTTAGCCATAAATTAAATATTTTCAATTATTAAACACAATGTAAGTAACGTTCAATACATATGTATTTTTTTCATACAAATCATAAATGGTTGAACCACGAGTATTAATTCTTCGGAACATTTTAAACCTTGTCGGTTTCAAGACCAAATCATATATAGAAATTTTGTAGAAGTAACGCTCAATACATTAAAAAAAAATCATAATGTGCCAGTTGGAACAGCTGGAACATCTTATAAAAGTTTAAGTAAAAACCCCTTAGCTATAAACTAAATATGTTCAATTATTAAGCACAATGTGAGTAACGTTCAATACATATTTTTTTTTTTCATACAAATCATAAATGAATAAGAAAACTTTTTTTTTTCTATGATAATATTGGGATAATTTATAGAAAGTTCAATAGTATCAGCGTATTGGTAACTGTAGTGTATGTACATCACTATGTGCTAAATTTTTGTACACTGCTGTTTGTCGTGCAGTTGTAATATGAACTATTTAATAAAGTAAACAAACATTCTTTTATTGGCCTTGAATGAATAAGCGTACTGTCAGCAAGTTTCACGGAGTTCATTAACGTATAGGGATTTTTAAACAAAATTGATTTCGTGGGATAGTGCTGACATAGATAATAATTTAGAATAAATTTTAGTATATAAGCTGAGACAAAATTCAATAAACTTTAGAATTAATTTGACAATCAAATTTTGAAGTCTATTATTATATTCTCAAAACGAAATCGGCACTTCTGGTGCTGAAGAAAAGCGGCTGCAGAGCTCAGTAAATACTTCAAACATTAAAAACACACACTCACTACATGGCGATCCTGCCAAACAAAATTTGCGTTCTTGTTAAATAATATTTTTTTTAGAAAACAAAAAATTTTTTTTTTTAATCCTGCTAAAATAATATTTTTATTGCAAAAATTTTTATCCTGCCAATCTATGTAAATGGGTCCTGGAGAATCCACACAAAAACAAAATACAAAAATTAGTTAATTATGAGGTAAACCAACTGCTAAAAAAAAAAAAAAAATAAAGTTATAGACAAAAAAAAAAAAAAAGAAAAAGAAAAAAAAAACTAAAAAAAAAAGAAACACAACAAACATGTTTTAGGATAAAGAAACTCTAAAAATAATAAAAATAGGGGTTTAAAAAGTTATAAAACATTTTTTTAGAGTAACATTATTACTTTTTACAAACACGTCATAACTGGGAAGGAATAAATATTTCTGTAGACCAAAAAAAACGTGAAATATAACAAACGAAAGAGATTAGCAGAAGTTATATTGATTTTGTTGTCTTCGGTTTGATGGTATTTGCCAAAGTTATTAAGACTTGGCATAAGTTTTCACTTTTTGAAACGACGTATATAAGTTTATATATGAATTTTTTTATGATTAAAATAATTTCAAAATTACTTTTTAGCTAAAAATGTTCTTTATTTATTTTTTTATTACAAGGTAACTTTTAATGTTAAAGCAAAGAAAACATATGTGTCTGCATGTAAAACTATTAGATTTTTAGAATACCGCAATGGATTACATTTAAAACAATTTAAATTAAATTTAACTGTAGTTAAAAACCTACAGTTAGACATTTGCATATAAGTATATATAGTTAAAACGTTAATATATAAATTTAAATATGTATAACTAAATATAAAGAAAGTAACTTTCAATTGGACAGAAGATTGCCAAATAGCATTTGAGACACTAAGAGACAAATTAAAAAACCCGCCTATATTACGATATCCGAACTTTGACAAAACATTCATTTAGGCGACAGACGCTTCAAATGTAGTTCACAGGGTGAAATCGGAAACGATTTACCCATATCATATGCAAGTAGAACATTAAATAAACATGAGAAAAATAAATCAGTAATTGAAAAAGAGTTATTAGGTATTCATTGGGGAATACAATTTTTTAGACCATATCTATATGGTAGAAAATTTACCGTAGTCACAGACCATAGACCTCTTATTGCTTTGTTTACCCATAAAAACCCGTCTTCAAAATTAACCAGAATAAGACTTGAATTATCAGATTATGACTTTGATATAAAATATAAGAAGGGAGCGAATAATACAAACGCAGACGCTCTATCGCGTGTAGAAATAAACTCACAAATATTAAGAGACATGATTCCAATCTATATTGATGAAAGAGAAAAGAAAACCTTGGCAATAACAAGAAATATGTTTAACAACAAAATGAAAAATAAATATGATGAAGATGAAAATAAAAAGAACGACAGCATATCTCGAAAGGAGACTGATCACCTCCATATGTGGGAATGTACGTCAATAAATAATATTAAGGGTACCCAAAAGATTGAATTTATATATGATAATAAGCTGCAGCAAGAATTAAAAAATAAACTAAAAGAGAAGAATGATAGAATAACGCGCATAATATGCAATAAAAGCGAAAATCCTATGTTTTCAGGAACATTTATGGAGAAACTTTTATTGAGATTGAGGAAATTGAAATTTAAAAAGTACGTACTATATGATAATGATGAAATATTTAAATATATAACGGCCGAAGAATTGAAGGAAAAGTATAACAATATAAAGAAAAACGATATCGAAATAATTATATACAGAATGCCAAGAGATATAAAAGATAATATAACACAATATAGATTGATAGAAGAATTTCATGACTCACCACATGGAGGACATTTTGGAATTAGGAAAACACTTTCCAAATTAAAACAAAGATATATATGGAAAAATATGAACAAAATGGTTAAAAAATACATAACAACATGTGATTCATGCCAAAAACATAAGCAGATAAGAAATACAAAAGAACCCTTTACTATAACAGATACACCATCACACGGTTTCGATACTGTTGTAATGGACACAGTTGGACCATTAAGACCATCCGGACAATTTAGATACATACTTACAATGCAGTGCGAACTGACAAAATATGTTGTTGCTTGTCCGATTGAATCTAAAGATGCCAAAACAGTCGCGAAAGCTTTAATAGAACATATTGTATTAAAATACGGTTTATTTAACATTCTCAAAACAGATAGAGGAACTGAATTTACCAACGAATTAATGAGAGAGATTTGTGTATTATTAAAAATAAAACAAAATTTCTCAACACCTTACCATCATGAAACTTTAGGTACAATAGAAAGAAATCATCGCGTTCTAAATGAATATTTTCTAAATTTTGTAGATGACAATAGTTGGCATGATTGGATACCATATTATACTTTTGCTTTTAATACGACACCAAATGTCGATACAGACTATTCTCCGTTTGAACTAATTTTTGGTAGACTTCCTAGACTGCCAAACGACACTTTAAGTGATACTAGAAAGATTTATAATACTGACAACTATTTAAATGAACTAAAGATTAGACTTCACAACTCATTACAAAGAGCAAGAGAGATAATTCTCGAAGTAAAAAGAAAAAGAAAATTAGAATCTGAAAAGAAGCAAAATAGAATAGATCTTAGAATAGGAGATTTAGTTTTAGTTAAAGTTTTAAATAGAAAAAAGTATGAACCTCCATACAAAGGCCCATACAAAGTATTAGATATAGAAGATTTAAATATACTTATAGAAATTGATAATAAAACAAAATTAGTACATAAGAACAATCTAAAAAAATATTTGAATTGACAAACAACAATATATATATAAGAACTTAAAATTTATTTTTGTAGACACATACATAAGTATAATTATATGTATATACATAAGCAAAATATCAAAACATTTTTTACGTTTATAAAGTTTAATATTACATCAACAATTGTTAATTTCTTTCTATAAAATTACAATTTTTTTTAGATATAGTACATAACGTCTTGTTCAGCCAAAGTATTTGTTTTTCTTGTTTCATTTTTAATAATACCCAAAACCAATAAGGGTGAGGGTGTAGTGTATGTACATCACTATGTGCTAAATTTTTGTACACTGCTGTTTGTCGTGCAGTTGTAATATGAACTATTTAATAAAGTAAACAAACATTCTTTTATTGGCCTTGAATGAATAAGCGTACTGTCAGCAAGTTTCACGGAGTTCATTAACGTATAGGGATTTTTAAACAAAATTGATTTCGTGGGATAGTGCTGACATAGATAATAATTTAGAATAAATTTTAGTATATAAGCTGAGACAAAATTCAATAAACTTTAGAATTAATTTGACAATCAAATTTTGAAGTCTATTATTATATTCTCAAAACGAAATCGGCACTTCTGGTGCTGAAGAAAAGCGGCTGCAGAGCTCAGTAAATACTTCAAACATTAAAAACACACACTCACTACATGGCGATCCTGCCAAACAAAATTTGCGTTCTTGTTAAATAATATTTTTTTTAGAAAACAAAAAATTTTTTTTTTTAATCCTGCTAAAATAATATTTTTATTGCAAAAATTTTTATCCTGCCAATCTATGTAAATGGGTCATGGAGAATCCACACAAAAACAAAATACAAAAATTAGTTAATTATGAGGTAAACCAACTGCTAAAAAAAAAAAAAAAATAAAGTTATAGACAAAAAAAAAAAAAAAGAAAAAGAAAAAGAAAAAAAAAACTAAAAAAAAAAAGAAACACAACAAACATGTTTTAGGATAAAGAAACTCTAAAAATAATAAAAATAGGGGTTTAAAAAGTTATAAAACATTTTTTTAGAGTAACATTACTACTTTTTACAAACACGTCATAACTGGGAAGGAATAAATATTTCTGTAGACCAAAAAAAACGTGAAATATAACAAACGAAAGAGATTAGCAGAAGTTATATTGATTTTGTTGTCTTCGGTTTGATGGTATTTGCGAAAGTTATTAAGACTTGGCATAAGTTTTCACTTTTTGAAACGACGTATATAAGTTTATATATGAATTTTTTTATGATTAAAATAATTTCAAAATTACTTTTTAGCTAAAAATGTTCTTTATTTATTTTTTTATTACAAGGTAACTTTTAATGTTAAAGCAAAGAAAACATATGTGTCTGCATGTAAAACTATTAGATTTTTAGAATACCGCAATGGATTACATTTAAAACAATTTAAATTAAATTTAACTGTAGTTAAAAACCTACAGTTAGACATTTGCATATAAGTATATATAGTTAAAACGTTAATATATAAATTTAAATATGTATAACTAAATATAAAGAAAGTAACTTTCAATTGGACAGAAGATTGCCAAATAGCATTTGAGACACTAAGAGACAAATTAAAAAACCCGCCTATATTACGATATCCGAACTTTGACAAAACATTCATTTAGGCGACAGACGCTTCAAATGTAGTTCACAGGGTGAAATCGGAAACGATTTACCCATATCATATGCAAGTAGAACATTAAATAAACATGAGAAAAATAAATCAGTAATTGAAAAAGAGTTATTAGGTATTCATTGGGGAATACAATTTTTTAGACCATATCTATATGGTAGAAAATTTACCGTAGTCACAGACCATAGACCTCTTATTGCTTTGTTTACCCATAAAAACCCGTCTTCAAAATTAACCAGAATAAGACTTGAATTATCAGATTATGACTTTGATATAAAATATAAGAAGGGAGCGAATAATACAAACGCAGACGCTCTATCGCGTGTAGAAATAAACTCACAAATATTAAGAGACATGATTCCAATCTATATTGATGAAAGAGAAAAGAAAACCTTGGCAATAACAAGAAATATGTTTAACAACAAAATGAAAAATAAATATGATGAAGATGAAAATAAAAAGAACGACAGCATATCTCGAAAGGAGACTGATCACCTCCATATGTGGGAATGTACGTCAATAAATAATATTAAGGGTACCCAAAAGATTGAATTTATATATGATAATAAGCTGCAGCAAGAATTAAAAAATAAACTAAAAGAGAAGAATGATAGAATAACGCGCATAATATGCAATAAAAGCGAAAATCCTATGTTTTCAGGAACATTTATGGAGAAACTTTTATTGAGATTGAGGAAATTGAAATTTAAAAAGTACGTACTATATGATAATGATGAAATATTTAAATATATAACGGCCGAAGAATTGAAGGAAAAGTATAACAATATAAAGAAAAACGATATCGAAATAATTATATACAGAATGCCAAGAGATATAAAAGATAATATAACACAATATAGATTGATAGAAGAATTTCATGACTCACCACATGGAGGACATTTTGGAATTAGGAAAACACTTTCCAAATTAAAACAAAGATATATATGGAAAAATATGAACAAAATGGTTAAAAAATACATAACAACATGTGATTCATGCCAAAAACATAAGCAGATAAGAAATACAAAAGAACCCTTTACTATAACAGATACACCATCACACGGTTTCGATACTGTTGTAATGGACACAGTTGGACCATTAAGACCATCCGGACAATTTAGATACATACTTACAATGCAGTGCGAACTGACAAAATATGTTGTTGCTTGTCCGATTGAATCTAAAGATGCCAAAACAGTCGCGAAAGCTTTAATAGAACATATTGTATTAAAATACGGTTTATTTAACATTCTCAAAACAGATAGAGGAACTGAATTTACCAACGAATTAATGAGAGAGATTTGTGTATTATTAAAAATAAAACAAAATTTCTCAACACCTTACCATCATGAAACTTTAGGTACAATAGAACGAAATCATCGCGTTCTAAATGAATATTTTCTAAATTTTGTAGATGACAATAGTTGGCATGATTGGATACCATATTATACTTTTGCTTTTAATACGACACCAAATGTCGATACAGACTATTCTCCGTTTGAACTAATTTTTGGTAGACTTCCTAGACTGCCAAACGACACTTTAAGTGATACTAGAAAGATTTATAATACTGACAACTATTTAAATGAACTAAAGATTAGACTTCACAACTCATTACAAAGAGCAAGAGAGATAATTCTCGAAGTAAAAAGAAAAAGAAAATTAGAATCTGAAAAGAAGCAAAATAGAATAGATCTTAGAATAGGAGATTTAGTTTTAGTTAAAGTTTTAAATAGAAAAAAGTATGAACCTCCATACAAAGGCCCATACAAAGTATTAGATATAGAAGATTTAAATATACTTATAGAAATTGATAATAAAACAAAATTAGTACATAAGAACAATCTAAAAAAATATTTGAATTGACAAACAACAATATATATATAAGAACTTAAAATTTATTTTTGTAGACACATACATAAGTATAATTATATGTATATACATAAGCAAAATATCAAAACATTTTTTACGTTTATAAAGTTTAATATTACATCAACAATTGTTAATTTCTTTCTATAAAATTACAATTTTTTTTAGATATAGTACATAACGTCTTGTTCAGCCAAAGTATTTGTTTTTCTTGTTTCATTTTTAATAATACCCAAAACCAATAAGGGTGAGGGTGTAGTGTATGTACATCACTATGTGCTAAATTTTTGTACACTGCTGTTTGTCGTGCAGTTGTAATATGAACTATTTAATAAAGTAAACAAACATTCTTTTATTGGCCTTGAATGAATAAGCGTACTGTCAGCAAGTTTCACGGAGTTCATTAACGTATAGGGATTTTTAAACAAAATTGATTTCGTGGGATAGTGCTGACATAGATAATAATTTAGAATAAATTTTAGTATATAAGCTGAGACAAAATTCAATAAACTTTAGAATTAATTTGACAATCAAAATTGAAGTCTATTATTTTCTCAAAACGAAATCGGCACTTCTGGTGCTGAAGAAAAGCGGCTGCAGAGCTCAGTAAATACTTCAAACATTAAAAACACACATCACAACAGAGTGTAGTGAGTGTGTGTTTTTAATGTTTGAAGTATTTACTGAGCTCTGCAGCCGCTTTTCTTCAGCACCAGAAGTGCCGATTTCGTTTTGAGAATATAATAATAGACTTCAAAATTTGATTGTCAAATTAATTCTAAAGTTTATTGAATTTTGTCTCAGCTTATATACTAAAATTTATTCTAAATTATTATCTATGTCAGCACTATCCCACGAAATCAATTTTGTTTAAAAATCCCTATACGTTAATGAACTCCGTGAAACTTGCTGACAGTACGCTTATTCATTCAAGGCCAATAAAAGAATGTTTGTTTACTTTATTAAATAGTTCATATTACAACTGCACGACAAACAGCAGTGTACAAAAATTTAGCACATAGTGATGTACATACACTACACCCTCACCCTTATTGGTTTTGGGTATTATTAAAAATGAAACAAGAAAAACAAATACTTTGGCTGAACAAGACGTTATGTACTATATCTAAAAAAAATTGTAATTTTATAGAAAGAAATTAACAATTGTTGATGTAATATTAAACTTTATAAACGTAAAAAATGTTTTGATATTTTGCTTATGTATATACATATAATTATACTTATGTATGTGTCTACAAAAATAAATTTTAAGTTCTTATATATATATTGTTGTTTGTCAATTCAAATATTTTTTTAGATTGTTCTTATGTACTAATTTTGTTTTATTATCAATTTCTATAAGTATATTTAAATCTTCTATATCTAATACTTTGTATGGGCCTTTGTATGGAGGTTCATACTTTTTTCTATTTAAAACTTTAACTAAAACTAAATCTCCTATTCTAAGATCTATTCTATTTTGCTTCTTTTCAGATTCTAATTTTCTTTTTCTTTTTACTTCGAGAATTATCTCTCTTGCTCTTTGTAATGAGTTGTGAAGTCTAATCTTTAGTTCATTTAAATAGTTGTCAGTATTATAAATCTTTCTAGTATCACTTAAAGTGTCGTTTGGCAGTCTAGGAAGTCTACCAAAAATTAGTTCAAACGGAGAATAGTCTGTATCGACATTTGGTGTCGTATTAAAAGCAAAAGTATAATATGGTATCCACTCATGCCAACTATTGTCATCTACAAAATTTAGAAAATATTCATTTAGAACGCGATGATTTCGTTCTATTGTACCTAAAGTTTCATGATGGTAAGGTGTTGAGAAATTTTGTTTTATTTTTAATAATACACAAATCTCTCTCATTATTTCGTTGGTAAATTCAGTTCCTCTATCTGTTTTGAGAATGTTAAATAAACCGTATTTTAATACAATATGTTCTATTAAAGCTTTCGCGACTGTTTTGGCATCTTTAGATTCAATCGGACAAGCAACAACATATTTTGTCAGTTCGCACTGCATTGTAAGTATGTATCTAAATTGTCCGGATGGTCTTAATGGTCCAACTGTGTCCATTACAACAGTATCGAAACCGTGTGATGGTGTATCTGTTATAGTAAAGGGTTCTTTTGTATTTCTTATCTGTTTATGTTTTTGGCATGAATCACATGTTGTTATGTATTTTCTAACCATTTTGTTCATATTTTTCCATATATATCTTTGTTTTAGTTTGGAAAGTGTTTTCCTAATTCCAAAATGTCCTCCATGTGGTGAGTCATGAAATTCTTCTATCAATCTATATTGTGTTATATTATCTTTTATATCTCTTGGCATTCTATATATAATTATTTCGATATCGTTTTTCTTTATATTGTTATACTTTTCCTTCAATTCTTCGGCCGTTATATATTTAAATATTTCATCATTATCATATAGTACGTACTTTTTAAATTTCAATTTCCTCAATCTCAATAAAAGTTTCTCCATAAATGTTCCTGAAAACATAGGATTTTCGCTTTTATTGCATATTATGCGCGTTATTCTATCATTCTTCTCTTTTAGTTTATTTTTTAATTCTTGCTGCAGCTTATTATCATATATAAATTCAATCTTTTGGGTACCCTTAATATTATTTATTGACGTACATTCCCACATATGGAGGTGATCAGTCTCCTTTCGAGATATGCTGTCGTTCGTTTTATTTTCATCTTCATCATATTTATTTTTCATTTCGGTATTAATTTCATTTTTCATTTTGTTGTTAAACATATTTCTTGTTATTGCCAAGGTTTTCTTTTCTCTTTCATCAATATAGATTGGAATCATGTCTCTTAATATTTGTGAGTTTATTTCTACACGCGATAGAGCGTCTGCGTTTGTATTATTCGCTCCCTTCTTATATTTTATATCAAAGTCATAATCTGATAATTCAAGTCTTATTCTGGTTAATTTTGAAGACGGGTTTTTATGGGTAAACAAAGCAATAAGAGGTCTATGGTCTGTGACTACGGTAAATTTTCTACCATATAGATATGGTCTAAAAAATTGTATTCCCCAATGAATACCTAATAACTCTTTTTCAATTACTGATTTATTTTTCTCATGTTTATTTAATGTTCTACTTTAATGGTTCATCTTCAAGATGAAATACTTCTTGATATTGTCTTAGAATATCACATATGACTCTTTTATTTTCTTCTTCAATGTTCTTCAAATCCAGTTTCTCTAGTAATTTATTAAATCTTTGCTCTGAATGTTTATTGTTATTGCGCTTGTTAGTTTTATAAATTGTATAATTTTTTAATGGTATTGTTGTGACTCCCAACTTTTCTAGTCGCACTGGTTCCTCTAATGTATTTAAAATTTTAACATAGCGTTGGCCATCTTTGGGTATTATAGTGTTTGCTAAAAATATTCCATTCATTATTTCTTTACTACATGTAACACTATCTTCTTTTATGTCAATGTTTATAGGTACTATCTTCTCTGTTCTTGGAGGTATAGTTATATTATGTATTCTTTTTGTGTTAATCTCTATTGGTATTGTTATTTTCTCTCCCTCTATGCAAGTATTTAAAGTCAGTGTTTCATAGTCAATCTGACAGTTGTATTTGCAGAAAAAATCTATTCCTAAAATTCCATCAGTAATGATTGGAAATTCTTTGTCCACTAATTGAAATCTGTGTGTTAGTGTTTGTTCTCCTAACACCATCTTCAAATCAGTAGAACCTACTGTTTGTTTGCATTCATTTGTAATGCCACTTAATTGACAAATATTGTCAGTATTTTTGTAATAGTTGTATATTACATTTTCTTTACAGAGTGATATTTCTGAACCTGTGTCTATTAAAAATGTTAATTTATAGTTAATGTTTTTTACTGATAAAAAGATAAAATTTGATGTCCCAATATGTAGTGTATAAATCCTTAATTTTCCCTGTTTGGAGATTCGTAATGAGTCTCCAGGGTTTGTACGTTTCCCTGTTGTTGTATTGCATGAACATTGGAGTAGCCTCTTCCCCTTGTGTTGTTATTGTATCTATTACCTCTGTTGGATGTATTGTTGTTGTTATAGTTGTTGTGATTATTGTTGTAGTTGTTATAGTGTCTGTTATTGTTATAATTTCTGTTATGGTTTCTGTTGTTATTGTTATAGTTTCTGTTGATATTGTTATAATTTCTGTTATTGCTATTTATATTAAAATTTCTATCCATCTGTGGATTGAGATAATTTCTGTCTCTGTTATTTCTAAATCCTGAATTATTTCTATTTCTGTTATTGTAATAGTTTCGTTTATTATTATTTATTTGTAAGGCTGTAAATGTATCTGGTAGTTGTAATGATCTTTCCTGTGTACTTGCAATGTCATAGGCTTGTGCCAAAGTCTTGGGTTGTGCAGCTATTACAGCTGTTCTTATGTCTTTATATAAACCTTCTTGAAAAATCTCTAAAGCAAGTTTTTCGTTCATAGTCTTAATCGTTGAGCGAGCTACTGGATTTGAACTGTCCTCTAGTTCTGAAATTTGTACCAATGTCAAGTCCGCTATCAAAGTGTTAATCCGTTCTTTGTAATTAAGTACACTTCCTTTTTGCTTGGTATTCCTTAAATCAAAATGTATGCTGCTTGCCGTTCTTGTGGATTTGAAATGTTTTGTTAGAACTGTTTTCAGTTCTTCGAAAGTTTCAGGTGTATTTTCTATAATCAAAATATCCCTGACTCTGTCTACTACTTTTATTGCTAATACATACTTTATTAGGTTATTTTTTCCTTGCTCATTTAATTCAGAATGAACCATTTCTATCATTGAAAGGAAAATATCAACATGTTTTGGCTTTCCGTCGAAGACTGGAATTATATCCGAAGCCTTTTTACTGTCAAAGTTCGACATGATTTTAGGATTTTCAAATTCTTGCTCTATTTCTAATTTTTCTCCTTTATGTTCTATCAAAAGCTGAATTGCTATTTCTCTCAAATCTCTGAATTGAGTAATTTTTTCATCTCTTAAGGGATTCGCTAAATGCCCTACAAGTTTCCCGAATTTTTCACTTAACTGTTCTATTGACTTTAATTTTTCCTGTATAGTTTCTTTTGTATATTTCTTTGTTATGGATTTTCTAGCATTTACAATTAATTTTTGTAATTCTTCAAAAATCTGTTCCATTAATTATACTTATTTCTGTAGTATGAGATAAAAAAGTTTTTATTTAATTTTTCTAAATTTTGTTTTGTTATTTATGCATTTTGTACGGAGTTTCTTACAACCTGTTTCTTTATATAATACTGCAAGAATTTAAATATGGCTACTAGTATGAAAATTATCAATAAAATTATTATCATTTCTTGATCTATTGTTATTTTATTTGTATTTATAGCATTGGCACTTGCATGGCCCTCTACTTTTGCATCTGCGATGCCCATTTTTAAGTTTTGTAATGTATATTTTATTCTATCTTCCTCGGTTAATTGAAAAGTATTTAGGTCTAGATTCATTACCTATATTAAATTTAAACATTTAACAAATTTTCTCATTTGTAATATTGTTTCCTATACAAAATCTTTAAAGTATAACTTTATGTTACAGTCATTTATATTAATTTATTTAGAATGTGTAAAATCTTAGCATAATATAAGGCAAAAAAAAAAATTTTTTTTTTGAATTGAACTGAATTAAAAAATATTGTTGTTGTTGTTGATGGCTAGTTTCTCCAACCGGTTCTTCTGAGTTCTATCAGTTGCTTTATTAATTTCTGTTTTTGGTCTCCCTGACTAATGCCTATTATGCGCTGTAGGTCTTTGCAGGCTCTTTGATATTTCACCTTTTTTCCTCCTTTCTTCTTTTTGTTTTCCGCTTTGTTCCTAAAGTTTTGTAGTTGACGTTTGTAATTTTCTTGCCTAGCCTGATATTGTTCTATCGTGATTGGCTTAGGGCCAGCAGACTTTGGAGTTGGTGTATACGTTGGTGGTTCTTCAACTGGTGCTCCTTCTGGAACGTACTCCTCTTGTAGAACTTTTTGCCAGCGTTCGAAAATTTCGTTGACTTCTTTTTGGGTCATTTAGCAAAATAAATTTATTTAAAAAAAAAAATAAACAAACAGGATCTCAAAAATTTATTCTGTTTTTGTGTGGATTCTCCAGGACTCATTTACATAGATTGGCAGGATAAAAATTTTTGCAATAAAAATATTGTTTTAGCAGGATTAAAAAAAAATTTTTTGTTTTCTAAAAAAATATTATTTAACAAGAACGCAAATTTTGTTTGGCAGGATCGCCATGTAGTGAGTGTGTGTTTTTAATGTTTGAAGTATTTACTGAGCTCTGCAGCCGCTTTTCTTCAGCACCAGAAGTGCCGATTTCGTTTTGAGAAAATAATAGACTTCAATTTTGATTGTCAAATTAATTCTAAAGTTTATTGAATTTTGTCTCAGCTTATATACTAAAATTTATTCTAAATTATTATCTATGTCAGCACTATCCCACGAAATCAATTTTGTTTAAAAATCCCTATACGTTAATGAACTCCGTGAAACTTGCTGACAGTACGCTTATTCATTCAAGGCCAATAAAAGAATGTTTGTTTACTTTATTAAATAGTTCATATTACAACTGCACGACAAACAGCAGTGTACAAAAATTTAGCACATAGTGATGTACATGAGTGGACAAGAACAGAGCTGGGCAGCATTCAGTATTAACAAATATACAAAATATTTCGAGTTATTAAACAAAATGTGAGTAACATTCAATTCATTTGCTTTTTGTGCAAATAATAATCGACTGATATGATTAAAAACTTTGGATCAAGTGTGTGAGTGCGTGACTTCGTATTAGTGTTCTGTAAAACTTTCACATTCAATTTTTGTTTGTCCACTTGTATGATTAATTAAAGCTTAAAGTTTCACTTAAAATTAAAAGTTTTGTCTTTACAAAACTTTCATTGTTTCTATTGGCCACTCTGGCGGCATTTATATTTATTCAACATTTTTTTTTCCACAAATATTTAACAAAGAACAGTACATATAAAAAAATAAGCCATAATTACACATTGTATTTTATGGCATTAATATTTAAGCTAACAAGCGAAAAAAACATTTTTCATTTTCACAATAAGGCTTAAAATTAAATATGTATAAATTAGTTATTTTGCAGCGCAACTAGTCATTAGTAAAATTAATTTTTAAATAATTTTTACAATAATTATATTGATAGAAATGCATAACTGATAAAATTATTGCAAAAAAAAAAAAACGTTTAACAGCCATAAAAACTCTTAAAGCATTAATTAATAGCGGCTCATTGCAATAACTTTCAATAACAAATTTAATTTTATGTGTTTCAATAATTTGCGTAGAAATTAATTTAAAAAATATAACAGTTCCTTTAATCGGAAATTGAAATATTTTGCTAGTGGTTACGGAAATGACTTAAAACAATTGTTTCTAATGAACAGAGAAAAATGATCATCGAGAGGTTCAAATGTTTCAGAAAAAATTTATTCCTCGTGTTTTACATAAAAGCTTTAAATACTTTTCATAACTTAAACGTATGAGTAACAAGGTTTTCTATGTCTATTCACATTAGAAAAATGTGCCAAGGGTGGATTAGCGTTAACCTTCCCTAAAATCGGTCCCACATCTAATTTTTTGTATGTGTGGGTGAAAATAAATACGCCGCGTTCAATTTGTTTCATGTAAGAGCTTACGCCATACGATATTAAACTACAAACTAAATATCTTGAAGGCTCCATACTATTTGAAGATATACGTTTAAATTTTCAATTGTATTTGTAAATTTTTCGTGCAATATTTTAAAAATTTAACATAAATCGATTGTCAATATTAGAAATATAAAAATAAACGTTTTAAGTCTCTTATCAGAAACAAGTAAGAGTGCTATATTCGGCTGTGCCGAATCTTATATACCCTTCACCAATGCATAAATATGTGATTTCCTGAATATAATACAGGCTTTCCTTTCTCTTATAAATATAAAATTTTAAACATGGGGCAACTCATGTATTTATAAATTTATTTCTGAAAGTGTTATATACATATATATATCTTCATTTATTTGTATTTAAAAGGTTTTCCAATAGGGATGATATGATTTTGAAGTGACGTTTCGACCATTTGTAATATGTCATGATCTATCATTTGTTTTTCATTGTATTCAGTAGTGTTTACAATTTCATCATAGAGACGTATGTCTCTCGTTTACGTTTACAAATTATTCAGAAAACGATAACGATTTTTCTATGAAAATCATCTTCTCCGATTTAATATTGTGGAGATTGAAAAGGCTATTTGTAGTCTTAACACCAGAAAAGGCCCAGGTGTCGACAAAATAAGCAACAAAATGCTTCAACAATTGCCTTTCATTGCAAAAAGAATAATACTATTCCTTTTTAATAGTATTCTACTGTTGCAATACTATCCGGCAGAATGGAAGGTTTCCATGATGACTATGATACCAAAGCCCGGCAAGGATCATACGAAGGTTAAATCCTATCGGCCTATTAGTTTATTGCCCAACATTTCAAAATTATTTGAAAAGCTGTATATGAGCAAGCTGATGCCTATAGTGACTAGAAGTGGATGCATTCCAGATCATCAATTTGGTTTTCGCAGACTGCATAACACTATTGAACAAACTCACAGACTTGTGAATGTTGTTAGAGACACTTTTGAAAAAAAAAAGAAATATTGCTCCGCACTCTTCATTGCTGTTGCACAAGCCTTCGATAAAGTATGGCACGAAGGTCTTATCAACAAACTTATACAAAATCTACCAGCAAACATCGTCAGGCTTTTAAAAAGCTATGTAATGGAACGTAAATTTGTAGTTAGGGAAGGCAATTTTTAAGCCCTCCGCAGTCGATTGAAGCCCGAGTCCCTCAAGGCAGTATCTTCGGTCCATTACTTTATTTAATATATGCCTCTGACTTACCGTTAAGCAGTAACATTCATACGTCAACATTTGCTGATGATACAGCTTTTCTAAGCGTTCATGAAAGCACTGTAGAAGCTTCCCGCAACTTACAAGGATATATGTATATCCAAACTAGAAAAATGGCTCAAACAATGGCGTATAAAAGTTAACGAGCAGAAATGTGTACACGTCACTTTTACGTTGCGCAGGGAAACATGTCTACCTATAAAAATTAACACCGAGACTATACCACAACACACTGTAGTGAAATATCTAGGCGTTCATCTAGATCGTCGTTTAACGTGCAAATCGCATATAAACGCAAAGTTAACACAAATAAAATTAAAAGCAGCCCAAATGAATTAACTTATCGGACGAAATTCTATACTAAGCCTAGAGTGCAAACTTCTATTATACAACGCGATCCTGAAACCAATATGGTCCTATGGAATCCAGTTATGAGGCTTTGCATCAGCATCGACAGTCGAAAATATTCAAAGGCGACAGAATAAAATTCTACGTACAACAACAGCAGCCCCCGGTATGTCAGAAATCATCGAACCCATAAGGATCTAGACGTTCCATTGGAGAAGACAGTATTTTCAAAACACGTGAAAAAATATATAAAAAAACTTGAGTGTCACCCACCAAATCCACTTGCGCGCAACATTCTTCATTATAGAGGCCACACCCGGCTGAAAAGAAGGGATACTCTTTTTCTCAGCCGTTCACGAGAGATGTAAAAACAACAAAAATTAGACGTTGAAATTAAAAATTTTGTTTAGCATTGGCTAAATTTATATTTAATACTAGCTTATCCCGGTTTGTTTCTCTACCCGCCTCGTTATAAAATAAAATTAAAAGTATTTATATATCCTATTGTGAAAATTTAATGACGATCGGTCCAGTAGTTAAGACTATATTACGATTTTTAATTTTCCTAAAAAGGGTCGTGGTCCCACCCACTTTTCTCCTGGTACGTATTCCAAATTATGCCAATACCATATGTACCAAATATCATCGACGTAGGTCAAAAAATGCATAAAATATGGCGATTTAAATTTTTGGGTTATATGGGCGGTGCCACGCGTCTTTGTCCAATCAAAACTTCATATAGCCTATAATTTATCCGAGAGTTCCAGTTAAATACTGTGAAAATTTCAGGAAGATCGGTCCATGGGTTTGGTTTTCCTAAAAAAGGGGCGTGGTCCCACCCACTTTTCTCCTGGTACGTATTCCAAATTATGCCAATACCATATGTACCAAATATCATCGACGTAGGTCAAAAAATGCATAAAATATGGCGATTTAAATTTTTGGGTTATATGGGCGGTGCCACGCCTCTTTGTCCAATCAAAACTTCATATAGCCTATAATTTATCCGAGAGTTCCAGTTAAATACTGTGAAAATTTCAGGAAGATCGGTCCAAGGGTTTGGTTTTCCTAAAAAGGGGCGTGGTCCCACCCAGTTTTCTCCTGGTACGTATTCCAAATTATGCCAATACCATATGTACCAAATATCATCGACGTAGGTCAAAAAATGCCCAAAATATGGCGATTTAAATTTTTGGGTTATATGGGCGGTGCCACGCCTCTTTGTGCAATCAAAACTTCATATAGCCTATAATTCATCCGAGAGTTCCAGTTAAATACTGTGAAAATTTCAGGAAGATCGATCCAAGGGTTTGGCCTCCTATAATGAACAAACAAACACACAAACAAACAAATATACAAACACACATTCGGTTTTATATATTAAGATTTTTAGATTTAAGATTTGAAAAACTTATTGATATTACAATCTACATTGAAGATTCAATAAATAATAAAACTATCAAAAAAAAAAAAAAAAATTAGTATTTGCGAATACGAATACGAATATTTGAAACAATATTCGCCAAATACGAATACGAGTATTACTTTTAAGATTTAGAGCCACTTAATATTTCAAATTTAATTTGAAAAAATCCCTCCCTTTGCGTCATTAACAATAAATTGAAAAAATATGTCACACTACTTTAGATATTTAACATTATAAGGACATTGAGATGCCGAATTTGAAGACCACTACTGAACATTTTGAAATTGTTTTACTTACATACATACTTTAAGCTTTCGTTTTTCTTACTCTGCCTGCGCTTTTAATTAGTAATTCAGTGTTTTTTGGGAGAACATATATTCGTAGATTGCGCAGCCACATGTCTCGGTGGACTTTCACATATTAAATTTTATGGTGTTTTCTTTTCTACACACAAAATGGCACCTTATTGAAAGGTACATATATGTATTAAATGTTTTGCCAACCTTGTAATAATGCAGCTTATTATTTCACTAGAACTGAACACAACTTATGAAAAAGTGGAACGCCCTGTTTTCAATAGCTGACAGCTAAGTTTTACAGGGCACTATCAACACTGTCGATTTTTACGGGGAAAAAAGTGCAATGCCTTCCACCTTTAGTGATGGCGATTTTTTTAGAGTCAAACACTCTGCCCTTTTAGAGAGCAAAACACTTTTAAGAAACGAACACCAAAGTACATTTTCTGCATGGAGATGTAGCATTTTTTGTAGAAAAGAAAACACCATTAATTCTTCCATTTTTGAAGTGCAACATTCCTCTACTGAGAATTAATTACGAACTTAACATGATATGGATTTACCTATAACACTTTACCTTTTCGATAATAGTTACGAAACATAATTTTCGTATGTTTTTTAAGAAAATTAATATCTTGCGTCAAAGATGAAGGTCTTTCTTTCTTTAAATAAAAATTATTATAAATTAATATATGTGCAAATTATTCGAGAAATATTCGCTTCAATTTGGCGATTACGAATACGAATATCTTAAATTAGGCGAATAATCGAATACGAATACGTGTATTCGTAACATCACTAATACATACTTTTACACTTTGCGCTTGCTTAATTGTTTTTTTTTTCGCAAAATAACTTTTATTTTATTTTGTAATGATATGTATGACTTGGAAATTTTATACGTTTTCATTCTGAAATGTTGTCTAGTTTAGTTGTCAAGTATCTGTCAAAATGTTATGCTTTCATTTTGTAATTCATTAAGTTCTATTAACAGCAAATGTCTTTTAATATAAATCTCTTAACAATAACTGTTTCGGCTACGTGTCCTACTAACACACTCACACGTTCCCTTTGCTGCTCACTTTCTCTTATTCTCTTTCGCATTCTCTCTATATCTCTCTTTCTTTCTGTTACAAACTTGTTTTCCCATCCTGCAGTCGGCTTTACTTAGACTCTGGCAGTCCGTACATAAACAGTTAATTTGTAATTCTTTAGTTAAATTGTATTTTAGTCCTGTAGTCCACTCAGTTTGTTTGTCTGTCTGCTTGACTGACATTTTGTTGGAAGTCTGTAATGGACATTCAATTAATGTAATAACATTTTAACTGTTCATTTCGTCTGTCATCGTATTAAACATTTAAGTAAGAAGTTTATGTTTATGTAAGTGTATGTGTATTTATGCCTCTACCTCAATTGCTAAATTTGCGGTACTGTCAATTTGCCAATTAAGTTTTTTCTCCTACTTTCTTTCAACTCTGGCATTTTAGTTCACTAACAATAAAGTTGTACACATGCAAATGTTGTCTGGGCAAAACTTTTGTGGTTGTGGCTGAATAAAGTTAAGGTAACAAAATAGTTGTTGCAAATGCTTGTTAAATGCTTTCTTGCTTTTATTTCGGATTAAACATTTTATCACTGCAAGTGGTATTGAAAAGTACCGCAGAGATTTGATTGCAATAATAAAATCAGCCAGTTAAAAATAAAATTTACTAAAAAATACTACTTGAAAAGAAAGCAACAATAGGAAAAAAAAATCATGAATCAAACTTTTCACAAGTTTTTTGTTAATCCTATTTTATGCCATAACTGAAAACCCAGAAAAAAAACAAAAAATAAAATTGCCATAAAGAGAAAATTTCTACAAATTTGTTAAATTATATTAATATGTCAGTCACACGCCCACGTTCTTTGTTCAATGATTTTTATCAAATCTTTTATTCTATCTGTGTTAAATTAACAGCAAAAGAAAAAAAAACAAAATTTATTGTAAAAGAAACTTAATATTTTGCTCAGTATGATTGTATATATATAAATTGAATTTATAAACACACACATACATTAATATCTCAACTGATTTTTTGCTAAAAGCTAATGATTAAAATTTTTTCAAACTCAGATCAGATTGGCAATACCAAATGTTCTAGTTTCACTTTTTATTATTTTTTTTTAAATAACGCCTTTGAAATTTTTATATTTTCTAGCCTTGGGCGGTAATTTCGAATTTTCGAACTTGGCACAAATGTGTTTAAACCTTATAATTTTTGTTATTCAACTTGAAGTTAGCTATTATTTGCTAGTTAAAATCTTTTTAAAATTTTCGAACTTAATTTCGAATTTTCGAAAATCTCAAAAAACTAATCAAACTGGTGAAATTGATGTCTTAAAACTGTTCGCCGCCATTTCAGTATTTTTAGAATCCACATTCATGATATTTTATGATTATGTACATGTATCTGAAATATGTTTTGATATCAACTATTTTCGATATTCGTATAATATTTTTTTATACTATTTTAAATATTTTCAATACTTCAATGGAAACTGCTGAATTTTGCACAAGACATTCAGTTAGGACATTTCGAACAAGATTTTAAATATTAGACCAAATTTCGAATTTCTAGTACATACATATTTGTTTAATTAGACATATTTTTTATATAATTATTTAATATTCGAAATATTAGTTTTCGAATTTTCGAACATGTCCTTAGAAGTTTCTATGCCTAAGATATAAAGACAATATGGTTTTAAAACTAAAAATTCACAATGTATGTATACTCGTATGTGTAGGGAATTTTCGAATATTAATCAAAAATTTTTTTGTTTACATTTATTATTTATATGTATATAAGAGTTACATCCCCCTTTTATAACATATGTATTATATATTTTTAAAGCTTAAAATCAATATTTTTATGTATGGGTATGGAATTTTCCAATTATCAATTTTCGAACATCATTTAAGGGCGAATGAAATGTTAACTTTTAATAAGGTATCTGCTTTCATTACTATTAAATTGAAAATTTTAAATTAAATATTATACTCATATGTACATACATATACATATATCACAAATTTTACAGAAAACATATTTTTCTTTTACAATTTTAATGATTGTATAAATTTTTCACAAAACCTTTACTGAATTTCTAGAAACAAAATAAATATTTATTAATTTTTGTGAAACATTAGCCTTAGCTGGCCTTAAATCGAATCCTTTTGCCCTTCACAACAAAGTCCTCTTAGTTTCATTTGAATGTATGTTATTTTTACAATATTCCAATAAATGTTTATTATTTTTTGACATGACTGAGCAGGATATAACAAAGAATAAAATATCCTCTTTTTTTCATTACTCTCAATAACAATCTGAAGGCTTTAATGTAAAACTTGTAACATGATAATGTTGATGATGATGATGATGATGATGATGAAATGAGAACACAGAAAATATTAATAATTGAAAACAATGAAGCAGTAAATTATAAATATTTGTATGGATTTTTCAAATGAACTCGAATAATATTTTTATTCTTTTGAAATAAGCCGATTTCGCATATGCAAAACATTGCTTTTTGTCTTATTGTTAAATTATTATTTGTGAAACTATTTAATGAATCATAAAGTCCATTATATTGTACTTATCACTTTAATAGATTTATGAATGATGGTCTGGTGTACTTTTTTGCATTCTTAATACTCTCTGATGTGTGTTTAAGATAGTTTAGGCAATTAAAGTGTTTCCTTTATACTTTTAACTTACACAAACTGCTATCCTTTGGGATAGGAAGGACTCCTAGTTGAAACATCGGAAAAAAGACTTGAAGCTAATAGTGAGCATTATGTATAATCGCTTTTCTTTATGTTCGAAATTTTCGAATATATGTTCGAAAATTCGAACATTGTATTTTTCGTTGAATTTTTAAATATGAAGAATTTTCTAGCTTCGCATTTCCAGAAGTTTTCGAAAACTCTTTATTACAAATGTCTTTCGGACAATTCTAAATAAAAAAAAAAAACGTTCCAAAGTCGGAAAGTTTACATTTATAAACTGTCAGCTGTTTGAGGGTTAATTAAATTTTCGAATACAATACATACATACGAGTATATACATATCTACGTATATACATATATGAAGCTGATAATTCTAAATTCCATTTGTTTTTAAAAATTTTAAAAACAATTTTCTATGAAATTTCATACAGTTTGTCTCAGGCATAGGAGACTTCTTCGGTATTTTGGTTTCCGAAATGGATTTCTAAACATAACAACTTGGCTTTTAACTTATAATTTTTTCATTATTTAAAAATAAATTTTTACAAAATTTTATCCGAAATTTCGACGTATGATTTTTGGTCGAAATTCTTAATACTTTTCATGAAATCTTAAATTATTTCATTCTTTGAATTTGAAAACTTTTTAAATTTTTAATATTTTAAATTTAGGTTAGAAACGTTTAAAATTTAGAAAAAATAAACCGGTTCGAAATATACAAAATTTTGTCCGAAATGTTCTTTGAATATGAAAACTTTAACATTTTTTTATATTGAACTTACAAATATTTTTAAGAAATAAAAAATCCAATTTTGCATTCGTCTTCGACTTTTTTTTTATATATTTCAGCTTTTCTTTTTTGCGTTTCGGACAAAAATAAACTCTTTTCTTTATGTTCGAAATTTTCGAAAATATGTTCGAAAATTCGAACATTGTATATTTTGTTTAATTTTTAAATATAAATAATTTTCTAGCTTCGCATTTCCAAAAGTTTTCAAAAACTCTTTATGACAAATGTCTTTTAGTGAAATTTTTGAATACAATACATACATACGAGTATATGTATGTATATGTACATACATATTTACGTATGTATATGAAACTGAAAATTCTAAATCCGATTTGTTTTTAAAAATTTTAAAAACTGCTTTCTATGAAATTTCATGTAGCTTTAATTTTTATGCAAATTTTCTTAAAAACTGTTGAAGAACGAATGTGAGTTCTAGAATCCAAAACATATGTGTTGTATATTTTAATTATTGTATTATCTTTTTCTATATATAACACAAAAATAAATATGTTGCTTTTTGTCCGCGAAGTTCGAAATTAATTTAAACATTTTTAAAAAAGCTACATATTTGAAAATTTTTATAATTTTTTGTTGAAAATAAAAATTTCTATACTCAAATCTTGCAAGGAATTGTAGTAAATGAACCATATTCATTTTCGAAATATAAAAAACAAAATCTGAAAGATTTTTTAAATTTATATTTCAGATATTTGAGATATTCTTAATTTTTTTCTTCTAAATGTGTGCCATATTTCTGTAGGCATTCTTTCTCTATTTCTGCCTGTTGCTCCAACAATTTATTTCGTCTCTACTTTACTGAGCCCCCCAAACATTCCTAAATTCTATTTGACATTAAATAATTTGAGGAAAAAGCTAAAATTTTTATTTATTTCCCATCTTTTTGCCTTGAGTGCTTGCTAAACTTTTGCTATAGATTATGAAAAAGGCAGTAGAATAAAGCAACAATCTGCCATATGGTTGTTTGTGAATATTTTTTAGTAAGAAGTCACTTATAGTGACTAAAGTGAACTGAGCAGAAAAGAATTTCTTAACAAAATCCCTAGAATGCTGCTACAAAATAAATGACATTTGACTCTTTCACGTATGAGTTGAGGCAATTGTCTTTTTATTATTTCTTCCAACGAAGCCGTTGGTTGTGCTGAACGTGGTATGTTTGTTGTACATACTTGGAAAATATAAAAACCTTGTTGTTAATGTTTTCTTTTTTCTCTCGTTACTTTTTTTTTTTTTTTATTTTGTTTTGTTTTGTTTTGTTGTCCTTTGCTAATGGTTTTCGTACGAATAAGTTCCTCCTGTGAAAATGTGTTTGCTTATGATATGATATACCTGGCAGTATGTGTGGGAGTGTGTGCGTGCGTGTGTGTGTACTTGGTTTACATAATAAATTGAGTGTGTAAATCTATATGTGTTAGTGCATGTGTGCGTGTATGTGTCTGTTACAAACTGTTGCCTTAGTTGTTGTTTAAACTGTTGATTGTATTTTGCATAAATTGCAAAACATCTGAGTTGAATTTTTTTATGGTTTGTGCTTTTATTGTGTGGCGTTTTAAATGCCAGCATATTTTTTTTTTTTTTTTTGCTCTGCATAACTTTTTCTTAACACTCTTTTGTTCTCTTATTCTTTTTTTCTTTAACATCCTCCTCTTCATCTGTATTTCTATACTAAATTCATTTTCTAATTCTTTTCCTCAGTAAAATATTGTTCTAGTAGAAGTGTTTTTTCTCTTTGTTTTGCTTTCTTCTATTTTGTGGTCCCTTAAGGGTGCCAGAGGAATAATATATACTATGAAAATATTGTTACTCATTTTTATATGGGGGAACACAGCCCTTTTGCATTTAAATATAAAGCTATTTTTATTTTAATTTATTCACTTTTTTCCAAATGAGCAAAGTTTAAGGTCAGTGGGAAAGTTTCTATATGATTTTATTGCCTAAGTTTACGTTTTGCAAACTAATGTAAAACTAATAAGGATGTACATAAATAGAATTTATTTTACAGTTAATAAAACGAAGAAGTAAAATCATACAAGTGTGTTTTCGCACATGGTCAGCGACCATTGTACTTACTTCCACTAAAATAGATTTGGTTGAAAAAATTATTTATTGAAAAATATTAATTACCTCCCTTATGCATTTTGGCGTTTAGCCGATTCCTTTGTGTTTATTATTTATTGATTTGTAATTAAAAACTGATACATATACTAAAGATAACACGCAACGTATGTAAGTGTTTAGAAAAACCATTCGTTGCGTATACTTAATTTTAATTTATTTCTTTTATTAATCATACGTTTCGCTTCGATACTACATAGTCTTGTTTTGTTTGTTTTGTTTGTTTTTTGTTTATTTTTTGTAAGGCAAAAAACAACAAACAAGAAAATGGGAATGTAAATAATTTTATTGAAAGGCTGCCAGCCATAAATGTCAAAGCTTTTGTAAATAAATCGTCAACTTTTATCTTGACATAAAATCATAAATTATTCAAATTAAATAAAAAAAAAAAAACAAAAATACAAAAGATACATTAAACAAAAGAAGGACAGAAAAATCATAAAATACCAATAAAGAATTTTACTAGCTCGCCCCTGTCTATTTTGACAAAAGCAGTTTATTAAAATTTTTACACTGTGCAACAAAATACATTATATTTTTATAAAACATATTAATGATTGATACCGAGGACTGAAGGAATATCGTAGATGTATTAGTGATTTGAAATTTTACAGCTAGTTATTCTCTTAGTGGGAGGAAAATCTATCTATCTATCATAGATAGAAGATAGAAAAGTGGAAAGATCTGGTCCAAGGACCGGTACTGCGACACCTATTGGATCTTTTGTGCCATGGATCTCTAAATTAAACCAACCAGAGCGTGAACACACAAATTCAGAAAGAAAATCACGCCTTCTATTATTAAATAAGACTATACATTAACAGAGAATGTTTGGCGTTGTCTCATCCTCTTCCATGCATAAACGGCACAAGGATGAGCGAACTAGGTTACTTTTCCAAAGATGGTAGTTCAGTCCATAATGACCGGAGACGAAACCAGAAACTAGTCGTAAGTCGTTCGTGTTGAAATTCCGGATGCCATTGTATGAGAATGGATGTATCAATGATTTGGCCAGCCTTAAACCGGGCGAAGCCACCCAAACTTTCTTAGCGGTCGACATGTCGTTCTCTCTGATTAGAGTTGTTACAGTCGACCAATTTACGCCACAAAAGGGCTCTGGGCCTAGAAGAGGAGCGGCAGAAGCCCTCTTGGCTAATTCATCCGCTACCTCGTTACCCCGATGACCGCTATGGCCAGGTATCCAGTAAATGGAAACCTTGTGCCGTATCGATAGCTTTTGTAGTGAGTCAAAGCACTCTAAAACAAGCTTAGAACGGAGTTCCCATGAAACTAGGGACTAGGGGCCGCCTGACTATCGGAAAAGATAGCTAGCTATATGCGCGCCTTTAATGCCTCTGCTCAAATTAATATGAACACATTTGGTGATTGCCTGTATTTCTGCCTGAAATACCGTGGGCCATTTACGCATGGTCACTGAGATGTTCACGTTGGGTCCACAGACTTCAGCGCCTACTCCATCTAAAGTTTTGGATCCATCCGTATACCAACATAAACTTCTGGAATCCACAGAGCGACCATTACCCTCCCACGTGGGCCTAAGCGGAATTGTGACACTGAATCTCCTGTTGAACCTTAGTTTACAGATTATTCTGTCGCTAGGCATCCCTAACAGCTTTCTGCAGGACAATGTATTCAGGATCGATGAACGCCCGTTGCCAACACAGCGACCAGAGTTACCGATACCCATCCGATAAGCGGCCATTGCCGCAGAGGATCTTATAAAAATTTGTATAGGTGTTAACCCAATCAAGGCCTCAATGGCCAAAATTTGGACATGACCTCATTGCACCTGTAGCAAGAAGACACGCCATTCTCTGAGCCTTACAGAGTTTGTTCTTCGCCGTAGTCTGGAGAGTCTTCTGCCACCAAAAAATTGCGCCGTACCTAATGATTGGTCTGACAATCATTGTACAGATCTATATGATCATTTTTGGGCTCAAGCCCCAGGTGCACCCAGCACAACTCTTTACCGCCCAGATCGCCCTAGTGGCTTTCTGCGTAACACATTCAACATGACGGTTCCAAGTCAACTTGCTATCAAACATAACCCCCAATTATTTGACGTTTGTTATATTTGCACATATTAATATTTCTCATCAGTTTTCACTCTGAATCTTCAAAGATACCGAACTTTCAAAATCAAGCTTAAACTGGCATTTAACCCAGAAATTATTTAAAAGCTTAAGACAAGTTAGATTTTAAACACTTGCTTCTATGTCCTTTTGAAATCATTCTCGTACTTAAATGTTCAATAAAAATATTTCTCATCAATTTTTACTATGAATCTTTACAGTTATCAAACTTGCAAAATCAACTTTAAACTAGGATTAAACCCCAAAATTATTCAAAACCTTAAAACAAGTTAGATTTTAAACACTTGCTTCTATGTCCTTTTGAACTCATTCTCGTACTTAAATGTTCAATAAAAATATTTCTCATCAGTTTTCACTCTGAATCTTCAAAGTTACCGAACTTCCAAAATCAAGTTTAAACTAGGATTAAACTCAGAAATTAATAAAAAGCTTAAGACAAGTTTTAGTGTTAGTAACGATCTTACGCACAATTAGTACTAAATTGTACCACAAAATGGAATTTTTGTAAGACCATTCATTGTGTATTAAAAATGAACTTTAAATCACAAGAGTCCTTTATATCAAGGATATTAACTTTGGCGTATTGAATGATAAACTATTTTTAGTATTTAATGTACGCTAATTTTGTTGCAATGAAAATAATCAAATGAAAACGTAGAGCTTTTAAAAAAGATGGATAAGGTTCAATACACAAAAGTATTTTCTTTTGCCATCCAAAATAAAGTCATTTTATATATTTAGAAACTTCTTTCTAAACCCACAAGTATTTCAAATTAATTTCCCTGATACAATAAAATTTTCTTGCAATATGCTTTTAGTCATTCAAAAATAATTTAGTTTATACTTTTTCAAGTATTTCTTTCTATACAAGAAAACTTGAACGAAATAAGAAAACAACAATTTAAGTGAATAACAGGCTACAGCACACAAACACTGCAAAATCTTTTTACAAAAAGGACAATATACATATGTTTATATGTATGTATTTTTTTTATTACGTTCTGCTGTTTGTTTCTCTTAGAACTTCCGGCATTTCATTTCATGCAATAAATTATATTGTTGCAAAGTGTATGAGCAGTCAAACGTACACACAAGGAAACTTATAGAAAATAAACACATACAAAACGAAATCCTAGCTTTGTATTTGTAATTCAATAAAAATTGTGTGTGTGTGTGTATGTGTGTGCGTGTAAGGATATGGATATTAAAACAAGCGTAAAATATGTTTTTTCTCTGCCGCATATACATAATTTTTGCTGCTCTTGTTTTTGCTGTATATTCTAAAGGTTGTTGGATTCTTTTCAATGCGTACGTTTGTGTGTGTCTGTATCATTGTTCATGCATATTTAAGCACCTCTAACCTCTAGTCTTAATATAAAATTTGCAATATGCTTTATGTGCTGTATAAATTTATGTGCTCTACTTCTTTTCTATTTGTTAAATTGTATTTATATTTTACTTATGGGCAAAAATAAATTTATTTTATTTGTATTTAATAATAGAAATATTTTTCATTAATGTTAAAAATTAAAAGCATAAATGAAATACATTTAAGCTTAAAATTAAAAAGGGCTAAGCTGAAATACAAAAAAAATATATAATAAAAAATAAAAATTAAATTGTTACAAGAAAAGTAGCTCAAATTCGGTTCAAGTTGTTGAACCCATTAGAAAAGTTCAAAATGAACGTGATAATGTGTTGCAATCATGATATGAAAATTTAATTTAGATTGAAGGAAAATTGTGATAGCACTTCATATATCCTTTTTTTTTTTGTAATCTGAGTCATAACTGCCACAAGTTCAGACTATGTTCGTCAAATCACTAAAAAAATTTTAGAAAATTTTTATAATTGACACTTCATAAATAACTGAAGATTTAGTTTAGTTTAGATGAAAATTATGGCGGTCCTAGATATATCCTTTTTTTTTTTGTATCTGTGTTAGAACTCATACAAAACTGCAAATTAAAATTCATTAATGTTTGATATGATTTCGTTTTAACTTTAGGCTGGCTGGTATATAATATTCAAAGAGTATATCGAATAAACATATAATTTAAATTTCAAGGGTTTTCTACATCCTGCGAGATGATGTACGAATATATGGAATATAATTTTTAATGCGGTTTTAATATATGTATGTGATTAAAATTTTATTAGTTTTTGCTGAAAATCTTTAGATTTCAAGTCGAAAATTTAACGATGATAAGATTTATTTTTTAAGGACATTTTTTTTGCAAGTCCTTTATATAAAGAAAAAAATTTATGCTCTATGACTGTGAATGAATATCTTCAATGTATATAAAAAATTTGTCGGCTAGAACTGAACTTTTTAGGATCTCGGTAAAATGGCAATCTTTGAAAGGACCCTTCTGCTATGTACACATTAAGAATGTGAATACTAATTTTGAATAAATGTGTATTTTAAATACATGTATATTGATCTTATGAATAAAATTATTTGGTTGTGTACTTTAACTTCCAATTTTTCAAATGTTTTTAGAATGTCCTTTTGCAGAAATTTCTCAGTTTCGATATTCTTAATAAATTTTTATTATTTTTTATGTGGTTGCCGTTAAAATATCAGCTTTTCAAACTTTAACGATGCAAATTTTTTTCTCAAGAACACATATTAATGTATCCTTAATATATCAAAGATATTGTGATAAAAATGGTTATAACAGCTATTTTCCAACGCAAATCTTTTAAATTCTCCAAATAGTTGTAAATTATTGCAGGAAATACAAATCCTAAATTTCGTAGATTGAATTGAAATTTTAAGTACGCTCTTAGAATGTCCTTTTTACAAGAAAGATTTTTAAATATAATCATTTTGAATTTTCTGTATTTAGATTATTTCCTCAGGATGTTTTGAGAATATCCTTTTTTTTGCAGAATTTTTTTTTCCAATTTTTCGCTATATATTTTATTTTTGCATTATAACTACAAAAAAATTTTTGCTTTTAAAGTCTGCCTGAAACCCAAAACATTGAAAGGATTTTTTTTTAATCTAATACATAGTTTTAACAACTGTTATCCAAAGGTTTTCTTTTAAATTATACAAATAGTTGTTAATTATTGTAGCAAATGCATATCCTAAATTTCGTGGATATGGTTGAAGTTTTAAGGAGGCTGCTAGAGTGTCCTTTTTACAAGAGTTTTTTTTATATATTATTATATTGTTGTACTAAATGCTTGCTTTGATTTGCTAGGTTTGAACTTGCAGAATGTTGTTGAAATTTTCGTTTGTTTTGAATTTTATATTCTGAGATATATTGAATTTCTTTGAATTGTGTTAAAAATTTAAGGACGTTGTTAAATTTATATTATTTCTGCACAAATTTAAGATGTTGGTTTCCCGCAGAAAACTAAAGATTAAATTTGTATTCAGAGATTTCGTTTCGTTTCTTTTTAATTTATATATCAAGGACGTAAGGATTCAAGGAAAATGTGTAAAACGTTATAAGTCATGCAGAAGAATGGTGAATGTTTCCCTAAAGCAATTTAAAAGTAACAAGTGATATATACATACGCTGCATAAAAGGAAAACCATTTTAAATCCCTTTCTTTTTTGTAGGGGAAAATAATTTTTCTTTCTATTAAAGTGTTTTTCTTATAAACGATAATTTTGCTTTGATGCTTGAAAGGTTTTTAATTTTATAAAAAGATATCGATATGAAAGCAAGTATGATAGTTGCCCTGTTTTCCTTATTTTTATTTAGCCTTAAATCATAGAATGCTTATCACAAATATCTGGTTCTTATTCTCTCTCCCTTTCCATTGTTGTTGGTCTTATTAACAATTATGATTTACTTTTGATACCTTGACGTGAATTGCAAAAATATTTATTATGATACTAATTTATAGCTTAAGTGCTGTTTGGTCCTGTTTGTGTGTTTCTTATATATATTCTTTTTTTCTTCCTTGTTTTGTCCCTTAGTAAATACTAACCTAGACATATTTTAGGGATGTGTGCAAAAAAAATCGAACAATTGGCTTGAGAAGTTTTTGTACAAATTCGCTTTTTATGTCATTCTTTTCAAAAACTTTTACACGTTTAAAATTAAATTTCCAAAATATTTTTCCTTTGACAAAACATTATTATCTTTTCAATACTACACTGCTAACATCTTTTGAATTCATTTGTAACACAGCAAGTATAAAATTCATATTAACCCATAAGAAGTCACTGTACTCAACTGAGTACAGCTGAACTTTCGGTAGTTGCCAAGCAACAGCAAAGATTTTATAATCGTTAAACCGTTATTTAGACTCACAACAACAATAATAAGAGCAGCAGAAAAAGAATTTGTGTGTAGTTTCTGTTGTTTATGCTAAAATATAAGTCTGAATTGTGACGCGAGTACAGTGTGTGGTTTAGCAAACAATTTTGTAAATATTTGAAATACTACTGAAATTTCTTTAGTTATTTTGCAATATTTTTATTAAAATAGTAACAACGAAAGATACAGGCATCAAAGAATACTTAAAAGTAAGAAAATAAAAAAAAATAGAAAGGTATAAAGTTGGCTGTACTCGTTTGAGTACAATGACAGCATCCATAATAAAAATATTTTATTTATTTGTTAGATTTAAATATGAGTGGAACACGTTTTAAGGGCCAGCAGAGTTTCAAAGGGCTTCAAGAGGCCGTTGACAGCATATTAGCCGATAGTGAAGATGAAGATATTGATATGGCAATCATTCCACCTAATCCGAGTGAACTAAGTGACGAAGAGGAAGGTGTTGAGGATGATATGATTCCATCAGCCCTACCGCAAGATATTCCTGGAACAATAGAAGTTTTTGTAAACCGCAAAAATATCGACAAAGATGTCAGTGACGATAGTGATGATGAAACATTAGAGTCAAAGCGTTGTCGGCTAACTTTTGGAACCCAAAGAAAACCTATCTGGCAGAAATGTCATCCACCACAGAGTCCAGCTACTCAGCAAAACTCTGAAGTTTATGACAGAGCAAATCAAATTCGTGAGGGTCTAAGGAATCTTAACCCAGTGCAAATATTTGAAAAGTTGTTTGATGAGAAAGTCATAGACTTGATTATATCCACTTCGATTACTTACGCAAAACAGAACAATAGGCACGAGTTTCACTTGAACGACTGTGATTTGAAAAAGTTCCTAGGAGTTTTTCAAGGTTTATCTCAAGATGGAGTTGGACACTACCCCGCCAAAGTAGAAAAGCAGTTATGGTGCATAATTTGTCATTCCAGAGTTCGTTGGCAGTGCAAAAAATGCATTAAAACACTTTGTGTTGAAAAACAGTGTTTCGAAAAATATTACACTTAAGATGTCAGTGTACTCATTTGAGTACACCCCTAAAGCTCGTTTCCAAACAAAAAATTTATAATTTTTCTTTTAGTTTGTGCTTCTTTATTCTTGTTTCAATTAATAAATAAATCTTAAATCAAAAACTTAAAGCCGGTTTTCATTTGACCTCTAATGGGTTAAAACAAAATATACACAAAAAATAAAACATTCACAGCATGAGCTTTAGTATTGGTTTTCCTTTTGCATATAAAGGAAAACAAACAAACAAACGAACAAACAAAAATGAAAAACTCAAAATGAAAAGAAAATAAATGAAGAAATAAGTGAATGAAGCATATCAAAAACCATGACATAATTCGCATACCTTGTATTCAGGCTATCTTTTGCAACAACTCCGCATACTTCTGGGCTGAGCGGAGGAAGTTTAAACTTCTTTCATTTTGTAAAGTTAACTTTAAAGGATATTAAACACATTTTAGAACATTTTTATTTTACATTCTTGTAACAAAAACTGAGTATTCTTACAAATTAGAAATTCTTGTCAAAATGAGTATTTTGCTGAAGCCGCCGCTTCATGTACAATATCAATATCCAAGGTGTATGCTTTTAGGCGCTATACACTAAAAAAATTTCAAGTAAAATTTGAAAAATTGTACATAATTTTTAGTTGAAAATGGTTGCCGTTTTTAACACAAACAGTAATTCCGTTAATTTTTTTTACGTGACGTTAGAAAACAAAAAAACTTCGACCGTTTTACAGGAATTTTTATCAAATTTATAACAAAATATTTACTGAAAACTAATTCAGGATTTTAGCCAAAAATTAGTAAGAATTGTGCCATGGGCACCATTTGCCGTAGCTAGAAACAATGTTTTCATGTAGTTGTTGAGTGATTCATTTCCTTGCTATGTGGTTGTTGATCTTGCTATGCAATTCTCATTGTGTGTGTACCGTTCATCTGGTACAATGAAGCTTTTAATTACATTCGAATGCTGAAACGTTCGGGACTACTTTTTAAAACGGGTAGATGTATTATCTGAAGAGAGAGAGAGAGAGACAGAGGTGTTGAAAACCTTTTAATAAAACTAAAAGTCAATTGGGACTCGAAGAAAAGGCACCACCACACAACAACAACATCTTGCTACCTCATCTCCTTATATAAATCACAAGCAATAAGGTTTTTTGTGATGGAATTCTCGCAAACATTATATAACCGATTTTGGCAAATCTCATATCAAATTAAAAATATTTGATCACAGAAGTGAATAACATTCTGTATGTTCAGTATTTTGCAACCTACCCAGCTGGCATTTGCATGATTGTTTGACGAGCGCGATGATTTTGCGACTCGTTTTATAAACGTCCACGTCGATTGTTGGAGTGGATTTATATTTTTCTCTCTAGAAAGATGGTTTTGCGAGCCATTTTCACGATTGTTGGATAAGTAAATCGTCGTTTACGCATTTTGATTGGCATTAGAGGGCTTTTAATAATTAACAATCGTGTTTCAATCTTCGAAGAGATACCCTTGCAAGTTACTTAAAGGACTGTTGGAAGGGTGTTATGTTAAAGGGTCTTAAACGATCCGTAGGCGACTAATTATGGTGCATCGTAGACAATTTGTATGGAAGAGTCGCCATAAGGACACAGTTTCTCCCGTTGACTTTAACTTCTGCGATCGGAATGCGTCATCATGGACGATCGGTTTATTCGTAACTCCGATCGCGGGAGAGTGTTTTACGATTAAAAATGCTAGCTGGGTATATTCATTTAAAATTGCATGTACATACATGCGTTTTCCATACATGCATGTGCATTCCTCGAACTGGTTTCGCAAAGACAGGGTAACAACAATAAGGCATTTTTCTGAAAGTTTGGATGTGGGGAGAATTTTAGGCATGTTAAAGGAACAAAAGAGAAGAAGAAAGCTCTGCAAATAGATTTTTAGTTCATTCGAAAGTATTTTGTTGTTGCATTTACTTTTATTACAAATCAAATATATTGGAAATTTATGTAAAATTCACCATCAAAGAATTGTAGTTGTGCGCATTGTATTGTTTTTAAAGAGACTTTTTTCGAAAATTTTTTTATGAACCGTCAAAAAAATAGATATTTTTATCTAGAATATGGTCAATTGTGTCGCTTGGTGGTTATACTAGTAACCATTAATTTAACAAATTTCTAACATTAACAGAAGTATTTTTTTTTTTAAACTATGCACTAAGTCCCTGCCTTTTTTCGGGGTGTTTTCTACGAATTTGTTAGAGTGTTAATATGTTCTACCATAACATGTTTGCCATAACATTTTCTACAAAGTTGCTGAACATATCCTAAACCTCAGTTGTAAAGAAAATATAGTTTTATATACCGATATGCAGCAATATGAGGCTAGACCTGGATAACTTTAACCGCATTTAAAATGAAATTCTTTCAAAAGGCCGACTCACGTATTATTTTTTTTTGTGTCCTTTAGCAGGATCAATTGTCAGAAACCTTAAATATATTTTTTTGCGGTTGAACTGTGTAATTTATTAAAGTACATATTAAAATTCTTATGAACTATTCAGGAGCAAGTCATTTCCTAAACAATTTTTTCAAGGCTAAAATAATATAATTTAGTGCTTTCTTTTAGAAAGTGCTCCCTCAAATGAAATAAACAATTTGGAGTAACATTATGAATTAAAGTGTGGTGTTTTTATATACACATATAAAACTTTAAGTTGGCAATACTTTTTTAACTGGCGGCCATTTTGTCAACTATCGAGTGATTTATGTTTAGTTTGATTGTTTGATAGTTCAACATGAATAGTCTGACGCCTGAACAACGCTTCTAAATTGTGCAATTTTCTTTTGAAAGTCTTGGTTCCGTTTAAAATACATATCGCGCACTACGTCCATTTTACGGTAAATATAATCGTCCATCAGAGAAATTAATGCGATCAACTATGGAACGTTTTCGCACCAGATTTACTCTAAATGATAATACGCATCCACAGAGACGTCTTACAGTGCGAACAGTAGAAGTAATTGCTGCTGTAGAGCGTAGCGTAGAGGAAGACCCGAATCAGTCTATCCGCTATCGTGCACAGGAATTGGATATGTGTCCATTTAGTTTATGGTAGATTTTGGGGAAAAATCTTAGTTTGGGTACTTACAAAATCCAACTCGTGCAAGAATTAAAGCCACACGATCACTTAGCAAGTCTTAGGTTTCGGTAAATGGGCCCAAAACAAGATTGCTGTTGATGCCAATTTTCATAAACAAATTTTGTTTAGCGATATGAAGCTCACTTTTATTTCAGTGGGTAAGTCAATAAGCAAAACTGCCGTATTTCGAGTGATGATAATCCTCAAGAGTATGTTGAGACACTGTTACATCCAGAAAAACTGACTGTTTGGTGTGCCTTTTTGGGCTGGTGGAATCATTTGTCCGTACTTCTTTAAAAGCGATACTGGTCTGAACGTTACAGTCAATATTGATTGACTTTTTCGTTCATAAATTGAACAACCATGATGTGCATGAGCTGTGGTTTCAACAAGACGGCGCAACATGTTACACAGCTCCTGACACAATTGATTTATTGAAGGAAACGTTTAGTAGCCGCATGGTTTCACGTTTCGGACCCATCAATTTTCCTCAAAGTTCTTGCGATTTAACGCCACTAGAGTATTTTCTGTGAGGATATGTGAAGTCGCTTTCGATAAGCCCGAAACGATTCAACACTTGGAGGAAAACATTCGCCGCGTTACTCGTGCGTGTTTAGGAATACTTGTGTATTCCTCTCTGCGCTATGTGCTCTCTATGCTATGAAATGCTTAATAATGGTCTAAACACAAATCCTCCTTTATAATAATAAAAACTAGATAAATAGTTTAAAACAAGTCTTCTAAATGAATTTCTTGTTTTAAAAATAGTCAGGACTTGTGCAGTTACTTGCTTTCCATGTTTTTTTTTTTTTTTTTTTGCTTTTTAGGGAGTAGCTGACGTATAACAGCAGAACCTTGTTTTATGACTTTGATCGGCTAATCTACAAAAGGACATTCATTCTTGAGGTCTATATATTTCTATATATTGAAAATCAATAAAACATTGAGCTTTAACATTTTAACTTTGCTTTTATTAATATTAACCTTCATATTTGCTTCCTGCCTATGACACATGTCCAAGTTTAAGCTCAAGTATGTATTTTTTTAGCAAAACAAAAAAGTCTAAAGCAATTTCTGCAACATAAATCTTTATATTTATACAGATATGTGTGTGAGTGTGTGTGTGTGTGACATACAAAACCTCCTTTATTTTGAAAGACATAAATTATTTAATTTTTTTTCTTATACTAATGAATTTTAAACTACAGTTGAACTTCCATAATTTGAATCAGCATTATCCAGAAAAGAAACTTCAATTTAGGGAGACTTAGAGTTATGGAATAAGTTTTCAAAACTTTGCACATTTATAGTGTCGCTCTTGTCATGCGATTTGCTTCAATTTATAGAATCTTCAAGTAATAGAAGTTCATCGTATTTTTAAGGACAGTTTTTACTAAAATTTAGTTCTTATCCTTTTTGTTATTTTTTGAGTGTAGCCTTTAAATCTTATCCCATTTAGAAAATAATCAATAGAAATAGACTACAAAGGACTAACTACAGGTTTCAAGTCTTGAAGATTTATTGCTCTTCATGCTTTATATATTTTATTTTAATTAAACTCTGCCAAAGGTGCTTAACTTTTCTAATCTTCTATTGTATTTTTTTTTTCAAATATCAAAATGAATGACAAGTTATTTAAAAAAAATTTATATAAACTTTTTTCAGTAAATTCTTTTTAAAATTATTTAAATAATTTAGAAAAATGGGAAAGTGGTGTTCACACTGCTTTAGTAAATTAAAGTTTCAAAGCGCTCTTGGTATGCACAAAGCAAAAAAGAAACAAAAGAAGACTGCTGGCCTCATACGTGTACTTTTCAAGGACTTTAGCAAAATGTAAATGCCAGAGTTAAATAAATTTAAATAAAATGTCCTTTATTAGTACTAAAAATGTTAAATATTTCAACTTAATTTAAAAAAAAAGACTCAATTAAGTGTTATTGAAAATTAAATCAATTATGTAAACAATATAAAATTATCTAAAATATTAAAAATATTAAAATTTACTTGCGATAACAGATATTTTAAATTCTGTGTAAAGAATATACATGATTAAAATGTTATAGTTAATATTGTGTGTGTGTGTGTGTGTATCTGCGTTATCTACTAAATTGATGAAATCGAATAACGTATAAATAAATTAATTATCTTGTTGGTTGCAGTTTCAAGGATAAATATAGACACCTTAACATTTTCCGATAACATTTCCCATGCTAAGATAGAAGTTTTTTTTTTAGTTTCCTAATAAAATTTGAATTTTACTACAACCTTCATTCGTATCAGTTACAACTTGTGGAACATTTTAAATTGGAAAATACTAATTTGATGTGTGTGTTGGTGTATGAAGAAGGGAAAGTGTTTTTCTTAAAGATGTCAGATTAGTGTAAAAATATTTAGTTAATGCTGATTTAAAACAAAAAAATAATTTTCTGCAAAAAATTAAAGTTATCGATAACTTTTTTAGATAATAACATAATCGATAACTTTTATAAGACAAAAAAAATCCCTAGTAATATTTCTTGTGAAAAATAAACCAATCCATGACTTAACTAAAAAAAAATATTGTTATCGGTTAATATTCTATTGTAAAAACTAGTTATCGATAACTTTTTTAGATGATAATAATGTAATTGATAACTTTTCTAAAACAAAAAAAAATCCATAGTAATATTTCTTGTGAAAAATAAACCAATCGATGACCTTACTAAGAAAATTTTAGTTATCGATTACTCTTCCATAAAAAAAAAAACTTTTTTTTAATAAGGACCTGCATTCAGAGGATGACCTCTACATTTGCTGTGCATTGTGTCCGAATTTGTAAAATCGGTTGTGGGAAGGAGGACAAGGGTGTTATTGATAACAATTTATTACAACAGAAGATACAACATTAAATAATTTCGAAACAATATAAAAAGCAATCGCTTAGGTTTTCATATATGTACATGAAAAGATATCGATAACACTTTTATTAATAAGAAAAATCATCAAAAATTTTCCGATAGAAAAATCTTTTATATAAAGATTCATTTACCTAAACTATTAATTTGTTTTCTGTACAAAAATTAGGTTACCGATAACTTTAAGTTTTGTATAAAAAAAAATTATTTTCATAAAGTAATCGATAAAGTTTCTATAGTTATTAATAAACTTTCTGCAGAAAGTTAATGTTTTTTTTAGAAACGTAAAGCTTTCGGTATAAATTGATAACTATGTTTTATAAAATATAAGTAATCGATAGCACTTTAATGCAATAGTAATACTGCACGAATGATGTATTCATTGAAAAGTAAAATCTTTCGGTGAATATTTAAAGATAAAACTAAAGTAATCAAAAGCTTTTCTATAGCAACAAAAAACATGTGATAATCTAAAGCAGTCATCGATAACTTATTTACCTAACACTTGTGCAAAAAAAAATTATAATTATCAATAACTTTTAAATAAAAGAAGCAGCAAAAAAAATGTTCCTATAAAATATAAAGTAGTCATTTAATTAATTATTTTGTTGAAGTCCAACATAGTGCTCGATAGCTTATATATAAAAATTAAAGTCATCGATAACTTTTCTATAGAAATAATGCAAATGACTTTTTTTCTATTTACTTAGGTAAAGCCAACATAATTTATTTGTAAAAAATATAGTTATCGATAACTGATTTTAAGAAAAGTAAAGTTATCGATTATTTTTTTCAATAAAAATGAACAATCGCTGATAACGCTTTTTTAATAAACAAAATTTTGAGTTAATTTCTCTTTGTTAACAAAAAATTTTGGATAACTTTTCTTAAGTAAAGTTAGGCTATCCACAGCTTTGCTATAGAAAAAAACATTTATCGATAACTTCCTTAGAAACGTATAACTTTAACGAGTATTAAAAAAATTTAATTACCAATAACTTTTCAATAGAAGAACGCTATTTTCTTTTATATACAACCCGAAAAGCGATTAGCTTGTCTGACAGGTTCTATAGCCAGAATTGAAGTGACATGGTCCGAACTACTAGACTATCATTGTTAACTATCAGTCCGCTGTGGCAGCCTATAACAAAGCAGCTTTTTACACAAAAGATATGCTATCGATTCAGAAAAATTATTTAGTCGAAAACTTTTCTTTACAGACAAAATGAATCAACTGTAAATTTCCTTAACAAAATGCAATAAGCATCGAAAGCTTTTTTGTTAAAAAGTTAAGTTATCGTATATGTGTACATATTTATCGCATATGTGTACATACAACATGGCACCTAAAAGTAGGCAATTATATATATATAAAAAGTAAATAGGAAAACTTAAACAAAGAACTTTAATAGCTAATCGCCAGGATTTTTGCAGAATATAAATATCTTTAAAAATATCAATTTTCTTTTCCTGTTTTTAGGTTTTTGCACAGAGATCAGGTTTTCTTTCATAAAAAACCAATTTGTTTTGTTCAAAAGCAGATTCCATAAATTTTTTTTTTTTTTGTTAGAACCCATAGAGATTTATGAGAAATACTTTTAGCTCTCGGTCACACATCTAACACAAATATAGAAATGATATCTGTATAAACATAAAGATGTATGTGACAGAAATTGCTTTAGACTTTTTTGTTTTGCTACAAAAATACATACTTATGCTTAAACTTGAGGCATGTGTCATAGGCAGGAAGCAAATATGAAGGTTAATATTAATAAATGCAAAGTTAAAATGTTAAAGCTCAATGTTTTATTGATTTTCATTAAAGAAATATACGACCTCAAGAATGAATGTCCTTTTGTAGATAAGCCGATCAAACTCATAAAACAAGGTCCTGCTATAATACTTCAGCTACTTCCTAAAAGCCAAAAAAAAATGGAATGCAAGTAACTGCACAAGTCCCGACTATTTCTAGAACAAAAAATTCAACTACAAGGCTTGTTTTATACTATTTATCTAGTTTTTATTATTATAAAGGAGGATTTAAGAATTTATGCCATCATCAAGCATTTCATAGCATAGAGAGCATAACGCAGAGAGAAATTCACAAGTATTCTTAAACACGCACGAGAACGCGAATGCTTAATTTTTTTTTTTTTAATTTTTTTTAGCAATAATTAACCAGCGAGCAAACGTTTTTTATTTAAAAATTAAGATATAAAAAACCATATATTAATTTTCTATTGAAATATAGGGTGTTTTTTTTAGAGGAGTAGAACTTTGAAATGGAATAAATCAAAGATGACTTTTTTTTAATTGACATGAAATTTACTTTATTCGAAAGACAATCTTCTGGCATTATAATTTGAATATGATATATGACCGCCCACGGCTGGCTCGACCGTAGTCTTATCTGGTGGTCCAATTTTCGATGACTTTTTCTAACATTTGTGGCCGTATATCGGGGATAATGTGGCGAATGATGTCCTCCAAGTGTTGAATCGTTTCGGGCTTATCCGTAGCAACTTCACATATCCTCACAGAAAATAGTCTAGTGGCGTTAAATCGCAAGAACTTTGAGGAAAATTGACGGGTCCGAAACGTGAAACCATGCGGCTACTAAACGTTTCCTTCAATAAATCAATTGTGTCTCAGGAGCTGTGTAACATGTTGCGCCGTCTTGTTGAAACCCCAGCTCTTGCACATCATGGTTGTTCAATTTATGAACGAAAAAGTCAATCAACATTGACTGTAACGTTCGGACCAGTATCGCTTTTAAAGAAGTACGGACAAATGATTCCACCAGCCCATAAAGGAACACCAAACAGTCAGTTCATCTGGATGTAACAGTGTCTCAACATACTCTTGAGGATTATCATCACTCGAAATACGGCAGTTTTGCTTATTGACTTACCCACTCAAATAAAAGTGAGCTTCATATCGCTAAACAAAATTCGTTTATGAAAATCGGCATCAACAGCAATCTCGTTTTGGGCCCATTTACCGAATTTTACGACTTGCTAGGTGAACGTGTGGCTTTAATTCTTGCACGAGTTGAATTTTGTAAGTACGCAAACTAAGATTTTTCCACAAAATCTACCATAAACTAAATGGACACATATTCAATTCCTGTGTACGATAGCGGATAGACTGATTCTCTTCCTCTTCGCTACGCTCTACAGCAGCAATTACTTATACTGTTCGCACTGTAAGACGTCTCTGTGGATGCGTATTATCATTTAGAGTAAATCTGGTGCGAAAACGTTCCATAGTTAATCGAATTAATTTCTCTGATGGACGATTATGTTGACCGTAAAATGGACGTAGTGCGCGATACGTATTTTGAACAGAACCATGACTTCCAAAAGAAATTTGCACTATTGGAAAGCGTTGTTCAGGCTTCAGTCTATTCATGATGAAATGTCAAACTCTCAAACTAAACATAAATCACTTGACAGCTGACAAAATGGCCGTCAGATAAAAAAAGTATTGCCATCTTAAAGTTTTATACCTCTATAAAAACACCCTTTAAATATCTTGGCAAATAATTAACCAGCGAACAAACTTTTTCATTTAAAATTTATTATATAACAATTAATATATTAATTGACTTATGAAGTATAATGCTGGACAGCATTGTCATCTCATTAATACAAATAAGTAAAAATAAATTCGAAATTTTCGACTTTTGGCCACCTCTAGTTTAGACAGAGAACCATGTAGACATTTTTCGAGACACTATATTCGCTGTTATCACACTGTAGGTATTTCCTAGTAGACTATTTTTGTTTCCTTTTTTCTTTTTTGATGTTTTTTTTTATTTAAATCACATTGCAGGGTGTTTGTTTCGTGTGTGTTTGTGTGTGAGTGTGTGTTTTTAGTATTAAAATTCTCTAAATAGATGGATATTTTATGCTGGCTCTAGTTAAAATATAAATAAAAAAATTTCAACACAAAAAAGGAGGTTTTAGAAATATACACATATAGACATATAAAGGGTGTTTTTTATAGAGTAACACAAGTTTAAATCATGATAAATAAATTTATTGGAAAGAAAATTTTATGAAATTATTGTTTAAATATGATTTCTGCCATGCGGCCGTCATGGCGGGTGCGAAGAAGGCACAATCTGGAACACCAATTTTCAACAACTTTTCGCAGCATTTGCGGCCGCATTTCGCCGATAACTCTTGATTTCTAGGAGCACAATTGTTTGTAGTTTATCGACGTAGACAAGTGACTTAATATAACCGCAAATAAAAAAATCTAATAGGGTTAATTCACACGATCTTGGTGGCCAATTAATTGGGCCAATACGTGATATAATTTTTTCATCAAAAGTTTCTTTAAGTAAATGAATTGTAGCGCCCGCTGCACGATGAGTGTGACGAATAGAACAATTATTTTAATTAAAAATTTCAACAATTTGCACGCGTTGCTCTGGTGTAAGTCGATTCATAATGAAATTGGAAAGCAACTATCAGCTGTTAAATGGGTGCGCAAATAAAGCAGTGATGCCAATTCAAAGTTGTGACACTCTATAAAAAAACACCCTTCATATTTACACAAATGCATACATTTATAAATGTTTAATTTAGAATGACAGCTAAAAGTTCGGATGAATAAAGAAATATCAATTATCAAAATAGTTATTGATCGCAAATAAATTTTTTTTGTGTGACGTGGGGAAATGCGCTACGCATTCAACGACGGTCGTCATGATATGTCGGGCTCTCCCGATATAGGCCTACCGACTAAAACCCCACCTCACCTTAATGGGAGATGTATCCACCTCGGGACCGCTTACGCATTACTTCGAGGTGGCTCCCTTATGGCTTAGAAACAACCGCCTGCTCTCTTTGGTCTGCGTCCGTGCATCACCTGGTCACGCTACAACGTTGTCGCTGTTTTCATTGTTTTTTAGCCAAGTTGACAGAGCTCGAGGGCTCTGAGCTCTATCTAGATCGGCCTTTTTTGTGCGGAGCACTGATTCGATATTAGGCCTCCAGAGCGCATGTTTATCAAAACTTCTTTTATTATTGAAATTAGATTTTTAATAAACCTGCCAGAATGTTAAAAAATATACATATATCAAGATGATTGTAACTGTAGTAGTCAAACTAAAGACTTAAAATAAAATTCAGAATTATATATTGCCACAAAAATTTATCAGAAACTTTTATTTCGTATAGAAAATTATCAATTAATTCAATTCTTGGCAAAAAAAATTTCAATAATATCTTACTATAACTTCGGGGAAAAAGCAGTAAAATAAACAAATTTGTAAAAACTTTATAAATTAACGTAAAATTAAAATAAAAGGTTTTCTAATAGGGATGATATGATTTTAAAGTAACATTTCAGCCATTTGTAATATGTCATGATCTGCCATTGGGTTTTCATTGTATTCAGTGGTGTTTACAATTTCATCATGGAGAGATATACGCAAGACCAAAGTTTACAAATTATTCAATTTTATTATCAAAATAATCGTTCTCAAATTTCAACTTTTCGTGCGCTTTTGCCATTTTATGGTCGTAATAATCGTCCCAGTGTGATCGCTATTCGTCGACTTGTTGAAAATTTTGAGCGTACATTTTCTTTACATAATTTTCAAGTGCCAATAAGGCAAAGAACTGCTCGAAGTATTTCAAATATTGCTGCCGCTCAGGCAAGTGTTACTGAAGACCGCAATTTGTCGATTCCAAGACGTTGTCAGCAATTGGGACTGTCTCAAACCACAACCTGGCGGATTTTGAAAGAGGATTTGCGTTTGCATCCGTATAGAATTGTTCTCACTCAAGAACTGAAGCCATTGGACCACGTCACGATTTTGCTGATTTTTGCGAGAAAAGTTTGGAGATTTGATTATTTCAAGAAATTGTGATATTGAATGGCCTCCAAGAGGTTGTAATTTAACACCATTAGACCATTTCTTGTGGGGTTATTTGAAGTCTTTCGAAATAAACCAGACTCTCTTCAAGCTTTACAAGTCAATATTGAACGTGCCATTCATGACATACGGCTTGATTTAGTGGAAAAACAGCTCGAAAATTCGTTCCTGCAGAAGAAGTCGTGGAGGTCATTTGAATGACGTTTTATTTAGAACTAAATTGTATCGATTGTACTTCACATTAAATAAAACAACTTTTGAATTTTCTTAACAAAAAGTGTGTTTGTTTTTTTAAAGAAATCATATCACTCTTATTGGAAAACCTTATATTTCTATTAAATAACAATAAAAATTTATATTCATAATTCTGGCTCTATCACATTTTTTTTTTTAACAGTGATTTCAGTTATCCTTGTAGCTTTTCCTCCTAATTGATATGCACAAAAAATATATGTTAAACATATTTTAAAGCATACTTTTAGGCTATATGTTATAAATATTTAATATTAAATCTACATCTACAAAACAAATAAGTTTTTTTTTTCGATTTTCTACACTCACGAACACAAGGTGAACATGCTGCCATAATCACAGGAGAAAAGTCCTGAATATGATTATAAAAAAAAGTACTTGCATAATTTTTAGCCTAAGCCAGGATATATAATTCAAAATATACATATATGGTGGGCGATTAAAAACCATTTAGCACAAAAATACAATATTGAAAAGAAGAATGAATCTAAAAAAAAGTATTTTAAACGTGGCAATGGTGTGCCTGCCTTAAAACGATGTGGCATGAACTGAAACATAAAACAACACAAGAACAAAAACAACATCGTCATCAATAGTGAAGTATAAAAACAATTAAATGTTTTCGGAACATTGCCAGCATATTAAAAAACAATTTTAATCGAATTTCATGCAAACATCATTAAGTATGTTGACCAAAGACGACCGGGGGCGGGTTAAAGTGGTTTGTTGAAAATGATACATTGAAAAAAGGAAAAAAAAAACGTTCGATAAAGTTTCATATAACTGTTGTGATAAGAGCGCTCGCTATATACATACGTACATACATATCGTAAATGATGCTTAAAAGTGCGTTTGTATAGATAGCAGTAGTGTTGGCATTGATGATAAACTATATTTACCTCAACTGAAAGCATAGTTCAGAATTATTATTCATCCTTGAGGGTAAAATATGTTTGTTTTAACAAGTGAACAGCAGAGCAACAGGATAAAAAGCTTCTTTTTTTCGCCTTTTGGGAAGGAGTTGTAATTGTATGTAAGTTTGTTCTCTTGTTTGTTGGAAAAATTGATGTTAATGTTTGGAAAAGTTAACGAATTCAGGGCTTTCGTGGTTGCAAATTGAGTTAAAATGAAACGTAATAAAAATCCCAGAATTTATTATAAAATATGCTTCAATAAACCGAAGGACACGAAGCAAGCAACAAAATAAAAACAACAAATGGAAAAATCAACAAATATTTATTTGACCCAAAGCCATGACAGCAGATGTCTAACATGACGATGAACAACAAAATTTGATTATGTTGAAAATCGATGATGATAACGATGATGATTACTCTATTGACCATTTGGTCTGTTTAATTCAATGTTTAATATTTATGTATGGAAATGGTGGGGTAGTGTGAGTTTTTAAAATGTGCATGAAATATTTTGCAAATCGGTTTAGAATTTCTTATTAATTATTTTTGCAACTACACAAAAGGACAAAGAAATATCTGGAGAAAAAACTGTGTATGTTTTCCGACTGTGCAACATTTAGCTACGAGTTTAATTATTTCTAATTTGGTTTTCTCATTTAGTTATAAACATGGTTTCATAGCAACATTTTTTATAAATCTGGTTTTTCTTTACAAAAGCTATCGCTAAAAATACATGTGGTCCATCCATATCTTAACTTTTGTTCTAAAAGGTATAGTTGAATTTGCTTTTCTTAAAAAAAAACTACCGAGAGCCTTACTTTTTTTTTTTTGAAAAGTTATCGATACTAGTTTTTTAAATAATGACTAGGGACGTTATTTTGTAAAGTAAAGTTTTTGCTTGAAAAAAGTTAATCAATAACGTGAGTTTCCTTTACAAGATATTGCGATTACTTTTTTTTTTTTTTTTTTTTGGTAAAAGCTATCGATAACTCATTTTTCCTTAAAAGGTTTATCGATGATTTAACTTTTGTTAAAAAAAATATCAATTAATTAAATATTTTATTTAGAAAACTTATTGGCAGCTACTCTTCTGCTCAAAAATTTATGAATTTTTCATTTGTATTCCACTGAAAACTAAAGATAAATCGATAAAAAGCGATTAAAAAGCGATAAGACTAATATATTAATTAATAATAAATTTTTTTTTCTACAGAAACTCAGAAAAAAATTGGTAAACTGCTATTCTTTTGTTAAGAGTAACGATCGATAACTTAAATTTTTTAGACTTTTTTCCGATAACGTCGTTTTGCTTGAGAACATTTCTACTCATTTTCATTTTCGTCAAAAGTTTGCACAAAAATAAAAAAATTGTTTAAACTATTTGATAGTTATTGTTTCCTTTACAGTTATCGATAACTATATGTTTTTCAATATTATCGATTACTTTTAATTTCTTTAAATTTTAAAATTACTAATTACATAAAGTTTTTCTTTAAGAAAAGCTATCTAACAATTGAAGCACCCAGTGCAACAACAAGATAACTCCACTTTTTAAAATGTTGAGAAAATCAAAAAAAACTTTCTCAAAAATACGAAACCAAAAGAATTGCTAAATATTATTTAATTTTGAAAAGAAATAATCAAAACAAATTTCTTTAATTCAAAAACATATTACAAAGTTTTATTTTAAATAAAAAAAAAAATAATTTTGCTTTTGGACTTGTCCTGTTTTTGCACCGATATTGGTAAAAATTAAAGGGGTCCTTCGTTGTCATCTTCATAGTCAGTGTTTTCAGCTTCTTGAATAGACTGCTGCGAGATTAAATTATCATAAAAATGTATATCCGATGGAGGAACATACTTTTGTGCCAAGCTCATAACATCGTCATATTTTTTCGGGTTGAGGGCTAGATTAGTTGTGTATAAAAGTTTTGGCTCGAAGGGGTTATCCTGGAAGTTTGCTTTCATTGCTTTCATTGCTATATCGAATTTTGTTAATGGCCCATGGTGATTACAAGAAGCTGAAATACTTGCGACATTTTCCTCTTTTTTCTAGCAAAATCTTCGATATTTTGAAATGGTCCATTTAATATGATCTTTGTTCGTGACTGTTTTTTTGTAAAACGGAGCCAAACTCGTTTTAAAATCAAATATGTTCGCATTGCTCACTGATATAACTTTAAATTTTTTGGAAGACTTTTCCACTAAATTCTGCCAGTCTTTTGGCAGGTAAAGGCGTTCTACTTATTGCTTATTGCTTGAAAAGCGGTGCAAAAACAAGACAACTCCAGGAGATGTCGTGTTCTTGCTCCGTTTTGAAAACAAAACTTCAAAGTTTCAGAGTTTCCGTATCCTAGAGTCAAGTTAGATGTGTTTTTTGTGCACCGAACGACGCAGATTTTTTTTTTTTGGTTTTTTCTGCATTAAAAAAGCTATTTCGCAAAAAAGTGGAGTTATCCGGTTGTTGCATTGGGTGCTTCAATTATTTTTTCTTTAGATTAGCGATAACTGAACTGAGAAACAAATTTGTTAGCTTCCGATAACTGTATTTTTTTTTAATATTATCGATTACTTTTATATGGCTTTAATTTTAAAATATTAATTAAAGTTTATTTTTTGAGAAAAGTTATCGAAAAATTATTTTTTCTTTAGAACAGCGATAACTCAACTAAAAAAAAATGTTAGCATCCGATAAAGATTACTGTTTTTTTTAATTTTTAAATAACCTATTAAATATTTTCATTTATAAAAGTTATCGAAAAATTAATTTTTCTTTAGAACATTTAGCGATAACTTCACTAACAAAAAATGTTTTAGCTTCCGATAACTGATATCTTATCGCTTACTATTATTTTCTTAAATTTTAAAACTAATAATTTAAGTTTTTCTTTTTTTATCGAAAACAAATAAATTTGTTAGCTTCCTATAACTGCACTTTTTTATCGATAAATTTTATTTTTTAAATTACTAATTAAATGTTTTCATTTAGAAATGTTATAGAAAAATTTGTTTTACGTTAGAGCATTTAGCGATAACTTAACTTTCCTTATACAATTTCCTCAAAATTGTATTATTCAGAAAAACTATTATAAACTTCTGTTTGAATACAAACAAATTATCCGTAACTTAAGAATTTCTTGAAAAAAATGATGCTGAACCAATAATCCATAACGTATCTATCCTTAGAAAATTTATTAAATAAGCAAGCTACAATAATACTCTTTGTATCAGCGATAACTCAAATGGTTAAAGATGTAGGTTTTATTAAAAAAAAACTGGTTTTTCCATTTAAATTCTCTCAATTTCTTTGGAAAAAAATTTATTTCATGTAGTCCTTGTTTAAATGTTTGCCATTATTTTAAGTGGGTGTGCAAACATATGCGGTCACCAATACAAGCACAAATTAATCACCACATAAATACACTGACCGGTTAAAAATTGCATTTTTTTTTTTTTGCTGTGAAAATTTTTAACTTGATCAGCTTCAACAACAATTCTTTTCTGGCCGAAAAAGCATTAATATACTTTGAGGCGTTTGTTGTCCGCTAAATTGTTGTGCGTACATTCGTGTGTGTGTGTGTGTGTGTGTGTGTGTTCTGGTGTGCAGTTTGACTTCTTTTAATGTTTTCCTTTCTTAGCCAGAGCTTTATTGCACCGCCTGACTGACTGCCTGCCTGCAGGTCATTTAAACATGAGAACTAACATATTGTTTTACATGTACTCACACATATTTACTTGCATGGATGTATGAGTGTGGGTGTACGTTTGTGCATATTAATTGTTAATTTTAACGAAAAACAACAAAATTCAATTACCGCAAAAAAGAAAAACATATACAGACAAACGCACTCTAGTACATTCACAAAATTAAGCAGAAATGTTGTTTTATTTCGATATTTCTCTCTCCCGCTGTTTGTACTTGTTGTTTTTGGTGAATTGTCAGAGATTGTGGTCAAACAAGGAGTTCATGAAAAGTTGGTTAAATCTGTTTGACTGATGATGATGTTGGTGATGTTAATAATGTGCTGGACGACAGACAACTCGACTGTTTTTATTGTTAATATTTGATTACAGAGATTAAACAGAGTCCAACCAACTCCAGAGTTCTGTTAATAACCAATAAGTAATTTTATTGTGGTTTTCGAATACAAAAAAAATAAAAAATTTTATTTAAAGAAGTAATGTATGTGAACTATTAAAATAATATTATTGATTTTCATATTTTTATGGTCTAGAATATATTTATTGTCTACAAACTTTTCTGTTTTACACAAAAATGTTTTATGGATTATCACCCGTTTGGTTAGTGACCAGATTTTTTTTCATCAAATGTTCATTAAATCAATATACTTTAGCAAAAGCAAATGTGTATGCAATCATATATGCTGAGCTCAACAATTTATGAAAGTATTAAATTCCATCGTGTGCAATCATGTATGCTGAGCTCAACAATTTATGAAAGTTAAATTATTTTTCTTTGGAAAAATAAATTAAATTATTTTTCCAAAGAAAAATAATTTTAATATGATAAAAAAGCAGTGTATGGAGGATACACATCAAATGATTGGGAATATTTCGAATAAAACTAAATACATAAAGACAAAGTTTCTGAAGACTAATATCTATTATGGTCTTAACTAAAATTATCGATAACTTTTCTATTAAAATAATTAATTGTTTTTGATACTTTTTTTATAAATGCTAAAAACAAAACTTTTTAAAGAAAAGCTAAAAAATTATCGAAAGTTTTTCAATAGAAAATCTAAATTATCGATAACTTTGAGAAAGGGAGGAATTATTTTTTTTTTAATTTAATATATATAAATGCTTTGGAATCGAAGTTTCAATTATACATATTCGAGACCTTTTCTTTAGAAAATCTAAGTTATCGATACCCTTCTTTAAAAAAAAAACTCGAATTGTTTATCTGAAAACGCACTCCTTTTGAAAGGAAAATTAAAATAATTGGTGTTTTCTTTATAATGAAGTAAAATTATCGATAACTTGTCTTTAGAAAATCTAAGGTATCGGTAACGTTCTTTCAGAAGAAGTACGAAATTTTTTTTTATTTAAAATGCACTCTTTTTAAAAGGAAAATTCATATTATTGATGTTTTGTGTATCGGAAATTAAGTTTATCGATAGCTTTTCTACAGTAAAACTAAATTATCGATCAGTTTCTTTTCTTTTTGGAAAAGTAAATTAGTTTTCTTTAATACTTTGGCATCGAAGTTTCAATAATTCATATTTTCTGTTACAAAGACAAAGCTATCGAGAGGTTTTCTTTAATACGTCCAAGTTATCGATAATGTTCTTTCAAAAGATGTACGAAATTTTTTTTATTTAAAATGCACTGTTTTTAAAAGGAAACATTCAAATTCTTGATGTTTTGTGTTTAGGAAATTAAACTTATCGATAACTTTTCTTCAGAAAAACTAAGTTATCGATCGGTTTATTTTTTTTTTGGAAAAGTAACAAAATTTTTCTTTGAAAATTGAATGTTTATAAATGCTTTTGAACCGTAGTTTCAATTATTGATATTTTTTGTTGCAACGACAAAGTTATCGAGAGCTTTTTTTAGAAAATCTAAGTTATCGATTACGTTCTTGTTCTTTTAGATGAAGTACGAAATTTTTTTATTTATAATTCACTCCTTTTAAAAGGAGTATATATATTATTGATGTTTTAAACTTAAAGAAGTACATTTATCGATAATTTTTCTTAAAAAAGTTCAAGTTATCGATAACTCTTATGTTTGGAAAAGTAACGTAATTTTTATATTAAAATTAAAAATATATAAATGCTTTCGAAAGTTTTATGAGTCGATTATGAATGGCAACGGAACCTTAGTCGTATTGCCAGCTACTGTGAAAATTGTATTAAAGATTGTAACTGAAAGCTCCCAGCTTCACTTGTTATTTATTAATTTTCTGGTAACCACATATTTTCGGTTTGCCATTAAGCAGCTCAACTATTGAATTTTTTTTTCCAAACGATAATCGAGCTCTTAGTTATATTTTATTTTCTTGAAAAACTAAATCGATAACTTTTGTTGAAATATCGCTAAACTTTTATTTAAAAATTTAACATATTTCAAAAGGAAATTTCAATTACTTATTTAGATTTTATAAAATTCAAGCTATCAGTAAGTAGACTTCAAGCAGATTTTAAAATATTAACTAAACTTTTTTACTTAAGCATGAACACTCAAAAATCATTTGAGAATATTTAATACTTAATAACGATCTTTATTTATTATCAGCTTTCATCAATTACTAAACTTATTATTCTCTGAAAGGCTTATCAATTGATACTACAGAAGAAGAAAAACAAACGAAATAAAATAGAAAAACATTTGCAAATGGAAAATATAATTTAAAAACTAAAATTACCATAAAAAGAGGATTGTGAAAATTAAGAAGAAAAAAAAACCGATTCGAAATTGTTACTACGAATAGTTTACGTTCGAATCTATTGAAATTTAAAACTCTCAGCAAAATCTCAAATGCTGAAATTAAACTGTGGATTTTTTTACATTCAATTATTGTTGCTTTTCATTAATACGATTCTACTGTTTATGTTATATTTTCTCCGTATGTATTTTACATGTTTCCTTGTTTATTTCATTTTATTTGGGTTTTTGTAGCATTAATATTCATTATGAGTTTCATGAAACATGTGTTGAAGTTCCCAAAAAAAAAAAAATAATTCATTTGTGAGGGAACCAAAAAAAACTGGACAACATAATTAAGCAGAAATTTTTCATTATTTCTATAGTAGAAAGTAATAAATTGTGTTTGGTCATAATAGCATTGTGTATAGTTAAAACAATATTTATTAAAAGTTGTTTAGAAATTTTATATGATTTATTGTGTTCTGTATTTTCTAGTTAATTTTCAGTAAGCGAATTTATCATTTAGTTTGTTAATAGTTAGAGACTGTTACACTCCTCAAAAAAATAAAGGTTTTAAGAACATATTCTGGTAGAGGGGGAGCTAAAGTTCCCCAGCTCTTTTTTACCAATACTTGTTGCAGTACATCAGGTGTTCTCTGTAAAACAATACTACCAAATACAGTAGACTCGGGGTAGAGGGAACTAATTATTGCAAGGGCTATTCCCTCAACCCAGACTGTCTCTCTCAATCGGGATTTAAAAGAATAATTTTTAAGATGGAAAAAAGTGTTTATTACAGTTGGTATATTTAAGTATTTTAAATAAGGAATGTTATTTTAAGAAGTCCAACATAGTGCGTTGTTTTTTTTTTAGCTTCCAGTGATTTTTGCACAGCAATATCTCTGATATTTTTCAGAACAATGATGTATTCTAGTGAGTTAGTGTTGTTCTCAGTTCAATAAATTGCTTTATCGAAAATTTTAATGACTTCAGATGCATTAATTGTACATATTTGGATACTATTTATTTCGTCATGCTCGTCTTCATCAGAATCCACAACAACCTGATCAGAGTGATCGATAACGTCGTCAACATCATCAGCGCAACCGTCATCTATTGTTGTCCATTGTCTTTGTTCAGCGATACTAATATTTGCCTTAAAGAAAAATAAAAACAATAAAATTTAGTTAAACAGACTACACTGATAACTAAAAATAATGTGTGCGTGATTATTTACTTGGGTAAATGTAAATTCAGTCAAATGGTACATTTTATCGAATTCGGAATGTTGTGAAACCATCTACTGTCTCTACACACTGAGAGGAACATCGTCATCGCTACTCTCATCCTCATTTAGTAAAGGATGCCAGCATTTTTTTATAATGTTGGTGTCGACTTTTTGCCATGCGTGGGTCAACAGACATATCGCATCTTTCAAAGTAAGCTTTTTTAAAAAGTCGGCTATGTTGTCTTTACAAATAGCGGATTTTAATAAATTTGTTCTGTAGTGCAACTTGGTTAACCTGATAACATTATGGTCCATCGGCTGCAAAAGTGATGTTACATTTGGTGGCATATATAAAACGAAAATGAAACCACATTCAGTTTTTAGTAACTCCTCTTTTGGATGATAAAGCGCATTATCTAATATCAAAACGGCTTTGACTGGTAGACCCTCCTTTTGTAGAAATGCTGTAACCCAAAAAACGTTTTTTTTTTTTTAAATTTGCGTGGAAAAATTTTGTTTTGAAACGAAAAAACTCACCTGTGGGACAAATGATTTGTGGAACCATTCTTGAAAAATATCGGCAGTCATCCATGCTCTTTTTGAGTTTTTATAGTCCATATTTTAAACATGTTTTAAGCAAAAGATAAGGATAAATTTCATATCTATACATCACTTTAGATTTCAACTACACGGCTGAATAGAACAAACGTTTTTTTAGAAGCCCCTAAACCTTGTCAGTATAGCTGTGTAAAAGCTTTTACTACTTGTTAAGTAGCTCTGTTGAACGTGTTTATGTATATTTATACACATTTCGAGTGCAAATAGAATACGAGACTTCGCAGTACTAAATTAATGTTAGCTTGGTGGGATGACCCCTACTTCTGCCATGCATTGCGTCAGAATTATATCTAACGATGCCCATTCTCCTGATACTGACGAGGTTTAGTGGCTTCTAACGAAAACAATGTTTGTTCTATTCAGCCCTGTAGTTGAAATCTAAAGTGATGTTTAGATATTAAATTTTTCCTTTGTTACTTGAAATGTGTTAACGATGTCTAAGATTTCTCTGATTATTAAATTAGGGACTGTTCACATATTACGTAATTCTGTTTTCAGAGATTTTATACCCCCCACACCCCGCCCCACCGCGGTAACGCTTTTTAATAATTTTTCAGTGCAAAATTGCCAGTCCGTAACAAATCTTTAACCCTTCCCCCGTCCCCTTTTAGCGTTACGTAACATATGCACAGCCCCTTACGAACCTTAGCCTGTATAAATATCAACAAATAATAATAAGAAAACATTTTTTTGTAGAAAATTTAACGCTATAAATTTTCTTTGTCTGGGTCTTTTTCGTTCTCCTTTTGTAAAAGTATGCTGAGTTAAAGTACCCAGTACCAAACTGTGAATAAGTAAAAAGAAAAATTAACCCTTTAACACATTCTCAGTTTGGAAGATTTATAGTAGAACTTTATGACAAAAATTTTTGTAGAACAATTTAACGCACCATGTAGGCTGTTTAAGGGGAGCTTGCTTAACTTTCTTAATAAAGCCACACGGAGACCTCGACCATTATGAGTAAGAAATAATAGATTACATCATACATGGGAGTAATTAAATAAATTGACTAATTAATTGTCGATTTCATTGCCATTGACTTATAAACAATGCCAATTAAATTTTTAGCATTATAAATTTTTTTGAACAATGCTAATGCTTTTCAATGAAATAATTTCATTATTAGTTATTTAAAAAGTAAAAGCATTACAAATAATCAATGCTAAAGTTTTTCAAAAGCATTATCAGTATTAAACGTCAATATTATTTCACATATTTATTTACATATATATGTGTGTATGTGTATGTATTAAAAATATGTACATAGCTTGGTTTGTATTTTAATTTATAATTTTATTTTTTCAAAAGCTTATGTAACCATATTTTTTTTTTATACAGATAGTATTAATTATTTTTTTATCAATTGTAATTAGTATTTCAAAGCTTTCATTGTTTTTTCATTATAAATAGTAGAAAAATTATATTTAAAAAAAAACAATGGCATTTATTGGTACTGATTTTGTTTTTCATTGTAAATGTTTAAAATAATGCCAATGAAAATTTAATGCCAATGAAAAAGTCCCATGTATGGATTACATTCGATTACTTTGAATCGTACAGGAAAATTTAAAAAAAATCATCACTTGTAGTATTATTTTGTGCTTGAAAAAAATTACTTTGTGTTTTTCTTTTCTGTGTCCTTTACCAGAATCAACTGTTACAATTGTTTTTATTATATTTATTATTTTCTGATGACTACAGAAATCAATCTTCAATAGTTTGTGAACATTCATTATATATTATAAAAGATTGATTGTGCAAAACTTTCGAAATAATATAACAAATAAATTTGTTTTGTTTTTTTCTTTTAGTTTAACTAAAAATACCAAAATAAATGTCCTGTAAAAATATTGCACTAGATCACTATTTAGAAAAAAAAAAATTAAACGAACATAAAATATTTCAAGCTGTCAAACAAAATTTAATTTAACAAAAAAAGAACAAAAATGTTTATGGTTACACTTTTGTGTTGCACTGTACATTAACAATGATTTAGCATGTATTTCTAATGTAAAAGGATCTTTGTATGTTTGTATGTATGTATGTATAGAAAGATATGTAATTGTAACTTGTTACAGAAATGATGGATGGATTCTTGGATGGATGGATAGATGTTTCACAAGATATAAATTTTATTAAATTTATTTGAAATTGACATTTAAGTTTTGTTGGTTTGGGGGAAGAACTCTGGGTTGGGGAATTTATTTTCTTAGTATTTTTGCTGCAGAATATATAATTTCAAAAGCTTACAGAATAGCATGAGTTGGAAGATATTTCAGAAATTAAATCCTTAAGGGATTTTAAGGATTTTACACAAATAAAAAACAAAACAAAATTTATAGTATAATGTTGTTGTAAGGAAATTCGTTATAAAGAAACGACAAAAAACACAATTTTATGTTTATTATAAACCCATTAAAATTGAACGAACTCTTAAAAAAATGTTTCCTCCTTTGCATAAAATATTTACCTCGATAATTTAACATTATGCAAATGAGATTGAGACTTGGTTATTCTTATGCCACAAAATTGTCTGATTTTCTTCCTCTTTCTTCCTCTTTCTTAAATTTTTTTTTTTTTTTTTTTTGATAAATTATACTTGTTTTTTAATTGGAAAGTAATTGAAAATTACTTAAAGTGTAACGTCGAAAAAACACTGTAATAGAATTACTGGTATATTAATGAACAACAAAGAAATTTGTATATACATACATAAAAACAACAAAACCATACATACATAAATATGTGAATAAAATTTCATTCAAATAAAATTACATACTTTTTTAATAATTGCTTTTAAAATTGTAACATGTTCTTTATAAAGGATGTTTTTTATAGAGTGACACAGCTTTAAATCATAATAAAACAAGGAAATATATTTTTAATATCAATGAAACGGGCTTTATTGGAAAGAAAATTTTATGAAATTAATGCTTAAATACGATTTCTGCCATGTGGCCGCAACGGCTGGCGCGTAGAAAACGCATTCTGGAACACTAATTTTCAATAACTTTTCGAAACATTTGCGGCCATATTTCGCCGATAACTCTTCCAATGTTGATATCCCGGTGTTCAATTGCTTGTGGTTTATCGACGTAGACAAGTGACTTAACATAACCCCAAAGAAAATAATCTAATGGGGTTAAATCACACGATCTTGGTGGCCAATTAATTGGGCCATTATGTGAAATTAATTTTTTATCAAAAGTTTCTTTGAGTAAATTAATTGTATAGCGCCCGCTGCACGATGAGTTTGACGAAAGAAACAATTATTTTAATCAAAAATTTCAACAATTTGCACGCGTTTCTCTGGTTTAAGTCGATTCATAATGAAACTTCAAAGCAAACTAAACAAAAAGCAACTGTCAGCTGTTAAATGAGTGCTCAAATGAAGCAGTGATGCCAACTAAAAGTTGTGACAATCTATAAAAAACACAGTAAAATGTTTGTGGCTTTCAAGGAGGGTGACAGGTACTCCCTACAAAAAGTAAAATTAGTGAGATTCTTGGTGGTTATGGAACAAATTTCTAACTAATTTTTCGTTACCGGCACAACTGCAATAAAGTGAAGTGCTAAGCAAAAACTTAGATGTAAAGGAGTAGGAAACGGGTACTCGTAATTGCTAATTTTCCTTTGCTTATAAAAAATATATTACTTGTTTTTAAAATACCGAAAAACATTTTTTTTATATTATTACGAATAGACGTAATTATTATTCGAATTTATATTGATGTACATTTGAAAAGTAATTGTTCAATTCACAAGCTCAGTCGTATGTCTTATGGTTTAAAAAAAGTCGATATTTGTTTATGTGCTTGTGAACAGACAAATTTGTTGTATCGTTATTTTGTCGTATTTTAAATGTCAGTTTAATATCAAAAAATTTAAATGTCAGTTTTATATCAATTTGTGAAACCAGGTGTGGGAGTTATAATTTGGCGACAAGCAATTTTGATTAAATTAGTTTGAAAATTAAGTTGAAATGAATCATGTATATGTTTATCATTAAGAAGAATGTATTTTCTGGTGTTACTTATCACATATATAAAATATTTTTACAAATTAATTTAACAAATAGAATATTCCCAGACCCGGCCTCAATATAACAATTGAAAAACATATAAAATTCAATCGTATAATTATAACACAATTTTGTATGAAAATTACCAACAACAAAAATACAATATTGTATAATTATACGATTAGACAACACATATGACGTTAATACGAGCTTGTGAATTGAACAAATATTATCAGGCTCAAGTTCAGTTTTTTTTATTGAATTAATATAAATTCAAATTACTAAGAGTTATTTTATGTTTGAAAATATTAGTATTATATTCAATCAGTTTTTTAGCAGAACGTACCTGTATACCGATTTCAAGGCCGCTACACCTCTCATCAGCGTTCAATTGTCCATCTTTTCGTAAGTTTCGTAAAGTGGATACTAATTGGGAAGAATATCAACTATTTAACCAAGTTCTCAACAGAAATAGAATACGAGAATTATATTTGGTTAGTACGAAATTACCAATCACTGGTTGGAAATTACTAATAATCAACACAAACTCAAAGTCCGTTATCTTCAAAGTAGTCTACTTTGTAATTTAACTTTTTTTTTTTAATCCGGTTGTTGAGGCTTGTTAGTGTTACGTATGTATATTAACTTAATAATAACTTTATGTATTTTTTTTTTTTGTACAAACCCCCATTTTGTTCACTGATGGATGAAAAATTGTAAAATATTTTAAACAGTCTGTATATTTTGTACATTTTTATTAATTGAAAATTGTAAAATATTTTTAAAAGCCTGTAATATATTCAGTGCATTCCATAATTATTATGCATTGGTGAAGAGTATATAAGATTCGGCACAGCCAAATATAGCACTCTTACTTGTTTTGAGTGTTGTTTACTGTTCTTTTTATAGCTAATATAATACAGACAGATGTATTACGCTACCTTGATCGTACAGCTTAAATATTATCCTCTGTTGGAAACGAAGAATGAAGGCAAAACAACTTTAACGTCTTGTGTAGCTAAAACTTCATTTGATAGAAATTTAAAATATGTTTTTTTACTATTTAGAATAGAATAGAAAAGTGGATAGATCTGGCCTAAGGACCGGCACTGCGACACCTATTGGATCTTTTGTGCCATAGATCTCTAAATTAAACCAACCAGTCGACCAATTTACGCCACAAAAAAAAGGGCTCTGGGCCTAGAAGAGGAGCGGCAGAAGCCCTCTTGGCCAATTCATCCGCTACCTAGTTACCCCGATGACCGCTATGGCCAGGTATCTAGTAAATGGAAACCTTGTTCTGTATCGATAGCTTTTGTAGTGAGTCAAAGCACTCTAAAACAAGCTTAGAACGGAGTTCCCATGAAACTAGGGACTTAAGGGCCGCCTGACTATCGGAAAAGATAGCTATATGCGCGCCTTTAATGCCTCTGCTCAAATTAATATGAACACATTTGGTGATTGCCTGTATTTCTGCCTGAAATACCGTGGGCCATTTACGCATGGTCACTGAGATGTTCACGTTGGGTCCACAGACTCCAGCACCTCTCCATCTAAAGTTTTGGATCCATCCGTATACCAGCATAAACTTCTGGAATCCACAGAGGGACCATCACCCTCCCACGAAGCCCTAGCGGCATTGTGACATTGAATCTCCTGCTGAAACTTAGTTCACAGATTATGCTGTCGCTAGGCATCCCTAACAGCTTTCTACAGGACAATGTTTTCAGGATCGATGAATGCCCGTTGCCAACACAGCGAGCAGAGTTACCGATACCCATCCGATAAGCGGCCATTGCCGCAGAGGATCTTATAAAGATTTGTATAGGTGTTAGAACAATCAAGGCCTCAATGGCCAAAGTTGGACATGACCTCATTGCACCTGTAGCAAGAAGACACGCCATTCTCTTAGCCTTGCAGTTTGTTCTTCGCCGTAGTCTGGAGAGTCTTCTGCTACCAAACAATTGCGCCGTACATAATGATTGGTCTGACAATCATTGTATAGATCCACGTGATCATTTTTGGGCTCAAGACCCAGGTGCGCCCAGCACAACTCTTCGCCGCCCAGAGCGCCCCAGTGGCTTGCTGTGTAACACATTCAACATGACGGTTCCAAGTCAACTTGTCAAAAAGGGAGAATGCGCTCATTCAGCAGTATTGTCCCTAGACCAAGTTTCCTCTTAAGAGAGAATGGTACCAGAATAGTCTTGTAAGAGTTGATAGTAAGGCCGTGTCTCCCACACCATGTCATAACAGTTCATGACATTCATGATGTAGGAGAGAACGTTGCCGAATTTTCCAGTTGCCATCACAACCAGATCGTCAGCATAGCCAATAACTTCATGCCCTTGTTTACTAAGAATGAGGAGAAGTTCATCCATCACTACTGACCAAAGGAGTGGTGATAAAACACCACCTTGGGGACACCCTTTGTGACTGCATTAATAGTAACCGTATCGTTACCCATAGAAGCAGTTATGGTCCTGCTCTCAAGCATTGATCTAATCCATCTCACAGAAGTGACGTCAAGATCCTTTTGCCTAAGAGAGCATTCTATCGAATCATAATTGGTGTTATCGAATGCGACATTGAAGTCCAAGAAGGCACACAACACGTTTTCCTCTGACCTATGAGCTTTCTCAATCTTATTAGCAAGATGATATAAAGCATGCTCAGTCGATTTTCCCTTAGAATAAGCGTATTGATTCACATGCAAGGGGATGGTATTAAAATTTTTTTTTTTACTATTTAGAATTCAAAATAAACTTTTTATGAAATATTTTTAGTTTATTATTAGGAAATTGTGAAAACATTATTTTTACTCTATTTATGCTAAAAAATTGTGTTTCCGTGTATGTATATGAAATAATAAAATTAATTTTAAATATTGCACACTTTTAGGCAGCCTAAAACAGGTTATTAATGAATTTTTATTACCAAAAATTACCAACCAACACATTAGTAGTAATATTGTCATCAAATATAAAATTATACAAAGAGGAACGCTTTTAAGCGATATCTTAAAATTTAATAAATTCAGCAGGTAAATAATAATACCCTGCGGCCAGGACTTGAATAATAAATAATAATTTAAGACTAAATTATAAACGAAAAAAAAGGAAAATAAGCGAAAATTTGTTGCATACTCAGAAGGTAACATTAAGAAGGAAATTAATTTAATGTCCCAAGTTGTTGCCTGCTTTTACGATTCATATGTTTAAACATCAATTTAAATTTAGCCCTGTTAGGACTTAATTAAAATTTAAATTGTAAAAGGAAAGAAAATAATAATGAGCTGTTAGGGCAGTGTTCACAATTTTAATGTTTTTTTTTTTCACAAAAAAAGGAGTAAATTAGAATACATTAATGCTAAATTAATGCAAAAAAAATTTTGTTTTGATTAATATTTTGACTTTCCAAATATATGGAAGAGTAACGTTATTGTGCAAATGACGGACATCTTAGTTAGCGGAATAAGTCAGAGACTTAAAATTTTGTATTTAAATCCACAAAGAAATATTGTTTTGGAAACTGCTAAGACTATGTTAAAAATTATTGTTACATCGTATAGCTCGATTTAAGCACAGCTGTGGGGATTTTTCTTTTGCCTGTCAATCAATTGTATAAATAATTTAGGCTGGGAATTAAAAACTTTAATGAAGAACGTTTGAAACCTGTCATATTGGTATTTCAAACAAATGATGTTAACTCACATTCTCTTGTCCTCTTGAAACATTTTCACATTAATCAAAATTATTTGCGTATTCTTAACCTGATTCCAATAGATAAATTGTTTACTTTTGAATTATTTGTAGACTTAAAATTGTTTATGAATTATCCTTACGATTTTTCCCCTACAAACAGATTTCAATTATAAATCGTTAATAAAGTAAATATTTTCCTGATATTAAATTTTTTTTTTTCTTAATATTTTACCTCATTTGCTATTTTGTGTTTTTCGTACATATAAAAAAGTAATTATAGAAGAAAAGGACTCGCCACAAATAATGCCATTTTATATAGTCTGCGCGCTCTTGCTCTCATATATTTTTTTATGAGCTTATTAAGACCCACTTAAACAAAAACAAAACAATTGCTTTGAATAGCCAACTTAAGTGCAACAATTTAAGTTTCAATTCCATTTAAGTAAGAACCTTCAATCAAACGAATGAATTCTTCATAAGGACAAACAATACAAAACAACCTGAATGGCAAAAGAATCTACGTTGAAAAATAAATACTTAAATAAATAAAAAACGAAGCGAAAAAAAACATAAAATGTATTTATGTATAGACAAGAGCACTCGCAAATGCAACAACAATGTTGGCTGAAGATAGATTTATAAAAAATATAAAAAAAAAACAAAAAGAGAAAAAAAGAAACAAGAATATTGAAAATATTCCAGCTAATAAACAATAAAATGAAATGAAAATATAATACTTACATTATCAAACGGTAGAGTAGATTGTCAAGTCAGTCAGTCCATGGCTGCTGGCACTTTAAGAAGAAAAATACTTATAAAATAAAAAGAAACAACAAAAATTATACAACACTTTTAAAACAAGCTACACAATTCAAGTTGTCATAATGGACAGGATATAATCAGCAGTATTGCACAGGAATAACCGAAGACTACCGACCCTTGTAAATGTTAAGCAATTATGATGGAGAGAAGTATCGCAATAGGAAAAGTGAAAGCTTGGGCTAATCAGAGATAAGTGTTTTTCTCTTGTTTTTTTTTTTTTTTTTTTTTTTGTTTACTTTAAAAGTAATAAAAAACTACACCTGCCTTTGGCAAATGTGTTGCTAAAAATGTTTTGAGAATTTTGTAAAAATTTCATGAACACTTAAGAACGCTACTTTTCAAACTAGTCTTCAAGAGTGTGCTTTCAAATAAAAAAGAAACTGAAATTTTTAATGAAATTAATGAAATACATTCATAAGAAATTAGGAAATGATTTCATTGAAACTATGAAATGATTTCATCATAATGATCATAAAAATTCATTAAAATTAAGAAATATGTTCAATAAGACAATGAAATTAATTCACCAAATCTATGAAATAGTTTCACTGAAAAACCATAAACAAAATTATTAATTGAAGATTTAGTTTCATTGAAATTATGGAATAATTTAGCTAAAACTAAGAAATGATTTCATTAAAATTAAGCAAAAGATTTTATTGCTTTTATGAAACAATTTCATTAAAATTATGAATTAAGTTCACCTAAATTGTAAAATCATTTCTATAAAGTTATAAAATAATTTCATTAAAACTATGAAAAAATTTCATAGAAACAATGAAAAATTTCATCGATATTATGAAATTCATAATTAGACCAATTTTGATTTATAATTAGTGAATTTTTCAACGACAGTTATGTCTTTAATTCGACGAAACGTAATACATTAAATCAAAGGAAAGATTTTATTAAAATTATGAAAAAATTTCATTAAAACTATGAATAAATTTCACCTCAATTGTAAAATCATTTCATTAAAAATGTGAAATAATTTCTTTCAAATGATAAGAAAAGCTTCTTTGAAACTATGGAAAAATTTAATTAAATTAGAAAACAATTTCATTAAAGTTATGAAATAATTTTATTAAAATTATAAAATAATATCATTATGAATTAATTTCATATGAATTAATTTCACTCAAATTGTGAAATCAGTTCGTTGAAGTTATAAAATAATTGCGTTAAAACTATGAAATAATTTCATTAAAATTAAGAAATAATTTCATTGAATTTATGATATATGTAATTTCATTAAAATTATGGAATAATTTCATTTAATTTATGAATATATTTCACTTAAATTTTAAGTTAATTTCTTTAAAATTAAAAATATAACTTCATTAAACCTATGAATAATATCATTGAAATAATGAAAAAATTCATTGAAATTATGAAAAACATTATTTCATTAAAAAATCAAATTATACTAATTTTGATTTATAATTAATGAATTTTTCAAGGAAACATATGTCGGTTATTCGATAAATCTGATACATCTAATCAAAGGAATTTGTTTAATAAAGTTTCTCATTTGATTAAAGTCAAAGTTCATGCAAATTTTTTTTATTGTAGCAACTTTTGAAGTTGTGTATGTGTATATTTTATGGTATTTGACAAACAAAGTTTTTGTGTATAAATAACGCAAAAGAAAGTATGAGTTCTAAGAGCCATTCTCCGTTTTAAATTAAGTGGCTAAATTGAAGAAATATAAAGTTTTTTCTTACTTAAACAGTTTACTCTTTGGAGAAAATCTTAGTAAATAATTTCTCTCTGTGTATGTGAACAACTATTTGAAACTGTCTAATAAATAAGAAATAAGCTGATTACACTTAAATTATAACAACTGACATAAATATAATTTAAGAAGATTTCTTTTTGTATAAAATCTTTTAAAAAAAATATTTAACGAAGCAGATGATTAATTCTAAGAAGCAAAAAAAAAATCCAAGATCCTTTATAAGAGACAAATACATAAAAACAAATTGATAAGTTTAAGTTAGCAATCAAAACAAACATATAAATTTCACATCATTCTTAAAATTAACCTTAAAGTTTTTGCGTTAAAGTATGCAATAATTTAAGTGAAATGAGTTTTTCACTTTTGTTATAACAACACTGCTTGTATACAATTGAAAATTTGTATATCTGTAAGAGCACATAGACCAGCTTTTCCGGTTAAATACTATTACACATACGAGCACATGCATATACAGAACTTCAATAGGGGCGAAAAATTTTCTTAAAAGATCCATGCGTTTCGACATTAATCAAATGAAAAACTTTATTAAAAATCAAACAATTCCGTTGAATTAATGTATCAGGTTTCATTTTATTAAGCACATAAGTTACGTTAAATAAAAATTCACAAATTATAATTCAAAATTGGTCTAATTTGATTTTTAATGAAGTTATGTATTTCATAATTTGAATGAAATTTTTCATTATTTCAATGAAATTATTCATATTTTAATTGAAGTTATTTTTTAATTTTAAAGAAATTAATTTAAAATTTAAGTGAAATATATTCATAAATTAAATAAAGTTTTTCCATACTTTTAATGAAATTATTCCATAAATCCAATGAAATTATTTCATAATTTTAATGAAATTATTTCTAAATTTTAATGAAATTATTTCATAACTTTAATGAAAATTTTTTTTTTTTGAATTAAATTATTCCATAGTTTCAATGAAACTTTTCTAATCATTTTAAAGAAATGAGTTTACAATTGAGGTGAAATTTATTCATAATTTTAACGAAATTATGCAATAATAATAATAAAATTATTCCATAAATCTAATGAAATTATTTCTTAATTTTAATGTAATCATTTCTTAGTTCTAATAAAATCATTTGCTAGTTTTAGGTGCCTATTATGAACAAATTTCGATTTTCGATTATGGTCGAATCAACAGATCGAACGAATTTGCATTTGGTATTATGGCGCACATTCGATAAAAAATAGTGCTATTGTAAATTTCACTCAATTGGATTGTTCACAATAGTACATATTTATCAGGTGGGACCATAAATAAATATTGCTTGATTAAAAATTTATAAAAATAAAATTGAATTGATTATAAATTAATATGTATGACGACGACGGAATTATGCATTTTTGTATTTCGTCTTTATACAACATTAATTTTTCTTTTTTCATCTGAAAAATTTTTCTTGTTGCGTCTTTTTTTTAATTAATACATTTTCTTTGTATAATTTTTAATTTCCTTCTTCGTCGACATCATTTCATCATGAAAAGATTTCTGGCCATTCGTTTGCATTTCTAACATTTTTATTCTTTCCGTCTTCTTATACTTCCCAGTTGCTCTGTTTTTCATCACGAATTAAAAATTTATATTTTCGTCGTCTATTTCCGTACTTTCTATTGATTGTTGACTAGTATTTGCTGCGTCACCCCTACCAAATCTACGGTCTCGCATTTGTTATTTATATCTATACCGAATTTCACTCCTTGTGGCTTTTTACGGCCTCAATGTTGGTGTACACTTGTTAATTGTTTGGGCCTCGTCCTCTTGCACGGTATTCTGATTTGGCTAATTTTCTTTTTAGTTTTTGACTTTATGTCAGCCCAGATCTGCAGAACCAGTATTTTAAACTTGTTTCTTTGTCTTCATATACATACATACACATTTACTAACCTAAATCCACTTTGCAGTTGTTCTAACGGCTGGCCCCATACAGTTTAGCTACTGCGTGATCTCATCCCGTTTTTTTGCCGCCTGAACTTTAGTGCAAATTCCTTTTGCCAGCTGAGGGTTTTGTTCCATTAGGGAAACGAGCTTTTCCAGTTGTTTTTTTGACCTTACAACCTTAGAAGTGCATTAAAATTAAACGATTTATAGCGTGTATTTGCAAGAAAAAAAAAACAACAAAAAACAATTGAGAAATACTTACATTTTTAAGAAGTTTTACGCACTGCATCGAAAGCAAAATTGTGTTCGATTGACAATTCGTTGTACAACGAAATTTTCGACAGTTTTACCAACTCATAATACGAATTTGACATTCGATAATCGATGTTCGATAGCCAGCGAAGATCGAACATCGAATACAAGTCATAATAGGGGCCTTAATAACCTTAGCTTAAATTATCCCATAGTTTCAATGAATCTAAATCTTCAATTAATAATTATTTTCATAGTTTTAATGAATTAATTTAAAAATTTTATTTAACATATTTTTTGATGTTAATGAAATTATTTTATGATTATAATGGAATTATATTATCATTATAATGAAATAATTTTAATGAAATCATTTCCTAGTTTTAATGAAATTTTTCCAAAATTTTAATGAAATTTTTTTTATAAGTTTAATGAAATCATTTCATAATTTTAATGAAATTTTGTCGTAATATTAATGAATTCATTCCATAATTTTAATGAAATGTTAACATAATTTTAGTGAATTTTTTTAATTTTTATGAAATCATTTCTTAATTTTTTATAAAATCATTTCTTAATTTTAATTAAATTATTTCATAGTTTCAATGAAACTATATCTTCAATTAATGATTTCTTTCATAGTTTTAATGAATTAATTTCAATATCAACTAGGGCCAGTATATAATATTCCAATTTATTGAAAATTACATTCTACCAATACCTAGATAAGAGTTCATAGTATTAACAAGCTTGTACGCGGATACATTCCATAAGTCATTATAACATTATGCACAAAGCAATGACCTATACTAGCTCGGCAATACCTACGCAGTGCGTTTGAGTGACGAATTTAACATGGGGATGTCATTGGAAGTATACAATCGCCACCCTTTCGCTTGCATTCTGTTGACGAAAACAGTGACGAATATTCATCATAGTTTTCATTCACAAAAATACTATGATGAAAAGAACACTGAAGCCGGAGTAAGTGTAATGAACGGTTTCGTTAACGTTGGATAATCAACGTAAACAATAGAATATGAGAGAAAAATAATTCTGCTCGCTTGCTTATATACGATTATCGAATTCATATAATATATTGGTACACCAAGTAGGTACTGGCAATTGTGAGTGACGAATTTTTTACAGAAAAAACGTCAGTAGCAGTTTTGCCGAACAAGCGGGCAATTTATCGTATTCCAAAAATACATTAGTTGGTTTTTCTGCCACCAGCAGTTGCAAAGAATATGCTCTACGTCCCTAACAGTTGTTCACTTTTATTTGAAATTTTTTAAAATTTATAAAGCGGGCTTGAAATTTTTCATCAAAACTACATACTACTTTTCATTGAAATTATAACATTCGAAAACATAGAATTTGTATACACATGTTTTCATTTTAAAAAATTTTCAAGAATATTATGGATATTTTTTGGAACAACTGACTAAAATGACTAAGTTTAACAAAAAAAAAAAAAAAATTGTGCATATGCACTCAATTTTTTTTACAATTCTACGGAAATTTTTCGTGTACTTTTCAAATTACATTGCCTACTTCAAGGAGCAATTTTTTATACAAGATTTTAAACAAACATTTAAGCTTAAATAATTTAAGAAGTAAATTATAAAACGTATGAAATTAACATTTGTTTTTGTCCACTCGATTATTGCATACTTTTAGCAGCAAAAAAAAACTTAGCATATTTTCAAGCAACAGTAATCTATTTTCTATTTGATTACTTTTTAAAATTTTTGCTAAAATTTTTTTTGTTATTATAATATTTTGCGTATGCTCGCTCTAAAGTATTTTTACGACATGATATTTTCAAGCTGTCGTAAAGACAATAACATGTTGCATACTTTACAGATCGTAAACAAAACTATAAAAAAATTATACAAAAACAACAGTAAATAATAGAACAAAGTTGTGAATGCATAAAAAAGTTTGCATTCATGGCTACTTAATATTTAATAAAGCATAACAATAAATTTGTTTATTATTTATACATAAAGTGGCCTGACTGACTTATGGAAAACATTTGCTTAAAATTAAATATTGTTTGTGGGAGATATTCAGATGAATGTTAGAAAAATGAGATAAAGTTTGAAATAATTGTTTGGAACAAATAGAAAATTTGTCAAGCATACTCTTGGGGTATATTGATTTACCACAACAAACTCTAGTTTTGTTTTTGCATAGTTTACGATTTATTTCATAAAATATTATAGCATACTTTAGGGATTAGTTCGTAATATTATTTTCTTAATATTTCGAATATAAGAGACAGATTATTTTCGTTTTCCTAGATTTCTTTAATAGTAACAGATATGAATTCACTATTTTCGTTGAATTCTTTTGGTAATAGAGGCTTTAACTTCTGTGATATTTTGAAAACGATAATTAGAGGAAAAAAAATTAAGGTTACAAAAATCAAATAAATATGTATACATAATATATATATGTATATAATAAGGAAATTTTGCATAAATGTATGCTACACATTTCCTAAAATATCTGTATACATCTTCTAATATATAAAATTCTCGTGTCAATATGTTTGTTATCGAACTCCTCCGAAACGGCTCGAACGCTTTTAATGAAATTTTTTATGCGTATTTGGTAGGTATGAGAATAGGTTCTAAAGTATATTTTAAATCGCTTGGGTCACGAGGTGGGGAGGAAGGCGGCAATTTCTCTATTTACTAAACTATTAACCCAACAGATGGCGCTATGTCCGCCTGATAATTATTTTTGTTGTTGAATGACAGATGGTGCTACGTCCACCTCATGCAGGAGAATCATCGTCGTTCGTATTTCAAACAGAACAAAATTATTGTTTGGTATTTTTTTCATCGGCGGTCATCGTCTTTTTATATAACTCACAAAATATGTACTAGAAATATTTTGTATGGCAAAACAATGTTTGCCGCCTCATCTAGTATGTATATAAAAATTAATTGCTGTTCGTTAGTCTCGCTAAACCCCGAGAACGGCTGGACCAATTTGGCTAATTTTCGTCTTGAATTATTTCTGGAAGTCTAGAGAAGGTTGAAAAGTATTTTTGGTACTTTTTTTAGTTTTGTTACCTACCTTTTTTAATCGATCTTGATGAAATTTGATAGGGTACTTTTTAAGTGTTAAAAAGGCGTAAAATTTTTACTTTTGGTAGGTTTTGTTTCTATTAGGTTTTTTACAGCGTACTTTCTTGGGGGCAAAATAATAAAAATCTGTCACTTTTGGTACTATTATAACTTTTTATTAAAAAAAAAAGAAGAATTGTTTTTACAATAACGTACATTAATATAGTATACTTTCTAAGTAAAAGCAGGTACTTTTGGTGTGTTTTGCTTTTAGTACTTTTTGTTTTTTCATTAACATGTAGCGTGAACGAAGTATACAATAAATTTGTTTATCGTTTGTTTGATTGCGTGTTTCTTATCGGCCGGTAAGACAGATCGTCTTGAAATTTCGGAACCGTATTCTTGATGACACGGCAATTTAAATAGTAAAACTTTTTTTTCGAGGGTGAAGCAGGGGTACCCGCCGTACAAAGACAATATTATAATTTATATGTCTGAGCAACTAAGGAAATAAATTTTTTGAAAGTAGGTGCAAAACACGACCCCGCCCAAATCTTGAGCGGAAAGAGTGGTCGGGGGACGGTTACCCCCCGTACAAAGAAATTAATAATATTTATATATCTGCTCAACTAAAGCAACGAATGCCATGAAATTCGCTGTTCATTTCTTCTATAACAAAATACAACCGCCATAATCTTGAGCGGATAGGACGGGGAGAACAGGTATCCCCCATAAAAACCAATTATTAATATTTATATGTCTGCTATATATACTTGCTCAACTTAAGCAACGAATGTCATGACATTCGCGCTAGGTTTCGGGTGCTCTCCATACAAACAAATTATTAATAAAGGGTGTTTTTTATAGAGTGACACAAGGAAATATATTTTTAATATCAATGAAACGGGCTTTCTTGGAAAGAAAATTTTATGAAAATAATGTTTAAATATAATTTCTGTAATGTGGCCGCCACGTCTCGAGCGTAGAAGGCGCAATCTGGAACACCAATTTTCAACAACTTTTCGCATCATTTGCGTCCGTATTTCGCCGACAACTCTTCGAATGTTGATTTCCAGGTGTTCAATTTTTTGTGGTTTATCAACGTAGACAAGTGACTTAACATAACCCCAAAGAAAATAATCTAATGGGGTTAAATCATAAGATCTTGGTGGCCAATTATTTGGGCCATTATGTGAAATTAATTTTTTATCAAAAGTTTCTTTGAGTAAATTAATTGTAGCGCCCGCTGCACGATGAATTTGACGGATAGAACGCGATTTAGAATGAAATTTCAAAGCAAACTAAACAAAAAGCAGCTCTCAGCTGTTAAATTGGTGCTCAAGTAAAGCAGTGATTCCAACTCAAAGTTGTTACACTCTATAAAAACACCCTTTATATATATCTGTGGCAAAAATGAAAAAGTGCTTAAGTCGAGATAAGCTAGTTTTGAGTTATTCAGATTGATTATAGGTGGCGTATTTCGACTAGTACTTGGCGTAGACGAAATACGCCGCCCGTAATCAGGCTGATTATCACCACCGTATTCTCCATATTCAAAAGTATCTCTGGACAATATATACTCGTATGTCATAGTGGACAGAACGATGTGTTTAAAAATCAAAAGAATCAAAAAACGAATGATCAACTTTTAGTGCAACGCGCTTACATTTTTATCAAACCACTTAAACATTTAAAACTGCTTTTGTAGATAACTATAAAATATGACTTAAGCACTTTTTCCTTATTGCCACAGATATATATGAGCGGTATATTTTTAAAGTGGGATAAGTCACTTTTTCAAAAAATCGAGTTAATGGAAACACTAAACACAATTGAACGGTATCTTTTCATTTGTAAAAAAAATTGCAATAACAAAAAGTGACTTATGCCTTTTTAAAAATAAACGGCTCATATATATCAGTAAAAAATTCGGTAGTGTAGCATTTTTAGACAGACTAGAAAATGTTACTTTATACTGCAACAAATTTTTGAAATTTTATTCAATAAAACCTTCAAATATATTTTTTTCTTGTGAAATTCATACATATTTCATTTTGGTTCAAATTCAATTTTTCAGAATTTGTCAAATATACAAATTATACATATACTTTCCAAATGATTTTCTAGCAAACTCTTGTTTTCAAATTATATTTGCATTCCTCATTTTCTAACTGAATAAAATATTATTTTCTTTAAAGTGTTTAAAATATAAATTACCAAAAAGTTACTGTCAAACCATGACAGTCATGTTAGTAATACAATTACCAACTAAAACTGCAGTATACTAAAATAAATACATAGAAAATTGTAAAAGCAAACGTAGAAAAAATCGCTATGCACACCTGCTTACTTACAGACAGACAAAAGCTTAACATGACTGACTGCTTAAAAATTCATGAACAAAATTTGTAAAAGAAAAATGTTTTTCTATTACATTTGATCGTAGTTTGAATGAACATAGTTTTGATGAAATACAAACAAACAAGATAAAATAATTAAAATTAAAAAAAAAAGCATTTGTAATAACGTTTGACAGATTTAAAATGATTGGCAAACGATAAGCGGGTCAAAAATAAAACACAATTTGACTAAAAATTTAATAGCAATAAAATTGTTTGCTAAATAATTCGTTTTCTCTTCTAATTAATTTAACAAATATTTACTCAGTTATCTAGAAATATTTTCAAATCATAATGGAGGTTAAAAATTTTATAAGATCTCGCTAATGTTAATTTTAAAAAAATTAACTTTGATTTCACAAAAAAATATATGTACTAAATTTGAAAAATATACATTTGACATATTTAGATTACAATTTCACTAATATCCATCGTTTTAAGTATTGAATGTTACTATTTCCCACAATGATTCATGACCGATTTGCAATTTCTGAAATCGTATTTAGATTATCAGAAGATATGCAGAGCCAATATTTGTTTAAACTGTAAAACGAATTTTTTTTTTTCTATTCCACAATAACTGTATTGATCGTTACCCATAGATTAATCAATATTAATTTAAAAATATTTGTGTATAATTAAGAAGTATTGAATAATACCTATCGAGACTGTTTCTTTTCAATATTTACGTTAATTAAATATTTACGCTGTATAAAATGTATTGAACGTTACTATTTCTTAGTATGTTTCATGTCTGCACTTGCAATTAAAATATCAAAGATATCAAATATAAACACAGGACAAATGATTATTCGTAATGTTTTTATCGCTCTGCTCAAAAAAAAAGTATTGAACGTTACTCTGAGGTTGTAAAATTAGTTGTAAAATGTGTGTGTTTTCTTATAAAGATTTGAAGAAAAAAAAAACCTGTTAATAGACTTACTTATTCTCTGTCGAAAAATGTATTGAACGTTACTATTTCTTAGTAAGTTTCATGACTGCATTTTCCATTGATGAAATCATCTTTAAAACATTAAAGATAAACAGGGCAAATAACACCCAAAACCTCAAAAAAAAAAAACGTATTGAACGTTACTCAGAGGTTGTCAAATTAGTTGCAAAATTTTTGTGTTTTATTATGAACATTTGAAGAAAAAAACACCTACAAGGCGGCCTTTGCTTAAAAATGTATTGAACGTTACCTTTATTTGCATACGTCAGGAAAATCTCTCAACAAAATTGTATAATAAAATAAATTGATGAGCTTAATTTAATTTAAAGTTTATTTTCTGTTTTTTTCTTATATCTCTTTTTTTAGTTTTTACTCTATTGTTTTTACGTGATTTTATTGAATTATTAACGACGCATATCCTTTTTATTTCACAATTGCACAGTCATTTCTATCTATATGTTTGTATATCAGTGAAAATATGAGTGCATGTTTTAAAAAAATTAATATCACAAAATCCGCGATGTTACTCATATAAATCTATTCGAATGCTATAAATGCATTTAACCGTACGAATATACCAGCTTAGCAACGGAAATCGTATCCAAAATGTAACATACTTTTAGGATTAAAAAAAAAGACAAGCTCATTGAGCAACACAAAACTTTATCCAGAAAAAGTCAAAGACCGCACGTACGAAATAGTTTAACATTTTGGATTAAAGCATTAGCTCTAACTATGTTTAAGGAATGGCACTATTTAAGCGGCTACCAAGACTAAAAAAAATACAAAAGGATATTAAAGGGATATGAAAATTTAACTTTTATATACTTTATTAAACACCGACAACGAGTTCCTTTGCTTCCTATTTTTGTAATGAAAACTGTGAAATATGTAATATCAAATGTACAACTTTATAAACTTATTAAGTTTATATTACAGATCCCATTCGATCATTAACGTGATCATGAGTTTTTTGTATAATACTTGTTCAGTCTCAAGGTTAATCAAGCAAGCGTGGATATATCCACACACTAATGAAAATTTTGCTTTTATATACTTTATTTAACACCGGCACCGAGTTCCTTAGCTTCTTGTTTTAGTAATGAAAAGCGTGGATATATCTTGTTAAATTATTAAATAAACTTTTTACTGCACTGAATCAACAAGTATTTTGTAGTTTAGTCACGTACAACACACAAAAAAAAGGATATAAAGAATTCTTACAACCACAGGTACACCTTTTTATATCACTGTGCATGTGAACACATAAAATGAAAGTAATTGTAAGCTAACATGCTAAAATTGATGCAATTAACTTGTACAAATTGTGGTTAAAATGTTAGAAACAAACTTTGAAAGATAAATTTAAAAAAAAAAAATGCGAAAATTAAAGCCTACTTTAAGGGATTATTTAGCCTTTACAAGCTATTAGCAGGAATTTTACTTAAGTTGTTTGTATTTTTTTGAAACCAATCGTGCTGAAATTCTGCCAAAAGAAGAAAAGAAATCTGCTTAAAAGTTTTAGTACTAAAAATTTTTCCCCAACAAAGAATGTTGTACGTCCAACAATTAAAATGAATGTCCTTAATGCCAAGGAATATACACTATAAATATTATCAAACTTTGTTGTAAAACAAAAAAGTCAGCCATATATCCTTTTTTTTAGTTCCGAAAAAGAAACATTACAACTTTGAACAATTTAAAGGTTCAATCTGAAAGCAATTAGTCTTAATCGGTATTTGATGAATAAATAAATATTCTGAACTATCAAAGCATTCCATTCGTAATATTTCTGTTTCATATTGAATATAATACCGATCTGAAAAGTTTGCCTACAATTATTTTAAGTCTGTTACAACACACTTCAGTACTTTTATTTCAATTAAATCTTTTTAAGTATTTTTATCAAACAAGAAATTTTAATAAGTTGATAACATTAAAGCCAAACTTTACAGCATACTGTTTTCGAAGGCCGCTACGTTCGTTCATTAACGTTCAGACAAGTTTTGCATTTATTGCACTTGTTGGATGGCGGCTTAGAATTATTTTGTGTTTTTTCCAAAGCCCGGAAGTTTATTAAAAAAAAAATTTATATTTTCTGAAATTTGTCTCCTTAATTATGTAAATATTCAAAAATCCTTTACAAATGTTTACTTTTTTCACAACTTTTAAGAAAAAACAACTACCTAGTTTGCATGAAATGTCAAGGCAGCCTGTTTAATAAAACTTTTTCATCGCATTTCATTTAATTTACTGCAAGGCAAACAACGACTGTCATATAACCCTTTTACAATATTACAAAAAAGAAAAAAAGTAACACAAATGTAAATTGAAAATGCGTTGTAATGCGTTTACAATGTTACAAAGTTAATTAAAAATTGCAATATTTATGCTTGTTGGAAGTTTTTCCGTTTATTTCATATTAATGTCACAAACAGTGAATCAATTACACATCATCCCTTTGCAAGGGCATATACTTTTTTTTTTTGCAAGAAAACAGTATCTAAATTAAATTTGTAAAAAGATTTTTTATTTTTAATTAAAAAAAAATTGTAGCGAAATATTCTCTAACGCCAGGAAAAAAGCTTGAAACATAATGAAATTTAGTGAAAAGATGTGATTTGGTATCTTCTTTCGACCCCATAAATTTTTTTTAAATATTTAAAAGCCAATAGAAAAGCTTCCCATATATCCTTTTTTCAAACCATTTAAATTAGCACTGTTGTTTCTCTGTGTTATTTTAAAATCAATTTATATTTATTACAATTAAGGCAATGGTTAGAGAAATTTAAAATTAAACTAAAATTGAGTTTATAAAGAAATTTACTTTTTATGTGTATTGAACGTTACTTAATTTTATCACTTATTCTCTTTGTTATCCTTAAAGTTTCATTTGTATCCTTTTCAGCACTCTTGAAAGTTACAGAAATCTTTTTGGAACATTAACGAAAACTATTAAATTTAACAGAAATTTTTTTTTTTGTTAATTAAGTAAAATCTATGGGGTAACGTTCAATACAATACGTTACTGTTTAATGCATAAGTAAAGACCACCCACTTTTTCGATTGCGTAGCCAAGTTCTTGCTGCAATACAGACTTCAACACGTGCGGCTTATATGAGCTGTAGGGTACTTTGTTTGGAATATATTCAGAATAAAAGTCAAAGGTTAAATATTTTTTTCTTTTTTTCAATAATTTGCAAAGTTTTAAAATTTCATAAAGTTTTTTTTTCAATAATAATTTTGATTCTATGGAAACTTTTAGCACTTCAATCATTTCTAACAAATGTCACACACTTCTAATATTGTTTTGATAATTTAAAATAAAATTGTTTGTAATTCTTTGCAATTATTTAAATTAAATTATGAAAAACATGATTATTTATTGTAACATTTTAGTTGTTGTTGTTCTTGTTGTTGTGGTTTTAATTTTAATAAAATTGTAAAATTCCTGTTGGTAAAGTTTCATAATAAATTTGTGAAGTTTATCAAATTTGAAAATTTTTAAACCTCATGAACTTATTGGCATTTTTAAAAAGCGCATTTTTAGTTTTAAATTTGTTTTCAGCCACAGATTGAGGGAGAGACATTGATTAAACTGAAATTTTATGAATTCTCTCTTCCACGGAATTTCGCAGGACCACCAAAATTATTACTACTGTGCTACATTTTATTTGTAATGGTCGTTGCACATACATATAAGCACACTTACATAAAAATTTTTGTATTTTTAAAACAAATATACATACTTGTTTTTATTTTAGTCCTTTTTATGTTTTATTTGAAATTTTGTAATTATTTCAAATGTCAGCAACAGGCAACTGAAACCACTGCCAGCTTTTTGGTTAAAAATTTTGCAACACTTGTATAAAAAAGAAACCAAAAACACACAAAAGTAAAACGTAAGTAGTTTTGCGTGTTGGATTATATACTATACATACGAGTACATGTGTGTAGGTGTGTAAGTACTTGCCTATATATATATGTATATAAAAACACATCCTTATGTCAGTATTTATGTGTGTTGTTGACATTTTACTTAAACCATTTGCAGTGTTTAAAAATTATAAAGATTTTTTTGTTTACTGTACACATCCTTTGGTTAAGGTGTGCATCTGAGTTTTCTTTTTCCATTTCATATTAAAAGATAATAATCTTTTTGGTCACCTAGACCTGACTAGCAGATCTGACTCGCATCAAGCAAATTCAACATTAAAATTATACATAGGAAAATAAAATATACTTAACATATGATTCAAAGGACCGTAAGGAGTTTTTAAATTATGATACATGTGTTAGCGTTCTAATGAGATTTATTTAATGAATTTTAAAAGAAGGACCCACAACGTATCCATTAGCTTAAGGCTAAATTAGAAAATCTTATCTTGTATACTTTTAAATAAGCAACTGTCACATCCTTTCTCTTAGTTTCAATAATTTTTTTGAATAGGGTAAGTTAAAATTATACTTGACTATCAAAAGCCGTGCCTGTAAATATATGTTGTTAAATAAAAAAGGAAAGTTAAGTATTACGAAAAAAATTTGAGAGTACGCAGCAACCTTCGCAAACGTTTGATGTTACGTTGTGGTAGTAAAGGGCTAATAACTAACTAACTAAGAGCCACGACAATTGTATAAAATTCTAGTCGATTTCAAAGCAATTTTAAAAAAATTTTAAAAAAGGATATATAAGCAGCTCTTGTGTCCTAGCACCAATCTAAGTAATTTTTTGTACATAGATGGACCTTAATAATACACGTCCTTTCTTATCATTAAAAAGCTCTCTTTTTTTCTTTGTTTGTTTAACTATCGCATTTTGATTTTTTTTTTTACATTTTAAATACAACTAGCCGTGTTCTGCATTATAAAAATAGAAGCTACACCAATTGTATAAAACTCTAGTCGATTTCAAAGCAATTTAAAAAAAATTTTAAAAAGGATATATGAGCAGCTCTTATGTCCTTGCGTCAATTTAAGTAATTTTTTGTACATAGATGGGCCTTAATAATACACGTCCTTTCTTATCATTAAAAAGCTATCTATTTTTTATTTTTTTTTGTGTTTGTGCAAATATCGCATTTGGATTATTTTCTGGCCTCCGTTGAGATAACTATAGAATGGTATTAAATAAGTTTTTTTTTTAATTAATTGCAACTACAATTATCTTAGTTTGATGTTCTACCATCAGGGCTCTCAACTTGTTTTCTTGGCTTTTATAGCAATTTTTGTTGAAAAATCTTAAAAAAATATATGGAACTAAACTTTTTTTTTAAATCAAGCTATTTGTTTAAAAACAAAAGAATTTTCATGTAAAATAATTGAAAAATTTTTATGTTAAAATAAAGGATATATAAAGTCTTGGTGTATTTCCATTAAGATTAGTAATTTTCAGTACAATAGTATATTACATATCTTTACATTCGTTATTGCAATTTCAAGACAATATAAGGATTTTTATAAAATTTGCATAGATTTTACTTACACATATTAATATTTGAAAATTAAGATCTACATTATTTAAAAAACTACTCATTAAGAGTCTTCATTTTAAATTTGTTAAAGCTATTGTATTGACTTAAGTATTTCAGTTTGTTTGAAAGGATATATTGACAACTCTGTACTCGCTTTCCTAAAAATATATAACAAATTTGTTTGTGTTTGTGTTGATAAAAAGGACGTATTGACAACTTTAGATTACTGGCTTCATATTTCGTCTTTTACGTTTGTTGCGCTTATTTCCTGACTTTTATGGTGTTGTTTTTGTTGAACTAAAGTCATCTTTGACCTAAGAAAAACACAAGAATTTTCGCCATAATCGTAAATGCTTATGTACAGTTTATAACCAGAATTAATAGGAGTATGCATACGAATGGCTGTTTTCTTAATATTATAGATAAAATCCTTATTTAAATATTAGCAATCAAGAATTTCCTATATAAAGTTTTCTGTAACATTCACTATTTACTACTGTGTTTGTATTTAACGAAAGCATAAAAATATTTTTATAACGCCAAACACAACCTTTAAGCAGCCAGGCTATTTATAAATATGTACGTATGTACTCGTATCATGACCTTTAGTTGGTAGGCCCCAGTTTGAGCTCAACTACTCTGTACCTTTTAATTCTTTTGCATATAAAAACTGGATTATTGTTCCTGCTGCTATCAGCCTTTACTGTTTTTTTTTAAATAACTATTTTTATGGTTATACACACTTGTATTTATTTTTCTTTCGCCTTGCACAACAATTATAAAACTGTGTGGTTAAAACCACACACTCATACAAAAATAAACAGAGTGAAAATCACAAATATATAGTGGGCAACAGAAAAAGTTTCAGGTAAATGTCGGAAAGTTTTGCATTTGTATCAATGTATAATAAAAAAATCTAAGAACATTGAAATTTATTCAACACCCACGTGTCTGACTAAATGTTAAAGTTTTTCTCCTTAATGAAATACTAACATTTTCCAAGTAAATAAAATAATTTCGAATGTGTTTGTTGGTTTAGTGTTTTCAACAGAGTTGATTTTGATTTGTGGCTTAAATACCAGAAACACATGTTTATAATACATAAAAATTTATTTCTTTAATATCTCTATTTTTGTTACTACTTGAGACTTTTAACTTGGCGGTATTAAATTAACAGGTCATGTGTCAGTGCTTAACACTTTTTGCTATATAAAATATATGTATATAGAAAGTAACCGAAGACTGAGAGAGAAAATTATATTTCTCAGAAGCAATTTTCATAATCTTTATTTGAAATAGTAAAAGAAAATTGTCATATACATAAATGTTTATACAATAAGAAGAACAATTTTTGTATGGCAAGATGTGTGCTAAAGAAAATGTTGCTTTAATTTTTATTAAATTGTTTTATGAATATATTTTATAAACTTGTTTTTGGGTTGAAAAAGAAATTTGATTTGGGGTTCTCAAAATTATACTGCGTTCATACTCTGCTGCTGATATAATACGGGTGCTGTTTTTGAAAAAAAGGATATGTGTAGCCTTTTGTTACCCTAGGTCTAAATCTAACAATTTTTATGATATAGATAATTCTTCATATATTACGTTTGTTGTCTGAATTTGAAAAGAATATAATATAACGCGGGTGCTGTTTTTGAAAAAAAGGATATATGTAGCCTTTTGTTATCCTCGGTCTAAATTTAACAATTTTTATGATATAGATATTTCTTCATATATTACATTCATTGTCCGCATTTGAAAAGAAAATAATTTAATACGGGTGCTGTTTTAGAAAAAAAGGATATATGTAGACGTCTGTTATCCTCGGTCTAAATTGATAATTTTTATGATATAGATAATTCTTCATATATTACATTCATTGTCCGAATTCGAAAAGAAAATAATTTAATACGGGTGCTGTTTTTGAAAAAAAGGATACATGTAGCCTTTTGTTATCCTCGGTTTAAATTTTACAATTTTATTGATATAGATAAATCTTAATATATTACGTTCGTTGTCCGAATTTGAAAAGAATATAATATAACACGGGTGCTGTTTTTGAAAAAAAGGATATATGTAGCCTTTTTTATCCTCGGTCTAAATATAACAGTTTTATTGATATAGATAAATCTTAATATATTACGTTCGTTGTCTGAATTTGAAAAGAATATAATATAACGCGGTTGCTGTTTTTGAAATAAAAGGATATATGTAGCCTTTTGTTATCCTCGGTCTAAATTTAACAATTTTTTGTGGTATATATAATTCTTCATATATTACGTTCGTTCTCAGCATTTGAAAAGAATATAATATAATACGGGTGCTGTTTTAGAAAAAAAGGATATATGTAGACGTCTGTTATCCTCGGTCTAAATTGATAATTTTCATGATGTATATAATTCTATTTATTTGTTGCGGGTTAGCAATATCTAGATATATATTTTTCATATATTCATAATGGAAAATTATTGTTGTTTGTGTTTGAAAAAAAAAAAAAAAAAATTTTTTAAAGGCTATTTTTATGCTTTGTAATTCACAAAAAAATATATTTGTGAGTTTTTTGTATAAATAGATGAGCTTTGGAATTTTTTAAACATAAAGGGTAAAACATCTACTGATGAATTGGTATAGCTACCAACGAAATATATATCTAGATATTGCTAACCCGCAACAAATAAATAGAATATAAATACTTGAGTATATGCTCAAATAAATGTAAAATGATGTATATAATTCTTCATATATTACATTCGTTGTCCGAATTTGAAAAGAATATTATATAATACGGGTGCTGTTTTAGAAGAAAAGAATATATGTACCCTTCTGTTGTTAAATAAGTCTCAAGTCTTAATAAGCGTTCATATAAGATGCAAAAAGAAGTAGGGTAAACTTTGCTAGTTTGCTATCTGATGAACAAGTAATTAAGGTCTTCGCTCAGGACCAAATTCTTCTTCTTCTACTGTGATTCTGCATTTTAAAATAGTTTGAGCATTTTTTATAATAAAGATATATGGAGCCACTTGAAGTACCTGCACTAAATGTATTTTTCTTATTTCTACAGTCTACTGGTGTACTTGAACCAAGTGTTTCAGTTTCACTGATGTTAACCATGAGAATATTTACCTCGTGTTATAGTTCTTCGCTTTATATAAAGGATACATGAAGCATATTAATATCCTTGAACTAAATGCGTACATTTTTTGCACACAGACAATCTCTTCATTTAAATTTGTTACAAAATCAACGTTCATACCCATTGTTTGCTTATATTTCCGATAATATTAAAAATAATTGCTGCAATTTCAATGCGATCGTTGAATAACTATTAAGAGTTTCTAGTATTTTTTGTTTGGTATCTGTTTTCATTTTTTAAATTCCTATTTGTGGCTGAAAAAACTATTTTACGATTTCATTTGCTTTGCATTTTAATTTTATCTTTTTTTCGTTTCAGTTTTTTCCCCCACACTTTTCAGAAAGTGTTGTATATCTTTCAAACTTTTGCATAATAACTATCTTCATTTCCTGCTTCAAACTTTATTCTGATTTTCTTGACGAAAATTTTTTGCAAAAAAAAACAATATGTTCAGAGAAAAATATTTTCATTCATTTCTTTTTAAAAATTCTCTGTCGCCGACCTTAATATTGTTAATTTTATCACATCACTTGTATCTTGATTCAGTTGCCTGCCACAACAGTTTTGTTAGTCATCTTCAAGTTATGCCATTTAGTTGGCAACAAAGTTTTCTACTTAAAGCAAATATGTGTTCCGCAAAAAGCAAAAAAATAGCGATGAAAAATTTTTGTTTAAAACGATGCGCAAAGTTTTTGCGTAAAGTTAGTGTTACTATAAGAAAAATTTTGTTGCAAAATAGACATTCGAAAGTTTTCTTGTTGTTGCAGTTTATACTTAAATTTAATATGAAAAAGTTTTAAACAACAGTATAAACAAATACTATCAAAGGTGTGCTGAAAAAGGAGTAGAAGGAATATCATTCTAAGAGACGAAACTTATTTGCATCAACATTGACAGTTTTATCATTTCATTTCATAGTACTTTATTTAATTTGACCTACAAATGCTGCAGAGATATAAACCAACCACTTAAAAGTAGACTTTAAATAGTGGTACTAAAAAGCGCCTAACACTATGCTACAATTTTTTACTTTAAAATTTGCTCATATAACGTTTAATAAAAATGTTTGAATAGAACAAACGTCCGAAAATATTTACAGTTAAAACTAGTCAGACGTAGGAGATCTACAGGAGTGTAGTATGGAGGGCATTATACTCCCCCCTTACCCTTTATACTCCGTTAATATGATTTCTTATCATGTAATTATAAAACACAATTATTACGATTACGATCATGTGATTTTCGTAAATTATATTTGGAATAGAAAGAGAAAGCTTCCCGTGCTTGCGATCCTTACAGGATTTACTTAGGAGTTCGTATATAATATTATTGCCACCTCCTTTCCTACTTAATGAGTGGCATGAAAAAGTATTTAATAAATATTCATTGACCTTAATGGGTCAATGATGCGATTTAAGATGAAATAAAGTATAAAAATACATTTGTGTATAAGAGAAATGTCCGAAAAATTGTCGTTCAACTGAAAAGGACAACAAAAAAAAAAAAAAAGAAATTACAAAGAAAAACAAAAAATATACACGAAATCAAATGGGCAGAAAAAGTAAGAAATTAAAGAAAAAAAATCCAAATAAATGTTACAAAAATAAACAAATGAAAATTTAAAACTAAAAGTAGAACAGACAGCAGCAATTGAGAACAACAACGTTACAGGATAAGTTAGCGATATATTTTTAACAAATTGTTGCGGCAGAGTCAGTAAGCAACAAGACAATGAAAATATATGCAAAAATAAAAATAATAAAATATCTGCCTGCACTGAAACTAATAGAAGCAAATGAGTCAGCAACTAAAAAAATTAACTGAAAAAACTTTTCTTAAATCTTAAATCTATTAAGCAGCAACAGAAGCTTAAACTTCCTTAAATATTCAAATGACATGGAAAGGATTTTTCATTTTTAGTGAGAAAGAGTTACTTTTTACTATTGATGCTAAAGGCAAAATAATTGTAATAAAGTTTTGAAGAATTTTACGAGTATCCACAAATCAAAAGTAACGTTCAATACTTTAATACATTGCATTTTTTTCTTACAAACAATGACAGACCGCTACACACAAATTTTTAAAATATTTTTTTTGTTAATTTACTACATTTTTTTTGTGTGGCGATTAACACCGACTTCCTTGATGTTTTCAATTTTTTCCAAATTTTTTAAAATCAAATGAAACACTCCTGTTCTCTCTCTCTCTTCTTAAATAAAAAATTCGTTGTGATATTCCTTATCGATTTTTATGTTTTACCACCAGGGGGTGTTTGATAAGTTTTTGTACCTTCGTAAAATTGAAAACGGACTTAAATTCAAGAGATTTATAAAGGTAACGTTCAATACGTTTTTGTCTTGAGTTTAAAGTTAATATATCTTTTGGGCGACGAAAATGAGAAAAAAAACTATTAATTTTGGTACTTTTTTACTTATGATACTTTTTTACTTTGGGTGCTTTTTCTCTTGAGAAATTCTCCTATTGATTTGTGTAATCACGTATAATATCGATAAAAAATATAGAGTACTTTTTAAAAAGGATTAAAAAGGGAGTGGTACTTTTTTACTTATGGTACTTTTGTACTTTTAATGTTTATCTCTTGATTTTGGCACTTTTAATTTCACCAAATACTCTATTATTTTTTTCAAAGGGGGGTGTAGAAATAAAAAAAAATAATACTTATGGCGCCGTTTTCTTTATGGTACTCTTTTTCCTTATGTTACTTTTTTTACTTATGGTTTTTTTCTCTTGGGAAGTTCTCTTATGGATTTGTGTACTATCGATGAAAAAGGAATTAAAAAGCGACAAATTGATAGTTTTGGTACTTTTCATTATTATACAAATATTTTATAATATTTTTTTTTTTTATGCAAATATATTTTCTAGGCGATGAAATGAGAAAAAATGTGTAACTTTTGGTACCATTTTACTTAATATACTTTTTTGGCACCGTTTTCGTTATGGTACTCTTTTTCCTTATGCTACTTTTTTACTTTTGGTGCTTTTTCTCTTGAGAAGTTCTCCAGTAGATTTTTGTAATCATGTGTAATATCGATAAAAAAAAAAATAGGGAATACTTTCTAAGGGATAAAAAAGGTACAAATTAATAGTTTTGGTACTTGCCATTTTTGACCAAATATTTTATAATTTTTTTTTTTATAAGTTCACATATTTTCTAGGGTATAAAATGAGAAAAAAGTGTTATTTTTGGTACCTCTTTACTTTTGGTACTTTTCATCTTGAGAAATTCTCCTCTCACGTTACGCAGACAAGACTATAGAATACTTTTTAAGAGGTGAAAACGGGAAAAATTTGTTGTTTTGGTAATCTTCGCTTTATTATTATTAAATTGGTACGTTGTCTTACAGTGTACTTTCTGGGGGCAAAATAAGGAAAAGCAGTTGCTATTTGTACTATTGCTACTTATGGTACTTTCTTAGTTTTGATACTTTTTTCTCTTGAGAAGTTCTCCTGTAGATTTCTGTAATCCTGTGTAATATAGATAAAAATATAAAGTACTATCTAAGGGATAAAAAAAAGGAACAAATTGATAGTTTTGGTACTTTTTATTATTGTAAAAATATAAATATTTATTATAACTTAACATGATTTCTCAGGTATGGAATGAGAAAAAAAATTGGTAGTTTTGCTCTTGGTACCTCTTTACTTTTGGTACTTTTCCTGTTGAAAAATTCTTCTATGGATTTGTATAAAATATGCTATCCGTCTTTAGCACGTAATATACGCAAAAATTATGTAATTTAAGGATTTAAAACGGGAAAAATTTGTACTTTTGGTACTTTTCGTTTTATTATTATAAGTAAATTATTACGTTACCACACAGTGTACCTTCTGGAGGTAAAAAAAGGAAAAGCTTGTACTATTGGCACTTTTTATTTTTTTTATAAATTTTTGCTTACAATAACATACAAATACTTTCTTAGGGTAAAACAAGGAAAAGCTGGTACTATTTGCACTCTTGGTACTTTCTTATTTATTTTAGAAATTTTTGCTTACAATTACATACAGACTACTTTCTTGGTGTTAATATGGGGAAATGCTGGTTCTTTTGGTTCTTTATGGTTTTTGCATTTAGTACTTTTTGTTATTTCATTAATATGTCACGGTGAAAACCTATTGCAATTATATCTGGAACTAAATTTTTTTAAGACACTTTTATAGCAATTTACAAGTCTGAGGTACAAAAGACAAATTTAGTTTGTAAAATAAGACAACACTAGAAATTATCTAAACTATTATTTACATTCCGAGTTCACAGAGATGAGTCCTTGTGACTTGTATAATTACTACTCCTTAATTCCTATTTTTTATATGCCTTTGCATCAATTTAAATGATTACTTATGGCATTGCAACGAAAAGTAACGTTCAATACAGAAAAGTGTTGGTTATATTTTTTCATTATATTGAGCATGTCAGTGTCCACTTAAGTTCATCTCATTTTTATGTTCTTTTAACATCTTTTTGAAAAAAATTCCGGCAACAAAGTTAGTTAAATTAAAAGTGTTGTTCAATTTTTTTACTGTTCCTTTTTTATAGGACATGTTTTCATATCAGTGTTTTTAAGCTGAATCTGCCCAAGTGTCTGTTTACAAAGGATTCATATATATGTTTAGGACTGTAAATAAAATTTTAATTTACTGATAACTTTAATAAAAAATACATCCAAGAAATGCTATAAAAACCACTTACTTTGTTGTTCATGTCTATTCTGTCATATTCTCTGATATGCACAAAAAGGACTTGTTCAAACACTCCATATATATTTTCTACTACCCACCACAGTGTACGTGTATCTGTTATATGTTGTATTTTTTTACAATAAACACAATGTTAAAGTAAAAGTAAAAACCTTGTTTTTTCGGTATTTCTTGTTCAACAAAAAGCATCGTGTAAGTTTAGATGAGAATCTGTAGTGTGTTCAGGTGAAAAAATGTGGAGTACAAAAGCCTTTACTTTTCAGTAGATAAATAAAGCCAACTATAGAAGATTTTACTACAGCCACTTAATATATTTCATACTACAACGATTGTCTGTACTTTAGTTAGAAAAAAAAAAGAAAATAAATCCTTACAAAGGATATTTGTGTACACTCAAAAAAAATGAAGTAAAATTTAAAAACTTTTGAGTTCGAAATGATTTTTGTTTTTACACAAATTCTGTAAAATTTAGTCCTTGCTTTTTGTTAGAAAACACAAATTTCGTCCTTCACGGGAACTTATTCGGATTTATAAAACAAATATTTCCTAAAAACTAATTCAAGGTTTACCCAAATATTGAAAACAAATTTCGTGATGGACGCCATCTGCAGTGTATTTTCATGTAGTTGGATAATGGTTCATTTCCTTACTCTGAGGTTCTTGATCTTGCTTCTCATTTCCGTGTTTGCCCTTCTTCAAAATAGTCCATCTTTTTTTTTTAATTAAGACCAGCACTCAGGGGATGACCCCTACGTATGCAGTGCTTGGTGCCGGAACTCAGGGAGAGGGATAGAGTAGAGAAGATAAATGTTGAAAATTTAGAAGACTTAACTATTTTACAACTCTGATTTGCACGTTATGTTAATTTTTATAGCAGTTTTGAGGCGCCTCCGGTGTTAAGTAGATGTATTAACTATGTTAAGCTGTATTAGCAGACGTTTTATTAATTGTTTTACTTCGCCGATGTTTCTGCTAACCGACGAAGGAGGGCGATGTTGTGTACAGTAGCTTGGAACAGCATCAATCGCTGTCGGAACAGTTTTTTAGTGACCAGTGCTATGCCTTCATCACTTAAATAGTCTGACTACAATTAATACATTGTCTCACTAATGTACATTAGAGAAATTAATGATGTTGATTGACGTGCTTTGGACAGGGTTTGAACCCAGGCCCCAAGTAATTGTTTGCTTAGTAGTCAACGCGCTAACCACTTCAGCCAACAGCATCTGCTACAAAGAAGCTTTTGTTGTCATCGCGCTGATCCCTGAAACGTCCGGGAATGCTTCTTTACAACAGGTAAATGCATTGTGCGGCATAAAGGCACTCGAACCAGGGTACTATCATAAAACTACAAAACTTTGATACCTCCTAGCATTATTATTTCATTTGTATGACAAAATGTCCTTAAACTTGGTAGGAAATCTCAAATAAAATAAACATATCCTTGAATGTAAAATTTTTCTAAAGTAACATCTGAACAATTTTCTAATACAAATGATGAAAACTTTATCTAAATTTTCATAAAATTAAAATTGTGTTCGAAACTTGTTTTAAAATATTTTGAAGAAAATTTTCTGCATATTTCTTTTTTTCCAGTGTAAACAGTGGAAAATTTTTAAAGAAGAAGATGTGCGTTTGTGCTCTAAAATATAGTTACGTGTGTTCAAGTGTTTTGTTTTTTTGTCGTTGTAATTTTGTTGTTTCTATCGTAAATTTAATTTTACTTACATTTTTTTTTGTCGTTACAATTTTATATCATTTTGTTATTCCTTTCCTGTGCATTATATTAAGTCGTAAAGCGTAATTGAGTGAAAATTTTCATTGAAGCGTAAGCGTCACATAACTAAATCATTATGTTAACCTAATAACACAGAGTAGATATTAATACGGGATATAAGCACACACACACGCACACGCGCACACATAAAAACACTCAACAGTTTGTTAATAAAATATACAGTTTAATAATCATGAAAGGAGTCTTGAGAATATTTAATTAAACAGGAAAGACTAATTTGAAGCTAGAATTCGAAAAAAAAACTTTGTAGTACTTGAGTATTGAAAGTAATAAATTAAATCAATAATATTGCGGAAACAGTTTAAAGTACCAGAAAATTTTATTTATGTGGCGCACCGCAAGTGCGAGCAGATTGAACTGACAGAGTACCACACATAATAAAAAGTGTAAAAAGTTTACACTTGGTATTTATTTTAATAAAAGACACCCTTTCTACACATTACTGTGGTTAATTTCTACTGTGTTACCTGTAAAAGAAAATGATATATATTTTTTTTTAATAAGATACCAAACACGTTATTACTATTGCTACTAATTTAATTACTACAACACAGATACAAGAATTTGTACTATCATAAAAGTCTTTAATTTTAATTCTTCAAAAACATAAAGGCTCCAAGCTCATCTTAAACGACATAAGTCTTTTAAAACTCAAAATGTTTTTAAAAGTTCATTTCTGCAGTGCAGTGTTTAAAAAAATAGAATTTAATAAGTCCTAAAGGTGTCTTAACTAAAAATATCAAAAATCATATTACAAAATAGCCTTAGTATCACTTCTTCAAAAAAATTACTACTACTATTACTACAGTATGTGATATCACTACAAACTGTTACTACTAAAAATTTCAGTTTTTAAAATAAAATGTCTTAAGTATCATTTTTTAAAAAAATTGCTACTGATACAAGTTTCACTACTACTACTGTATGTGATATCACTACAAACTGCAAGTACTAAAAATTTAAGTTTTTAAAATAAAATGTCTTAAGTATCACTTTTATTAAAATTGCTACTGATACAAGTTTCACGGGTACTAATACTACTAATGTATGTGTCTAACTAAAAATATTAAAAATTGTATTACAAAATAGCCTTAGTATCACTTCTTAAAAAAATTGCTACTGATACAAGTTTCACTACTACTACTATTACTACTGTATGTGATATCACTACAAACTGCTAGTACTAAAAATTTTAGTTTTTAAAATAAAATGGCTTAAGAATTTAAGTTCTTAAAAAAATTTCTACTGATACAAGTTTCACGAGTACTAATACCACTAATGTATGTGTCTAACTAAAAACATCAAAAATTATATTACAAAATAGCCTTAGTATCACTTCTTAAAAAAAATTGCTACTGGCACAAGTTTCACTACTACTACTGTATGTGATATCACTACAAACTGCTACTACTAAAAATTTCATTTTTTAAACTAAAATATATTTTTACAATAACAAGAACATAAATACATGTATACTGCTACACATATAATATAAAATCAGCGAAAGTATTCTTCATACTCAAAAGTAGTTTGGGAATAGTTTTAATTATTTATATTAAACGATTTTCAATGAAGTTCTGCCAACTAAAAATATCAAAAATGATATGTATTTATAAATGGCTCAAGTATCACTTCTTAAAGATATTCAGAAAAAAAATTCTAAAGCACATAACTTCTCCAACTGATACAAAATTCACGACTACTAATAATTTCTGTAATATCACTATCACTGGTACTATCAAAAATTGCAGTTTTTAAAATAGTAACATATATTGCTACAATAACAATAACATACATATGTATATAATGCTACAGTGGAATTGCTATTTTAGCAAAAAAAAAAAAAAATCACTGTAAAAATAGCTAATGTAGCACTTCACAATGAAATTCTTAAAAATTTATACTACTAAATATTACTACTTCTGCTACTACTACAGCTAATACTAATACCACTGCTACTACTACACTCAATAACACACTAGGAGATTTTAAAATAAAACTATAGAGAACTAAATCTTTTTACTACTAATATTTATTTACAAAACTGTGTTATATTTGCGGCAAAAAGAAAACAATGCTTAAGTCGGTATAAGCTAATTTTTAAATTTTTATCACCATCATATTCTCCATATTCAAGAGTATATCTGGGCAATGTTTTACACTATATTCAACGATTTTTAACGAAGTTTTTCTCTTCATAACTAATTATATAATATTGAATAACGGATTAATTCGACTTATAGCATATTACATTTCACATTGAATACCTTTGTTATGGTGGACAGAACTATGTGTTATTAAATCACAAGAATGGAATAACAAACGATTAACTTTAAAAGCATTGGGAAGAAATTTAAAAAAAAACACTTAATCAATTAAAAATGATTTTCTACACAACCATAAAACAAGACTTAAGCTACTTTTTCCTTATTAACACAGATATTTTTTTTTTTTTTAGATAAAAGTGCTGGAAGTGTTTTTCAACATACTTGACAGTACACTAAAGACCAGCACTCAGGTGATGATCGCCACTTATACAATGCATTGTGCGAGAACTTAGGGAAAGGGATAGAGTAGAAAAGATAAATGTTGAAAATGTAGAACAGTTAATTCTTTTACAACTCTGCTATTGTGCGTTTCGTTAATTTTTAGACTAGTATTGCTACGACTTTGGTATTAGGTAGATGTTTTAACTTTCTTAAGCTGTATGAGAAGAGGCGTTTGCTTGAAACAGTATCAATCGCTGATGGTACAGTTTTTAGTGACTACTGCTATGACTTCATTAATTTAAACTATCTAAAAATAATTTAATACAATGACACACTAATACACATCAGAGAAATTCAGGATGTTGATTGTCTTGCTCTGATGAAGTAGTAGTCAACGAACTAATCACTTCACCCAATACCACCCTCATGCCAATAAGGTCAAAAATTTATTACAAAAATTAACTCTATCCTTGAATTTATATGTATAAAAACAATGTAATTTGAACAGCATTAAGGAGACAAGTGCAGTGCAAGTACTTTGAGTTTGGCATTATAACCAATCAACTGTGAATTGCTCCCTGCAATAACAACGCAACGTGAAAGTTGAAGGCCCCCTCCTACTTTATTTATGCTATAGCGTAGAGCAATATACATACATGTATGTGTTGTATGTGTTTATTTTTTATTTTCCACCATCCTTTATTGCATTATTTGTTGTGGAAATTCAAATAATTACATTTTTGTGTAAAATATGATCGGCCACAAATATTTTATAAACACAATATCCTTTATTTTTCCGCTTTATATTTTTTTTGTTTTGCAATTGTAGTAAAAAGGTCTTGTTTGTGGTAGTATTGTGAACCTTTTTTTATATACACACATTTGTATTATGTACATGTCAATAACACACATGTATACATTGATGTATGCATAAAATATTGCCAAAGTTGATTGATTTTCTTTATTTCTATTTTTGAATTTCATTTTATTATTTTAAGTCCTATTTCTTATGATTAGAGAGAGAGAGAGAAATAAATTATTTAAATTGAAATGGGACAGCATGAGTTGCCAAATAACAATAATTTGTTGATATTTAAACCGGATATTATCGTCTTACAAACTATTTGCAAAGAGGAAGTTATTATAAACACATATGTATGCATGTATGAGTGTTTTTTTGGGATGAATTAGCAACCTTTTTAAGAAAATATACATATTTGTATATTAATTGTAATTTTTGTAATTACTACGAACTGCTGCTTATTATTAATATTTGTTGATATTTATAAAGGGTAAAGTTCGTAAATTTTTAATAATCAGAGAAATATTACATATTTCAAGCAACAGAGGAAAAATTTAATATCTAAACATCCCTTTAGATTTCAACTACAGGGCTGAATAGAACAAACGTTGTTTTCGGTAGAAGCCATTAAACCACCGCGTCGGTATTCATGTGTAAATGCTTTCACTACTTGTTAGATAGAGTTCTGTTGAACGTGATTACATATCCCATTTATACACACTTCGAATGCAAATAGAATACGAGACTTCTCACTACTAAATTGATGTTACCTGGTGACTTTTTATTTTTCACCATATATTAAACATTAAAGTGTTGCCAATGAATGCCAATTATCCTCATTTTTTTTTTTCTGAAGGGTATTTTTTATAGAGTGACACAAGTTTAAGTCATAATAAAACCAGAAAATATATTTTTAATATCAATGAAACGGGCTTTATTGCAAAGAAAATTTTATGAAATTAATGTTTAAATATAATTTTTGCCGGCTGGCGTATAGAAGGTGCAAACTGAAACTGGAATTTTCAGCGTAGACAAGTGACTTAATATAACCCCAAAGAAAATAATCTAATGGGGTTAAATCACACGATCTTGGTGGCCAATTAATTGGCCCATTACGTGAAATTATTTTTTCATCAAAAGTTTTTTTGAGTAAATCAATTGTAGCGCCCGTTGCACGATGAGTTTGACGAATAGAACAATTATTTTGATTGAAAATTTCAACAATTTGCACGCGTTTCTCTGGTGTAAGTCGATCATAATGAAATTTCAAAGCAAACTAAACAAAATGCAACTATCAGCTGTTAAATGGGTGCTCAAATAAAGCAGTTATGCCAACTCAAAGTTGTGATACTCTATAAAAAACACCATTTACTTAAGACAAACTTTGTTTGATTTTGATAGTGAAATAAATTTTTGATTAATATTCCTTTGAACATATAACTAGCATGTTCCTCAATTTCGGGTTTACATCTTAGAGAATTCAGATGAGTTATACTTTTTAAGTAAATTTTTTCAAAGATTATAAATACATTTCCGATAAACTGTTGACGCATATACTGGCCAAGGGAACTGTCTACGGCGAATAGAATTTTCTATTGACATCACTTTGAAAAAAAAAATTTTTTTTGAATAAAAATTTAAATTTTGTTCCCCCTTTGCGTGTCTGCGCTGACAAGTGTATGTCTGCGCCATATTTTTAGAAGCTATAAAGCGTAAGATATTTAGAGATTTTTTATATTCTTGGAATTAATAAAGAATTATTTATTTTGTAATTAAACATTAAAATTTTATAAACATTTCTTTATTACATCTATTGTTATCATTAAAATGGAATATATTATAAGAGGAAACTCATTCTCTAGGCGCGCCATGAGTGTAATCTGCGATATACTTTTATTTTATTTGTATTTTATTGCGAAATTTTTACGACTACCTGTGTTTTATATTCCATCTTTATTACTTCTCGTATTATTAGCATTCATTTTAATGCCAGCATTTACTGTAAATAAAATATGTAAATATCCTTAAATTTTTGTGCTACAAAACTTAGAGAACTTTTCATTTCATTTCATTAAAATGACAAATCATAATTTAAATGTAATAAATTTCAAACATTTTAGAATGAAATAAATTTCCTTGAAAGCAACCCAAACAAAAAAGGTAATGAATTTTTTTGTTGGTGCTAAAATTTAAAATTGGAAATGGAAAACTTTTAGAGCACAAAATTTATATTTAAAAAAATATAAAAAAAAGATTGTAACTTTCTAAACAGCCATATAAAATAATATAAAAAATTTTTAAAACTCAAACCAATTAATGATGATATATCACACACACACACACATACAAATACAGAAGAAGCAAAAAGAACAGCCGAGGTGACAGCCAAAACCAGCGCTTACACAACAACGCAATAATAAAAATCAATTTTATTAAAGCCTCTGAGCATACTAAATACAATTACAGCAACAAATATAAAATTCCCTACCCCCGAAAAAAAAAAAACAGCTCTTAAAAGTAGGCAACAAAATAACAAATAATGGTAAAGTTCCCCCTCATTTAACGAAATATGCTTTCCACATATTTATGTACCCACACTCTCTATTGTATTTATACTTGTATGTATAAAAATAAAAGGAAAGCAAACAAAAACAACAACCTGTAGGCAAAACTTTATTACAGAATTTCAAGAATAACAACAACAACACATTTAGAGAGTAAAAGAGCAGGAGTCACCCAAAAAAAATCTAATAAAAACGACATTATACGGAATATCACTTACAAAATTGTTATTTTCATTTGTTGTGCGACTATTTTACTTCACCAAAACAGTAAACCAAAAGTAAAGAGCCTAGCGTTAATTGCTTTAATTTTTATTTATTTATTTTTTTTTTGTTGCGTATATGTCGCCTAGCCATTATATTTTGTTAAATATTTATCTATGATTTTGTTACGAGACGTAGTAGACTTTCAGGCGTTTATTTAAGTATTTATAAGAGATGAGGTCTCTCAGTGTTATAGAGCAGACAATGAAATTATAATGGGCATAAATAAATATTTAAATATAAAAACCAATAACTAATACTAGTTTAATTTTTCTTTGCATAAACTTAATGGTTCGGCTATTTATAAAACATGTTTTGAGTTTAAGAAGACTTAGAGTAAAGTCGTATGGCTGAAGGGCCGTTGTTATTTTCCCCCTTTTTTATATTTACAATGCAAACTTAGAGGCTTAAACTATTATACACAAAGAGAAGAGGGTATTCAGTATTTAAATTTTCATTTTGTCCTTGATGTCTGCCTCTTTTTTAAAGTTTGATAACTATAGTTGTTATGTTTCGAGTTTATAATTTTTATAACATTTTGTATACTATTCTAATATTATTTTACTTTTACGTAGCATGTATATTATGACTATATATTCTCATAGCAACCTGCCAGCTGTATCCTTTTAATAAATTGTTGTCACTTGGTACAAAAAAACAAATATATAAAGTAAAAAATTCTTCCAAATATTTGCTTAAATATTTTATTTACTTAAATCACATTCACATTTTACAAATATCCTTTCAAAATATTTCTATATGCCCTCAAGTATACAACATCTCTTTCTGTTCTTTTTTATTTTATTATTTTTTTTTTGTTTTATCTCCCTCTTAACTCATACAGAGTAATTTCTTATGTCTTTTGTTCTTTTGATTAAAATGTTTGTGCTGTGATTTGTTCAATATTATATTCATACATATATAAAATTTTGTCACAATTTATTTTTGTTATTCTTAAATATAATAAAGAATATATCCTAAGGATGTGTAAAACACATAAGAAGTATGAAGCGGGTTTTTTCCGTTGTTGTTGCTGTTGTTGTGTTGTTTAAACTATTGAAAATTAATGAAATTTTAAATAGAAATTTTGTTTATTTCAGTGAACAAATAAAATACTTCTTTATATTTGCTTATAAATATATTTAATTGGTAAATTTATCTCAAATACTCTACTCGTATGTATATATCGTTAGCTGAAATCCAAAACCACGTAACAAAAAAAATGAGAAATCGGTTTTTTGATTGATTATAATCAACATCCATGCCTCCACCAATTTTTACTCTCATATAATAAAAATTAGACATTTTATAAGCGAAAACCGAAAGTACGTAACTACTTATAAAGTACGTAACATATAACATATTTTGTTTCTACTGAAAAATAATAAAAATGTTAGTTAAGTGGTTTTGGATTTCAGCTTACGATATGTACAAATTAAATTAAATTAAATTAAAACATTAAATTTGGAATCAATGAAATAAAACCTTTATAAATCTTTGCATTTTCATAGAATACATGCTCAACAAATATTGCCTACTTTAACGAAAATAAATTCTATTTGATTGAGTATATAAATATTTGAGCATTTTCTTGGCATCAAAGTTATGAAAGGTGTTGCTTACCTTAGGGGGTTTTATTTATTTTTTACTTTTTTTCTATATATATTTCATATACATATACATATGTATGTATATATGTATATGAGTTTTCTTAGCATATCAGCAGGTAATTTAAATTAAAAAAAAAATATTGCCTACTCTAAGGTGTTTAGCAAAAAATTTTTATTTCACATTTATTTCACAAATATATGAGTTTTCGGAGCATATCAGCAGTTAATGTAAATGTAAAAAAATGTTGCCTACTCTAAGGTGTTTTGTAAAAATTTTATTTTACATATATTTCACAAATATATGAGTTTTCTAAGCATATCAGCAGGTAATGTAAATGTAAAAAAATGTTGCCTACTCTAAGGTGTTTTGTAAAAAATTTTATTTTACATATATTTCACAAATATATCAGTTTTCTAAGCATATCAGTAGGTAATGTAAATTAACAAAAAATGTTGCCTACTTTAAGGGTTTTTGTAAAAAAAAAATTCGGAACGGTTTTTAATATTACTTAAGTACTTCTTTTATATTCTATAATAATCTTTATTAGCAATTTTTATTATTTCTATTTTTAAAATAGTTTTTCAAAGCAGCTACTAGTGACCATTTATATTTTCACTTATTTAAGCAACTAAATACCACATACGTATGTATGTGTTTATATGACAGACAAGTATACTTACTGGTTAAATAATTGTTGGAGAAAAGCCTTTGAATTTTTTTGTTAATAAAAAGAAACCATAAAAAATATCACACAAAATTGCTTTCAAAAGGCAAACGGGTTTTTGACTCTCTTCATTTACTATTATTATTATTACATATAAACTAATTATGTTGCAACAAAACTCAGCTTTTAAACTAAATGATCAAAAATAAACATATCTGCAGTGAAATCAAAATTTACTGTTGCATCTTTTACTCGAAAACATTTGATAAAAAGTTATTTTAATTAACATGACTTTTAGTTGTTTAAGCTTTTCAAAAACAGAAAATTTTATTGAAATTGAACCAAAGTTAATTTGTAATAAATACTAATTAGAATTAAGCATAAAAAGCATTAGAAAAAACTTTTACTAGAGGCAAAATATAATTCATAAGACTAAGTTTATATTTGCGAGATATACAAAATATTTATATTCTTCTATACATCTATACTTCTTACCACCCACTCCCACAAAAAAATTTGTATTTTTTAAACTCAGTGCGACATAATTCGCTAATGCTCATTTGATAAAAAGCCAGGTATATTAAAATTTTCTTAAAATACATATTAACAAAAAGTAATAAATTAGCAACCATAAAGTTCAATGCATTTCTAGATATTGCACAGTGGGTTCCATACCGAAAATAATAGTAAGGAATCATTAATTTTAAAACGATGCTACAAAAACGCACTGCAAAAATCATTGTCTTTCAATAAATTAGGCTCTTGACACTCTGTTGAATTGTGCAATGTGATGGAAACTGGCTCGGGTCCAAGAAAATTTAAAAACGGACATTTTAATTCATCACAATAAAGAGTGCTTTTACTGAACCTTTTTTTTTTATTGACATTCAATGAATATTTTCGTTGAAACAATGTTTGCGTACATTAAATCAACGTATTTTTACGTAAAATAAATGAACTCATTTTTCCCTCTTTGTAAACGCTTCTTAACAAATTTGTTTATATAAAATTTTTATATAAATTCTAAACGGTTGCTCAGAAAATTTTTAATCTCTAATTGATGGAGTATTTTCGTATTTTATCTCCTCAAAGTAACGTTCAATACTTTTTTCCATGCACTCTCATTTAAATGTTTAGAAATAATTTTTTTTTTTTTTGATAATTTTATTATTTATTGAATCTTTAATTATTTATATTAAATTATCAATAAGTTTTTCAAATCTTAAATCTAAAAAATATTAAATGTAAGTTTAGCCAATGCTAAACAAAATTTTTAATTTCAACGGTTAATTTTGGTTGTTTTACATCTCTCGTGAACGGCTGAGAAAAAGAGTATCCCTTCTTTTCAGCCGGGTGTGGCCTCTATAATGAAGAATATTGCGCGCAAGTGGATTTGGGTGCAACTCAAGTTTTTTTATATATTTTTTCGCGTGTTTTGAAAATACTGTCTTCACTAACGGAACGTCTAGGTCTTTATGAATTCGATGGTTTCTGACATACCAGGGGGCTGCTGTTATTGTACGTAGAATTTTATTCTGTCGCCTTTGAATTCTTTCGACATTCGATGCTGAGGCAGTGCCCCATAACTGGATTCCATAGGACCATATTGGTTTCAGGATCGCGTTGTATAGTAGTTTAGAAATAATTAAATTGAAATTTATGTGCTGTTAAAGGAAAGAAAATATCATAAAATAAATTTCTTAAAGAAAATCTAAAAAACAACTTGGAAGCCTTAACTTTCTATGTATAATTTAGCTCTTTTCAGTTCTTGATTTCTTTAAAAAAAAAAAAAAAAAAAAAAAAACAAGTAATAGAAGTGCTATAGTCGACAGTACCGAATCTTATATTCCCTTCACAATTCTTAATTGAGACTAATTACATTTGCTGTTTTCATAGAAAACACATTTGTTTTATATCCATACCAATAGGCTGCAAAAAAATTTTAACTTTTGGACGCCCGTAGTTTGGAGTGGCCGCCATTTTCAATTTAGAATTAAAACATTGCTGTTTTCATAGAAAAAAATTTAATTTTGCTATTTTTCAACTGATGGTTCAATTATACTATTTGAAATGTTTTCCCAGTTTTCAAATTCATATTCCAAACTTAATTTTACATTTTTCATTGCTGACCACTGCCACTGGATGATGAGCCCTGAACAATAATGGGGTTTGTACGAAAATAAGGAAATGTTATTATTAAGTAAATATACACAACCGTTAACAAGCCTGTGTAGGACGATGGGTGGTAGTAACTTGAAATCCAATCAAAGATTCCAGTTTCTGTACTGAGGCACGACTATCGTGTAAATTTAAGGATGTGCGTTTGAATTCCGAATTTTTTTTTTTTTTTCTGATTTTCAATAAGACAAATATTTAACCATCAGTTCATGGAACAAGTCTCTAACCCTTCTGGTGCCTTAAAGAAACCGATTTCACGAACAGACAGACGGTTTGATGGACACACGGACATGGCTCATTCAACTTCCTTATCTATAAGGATTCCTAATTGTATACACTTTATGGCTTTCATATAAATATTGTGATAATTCTACACAGAATGGCAAACCTTTAAATACCCTTAACATTTTTGTTGAAGGGTATAAAAAGACCAATTTTGATTTCTACGTAATATCACTTGTTAGTTGACCGAAAATAATAGTTAACTGACTGCATCAAGCTCTCTTAATCAAATTCTCCATTTATTTTTCCATATTTTTCTTTTCTTTTCTACATACAAGAAGCCCCAATGCCAGAAACCAAACGTAATAAATGGAAAAATGCTTTTTTATGAATGAAACAAAATGTTGCTAATGAGTGTCGTTACACGATAGAAATCTACTGATACACAATAATATAACAAACATAGTTTGGTTTTATTTTTTTTTTGCAATAAGAAAAACGAAAAATAAAATCCAGAGACTGGCAAAACACAAGTGACATACATACATACATACATATATGTACATGTATACATACATATATAAACATTTTAGTTGATGTTGATATACTAGATATGACACACATCACACAAATCTTTATGCCCGGGCAACAGACCCAGACAAAACAAAAGGACTAAACAGACCCAGAAAGTCAATCAAAATAGAAAACTCTGTAGGAAAAATAAAAAAAATTGTACTCTGGTATAAATATGGAAATGAAGCCATACATAAATATGTATGTATGTGTGTTGCTACTAGTGTATAGTCAACAAATCTATGAACACATACATATGTATGTATGTGTATATCTGTGTTTTGTATAAGTGTGTTTATAGTTTGGTCTCCAGATGCTATTGAGTGTATAACAAAGTTATCAACATCACTAAACTGGTTCATTTTATGTGCAGTTAGCTACAACAGCAGCAACAACAAGGGAAACGAAATCCAAACTGTATAAACACATACACACACCCAATCACACATACTTATGTAAGTATGTACATACACATTAAAATGGCAGTAGTAACCTACCATAAGGAGTTAAAATGTGTAATAGAAACATAGAGAAACAGTTATAATGGAATAGTATGTGGTGGTGTGTAATAAGAAAAATGTTATATGTAGAAACAGATGTAGGACAACTTATTTATAGTATTTAACATCCGTTAGACATCGGTACGTTTTAGAAAAAGTAGAAGCAGATGAAGAAGAAGAAGTAGAAGAAGAAGAAGAAAAGAGAAACAACAAGAAATAAATAAATACCAACGCAGCAGTAATAATATTTAATAATGATAGACAATATTTTACTTAAAAACCCACACACACCCACTCACTCAATGTAACCATATTTGCCCAGACTTTGACAACGAGACTTGCATTATCTGTATGTACATACTTGAATTTACTTGAATATATTTAAAATTTATATATTTCTTCGCTTTATATTTTTATGTCTGCTCAAAATCCTTAAGATCTTGTTAGATATACATACACACATGCACATGTTTAAGCTTTTAAAGAATTTCTAAGCTGCTTGTATTCGACTTTTTACTATTAATGCTCTTTATTTTATTGTACATGTTTTTAAACTTACTTATAAAAATATTTCCTATTCTATATTTGCAGTTTGTTTTTTTTTTTATTTATAAATGTATGTATGGAAGTATGTATGTGTGAAAATCTCTTTTAAATTTCTTGCATTAAATTTATGATGTGTTAGTGTTTAACTAAATTCTCACAGAAAAAAAAATAAATAAATGCTTGTAAGAATTAATGCAAAGGATTAGCTTATGGAAAAAAAAAGGAAAATAATTTAAGTCTAAGCAACAAATCAAACTATTGCAAGAAGCGGGTAAATCTACTCCTTAGGCAAAATTTTACCTCGAAGAATTTTTTAATGTTTTCTTAAAGCTAGCATGCGATAATTTTTTTTTTCTTTTTCATACCCTTCACAAAAAATGGTAAGGATATTTATAGGTTTGTCACTACGTGTGTAATTTCCACAATATTTATATGAGATACATATAGTATATATATTCCGAATCCTTATAGATAGGGAAGTTGAACGAGCCATGTCCGTCTGTCTGTCTATCCGTCTGTCCGTCTGTCTGTACGTGAAATTGATTTTCCGAAAACACTAAAAGAGCTAGAGACTTGGGTCTTAAACTAAAATGTAAGGATTTTTCTTAAGATGATTCGTATTGAAAATCAGAAAAAATAAAATATATACAAATAAATGAAGATAACCCTTTCAGAAATAAATTTATAAATACATGAGGTGTCCCAGTGTTGAATATGGAATCTTTCGATTATAATTCAACGCACGAACCATCGCGCTACTGAGGCGTGTTAGTGTTATGTGTATCTAGGCGGAAGTGCGCCAGGCCAAGTTCGGCCACACAGTGTGTATATTTACACGAAACCATTCGGGCTGTTTTTACCTCCCTCATAACTTTGCTCCTCTTGATCATAATATAATGAAACTTGAAACATAAGGTCTCCCCACAGAGGTGACCTCACTGGTTAAATTTGAAAGTTCTACCGTAAAAACTTCCCGAGATATTAAGGTGTGAAAAGTCCATATTTAGTACATATTCACTCACTCACTTGCTTTATAATATATGTTCAGTTTTTCACTTAATTTCATAATTAAATCAATTAAACATGTTATCAGATCAATTATTTTCTAAAAATAAATTTTACAAATTATGAGTAATTGAAAATTAGAATTTTATAGAATTTTCGTCAACAACGACATACATATTTTGAATCTGAATTTTTGGTATTTTAAATCGTATTTAGCTTTTTACACTTTGTAAAAAAATCGCAATAAATTCCAATTTTTAAAAAGTTTTTTCAGATATTCTGAGAACTCTGTGTAATACTTGAATCTATTGCCTTTGTTTTTCCTCAGGAATAATTTATTTTGCTTTAAGGTTAAGTTTAAATTTCGAAAAAATATATAAACATACAAAAAATATGACATGCGAGTGGTGTTGCCTGAAGTTGTTAGCGCGTTGATTACTAAGCAAATAATGACTTAGGAGCTGCGTACAATCTCTGGTCAGGGGAAGTAATCAACATCATGAATTTCTCTAAGGTACATTAGTGTGGCATGATATTAATTATTTTTATACTGATCAAGTGATGAATTCGTAGTATTTGTCACTAAAAAACTGTTCCGACACCGATTGACACTGTTCCAACGTAATTTACACCGCAAGCGCCCCCCCTTCGACGGTTAGCTGAACCGTCGGAGAACTAAAACAACTACTAAAATTACTGCTCAGACATCTTAAGAACTTTAATGCGTCTATTTATGACCCGTTAAAAAACGTGCAATAACAGAGTTGTAAAATAATTAAGGCCTCTTCAACATTTTCATCATCTAACCTCTCTTTCCTATCCCTTTCTCTAAGAACTGGCAAAACTCATTGTTTAAGTAGGGGTCACCCTCTGAGTGCTGGTCCTCAAAAAAAAAATAATAATAAAAATGCACACGAATTACTGCAATATGTATACCGAAAAAAATTTAATAGCATGCGAGGTTTTTTTTCATTTTGGCAAAAAATATCACATGGGAGAGATTTAAAAAAAAAATCAATTTATTTTTCCTTTTTTTTTTACAAAACTAAGCAGCATCTTATTTGAAAGCCAAAAAATTTTAAATTTTTTTTTTCAATGCCGTTTAGGGATTTTTTCTCACACAAAAATAAATTGTCAAAAGAATTTATTTCCACTTGAAGTTTAGTCGATTAACTTCAACACCTCAGATTAGGTTGTGCATTCAATATTATTTTTCTGGTAGTGATCATGTGATCTGAAGTTAGGCTTGAAAAATACAGGTGAACAATTATCACATGCGATTTCTTTTTCAGATCGTTTTTTAGGCGTATAATGTAACTTTGTACAAAAGGTTTGAAGTGTGATAATACAATTAAAAAAAAGAAAATGATCGCATGTAAGATTTTCAGAATGTGTATTATGCATGGTAAAGTGTTAAAGCATGTTGCGTAAAAAGCAACCAAAAAAATTTTATCACATGGGAGAAAATTTATTAAAATTATTTTGAACTATTTAGCTATTAAAAATATTTGTCTCGCAAAGCTTTACAGCACTAATAATAATATTTTTAATTAGTTTTATTTTTCCTGTTGGGAAAACTTTCATAAATTTTAAATCCAAAAAAGTTATTAAATTAAAAATTCATGTGAATGTCTTCATTTTCCCACAATAATGTATTGAAGAAATTAATTTGCTTACAATTAAAATTTTCTTTCTTATATAGAGAAATATTTATCGCATACAAGATTTGTTTATTGTTTATTTCAATCACATAGTTGTTTTGCACCCACTTTTTGAAAGACTTCTTAAAATGCTTGAAAACCTATAATTTAGTTTATTTTTGTTGTTCATAAACTTAAAATTGCATTTTAAACAAGACTTAATACTGAAATTTCTATCATAAAATTCTGTAAAAGGATTAGATATTTCTCCCTAAAATATGCAAAAACTTTCATACAGACTTCAATTTTTGTTGTTGAGCAAATACATAAAATATGAATTTGATCTAACAACAATGAGACTTATCTTATCTGTAACAAATATTGATACTTGAAATGTAATTAAATTGAAAATTTGTTATCCCATAAAAAAAATAGAAAATTAATTATAATCATACTTTTGTTGTGGCAAAATATCTTGCAATTAAAATTTTTTTTTTAATAAAACCAACCTTTTTATGCACACTATTATTATTTTAAGAGGATTCACTTTTTTCATTTTGATATTAAATACACAATTTGTAAGTTTATAGGAAAATTTTAAAATAAAATCCCTAAAATAAACTCCATGGTATGCAGAGATTTTTTGAAAATTAAACTCTGTTCTTATATTATAAGTCCTTTAGCTGGAAGATGTATTGGCTTGAATTGATTTCTTTAACAAAATAATTGGCAATAGTAACATGTTTGGGCACGTCTTTCTTTGACAGCCATTTAAATTAATGAGCAAATATAGATAAGGATCAATACTATTCAATTGTTAAAGTCGCATTTTTCAATTGTATTTTTGCATTTTATCTACAATTCTTTGCAAATTGGTCTTTTGTAAATTTTTAACAATCTTTGAGAGATTTTAAACATGTTTGGGCACGTCTTTCTTTCACAGTCAGTTAAACTAATGGGAAATTATAGGTAAGGATCAATACTATTCGATTGTTAAAGTCGAATTTCTCAATTGTATTTGTGCATTTTATCTACAATTCTTTGCAAATTGGTCTTTTGTAAATTTTTAACGATCTTTGAGAGATTTTAAGCATGTTTGGTCACGTCTTTCTTTGGCTGTCATTTAAACGAATGGGCGATCTCTACTATTCGATTAATTTCATATTTTTCAATTTCTTATAAGAATTTTTTCTACAAAACAATAAAAATAAAAAAACAAACATTTTAAATAATTTATCAAAATCTCACTATGATCACTATCCTATCGCATTTATCCACGGTTTTTGCATTAATTTCTCATTAACCGAGGTTCGTTTAAACAAATCTCTTCTTAAATCCAGTCAAAGACTTTTAATTACCGTACATTAATGGTAACGATAATTTGTTAGTATATTATTGTGATCTCTTTCCCCCGCTCTCGACGCGATACACTAGGTTGTAGCATTTACATTTGAAGCAGTCATGGGACATGCATTTTGAGAATACTTTGTAAAAAATTTCCCACAGAAAACTTTTCACGAAACTTTTAAAGACAATAGTGCTCTACCTGACATTTTCTAAGCCTCTAGTGTATGCCAACAACCATGTATTTTTTATTAGTATGTATCTTCTAACAAAATTCGTGTTTGCAATCTTGGCTCTTTTAGCAAAAAAAAAATAACATTTCGCTAGAAAGTATAATAAGTCGGTCAAAGAATCAATATCATTTGGTCAACAAAAAAGCATTTTCATCCAATAAAAACTATATTGGATGAAAATGCTTCTTAAGACCATGCAATGATTTTTGGTGCCAACCGAAAATGAAAAATGTGGAAAATGTAACTGGCCTGCAGCGGGTATTGAACCCGCAGCCTGACAGTATATTATTATCTTTTATCTTAGTTTATCAAAATAGAAAAAGCCTAATAGGTTTTGTTGTTCACTTTTTTTGGATAATGATCACAAATTTTGAATTTCAACAGGTTTCAAAATAACTCTGCCTCTCATGCCCCTCTTCCTATTGCATTGGTTCTATGAGTCTCTTTCTCTCTCTCTCGCGCTCTCTATTTTACCTTAGCTAACTCTCATTTTAGTTTATTTTATTTTATTGTTGTTTTTTTTTTTGCTTATTTAATTGAAAAGCCCGGCCAAGATTTTTTTTTTTTATCAAAACTCTGCTGGTCACCATGGAATTCATCAGGGGATTGAAAATAATTTTCCGTGAAATTTTACAAATAAAAAATTAAAGCAAAAAGTGGATTTAGTAAAAAAATACTTACATATTTTTATGAGCATCAATTAATTTGGAATTTTTTTTGTTGTAATTTATAATTTTATAAAGAATTTAATATCTAATTCTTTAAGAATTTAGAAAATTTATTTTGTACATTTGGCAATTAAATTTAAACGTTTTTTTTTCTATAATTTCTTCGTAATTAAAATTGTGTTAGTAACAATTTTTTTAAGCTGTTTTATTAATTTCATTTTAGTCAAAACATTTTTTTAATTAAGCAAAATTTATGTATGTGTATGTATAAAAGTTAAGTTAATTCGAATTTGAAAGTTTTGAATGTGTTTTTGGTTATTTGTTTTTTTACTTTTTATTAAAATTAATATTAATATTTATTTAAATCCAGCAAATTTTTGTACTATTTTTTTTTTTTTTTTTTTTAAGAAACTCTTGATGTAACTCAAAAGCGGCTTTGGTTTTAATTGCACATTTTCCAAACTTGTTTTTTTTCTGCTTTTAGTTATTTTTAGTTTAAGAATGTTCTACTTGTTGCTTTAGTTACAGTTACTGTTGCTGTTTCATAGTTGTTAGAAAATTTGATTTTTATTGTAATTGTTAGGATTTGGGGTAGTTGGTTGGATATGTTTTTTTAGCCGCTAAAAACCACCTTTTAAAACAACAGTCTAAATGAGTCTGTTAGAAACCGGATGTTAAAAGTTTGCCAACAGTTGGCATAACACATTTTTTCTTTTTCTCGCTCACTTGTTTTTCAGTTTTAGTTAACTTGTTGCCACCCTTTTCGTAGACTCCAAAAGCAAGACCTATCACAAGATGTATAAATAAAAGGTCGCCTCTGTTCCTTTTAGCAACGTCAAACTGAAACTTTACGGACAAGACAACCAACAGTAACTGTATTAAATTCACATGTTGCACCTGCTTTTATAGATTTGCTACAAATACCTCAAGGTAAAAGATGCTGTGCCCAACTTTTTGCCTCTCAAATACTCATTAACTGTAAAATCGTGAATAACAGCACATGCTCAATGTCTCTTCCTCACTCTCTCTCTCTCTCTCTCTCTCTCGCTTTGAAAAAGCTTAATAACTGTTGCTTAAGCATGTGGCCCAAAGCTCAAAGTGTTCTACCTGTTGGACCTGTTTTAAACAATAAATAACCGTTAGCTTATGCAAATTCTATTAACCTTGAAGAGCAACTATCACATGTTGCAGTGTAGCACCGTTATACTCTCTCTCTCTCTCTCTCTCTCTCTCTTTCTGACGCTCTAAATTTCCTATTTTCCTTTTTTAAAGCTTTTTCTGTTTAATCGTTTAATAAATGTGCTACTTGTTGCAAAAAATTATATTTCTGTTTAGCTTTACATGTTGCTTGTTGTTGCTATTGGTTTTGTTTGCTGCTTTATTACATTGACAGCATACTTTTGTACACAAAGGACCCTTTATCGAGGCCATCATAGAAATAAAATGAATAAGAAAATTCTTCAACCAAAAAATTATAAAACAAAATAAGGCTGCGTGACGTCTAGCGCATCCTTGCTGTGATAAAACTTAAAATTCTTTCAAAGTACAACAAAGAAACAAATACGAGTCTACTCCACCATTCACTCCATTGTTGCTTTTGTTTGAAACAAAAGGAAAACTGCCTTTTAATGTTTTTTTTTTTTTTTTTTTGATAAGAATGGAAAGACAATAAAAACACCGTTGATCCTTTTTTTCGGCAAAGGTGAACAGTGCCCTTTGTTGGGTATATTTTCGAATTCGCTAAACATTTTGTCATGTGCGCCACTTTTGCCATCTTGCGGCACATTTTTCATTTTTTTCTTTTACTTTCTTCGACTAAAATTTTTGTTAGTGAACTTACATTTTAAATTCGTATGTTAGATTTGGACATTTCCGTCAAGAGCTCCAAAGTGATTATTTTATGATACTGCTAAACTTGCTACTATAAGTTTTCGTTAATATCATCTTCTTTACGAGATGTGAGGACTTTAATCTAAGGAAGATTTCGAAGAGAAATATTTAATTCCAATTAATGGTGAATTTTTATTTTGTTTTAGTTTTGTTTGTAACGTCACGTTCAACCTTGAATAAGATCGTTTCTTACCACTACGTAACAACTGCAAGTAGGAGTTGAGTATAAATATTAATTTAAAAAAAAGCTTTTTATCTATATAATTAAACTGCAAAAAGTAAATTGTTAAGAATTTACATTTAAATTGCACTTGTCTATTCGAAGTTAGTCACGATCGCCAAAGTAAGTATCAAAATTTACTTGTTAAAATTAAATTCTTACTATATGTATTGTTATACGTATTATTATTTGCCGTCATGTAAATGAGTGAAAATTCCATTAAAAAAATAAAGAAAAATGCATAAAATTGAAGAAAGACCGATTAAAGTTAAAGAGCCAACTTTTGAAACACAAAGAACGAATGCAAAGGATTAGAAAGAAATGGCAAGCATATGCTAATAATAATAAATAAATGATTTGAGTGAAGAGTGAAAAAGATCGTTTAAGATCTGTGCCTTATAAACTAAACATTGTCGCAAGCAGTAAAAGAGGTGGAAAATTCATTGCCCAAGGACATTAAAAAAATTCAACGTTTTTGACCAAAAAATATAAAAATATTATTGAAAACAATGAGAAGAGCCCACCCACCTGACACATAGAAAATTATCAACAAGCCGTTGTAAAATTGTATACGACCGAGATTATGCTACCTGCTGGAAAAAGAGAGAAAATACAGAAGATTTTTGAACCAAACCAAAACCATTTTAAAGTACCATTCGATACGTAAAATTCTGAAAGAAGTTTTGTTAAAAAATCGTGTCAGGATTGCGCCTTTATATATATATATATATATGTATATACTATATGAGCCGGCAAACGTTGTTTTGCCATACAAAATATTTCTAATACATATTTTGGGTGTTATATAAAAAAAGCGAATGTATTGAAAGTGTGTGACGATGACCGCCGATGAAAAAAATACCAAACAATAATTTTGTTCTGTTTGAAATACGAACGACGATGATTCTCCTGCAAGAGGTGGACATAGCGCCATTCAACAACAAAACAACAAGGCGGACATGGCACCACATGTTGGGTTAATAGTTTAGTAAATATTGGAATTGCCCCCTCCCTCCCCTCCTCGTGGCCCTAGCGATTTAAAATATACTTTAGAACCTATTCTCATACCTACCAAATATGCATAAAAATTTCATTTAAATCGGTCGAGCCGTTTCGGAGGAGTTCGATAACAAACATCGTGAATTTTTATATATTAAATATGGCAACAAAAACTAATTCTATTTTTGTCACGTTCGTGGATTTGCGACATCAAATCAGTTGATTTTTCTACTAAATCAAATGTTATACAATTAAAGATGTTTGATTTTTTTAATTTTTTATAATTATTTTCTATTTATTTTTTTTTTAATCATCATAAACAAAGCTATTACCCAGCAAAAACTACTGCTTCGGCCGAAGCAGGTTTCTAAGGAAGAAATGCTTGTTGTTGTTGTGCTTACTGCTGCGAAAAGCGTGATGTCCTACTTTGAAGATCTTGTTTTTTACGCTTTACGCTTTTTTCTAAACATCCGAAAAGCGCTAAAATCATGTTTGAATTATCTGAATTATGCCTTCGTTTTACTGCGTCACCTACTATCATACTTAATTCATTAGTAGGCAAATACACAAGTTTAAATAAATAAATAAGTGAGTGAGAGAGAGAGAGAGAGAGAAGCAGAGAGCATATAAATGAAATTTTTTCTACCATTCGCTGTTTACTTTATTATTCGTGTCAACTAAATGTAAACATCCGACCAAATTCAACGTACTTAAAAATAAGTTGAGCAATCTCTCTGCCTTCTTTTTGTGCAGCCTCGGAAGCGCTTCAAAACTGCGCATCTCGAAAGCATGAAATTTTTTTGCTGCTTCCAGAAACATAATAATTTTTTGCTGGGTACGTTAAACACACACATAATACTCGGGTGGTTTTTTATGAGTATCACAACTTTGATTTGGCATCACTGCTTTATTTGAGCACCCATTTAACAGCTGATAGTTGCATTTTGTTTACTTTGCTTTGAAATTTCATTATGAATCGACTTACACCAGAGCAACGCGTGCAAATTGTTAAAATTTTTAAACAAAATAATTGTTCTATTCGTCAAACTCATCGTGCAGCGGCGCTACAATTGGCAAAGAAACTTTTGATCAAAAAATAATTTCACGTAATGGTCCAAATAATTGGCCACCAAGATCGTGTTATTTAACTCCATTCGATTATTTTCTTTGGGGTTATGTTAAGTCACTTGTCTACGTCGATAAACCACAAACAATTGAACATCTGGAAATCAACATTCGAAGAGTTATCGGCGAAATACGGCCGCAAATGTTGCTAAAAGTTGTTGAAAATTGGTGTTCCAGAGTACGCCTTCTACGCGCCAGCCGTGGCGGCCATATGGCAAAAATCATATTTAAACTTTAATTTCATAAAATTTTCTTTCCTGTTTCATTGATGTTAAAAATATATTTCCTTGTTTTATTATGATTTAAACTTGTGTCACTCTATAAAGAACACCCTTTATATCTTCACATACACAATTGCTTGCGGTGATGTTTTTAATCTGTTTAAATTCTTTAACAAACTTTTTAGGAAACTTAAAAATTTTACTTGGAGATTTAAGGTATTTTAATGCGTTTATTGTGTTTTCATGATTTTTCAATGTTACTAAAATCTTAAAAGTTTTACCAAATTTTCCCTTAACTTGTATTGGGAAACTTAAAGGATTGTTATAAAATAAGCAGGTCGTCTTTTTTGGTTGCTTATTAAGGAACATTCTGTTTATTTTATTTGTAACATTTTTAACATGAGCATACAAGTCATCATCAATTCATCATCAATTGTATGCAAAGCTTACGGATTTGCTTGAATGTAAATGTATATGTATGCGATTACAACAAAGGTATGACTCATTTATGTTAAATTGTTTTTTTTTTTTTGCAGGTACTTCTCAAGCAAAACATCAAAGAGGAGATTTTAGTTTTTTTTTTCTTCTTTTGCTCAAGTACTTAATATTTCAAATTAAATTTTATTATAGTGTTCTTTATTGGAATTCTAAAGAGAATAATAACCGTATAAAAAATATATGTATGTATATTTTTGCTTTTTATTGGAAACTTCTTCAATCCGGATTAAGTTTATTAATTTAAATTATTAATTCCAATATGATTTTCTACTAAGAAAGAGATGGAAAGATTATTACATTTGAGACAAAAAAAATGAAAATTGATTCTGGGTAGAAGGTAACGAAAAGTCTACGTGCATCGTGTATTTTACACCTCGTGCTCAGTTGGTGGAGACCAGTACCTCGTTTCTGTAACTTGTGAGAAACTTGTGAAACGAAAACAAAGTGTAACATTTGCATATCATCCGATCTTCTGTAGGATGACTCAGAGAACAGTAGTAAGATTTTTATATGAGTCACCCTGCAAACCAAATAAAAGTACGAAGATTTAAATTTTTTTCTCACTCATCTTGTTTTTCAAAGATTGATAAAAAAATTTTCGATATGATAAGCACTCACATCAGTTACAGAAACGAGGTACAGGTGTGAGCAGGGCAAATATTCCTTTTAAGTCTTCCCTGAAATAAGCGCCAGATGTAAATTTTTATATAATTTTTTTTTTCTTTTTTTGGTTTGTTACTTTTGTTAGAATTAGTGTCATTTTTTTTTTTTTATTTTGTTGTCCAGTGTTATTGCTGATATTAAATACTATCCCTGCCGGACAATGAGTAGCTAACTATAAAAAAAAATTAACTTTAAATTGATTTTTTAGACTAACTATAAAGCTAACCACAATGTAATGCAGAACGTAACCAAAATCAATTAGCAAGTTGGGTATATATACGATATACTCTCTCAATTATAATTGTATATGGTGAGCGTCAACAACTTTACTCACTTATGAACTCTTAAAATTATTTCCTTAGCTGAGTGGTATGCGCTTTGACTGTTAAACCGATGACATGTGGTTCAAATCCCAGCACAGCATCGGTGGGAAAATTAAATTCGAAGACAAATTTATTAATGCAATATTAATATAAAACTACTGAATATAGAATTGAGAAGATAAAATATATATGACGGTTGACTTATTCCAACTAACTTAAAGTTAGCTACAAGTAGTGCGGAGTCGGGCAATTGACTACTTCCTAGGACATCGCAATGTTAAAATAGTTAGTTAATTACATATAAAGTAATCCAAGTGTCAGTCACCACTAGTTGCGAAATAGTTAGCTTAAAGATAGTTTAAAGTTCACTGAATATCCGACAACATTTTAAGTTTCTCTCTACATTTGTCTTCTTCACAAAATAAATTGAAAATTTATTGATGTGGCATGTACTTATAATGCCTGTTGCATACTTCTAGGCTTTCTAATTAATTAAAAAAAAAAATATAGTATGCTCTCTCTGTGTTTGTGTGTGTTCGTCTATACTATGTATGTATATATAATATATATATGTGTGTGTATGCTGCTACAGCAAAAACGATTTATGATTTGTTTTCTCAATTCTTTTCAAGAAATAAACTTAAAAGGGGAAATTTTCAACAAATGAAAATGAATGGATTTTTTTTAGAATTTTCTAAGAGAATTTTAAATTATCGCCGAGCGAATGATTAAAAGAATTTTTAAATAAATATTTGTTTTATGTATTGCATTAAATTTAAGTGATTGCCTGTTAGGCATTTGTTAAACAAATACCGAAATATTCAAACTAAATATTATCCATAATGAAAAATTATTCAAATACTAATGCAATGTATGCATACATGCATACATAAATACAAAACAGATCTCTTAATATATTTTTAAAGTTCCAAATGCCCAAATAAGCAAATGTTTTTTTTTTATATTAAAGTCACAAATATGTTTAAATTAAAATAAAACAAAATGTTTGTGTGAAATATAACATCGTTCAAATGTTATAAATCTCGGCTTCTCTGAGTGGTCCGCATCCAAAATGCTCAATTTTCCATGACTCTGGCGTCTAAAGCAGGCCGGTTTATGGCTTATTTGCATACCAAGGATGTCTTTTATAAAGTGACGCAAGTTTAAATCATAATAAAATAAGGAAATATATTTTTAATATTAATGAAATGGGGTTTATTGGAAAGAAAATTTTATGAAATTATTGTTTAGATATGATTTTTGCCATGTGGCCGCCACGGCTGGCGCGTAGAAGGCGCAATCTGGAACACCAATTTTCCACCACTTTGCGCAGCATTTGCTGCCGTATTTCGCCGATAACTCTTCGATAGTTGATTTCCAGGTGTTCAATTGTTTGTGTTTTATCGACGAAGACAAGTGACCTAACATAACTCCGAAGAAAATAATCTAATGGGGTTAAATCATACGATCTTGGTGGCCAACTAATTGGGCCATTACGTGACACTATTTTTTCATCAGAAGTTTCTTTGAGTAAATCAATTGTAGCGCCCGCTGCACGATGTGTTTGACAAATAGAACAATTATTTTGATTAAAAATTTCAACAATTTGCACGCGTTGCTCTGGTGTACAAATTAAACAAAAAGCAACTATCAGCTGTTAAATGGGTACTCAAATAAAGCAGTGATGCCAACTCAAAGTTGTGACACTTTATAAAAACACCCCTTACTTAGCGACTTAAGAAAACATCACAAGAAAAAGTCCTCCAACTCCACGTGAAAGGATCATGTCCTCAAATCGTTCGGGCAGAATATTGAATGTGGCATGAGGTATGTGGCACATAGCGCCGATCATCCAATTCAGCCAGGCCAACATCGTTCTTAAATAAATATAAACCGATTGGCGGCGTGCCAGCCCAAACAGTGACTTTTTTATCTTTTGAATAGCAGCAGTTATGAGATGAGAGCTACTTATGCCTTGCCATTGTGCCAGAACTTTGGAGCAAGGGATAGGGAGGATAGAGAGGTTAGAAGATGAAATGAAGAAGTGGGCTTAAATCTTTTACAACTCTACAATTCCGCGTTTTTTTTATGCTTTAGCATCTGTGCATGGGGATTGGTATCGTCCCAAATGCGACCTGTTTCACGTACCCATTCATCAAGAAGTGCGCCTCATCGCTAAAGATGATTTTTCGATCAAGCTTGCGGTACGATGCCCGAACAGAACACCCATTTTGAAAAAACAATTTTATTATTTGCACATGTATTTGTATGCTTTATCTGTCCATGATGATTTGACAGAACAGACTAAATAAATGACAATTCATTTGACAGATGTAGTTTGAACAAAATAACCGTTAACAACTGTCAAAGTTTGAAAGTCCCTGTTTGACGATCCTTTATAATAGATTTGATACCTTCAAATCTAGAAAGATTTATGAAATTTATTGAGGATGGAACGACATTTTTCCAAGATTGGACACGTTTGTTTTTTTTTATAAAAATTTAACTAGATTTATTGTTTTGTTATTGTAATCCCTTTTTTGTTATTTTATTACTTTAGTTTTGCTTATTTGCTAGAAATTTTTTTAAATTTTTTTTACAACTATTGTCTCATTTCTTATGTGTGTGTGTGTGTGTGTGTGTCTAATCTATTTGTTTTAAGTGTTGGTGGGCTTAAATAATAAAAGTTTAAATGAAAACAATAACTTGAAAAGTTTATATTTATTTTCACTCTGTTTTTTCAATAGTTTTCTTTGCAACTTATGAAAACTAAGAAAAATGTCTGTTCTATAGAATTCTGTATTTAACCATTTGATTTTGTGCAGCAAACTTTCTTGTTTTTCTACTGACTCTTTCTTTGCTGTGTTTGTGTTTTAAACCTTTTTATCCTGAAATGGTCAAAAGCAGTTTTATCAACTTTATTGTCTTGTTTTGTTTTGGTTTGTTTTGTTTTGTCTTCGAACACAAGTAGAGAAGTAAATAAAGTAAAATACAGGAAATTTAATTTATTAAATGGATTTGAGATGTTGTTAATGTTGTTTATTCTTCTTGCTTTTAGGATTTGCTGCTGAATAAAAACAAAGAAACATTAGAAATTGTACAAAAAAAAAATGTGTTTAATAATAACTTTGTAATTGTAAAATTTTGAAGCTACTTTAAGTAAAACACAATTATTATCAGATTTTAAAATTACGGAAAACAAGTGAAGCTAAAATTTCTATAGATTTCAGCATCACTTTATAAAATATTTTCAGCCTTTTCAAAAATATATTTTTCTGTGAAAAAAGTTCTTAGCTGTCATTCAATTTATTTCCTTTAAAAAGAAATTAAAAAGGACTCCCTAACAAGTTGTTGTGGTACACATGTTCTTGAGACACCTAAAACTAATTGAAAACTTTGATTGTTCAATTCCAAATATTAAAATGACAACAACAAACAGACAGCATCTGTCTTTTAAATTACACCTCATCATATAAAAAAATATTTAAGTATTAAAATTTATAAAATAGTTTTTACTTGAAACCAAAAAAAAAAACAACAAAGCATACTTGAAGGGTTACAATGTAACGTAGAGCTATAAAAATTATTATTTTTCGCTTGTTATTATACCCGCCCCAATATTCCCAAAGGCAGACAAAAAAACTGCACCAAAGGACCTAAAAATAAGATATGCAAAATTGTTATTGCATATTATTAGAGTGTACTGTCTTTATATTGCAACCATGTCTCAGATAAATTTTCCCGATTCATCCGTCTGTCTTTTCATTAGATTTCTAGTTAATTTTTTTAAATTTTGCCACGCCATTTATATACCGTTTGTTTGAATTTTTCCTTTTTTTAATTCGATCTTGTTGCCCTTGCGTCTGTCTGTCCATCCATTTGTCTGTCCTTTTTTTAATTTTGCAAAAATTATTTGAACTATAAAGTTGAAATTTATTATTTCGTCTTAAGTTCATAATTCAATTCATGGAAATTCAAATTATTTAGGGTGGTGTTGGCTGAAGTGGTTAGCGCGTTGACAACTAAGCAAACAATGACTTGGGGCCTGGGTTCAAACCCTGGCCAGAGCCAGTCCATCAACATCATTAATTTTTCTAATGTAGATTAGTGAGACATTGTGTTAATTGTTGTCGGACTATTTAAGTGATGAAGGCATAGCACTGGTCACTAAAAAACTGTCCCGACAGCGATTGATGCTGTTCCAAAGTAATGTACACAACATCGCCCTCCTTCGTCGGTTAGCAGACACATCGGCGAAGTAAAACAATTTATAAAATGCGTGCTAATACAGCTTAACAAAGTTAATGCGTTTACTTAACACCAGAGGCGCCTCAACACTGCCTTAAAAATTAACATAACGCGCAAAGCAGAGTTGTGAAAGAGTTAAGTCTTCTAAATTTTCAACATCTATCTTCTCTATCCTATCCCCCTTCCTGAGTTCCGGCACAGTAGGGGTCATCCCCTGAGTGCTGGTCCTATTTAAAAAAAAAAAAAAATTAATTAGAGAAATGCTGTTTTTAATATTTCGCTTTTTTGGCTGTTTCAGGAAATCTCATATAATTTACAATAATATTTTAATGCTGAAATCACTCTGATTAAGATTAATTTTTAATATTAGCATGGTTGTCTTGAACGTTACTCCTTCACAAGAAGTTGCTTTAATCTTAGTTCAAATATAAAACACAAAAAAAGCAAAAGTTTGTGCTTTTAACTATCTGAAGAATTTGTACTTGAAAAAAAGAAAGTTTTTGAACGTTACCCATATATTTTTAATATAATTTTAATATTTTTTTGTGTGCTAAATTTTGTTAAAATTCATTAAAGATTATGCATCGCCGATTAGTGTAAATTTAATTTGTTTTAATAGGAATTTGCAAAAAGTATGAAACAATACAAACTGGTATTGAATGTTACCTTAAAAAATCTTTACACATGTTTTGGAAGATGCCTACACTTGTAGAATGATAAAAAAATCTACCGTTAGATAAGAAACAATATGAAATTAGTCTTATATTCGACTAAATAATTACTGAAATGCAATTAATTACAAAGAAATATAAATAAATTGAAATAGAAGGTTAAGTAACATTCAATACAGAAGGCTGGCTTACATTTAATGTTTAACATTAAAAAAATAACATTTCCAGGACTCTTTAAATGTGGTGAAAAAAAATAAAATAATATACATATTTTGTACCATTCCACCTCATAATTATATTAAAATCAATTCAAAAAAAGGATAAAATTAAACCAAACCCATTCAAAATGGAAATTACCAATCCACCTACTTTTTTCTTTTCTCATAAATCTGTCCCAAGTTTTGAATTATTGTTGTATTAATTTTTATTTCATAACACTACTTAAGTTGTAAAGAGGAAAAAAAATTTATATAAAATAAAATCCTTTTATTTTTAGGACTTTTGAACTCTAAACACACTCTAAACTTTTTTGTCCTGAACTTTTTATTGACTTTGTATCATGTAACTTTGTGAGAGTACACACGAACAAACAAATACAGACTGCATTGTCAGATACTGCCCTGTAGTTCAAGTGGCTGTCTCCGAGCTGGTTATAATACTAGCCCCTTTATGACACAACCAGTCCGAATGCTAGCCATATGACTGGCCACTTTAACAAGGGGATGTCCTACGATGGGGTTAATTGTCACCAAGAGGCCACAAAAAGGCAGTTCATAAGCCGGTTCTTCTTGGCTTACCCTTAACTGTCTCCTTATACCTGCCAAACCACTCTCTTAAAAACCCCAAATCATTCCCTATTTTTTATGAAAAAAAAGTCATTTTATAATTTATTTAACATAAAAAAAAATAAAAAAATTATTTCGTAAAAAAAAACATAACAAATTCATTTATTAATTAAAAAGATAATAATAATTAATTAATATAATAATTAAATTTTGCTTTCAGCTATTTTTTTTTATTATTATTCTTATTATTTTATTTATCTTCATCCTGGTTATTCCCACTGCAGTACAATAATGTTCCTACAGCCCACTTGTAACTTAGTAAGGATGCGTAACATTGCACTATTTTTGTAAATGTATTTTGACTGTATTGAGAATTGAACTAGCAACCTTCCACAGTTTTAGAACCAGTCTTCCGAGTATAGGATCAATGTGGATAGTTTTATAACCAGTCTTTCGAGTATAGGATCAATGTGGATAGTTTTATAACCAGTCCACATTGTATAGTACTGCCACTTTTGGGGTAAATTGTCACGAAAAAACTACAGGGTGGGGGTACACACATACATATGTATGTATATGAAAGCTAAAAATAAGCTGAATATAGTTATGTTGTCTTATACTCGAACGTATGTATGTATGTGTGTAATTGTATATCTGCAAGTGTGTGTATGTTCGTTAATAATACTGAATATTTTATTAACATCCAACAACAGCAACAACAACAGAAATTCAAATTCAAATTGCAAATACACATTAGCAAATGTGTTTACCAGCGTCCCCATTATAAACTACTTGTGATTGTATGTATAAATCTACGTGTGTGCGTAACAAAGAAATAAAACGAACGCATGTGTTTAACAATACAATTCAGGACAGACAAGCTAATGCCTGTACATATGTATGTATGTCTCAGTTAAACTAGATATTACTACCTTACTTATCTGTTTGCAGTGAATCATGCATGATCATGCATGCGCCCGATTATACAAAATCGTGACTTAAATTATCTTTGAATCATTGCATGAACTTAATATTTCTCTAATGTTACAAATAGCAATTTGTACAACTAAATTGTAAATTGTATTTCACAAATTTTATTTCAATACATACAAAAAAAAAACCCCCACAAAAAAGTTACTCACGATCTCAACTCTATTGTAAAAGTTAGCCACGAAATGTTAACGTAGTAGAATTTTCGTATTACACACACAAACAGAACAGAAAATACAATAGAATGCCACAACAAAAAGTTCTCAGGTGTTGCAACCTATTGTATAGCAAAAATAAATATATATTCGTACATTAATACAGACGACAATAATGGAATATTGTTATACAAATACTATGAAACAAACACACCAACACACATATAATACATACACACCTGTTGTGTCAAGGGGTTTCACATTCAAACGCATACAATAAACCTGTCATGAATTTTGTCAGGTTTTAACTTCAGCAGAAACGCACAAACACACACATACGTAACAGCTACACTTTAACCCAATACCGATATACTTAATTATATACAAATGTATGTATGTAGGTAATATAAAGCGCAGACAAATAAAATTTTGTCATCACAACTACAAATATAATCATCAAACTTATTAAGGTGCTGTTTCTACAAGACGACCAATTGATTTAAAATTTTTATGGATAGTACTCAACTTTTTGATTGATTTCCATTTCAATTTTACACTCCAATAATCTTGTGGAAACAGCACATAAATAAGCATTTTAATGAAGTATGATTATGGCAAATTCAATTTAAATTTCTGCAAGTTTTAAATATTTTTTTTTTATTTTCTTTTCTAACTCATATAACAGTCGTGTGGGAATTTCGGGTCAATTATACCAAATGTACTTCATTAGTAAATATAGAAAGGGGGAGTACAGTAACCCCCAGACCACATCATTTACTTAACTCGTATACATTTACTAAAAATGTAAACAAATTAAAACGAAAACTTTCTTAAACATCTAAAAAGTAAAAAGTCAAGAAAATAGATCAGTAGTAGCACCGCCGATGCCATAACTGTCATAATTCTTCAGATCAGTTTAATGACATATCAAGTCAAAATATTACGGGCAAACTGAACCGCATGTGTCTGAAGATATAATATAAAAAACCCTAGACATAAACCATAGAAATTAACAGAAATCTGTTAACAAGTTAACATTGCTCTGTTGGCTTTTAAACAATACAGCAAGTATGAATTTAAAATCCTTTTTAATAAAGGAAAGTGTCAACGAATAAAACATAAGGCAGATCTACTATTCTTACTAGAATTTTAAGACAACTTTAATTTAAGGACATTTCAGATCACTGATCACTAAATTTCTTTATATTTCTCTTTCAATAAAAGATTAAAAAGATTGATACAACTCTGATATCGATGATTAAAATGTTTCACAAAAATGTGTGCCGTAGTGTTTTTTTTTATAAAAGTGTTAAACATGCTAAGGTTACAAAATGTTCTATGCCGATTTATTACAACTCTGTTAAAAAGTATAAAATATGTCCCGTTGAAAGTCTTCTAAGGCCAGACATAAATTTTTAAGACACCTACCACAATTTTCTTTCTCTGCTGTTCGTTTAACAAAATTAATTGATAGAAACGTGATATTTTGAAATAAAACATAAATTGAAAAAGTTTAAAAATAAAAAAAAAAAAAAAAAAAAAAAAAAAAATTTTGTCGTTTTAATTTAAAAATAATTTTTTTTTTACAATCATTTAACAGTTGATCATCACTAAGGCTAAAATTTCAAATGTTGCTATAATGATTTTGCATTTACTTTTTCTTTTAGTTACGAGTAATTGAACACGAAATAGACACAATTTTTTGCCGGCAAAAATACCCCAGCAGTGTACCACGGAAAATTAATCAATACTAAAAAGAACAACAATTTCTCGTATAACAGGCTGCAAAAACATGAAGTAAACAAATTACATTCCCTCCCAATGGATCTCAAAATATTGCACAAATTGCAGTTAAGCAGATCATATATTTCTATCAGTCTGGATCAAAAGCTTTAATATTTTCATATGCAAATTTTAGCTGAGATTACAACCCATCCACTCGCATTAGCCTGGCTTCACACCTTATCTAATCGAAAGACTGTATACTATATTATATGACACATTGTTATATTTTCTCACTCACTCATATTTAATTCAATGAAAAGTATTTTCCTTCTTATATAACAAATCCTATTAAATGACCAAAAAAAAGTGAAATTTAAATATCCGTTTCCTTGGCTGTATTCTCAAAAAAGAAAATAAACTTAAATACTCAGCAAACTCAATAAATTTTCATGACAATGTTTGTGCTCTTCTTAACTAGCAAAATTAATTAATTAATGACATTCAAATAATGGTTGTTGATTGTTAACGCATTTATACTCTGTTGCTGTGCTGTGCTTTGTTGTGTAGAATAGCGAAACTTTGGAAAACCGGAGGCGGTAGGTTTAGTATTTTCTTTTGAATGAATGAACACAACGTATTGTATTGTAACCATTATATCAAATACAACAAGATAAGTTTGTATCCAACGTAATGATTCTCTGTAGACAAAAAAAAAAAAAAAGTTTAAAAGCTAAATAAGTTTAATGAAAATTCTAATTCAAGTTTTGTTTGTAGGATTATATGAAATTTTTGGAAACAGGTGAGACCGAAATTTATCAAGTTGAAAGACAATAATGACATTATTTTGTTATAACGTTTACAGGATAATGATTGTGTGTGTGTGTAACGCAGATGTATTGAATGTTTCAAATAGAGCCAATATTGTTAAATGACAACAATAATATTTTAGGAAATACGAGCATTATAATTTAATTAAAAAATTTGGTTGAAAAGGAAAAACAAAAATTGACAAACGGAAATAATATGTAGGAGGAATATCGAAAAGGATACAAAATAAATAAAGTACGAAAGATATCTCTAAAAGAATAGAAATGGTCGAAACACCGCAAAAATGGACAAAAAAAAAATAACAAACTTAAAATCGCCAAAACTGAAAAAATCGCCCAAAAGTGAAAAATTAAGAAAATCCAATAACTTGACAAAACTAAAATAAAATTAATCCATAAAAAAATAAAGATTGTCAACAGAAAAAAAATCGCTAAAACGAAAAATTATCAAAACGAGTGAAAAATAATAAAAGCCAAAAAAGGAAATAGTTTTCAAGCACAGAAAAAATCCATTGAACAGACAAAATCACCTAAAAGGAAAAATGTTATCAAAATGCATAATATGCGCGCAAGCAAGAAAAAAACCACCCGAATAATTAACTAAAGAGCGCCCAAAAATAAAAAATTTAAAAGCCAGAAAAAACCGCTAAAATGAAAAAACCGATAACCGATAAAAAAAATTGATAAAAATTGCCAAAACAAGAAAAATCACAAAAACGAAAAAAACTAAAAATGGATAAAAAAATAAGCAAATCATAAATCGCCGAAACTGGAAAAAATCGACAAAAAGTGAATGAAAACTCATAAAATCGAAAAATATGTTACCGATAAAAAAAGAAATAAAGATTGGTAACACGAAAAAAATCTCTGAAACGGAAAAATTTTCAAAACGGACTAAAAATCATAAAAATAATAAAAGCAGAAATAGGAAATAATTTAAATACATTAAAGAGGATAAATGCCCTCAAAGTAGAGGATATGCGCGCAAGCCAAAAAAACCGCCCCCAAAAATTAACGAAAGATCGCCAAAAATAAAAATACCAGAAAAAAACCGCTAAAATGAAAAAATCCGATAACACACTAAAAACGAAGTCACTAAAAAGAAGAAAAAACTGGCGAAAAATTCAAAACGAAGAAAAAGTCCATTAAACAAAAAATTCCAGTGACACGGAAAAAATTAGAAGAGATCAGAAAAATATGGCTGACAGAAAATAAACCGATCAAATCTTTAACCGCTAACAAAAAAAAAAGAAAAGTTACCAAAAAAAAAAACACATATCACTAAAGCGAAATTAGATCAGTAAAACTGATGAAAATTTCTAAAACGAAACGAAAAGAGTCGTCAAAACGGCGAGTCAATCAAATGTACCCAAAAAGAAAAAACAAAAACGCAGTAATTTTAAGAGCGAAAAAAATCTCTTAAACGTAGAAAATTACTTACTGGAGAAAAAATCGTAAAAACCAAAACAATATTATCGAATTTAGAAGTTACCAATCCTTATTCTATATTCAAGAACATCCAATGCATTACGAAAAAGTCACTGTTTAGAGTGGTCATCGGTCAATATTTCTTTAAGATCAATGCCAACGGCAAGTACTATAAATTGATAATTTCCAACTTGTTTTTGCCGGAATTGGATGATATAGACACCTACAACCTGATGGCGCTGTGTGCCACACACGTCATCCCACATTGGATATTTTTCACGAACGATTTGAGGGCATGATAATCCCACGTGGCGGCGCCGATAAGACCTTTTCTTGTGGGATTTTCTTAAGTCGCAGGTGTATGCAAATAAACCACAACCCACAGCCAATTAACACAAAAGCATCGGTCAAATTCGACCTCATGTCAAATTTATGCGCCAGGGTCATAGAAAATTGGTCATTTTTTTTTTTTTTTAATTAGGACCAGCACTCAGGGGATGACCCCTACGTATGCAGTGCACTGTGCCGGAACTCAGGAAGGGGGATAGGATAGAGAAGATAGATGTTGAAAATTTAGAAGACTTAACTCTTTCACAACTCTGCTTTACGCGTTATGTTAATTTTTAAGGAAGTGTTGAGGCGCCTCGGGTGTTAAGTAGACGCATTAACTTATTAATTGTTTTACTTCGCCGATGTTTCTGCTAACCGACGAAGGAGAGCGATGTTGTGTACATTAGCTTGGATAGCATCAATTGCTATCGGGACAGTTTTTTAGTGACCAGTGCTATGCCTTCATCACTTAAATAGTTCGACAACAATAAAATACAATGTCTCACTAATGCACATTACAGAAATTAATGATGTTGATTCACTTGCTCTGGCCAGGGTTTGCACCCAGGCCCCAAGTCATTGTTTGCTTAGTAGTCAACGCGCTAACCACTTCAGCCAACACCACCCTAAATTTTTGATGAGTTCCGCCTAGATCAGACGTGATGGGCATTTGAATGATGTTCTATTTCACACGTATGAGTATCAATAGGTCTTTCAAACGAATAAAAAATTTTAAAAATTGGGAAACGAAATCGCTTATGAGCTGGCAAGAATAGGGTCAGCATTAGATGTGGCAGGTAGTGACAGGTCGGTTAAACTTCCAAACGATTACTACTATAGGGAACTCAGTAATTGGGCAATTAGCAGTACTAACCATTCCTGGAGGAATAGAAAAAATTGTAGTCTCGAGGTCCATATGGACAGAACTAGAATCAGGTAAATCTGATCTACTGCTGGGTATGAATAGAAAGGTTTTGAGAGTCTTAGTAGGCGCCTTGACTGGCCATTGCTCGGTTAGAGCGAGGACCAGCATATGGGAAAATGGCACTCCGGATTTCTGTAGGATGTGTGGGGATGAAGAGGAGCCAGAATCTATAGATCATATCATCTGTCATTGCCCAAGGCTGCAATGCCATAGGCAAAGATGGCTGAACAGACGTTTCCATGAGGGCACTAGCGATATCGCGAAGTGCAAACTTGAGGATATCAGGGGCTTTATCATGGGAATTAAATGGCTGAATGATGGATGTTAACGGCTCTTTGTTTCTCCTTGGACAGTAAGGAGACTAATTAGTCAATAAATTATAAATGAAGGGAATTACAATGGATCCAATTGGGTCTCCGAGTGGATGTGTATTTCACACTACCCTTCCTAACCTAACCTATATAAGACCCTTTCTTTATATGCAAAAAAAAAACTCCTCGTCCTTTGATATTTAATAGAACAATTCTTATTCAACTTTAAATAAAATCACAATATCGAAATGTTTAAGAAAATATTATGAAAGAAATTAAATTTTTCATCTTCTCACTGGGCAAAATAATGAAAACCGAAATAGAAAAACCACAATTGCCACAAAACACTGATCAGGTAAAAAAGAAAAATAATTCCAGTACACTCAATATAAAGCAAATCTCTGAATGTATTTCTATTTCGTATGTGTGTGTTCGCTTGAGTTTAAATTTAAAATTAAAGTTTGCCAACAAACACAACAACTGTTGTTGTACTGATTGAAAACAATTCTGCAGTAAAGTCTTTCATAAATATTGGTGATGTGTAAAGCAAAATCTATAGTTTTCGGTTTTATCTACTTGTAAGTTATGATTTTCATTTTCAAATTGTTTGTTATTTTTGTTCTTCTTATTTTCCTAAAAATTCTTCAATTGAAATGAGAATAAACGAATGAAGTGATTTACCAAAAAAAAAAAAAAAAAAGAAGAGGAAATTAAACCAGTGGCATGTGAAAAGGAATAAAGGAATTTGTAATACAGAATATATTAAAAAAAAAAACATATGAATAAAAATGAAAAAGGATGTAAATTCTATAGTAAATAATGATCATCGAATGTGCTGAACAAAACCAACAACCTCTACATCTGAAATACATGCATGCATACATATCGTACACACATAAACACATATGTATATGTAGCTATTATGACCAACTTTTGTGTGTGTGTATTCCTATCTCGTTATTGAAATAAATCTACAGAAAACCCTAAATTCATGCAAAATAAACACACTTGCAAGTAAGTGGCCCTTAAAAGTAGGCTACATGAAAAATTATGCTAGTAGCCAGCCAGTCAGTTAGTGAGTAGATATGTATGTACGTATGTATGTAAGTATGTTGTCATATTAATCACAATTAATAGTAGTAATACACTCGCAGGCATTATTGTGTATTCATAACCTTGGAAACCGTGTAACAGACAGTAAAATTTTCAAATAAGTAAAACGTAACAACGTCATTCCTATTGAATATCTTTTGTGCTAACAAAGAAAACATCACAGTATGAATCAAACACAAAGATTATTATCTAATTTCCATGGCAAAACACACACACAGACACATATACATACATACATACAGAGCAATTTCGGAAAAGTTTCAACGAACTTCATTATTGTGGGCGTTTCATTTACAGGCATTTTGTTCATGAAATTGTGAAACTTTTATTTACAAAAAAAAAAAAAAAAACATCTGTGTAAGTCTTTTAATAATTGTTATTAAGGACTTTAATACAAGTTCAGTTTTATAGTTTCAATTAAAAGTTTTTAAAAACAAAACATACGAGTACTTTTACTTTCATACATGCATGGGTCTTTTTCATTGGCATTGGCATTGGCATTAATTCTAATGAGGAAATTTTCAGCTGCCAGTAATTGTTAATGAAATCTTCTAATTATAATTGCAGATAAAAAATCCGAACAATTTCCTGGAAAAACTAATTCAACAGTTTCTCTCTGCATTCCAAAATTATAATTTTAATTAAAAATCGTGCCACCTCAACTCTACAAAAATCGTTGACTATTATTTTTCAATTATTTCGACTTACACGACTTTAATGAAATCTCTTGAACCAAAGATCGACTCTCCTATTTACAAAAATTATATTTAATGTTGAAAAACATGGAAAGTGCCACGCCTATACCTAAAAATTTCATTATTTTTCAACAATTTTAACTACATATTCCGATACTAATGAAACTTTAAACACACATGGAATTTCTCTGTCTAAAACTATTATAAATGATACGAAAAGTCAGCTGTGGCACGCCTCTAGAAAAAATACAATTATTACATTTCAATTATTTTGATTTGCATGATTGTAATAAAAACTTGGATTTATTCTCTCTAAGAATATATTTATTTTTGAGAAATGTGGGAAGTGCCACGCCTCTGCCTATAAATCCTATTATTTAAAAAAAAAAGTTACTGAGCCGATTCTAATGCAACATTGCATATACATTTATTTTTTCTAATAAAACTTTTCAATGATACAAAAAGTGGGCTGGCCACGCCTCTAGAAAAAATATAATTATTATTTTTTTCAACTATTTTGACATTCATGATTCTAAGTAAATCCTGTATAAAGATTTAGTCTCTCAAACTATAGAAAAAATATAATTATTATTTTTCAACTATTTTGATTTCCACGATTCTAATAAAAGCTTGCACACAGTATGAGTCTTTCTAAACATACTATTTTATATATTAAGAAATGTGGGAAGTGACACCCCTCTACCTAAAAATTTCATTATTTTTCAACAAGTTTTACTTAGCCGATTCTAATGAAACATTGCATAGACATTGAGTTCTTCTAATAAAACTTTTCAATGATACAAAAAGTAGGCAGCGCCACGACTCTAGAAAAAAAAAATAATTATTATTTTACAACTATTTCGATTTCCATTATCCTAAGAAAGATTTTGTACAAAGATTTAGTCTATCTAACAATACTATTTTATATTAAGAAATGTGGGCTGTGCCACGCCTCTAGAAAAAATATAATTATTATTTTTCAACTGTTTTGGCACTCATATTTCTAAGTAAATCTTGTATACAGAATTAGTCTCTCTAACAATACTATTTTATATTAAGAAATGTGGGAAGTGCCACGCCTCTACCTAAAAATTTCATTTTTTTTTCAACAAGTTTTACGTAGCCGATGCTAATGAAACATTGCGTAGACATTAAGCTCTTCTAGTAAAACTTTTCAATGATACGAAAAGTGGGCAGTGCCACGCCTATAAAAAAGTATAATTATTCTTTTTTTCAACTATTTTGACATTCATGATTCTAAGTAAATCTTGTATACAGAATTAGTCTCTCTAACAATACTATTTTATATTAAGAAATGTGGGAAGTGCCACGCCTCTACCTAAAAATTTCATTATTTTTCAACAAGTTTTACTTAGTTGATTCTAATGAAACATTGCATAGACATTGAGTTCTTCTAATAAAACTTTTCAATGATAAAAAAAGTAGGCAGCACCACGCCTCTAGAAAAAAAAATAATTATTATTTTTTTACAACTATTTCGATTTACACTATATTCTAATAAAAACTTGTACAAAGATTTAGTCTCTCTATTTTATTATTTCAATATTAAGAAATGTGGGAAGTGCCACACCTCTACCTAAAAATTATTATTTTTCTACTATTTTTACTTAGCCGATTCCAATGAAACTTTTCTGAGACATTTAGTCTGTGTCTAATGCTTTTAATTAATGATAAAAAAAAGTGGGCAATGCCACGCCTCTATAACACTTTATTATTTTTTCCTCCATTTACTTAGTCGATTTTAATGAAACTTTGCAAACAGATTTAAACTCTCTAATAATGCTATTTAATTATATGAAAACTAAACAGAGCCACGCCCATAAAATCACACGACAAATTTTTAATTAAATAACGAGAACTCTTATCAATCATTTTACGCTCATCTTTTTGCTTATGATTACATAAAATGGGGCAGTTCCATGGCCATTAAATATAAAAAATTAAACGAATTTAAGGCACAAATATTGAGAAACATATTTTGTTTTATTAGAAAAGTGAGCAGTGGAACGTGGGCCATCAATTTAATATTATTTTTACCAATTTTCGTATTCGATAAAATCATATTTATGTTTCTTTAAAATATCTTTTAAAATTTAATATTAAAGTTGAAAGAAAAACTTTATATTTCTAATATTTATGTTTCTTTTAAGAGGAAATCTTTCGTTTATTTTTCAAATATATCACATATTTCTTTTATTTTCGTCTTTTTTAAAGGAACTTGCGGCGGCAGAAAAAAACATCAACAATCTAAAGGTAAACAACAACAACAATATTACAACCAACCAGATAGATATTGACAAGATTATTTGCTGCGTGACACAATTGTTGGTTGGCATGGAGAAAAACCATTAAATAATTTTGTTGCAATACTGCTCGCATGTTTGTAAGTACACACATCAATTTAAAATTTTATTTTAATCCAGAGATGAATAGTAGTTTTACGCAATTAATACAAGTTTTAAAAATTTTGTACATAAAATTAGAAAACAAATTGTATGCTTTGAAATGAGCATTGCACAAGAATAAGGTTACAGCTAATTTACTTATAACTCCTGCCAAATGTCCTTGAACTTAGTAGAATTTCTAATTTAGAAATCCCATGTCTGTTGTTAGTTGGTCAAACGTGCTGTTTTGCAAAAAAAAAAAAAAAAAAATAAAGTACCATACTTCATCTTAACAAAGTGAAGAGGCTGATGTAGTCTGGTTTAACATTCAAACGATTTCAAAGACGACAACTACCAGTATGAATATAAATATTTCTTGTTATTTTTCTTTTAAACTTTAGTTCAGTTAGCTGTTGTTATCTCATCCTTGTGTATATCCTGTGTTTGTGTGTATGCCGCTGTCGCTCTATTATTCTGTATCATCTTGTTAACAATCATTTGCCAGTGTGATTTTTTCTTTCTTTCTTTGACTCCATGCCATTCTTTTTGATTCGCACAGCATGTTTAATAATCAGTTTCTTTCGATTTCTTATTATTTTTTATATTATTTTGCGTACTTATGTGATGATGACTCTTTTGATTTCGTAATCAACGGCTTGAAATTTGTGTGCCTTTTTAAAAGAATGCGTTGAAGTTTACTTTATTTTATTTTGTCGTTGTAGGTCTGTCTGTCTGCCTCTCTGTGTCTGTTTGTTGAAATGTGGCTTTAAGATTTTATTTACAAATTTTATTCTTAATGTGATAAGGGGACATAAAAGAGATGTAAAATCCTTTAACGGATTAAGGAAGGCAAAAAACCATTGCATACCAACAGGGAGTTTTTAAAACATAGGCATGTATTTTTAAAAATATGTCTGTATTGAAAAGTATTATGGTTGTTTATTTTTTCCGCCCTTTTCAAAACATCTTCGTTGTGTCTGCTTTTAAATCACACTTAGCTTTTCTTTGTATTAAATTTGGGTGGGTGGTTGTTCGCTGTGCCACAAAATTTGCAATGTATTAAATTTTCTTCTACATCTCCGTAGGTAAAAGAAATTAATTTTATAAATTGTTTTCTCCTCGATTCTGTGTCGCAACATAAAAGATTACAAAAAATTTATTTGATAAACTTGTAAAAAAAAAAAAAAAATATTCATAGAAATTTTTAATTTCACTCAGAAGTAAAAGTGAGTTGAAGTACCAGCGAGGATTGAGGCATCAATATATTTTTAATTCTTTCGTAAGGTAAGCTATGTTTCCAGCAGTAGAAGGGAAGATGAACAGGCACCTGTCCAAAATCAAAAACTCGAAAATTTCACGATTTTTAAATTGTTCATCCTTTTAGTTTTCTTGTGTATTGAACGTTACCCGGTCTTCATATTATCCATTAAGTTGACTTTATTTATGTAGCATAGAAATTTCAGATATGAACATTCGCAGAAGGTATTTCATTTTGCAGAAATATGTAATATTTTTTTTTAATTAAAATTTTTCAATAAAAATCAAAAAAATTATTTTTAACATTCTTTTAGTAAAATGGCATTCGACCGGTCTTAATCGATCTTTCTTTATGCTTTCTAACGTTTGTCGTCATCAGCTGCGAGCTGGAATTTACCGTCTGCCATCCGAAAACTTCAAACTAAATAAATAAAATTTAAAAATTTTGTGAAAGTAACGTTCAATACATTATTTTTGCATTTCCTTAAAAAAAATTTCTTATAAGCAAATAAATTATTTGTGAATGATTAAATAAAAAAAAATATATATATAAATGTTTGTGGTCTAAGTACAACGAAATTCATTTATTTTAACCGAAAGTTTTTTATGAGTGTTTAATAAATACGCTGTATACAGAGCTTCCATAAAAACGTGTGTAACTTGATTGTTTTATCAAATATAAATTTATTTTTCTTAGTAACTGTTGGTGTTGTAACAGGTCGTTTTACATCAATTTAAAATTATTTTCTTTTCTTTTGCAAGCATTATTTTAATTTGAGTCAGCTTAAATCTTGGATTTTTTTTTTTTTTGGCATCTACATTTATCTTTTTTATGTCTTCAAATCAAATCAACGATGATTTGCGGTTTAATGTTTAAAAATCAAATTCAATTTACATTAAATTTATTTTGAAATGTATTTGATTTTGACACATTTACAATTTGGCTTTCTTTCGTTTATACTTTTGTATGCTCCTTAAGACTCAAATAGTTGTCTATTATTTATTTGCTTCACTGCCAGACAGACAGCTCTATTTATTAAATTTTTGCGTTTTTTCTTTCTACACTGCAAAAAATAGTTACTATAATTTGGGAAATGAGTTCAAAATTGTTGTGGTCATGAGGTTTTTTACAAAAATTCCGTAAAGTTTCTGAAATACGAATTTCCTCTTTTTTCAGAAAATTTTTCATAATTCGATGTGTGAGAAGCTAAAAGGCCTAACTCTACTTTTCGAAAATTTCTCAATTTTGTTATATTACTATCTAATTAGTTGTGATAGATGGTAATAAAATGTTTTCCAATAGGGATGATATGATTTCAAAGTAACATTTCAGCCATTTATAATATGTCATGATCTGCCATTGGGTTTTCATTGTATTCAGTGGTATTTACAATTTCATCATGGAGAGATATACGCAAGACCAAAGTTTACAAATTATTAAATTTTATTATCAAAATAATCGTTCTCCAATTGCAACTTTTCGTACGCTTTTGCCATTTTATGGTCGTAATAATCGTCGCAGTGTGCTCCCTATTCGTCGACTTGTTGAAAATTTTGAGCGTACATTTTCTTTACATAATGTTCAAGTGCCAATAAGGCAAAGAACTGCTCGAAGTATTTCAAATATTGCTGCCGCTCAGGCAAGTGTTACTAAAGACCGCAATTTGTCGATTCCAAGACGTTCTCAGCAATTTGGATTGTCTCAAACCACAACCTGGTGGATTTTGAGAAAGGATTTGGCTTTGCATCCGTATAAAATTGTTCTCAATCATGAACAAAAGCCATTAAACCACCGTAAACGTCGCGAGTTTGCTGAAGTCATTAGTCTTTCGAAATAAACCAGACTCTCATCATGCTTTACAAGTCAATATTGAACGTGCCATTCATGACATAGGACTTGATTTAGTGGAAAAAGTGCCCGAAAATTGAGTTCATCGAATTCGTTCCTGCAGAAGAAGTCGTGGAGGCCATTGGGATGACATTTTATTTAGAACTTAATTGAATCGATTATTCTTCACATTAAATAAAAACTTTAGAATTTCCTTAACAATAAGTGTGTTTTTTTTTTTAAGAAATCTTACTGGAAAACCTTATACATCTAAGAAAATTTTGAAATTTTCGAAAAGTGGAGTTAGGCCTTTTAGCTTCTGATATATCGAATTATAACAAAAAAAATTTGCTAAAAACTAGTTCAGTGTTTATCCAAAAATTAGTAAAAATTTCATCATGGGCGCCATATGACATGGTTAGAGACAATGTTTTCATGTCTAGTTAGGTAATGGTTTATTTCCTTGCTATATGGTTGTTGATCTTGCTAAGCACTTCTCATTTTCGTATATGCCCTTCATCTGAACCGACTATCTGGTACAACAAAACTTTTGATGTCATCAGAATGCTGGAACGTGCAGAAATTCTTCTTTACTACGGGTAATAGAAATTGTCTGGTACAAGGGGTGTTCAAAACCTTTTAATCAAGTCTATTGGGACACGAACCGAATTACTTCGATTTAGCAGATAGGCACTTAACAGACAGTGCACGCACATACATAAATACTAAATGCGTAATATCTTAATTTAACAAAAATATTTTTATGAAACTAGTACAATATTTTTCTTTAAATTTTGTAAAATTTTCCAATATTCGACAAAATTTTATGAACTTAAATTGGGGACAAGCTTTTTCTGTTTTTAAGTATGCACTTTGTTCGTATGACAAAATGTCCTTAAACTTATGGTGTTTTCTTTCTCCATTGGTATTCGGGGCAGTATGTTTGATTCTAAAAAAATCGCCCTCACTAATGGTGGAAGGCATTGCACTTTTTGCCCCGTAAAAATCGACAGTGTTGATAGTGCCCTGTAAAACTTAGCTGTCAGCTGTTAAAAACAGGGCGTTCCACTTTTGCATAAATTGTGTTTTGTTCTAGTGCATTATTACAGGGTTGGCAAGACATTTTATACATGTACAAGGTGCCATTTTGTGTGTAGAAAAGAAAACACCATTAGTAAAAAAAGAAGAATCTTATTTTTAAAAAATGTGCTCTCATGTTAAATAAACATTTCAATAAAAGTAAGATATTTTTTGAAGTATATTATGAACTACATGTTTTCAAAGATGTGATCTATTTGATAGTTTTCATAATTAGGCGCTGTTTTCACAAGACAGACGAGTGACATGAGTGTAAAATTTGTATGGAAATCATCATGTGTTTTTTATAAAAATTTTAACCTCAGATCATTCGTATTCGTCTGTCTTGTGTTAACTGATAAAAAAGGACAATTTTGTTTTTATTTAGAAATCAAATTATTATTAAATTTAGACATATTTTGGAAGAAATTTTTTACAAAAATTTAGCACACATGTTTACATTTTTTTTTTTTTTCAGTGTATTATTTTCTTATTTAGCTGTTAAAGCATTTAAGTTCTTCATCGCCACCCGCCCCCTCATGAATTAAATGCTGTCGTCGTACTGTTAAACGGTGTTAAATTCCAATTTTATATATATTTTTTTGAAATGGCAAACATTTTCCATTAAAATTGAATTCAAATGTCGAGATGATATGTTTTTATTTGCTCTGTTTTTATAGTTTTTCATTTTATCTTCTTCCTTTATACACAACCGATTTTATCGTGCAGTCATTTATGCTTCGTTGACTTTAAATAGTCTCCAATGTAATTTAACTTTTTGTACATTTCGCTTCAAAGAAGAATTTTTGCACGGAAATATGGTGAACAAAAGGTGTGTCGTCGTCGTCGTCTTCAGCGCCTTGTTTATTTACTTGGCAATAAATTTTTAAAAACCACTACACTCAAGCTGACTTTTACATGCATGTATGCATATACGAGTACATACCCACATGTGCAAAAAGCTAAAGCAAAAGTTAAGGGATTTTTAAACAAAAAATAGTCATCTTTGCCAACTGTTGCTGGTGATACAATAGAAGTAATCCAGCCGTATTCATGCAATTGTTTGTTTTCTTTTCTTTATTATTTTATATTTATTTCTCTGTTTGTAGATTTAATCTGTATTTTGTTTTTAAGTTTGTCATAGAAGTTTTTTAAAAGGAAATCGCTTAGTTTTATGACAAAACTTTAAGGGATGTGTTAGGAAGTTAGTACATATCGAGCCTTTGCTGCAATAGAGTCATAACTCAAAAAAGTAGTTTTGCAGAAAACGAGTTTAAAGTTGCGCATTCGCTAACAATTTAATGTTAAAGGAAAATTTAATATTTGTCTCAAAACCTTAGAATGCAAGATATTTGAATGAAATTTTTACACATTCTGAAGCACAATATGATAATTAATGCTGCATTATTAACTCTTTTTTTTACTTATGACTCTATTGCAGCAAAAGCTCGATATGTACATACATACAATGTATATGTGTGACATTTTGACGAAAGTTCACAGTGTGATTTCTTAGTTTATTCGACTTGAGTTGAAATCAAGCCATATATTTTCAAAAAGATCCTATTCTCCAGAATTTTATTAAAATCATTTACTTTCTTAAGTAAACAATATAAGGAAACCCAGTTGCCAGGAAGAGGAACTTTTCCAATATCAATTTCTGAAGCAGAAAAGTTATTTTATAATTAATGTTTTACGTGTTAATGAAAAAAAAAAAAAAACAAAAAGTACTAAAACGAAAAAGCAGCAAAAGTACTAGATTTGACTTTAAAAAAATTTCTCAAGAAGTGCCATAAGTAAAAAAGTACCTTATATAAAATTAATACCAAAAGTACCATATTTTCGTATTTCAATCCCCAGAAAGTGTGATAATTTAATAATAAAAAAAATATTACTACAAAAAGAAAAAGTACCAAAACTATTAATTTGTCCCTTTTTTACCCCTTAAAAAGTTCTCTATGTTTTAATCTGGATAACATGCTATCCATCTACTGAATTTCATCCAAAGTCATTAAAAGAATTTCTCAAGAGAAAAAGCGCCAAATGTAAAAAAGTACCAAAAGTACAATTTTTTTTTTAATTTCATTCCCCAGAAAGTAAGACAATTTAAAAAAGAATTTACAAAATATTAGTATAAAAATAAATAGTACCAAAACCACAAAATCAAAAACTACTGTATATATTACTTTGGGTCACATGCTATCTATCCATCCACCAAATTTTATTCAAATCCATTAAGAGAACTTTTCAAGAGAAAAAGTGCCAAAAGTAAAAAAGTATCACAAGTAAGCAACTACCATATGTAAAATAAATACCAAAAGTACCAATTTTTTTATTTCATTTTCCATAAAGTATGCTAATTATAAAAATAATATAGACAATATTAGTACAAAAATAAAAAGTACCAAAACTAGCAATTTGTTAAATGTTTTTACTCCTTAAAAAGTACTTTATGTTTTAATTTGGGTAAAATTTTATACGTCTACCATTCATTTCATTCAAATCTATTAAGACAATTTCTCAAGAGGCCAAAAGTAAAAAAGCACAATAACATTTAATTTTCCGGAAAGTATGTTAATTTAATTTTATAAAATTATAAAATATTAGTACAAAAATAAAAATTACCAAAACTACCAATTTGTTTTTTTTCACTCATTAAAAACTACACAATATTTTAATCTGGGTAACATGCTATTCATCCACCAAATTTCATTAAAATCCATTGAGAGAACTTCTCCAAAGAAAAAGTGCCAAAAGTAACTAAGTACCAAAAGTATCAGTTTTTTTTTATTTCATTCCGGAAAAAGTATGTTAATTTAAAAAAGAATATACAATATTAGTACAAAAATAAAAAGTACTAAGACTAACAATTTGTCAAGTTTTTTATTCCTTAAAAAGTACTTTATGTTTTAATATGGGTAAAATTTTATCCGTCTACCAAATTTCATTTAAATCATTAAGGGACAAAAAGTGCCAAATGGAAAAGTACCATACATAAATAAATACTAAAAGTACCACTTTTTTTTATTTCATTCCGGAAAAAGTATGTTAATTTAAAAAAGAACATATACAATATTAATACAAAAATAAAAAGTTCCAAAACTAACAATTTGTCAAGTTGTTTGCTCCTTAAAAAGTACTTTATGTTTTAATTTGGGTGAAATTTTATTTTATAGATATTCTCAAGAGATAAAGTCCTAAAAGTAAAAAAGCACTAAAAGTTACAAAAGGACCATAAGTTAAAAAAAGTACCAAAAGTACGTTTTTTCTCATTTCATTCGCCAGGAAAGTATGTTAATTTAGAAAAAGTTTATGATATATTATTAAAAAAAACTTCCAATTTGTCCCTTTTTTTTACATCACAAGAAGTACCTTATGTTTATCCAAATCGTATGTGGAATAAACTCCCCGCAGAGGTCTTTCCTGCCACTTTCAGTGTGTCAAGGTTCAAATCGAATGTCAACAAACACTACTCCCTTTATCCTCCTTCCCAAAACCTATTTTCCTAGTTCCGGCTCAATGCTTTGCATACGTAGGGATCATCTCCTGAGTGCTGGTCCTAATTAAAAAAAAAAAAAAAAAAGAGCGACTTTAGCGTTTTAGAGGAACAAACAGACAAACTTTCACATTTAAAATATTATATAGGATATTTAATTTACTTACAATATTTCGCCATCAGGCTATTTGACTTTATTTTAATTTACGGAAAACTTCAAATATGTTTTCAATAAAATTTTTGAACCCACTTTCCTGAAAAAAACCGCCAAGGTGGTTGCAAAAAATTGATAGTAAAATAAATATTTTAAATATTTTTACAAATATTTTAAATGTGAAAGTTTGTCTGTTTAAATTTGTTTGTCCTGACACTGTCACAGTATAGTTGCGATGGTCAGGAAGGAACAATAAGGTACTTATTTTTTTCGTTTTGATATCTCTAATGGGCGTGTCACTTCACATACAGAGGAATTTTTTATACAACGGTATTTATGGATGTATTAAAATTGGACAAATGGGCGGGGCATCTCCCACATAATAATTTTGATATATCTTGGCAACTAACAAAGTAACTAGCCTGAGTTTTTTTTGGATCACTATTCTACAAACAAAAAAAAATATTGGGATAATATGAGTAGGCGTGACACTTTCCGCATACAATGAAAAATAATATTGAAATATTTTTGATGGTAATTAAGTAAGTAAGAAACTTGAAATTTTTGTGTAAAGCTTTAGTTTTTTCTTACAACTGAACTAAAAGTTGAGCAGGATAAAATTACTCTGTGTAAACATAATCGGTTTCAAGTGCTTTCTGTTTCTAACTGTGTTACCTTGTATTTGTTTAAATATCAATTTATTGTTGAAAACAAGGCACCACGAAATAAGCCCCAATGAAATAAGCCCCAAATCGAAAAATGAAATAAGCCCCAAAAAATTTTATGAAATAAGCCCCAAATTTTTTAACTTTATGATGTAAACTTAAGAAGAAATCATAAAATGCAAGAATTTTATCCTCTATGGTATATCGAACACAGGCTTCGCGTTCAAAGTATTTTCTGCATAACCGGCCTACGGCCGGGCGCAAGGAATTTATCCTCTATGGTATATCGAACACAGGCTTCGCGTTCAAAGTATTTTCTGCATAACCGGCCTACGGCCGGGCGCAAGGAATTTATCCTCTATGGTATATCGAACACAGGCTTCGCGTTCAAAGTATTTTCTGCATAACCGGCCTACGGCCGGGCGCAACGAATTTATCCTCTATGGTATATCGAACACAGGCTTCGCGTTTAAAGTATTTTCTGCATAACCGGCCTACGGCCGGGCGCAAGGAATTTATCCTCTATGGTATATCGAACACAGGCTTCGCGTTCAAAATTATTTTCTGCATAACCGGCCTACGGCCGGGCGCAAGGAATTTATCCTCTATGGTATATCGAACACCGGCTTCGCGTTCCAAGCATTCTCTGCATAACCGGCCTACGGCCGGGCGCAAGGAATTTATCCTCTATGGTATATCGAACACAGGCTTCGCGTTCAAAGTATTTTCTGCATAACCGGCCTACGGCCGGGCGCAAGGAATTTATCCTCTATGGTATATTGAACACAGGCTTCGCGTTCAAAGTATTTTCTGCATAACCGGCCTACGGCCGGGCGCAAGGAATTTATCCTCTATGGTATATCGAACACAGGCTTCGCGTTCAAAGTATTTTCTGCATAACCGGCCTACGGCCGGGAGCAAGGAATTTATCCTCTATGGTATATCGAACACCGGCTTCGCGTTAAAAGCATTCTCTGCATAACCGGCCTACGGCCAGGCGCAAGGAATTTATCCTCTATGGTATATCGAACACCGGCTTCGCGTTCAAAGTATTCTCTGCATAACCGGCCTACGGCAGGGCGCAAGGATTTTAGATATATTTTACGGATATGAAATAACCTCCAAATGAAATGAAATAAGCCCCAAAAATTTTTGTGAAATAAGCCCCAAATTTTTAAAAAATGAAATAAACCCCAAACAAAAAATTTGAAAATTTTTTGGGGCTTATTTCATTTTTCGATTTGGGGCTTATTTCATTGGGGCTTATTTCGTGCCACCTAAAAACAATTGTACAAAGAAGTTTTGCTTGAAAGTATGCAACAAAAACCATGTCTTGATGTTTAAAACAGGCAATCAAGTGCGGCAAAAAATAATTAATTTAAACCAACACTAGACAAAAAGTAAAGTTTAAATTGAAATTAATAAAGCATGACGTATAAAAGACGGCTAATTATATGAAATGTTTGCAGGCTTTAAGCATTTCCAGTCAAAGTGTCAGATGTAACAGTTTATGGGTCTGCAACAACAACATGTCCAGCATAACAACAACAAAAACAACAACAGCAACCTGACAACAGTTAAGCAGCAAACAGGCACACGTGCTTAAAACATAAAATAAGGAATTTTATTCTCTAGAAAGAAAGTCAATAGTAAAGAACGTTAAAAGAGATTAAAAGTTTTTTGCTCCACTTAATTTCAAGTATATGAGAAACAAGTGAAAATAATAAAGAAAAATTTTAGGAAAAACTTTTCTTTCAAAATGAAGTTCTTAAATTAATAGTTAATAACATTTAAAAACGCCTCGAACTTTACCTTTCAAATATTGATTTTTGAAAGGTATGAAATTTTAATCTTGTTACAAACGTTTCACATTTAAGTTAACGTTGTAAAAAAGCGGGGTTGAAAATAATTATTAAAAAAAAAAACAAGGTTACAGAACAGGTAACTACAATTGCTAGTGCGGTCGGTGCTTCAGCCATGCTATAAATATCAATCTCTTTGTAAAGGGCATGGTACAGCCCTTTTTATCTTAAAGTAACTTCTTTAGATTGTTTGTTTGTTTGTTTAAAATTTCACAATAATCGACTAAATAAAAGTTACTGAGAAAAGATGTACACCTCAATTCTAAATGACAATTCCCTGGGAATTTTTTCCCTATTCCCTATTCCCTTATTCTAAGCAAAATTTCCTGGGGAAAATTTTCCCTTTTTTCTTTTCCCTTATTCTAAATGAACTTCGAATTGGGAAACTCTTCTTCCCCGGGAATAAAAGTAGGTATTCCAAATATGAGAGAAAGTGAATAATTGTTGCGGGTTTTTTCCCCAAACATTTTGAAGGGAATTAATGCTAAATTTTAAATTCCAAATCTTTACACTAAAAAATTCAAAAGGAATAGTGCCAAAAAATGTAAGTATTAAATATTAAGTAAGACAGCAAACGGAAATTCTGTTAATGGAATCGATGGAATCATATCCAGAAATAGCACGCGGGTGGTTCAAAGGAAGCAAAGAAGTACTTAACAGAGTCTGGACTAATTTGGAGACAGAACTGAATCGTAAAGCTGCTTTCAATTTTATTATGGGGGAAACTCCCAACGACTTTAGCTTTGGCCGTATGTTGGTCGTTAGCACTTGTAACAGATACTTGAATGCCAGTTTATTTACTCGATAATATTTTTCAAACCTTTAATATAAACATGTTAATAAATAAGTATGTACTCGTAAACATAAGCAAGTGTTTTCAAGTACTTACAAAGTTTGCCGCAACTCGAGTGGGTTGCTGGCATCCAGTAGATATCTTATTTAAAATTTTTTGCTTTTGCTGGTTTTCAGCGTCTTCCATTTCACCAACATTAACAATAAACGCAACACTAAACATTTTGTTTCTTTTTTTTTTTACTTTTTTTATTATTATAAAGATTTGGCGGTTGTTCTTTACAAAATTTAATTGCAAATTTTTTTTACAAAAGTAAACAGCTGATTTCGATTTTTCGAATTCTATTTCCCTTATTATTCCCTTCCCAAACTGTTTAGAATAGGTGAATTGTATTCTTGGGAAAAATTAATATGTATTTAGAATTGAGGTGATAAATAATTCTGGCCATTCTTATGGACCCTATAAGCACTGATCCGGAAGTACAACCTTTTCCAAAGGAACTATAAATGACAGATTTATTCATGAAAAACTATAAAAAAGAACCTATACAAGTGTATGGATAATTTTCACATCTCTTAAGAGCCAGCAAAAAAACAAAATTAAGGATATTCTTCGCTTGGATTTCTAGACGTAAAAAACTATGTTGGGTTTCACTAATGACCGATTTACTGGCAAAAAAAAAAATTAAACAAATCAATAAAATCAATGGTTAGAAGGAACTAAATCTGTTCTTTTAAGTCGACATTGTGAGTCAGGCCAGGCCAGGCCGTTATGTATTTTCTAAAATAAAATTTTGATAAACTTTTAAACGAATTTCTAATGGGGGTAGTTTTAAAATGGGCGTGATACAGTCCCCGTTTTTAGTTACCCCAAAATGTTGTGTATTAAAAATTTCATAGGAAATTCTTGTTTAAAGATCTTTTCTAAAAATAATAAAGGGTGTTTTTAAAAGAGTGTCACAGCTTTGAGTTGGCATCACTGCTTTATTTAAGCACCCATTTAACAGCTGATAGTTGCTTTTTGTTTAGTTTGCTTTGAAATTTCATTATGCGTGCAATTTGTTGTAATTTTTAATCAAAATAATTGTTCTTTTAGTGAAACTCATTGTGCAGTGGGCGCTACAATTGATTTATTCAAAGAAACTTTTGATGAAAAAATTATTTCACGTAAAGATCGTGTTATTTAACTCCATTAGATTATTTTCTTTGGGGTTATGTTAAGTCACTTGCCTACGTCGATAAACCACAAGCAATTGAACGCGTGGAAATCATCATTCGAAGAGTTATCGGAGAAATACGGCCGCAAATGGTGCGATGTTTCTTGCGTATAACGCTAATTATAATTGATTTGAAAGTTTTCTAAAGTCATATCAGACACAAATATACAGAAATATTTTAAAATTTACTTTTATAAGATTTTAATGGGCGTGGCAACACCCACTTCTGCAATCATAATGGGGTGTAAGTTACAGAACTCATTATGTACCTGACGTTTCATACGTATGTACATATAATATAAGTAGTATTTAAAAGATAATATATTTTGTATGTAGGCGTGGCTCGGCCCACTTTTGTATACGATTTTTTTTTATAACAATATTAATAATAAATTTAAATTTAAATAAAATTCCAAATAGATAAGTTTGCGCAAAAATATTTTAAAGTTGATATGTATTTGATTTAAATGGGCGTGGCACTGGCATCAAAATTCCATCCACATGTTACAATCAAATTGAATTGCCACAGAAGCTAAATATCTTTTTCAACAAATTTCATATTAATTAGTTTAGTTCAAGCAATTGAAAATATAATAGTATTTACTTATTAAGGGCGTGACGCTGCCCTCATTTTTAGTCCTAATGGAATCATACAAATTCTTGTAGTTCTTCAGTTTAGTGTACAACATGTGTTAAACACTTTTTGTGTAGAAAATTATGTGCAACATTTTTGTGCAACATTTTAAACCCTGTAGCTCTTAATGGGTATTTTTTTACCCATTTTGTGATTAAGGGTTAACTTTTTGTACTTATTCACAATAAGTGAGAAAATATTCCACAAAGCCGACCAGTTTTTTTTTTATAAAAAATTGACAAAAATAATATATTTGTTAAGTAGATTTGTTGTCTGCAGAAATTCAATTTATAAAAAAATTCGTTTACAATCACCGTATTGTTTACTGTAGCCTTCCCAAAAAAAAGTTTTAACATCAGTCCCAACCTTGATGAACTTTTCTTTATAATTGTTTTACTCATTTTCATTATTTGCTTTTAGTTTTTCGTCTTGTTAAACTTTTCTCTCTCCCAAAATCAATTTCTTTTAACGCCCTTAGCTGGCAAAACAGAAAATGTTATTAAAACAATTTTGCAGATCTCTTTTTGTTTATCGAAAAATTTGCTTTTTAACTTTTGCTAAACATCAACAACAACAACAACCTGCAAAACAATCAACATTCTTTCTTAAAAACTTTTTTAAACACAATATTTTTATTGAAATCTGGTGAAAGTTTTACGATAAAAATCATTTCATATTTTTAAATTTATGTACAAACAATAATTATCGTATGAAGAACACTTGATGAAGCAAACAGTTCAAGAAATAAAAAAAAAGATCCTGTGGAAAATAAACACAACAGTTGAAAGCTGTGATTAGCTAATGTTGTTACCCCTACGAAAGCTGTTTTTTTATTCAATTTTTCTTAAACAACAAAACTAATTAGAGTACGAACGTCCTCTTGGTTTCGGTCCTTGCTAATAAGTTCCGTTGCTTTATTATGGATATAACATCGGTTTTTTTGCCTTTTTTCCACCGGAACTTAAAAGAAAAAGATATGCAAAAAAATGTCTACTTTTTTGTTCCAGATTGCGTCTTCTACGCGCCATCCGTGGCGGCCACATGGCAGAAATCATATTTAAGCATTAATTTCACAAAATTTTCTTTCCAATAAAGCCCTTTCAAACGTGATTTAAGCCCCTGTGTCACTCTATAAAAAAACACCTTTTACATACCCACACTCACATGCACACGCACACGCACATATAAAAGTCATTAACAAAATTCTATCAAAAAAGTTTTTCCTTCAACTTTCTCGCAACTGAATTTCCATATTTTTTTATTTATTATACGTGCAGCCTAAAAGACCGCCTTCTTTTTATACTTTTTTTCGCTCAAACTCTCACACACGCATACTCATCTATTCATATATGACATTATATGTACATACATATACATGTATGTAACTGCCAAGCAAACATTTTTAGTAAATTTTGGTCCGTTAATCGAAGACAATCAGAAAATATACCAACAAACGTATGACTGATTATTCTGAAATATCTCACAAAAGTCTGCGAGATGTCGAGAAAATTTCTATCAGTTGAAAATGTTCCAATTTTATTGCGACTTTTACGCCCTTTCATATCAATCTCAGTCTTTATTTTGAAATAAACACTTCTTTTAAATGTTTTAATATAAAAAAAATTGGGCCCACTGACTATGCTGCTTAATGGCTTAAAGAGTTTCATATATTTCCATTTAAAGTCTTTTCTTTTAAGGCTTTGTTAGACTGAATTTTTCACTGGGCAACTGAATTTTTAATTTAACACGCCAAGGATTATGCAACAAGTTTTTTTATTTTGCTTTAAATTTCTTATTGAAACAATAATAAACTTTACAACAGCAGTTTTAAGTAGCAACAACAATAGCAGCATAAATGTATGCTTGTAACAGTCAATCACATGTTAACATGAGTACAGTTTATTACCATCTACTATTTTTCACAACCTTCGAGATGCGTAATAAGTCGCTTTAACGTTACTTTTAAAGAACATTATTGATGGACGTAAAGCTTTAAAAGTAAAATGAAACAGAGTGTGATGCACCATAATTCGCATTGCTAGCGATCAGAAAAACTTAAGAGGAAGTTACCATAAGTGGCCTGCACATATTAAGTTATCCCGAAACTATTCAACAGCTTAGCGTCTTTTTTAACACAACTAAATTAAAAAGAATTTTAAGGCAAATTTTACACGATTTTATTTATTACACTTCTGGTCAGATGTGCTCGATTTATGAATATGCAGGCTAGACTGTTTTATCTCCTAAAATGTTTTTAAACAAAAATTCTACCAAAATGTTATTATGTTTTATTATTATCTATATAATTAATAGGTAATACCAATTTTTGTGATAGATTTTATGGCCACATTATTTAACCGAATTTAAAAGAATTTATATCAAATTTAAAATATTTATTCACAGAAGTGAACGAGACGTTCTGGAATATTGTGGATTCAGTATTTTGATAGCTAGAAGCGTTTAAAGTTGCTACTAGTACATGCACACGTAATACTAATGCATTTCAATTAAGAAAACAAACATAACGTGCAATTGTTTTTCCGCAACAATAAGAAATTTGTTTTAATATTTGGATGTGAGAGATTTTTAGGAATGTTAAAGGAACAAAAGAAAGATGAGAGCCCTGTAAAAATATTTGGGTCATTGGAAGGTATTTTTTGTTGTTGTTTGCATGATCTCTTTTATTTTTAATCCTTGTCGTTCAAAACTGAAACTTTGAATACCACAATTGTGGTATGGGCTGATCGATCGACTCCGTTTTTAATATATCGCGAATTCAAGCAAATGATGTATTATTAAATAATTGTTGTTGTCGTTGTTGTATGCTTGTTTTTGAAAAGAGTTTTTTTATGGTAATTTTTCTAGTAACATTACAAACATTATTTACATCTAGAATATGGTCGATTGAGTCGACGGTGATTCTACTTGACAGCAAAAAAATTTCCTTTTAAATTACAAAAAACTATCGTTAGAAAAGAGCTCAGTTAGCAGCACTAATAGTAAACATAAGGACGAGGTTGTGTATTGCCAAATGCGCTTGTGTATTTGTGTGTGTGTGTGTATTTGTGTGGTTTTTCATGTTTTTGATGGCGATATAAATGTTTGACGCACAAACCGGAAATTACTTTAGTTGAATACATATTGACAAGACGTGAGTAACTAAAAAGTATGAGTGGCATTGTTAGTTATTTTGGTCATAGGAGAGAGAGAGAGAGAGGGGTTAAACCGACTGAAGTTTTCTTTATTTTTTTTTAAAGCTACGCTCACATTGATTAAATAATTGTTCAAAAAAACGGAACCACTAGTGTTGCTCAGGGATAGCGTCATCCTTTAACTTGGTTTTTATATTACAAAAAAACAATTAGTTATTCTACAAAAAAGTATTTTTATAAAGTTTTTAAAAAATACGAACCCATAATTAAAATAATATTGGAATTAAGGGAAATAAATTATTAGTTTCTTTCTTGGTTACGTGTTTTTTTTTCGACAAATATTGGATAAATGTGCATGTAGCTTAAGTTTCCTATTTATTTATTTCCTAAAAATATGCTCTAAAAAATTAACATTTTCTTAAATTTTATTTTTATTTTTACCAATATTTTTTTAAAAGGATTTCCTTTGTGTTTTAAAGTAAGTTAGTGTTTTTTTTTAATTTTAAAGTGATTCTTTCATAAGTCTAAGAGTCTTACTAAGTGTGCAGCAATTAATTAATTTACAGTATTTCTTATTTTATCATTAATTTTTTCCTTTTGCCTTTATTGAAACCTTACATTCTGGTACTAAATACTTCAAAGGTGTATGGGAAAAAATCACAACAACAAAAATACTTTGTTGAACAAAAATCCTTGTTTTTTTTTCTTTATTGAAAGTCTTTTTTAGAGCTACAGAACAGCACAGTATATTAGTTTTTCATGTAAAATATGTAACCAAGTCTTTGAAAATTATAAAAAAAAATTTCACCGATTTTGTGGAACTACAAAAGTCATATCGGCTAGAAACATCTTTATAGACATACAAAAACAAGAAGTAATTTAGTTATTTAAACAAATTTAAAAAAATGTATTCTCACACACAATATTTCCAGCTTTCTGAATTATCTACGAGTATTTGTAAACTGCTCAATATTCGTTTTGAATTTATAAAACTTTTACTTTTATAACATTTTCTTAAACCTAAAGAATGTCTGCAATAGACGTTTTGCTACAAAACGAAGAAAACAAAAAAAAAATGCTACGAGTATTTAATTCTTTATATTTTTATTTTGCTTACAAGCAAAATATCTTGATTTTCTTTAACTTTGTTGTTGTTGTAACTGTCATGTTTTACAAAAGTTATTTAAAAAAAAAGGAGCATTTCTGTGTAATACTTCATGTTTTTTTCTTTTTTGTAGCAAAAATTATAAAATTTAAAGTATTTAAAGAGCAGTGGTCGGCATTATGAAAGACAAAATATAATAGAAAATTATTAAATACTAAAGAAATTCACTTGTAGCAAATTTCAAGGACTATAGTCAGAAGGATTTCATATAAAAAAAAATATTATTATACGTAAAGAAACAAGATTAGTTGTGACAATCGAATTGTGGAGGTTGCACTAACTATCATAAAATTCGGTTGCTGCAACTACAATTTTCGTTTAGTGCCACTGAATATTCGGTTGCGACAAACGATAAAATTGGTAACCATCATTGAATCGTAAATGGAAGCTTATCAAGATTAGTTATGCTCATTTTTATCCTAATCCATAATTGAATTAGTATTTTTTAATAATTAACTAAATTAAATAATTTTACTTACTTATTTGAATTTAAAATTTATTTTTCTCTATTAGTATTGGTATTGAACATAGAACTCTCATATATTTTAAGCACATCACCTTAGATAACTTAGCCACATTAGTATTTTAAAATCGAAAAGTATTGAGCAAGAACTTATTTGAATATAATTAGTTATGCCAACCGAATAATCCGGTTAAGAGTATCAACCAAACCATATTCATTACAAAATTATTCAGTTGAGCTTGCCATTTTGGCATTTAGTAGTAGGAAAAAAATTAATTCGGTTGACCCACAACCAATTTAAGAATTGTCACAACCGTATGATGGTTACAATTTTGGTATTATGGTTATGATTAGGAAATGTAGGTTGGAACAATAGAATATTGGTAGCGGTAAACGATATTTTATTGATACAACAGATTTCCAACCAATCTTTTTTCTGGGTGTAGCGTTCTTTAGCTAAGGAGGGGATAAAAACCAGCTAAAGTGTTCGGTACCTGTTACAGGATTTTATCTATAGATCCGTAACAGTTACAGATAATGTATTGATATCCCATTATAACAACATCTATAAAAAAATACTTGTGTCACTCTATAAAAAACATCCTTAATAATTTTTTAAATCATATAAAATTTTCTCCTAAGAAAAAAAAAATCAAATATTCATAATGTCACTTCAAAACAATTCTACTTCAAAGAAATTTTTATTTAATTTGAGTGCTTATTTACTAAAAGTAAGAATGTTTTTACTAAATTTAAATACATTTGATCATACAAATGAAATTACATACATACATATTTGTAAAAAATATGATTTAAGAAATGACTTACGCATGAATAGTTCATAGAAATTTTAATACTTAAAAACGGAAAACGTCTATCCTAAATTTAAGTTCATATTTTTTTCTCATATAGAAATTTTTTTCAAAATTGAAATTTTTTTAGCTCATGACTTACTAATTTAAAAAAAATTATTTTGTTAATGTTTGAAATATGGAATTTAGTTTTTCGTGTAAAACCAAACCCAGTTTCAGTTGGTTTGATAAAAATCGGCATTTTTTTTGCCTAAAATCGGCAAATCGGAATTTTGTAAATTTTAAAGGAAAAATCGGCAAAACGTCGAAAAATCGGCACTTTTGGCAGCCCTTAGTAGAGTGCCTATCTACGAAACCGAAGGTCGTTGGTTCGACTCCCAAAAGACGTAAATTTTATAAAAATTTTTTCATCATCTCTAATTCCAGATAATACAATTTCATGTTGTTTTACCTTCTTCTGATTAACACTGAAATTGTTTTTTAGTAAACATTTTTCTAGTTTTATGTGTCAGTTTCAGTTAACCTAACCTATAGATGAAAAAATCGATTTTTGCTTTTTTGGTGATTCTTAAAATAGACAATACGCTCTTTCTAATGCAGCAAACCGCAGTTTTCTAACTGCATTACTTTTGTCATAAATAAATAAAATACAAATTTGATAAGAAAAGAGCCCGAAGTAACAAAATTTTTTTTTCTCCAAAACTCATTTTTTTCCCATACATCCCTTTTAACTGAAACTGACACATACATACATATATGTAATAATTTAAATTTAAAAATTTCGACGATATAAATTTACTAAATTTTCCAAAAAAATTTTAAGTGTTTTATTCTCACTTTTGCACAAATAATTTAAGCGGTTATCAAACGGATGTTGCTATAAAAAGCTGTTAAAATTGCTTAATTATTGAAAAAAGCAAAACACTATAGTATTTAAAGGGTGTTTTTTATAGAGTGACACAAGTTTAAATCATAATAAAACAAGGATATATATTTTTAATATCAATGAAACGTGCTTTATTTGAAAGAAAATTTTATGAAATTATTGGTTAAATATGATTTTTGCCATGTGGCCGCCACGGCTGGCGCGTAGAAGGCAACAACTTTTTGCAGCATTTTCGGTCGTATTTCGCCGATAACTCTTCGAATAATGATTTCCTGTTGTTCAATTGTTTGTAACCCCAAATAAAATAATCTAATGGGTTTAAATCACACGATCTTGCTGGCCAATTAATTAAGCCATTACTTGAAATTATTTTTTCATCAATAGTTTCTTTGAGTATATCAATTGTAGCGCCCGCTGCACGATGACTTTGACAAATAGAACAATTAATTTGATTAAAAATTTCAACAAGTTGCACGCGTTGCTCTGGTTTAAGTCGATTCATAATGAAATTTCAAAGCAAATTAAACAAAAAGCAACAATCAGCTTTTAAATGGGTGCTCGAATAAAGCAGTGATGCCAACTTAAAGTTGTGACACTCTATAAAAAAACACCCTTTAAATGTAAAATAATGTAATTTCTTATAAATAATATTTTCATTTTCATTTGTATTTCGTTTATTACATGTTTAATCCTGTAAATAATTCTCCTCCTTCCGGTTTGGCTTACAGTTGCTGTTGCTGTTGTTACTGTTTTTATAGTAAAACAAAAAAATTTTACATACATATATACATATATAAAATAACGTATTTAGTTGTTGCTCTATATATGTGTGTATGTATGTATTATGTGTGTATGTATGCCTGAAAGTTTCTATTGTTATTGTTTTTAAAAGATAATCAGAAAGCAGAACTAAGTTGATTTAAAAAAGTAGAGAGTTTTTGGGTTTCTATTGAGTGGCTTATTTCGCTACAAACAAGTTTTTTGTTGTGTTTTTTTTTTCTTGTTTAAGGAAATGATTTTAATTCCAAAAGGAAACGGAAATTTACAAACAATAAAATACACACGTACACACACATGTGTTTAATTATTATTGTGTGTTGTTCACAAATATTATTTTTAATACGAAAATATTCGAAATTCTTCCTAAGAGAAATATATTATTCATTTTTATTTAACTACTCCGATTTTAGCACAGGATTAAATTCATAGAAACTTAAGTGATTAAAGATTTATTTGAAATAATATAAAATTCACTTAAATAAAATAATTTATAAAACGAAATTAAAAGCAAACGTATAGACACAAGAGTAAAAGGATTTTATTATAGAATAAATAAAAAAACACGTAAATCCTTTACACAATTTGCAATAACAATTTCTATCACAATACAGTATTTAATAGAAAATTTATGGATTTTGGAGTAGTTTTTGCTCCCTTCCCTTAAGATGCGAAAATCCAGGTAATTTCAGGATCAAGGCAGACAGACAGACCAGAAAATTTCACTTTGAAAAGTAATAAAAAAAAAGTTAACTCGCCATAAAACTAAACAAACCTTTATTTTCTTAAATATATTTAAACATTTCCATACATACATTCCCTATTCCCGGTCACCCATTTCTAGGCTATAAATCATTCTAATCCGAAGAACATAATTTATAACAAAAGTAAAAAAGCAAGAGAAATAAATTTACAAATATTTTTTTGCATACGACGACTGCCATTGCTGTTGCTTGCTTGCTACCGCTCACATTAACAACTTAATATGGATTTTTAATACACCCGAAAGGACTTCTTAATGTTTGTGAAATTTTTGACCTGTTAATAGTGGAAAAAAAAAATACCATGCTTTCTGTTAAATACAACCAATTAAAATTCATTCCATAATAAAAGAAATTTTAAATGGAAATAAAAATTTTAATAAAGTTTTTTTTTTTATTTTTTTCTTTTGCGTTCAAGTTGATGTTCATGTTCATGTTTATTTTCATATCTGCCGCCAGCATTGTAAAAGCCTTTTTATAGTTATTAAGCTGCTTAAAATAGCAAAAAGCAAAATAAAATTAAATAAAAAAAAGTATTAATAAGACCTTTTGTAAATTTATTAATGTGTAATTTTGTATGACTTTATAAAGGGTGTTTTTTATAGAGTGAAACAAGTTTTAATCATACTAAAACAAGGCAATAAATTTTTAATATGAATGAAACGGGCTTTATTGGAAAGAAAATTTTATGAAATTAATGTTTAAATATGATTTTTGCCATGTGCCCGCCACGACTGGCGCTAAGATGGTGCAATCTGGAACATAAATTTTCAACAACTTTTCGCAGCATTTGCGGCCGTATTTCGCTGACAACTCTTCGAATGTTGATTTCCATGTGTTCAATTGTTTGTGACTTAAGATAACCCAAAAGAAAATAATCTAATGGGTTTAAATCACACGATCTTGGTGGGCAATTAAATCAGTTGTAGTGCCCGCTGCACGATGAGTTTGACGAATAGAACAATTGTTTTGATTAATAATTTCAACAATTTGCATGCGTTGATCTGGTGTAAGTCGATTCATAAATGAAATTTCAAAGTAAACTAAACAAAAAACAAATATCAGCTTATTAAATGGGTGCACAAATAAAACATAGATGATAAAGTTGTGTCACTCTATAAAAACACCCTATAAAAACAGAAGTGCACACGACTAAAGAGCAGCACAAATTTTTGCATTTAAATTATTAACGTTATTTTATAAAATCATTTGATTGAATTTCCTCTTCTGTTATTCTTCACTCCAAACGAGGAGCAGCAATTAACTATAAAATAATTTTTTTTTACTCAAAATGATTTGTGATAAATAGGGCCTAATGTGCTGTTTATATAAGACAAACTAGTGATTTTAGTGTAAATTTTGTATGGAAACCCCACTGAAAAAATTGAGCGCATTTCATACAAAATTTACACTCAAATCACTCGTTTGTCTTATATAAACTGCACATTAATGTCGGCATTACACTGACGAATACGACGATGTACAGATTTAGTGAAGGCCTTTCAAATCTACTTGTTAAGAAGCTCTAGGTTTGTCAGATGTGGCGATTTAAAACCCGTTTGGCAACATGGCGATTTATAAAATAGTTGGCGATTTCGTTGGCTATTTTTGATGAGCCATGAATTTGTTTTAAAAATCGTTAAAATTAATACAACAAATTGATGGTTCGTGTAGAAGGTGTGTTAAGAACATTTTGGTATAGCAGCAAAATATATTATTGAAAACAAAAATTGAGTATCAAGTTGCTTACAGCCTACGTCAAAACGTCAATTCAAGTTAATTTCGATAAATTAGCCGTTTATTTTGAAAGTGGCATAAGTCACTTTTTCAAAAAAATCAATTTAATGGCAACACTAAATAAAATTGAACGGTATCTTTTCATTTGTAAAACATTTGCAATCAACAAAAGCGACTTATGCCACTTTCAAAATAAACGGCTCAAATAGTAAGTGTGTTCAACTTGAAAGCAACTTCTTGAACTTGTAACTGCAGAGTAAACACTTCAGCCTACAACACATTTTTTTTTGCACATTTTGGTTAAATGTTTTTTTTTTTTTTTTAAATCCGAGAAGTTTCTATAGAAAAGCTGGCCGGCCTTTTAATCTATCCCTTAAAAGATTTCATAAAATTACAAATTAATATAAAACATATAAATTTGAAAATTAGGATTTTGCAATATCTGATCAATAACTCGGAAATTTTTACAGATAAAAAACTTTAAAGCCCTTTTAGCTTTTGAAGTAAAACTGTACTAAGTTAGTAATTCCCAAAAAAAAAAAAAAACTACAACTTTTAAGCTAAATAAATGCAGAGTTATTAAACAATTACTACCGATGAAAATCATATTATATACTTGCAAAACTGCAACCGACCTTAAAATATGCAATTATATTTTAAAAACAAGTAACAAAACTCTACCCCCCCCCCCCCAAAACTAACCTCATTATCGTGTTAATTAAACACATTTTATATTTGTTGAGTTATCGTTCGCCTCCTAAAAGTAAACAGCGTATAATATTTACGTTGTTTTTTTTTTTTTGCATTACACGGCCATTTGTTATTGTTGTTGTTGCTGGTAGCCATGGTTGAATGCAGTTCAGTCTGTCTGTGTATAAAAGCGTTTGCATGTGCATCATCACTATAGTGATAACAGTAGAAAGGAAAGTTTGCCATCAATGTTCTACTTGCTAAAGTAGTTGATCATCATAACAATTTGCGGTTTTTGCGGCTTTCATTGTTAAAACGGAAACATGCGTGTCTGTGTGTGTGTGTGTGTGTGGCTGTCTGTAGTTATATTCTCAGTCTGTCGCATAGTTAGCAGAGTTTTAGCAACAAAGTTGAGGTGTGTTGACTATTTTCTTCTTTTTTATTTTTAACACACTTGTATCGGTTTGCTTGCTTGTTTGTTTTAGCAAATAACTTTAACTAATGATGTTAAAGTTTTAAATAAAATTTTCAACATATTTTTATATAATAGTTTCTATCAACTCTGTAGTATGTATGCAAACATTTTCTTACTACAACACAATTTTAGAATTATGGCCAAAGTCTTCAATGAAATAGTTTTTCTATTTTATTTGCTTTGGCATTTAAAACAGAAAGCTATAATTTTTGAAATATATTTCTTGTAGAAGAGGGATAAAATTAGAATGAGCTAAAACAACAGTTTTTTTAGGGTACATTTCCTGCGTTCGGAAAAAGAGATTTTTCCGAGAGTTTCCGTTGCTGTTGAATTTACAACTTGTTTTTTTTTTTCATTACCTTGAAGAGAAGTTTGTGCTTTTAAGGTAATTTTAACACTAGATTTGGCATAAATTTCAAATATGTAATAATATTTTCCACTCTTTTGAGTCTTTTTAAATCATTTCCATTAAAACTTGAAAAAATTTACACTTTATTCTTTTTTTTTAAATACGTTTCTTTTCGCTCATACTTCAAAATTTTAGTAAAAAAAAAATTCCTTCAAAATAGTTTAAAAAATGTCCATATTTAATTATAGTTTTATTAATATGTAAGTACATATGTATGTATGTAAAAAATTTTTTAAAATTAATTAAATCTTCTTATAATAAAATAAATCAAATATTCAAAATGTCACTTCAAAAAAGTTCTACTTCAAGGAATTTTTTTATTTTATTTGAGTGCGCATTTTCTAAAAGTAAATTTAAACACATTTGATCATACAAATGAAATTATTTGTAAAAAAATATGATTTAGGAAATGGCTTACTCCTGAATAGTTCATAAAAACTTGAATACTTCAAAACGAAAAAACACGGCTATCCTCAATTTAAGTTTATATATTTTTCAAAACTTAAAACAAAAATAATTTTTTAAATTATTTGTAGTTCATGATTTATTTTTGTTAATGTAATGGCCAGTTTTTGCCTTCGTATTCAAGTATGTAATTAGTTAATTTTTATTTAAATTTATGTTGTATTTAAATAAGATTCCATTTTTTCAGTGAGTAATTAAAATTCTTATTTAATTACGATGAAAATATGGTAACACCACGTAAAATAAAAAATTTCTCACAAATTTCCCGAAAGAACAGCTGACTAGAACAAATAAAGAAAAATCCGAAAAAAAAGATTTTTAATTTAGCTAAAAATAAGAATAACTAAGAAGTGCTGAAATGTTTTAAAAGAATAAAAGCCACTTTCAAAATGATTAAAAGGTTAATAGCGACACAACAAGACAAAATTTTATGCAATTTACCAGCAGCCACAAATATTTTATTGGCTTTATTATATATAAGAAGAACAAGCATTGAAAAACATATGGAAATTCGTAAATCTTAAATTTTATTTAATTATTAATTAAGTACATTTTTTAAATATGCAGTCATAAACACAATTTGGTATTTAATTACAACTTAATAATAATTATAATTTAAATACCAAGTCAAAAACTGGCCCTAAGAAATGGCGAATTTAGTATTTATGCGTACTGGTTGTTGAGAGGTATCAAGGTGTAGTAGAGTGCCTATCTACGAAACCGAAGGTCCTTGATTCGATTCCCAAAAGTCGTAAATTTTATAAAAATGTTTTCATCATCCCTAATTCCAGATAATGCAATTTCGTGGTGCTTTATCATCTTCCGATAAACACTGAACTAGTTTTTAGTAAAAATTTTCTGTTAAAGAAAAAATTTCTGTATTTCCTAAAATCAAGTAAAATTTTACTGAATTTCTGTAAAAAATGACATCAGCGCCATACGTCAACCAATGTGAACTCAAATTAAGTAAAATTTTCAAAGTTTAAGTTCATTTTTTTTTACAAATTTTCCTTGATGAGAGGAAATACAAATTTCAAATTTCGTCTTCAACAGGAAATTTTTACTAAAAACTAGAAAAATGTTTACTAAAAAAACAATTTCAGTGTTTATCAGAAGAAGATAAAACAACATCAAATTGTATTATCTGGAATTAAGAATGATGAAAACATATAAATAAAACTTACCTCCTTTGGGACTCGAACCAAGCAAATTCGGTTTCTGAGATTTGAACTCTACTAAAGGTGTGTTTACATGGTAATAAAAAGTATTAACACTTTGTAGAATCAAAATATTATGAAATTCTCTTTTCTTATAAGAAGAGAGAACAAAAGTCTGTTGCAGGTATTTTTTATATTTACACGGATAATATTAATAAAATCAAAAGTCTGCGCTTCGAAATAGCTGGTGGTTACAGTTCTACAATATTTACAAAAACAACATGAATTTGTTTTAGTTGTTCTTGTAATTATTGTATAGAAATGATGCCACCTTCAATATATACTCTTAAAGCTGCCAATGTTTACTTAAAGATTCTCGTCTGATAAAATGAGTATACGTAAGTTTCTAAAATGGTATAGAAAATAAACATTTACCGAACGCTTGTCAGGCAGTGGGCAGGAAGCCTAATTGTAATGTACCATGTACGCATGCTAATTACATACAACATCTACACTCAACCAAAAATTCGTTGATTTAACTAATTTATTTCTTATTTTTCACCCAAGGAACAGGATATTTGAACTCGACGTATGGCAATCATTGGCTTGTTGAATTCAACGTACCAAATCGTTAAAGTTAAGAAACCATACGTTGAAACCATACGATGAGTTTTAAGAATTTGTTCCTTGATCCAACGAAGTTTCTTAAATTCAACGAATTATACGTTAAATCAAAAAACTAGTTCATTATTTAATTTAATAAAATATCAAGAATAAAATAAAATAATGGTTTCAACGTTGAGTTCATAAATACATAAATTTTTACTTTGAATATTAAGGAATATTTTACTGAAACAACGTATAATACGTTGAATTTCAAAGAATTTCATTCAAAGAACGATAGTTTGTTGAATTTAAGTAAAACTGTTTTTTCAGTGTACCCTAATTGTCTATACATGAAAAAAGTTAGTTCTAAATTTCAATATTTTAGCAGTACTTTGAGTACATGTTGTACGTATATTTGAATAAGTGCCAAAAAAAGTTTAAACATATTTTTAGCTGCCTCTGTTCAATACCAGGAATGAATAAAACTAAAAAATGTGGCTTTTATTTTTCGATTTTAAAACACAAATGTACCTGAATTGTCTAAAGCGATATGTTACAAACGGTCCGAATAAAAAATGGCCCCAATGCAAAATGGCCAAAGCTGAAAAACAAAAATGCCTCAAATTTTTTACATTGAAAACAACAACAAAAATTTTTAGAGCTATTTTTCCTATTTTAGGGCTAGTTGGGGTGATTTTTTCTAAAGTTTGGGGCTGTTTTTAATTGCTTAAAAAGGAAAAATGGACCCAAAAATTAACCATTAAATATGGCCCAACTTTTTATATTAAAAACAACAATAAATATTTGCGGCCATTTTTCACCTTTTTAATTTTTAAGATTAATGCGATTTTTCTAAAGTGTGGGCCATTTACTTTTTTTTTTTAAGAAAAGGTGGCCCTAAGCTTAAAAATGAAAAATTGCACCAAACTTAAAAATAAACATTAAAAATGGCCCTAAAATAGGAAAAATGTGAATTTGCCTTCGAATAAGAGTATCTACCTGTTATGAAATCACCTTATCTTGTGCCATAAATATTAATACAGGATAAAATCTCACCCCATTCGCCTAAAAAATGCAACGGTGTGATGTCAAAAAATGTACTGAAAATTCTATTTTGACATCTCAAGCAGATGAAAAATACCAGCGGCTAAAATGGGCGAATATAATCAACTGTGCACTTGGGATCATTTGAATTAATTCGTATTGGGCACTCTTACATACATATGTATGTGCCAAGGCGAATTCATACAAGATGGTTTTGCACCAATTTACCTTAAAAAATGTCCACCTGAGTTATCAAAAATATGTACTGAAAAATATATTTTGACATCTCAGGCAGATGAAAAATACCAGCGGCGAAAGTTAGCGAATGAAATATTATCTGCTCGCGAGTTCACCTTGTATGAATTCGCCTTGAATATGTGCGGTATTTAGTCCACGTATACAATGTACGATTTTTGTCGGAGAAATTCTTGTCATTCATTTTTTTAAATTGCAGTTTAGTTTACATTGTGCGATTTTTATTGCAGCCAAAATTAATTTTTTTTTTTGTTGTAGGTATAGAGTATACAAGGAAAGTTATAATTATTGCTAAAACGATTTATAGTTGTTTGGCAGGTTAATTTTTTTAAAGTTCTTTCCATATCACATTAAAAACAAGAAAAAATCATGTTTTGGCACATCTTGGTAGAATTTGATTAGTTTTGTGAGAATTCGTTTTTTTTCCTAGTGGCAGCCCTGCTTCGTGCTGTACAATACAACAGAGACAGCGTTGCCAAATGTGCAGATCTGTCTGTATTGTATTTTTGTCGTTTTTCTAAGCATTGACCAATTTTAAAGTTTTTTGTTTAAAAAATAAGTTTTTTCTGTAAATTGTACACATTTTGAAGTTTTTATACTTTAACTTCGTCTATTTCTCAATTTTTGTCTTATGAAAGTCCAATTTTTGAACCATTTAATTAATACACTTTTACATCTTACCACCTTTTAATGCATATTGTTAACAATAGCAACAAAAGTATTCCTAAAGTAGTAGAAAATAACGAAACAGATGATGAGTGGCGCAAAATACACACTACTACTAGACATTAATTTTTAAAGAACTGGGCTTATTAAAAGAAGAGAATATTGAAGTTTATTAAAAAAGTCATGGAGACGGAGCTGAAGCTGTTTTAATTATTTAAAAAGAAATTAGCATATGTGACCTTCTCCGAGAAAAGAGACCTAGTGTGTGAAAATGAAGTTTTGAGAAAAACTCATTTCATCTTATTCTACACCCTTTTAGGTACCAGAATCCACTCTTAAGTCCAAACCCGTTTTTTGACACACTAGGTGCCTTTTCTCGGAGAAGGTCATATATGCAATTTTGATAAATCTGATAGTGTTAAGTGTCTATAGAGTTATTGAAAATTTTTTCTCCGTCGTCAAGAAATTTACGTTCCAATTTTTATAAAATATTTAAAAATGTTGTCTTATAATTCTTTAAATAGTAAAAACTCAATAAAAAAATGTTAGACGAAGGAAAATTATTTTGCCAATTGTAAGAAATTTGTAAAAATCAAAAATAACAAAAGAAATTACATCTGGTCAATAATAATACAAACAGCAACATAAAGTAAGAAATTTGTATTTAATACATAAATTCATACGTTTAAAAAGTGCCTTTTTGCAAATTTTCTTTTTATACAAATTAATTAGTTTTCTCGTTTATTTTTATATGTATTTTGTTGTTGTGTTGTGTTTTAATGTGTAATTAAAAAAATGTATGAAATTAACTGTCTGACTCACGATGTCGACCGATCGAAAATGCTGAAATTTTAAACGAAAATCAAATGATTTTAGACTTTCAAGCCATCTATTTTATTTATTTGCTTAGCTTTTCTTCCAGTAAACAATTAATAAGTTAAATAAAATCTGTTATTAATGGAACGCAAGCTAGATTTCTTACGTATAAAAATCAAGCGATCGACATCGTTCGAAATCGTGAGCCAGGCAGTAAATATTATAGTTTATTTTGATGTGCCGTTTTTTACTTGAAAATCCGTTTTATTTTTCTAAATTTGCAGTTTTCATAAAATGAAATATGGCAGCACTGCTTAGACACGAAATGAATTTCAAGAGTATGTACATGGAAATATGCACTCCTCTTAATGCATCTAACCGAGGGCTGCCAGATTCAATATATTCCATAACTTGGCATTTAGTGCAAAAGATCTCGATTTTACAAACAGAACTTGCTAAATTTTAATCTTTGCTTAAAATTTAAAAATGCGCAGAAATATTATATTTTTTCTTTTATAGAAAAATAACTTTTTTGTTGAACAATATTTTTCAATTGTTTAAATGACGAAATTAATTTTTGTATAATTTTTACGTAAAAATCTGTCATGACCAAAAAAATCAAATCCGTAAAATTTTACTCGCAAAAAAATTTTATTTCAATATTTTTTGTAGAAAATATTGCAGAGAAAAAAATCACCAAGTTGCAGGAAAAATATCGATAACATCACAAATTGAGCGCTGAAGTGGAACGATTTGTCACAGAGATACTAATACAGGAGATAATAATACGATTACGGAATATGACCGCAAAGTCTAATTCGTAATGGAAAAACTACTTTGGGGTGAAAGTTCCTCTTACATAGAAGAAGTACATATACACAACAGGATGATTGCTGTTTCGTGTTACGTATAGATTTGAATCATATTTAAGTCTTGAGCTTGGAAATAAATGTTGCAACTAAAAGATATTCGTAAGTTTATTGAACGTAACAAACAAAATGCAATAAACAAAATTTAAGTTTTTTATTTTATGTTTTTCAAAGCATTTGTACTTCCAAACTGCGCATCAAACCAGCTTTGGTCAACATTATGGGTTCTTCTATTATCATAGAGCGAATATATACTTCCAAGCATGGTTCCAAGCTTTAAATGCTGAACTCCAACGATTAACCATGATGACAAAATGCCAGCCAGCTGCATATCACTTGTGTATAGAAAGTGGCGGGCTTAGAGATTTTATGCCTATTTATGGTGTAGTGTGCATCAAAACATCTGGTAGCACTATTTTCGAAGCTTAAAATACTTTACAAATTGCAGCTGCTCGTACTACTTTTATGAAAGGAATTACACATTTTACGGCGAGTCATGGCATAAGTGCCAGGTCAACGTCATATTATGTTGTTGCTGGGTACTCAATTAACCTCAAGAGGTCAAGAAGCTTTGCATACAAGAAGGCATGGTTTGGATAAAATGCGTGAAAGTGTTTTTAACTTGGCTTCGGTAAGCTTTTGAATACTTTGATTATAAAACTTTAGTTAAATATTTCCATTTACATTTCTTTTAGTTTGAACAAACATCTGATCATTTATTCGATGCCGCCATCTTTGGTCAAACTGATGCTATAGATGGTGTATCAGAACGTATAATATTGGGTATACCTGCTGCTATTGGAACCGGTCTTTTTAAATTAGTACACAACCACGAGGACACCCGAATTGCCCCACATAGAACCATCTTTATTTCCCTCTATGCCTGCATCAACAATAAATAAATAAACCTTAAAGTTTTTCAAATATTTTATTAAAATTGATAAACTTGTAATTGTAGATCCTCTTACGTTTGTCGCTAGATTAGAGAAAATATATACTATTTGTTTATTTAATCTAGTAGAACATGTATACATACGTACATGACAAGGTCAACTGAACTATCATACTAAAGTCCATAATTACTGTTTTCAATTTCTTGCAAAAATTTATAAAAATTAATATTTAAAACAAAATTTTCATGAATTAAAAGAAACAAATGCTTTTAAACCCTTTCACAATTTATTCTACATTATTAATTATAAAAGTCCATCAAATGGTATATAATTACTTTAAAAGTTACTTAGATATAAATTAAAATGTAAAATAGAACACAAAACCCAATAATTTATTTGATATTGATAAAAACAAATCCATATCAAAAAATAGTTTGTGGCATCACTGTACAACCATTTTTCATAATAATTTTAGTAATAAATAAATAAACGAAAAAATACAACATATTATGTGTCATATAAATATATTCACCCATAATTTTTCATAAACAATCAATTAAAAATCATAATCAATCATAATATACTACGTTTCCTTTATAAAAAAAACAAAAGCAATAAATAATACGCAGTACAAAAACAATTCCGATTGCTGTTGTATGCATTTAATATGAATACACTGTACCGTGGCTGAATGGTAGGCAACTGTGATTGCAAACATGAAGAAGTTAAATTCGATTTCCAGCAGTAGCACAAAACATTTTTTAATTTAATTCCATGTGCGTTGTTTACATTTGTAAAAAAAATTTCAATGCATATTTCTAGGCTTTTATGTTGTGTGTAATGCAATGTGAATTAACATTCCTATATGCTATAAGTACTTATCTGTTACAATGTTAAACACACAGTAGTATAGCCGAGTGACTGAGGTGTCGACCACGAGTATGAGGGAGCTGGATTCAAATCTCAGGGCAAGCAGCAGCAGCAGAAATTTCCGCAGTAAGTACAAATTAAATTAAATTTGAATGTAACATGTGACGTAAATAAACTAATTCCAGGTACACTTTCCACAAACAACATCATCAACATATCACCTCACCTCACCCATCATCCTCCCACCGGAAAAAAATAATGGTGGGTGAAAAAATAAACAAAAAAAAAAATATTTTTCCTGTTTTGGCCTGTTTTCATAAAGCAGCCGATTGGAATGTTTGTATTTTTCTTGGGACGTTACCATACAAATCTACAATCGCCTGGCATGCGAAAACTAGCGTTTTTTTGTTTTTGCATAATCCGACAGTACTCTAACGTCACGAATATGAGTCACAAATGTTGCCCAGAAAGGCTTTTTGTTGAAATAACCAGTAATTTGTGTCCCCAAACAGCTCCAATCGACCACAAATCCCCTAAAATGTTCCAAAAATAAGGATTTACCCCTTATTTAATGCGATTAACACCCTTTTTTTCATTATTTAACATCCAGAGAAGGTATATACGTACATAAATATGTATTTATGTACATTTAAATGCTTTTATAAGCAAAAGCACTAGCTTTTAGCTGTCACAGAAGGCAATAAACAAGTAATTCACTACTCAACACCAAATTTGTGTCCCAATCATGGATATAACAGCACCAATTGACCAAAAGTCCCCTAAGATGTTCTATAAATACGTATTTAGCCCTTATTTAATGCGTTTAAAATCCAGAGAAGGTATTTACGTCCATAAAAATGCATTTAAAGGCAATAGCATACCTTTTAAGCATCACAGAAGGCAATAAACCAGTATTTACTACTCAAACACCATACTTCATACTCCCAATCATGGATATAACAGCACCAATTGACCTAAACTCCCCTAAAATGTTCTATAAATACGGATTTAGCCATTATGTAGTGCATTTACCATCATGTTTTAATATTTAACATCAAGAGATGGTTTATATGTACCAAAATATGTATGTGTGTACTTTTAAATGCATTTACATCAAAGCAAATAATATTTGGTTACTTTTCATCTAGATTAATATATACGACTATATTATTCAGTATTTGCAATAGATAAATAAGGATTTACAACAATTCGTATTTTATTTTATTTTATTTGTGTTTATATGTTTTTATTGATGCTGTTGGAAACATTTATCACTTAAATCTCTATTAATGTTAATATTTTTGCATATAATTTTTTATATATTTACATATTTATTTAACTTTAAAGTATTTCTGAAAAAATTTGCTATAATAAATCAGTGGATTTAATGGTCGTTCTTCTTCTTAGTTAACATTCATTCACTCGGTGTGTTAACAGAACGCCGCTTGTACAATTGGTAGTGCAGTTTAGGTGAATAACTTATATGGTGTATGGCGTTGCTTTGTAGATAATAGTGTCTTTGCTATGTTTCATTCAACACATAATTAAGTTGGCGGCGCTAGATTAGTGAGGTAAAAAACCATTTCTACATTAGGTAGATAATTTAGCTAAAATGTATTTACTTACATTAATTTAACGATGTCTCTCTGTTCTTTGAGAATCAATCAAACCAGGATCGTCTGTGCTCATAATTTATGCGTCATCCAGTCAGAATTAATTCAGCTGTAGATTTCCACGCTGTTGAAAAAAAATTAAATCACTTGAAAATCTATTTAAATTATTTGAAATCTTAAGATTAAGTTGAGTTACAAAAAAGTTAGCTCTATCTTTGATCATGTTTATTTCAACTGATAGTAAAGGAAATGTTTCCTTTCTGCTAAATCGTTATGTATTCGTATGCAAAACATTGATATTCGCCAAAAAATATTGCAAAAGCAGAATTTAATGCTAATTTTTAATGCATTTTAGCGCTAACTTTTTATATAAATATTTGATATTAATAATTTTTACTTATTTTAATAAAAAAATAAATAACCAATTTAAAGAATTAATTTTAAACATTTGTAAGGATATTTCTTTTAACTTACAGTCTTTCGGCATAGCCAAATGCTGCTGTGTGATCATTACGGCCTACAGATTCCGCCAAAGTGGATTTGCACTACATTCTCAATTATGCGATAATCGATTACATCCTTTTGCAATGATCCTTATGCATTAATGCCAAACTTTGACTGTCATTCTGCAAGTTACGATCAAATAGTTTGAACTCTGCGTATTTTTGTTTGCCTGCATCATTGTGCATACGAAAACAAGATCATAAATCAGATCGACAAAAAGTATACACTTGTTAATATTGACACAGCTGAAATAAATATGAAAATTAATTATTTTATCCTTGATATTTATGGTATGGTACCTTGAACTCTCAGCCGGAACTTCCCAGTTCGCTATCTTCTAAAGAAAATTAAATGGGGAAACGAAATTAAATGGTTGTAAATTCCGATTTGCATTCATCAGCTCGTCTAATATGTGTTGTTGTCGTCCAGCCTCTACCTCTAGATAAAATGATCTATGATATGGTTTTCCTATTTTATAAATATAAAAACAAATTAAAGGACCGAACCTCAGTTGCTGAAAATTCTTATTACGAATGGCAATTTGTGACTAAGATTTGTCAGTTTCGCTTGTGATTTCGTGCTTTTTCTGGCAGCCACAAAAATTGTTAGTTGCCAACTAGCAACGCAACTGAAGTTCAGTTGCAATTCAAAACATTTTATATGATTGATAAATTATGGTAATAATATAACGCTGTTTTTTTTTGTGATCTTTATATTTCCAGTAATTATTTTTTTTTTTAATTTCGTATACTGATCGCAAAGAGTTAATACTGGAAAATTATTTGCTACTTTTATTTATAGTTTACAATTTTAAATCGAAATTACTACACATGTATTAAAGCTGATCGTGTGATCTTTTATCCACACAAGAGTTCATCAAAATCTGGCAATTGGTTATCGATGGAAAATTTTTTCGCAGCAGTTTTTTTTTTATATAAATTGCGTTGTTATTTGATTAGGATGGGAGATCACCAGGCGGAGCCAAGGTCCAAAGCTCGATCGTTTAGCTCAGACATTGGTTCAATGCTTACAAATATTGCCATCTATACATGTTTTGTTGTAGAAATTATTAGTTAAATTTTATTTAATAAATTATTCGTACATATTCATGCATTATTTTGTTGATTTTGTTTTGCTCTTTTAAAACAAACAAAAAAAAAATGATCTTAGACTAAAACAGAAAAGAAAAAAAAAACAAAAAATAAATGTTTTTTCAAACAAAATGGTTTTTATGCTAAAAATTAAGAATACTAAGAATTATTTTGATAAACTATTTCTAAAATTAAACTAGATAATTTTAAAGTTAAAAATTATAAATATTAAGAAATTATTAATACATTTCAATGAAATGTCTTATTCGTGTTATCATTAAAATAAAATAAAAAAAAAAAAACTAAATGAAATAATAAATTACTAAATTTCAGTCTTCAAAGTGCTTAGAAATTGTTGTTTTTTCTTTAACTTCATTAAATATTAAAATTATTGTTTGCAAATTAAAATTAAAACCAAAATAAAAATATGTATGTCTGTATTTTATATATCGTGTTGCTGCAGTTTCTGTTTAGAATTATCTTCCCGGGACATTTCTGCGGCAATTAAATTTTGTTCTGGTTGTAGTTCTTCGCCACCCTGTGCTCCTTCCAAACTTTCCTGTTTTTCTTTTTGTTCCTGCTGCTCTTCTGTAGTGGTTTCACTGATACTGCGTTTCGGCGACAAAGAAGCTGGTGACGATCCCGTTGAAGGTGTCAGGGATGTTGAAGATGCTGCTGATGATTCTACTATGGTATTAATTTCAATTTCCAATTCGGAATAAATATCAATGAGATTATTAATTCCAATCAAATAGCCGTCCTCATGATTGCCCACCTTCCAAGTGCTCGAATGATCAATGCAATGATTTTCCGGCAAAAGTACAGTTTTGGCAAAATCGATTAACCAGACATTGGCCTGTTTGCGATCATGTACAAATAGCAGTGACGATCCGATAACTTCGTGGCTACGAAAGAAATCTGAACATTCGAGGGTGGCGCGTATAGCACGCAAACGTTGGAGATATCGGGCCTAAAATATCAATGTATGTATGCATATGTATGTTGTATGTATAAAGAAATTAAATTAAAAAAAAAAAAATTATGTGAAAATATTTATTTTACAAATCCCTTGGAAGTCTCATTTGGGGAAAACCTATCTGCCAGCAAAAAGCTAAATTCAGCCACTCAAAAATTGAATTCTACAGGGTGGCAAATTTGAGGTTAGGAAATAAATTTGGCAGTCAAATGGTGAAATGTCAAGAATTAAGGTGTCATCCTTTGACATTTATTTAGTAAAACGTTGGGAAATTTTAACCATGGAACGCTACACTCTTGAACAAAGAATTTTAATTGTGAAAATTTATTATCATGAGAATTTTCCCGGTCGGCGTAATTTCTCTAATTGGCGATGTCAATTTGCCGCCTCGGTCTTGTGATTTAAATCCGTTGGATTATTTTCTATGGGGTCATTTGAAAGACCGGGCATACGTGAACAAACTACAAAGAACTGACGCTCTGAAAGATGAAATTCAGCGCTGAATTGACGAGATAAGCGAAACTTTGTTGCAAAATGTGGTTCAAAATATTGTGAAAAGAGCGGACATCTTCCGACGTGCTAGAAGTGGACATTTGCCCGACATCATATTTCCATATTTCTACTTTACATTGGTATCAATAAAACTGAATTTGTCCAAAAAAAAAAAAGTGAATTTTTAAGCCAATTTACTTCCTAACCTCAAATTTGCCCACCCTTTATAAGGATTGCAGTTAAAGGAAGGGGTTTTCAAAAACTATTTGAAATTAGCAAATATTTCTTAAATCCAGTATAACTTATATTGGACCGAATTTCATGCTTCTCGAATCAACTCCAATATGATGTAGGTACTTGATTGAAGAAACACAGAATACTTTTGTTTAATCTTATAAAGGGTATATTTTATAGAGATATAAAACTTTACGATGGCAACGCTTTTTAACTGGCACACATTTTGCCAGCTGTTAAGTAATTTATGTTTAGTTTAGGTTGGCATTTCAATATGAATAGACTGACGACGCCTAAACAACGCTTCCAAATTGTGCAAATTGGACCCAAAACAAGATTTTCGTTGGTCCCGATTTTCATAAGCGAATTTTGTGTTTAGCGAGCCATTCGTGGAGGGCATATGTCAGAAGTCATATTAATATTATACTGCCAGGGGGGTTACTCTATATTGCAATGCGATAGCAATTGCGATGTGAAAACAATTTAAATAAGATTGCTTTCACATCGCCTTTGCTACAGAGTAACCGCTAGAAGATTATCTTTCGAATAAAGTATATTTTAAGTCAATTTAAAAACGTCCTTTGTTTTACTCCATTTTAGAGTTCTATACCTCTATAAAATTAAAAAAAAACCCTCTACAAATTGTAGTGTCGATTGCAATATCGTTTAAGGAATCTAAACATACTTTTTATCTAGATTCTAGAGATTTTAGCCAAACACAAACGAATCTGGAGTTGCAAAAGAACTTATATGTCTTCATTCTTGTTTTATTGGAGAATCCAAGAAAAGAAAATGATAAAATGTGGTTGGTCACCGATTTAGCGCAAGAGGCGAAGAATATTGTTCCTGCCTTAGCTCTGGTTAGGTCATGACATCAGCGGAAAGTAGTTTCCTGCTAGTAGACAATCTTCATGGATTCTATGTCGCCATTAACTCTGAATTTCATGTCATAGTTTACCTTGTGGTCAACGCGCAAATCTTATTTATCGTCTTTAATATGATTATTAATTAAAAAGTTTTACACTTACCAGTGCATGCGGAAAGCCTCTTATAAAATCGTGAAAGGCTGATTTGATTTGTTCACGAGATTTTGTGGTTTTAAAATCTTTGGAACTGGTACCATCACTTTTCTTGATACCCTGCAACAAACAATCAAATAAATAATTGAAATTAAGAATTCTGTGATTCTATATATTGCTTTCGATATTTTACCTCTATGCGAAACCCCAAAGTAGCCGTACTGGATATTGTCTCGCGCCACACCATATAACGTGGCTTAGTTACACCCTTGGCCTTGTGCTCATCATCACTGGGTGCTTTCGGATCGATTTGTATCATTTTCTCGTACATATCTTTGCGCAGTTTAGGCTTTTCTTTGGCCTTTGAAAGTTCTTCTTCCAAATAGGTGCGTACACCTATTTTACAGTCCATAACACAGGGCTGATAGAAATCGCTTAATAAATCTTGCAGCTGGAGATACACTAGAGGGCAAGATAATTATTTATGTATTTTTTTTTTTTTTTGTTTTTATGATAATCACATATAAATAAAGATATAAAGCAAGGCAAATTCATAACAGATAGTCTTGACAGCTGACCGGTAATTATTTTCGGCGTGTTTCGCCTCTTTTTATATGCGACCCAAGGCGTTTTCATAACAGGTAGTCTCAACCCCGCCCAAGTGATTATTTTCGCCTTGATTCGCCCCTTGTATTTGTGCGCGAGTTACTTTGTCAAATACATGATGTAATAAACAAGGTGGCAGCGGGAGAAAACAAGAACTTGGCAGCACGAGAAAAAGTAACGCCTAGGTAACCTGCCGTTTACACATGCAAGTGCAAGTGCGAAAAACTCTATACACTCACACTTTTTCACTAACACAAGCATAATTTTCGGACTTGCAGGTCTACTTACAAGAGAATTTGCTTGTAAGTAAATTTTTGACACTTACGGCAAGTAAAATGACAAGTAAAGAAACAGTGCTACCGAGGATGAGTTTTATATCAATTAACCAGTATTTAGTAAAATAAAAGTAATGTTTATAGCTGATTTTCTGTGTATTTATAAAAAATAAAAAACAAAAAAGAACACATCTATACAACAAAGCATCTTAATAGTATTTTCAAGCATTAATTTCATGCATTTTGAAAAAAATTTGTTAAACCAAATATTCTTTTCAGTAATTTTATGATATCGACAACACGGCAATACTGGATTCACATATTTTTCATAGCATGCTTACGCCTCGAGAACATTTTGAAAATGAACTTACAACTGACTGTGTAAACGCTCGATCAACTTGCAAGACTTTTGGCTATAATTTCGAAATTTTCGTTGATAATACGTATACACTACTTGCAAGTAATTATTACTTACATGTGTAAATGCAGGGTAACTTATATATATATTTCTTCCTTTTACTCCTACAAGGAGCATAGGGCCGCGCAGGGTAACTTAAGCTGTCAAAAATATAACCAATCTTATAACAACTCTTTGACATTTGAAGCGACCAAATAAGTAGGGCAAAAAATAGTCAGTTTCGTAGCGCTGCCACCCTGTATATTACATCATGGTCAAATGCTTTGTTGACACATTTTTCGGTACATTTTTTGACAAAGTAACTGAAGGTTTTTCAAAGCGAATTGACCCGAGACCACCTAATATGAACTTGCCTTGATGTGACCCAATTGCTTTGTTGACATATTGTTCCAAGGTGTATTAAAAGAAGGTGGCAGCGCCAAGCTATGTGATAATTTTTTGGTTCACACATTTCAAATAAATCAATATGTATGTCAAAAGCAATTTTTGTTCTAAAAAAATAAAGTTTTTCACAGATTGATTTGCTTGGGGTCTACACGATCAAGTCTTGTTTCAAATTTCAATACAATTAAACTTTTTTACTAATACCTACATATTTTTAAAATTTGATGGAAACTTGCTTTCAAATTCTCTTTTATTTTGACTTTACTTTTCCTCGTGCTGTCAAGTAGATGGCTTTCAAAGCGTATTGAAGCGAGTCTACCTGTTATGAATTTACCTTCCTTGGATATAAAGATTGACATTTTCAAACTTACACTCTCCATCTTCGCTAGTTACTTGACCCTTATACTCCGGCACATAAGGTCTCAAGACATCTTTCATCAAGATGTGAAAACAATCCTCTTCTTTGGGACACAATTTCTTTAGGACGGTACCTTGCTCAGGACCAGCCTTAAAATTACCCTGATGTCCAGCCAATTGTACCCATGGATAGCGCTGTTTTTTGTACGTTTGAAAGAACGGAGTCCATTGTACTATATTGCGTATCTTACGCCAACCAGAAGGCTGCAAATATCACATGGCAGAATGAAATTATTCATTAAATTTTACGTTCGTGTTATTGTTATTTTCTAATACAATAAATAATAGATAAAAAACAAACAATTTATAACAATAATAATTATCACAGCAACAACAACAATGCATTGACGTCAATTCAAATAATGTAAAAAAGCATAAAAAAGGAAATACATACATACATACAAACATACAATAACCGAGAAGCAAACAAAATCATATTCTTCTTGTTTTTCTATTTTCCCCAAAAAAAAAAGCTCTAAAAAAAATTAAAATGATTATGATCTTGTAGTAAAAACGACGATCGTAGTAGAATTTAATACACTAACAACGACGTTTGAAAACATCGCAATTTCTTCTAACAGAAAGACAGACGGATTCATACTCTTAAAAACAATTTGGGAATAGAAAAACAGTAGAAAATATGTATGTATGTAAGTAAGTATGTATGTACGAGTGAAAGGTTTTACTTTTTTTCCGCCCCCCCTTGAATTCTAATAAAACTTCCTTAACCAAATAATTTGAGACTTAAATAAAAATTTGCATAAATGAACTTTTTTATATAAAAAAAAAAGAAATAACACAAAGTGGTTCTAATTTTCTTTTTGATTTAAAAACAAACTAACTGAAACTTTTTGAAGCGTCAAATCATACACATGAAATCCAACAATAGAAACATGAAAAGTATTTTAAAAAACTTTTATAATAAATCAGTTTTATCAATAAAAAAATCTATTATTTATAGAAAAAAAAATACTACTTAGTCAACTAAGCTATTGGTGTGTGTGTGTGTGTGTGTGTGACAATTACAAGTCAATAGAATTTAGTATTCAACTCAGGATTTTAAATTGGGGTAACGTTTGTGTGAATGACCACCGACCAACTTTGGCGCTACTTTGTTTTGTTTTGTTGTTATTGTTATTGGTTTTTTGCAGCAATAATTTGCCAACCTTTAGCCAAATTAGTATGCTCTAACATTGTCGTAAATTTAAGGCGTGTAAATACACAACTATTTTATTTCGAAAACAAATAAAACATAAAAAAAAAAATTGTTTTTAAACATTTTAAAGAGAACCAGTTAAAAATTTATTTTAATAATATTTAGGTGATATGATTGAAGTTCTATGTTTACTTAAAAACAGTCAAAATAAAATAAACGTGTTTTTTCATTCGAATAATTTTAGTCGAATAATTTTCTTCGCATCGATTTTTATTTATTTGAATGTTAAGTGAGCTTAATGCAGAATATTTTTAGAAATTTTTAATCGAATAATTTTATTCGAATAAACTTAATCGAACAATTTTTTTCGTTAATATAATCTTAACACCTGGATTTTATTTGATCAAAAGTTACTTTCCTAGTTTTTGTTTTTTTTTTGTGTATTATTAATTTGCTTTATGGACAAGACAGAGGATTGATTTGAGCAAAAAATTTTTACGAACAACATTCAGTTTTTTAATGATTTCCCCAAAAAATTTTACACTTTTTTTATACGTACATGAATAATTTTAATCGAATAATTTTATTCGTAAAATTTTATTCGAATAATTTTAATCGGATAATTTTTCTCGAATTTTATTAGAACAAAAATTACTATTGTAGTGTCTGTTTATTTTTTTGTGTATTATGTATGCATTGTGCTGTTTCTTCCAAAAGACAGACGATTGATTTGAGTAAAAAATTTTTACGAAAAACACTCGGTTTTTTAATGAATTCCATACAAATTTTACACTTAAATTGTCTTGTTTCTTTTATGTGCACACAAACATGAACAATTTTAATCGAATAATTTTATTGGAAGAATTTTATTCGTTTAATGTTAATTGAATAATTTTTCTCGTTAATATACCCTTAAACCCTGGATTTTATTGGATCTAAAATTACTATTCTAGTTTCTGTTTATTTTTTTGTGCATTATTAAGGTGCGGTTTCTTTCAAAAGACAGGCGATTGATTTGAGTAAAAAAGTTGTGCTAAAAACACTAATTTTTTAAGGATTTCCATAGAAATTTTACACTCAAAAGGTATTGATTTTGCTTTCTACGTAAAGACATGAATAATTCGATTTTTTGTGTTGTACAACACATAAATACATGAATAATTTCATTTGTATAATTTCATTCGAATAATTTTATTCGGACAATTTTACTCGTTAGTATATCCTAAAGTTTTGGATTTCATTGGAACAAAAATTACTATTCTAGTTTCTTTTTGAGTACAAAATTTTTACGAAAAACACTCGGTTTTTTTATGATTTCCATAAATATTTTACACTCAAATGGTTCGTCCGCCTGTCTTATGAAAACATCACCTTAGAGTGTTATTTTCTTAAGATTCTATTAAGTTGACAAATAATATTTTTTTTTTAGCAGAAAAACTGGTTTTTTGTGAAACATTAAAATCGTTTTTAACATATTTATTTTTTTTATTTATTTAAACTTAATTCAAAACATTATGTTTTTTAGTCAAACATTTTGGTGAAATTTGTTTTTTTTTTACCAAATAAAAACATAACTATAGACATTAAGGTAGTCCATTAGGTTTGCCACAAATTAGGTCGGGGAATTTTTATCTTGTCTTGAATTTTTATCTGAATGAAGTTTCCCTGTTAAACTTTGTAAAAAAACTTGGGAAATATGGGATTTATATTAAAAACATATCGCTGAAAGGTGTAAGTGCGCTTGCTCTAGGGTCTATGTAAAGATTTTAACCAAATATTTTAATAGAGCCAGTTTTGCAGTTAACAGAGAGAGAGCGAGTACTGTTAAACACATAACAGTCATATTAAAATACTTTTGGAAGAAGATTAAAGGTTATTTAGAAGTTTATTTTAAGTTTTAACAGTGCTGTCTCTCTCTGTCTCTCTCTCTCTCTCTCCCTCTCTGTAAACTACAATATTGGCTTGACTAAAATTTTGGTTCAAATCTTTGCTGGTAAAATTAAACGTTTATCTTTAAACCCATTAAGTTGCAACCTAATGTATTTATGTTTCATGCATTTAATTTTTTTTTTGCTCTACGACTTGACAAATTTAGTTAAGATTTATGTTTCTTAACTGTGTGCTAAATGCCATGTTTGTAGTATTTAGCATGTTTTAGTTTAATTTTTTTTTTTCGTTTAACTCCAAATCGTAAAAAAAACGAAAAATAAAAGCACCGCCTGTGGCACGTGCTGGTATTTAAGCAATCAAACACCTTATAAATTGCCGTACGACATTCAATACTTTTCGAGTTTGGAGAACGAGTTTCCAATTTTATTTTTTTTGTCCGTTTATTTTATGTTAAATCAAAATTGAATTTGTAAAAAAAAAACAAATTAAAGATCAAATAACTAAATAATTGTAATTCAATTGCCCAACATTAAGAACGGGGGTATGAAAATAACTCTTGACAACTTTTATTTTGCTAAATGATCACTTAACGATAAATAATTGGAATTGGAACGTGAATTAGGTTGTATTACATTGTGTAGACATATTAAACAATTACACTCTTACAGACATATGTATGTATGTACATACAAACGTTCAGATTTGTTTGTTTGTATTGGGGCTAATTGCAAAAACTCCACTTTAATTTGTTTTCTTTGTAGAACTCAGTACAAATTGATTAATCAATTGGGTGGCTGAATCGTGCAGTCGTTACCATGCACATAATTAAATTTATTCAACTCCCACACAGAAAAGCTCTGAGAAGAAAATATCTGATAATTCAAATTTAAATCATCATCATCATCAACGGCATCTGCATCGGCATTATATGGAGGCGTATTTTTTTCAAGCACAAAAATTCAATGATTGCCAATCTGTCTCCCAGATTGTGATGATGTTCAGTTACCCATATTTTATTAACATAGAAAAACGGAAAAATTTCATCTAGATTTGGTAGATATTATTTTTAATAAAAACCAAATTAAAATGTTGTTCAATATCTGTTTTTTTTTTTTGTCTATTGAAACGACAGAATAGAAGGTTGACAGAACAAAAGAAGAAAAGTATTTGGTCTTGGTCAGCATAAAACCCACACTTGAGAGTAAAAAATTTATGGAATTCCAAAAAATTTGTATTGTTATTTTGTTCTAGACAAATATTTCCATTTCTACTTCGCCGTTTTTTTTCTATAACTCTGATAATCGCTACACACATCCATTCAATTATTTCAGTTTAAAAATTATAAATAAAAATTTGCATTCAAAAAGCGGTGGCGTTTACATTCCTTTTCACAAAAATGAATTATAATATAAAAAAAAATTAAATTGCAAGCCTTGCGCTTATAAAATAGTTTCTAAACAATTTAATTCACTTGCTGGTTTGTTCTTGTTGTTGTTGTCTGCTGTTGTTTTTGTGGTTGTAATTTCAATTCCTTTTTTTTACATTTTAATTTATTGAAATTGACACAGTAAATGGTTTGTGTCAAATATTTTGTAGACAATTGTCAAATGCAACAACAACAACAACTGCAACAAAACAAATTATCATTCCTACAACTCATGCAAACGATTGGAGGTATACAGTGGGCCAAAAATACAAATAAACAAAAATAAAGAAATTTTATTACTAATGAAAGAATTTTGAGTCAAGATATTTTTATAAGCAATTAAATGCAAAATTTTCGAAGCAATATAATCGATTAGCTGTATTCGAATGTTATGGTCGAAAACTTTATTCGAATAATTTTATTTAGTGATTTTATCTAATTCGTGAGCTCAAGTAATACAAACGGAGAAGAATTATTCGGAATTAAGTATTCGAGTATTTATTTTTAAAAAATTTATTCGATTAAATTTATTGAAACATTATTTCCGAATAGTTTTTTCAAATAACTTTATTCGAATAATTTGATTTAGTGATTTTATCTAATTCGTGAGCTCAAGTAATACAGACGGAGAAGTATTATTCGGAATTATGTATTCGAGTATTTATTTTTAAAAAATTTATTAGATTAAATTTATTGAAACATTATTTCCGATTTTGTCTGTTCAAATAACTTTATTCGAATAATTTTATTTAGTGATTTTATGTAATTTGTGAGCTTAAGTAATACAACCGTTAAAAGAAGTGTTCGGAAATAAGTATTCGAATATATATTTTTAAAAAAGTTATTCGATTAACTTTATTCAAAAATTATTTCCGAATAGTTTATTCAAATACTTGATTCGAATAATTTTAACACAAAAAATTCTTCAAAAATAAGTATTCGATTATATATTTTTAAAATATTTTTTCGATTAAATTTATTCAAACATTATTTCCGAATTTTGTTTGTTCAAATAACTTTATTTGGGTCTTTAATATAATCTTGAATTAAAGATTGTATATAATTCCTAAAAAATAATTCCCTAAAAAAAAATCGAATAATATTATTTTCGAAATAATTTTTAACGAATATATTTATTCAAAACTTACTTCCACGTAGTTTATTCGAATGACTTCATTAAAATCATAAATTTGAGTTTGCGTGAAATAACGATTTCATATAATTTGAATAATTCAATTGATACATCCAGAAAAAGTTATTCGGAAAAAAATATGCGAATATATTTTGTCTCGATTATTATTAAGCAATTGCATGCTACATATTTTATTTAAATTATTTTTTTTTTCGAATAAACTTATTCGATTAATTTTTGTCAAATATATCGTTCGAATCTATGTGACTTAAAAGTACAATAGTAATCGATTAAACTTAAATTGTCTTTAAAACAAAAAGGATATATTTATTACTGACTTTGTTGGATTAGTTTAATTCAAATAATTTGTTCCGAATAATTTTGTTCGAATTACTTTATTGCAAAATGAAGAACACTCAGGTAAATAATGTCTACACAATAATCGTATATACTCGACTAATTTAAATCGATTAATTTGCTGCGAATAACTTTATTTCAAATAATTGTGTTTTCAAAGAACAACAAATAGAAAATTAATGTTGAATACTTAGTGACCGACTTTATTCGATTAATTTGCTTCGAATAACTTTCTTTGAAAAGGCAAAACACTCGGACGATAAGTGTACAGTAATTAATTAACTTTATTCGAATAAATTTTCCTTTTTAGTTTAGTTGAGCGCTTCCCGGCCAACGAACCACTGTACCCACGTCATTTTTATTTGCATTTTTATCAGTGTGAGTTGTATATTTTCTACATCACACTATTTTCTTTTCATTTTGAATTAGGTTTTTTCATATTTTAATAGATGTGCGTTATAACTTTTAATAAAAAAAAAGTGGGTCCTCTTCTTTACAGCCTCTAACAATTAATTTATGCCACTAAAGTCAACACCGTCAGGCAAATACCAGTACTTTAGCAAATAATATGCAAATCTTTATTATACATACTTACAAATACTGTTTAGGAAAGTTTATTTCGCAAATATGTACCTGCAAATAAACAAATGAAAAGAAAAAATTATGATAATACATTGTTATATTTTTTTTTTTCTATATGGCATTTAATTTTATATTATTAAAAATTTTTGCGATTAAGAAGACTTATTTTTGTGTGATTTGATGATTTAAATTTAAGCTGATTATGAATTTTAGTATAATTTAACCCACTCAAGACCACTTGGGGTCAAGTTTAGAAATTATATGGTATTTTGTATATCAAGTGCTTCCGTCTTTATTCTGATTTCTAAACTTTTGGATAGTAACTACTCTTACAAAAAAACACATAAAGAAAATTTTAGTAAAACATTTTCTTCAAAATAGTTTAAAAATATTTTATTAAAAATTAGAAAAATTTTTTATATCAAATAAAATTGGCTTTATAATGTTAGTCAAAATAAATAAATCTTGCAATTCAAGGACGTGTTTATATTTTCTAAAAGTAGGAATTTTTTTCTTTATTGTTTAAGGACATTTTGTCATAAAAATGATATTATTTTAATTTTTAAGTTATTTTTAATACATTAATTAGTAGTTTCAAAAAATGATTTTTTTAGTGAGAGGTTGCAAAATGTAGTTGTGCCGAAGTAACCCGGTTCAAGTCCCAATAGACTTTAAGTTTTCATTAAAAGATTTTCAACGCCCCCTGATAACAGACAATACATCATCTACTTGTAGTAAAGAATCATCTCCGGACGTTGCAGCAGTGCTGTGGAGTGATATCAAAAGCTTCGTTGTATCAGATGGACGGTTTCGATGATGGTAAAACACGCAAATGTGCTTAGCAAGATCAACAACCACATAGCAAGGAAATAAACCATTACATGAAAACATTGTTTCTAGCCATGGTATATGGCGTCCCTGACGAAACTTTCCGGTATGTTCTACATTCCGAGTGAAATTTGCACTTCTAAGTTGTTCAAATCATTGTTGGTAAAAATAAAAATTTACAGCAACAATGCTTTGACAATTCAGAAGTGAAAACTTACCTCGGAATGTAGAACATACCCGTTTTACTAATTTTTGAATAAACTCTGATTTAGTTTTTAGTAAATATTTTGTTATGTTATAAATTTTTGTTAAAAAACGACATTGGCGCCATACGAATGTTCTAAACACAAACTATGTAAAATTTTCCAAATTTTTCTGTCAATTTCTTTTTAATTTTGAGTTTAGGTATTTTTGGCTAAATTTTATAGTAAAAACCTAAAAGGTTTTGTTTATAAAATTTTAGGTCAGTATCGTTTAGAAAAAAAAAGCTTTCCAATTATATTGCTATTGGGCTAAAGATCGTAACCTTTTTAGACGGAAAGACGAAATATTTTATTCAAGTAGTAAACGAAAAAAGCTACTATTAAACAATTAATTCGATAACGTTGTATACGGCAGAACACAACAGCGTTATTTTCGGAAACTACAATACTCTCCCCTCCATTCAGTGTATATGTGTATTTCTTGTTATTTATAATAATTCATAACTGAAAGTAGTATACGAGAATTACATATATATAATTTTTTAACATGAACTCAACTTCATTATGATCCATCAAATTCAATTTTATTATTTCAGATTTTTTCCTCATTAACTGCTTTGTAGTTTAAAGTATTTTTTTTATTAATTTATAGTTTGTAATATTTGTAGCAAGTAAAAATTTTACAAGTCCAATTTACTTGTATGTTCTAAATTTTATCTTAAATACTAACAATAACTTTGATGATTCAAAACAAATTTAGTTTGAATAAGTTAGAGCGCTTTATTCGGCTATGTCAAATCTTATATACCCTTCACCAAATTATGTGTATGTACATACATATATATATGTATATATTTTTCGTATCATATTTAAAATGTAATATTCCATTTTCCATTCCTGGCCACCTCCATTCCAGAACAAAATGAGGGTTTGAGAGAAAAAAGGAATTGCTATTATTAAGTGAATATACAAAGGATATTAACAAGGCTAGAGTGTGTTGAATTCTAAATGATATGATCTTAGGTTCAATACTGGGGCACCGTCATAAGTTAATCAATTTATTTTCGGAATGGAATGTGTATATTTAATCATATATTGGAACAGATATTTTATTTTTGTTAATTTTCAATACAAACGTCTTAAGAAAAATCCTTACATTTCAGTCCAAGACCCAAGTCTCTAGGTGTTCTAGTGTCTTCGGAAAATCGATTTCATGTACAGACAGACGGACAGACGGACATGGCTCATTCATCTTCCCTATCTATAAGGATTCAGAAAATATGTATACTATATGCACCTCATATAAATATTGTGGAAATTACACACGCATTGACAAACCTATAAATACCCTTAACATTTTTGGTGAAGGGTACAATAAAAAAATAAATAATTATCGTCAACAAAACGAATTTATTTTTCTTTTATTTATCGCAAAATGTTATCAACCAACTGCGCTGCGCCATTGTTATCTGTTATTAGTAGCAACGTCCTTCGAACAATGATGTCAATTTGCCAACTTCACCCCCTCTAATCTAATCGCAAAATTTACACCTCGATTGCCAAAAATTTACATCTTTAATTTACATTTAGATGCCAATTTGTAAGATTAACTTCTCAAAATATTGAAATCAAATTTATATTTAAATTTCTATTAATTTTTTATGATCGTTTGCTGATGTTGCTGTTATTTTTGTTTTGGTTTATTTACCTTTGAGTTGTGAACATGAATTTCACAGATATGTGTCGAGGGTATTGTTAGTGCTGTTGTTGCTGGTGTTGTTGTTATTTTTTCAGATGATGAGGTTATTAGCACCCTGTGGTTTATTGAGGATGACGCAAGCGAAGTATTTTTTGTTGTTGGATTGACAACATATTTGCCATGACTTCTGAAGCGTTTACGAACGAATGTAAATGAAGCAAAACAATTATTATTTGTTTGTGGTTCCGCAGAAGAAATAAAATTTTTAAATATTTCAGAATTTGTAAAAGACATTTAAGTCACTCTTCTGCTGTTCAAAAGCTTATGCCTGTCAATACATTTTTTTTCTTTATAAGTAATATCCTGAAGACGATTTTCCAAAATTTGTTTAAATAATTTTTATATTCGTATCCGTTTTAATGAAAATCTCGCATTTGTTTTTAAAAATTGTTTGCAAATTTTCCCATTTTACTTCAAACACTGAACGTTTAATACTGAATATCTGTTGTTTAGTTTTTGTTTTTAACAAACAATGAATTCTACTATTGTCATTCTTGTTGTTGTTGTTTTCTTTTTTTATTATAATAAAAAATTATGATTGTTTTAATTATAATATTCATTTCTTGGCAACAACAACAACCGCACCATCAACGGCTACAGCACACCAACAACAATTATGAATAAAATAAAAAAAAAAAGAAATAGTACTTGAAAATTCTTCAGTTTGTGTGTAAATTCATTCATTTTCCTCCTTCGTTCGTTCGTTCAGTTAGTTTTTGTGACGCTTTTGGAGAACAAAAAAAATCAAATACTGCAACATTTGAAATGACGTCTCTGTTATTAAACTGTCATCGCTGATAACACACACACAAACACAAACACACAGCTGTCAAAAGAGAATTTAACAAATAATAAAAGTTATTTCCAGTGTGTTTTTCGAAATGATTTATTACGTTGCGCCATTTGGTCGTTCATAAATAAGATGTGATGCGTTCGTTGTTCACTCGTTTATTAGGCGTTAATTTACCACACGGAAAAAAATTACATGCATTTTTCTGTCTTCTCTATTTCTAGAATAAAAATTGATTAAAGCAAAAACCCGCATTGGGGGGAGTTCTAGGAACTTTAAACGTGTTAAAGCATTGCCAAATTTTAGACTGATGCGAGTTGTTACACAGGGCAACATGGATTGTGATGCATACGATTTATTAGTTAATTTTGATACGAGAGATGTACTTACACTTTTATTTTAAATTAAGAAAGTTTTTATAAATTTATTACACTGGAGCCCCGATTTGCGTCGATCCCTTTTGCGTCGTTTCGATTGGCATCGCTTTTTAAAATTTAGTTGAACCCGCTTTGTGTCGTTTTAATACCGATTTTCTTCGCAACGTACCTACTTGCAATTGAACTTTTTAGCTGTCATAATTACAAGTGAATAATTTATCAAGTAGCGTGTACAAATGGCAGTTCCCCGTTTATTCTCTACTTACATTTTTATACGAAATCACTTTTTTATCAAAAATAGAATTTTTGCACTTAGAAAAAAGTGATCCGATTTGAGTCGTTTCGATTTGCATCACATTTCTCCGGTCCCCATTAACGACGCAAATCGGGGCTCTAGTGTATTTGAGAATTCTACCAATTTGATTAAAAAATAAAATAATATTCAATTTCTATATGGCTGCATTTCATTAACGCTTATACCAAATCATCAGTAGACCTTAACTTTTCAAATTATGGTTAAAGTCTAATGATCATCCTACTAAAATTACAAATAAATTTAAAAGTTTGTGTTTGTTCCACTACAACGCAGAAACCGCTCAGAGTATTTAGATGAAATTTGGTAGATTGAAAAGCCTATGACACAGAATAAAATATAGAGTACTTTTTAAAGAATAAAGAAATGTACAAACTGGTACTTTTGTTATTTTTTGTTTTTGTACTAATATTTTATATATTTTTTTTTAATTAACATATTTTCTGGGGAGTGAAATGATAAAAAAAACTGGTACTTTGGTACTTTTATACATATGGTATATTTTTACTTTTGGTGCTTTTTACTTTAGTACTTTTTCTCGGGAAAAGTTCTCTTAATGGATTTTGATGAAGTTTGGTAGATTGGATAGTATGTGACCCAGGTTAATATACTTATAAAGTACTTTTTAAACAGTAAAAAAAATGTACAAACTGGTACTTTTGTTACTTTTTGTTTTTGTACTAATATTTTATAAATTTTTTTTTTTTAAATTAACAAATTTTCTGGGGAGTGAAATGATAAAAAAACTGGTACTTTTTTACTTATGGTACATTTTTACTTTTCGTGCTTTTTACTTTAGTACTTTTTCTCGGGAAAAGTTCTCTTAATGGATTTTGATGAAGTTTGGTAGATTGGATAGTATGTGACCCAGGTTAAAATATAGAGTACTTTTTCAGGGGATAGAAGCGGGGCAAATTTGTAGTTTTGGTACTTTTTATTTGTGTACGAATATTTTATAATTTAATTAACATACTTTCTAGAAACTGAAACGAGAAAAAACTGGTACTTTTAGAACTTTTTTTTCATATGGTACACATTTACTTTTGGTGCTTTTTCACTTTGGTACTCTTTCTCTTAAAAAATTACCATACGGGATTTTTTTTTATGTGACCATATTAAAATATAGAGACCTATTTAAAAACTAAAAACGGGACAAATTGATATACACATGTGGTACTTTTTATTTTTGTACGAATATTTTATAAATTAACATACTATCTGGGGGCTGAAATGAAAAGTAACGCTTATTTTTAAGTCTTATTCTCTTGAGAAATTCTGTTAATTGATTTGGATGACATTTGGTATATGACCAGGGGCTAAATTCCGCAACGATGAATTTCGAAGTGATCACCAATTTTAGTGTTCACTTTTGATTTTTGTGAGAATTTTTTGTGAGGTGAGAATGAATAAATTTGACAGTTTTAGTGAACACCAGAGAAAAAATTTGTTCACTAAAAAATTTGGGGTTAATTTTGGTATTTTACAAGATATTTTTTATTTTATTTCAGTGATGGATATATTAAAAAACCTTCAGAGGCACAAAAAGAGGCTGTAATGTAATCCAGACATGGAAATGAATGTAGAGTTTGCTTGTGATAGGCAAGAAATTAATTATTTTATAAAGAAAATTTTAAAGTTTAACGGTTTTATTCTTTAAGATTTGAATCAGCAGATTGAGTAAGATTGTGACATCAAAGGTGGAAGGAACTTGCCCAAAAACTTAAGTTCATTGGTGGATCAATCAAAGATCCACAAAAATGGAGAAAATTTTGTACTGACCAAATGAATGAGAAACAATTTTTTTGAACTTAAAAAAACATAATACTTTCCTTCTATCCCAGCAAAAAATTATTATGTTTCTGGAAGCAGTAACAAAATTTCATGCTTTCGAGATACGCAGTTTTGAAGCGCTTCCGAGGCTGCACAAAAAGAAGGCAGAGAGATCGCTCAACTTATTTTTAAGCACGTTGAAATTGGTCGGGAATTTACATTTATTTGACACGAATAATAAAGTAAACACCGAATGGAAGAAAAAATTTAATTTAGATACTCTCCGCCTCTCTCTCTCTCACACTCTTTATTTATTTATTTAAACTTGTGTATTTGCCTACAGATGAATTATGTAAAACGCTGTAAAACGAAGGCATAATTCAGATAATTTAAACATGATTTTACCGCATTTCGGATGTTTAGAAAAAAGCGCTCTTTTGTGTTAAAAACAAGAGCTCCAAAGTGGGACATCGCGAACAAAAATCATGCATGTTCGAAGCGCCGAAGTAGTAGTTTTTGCTGGGATATCGATCTACTCTGTGTCGAATATTATTAATATATACATATGTATGTAATCCATAGCTCAAACACTTTTAAATTCTTTTTTATTAAAGTAATTTACAAACAAAAATAAAAATTCTATTAGACAATTTATTTGACAAGCAAATTTGACAATTCAGCTTATCATTCAGCTAGAACTAACACATTCAGCACAATAAAATTCATCGGCTTTTGCGGAATCGCTTTTAAATGAAAAGTGAACACTTTAACCTTTGGTGAGTTTTAGTTTCAGCGTTCACTGATAAAAAATTCACCGTTGCGGAATTCGGCCCCAGAAAGGATAAAAACGGGACACATTAGTACTTATTGGTATTTTATTGTTAATTTTACGTTGACTAACAACATACTTGCTAGGAGATAATATAAGGAAAAACTACTGGTACTTTTTTTAATATTGGTACTTTTTATTTTTTAGAAATTTTTTTTACACTAACAAGCAGTGAACTTTCTTGGGGGTAATATGAAGCAATGCTGGTGCTTTAGCTATTAGTACTTTTTGTATTTTCATTAATGTGTAGCGCGAAATGCAGATGTATAGAAATGCTTAACAACCAAATGCGGGCAAGACCATAAGAAAATTCAAAATTGTGTAATAAAAAATTACTGAAAGTTTTCGAAATTTAAGAATTTTTTTTTTTTTTTTTTTGGTAAAATGTACACTAAACTAAATGTTGGGGGAATTTGTTCATTGATTCATTTAATTGTTCATTAATTCTTACTTCATGTACTAATACGTTTAATTAATGAACTGGTTCAATAATTTTGTTAAAGAATAACAATAACGAATGCTTGCTTTCAAAGAACCATTTTCCATTGAACTTTAATGCATATTTTCATTGAAACAATGTAGCAGTACATTGATTCAATGTATTTTTAGAAAACCTTAATAAATCTCGATCAATGAATGATATTCATTGAAACTAGGTAAACAAATATTTTTATTCTACAAAACCAGATTTTACAAATTAAAATATGGTAAAGGGTGTGTTTTATAGAGTAACACAAGTTTAAATCTGGATAAAACAAAGAAATATATTTTTAATATCAATGAAACGGGCTTTATTGGAAAGAAAATTTTATGAAATTAATTAGTAATATTATCAGTTAGTTGATATTCTTCCCAATTGGGTACTAATTGTACGAAAATTGTAAAGATGGGCAATTGAACGCTGATGAGGAGTGTAGCGGCTTTGAAATCGGTATACTGATACGTTCTGCTAAACTGATTGGATATACATATTAATGTTTTTCAACATACATACATATAAAAAAATTCTTAGTAATTTGAATTTTCATTAATTCAATAAAACTGAACAAATAAAACTTGAGCCTGATAATATTACTTTTCATATATACATCAATATAAGTTCAAATAATAATTGCGTTAATTCGTAAAAATATAAAAATATGTTCAGAAATATTTTTTTCTTCAATCCAAAAATATTTTGGGTAATTTTTTGGGTTGCTAGTTGTTGATGCAGAGAAAAATTTTTAAATACTCGTATTACTCATTTTAAGATCGGTATGTTTGTCATAATAGTCAAAGTTGTGTTTTGTTGGAATGGCATAGGTACATATATTTTATTGTTTGGTATTTTTTATAGCCTCATATCGATGGCTTAATTCCAGAGTATGCTAAGTCGACTTAGCATGTTTTGAAGGAGTTTGTTTATTTGAATTTGGATCGATGTAATTTGATTCCTGTCGAAAGCTCGAATTTATCGGACGACCCTATCAAAAGTTATGCTCACAATTGTACTTAGCCTACGACTAAAGTTTTAAAAAACTTCCATTCCGAAAAGGGCTAAGTACAGTCAGTATTGTTTGGAAGAGAACTGTAAAATTTTTTTGAAAACTAAGTTAACGTAGCATTCTTTAGAAAGGGCATTTATTGTTGTTATGCTTTCTAAGCCTACTTAGCATACACTTGGTACATTTTTGAGTGTCGCTATGTGTACTTAGCATGTTATTCCCTGAATAAACAAAAACAGTTCACGCGTGTAACTAAACATAGAACAGTTTAGTTTGGAGAAAGTCGTGAGCGTATAAAAAGAAAAAGATGCTAAGTCCACTTGAATGAACAAAGCAAAAAGTTTTGTACATTCTAAATTGGCCTAAGTCATTTGTAACCATGTTCTACTACCAGTATTTATAATTCGTACACACTAAAAAAATTCTACAATAAATATGATTTTAACGCCGAAAAAGGTGAATTTCTATCTTATACGGCCTTAGAGAAATTCCAAATAAACTTTGAACGCGTCTCTTGTAAAATTCACTTTTTAGACTTAGCGTACTCTGGAATGAAGCCATCGATATTGTTTGAACAAAATATTTTGTGTGAATAGCTAGTTTTCATTGACAAGAAATTTTTAATGCACAATATATTACAGAGAATTTATTTTCATTTTGTGTGCTAGTAAAAAAATTTTACTGTGCAGATATTGCTGGCGTGTAAGAAACTTAATATTTTATTCAGTTGTCAAGTAGGTATAAATTTTTTTTTGAGAAAACTGGAAATTTATTTGCTATCAGATAAATATTTTTCTAGTTTTCACATAAAATTATGGAATATGAGAGGAATTTTTAGTAAATATATTAGTTTTGTTAAACCCTGTTTATTTCTAATAAATATTACATCCCTTCTAGCAGCATCTGTTGTTTGAACGTTGTTTATTTTCGTAATTTTCGAATCTGTTATACGGTGTAACAGGTCCCCTATATAGACGTCATTATGTCTTACATCCAAACTATCCGGGAAAATCTTTATATAAATCTTTTTTTTTATCAAAAGTTAAACTGCCTCTCTGTTTTACATGCACTGCGTACGTTGTTACGCTAAATTGCTAACATTTTTCTGTGGCTGTATTTTAAAAACACACTTACTATGTACATATATAAAAAAAAAGATACGCTTTTTGCAGCTTTCTAAGATGTTGCTGTGGATACATTTATTTTATTGCTGTCGTTGTTGTTATTGTTTGCTAATGATATGACGTCAAATGACCAAATAAGCAAAAAAGTAAATGTCTTTAAGTAGGCAACTTCCTAAACTTTCAATGAAACTACAATCACATGTACATACATATGTATGTACATACGTACTAGTGATGTTACGAATATCAATTTTTAGTATTCGCGAATACGAATACGAATACGAATATTTAAAACAGTATTCGCCGAATACGAATACGAATACGAATATTTCTTTTGAGGTTTATATTTAAAATTTAATTGGAAAAAATCCCTGCCTTTGCGTTAGTAAATATAAATGAAAAAAAAATTTAGTGATTTAACATTATTATTGCATTAAGATGCCGAATTTGAAAACCTCCACAGAACATTTTTTAATTATTTTACTTACATACTTTCAGATTTTCTTTTCAGTTTTTCTTACTCTGTTTGGGTTTTTAATTAATAATTCAGTGCTGTTTAGCGAACATATTTTTGCAGAAGGCGCATCCACCTGTGTCAGTGGAATTTCATATATAAAAAGTTTTAGTTTGATTCGTTTAGCTTCCCACCCTTATTCATTTACATATAAGCAGAATCAAAAGATCTCACCGAGTTCCTTTAAATATCATGCATTTAAGTTATACGTTATATTCCAATTTATTGCGAAAGCATTTTTAATTTTATTAATACATTTGGGACAACTTAATTTATAATTTATATATATTTTTGTTTGTTTTTTAAGAAGGTTATTACTTTGCGTGAAATACAATGGGTTTTTTTAATAAAAATTAATATATTTTTTTACATTTTATGTACTTTTTTTAAACTTTTGTATGATTTTTTTTTGGAAAATGTATGGGAAAATTATTCGAAAAATATTCGCTTGAATTTGGCGAATACGAATACGAATATCTTAAAACAGGCGAATAGTCGAATACGAATACGAGTATTCGTAACATCACTAATACGTACTATGGCAACAGATACAAACACAACAACATTAAAATGTATTGTATTTCTAGGCCAGTGTTGCCAACTTGTTATCAGCTAAGTACCCATAAAGTTAAGCTTCCCAGAGAATTAATATTATTAAATCCATGACCCAATTAATAAGGTCTGCTTAAGACTACAAGAATAATACAATAGAAAAAACAACATGCATTTTGTTTCTGTAAAAACAACCCAAATATTCCGAAAATAGCTGTTTACAAAACATAGATTAGATTAGATAAGTGGAAAGTGGCACTGCGACACCGATTGGATCTTTTGTGCCATGGATCTCTAAATTAAACCAAGCGCTGAATGACTCTCCTTATGAAAGTCAGCACAGAGCTTGGAGAAGTCCGCCTACTATCCTCCGAACACAAAAATTCAGAAAGAAGCACACGGCTTATATGATTACACAAGACTATACATTCACAGAGAATGTGGACCGTTGTTTCATCCTCTTCCATGCATAAACGGCACAAGGGTGAGCGAACTAGAATACTTTTCCAAAGATGGTAGTTCAGTCCATAATGACCGGAGAGGAATCCAGTAACTAGCTGTAAGTCGTTCCTGCTGAAATTCAGGATGCCACTGTATGAAAATGGCTGTAACAAAGATTTGGCCTGCCTTAGACCGGGAGAGGTCACCCAAATTTCAAAACATACAAAAATATGGTTTGTATGTATTTAGTGGTTATGCAGCAACAAAAACATAACGTAAACAATAATATTCATGATGGCGGCCAAAAATGTATACAACTTTTGACATATTTGGGTAGTTAACCATTTTTTTTGCAGATTTTTTAAGGGTCAAAATACAACCCTACAAAAAAAACATATGGCGCCTTGCGCAGACCTAATTAATTTGGCCATGATAAAATCACTAAATGATATTACTTGCCTCCATTATGCAGTCAAATCACTAGTTTAGAAGATAAATATTTAATATCATTATTTGCATTTGATCACCGATATTTAAACATAATATGTTAAATCATTCTATTAAATTGCTGTGTAAAAATTGTTATTGATTATCATTGGTAAAGAAAAGAGAAAAATTATTCTAATAAATTTTCCAATTTAATGAAAACTTAATTTCAAAACCATCTAGAAATCAAAAAGCACTTAAAAGACTACGAAAAGCGCTAAGTGTACATTATCATTACTATTGAAATAAACTACATTAAACAGCTAAAAACAAGATATTTAAAATGTAAATTGTACACAGACAGACGTCAAACACGTTGAGAGAAAGAATGAATTAAGAACAAAAAAACCAAGCCACTCATCGCGTTAAATAAACAGTCTGTGTCACTACTGTTGTTTTATATAAATACAATGATACAGAAAATTAATTATACGCATGTTGAACGACAACAGTAATACGTCAGAGAATTATCTGAAATTTCAGACGATTTCTTAAGCTGAAAAATTTGTAAAAGAAAAATTCATGCATATGCGAGTATTTTGTATACCCAGAAAATCAGACTTCATTGAATTTTACATAATTTTTTTTTTTTGTTCTTTTTAATTTCAGTTGCTACCGACTACGATACTAAAAAAAGGTCAATAACTTTAGTTGGTTCATAGTGCATAAATTCAAAAGAAATTATGTCTCTGGTAGTATTTTAGAGAGATCGCTAAACCATCTACACCACATATCGTTATTTGATGTAACCACCCCAAAAAGCTTTAATGTTAATCTGATTATCAGATATTTGTTAGTGCTTCATTATCAAAGTTGTTTTTTTTTTCTCAGCACTTAATTTTTAATTTATGTAAAAATATATAAATAAATTTAAAATTAAGTTCTAAATTTCGAACAACATACAGTTTTATGTTAATTTTGTGTGTAAATAGTGTGTTCACAATAAACCTCATTTTGTGACGTACGAAATTCAAAAAAAAAAAAAATTAATTCCACACAGTGGGCTCAAACGAATGTAAAAAGTTTGTTTTTTTTACCTTTTTCAGTTGGTTGTTGCTGGTTGGAACATCTGAATCCCATTCGGAGCTTAAATCATCACTGGAAGCATAGCCGTAATCACGTGGCAAGGGTACTTCTAATAGAGATTTCGAGTACTGGGCATAACCAGGACTGAGGCCACTATTTAGACCATGCGGAGAGGGTGAACGACGATTTAGTAAAGAATTTTTACGTATATTGGCAATAGTGTCTTTGTTGTCCAACACAGTTTTCGGTGGTATCATTATGGTGGGTGGTGTGGGCGGCGGAGTTTTGTCCACTACCACACTGGGTGCAATCAAAGACATACCATGAGCTTGAGCAAAAGCTTTGCTTACTTTACGTCCATGAATCAAATTGCCTGAAGATTTTTTACGCAACGCCTTTTTTTGTTGATGATGAAGAGACGACGTCGGCTCCTTTTTGAATACACCAGCACCAACAAGAACAACATGTTGTTGTTGCACATCATCACCCTCATCATCCTCTTCATTATCTTCGTCTACCTCAGTTTCTACTACACCGGAGATGGTGGTATCTTCATCATTTTCTTGATCGTCATCTTCTTTTCTATCATCAAGCTCTTCCGTGATGTTTTTTGCCAATACTGCTACTGGCACGGGCTTATTGCCATTAATGATTTCCATTTGCTGTCGCTCTTCTTCATCAAATGTCATTTTATTGATTTCATCGGGCGGTATTTCGGGAAAATGCAAAAGTTTAACCGTGACTTTTTTCCCGGCTTCATTGTAATACACTTCTTTGGCACTCATTTTATCAAAGTCTTCGTAGATTCTTACTTGGGGATAAGCACATACAGACATTTTCACTGGCAGCATAACAAAATAACAATCAAGTTATTTTTTTTTTTTTTTTTTTTTTTTTGTAATTAAAACATACTTGTTTGTTTTTTTAATTAAAAAAAATTTGATAGGACATTAATTAGTCACGCAGTTTCTAACAAAAAAAAATTTCACTGGTATTTCGGAGAATCAAGAACTTAAAAAGACTTTTCTTTCACTTTTTTACACCATGACCATGACTCACTTTGTTTCAAGTCGTTCTTTTAAAATTTATAATTCAGTTTTTTCTTTGCAATTATTTTTATATAATTCGTTTTTAATTCATTAGTTTTTTTTTTTTAATTTACTCGTACAATTGACGTCATTAGCTTTTTTTGTAATTATATCGATTAAATTTTGCTTGCTGTTTTGCTGTTGTTAAATGTTGTTGTTAATTCTAATTAATCATACAATTTTGTAAAATGAATTTTTTTTTTATAAATAGACTTTCAAATAGAATTAATTAAGTTTTTTTTTTTTGCATGTGGCTGACTGACTGTTCAATTTATTAACGCAATCATTTGTCCATTTTATGAAGCAACAAATAAATGACAAAGACCGAAAAAAATAAATAAATAAATGTGTCCATTAAACCGTTTAATACGTGTTGAAATTAATTGACTGCCACACAAGTTGTTAGGGAATTGTAAAAAAGAAAGAACAACAAAATATGTATATTATGATTCAAAGTCTAAGCAAATATTTATTAATAAATTGTCCAGCAAAATGGATCGCCACAATGGCATTGAACGAAAGACTGCTTAAAGGTCTGCATTCAATGCAGTATTCTTAAAAATTATATTCCCGTTGCCTACTTTAGCTTTCTACCAAAATCCTTTGCATAGCGGCTACCCTCGAAACTTTATATGTGAACCAGGTCCTAGTTTAGAACTGCAAATTAATCTAAAATGTTATTCAGCTTCAAAAATACTGTAAAAAAAAATCTATTCAGCTTCAAAACTACACAATTCAGCTTAAGTAAATTATGAAAAAATCGAAATTCAGCAATTCAGCTACTTTAGCCTAGTAACAAAGAAACATATTGCTTTAGAGATCGGTAACAAAGTGTTCTGAAATTGTATTGCTTTCAACTAAAAAAAAAAAAAATACTCAAAACAGCTGTTTAAATATTTAATTGAACTCAATTGATTGAATTAATTGAATGTAATTGAATGGATGGATGGGATGGCACGCACGAGTACTAAACAAGTGAATACAAATTTCGGGAAAAAAAAAAACAATTTGACATGCTGAATTAATTTTTATTGTTTCAAATCAGTAACCTGAATTAAAGTGTTAAGTGTGCACATGTTTTTCTTAAAAAAAAAAAGAAGAAAGGACTTGGATATGGGCATTTCCACATAAAAGTATACTTTTTGTCACGTCACCCCGGCAAGTATTTCAATCGTATCTCACAAAAAAATTATATATTCACGCTACATGACAATAAAAAAAAACAAAAAGTACTAAGAGCAAAGAGTACCCACCGACCAGTTTATCCTTATTTTTTACCCACATAAACTACACTGTAAATGGAAAAAAAATTTAAATACCATATAAATAGTATCAAAAGCACCTATTTGTCCCGGTTTTTCCCTTTGAAAAGTACTCTATCTGCCCTCGAAATTTCCTTCAAAATCCATTAATTAAGCCGGTTTAGAGTTACATGGTGGAACGAACATCCAAACATCTAAATATACATGCAAACTTTCACATTTATGCATAATAATACTAGAATTTAATTTTTTGTTTATTTGGTGTAGCGCACAACTAGCTATACATTTAATGAAGAAGGCGAACAAAAATTTGTCAGCAAGGCATGGAAATTACAAGATTAATTGTGTGTTGGTTGCGTTATAAAAAGTAGAAAAAGTAGTAGAAAAAATTGAGAAAATGCCCATATATTCAAGCCAGAGATGGAAATTTTTTTTTAATTTTGGAATTTTTCTTAGCTCACATTTGGGAAACATTTGATGAAAATTATTAAATATTTGTTTGCAGTAGTGTGACCATTAAATACTTTCAAATGGCAAATAGTAAACCAGCTGTTGAGAAAACAAGATTATTTGCTAGAAAATAAAAATGTTCCCAATGTAACCACTAAAGGGTAAATATTTTGATTTAGTTTGGGAAAATAATTATTAGATCTTACAAAGTTTTTGTTTTGACCCAAGCAGGGTCAGCTGAAAAAATCTACCTTAAGGTAAAATGCTTCAGTAAAAGATTTTTACAGCTGATATATTTTCGTTAGCTTTTTTGGGAATGTTTTAATAACATAAATAAATGTCTGAATAAGAGCCAATTCGCAAAAATTATATCTTAAAAATATCTGAAAAATTTCTCAGAGAAGGCAAGACATCATTGGAAATTTAAAATCTAAAATAAAGAAACAAGCAGCAGCAGTTTGCTAATTATTGTGGTATTTGTAAAATTAGTGCGATTTTTATTTTATTCGTAATCCTCTAATGCTAGCTGGTAAAAACTTTAAAAAATTGTGTTGATGCCTGCCGCGAGAAAAGCGAAAAATCTCTATAAATTGCAAAATTTTTAAAAAAGCCAAAATTTTAACAAGAATTGGTAAAAAAAAAAAATGCAAGAAAGGCAAAAAGTTTGGCACCCTTCGCGAAAAAAAACGACAACTTGCGAAAAATTATTGAATAAAGCCATAATATTGTAAAAAAAAACCCGCTAAATCCTTAAAGAACGCAAAAAAATTCTTCCTAAATCGAGAATATGGCAAAAATTTCTAAAATCTTGCCAACGAGAAAATTACAAACCCAGAAACTTGCACACAAATTGATCAGAAATCGCAGAACTGTTCAAATAAAAAAAATGGAAAGAACACAAAAAATTGCATCACTTAATCTGTGTTAAATTAATCTCGACAATGGCACAAATAGATGTTGGCTAAAATATGACAACGAAATGTGGAATAAGGGTGAAGAAAAGCACATAATAGTTATAGTGGAATTTGCAAAAATATTTTGTTAAAATTACTTTTTGGTTGCCCAACAGCAGAAACTCATCAACGAAATGAAATGTTTGTTAAAAAATAAATTTATGTTATTTGATAGTTTTATATAATATTTTGTCAAGGAAAATATTGGTTCATGTGTGACCACCACAGGGAAAATATTGATGTCTTTCGATATTTATTTATGTATACAATATTTTAGTAATGTTTGATGAAATAAATATAACCAAATAAAAGTGCTTAGTGTGACCGTAACACAATGTCCTTATTGATATGAAAGCCTTTTATTTAAATATTGAAAAAATATTTCAAGCAAATATTTGTCCATTGTGACAAACATAGCTTTAGAAACACAATTCAGGAAAACTGTAAAGGCAGCAGTTTAATAATCCCACTGATTATCTCCATGAGGTCGAAGGGTATGGACTAGTGATGTTACGAAAACTCGTATTCGTATTTGATTATTGGACTATTCGCCTATTTCAAGATATTCGTATTCGTATTCGCCAAATTCAAGCGAATATTTCTCGAATAATTTGCACATATTTTTCAAAGGAATTAAAATACATCAAGTTTAAAAAAGAGAAAAAAAAGGAGAAAAAAAAAGAAAAAAAGAAAAAAAAAAAGTTTAAAAAAGTATATAAAATAGAAAACATTTTATCTTTGACGCAAGATAACTTTTTTTAAAAACACTTCGTCCACAAAACCCAATGATTTTTTTCCGCCCACGTTGACTCATTCCTAAAAAAATAAGTTTTTAGTGCACCCGTTGTGATTTTTATATGTCTACAGAGCACTGTTAACTTGCGAACAGAGCTCTGTTAAATACGGTGGTTAATGTCTAGGGTTTTATATTTTAAAATTTTACTTGACACACAGTAAACAGTGATCTTTATGATCTATTTAGAGTGCCTAGACACGTTCAGCTTGTATTGATCTATTTACAAGAATGTTCAGCTTTATTGTAGCTACAACTTTGCTAAACATTAGCGGAAATCACTCTTGGTTGAAAACTGCTCTTGCTTCCCTTGCGGATCTTGCAGATCTAGCTTATTTACATATTAGTTTATTGCATTGCTGCAAACTGATGAAAATAAGCTAGACTTGCAAGATCTGCAATGATTACAATACTAAGAGTGCTTTCCCCTATTGTTGCTGAAAAATCCGAAATCCCTAAAAGTTATTCAACCCTATCGTGAATAAGAAGTGAAATTTTTTCACGTGAAATTTTAATTCCACTCGAAGGGAAAAAATGGTATCGTGAATCTCCCGTGAAAAATTATTCCCGTTATCAGTTCTTAGTGAATGTAAAAGAGGGAAGAAGATTAAAAATATAAAAAATCATAGAACTTTTTGTTCAAAAATATACACGAACTGCGCATACCTGCTAGTTTTGCCATGCCACTTATTGTAAACGCAAATGCAACTGCGCCCGAGAAGTTAACAACCTAAACTTTTTTCGCTCAAAATGAAGAGAGCGCCATCTTTGTGTATTCTTCTTAATCAGTTTCGCTCAAATTGAAGAGTGCATCCTCTTTGGTGCACCAAAAAATGAGTGTTTTTCTCATATATGGCAACATCACCCACAAGAGATGGCGCTCTCTTCATTTTGAGCGAAAAAATTTAGGTGTTGGGCCTTACTACGGTTCTCGAATCGACTTCGACTGTTGTACTAGATTAAAGAAACACACAACATTTTTCTTTAATCTATTACAGCAGTCGAAGTCGAATCGAGAACCGTAATAAACCCCAATATCTGTAGGTTGTTAACTTCACTCCGACTAGGCATTCGCACAAACAGAGATGCTACAAGCGTGACTGTGTCGCGAGTTCTGAGGTTTTGTCTCATCCAAAACCTTCGTACCGCGCCAATAGAAGTTTTCACTTCAAAAATTCTTGTCAAAAGATTTTGCAAAAAAAAAAAAATAATGTCCGAAAAAGCTAAATTTTGGTGGCCAAAAACTAATAACACCAATTTTTTAAAAATTTATATTTTAAGACCCCCCAAATAATGGCTCAACAAAATGGGCCAAACTGAGTATGTATAGGATTTTATTACCATCCTCTTCTAGTAGAGGCGAAACTATCCTGAAGGAATCCTGGGTGCAAGTGTCTCGAAGTCACCACTTTTGTCTACAATATTGGTGACTATTAGGCGACATTGTCAATAAAGTGTCAATATTTTTAAATTTTGCTTTGATGACAAACAAATTGTGGCGGCGGAAGATGGCTGATAATATGTGGGTTAAGGTAACAAAATATGCATTTTCATTATCGTCATCTGCCTTAAAAAAGCACCGTGTCATTGGTGCAAATATTAAATGTCTATAGTAAATAGCATTGTCTGGGGTATGATAACTTACTAGTACTGGTGACAATGTCAATAGTGAATCAGTACAAATTCACTATTGACATTTCCTGCAGGGTATATAGTCATATCAATGTGTGTGTTATTTGCACTGTTGCACTGTGTAATTATTCCTCTCAAGTGTAATAAATATTTTAACTGTATACGAGTGGATTTAAAATCATTTTTTTTCTTAAGTATTTTGCCTGAAGGTTCGAAATAAAAAAAAACTTCAATAAGATAAGAGTAATAATAAATAATTATTACTGAATATAAGAAACTTTTATCTAAAAGAAATAATAATAGGTACTCGTAATTATATATGTATATATGAATAATACATATGTATGTGTTTATATGCATATAGATATTAACTTTCCATGTCTAAAATTGAAACATGTTTGTTTTGATTTCATTTCAAAGTAAATTTAAATTTCATTTTAAACAAAAAAACAACACAGACTCACACCCTTTTTTGGTTTAAATACATGCATACATACATAAATAAATATGTATGTACATACATGGCCACACGTAAAACGATTCTTGATGTCCATATAAATTTATTTATAATAAAATTTAAATATCACTAAAAACAGATTTATAAATTAAAAATCTTTTTACACACCCACCACCAGTGTCTGTCTAATAAATAATTCTTCTTTTACCACTTTTTTCTTGCACTGACGATAAGAGCCGTTTATTTTGAGAGTGAGGTTAAGTATTTTTCAATTTAAAGATTTCTTAATAAAATATCTTAGCTTGTGTTTGATCTCTTCTCATTCAGTCTTTGAAATTTAATTAAAAAAAACACATACGTATGTACATACATACATACATTTTAAACTAGCCAAAATGTCTCAAATCACGTTTGTTCGCCTTTTATGTGGACGTTATAAATTATTATTAATTTCTTTTTAGCTTTAAAGATAATTATTATTTATGAGACAAACGATGAAATTTCATAAAAATGTACATATGTATGCACGTAACAAAAAAAAATATGAATTATAGTCTTTAAAAACAATTTAAACATAATTATCTTACAATGTATGGTAAATATGTATGTATGCAGTTCTATGTACCTACAAACAGTTACAATGTTTGTAGCTTTATTAGAAACACTAGAGAAAAAAAAAACGAAGTGTTATACAAGACTATGGATCGCAGTTTAATCGGAATTTTTAATTTATTTTTTTATTTCTTATCAATTTACTTTTTTTTATAATATCTTTTAATGGCAGAAAGCTTTTTTTGTAAAATTCACCAGCCAATAAAACATAGTGATACTAAGTTACGAGATATAAGACGCAGTTTAAAATTTTCTCTTAAAAAGAATTTTTATGAAGTAAATATGTAAAAAGATAATGATTTTTTAAAACCAACAATAATTTATTTGATAAGAAACACTTCTACAGTGGTTAAAAGACTTTCGTAATCATTGAAAACAGAGGGTTCCATGAAAAATGTACCAATGAAAAATGAACCCAAACTTAAATATTAAAAATAACCGCAAACTCAAAAACTTAATGTTACAACAAACTGAAAAATAACATCAAGCTAAAAAATTTTATATTGTCCCAAAATAGGAAAAATAGTCCCAAACTGAAAAATGCCCCCAAACTGAATATTTTAAATGGCCTAAAAATGGAAAATGGCCCCAAACTGAAAAATTAGAAACGGCACCAAAGTGAAAAATTAAAAATGGTCCCAACTGAAAACTTAAAAGAGACACCTAAATTTTTAAATGGCCTCAAACTGAAAAATTAAAAATTGCCCCAAACACAAAATTTAAAAATGACACCTAAACTGAAAAATGGACCCAAATTCAAAAATGGACTTAATCTGAAAAACGGCTCAAACTGAAAAATTAGAAATGGCCCAAAGTGCAAAATTAAAAATGGTCCCAACTGAAAAATTAAAAATGACACTTAAATTTTTAAAAGGCCTCAAACTGAAAAATTAAAAATTGCCCCAAACTCAAAATTTAAAAATGACACCTAAACTGAAAAATGGACCCAAATTCAAAAATGGACTTAATCTGAAAAATGGCCCCAAACTGAAAAATTAGAAATGGCCCAAAGTGCAAAATTAAAAATGGTCCCAACTGAAAAATTAAAAATGACACCTAAATTTTTAAAAGGCATCAAACTGAAAAATAAAAAATGGTCCCAATCTGAAAAATTAAAAATTGCCCCAAACTCAAAATTGAAAAATGACACCTAAACTGAAAAATGGACCCACACTAAAAAATGGCCTTAATCTGAAAAATGGCCTCAAACTGAAAAATTAAAAACGGCTCTAAAATGAAAAGTGAGAAATGACCCTAAACTGAAAAATTAAAAAATGCCCCAAACTCAAAATTTAAAAATTACCTCAAACTAAAAATTTAAAAATTACCTCAAACTGAAAAATTAAAAATGGCCTCAACCTGAAAAATTAAAAATGGTCCCGAACTGAAAAATTAAAAATGGCCCAAACTGAGAAATTAAAAATGATACATAAACTGAAAAATGGCCCCAAAGTCCTAATTCATACTAGGCAATTCTTATTGCAAAAGTTTTAATTCAGCTGGGAGAAAAACAAAGAAAGCAATACAAATTTCTCTGTCTTTTTCTCAGCTGAATTAAAACTTTTGCAATAAGAATTCCCTAGTGTTAATAGGGACTTAGTTAAATTCATGGTTAAAGTTTAGAAAATTTAATATAACTTTATGCAGTTTTTAAAGCTTTTTAGTTTTAGGTCGTTTGAATTATATTTCATACCTGCTGAATTGGTTTTTACTTAGCTGAATTCATATTTAGAGCTTAGAAATATAGAAAATTTCACATTAAATTATGCAGTTTCTACTATTTTTTAATTTTAGGTCAGCTGAATTATATTTTATACCTGCTGAATTATTTTTTACTTAGCTGAATTTATTTGTAAAGCTTAGAAGTATCGAAAATTTCACATTACGTTCTGTAGTTTGCAAGATTTTAGCCGAATTATATTTTATACTAGTGATGTTACGAATACTCGTATTCGTATTCGACTATTCGACTATTCGCCTGTTTTAAGATATTCGTATTCGTATTCGTATTCGCCAAATTCAAGCGAATATTTTTCGAATAATTTTCCCATACATTTTCCAAAAAAAATCATACAAAAGTTTAAAAAAAGTACATAAAATGTAAAAAAATATATTAATTTTTATTAAAAAAACCCATTGTATTTCACGCAAAGTAATAACCTTCTTAAAAAACAAACAAAAATATATATATATTTTGCAACTAGTATTCAAAAATTAAAGTTTTATATCATGTTAAATTAGTAATCAAACCCCAGTAGAGGAATGTTGGACTTTAAAAATGGAAGAACAAAAATTTAATATGTGAAAGTCCACCGATTCATGTGGCTGGTCTATCTGCGACAATATGTTCGCTAAACAGCACTGAATTATTAATTAAAAACCCAAACAGAGTAAGAAAAACGAAATCTGAAAGTATGTAAGTAAAATAATTAAAAAATGTTCTGTAGAGGTTTTCAAATTCGGCATCTTAACGCAATAATAATGTTAAATCACTAAATTTTTTTTTCATTTACAGTTACTAACGCAAAGGCAGGGATTTTTTCCAATTAAATTTGAAATATAAACCTCAAAAGAAATATTCGTATTCGTATTCGTATTCGGCGAATACTGTTTTAAATATTCGTATTCGTATTCGCGAATACTAAAAATTGATATTCGTAACATCACTATTTTATACCTGCTGAATTGAATTTTTACTAAGATGAATTCATATGTAAAGCTTAGAAATATAGAAAATTGCATATTATTTTATGAAGTTTTTAAAGCTTTTCAGTTTTAGGTCGGCTGAATTATAAAATTTAGCTTCGTTTGTTAAAAAGAACATTTGTTAAGCATAAGCAAAGTTGTTCTCAGCTGTATTGTCTCGCTAAAATCTAGTTAAGCGTTTCTAATCGTCTTTAAAAATCAATTGCAAAAAATATTACAAACTTTTAGTTGTCCAAACTTGATTTTTAGCTTTGCTGAATTGTTAAACTACTAAATTATACTTATAATTTTCATAGATCTTTTTTTCTTCGAATAATTTTGTATCTAGTCTGGTTTATCTGGCCATTATTAAGTGAAATTTATTTTGTTTACTCTAATACACTATTTTTACTTGAGAGTTAAACAATTTTAGGCATCATATTAATTTTACTTACTTACGTCTGCACGTACATACAGACATGTTTTGCGTGTGAGTTTCTTTTAAGACGTTATTGCCAACACTAATGTCAACAACATCTTGTTTTAACACCATAAAACATGATTTTTACTAAAAATATTTTAACAGCCACTAAATTTTAAGTAGAGTTTTAGCAGAAAAATGTGCGTTTATCATAAAATTAAAATGACAAGCAAAATAACTTTTTTGCCAAATGAAGCCAAATAAATTGCAGCACTAGAAGGAGGGAAGGCCTTTGTAACACAACATACATACATACATATGTAAGTTAAAAGCAAAAATTTCCCTGCAAACATTTTTGAGATTTTCTGGCGATTGCTTTTTTGGCGATGATTACGCGATCCTTCCTAGGGAATAAAAATCGCTAACCATCGCCTACGCCTTACAACTAAGTGATGAATACGCGAGCGCACACAAGTAACGGGAAATATTCCTCACAATAGACAACGTATTTTTGCATTCTTTTCGTTTTGAGTGTTTTTTCATAACTTTCGATGGAATTTTTTTTTGTTTTCTAAAGGTAACGGGAAAATAAATATGTATTTGGTTTCAAGAACAATTAGCAAAATTGTCATTTCAGTTGAGCAAGTGATCTGTTAAGGGTGTGTTAAAAATACAATAAGTGATATGTATATAACTATATATAACTATAGTTATATACATAATTAGCAAAGTTTTCTTTTCAGCCATTAATTTCATTTATACCATAATGCATTAAATACAACGGATATATAAAATATCAAAAATAAATAAATAAATAAGTAGTGATCAGTGAAAGGTGTGGTGTGTAAAAGTAATATATCATCACTATTTGCGAATCGCCGGCGAATCGATACATGCGAATCACCCGCGGATCACTATTTGCGAATCGCAACAGGCACACAAGCGAGCGTTTTGGCGAATCGCCTGAAGATAATTTTTGGCTCGCACGCGATTAATCGCCGCGATTGCAGACAACTTGCCGGCGTTTCGCGGGCGAAGTTTCGGCGATGGAAAATGTTTGCAGGGTTGTGTTGTCACTTCAGAAAATTGTATATGTATGTGTATACAAGCAAATACCAGTAGCAGCTTAAAGGCCCAAAAAAACAAAATACAAAATAAATTTGGGACCATTAAATGAAAATGTACAACAAAAAATAGTGTTGAAAGTGTTTTTAAATTTCAGACGCACGCGATTAATCGCCGCGATTGCAGACAACTTGCCGGCGTTTCGCGGGCGAAGTTTCGGCGATGGAAAATGTTTGCAGGGTTGTGTTGTCACTTCAGAAAATTGTATATGTATGTGTATACAAGCAAATACCAGTAGCAGCTTAAAGGCCCAAAAAAACAAAATACAAAATAAATTTGGGACCATTAAATGAAAATGTACAACAAAAAAATAGTGTTGAAAGTGTTTTTAAATTTCAGACCAAACAAAGATGTTATAAATTTTTTCCAAATTAAAACTGATATTTGTTGAAAGAATTATTTGACTCGGTAAAAATTTATAATAAGACTTAACAGATTGCTTGTAAATTAGTAGTTTGTATTAAAATTAACACAAGAATTAAATCGAATTTGTTAAACAAGTATTTGTATGACAATGACGTTTTGTTGGAAAGGACTTCTAAGCTTTCGAAGCTGTTCAGATAAAATTATTGAAAAAATCCCTTTAAATTTCGAATAAGATTTCTGGTCAATGCTTAAAAAAGTTGCTAGTGAATGGTTTGTTTTATTTTTTTTTAATAAAATAAAATTCTTGTTGGCATTTAGTTTTCATGACGAGATCACTCTCAAGTCTGTCTGTCGGTCTGTCTGCTTGTCTGTCCCTTGTTCATTCAGCCACTCTATTTAAAGTGTTGTATGGTTACCGGTCTTATTAGCATTTCACCATTTTTGGCCAACACGTTGTTATGTCCCAACATTTCAAGCGTAAATCATTGAAACGCCAAACTAAATGTGACAGAGCGCGCAAATGAAATAATCAAACATTAAATTTTATTTATGGAAAATAAAACTTTATACTCATACAAGCATTCATCAGTCTTTGAAAAGACGTTAGAAAACACAATAAGGAATTAATTAATAATTTGTGGCAAAAATGCAACATTTCCTAAAGATTTATGGCTTTTGCAAATAAAATGTGAAAGAAAAAAACTAGCAAATGCAACAGACACGCTGAATATGTTTAAAGGCATCTAAATAAAAATTAAGCCCCATATTCATAAACGATTGGTAAAGATAAAGTACACAGTACAACTGGATTTCCGGAAACAAAATTCGTACGTTAAACCAACCGTAGTGAATTTTCACCACTTAAATGTATTTTTGATATATATTATTTTGTTAAACCCGATAAAATTCATTTAAATAAATACAATTAAGCTTAGCTGAATATAATTTTCAGCAGCTGAATAGCATATTTTTCACGCCGAGCAGTTTGTTTTAAGCTAACTACACGGTTACTTAACTGACTAAAAAATTTTTCTTAGCTGAATAAAACTTTACTTAGCTGAATAGCATTTTTGTGACCTGGAAAGCATTCTTACATTTAATTTATAGATTTTTTCAGTTCTTTGAATATCTATTGGAACATTTTTAAGCTATTGCATAGCTTCTATCGCGGGCTTTGAGGCGACTGAATCAAGAAATTTTGAAAAGTTTGTTTCTTAAGTCTTTTGTTTATGAAACGAAAAAACCTGGAAAAAATCTGTCATTTGTTTTTGAAACGAAAAAACCTGGAACTAAGTTTGTTTCTTAAGTGCTGATTTACACACGTCAAGTTTCCTTGATCAAGTTTTAATTCAGCTGGGAGAAAAACAAAGAAAGCAATAAAAATGGGTCTGTCTTTCTCCCAGCTGAATTAAAACTTGATCAAGGAAATTTGACGTGTGTAAATCAGCACTTTGTCTTTTGTTTTTTGAAGTAAAAACTTCTTTTTTGTATAGTCTATGTATGATGACTATACAGTGTTGCCACTTTGGAAATGTTTTAAATTTCCAGTGTTGCCACTTTTCCCGGAAAATTTTCCGGGATTTCTGGGTTTTTGAGGGGATTTTTATATGTCGTGTTAGTTACACTATTTATAACTCAAGAACGGCTGAACAGATTTGGCTGAAAATTGGTGGGCAGGTAGCTTAGAACTAGAAAAAGGACATAGGATAAGGTAAGGCACTTTTTACTTAGGGGGACTAGGGTGCCCTTCTTTGTATGGGAAACTTCCAGTATAGCTAGAAAACTGAAATTGAAATTGCATAAGTTGATAAAAAAATGCTATGCAATAGCTTTACCGCGGCAGTCCCCGATTGCCACACGTCTTTTTTTTATGAAAAATACAATTTTTCTCCGCTGAATAATGCTTTTTACAGCTGAATACATTGTGTAAAAGTTTTTTTTAAAGTTTTCTTAAGCTAAATATTTCTTTACCGCATGATTTTTTTCTCAGCTGAATAAAAATTTCACTTAGCTGAATAGCATTTTTATGATGTAGAAAGCATTCTAACTGCAATAATTTTTAGCTTTTTCAGTTTTTGTTATATATTTATTTGGTAATACATATGTATGCATGTATACATAAATTGTATTATTGGAATATGTTTAATGTTAAAATACAATTTTAAGCTGAATATATTTTACCGCAGCTGAATAAAGCTTTTTACAGCTGAATTGTTTGGCTAAGAATATAAAATTTTTTATAGCTAAATGTTTTCTTAACAAGATAACTTTTTCTTTAGCGCATTAATTTTTAGCTCAGCTGAATAAGAGTTTTCCTCAGGTGAATAGCAATTTTTTCCAGCCAAGTAGTTCATTTTACACGTTTTCTTAACTGAGTAACAATTTTTTCTCAGCTGAATAAAAATTTACTTAGCTGAATAGCATTTTTCCCACCCGAGTAGTTTGTTTTAAGCTGATTACACGATTTCTTAACTGTTTAAAAAAATTTTTTTTATGCTGAATAAAATTTCACGTAGCTGAAACGCATTTTTGTGGTCTGGAAAGCGTTCTTACAACAAAAAAAATTTATAGATTTTTTTCTGTTGTTTGAATAACTAAAACCTTTAAACATAGAAATAGAATATTATTAAAACTTTTTAAATTAAGTTTATTTTGGTCGGGTCACTGATTTGCGATGTTGAAACTCTTCATATCAAATTTAATCGAATTTATTCCCAGCTGAATAAATATTGAAATTAATATATAAAAATTTTTACATAAAAATAGATAATTTTGGACAGCAGAAATTTAGGCTAATTTAAATTTGATCGGTTTTGTTTTTGTTTTATTAAATCATCGCATTAATTAAAAACATGTTCTTTGCCCATAGAGAATTTGAAAAAAAAAACAAAAACAACAGAACTTGAAGCTGATTAAAATTATTCAACGAATTATAATCAAACAGAAAAAAATCAAAGATTAAAACTAAAATTTGTTAATTCATAAGTGCTGTTTACATAGGAATTCTGGTTTCATCGAATAGTGTAGCTTAGCTGAATGTCTCATCTTAATAAGTAATTCGGGCGGTTTAATTCGAATTTAATTGAGAGCACTTAAAAGTTGTTTTTGGAAAAATTTAGGTTATGTTCTGGAACCTAATTACCTTACGATGGCATATGTAATTAATGGCAAACTATCTGAAAAGTTTCTGCAGCTGAATTGGACCTACAATTTCATTCCCAAAAAATATTGTAATAGTAAAGTAAAGGTTGACTAAATAGCTGAATAAACTTATATGCAGCTGAATTGTACATAATTGTAGTAAATATTTTTAGAAAAAGTTTAATTTAAAACCTTAACAAATTGTTGAACAGTTTTTATTTGCTGAATACATTTCTAAGCAGCTGAATTGCACAAAAAAATCTCGTTTTATTTTGATTAAAGATTATCTCACTTTTCCTATAAAAGTATAATAAATCAAATTCTAGTTTCTATGATCTTTTCATTTAATAAAGAAAGTTTTTTTTTTAATATTTCTTAGAATCCCGCAAATGTCTATTATTTTAGTAAAATAAAAATATTTTTTTTTTACAATTTCCAACAGGGTGGGTTTTGCAAGCTCTACATGATTTTGAACTTTTTTAAAAATTACTTTTTTTTATTTCATTAAACACTTGTTGAGCCGGCTTTTTAATTCAGCTCCTCCTTTTGTATTTTATTTAATACAAAATTATATAAAATATCTGCACTTTCACTTGTTAATGCTGTTTTTTTCTGTTTTGCTTAATGGCCTTTTTTTACTAATTTCTCCTTTAGCAAGTCAATAAATACTTTGTTACTTTTTAAAAAGTGAAATATAATTTTTAATTATTGAATTTTTAGGTTTGTTTTTTTTTTCATTTATGAAGATTGCAAAAATCTTTTGAAATTTGTTTTCAGATTTAAAGTTTCCTTTATCACCTTTAACACAGCGCCACTTAAACGTACGCACGCACGCGTTCACTGTGAAAATACAACTGAATTTTAAATTGAAGCTTGAGAGTGAATTTAGCTCTCGAAATAATCAATACAACAACAATAATAAGAAAAATAAAAACAAAATTAAAGCTCAGAAAAAGCCAAACAACAAATTGTCAAAAATAATAGTAATAATGGAACTTAATACACGCTTCCATACATACGTCACAATCAGTGTAGCCAGGTGTGGGGATTTCTCCCCAAATTGGGGATTTTAACTGGTTTTTGGGGACAGATTATCGTGGGGAGGGATTTGGTGATTTTTCATTTTCAGTATACCTATTATCAATGTTGCTTTATTTTACCATTATCTTTCATACATATATTTACATACATATATGTTTATGTATCTTGGCGTTTTTCTTCACCATATTTCGGTTATTTCAAGGCGATGGTATTGAGTATGTTGGTTTTTATAACAATTTGTTCAACATTTTTAAAACCAGAATTTATTGAATTCGATATTGCCAAAATGGATGTAGTAATTGACAATAAGGAAGTTAATTGATGTTGGTATAGAATGTTCAAAAGAATTAGAAGCAAAAGGAGTTCAAACAAATTTTTTTAGATTATTTAACTGTACTAGCAATATAAATGCTTAAAATATTCACTGAGAGTATGGAAAAAAAATAAATTTGATTCTGTGTATGGAATTTTAAAATATTCTATGGATTCAAAAGTTCCATTGAGCACATACCCATGCATTAACTTAAATAAATTTATGTAATAAAATTAATAAAAAAAATTGTTTTCTATGATGCTTAATATACGAGTACATATCTTTACTGGGTACAAAATTGGGGTTTTCCAGTTTTAAAATGGGGATTTTTGGGGACAACACTCTTTAATTTGGGGACATTAGACAATATTTACCTGGCTACACTGGTCACAATAAGAATGAACAACAACAACAATAGCGCCTTATCACTAATCGCTGGCAATCGTTTTACAACAAAACTAAAAACAATTGCAAATCAACAACAATAAGGACAAGAAAACTAACAACAACAACAACAAAAAACTGTAATTAAAGAAGTACAAAAAAACTACAAACAATAATTAGGTTCGTAATCATAACAATAGAAACAACAGCAACAACCAACAACGGCAATAAATAATACGAACAAAAAAAATGGTTGAACGTAAAGAAAACTTGCAAAAAAGAGAGAAAAATATCTGAAGAACGAACTTTTTAAATTACAATTTTTCGAAAGAAATAAACTTAGCTTTAAGTCAAGAGCTGGATCTTAAAATTAGAGCAGAGCTAAATATTGAGAAATTATATAGGAACGGCATCAAAAGATCTTTCAAATGATGTGTAGCAATTTTTATGTGTGTTGTTTTTAGCAGATGCAAACAACTAATGATAAAAATTATATGAACGATAACAGATTTGTGAAATACGGCAATTCGGTATTGATTGAAATTTCCATTTTAATTTCTACCCCGGGACATTAACAATTTTTATACCGATCAATACCTCTCGATCACCTTAAAAAACTTAGAAAATTCTAAAACTCTGATTGAAAATAGGAAAAGTAGGAAAAATTTCGGTGCATGAATAATTTTCTTTAGCTGAATAACTTTTGTAGCAGCTGAATTACATAAAGCGCTTGCGAATACTCGAAAAAGCTTTCACAAATTGAATAAATCGGAATTTTTCTTTGCTGAATTGCACTTATGTACATAACACAGGCATTCCATATAAAGTAATAAAATTATTAAGACATAATGATTTTTTTTTTAGTTATAATTCAGCTCAATTTCAAATATTTCGGGTTATTTGAATAAATAGCTTTGGTAGCGATAATAAACGATCTACAACGGGATGGCACTAACTTTCTGGTAGAAAACCAGCTGAATTAAAACTTGATTCAGCTGTTAGCTAAAGAAGTTTTTAAGCTGCTGAATTGTATATATTCTATGATAAAACATTTAAATTTAAGACTACAGTATTTTTTTGCAAGTTTGATCAAGTTTAACGCAGCTGAATTGCATATACATACATACATACATATATGATATATCTATGTTAGTTTATCTGAAAGACTGTGTTCATATGATCTTAACTTCAGCTGAATAACTTTTTAAGCAGCTAAAATGAACATATTTGGTGCAAGAATATTTTATAAGAGTTTATCGTCAAAAGAAAAGTATGTATTTGTTAGCTGAATAAAATTTGAAGCTGCTGAATTATATATTCTATGATAAAATACTTATTACGATTTTGAATTTCAGACTACAGTATTTTTTGCAATCTTAATCAGTCTCTACTCAGCTGAATTGCATAAATTTGATAAACATTTTTTAGTTTATCTCAAAGGCTGATTTTTTAATGATGTTGATTTCAGCTGAATAACTTTCTAAGCAGCTGAATTGAAGATATTTGTTAATAATATATTCCTGAAGATTAAGTAATTAAGTAAATTTTTTAGTTACTTTTTGTTGACATTCACTGATGTTTTAAATATGTTTAATACTAAAAATTTTAATTTTTTTAATTTTTTTTAAATTAATTTCTAAATTTTCTATAGATTTAAAATCCATGAAAACAGGGAATTTCATTTAAATTTTTGAAGCAAATTGATAATGAAACTATGACCGCTTTCAGACACGCAAAGTTTACTTTGCAAAGTTTTAATTCAGCTGGAAGAAAGACAGAAATAGAAAGTATTCACCTCTCTGTCTTACCCCCAGCTGAATTAAAACTTTGCAATGTAAACTTTGCGTGTCTAAAAGCGGTCTATGATACTTTTTGAAGAGGTTGTTTTCTCATGTCATATGGCAGCTTTGATAATAGCAAACGTGAAATTACTGAGAGAGAGAGAGAGGGAGAGAGATGCTGATAGAGCGAAAAAGCGTTCATTTTATTGCGGTTTTATTTCTTTAGCCTAGAAATGTTTTTAATTTGTGTGAATGTTTTTTTTTTGTTTCGTTACTTATCACACAAAATCAACAATTATATTATTTTTTTTATTTGATTTTGCATTTTTATAATTGTTACTGCTTTCATATTATTGTTTAATTTAGAATTTTTATTAAAAAAAACTACGTTTTATTAATCAAATATTTGCTTGTGGGGCGGGTGGGTGGTTTTTTTGTTTTTTATTAAGAATTTTGTTTTTTATATAAAAGTTTTAATTCGATTTAATAGGTGAACAACATATTTTCAATTGATGGTGGCAGGAATTTTTAGGTTAAAGAACCAAAAAGAAATAGTTGAAGAAATATTTTTTTAGAAAATAAACTGAAGCATAAATGAATGAAATAAATTACGGTTGCTTTAGCGCACGAATTTTGTATGAGGGACTCGGTTTTACTGTACACCTTAACTTTACCAATAGTTTATGAATATGGAGTTTAGTCTATAAATAAGTGGGAGTATTTCTCGGAAGGACGCAGATTCAGATTGTTTATTTATTTTTTTTATTTTTTTTTTTTTTGGTAGCAATCAGGGGACTACCCCAAATTATGCCATGCATTATGCCAGAACGTAAGGGTGCTTTAGCCGATCGTAAATTTAGAAATAAAAATATTGATGTGTCAGCTAATCATTTCTTTTATATGAAAATACTTACTTGACTGCAACGATAAGTTGCTGTAACTTTCCAACCTGCAGAAATTGGAATTTCATTACAAGGTTAGGTGACATTTGTAGCCAGTGACACGATCCTTGTTAGGGAAAGGAGTTGGGTAAAGAAGATAGATGTGATAGACCGCTGTCGGAACAGTTTTTAGTGGCTAATACTATTCCTTCTTCGGTTTTATGATGTTGATGACTTGCCCTTACCAAGGATCGAACCCAGGTCCTAAGTCATATTTTGCTCAGTGGTCAACTCGCTAACCACTTCAGCCTCAAAACCAGCTTCAATAACAAATTAAAGTTTTTCATAAATGCCTTTCAATTCACAACAAATCTTATAAAATACTTTATGCCTACGGTGATCATCCGTCCTTTTTTTTAAAGGACACTCCTTTTTTTTTAGACAACGTCCTTTTAAATTTAAACAAAATAAATTGTCCTTTTTTTAATTGAATTGTCCTTTTTTGTCCTTTCTTTTTGATGGCTAATGTTCTTCTTTAGTTTCCAAAATTAAAAGTTTTAGTTTCTCAAAATACCGAAATTTTAAACTCAATACAATATAAATTTATAGCCACTCAAGACAGGAATTGCCTGGCAACACTGAAAAGTGTATGTTCAATGTGTCAAATTTTCTGTCGGCTTTCAAATGGACTGTGCAGAAATTAAATTGTTTTTATCAAATAACACTGATATAATAAAAAAAATATATTCTTCAGAAAAATATCAATAATAGATAATCCTTAAACTATTGTTTTTAGTTATTTTTATTTATTGAATTTTGTTATTTTTGTATTATTGGATAAATTTTATTTCTTTGTTTATTTTGATTAATTGATTAATTTTTTGTTTCAACGACGTGTGAACTTCTAGGCATATTTAATTTCTGTTTTAAACATTAAAATAAGTACATACATATCGTCAGCTAAAACTCAAACGGCCCTAACTAACAAAAAATCCAAAATCGGTTTTTTGATTGATTCTGATGCATTGCATCAAAATACACAACCACAAAAAAATTTAAACTTGTCTAACCAAAATTAGCGATTTTATTAACGAATTATAAACGGGCCTATATACAAAAGTGTTTATTTGATAAACGCAAAAATACTTAAGTGATCGTTTGTATGGGCAACAGTGAAAAAAGACAAAAAAAAAAAACTGATAGATTTGACCGTTGAAGAAATTGTTTCTTAAAGGAAAATGAAATTAGCTACAGCTTAAGGCATTTTATTAAAAAAATTAATTATTTTAATTTACTTTTTGTGATGCAATATTAATATAAATTAATATATAATAAAAAATGTGTATAATTAAAATAAATGATAAAACTATTTTGCATTAAAGTGTAGATAGGGCCTTTGTTTTCAGAAAATTAAGGTATAAAATAACTAACATACCCATTCAAATATCACAAAATTTGATTTTATTCTGTCAGAAATTAATTTGTCACATCTTTTTGTTTAAAACAGTATTTTGCTCCTCCTGAAAAATTTCAAAAATGTTAGTTAGGGCCGTTTTCGTTTTAGCTGACGATATGTAACTACTTGTACTAGTCACTAATATTACATTATCTATGTAATTAAGTAAATACCAATAATTTTTATTTATTTTTAAGTGTCCTTTTTTGTCGAAAAATATGGTCACCGTATTTATGCCTTATTCATGGAAGATTGCCAAAGCTTGACTAGACAATGACAAATTTTTTTCTGAATAGTTAAAGTTCGAAATATAAAGTCTAATTTATATACTCATATGCCAAGTTTTCAATTAGTGTAAATTTTTTAACAAAAAAAAATCGTTTATATCCATTAAAATGTTTATTAAAAATTAGTATCTAAAAACCACATAAAAATATTGTGTTCTTGTTGTTTTTGTTTTAATCTCTTAAAGTGGTTTTTGTTTATTTAATAAAAAATATTAATGAAAATTATTTGTTGTGGTGTATAGAAAAGAATGAAAAAAAAAATATAATATCCAACCACAAACTACTTAAATTACTAAAACGTAGAAAATATTATAAATAAATAAATTGAAAAATAAAATTATTGTATATAAAAATCAAGGTAGATAACAAAAGAAAATAGACAGATCTCAAGTAATCGATGTTTTTTATGAAATAAAAAAACCGCATATAAAGGCTCCATGAAAAATGGCCCCAAACTAAAAAATGAAAAATGGCCCCAAACTGAAAAATGAAAAATGGCCCCAAACTTTTTACATTGAAAACAACAAAAATTATTTTTGGGGCCATTTTTCCTATTTTGGGGCCATTTTTCATTTTTATTTTTCCAATTTGGGGTGATTTTCCTAATTTCGTTATATGAAAAATGGCCCCAAACAAAAATGAAAAATGGCTGCAGTGCATTGGGGTGATACGTCAAAAAAAAATTAGGTACGTATGTAATGCAATGCAGAAAATCTTTACTAAACATCGCCGTGTCGGGAAATACCATGGTGGAGAAAATCCCTAAGCCCGGCCCGGCCCGGCTTTTATTATAAATTATTTTATTACTTTAGTAATAAAATTCAAATATTTTAAAATATTGGATTATTTTCAAAAAATTTAGTTTTACTAAAGATCCCTGGCATAGGCGGCCTACGGCCGGGCTTAGGCATTTTCTCCACCATGGTATTTCCGGACACGGCGATATTTAGCAAAGATTTTCTGCGTTGCATTACATACGTACCTAATTTTATTTTGACGTACCACCCCAATGCACTGCAGCAAATCTGGGGACTTAAATTATTTGGGCAATTGTTGGGCGCAGCCACTTTTTTCTCCATGTTGGCTCACAGCGCCCACAGCTTACTAACGGGTTTTTGCATTCTAGGCTCCTCGGCGGGGCTCAAGGTAACTCTACTCCATAGAATTTCAAGCAACATCGCCGTTTAATAATAATACATGTTTTGAAAATGAATTATTTGATGTTATAAGTTTTTTGTGGTATTTATATCATTTACACTATTTTGGGGCCATTTTTCATTTTTCGTTAAATGAATTATAAATTAATAATTTTTAAATTCCATACTTTATATGCGGCTCCATGAAAAATGGCACCAATGAAAAATGGCCCCAATGAAAAATGGCCCCAAACCAAAAATGAAAAATGGCCCCAAACTTTAGGAAAAATGGCCCGAAAAAATAGGAAAAATGGTTTGGTTCGTGTTGTTGTTTTTAATACAAAAGATTGGGGCCATTTTTCATTTTTGGTTTGGGCCATTTTTCATTGGTGCCATTTTTCATGGAGCCGCATATAAAGTATGGAATTTAAAAATTATTAATTTAGATCAGATTGTTGTAGGTATTGAAACGACAAGGGAAATCTTGTGATATTTTCATCTAAGTAAGAAAAAAAGATATGCTGCACTTTAAAGCCATGTATGCGTTCATTGAATCAATATATTTTTGCATACAATTAATGAATTCAGCTTAATGAATGCATTATGCATTGAAAACTGTTAGTAGAAGAGAATGATATCGGCCAGGAATGATATTGATCGTCATCCTTAAATAGACTGCTACGTTTTCTTCATAAAATTTATTGAATAGAAGATGCAAGAATAACATATTAGTTACTCTTATCACTCCAGCTATCAGATATGATCACTTAAAAAGAATATATTTCATGCAACAAAATTTCATTGAACAAAAAAATATCGATGCAAATCAAGTGTTTTTTCACATTATTCAATACTACACGTGACGTACAAGTGTAACTATTCAAGTTGAACATTGACGTGTCTAGACGTTGCTTAAAACATACGCACACACAAGCACACACACACGCACATGTATATTCATTACTTTAAGAGTCAAAAACTGCTGATAAGAATTTACAAAATTTCTTTACTCTGCTGCCTACCAAAGCAATCATCAACCATCATTATTTAATTTCCAACTCAATGAATTAAATAAACATTTTTTTAAATAATAAAATAAAAATTCTTTAGTTCAAAGTTACGCAGTGACGTCAAGCCAAAATTGTGTGTATGTACATGTGAGTTTTGGCTTTAAACACATAAGAAAAAGTAAATTTAACAAAAGAAAAAAAAATTGAGAATAAAAAACAAATTATTTAATTTAACACACTTAAATTAATACAGTGAAAATAAATATAATACTCAAATGCACAGTGGTTGCAATCATACGTTAAGCTGGTAGCAAAAAAATTGCTCCGGGAAACGTTGTCCTTTTGAATTACAGAAAAACGCAACAAACATAATTCGATAGCAAGTCATACAAACAATATTTATTAGTCTACTTAAAAGTTTTTCGTAAAATCACAAACATGTTTCCAGAAAAAAACAAATGTAGGTCAAATATTATTTATAAAAGAAAAAATTTATTATTTTTCAAGCAAAATAATCCGTACTTTAATAAAATCTATTGAAATCTTTTGATTTTATTCACAATATTTTGCCATTTGTATAATTTTCGCACAGCAAGTTTTACATCTCGAACCACAGTGCAATAATAAATAAATAAAATCTTTTATATAATAAATAGTTTTTAGCCGTGACTTCGTTTACGCTACATTGTTAATGAAAAAACAAAAAGTACTAAAGGCACCAAAAGTACCAATAGTATCGAAAGTACCAGATTTTCCTTATTTTACTCCAAGAAAGTACACTATATAGCAAATTTTTTCCAATCCATAGAAGAATTTCGCAAAAGACAATGTAAAAAAATAGTACCATAAGTAAAAAGTACTAAAAGTACCAAGTTTTGCTCATTTCAGCCCCTAAAAAGTATGTTAACTTATAAAAAATTTTATGAAATATTTGTACAAAAATAAAAAGTACCAAAACTGACAATTTATCCCGTTTTTATCCCCTATAAAGTACCCTATATTTTATTCTGGGTTACATGCTATCTATAAGTCTACCAAATTTCATTCAAATCCAATAAAAAATTTCTTAAGAGAAAAGTACCAAAAGAAAAAGGTACCAAATGTATAAAGGTATCACTTTTTTTTATTTCAGACCCTAAAAAGTAGGTTCATTAAATAAAATATATATATAAAATATTTAAACAAAATTAAAAAGTACCACAATTATGAATTTTATCCAAATCCATTAAAGATTTTTTCAAGAGAAAAAGTACTAAAAGTGACAAAGCACCAAAAGTAAAAAATAGTACCATAAGTAAGAAGTACTGAAATCACTGAAATTACCAAGTTTTTCCCCTAAAGACTATGTTAACTTATAAAATATTTATATGAAAATAAAACGTACCAAAACTACCAATTTGTCCCGTTTTTTATCCCTAAAAAAGTAACCTTTGTTTAATCTTTGTTTTCCGTCTACTAAATTTCATCTAAATCCATTCAGCGGTTTCCGCGATATAGTGGAGCAAACATACAAACTTTCACATTTATAATCACACATAAAAAAAGTATAAAAAAAAACTTTTAAACGTTTAAGCGCTTTTTAAAAAGTAACGTATTTTTTCCATAAAAAAATATTTCATTTCAACACATGGTCTGCCTAATAATCGTTAAGCGGCCTCTAGTTTTAAGTAGTTTATTTCTTATTACACACATTAAGCTTTCGCGCAAAGCTTTTGGCCAGCAAAAGCTGCTTTCATTAACATTCAATTGTAGTTGGTTACAAAGAATGAAATACTCGTACATACTTTCTGTCAAATATAGTGGCATTTACCGTCTTAGTCAGTAAAAAAAAATATATAAAAAAAGTTGAATTAAAAATATTTTGCTAGTAAAAGCTTTTTCTTTTGTATTAATTAACTTAGTAATACGTCACAGCTTGTATTGTAAATTTTGTAATGACATTTTTTTTAAACGTCTGTGTGTACGAGGGTTGCCGCTTTAGCAAAGTTTTTTACTCTACATGTTTGATATACATATAAAAATAACAATGAAATAAATTAAGAATATTTCTGGGTAATTAAATATGAATGACAAACTGTTAATTAAATTTGTATTTAATGGGTTGGCAATAAATTACCCCTTCGTTTACGTTCCAATCAATTAGTCTTACAGTAGCTGTCACATTTATCTAATTAATTAATAAAACTTGATTCGTTTACTTGAAAGTCATTAATAACAGGTTCTCACTGTTTAACTAATTAGATCTAAAGTGTTTTATTTAATAGTTCGGCATATCAAAAGTTAATTGCCAACATTTTATCAATCTTTATAAAACATTTAAAAAGAAATTTATAAAATAAAAAGATTAGCTATCAGACTCCCTTTAATAGATAACACAAATTTAAGTAAGATAAGCACAGACATGTACAATTTATCGCATACAAAAAAGTGAAATTTCTGGATATTACGTTGTACATCATCTTTTTATTACTAGAAACTAAATCAGTAGATTTTTCAATTAAATATATGACGATTTATAGTAAAATTCTACATAAACAAGTTTAATATAAATTTAATGTGCGATTTGTCGAAATATTTTAGCGCCAACTGTGAATAAGTACGAAATTTATCATTAAAGACATTCAAAATTTTGGCTTTTTATATATTTTACTTCCTTATAATAGATTGAGAAATGAAATTAATAATATCCGTCTACCAGTCCGTCCGTCCGTCCGCCTGTCTATACTTGAAATCGATTTTTCAAAACCTCCAGAATAGGTAGAGATTTTTTACTTGAACTGGAATGTCAAAATTTGCCACAAAATTATTGGTATTGAAAATCCCAAAAAAAAATCTAATCTGTCACAAAATTTTAGAAAATTTGTTTCCACTTTTAGAAAATTTTTCAGTTTACTAATTTGATTTAATTGTCAGTGATCAAATCAAGTAACTGATGCGTATCTTTGAAAATTCAGCTAAATTTGAATCAACAGCAGGTAACTAACTGTTCGCTCAAAAAGGAGGGGGCCAAAGTTTGTAATTTTCTAACAACATATTATTTACAATTGGGGTATTCACACTGTAGTCATAAGTCATATGTCATAATTTAATAGAACACCAAAATATGACAAGTGTGAACACCCCGTCATAAATAATTGTGCTATGTCATAATTCTGCCAGCTAATAAACATTTAACAACACTCCTTTTTAGTCGGATTATTGCGCATACGTTTGCATTTTGGCTTAAATGTAGATTTTTTTTAATTGTTAATAAAGAAAACAATAAATTTTCCGTAAATTTTCTAAAATGTCCATTATCAATTAAAATTTTAAATTTTTTTTATCTATACGAACTTGGTGAAATAAATATAATAACATGAGCTATTATATATAATATATTATATATATAATAACATGAACTATTTTTTTGGACGACGGCAAGTGGAAACACGTTCACAAGCTGCCAGGCACATCAGTTACACAAACACATAGTTTCCTTCAATGCGAATTAATTATAAGGTGGATGCAGTGGCGAATTCATGCGAATTTATACATTACCTACACTGTCAAATTTGTTACATATTTTCCCGCCGCATTTTAATGTAATTTTTTATGCATTGAGAATTTTGACAGCGTAGGTAATGAATTCGCCGTTTACACAAACAAAATGTTTGTTGTTGAATTATCGCCTTTTGCACGAAAATTACATTAAAATGGCGCGGGAAAATATGTAACAAATTTGACAATGTGGGTAATGTACAAATTTGACTGTAGGTAATGTATAAATTCGCGTGAATACGCCACTGCATCCACCTTATAATTAATTCGCCTTGGCCGCGCATATACCTGGTAATGAATTTTCCTTGTTTTCATTCTTGTGTTATTTAAAAGTAGCGGCGGCTTATAAATATTATCGCCGGCTCGAATAAGGAGTTGCAGCTGCTCGACTAAGATTTCTACTGTTATTTTATGACAAACCATAAACACACCTCAAAATGTCTTATTATTATATGACTTTTTTGTTTGAAGCACAACAACAATTTTTTTAAACTATTGTAAAATAATAACAGGCCGACCACACAAGCAATAAGTTAGGCAATTATTGCCGTGGCAACCTTCAAATTCTGTTGCCAACACTAAATATTAACGTGTAGACCGCACGAATATATGTTTGAATACATATTCAGCAACAGATGTTAAAACACATTGCTGAGCAATAATGTTTTAACACATGCTGTCAAATTCAATTGTGATTTCTATGAAAATTGTTTTTTTTTTTTGGGCAAATAGAATAAAAAAATTAAAACACAAATGTTTAAATAAATGAAAACCACAAAAAGTGAAACATTTTTAAAATAAACATTCATACTATTGATAATGCTGGAATTTGTTTTTACAATTAAGCGCGTAATTAAAATTTACAACACAAATAATATACAACCTTCTTCAGTAAAATTTTCATATTTGTGTTCTAAGATATCTACGATTTCCCTACCCCAGATACATATTTTAACACTGGCAATTTGACGTCTTAATTCTGCTGACGTTATTTCTTCTATTAAGACACATGAAATTGCTGGTCTGGCCGGGGGGTAAGACATTATGACAATATGACTGATATGACAACAGTGTGAACACCCCAAATATTTTTATTAAGAAATGGCATTAACATAAAAGAAAGTTAAGTTTTTTGATCAAAATTTAACACTTCAGTTTTATTTTTAAAATAAACGAAAAATTAAAACCAAATTTTAAAACTTCTAATAATTTTTTTTTACAATCAATTGAATGTGACGTTTTATAGCAAATATCAAAGACCAACCAACCAGACGACTACTAAACAAAGAAATATTTATACATATATATTTATGTTTAAAACTTTGCTATATTTTGCAGTGCATATATGAATTAATTAACTTTCTAATTTGTTTTTGGACTATAATTTTTCACCCTTATTCAAAAATTTCGTCGTCAACTTTGAGTCAACATCGATTTGCTTCATTGTCGAGATCAATTTAACACAGGTTAAGGATGAAGCAATTTTTTGGCGATATGCAATTTTTTGCGTTCTTTTAATTTTTTTTTTTTTTTATTTTAACAGTTTTGCGATTTCTGATCAATTTGTGCGCAAGTTTATGGGTTTTTAATTTTTCGTTAGCAAGGTTTGAAAAATTTTCGCATTATTCAAGATTTAGAAGATTTTTTTTCTGCATTCTTTAAGGATTTAGCGGTTTTTTACAATATTATGGCTTTATTGATTCAATAATTTTTCCGCTTTTCTGCAATTCTGCCAAACTTTTTGCTTTTCTTGCATTTTATGTTAAAATTTTTGGTTTTTAAAAGTTTTGCAATTTATAGAGATTTTTCGCTTTTCTCGCGGCAGGCAGCAACACAATTTTTAATTGGTGTAATTATTTTCCCAAAATAAATCAATATATTTAACTTTTAGTGGTCACACAAGGATCACATTGGGAAAATGTTTGTTTGTTAACAAATAATCTTGTTTTACTGTTTTGCTGGTTTACTGTTTGCCATTCAAAAATATTCAATACAAATATTTAATATTTTTCATCAAATGTTTTCCCAATGTGAACGTACCTAAATAGAATAAAAAAAAATTTTTCCTACTTCAAATGACAGTCAGCCAGCCAGCTAACCTGCCAACTATCCACCTGCCTACGGGCAGTGATATTTCACTTTACATCATTCTCATCATATTTAGCCATAAATAAAACTATCGAAATTTATCAATTATTTTTATTTAAATTTTTTTAACAAAATATTTTCTCCGCATCACTAAATCATAAAAATGATTATTTATAATAGTTTAAATTCCCACAATGAATGAATGGCATTTTGATACAAGAAGCTCTTTTTTTTTTGTGCCGTATCATAAATTTTACATGCCAACATGTTTGAACAAAAACAAGTGCCTTCGTTTCGATCTTCAGCGAAACACTCAAATAACACAAGCAATTAAATTTATAGAGGAGGCGAAAAGCGAAAAAAATCAACTAGAGAAGCAGACATAAAAACGTGATAGAAATGGCAGGAAATGGTAGACAGAAGGAACGGAGGATTGTTAGTTGTTGTTGTTGTTTCTTAAATACCATTGAAATATATTGATATGTTTAACGACCACCATGACCAGCACCTTCTGTGGTAACCTCCTGCCGTGTTTTTGTTGTTGTTTTTTTTTTTTTTTGGTAACTAAAGTCCTGCTTGTTGTTAATACTCACTCCTCCCAGTATTTTTTTCTTTACATTTAACGCGAAACTAATGTTGCTTTAATCTAAGACATGGTTTTTATTTTCGTTATTTTCTTCAAAAAAAAAAAATGTTTTTTGTTAAGCCGCTCTCCATAAATTATCTTTGACATTTCAAATGCAACATATTCATTTACATGCTGCTTTAATACACAGCAATGCCTTTTATAACAATTTTGTGGTTGAAGTTAAGGGGCGGCTCATTTATTTTTGCGGCTACGCTGTATATTACATTTCAGGCGCCACATAATACAAATGCAATAATAGCTCAGTGCAACAACAAATGAGTTGCAAATAAAAACACATTCAACTAACTCGTATTTAACAGCTCATAGTTCTGCAATAATTTTTCCTCTTTCCCCCATCAAGCAATAAAAAAATTTTATAAAAAATTAAAAAAGAAAAATAAAAGCATCTGAAAAAAAAACAATATTGTAAACTTATCATTTCTGCAACATTATTATTATCATACGAGTATGACTTACAACACTTGACTGTTGTGCATTTGTGTTTCTATTAGATTGTCTGTGTTGTATGCTTGCTGCTTGCCCGACTGTCTTGTTGTAGACAGAGAGATAAGTTTGCCATTTTGGAAGGCATAGTTTGCAAAAGTGCTGAAGAAAAACTTACGAACACTCACACACACACACACACACAAACACTCCCATATAATAGACACACCTTAACCGTATAAAAAGAAGGCAGAAATTCAGTGTGTGGCAGGCAGGGGCAACACACAGGTTAATTAGTTGTTAAAATTATTATTAACAAATGGAAAAATTTGTTCATAGATAAAAAATTAACAGTCTTTAATCAGTTGGTTGGCATATGAAATGAGTGAATGTTCGTTTAAATATGTAGACTTCTTAAAAGAATTGCCACCTTTAAAAGAGGAAATATTAGAGTTGTTAAAAGGAATTCAGTATAAAGAGTAAGATTTATTTTGGAACCCTTTAGTCGAGTTTTCTTTTAGAAAACTTATAATATCAGCTAAAATATATGTTTGTAGCAATCCAGTTGGTTGCACTACGTTGATTCTGATTAAGCAGTTCATTAATTTAACACACATCAGGGCCCAAATCGTTACAGCCGTGAACGTGCAACTCGTCACTTAATTTCCCATCCAAATATACAGTTATTACGTGACGAGTATTACGTTCACGATTTGGACGGCCCTCGTGGCTATTTACACCTGCAAAAGAGCAATAATTGGTCGCAGCTGGGGCATCGAACCCCAAAGGAACCAACTGGATCTTTGAGACGGTAATTAAGCCCATAATTTTCTATGGGGTTATAGTCTGGTGGGAAGCGGTAGTAAAAGACTCCCACCGACGAACTATAGAGAAAATTTTTCGGCTAGCGGCGATCCTGATAACGGGAGCGCTCAGGTCTACTCCAACGAAGACATTGTTCGCTATGCTGAACTGGCTTCCGGTGGATGTTCTGGCCAAACAGCTAGCTTTGACTGCGGCGATCAGGCTGAACGCTACATGTTCATGGACGAGAACCGATCTTGGTCACTCCAGGATTCTCAGGCAGCACCAAGCGCTCCATGACTTCACCGACTACTGCCCACCGGAACCTTATTTTGGCGGGCTTTTTCAATCCATTGTTCCCAATAGGGAATATCACTCCCTACCCCCTGCCACCGAAGGGGCCATCAGAGTTTTCACTGATGGCTCCAAAAGAGGCGTAAACACCGGGGGAGGCTTCTATGTGGAAAACTTCAACGTCAAGGTTCCATTCAGACTTCGGGATGGCTGTAGCGTCCTGCAAGCCGAAGTCTCGGCCATTACAAGGGCGGCAAGATGGCTTAGGTATTATAGGGTATCGGAAGACATCCATATTTTTACCGACAGCAAAGCGGCCATTGCTGCTATCAATGGTGTATACACTACATCGACGGTGGTAAACGAATGCCGGAAGTCTCTAAACGAGATAGCGAGACATTCAAGAGTAACACTAGTCTGGATTCCAGGGCACTCAGAGTGCACTGGAAACGATATTGCGGACGAAACTGCCAAAAAGGAAACATCATTGAGCAACTCGATGATATGTCACTTCGTTGGCATTCCTCTATCTCATTGCAAGCGATTGATCCAGCAGGAATCATACAATCTTGCTCAAGAAAGGTGGGAACAAGAGCACACCTGTCGAGTCGCCAGGTCCACTTGGCCCCGCTACAGCCTGCACAGAACTCGCGATCTGCTCAGGCTTGGTAAATGTCACACAAGACGACTAGTAACAGTGCTAACGGGGCACTGGTGTTTCGGGACTCATGCCAAAAGGATGGGTCTAAGTTACAATGACTACTGCAGAAGTTGTAACAATGAGGAGGAAGAAGAAACAGTTCTTCATCTTCTATGTCAATGCCCCGCGCTTAACAGCATTAGGGCGATTACCATAGGCTCCAACACTCTGCCAGACCTCGACAGTCTGGCGAACATGGGGCTAACCAACATATCCTCCTTCTTGCAACAATCAGGATGGTTTGATTCGGCGACAGGGCAACTACAGGCAATTGAATAACCAATTGACTGAGCCCTGTCTGCTGTAGGGTATCACAAAGGGACCGAATTAACGGACCCAAGTGCGTCACGTCTCAGATGTGGCGGCCCTCGAAACCTAACCTAACCTAACCTAACGATTTGGGCCCAGGTCAAAAAATAACCTTTTTCTTTGAGTTTTTGGTTCAGTGTGCTACGACCATATACACTTACGGCGTGACACACGATATCGACCGATCGATGATGCGGAAATTGTAAACGAAAACCAACTGATTTGCAACATTCTAATGCGGCCCCTATACGTTGCGACTTGTTGTACAATTTGATCAAATTGTACAACCAATTGTTACGTTGGAGGTCTGGTTGACCAACGGTTGGTCATCGGTTTAATAACAAATAAAAAAAAATTTGAATTTCATTTAACTGGCGATTAAATTAACCATCAAATTGGTACATGTGATGTCGATATTTTTTCTTTCGTTTTTAATTTTCATTCTGACGTTTTGTAAACAACGTTGTATAAAGTAAACAATATGTGAGAAATTGAAGATGAAATAAATAAAATTAAATAAATTTTTAATTAAATTAATTCTCGTATTCTATTTCATTTGAAAACTTGGTTAAATAGTTGATATTCTTTCCCAATTGGTATCCACTTTATATAAATTGTAAAAAAAGGACAAACGAACGCTGATGAGAGGTGTAGCAGCCTTCAAATCGATATACTGATACGTTCTGCTAAGCTGATTGGATATACTAATGTTTTTCAACATAAAAACTTTTAGTAATTTGAATTTTCATTAATTCAATAAAACTGAACTTGAGCCTGATAATATTAATTTTCATATCTACATAAATTTTTATCTTTTAACTAATTTTTTCGACCACTTTCTTTTCTTTGACTTATTTTTATTTTCTTGCTCTTCTTCTTCCATAATAAAAACTTCATTTATGACCAGTAGAGCTAACAAAAAAAATCGGAACTCATGTTGACTCTATAAAAATTACATACTTCTTAATGAAGTTTAATGAAAAATTGGTGGAAAATTTGTAACCTGTACGAATTAAACTCGGTTGTATGACCAGTTGCAACGTGTACGGACTGAATAACGATCCATTTTCTTAATTTGTTTAACTTTTCTGCCGTTAAAAAAATAATAATTTAAATAAAATTCGCCATCGGTGAAACGCAACATAGTTTTTTTTTTTTCGTCTAGAAATCCCTCGAACGATATCGGTTGTCATCGTAAGTCAGCCCGTAATTTTCAAATTCTTCTATTCGTACGATTTCCATTACAAAATTTCACAGACACATTGAACAGCACAATTTGTTAATGCGTGTGAAGTTAAATTTTAAAATATAAAATCCTAGACATGAACCACATAATTTAACGGAGCTCTGTTAGAAGGTTAACAGTAGAGTATCCATTTATTTGACTCTTCGTTTTGTTCGAGTAAGAAATTAATCAATTTTGAAATTTCAAAATTGCTCGTAGTCGAGTAAGTTTTTTAAATTCTTCGAATAACGCGAATAATTCAAATAATTCCAAAAATTTTCAAATAATTGTATCCATCGTAAGAAATATATATGTGTGCTTGATTTTATACTATTATTATATTAATAAACAAACAAAAATAACAATAAAACAAAAATTTAGTTAAAAATAAACAATAAAATTACAATTCATTTGTACTACGTATAAAGTTCTAAAACTTTTAAAAAATAATAGTATGCATATAAAAAATTATGTTTGATGAAAAAAAAATTGTACTGTTGACGAGACTTCAATCAAATTTTTTAAAATAGTCTTTTTAAAATACTATAGAGTTTAGATGTTTGCTTCTTAAACAATGTTTTTGTTTTGTTTTAATAAAACTTGACGTTGAAAACACCCTTTCACTTAAAGTAGATGTCGGTGATAGGGACAGGATTGCATTAAGAAGATTTTCTAGTTTTTCTTTCTCTTGTCTAAATACATGAAATCATCTATTATATTATCCTTTCGACGCGTGGCGTACATTATAATGTACATCAATTTTATCAACTCGTCACTGCTTTAAATTTTGGCACACATGTACTTTATTTACAGTTAACGGTTCGTTGTTTTTTTTTTTTTTTTGTTGCTTAAATTCTTAAGAAGCTGCAAAATTTCAACACAACGTGTGATCAGTAATCAGCGTAGCCATTTTGGTGCTTTTCGTGTAGTTTTTGGTGCTTCTTTACTCAAGCAATACCCGAAATTTTATTAAATACCCGTTTTTGAAAAGCGGGTATTTATTTCTCACAGTGCTTTTAAGTGCTTTTTAAATAATCAACATTTTTGGCATTAATGCATTTTCCTACTACATATTCTTTAAACCCACCTAATGCTTTTCTAACCAACTGCGTATTATTTGCATCTATACTTTGATTAGTACTCCCAAACCGTTAAGAGGTTGAATTCTAGAATTTCTTAAGCATATTTTTTGTTTAATTCGTGAAAAAATTTCATGATTTATTTCTTTAGCAACGATTTACATTTAATTTACATATCCGTTAATTTGTTTGTTGTGTAAATATAAGCAAGAAAGTTCCAGTTATTAAAAGTAACTTCTTCATTCATTTTATATGTGTTAAAGTTCATCATCAGATGGAAAAACGGGCTGTACGGGCGCGAACGAAGCAGCTAAATGAACGAAAGCCCAAAATAGTTGGGTAATTCGTCATAGTGAAGAAACACCCAAAAAACAGTGCCCGATCGCCCAAAAAAGATGAAGGAAAATCCAAAAGTGTGAAATGAATAATCGCCCAAAGATTTTGGATGTTTGTTCATTATGTAAAATCATCCGAATTGGGAGTGAATAATCGCCCAAAAATGGGTAGCTTCTTCAGGGTTATATGAAGAAGCTACCCATTGTTTGGTAGCGAAATATTGGTTTTTTAAAATAATAAAATTTGTTATTGTTATTTTTTATAAAAAAAAAAACAAAAAAGTAGATCTTTAACTCGCGAAAATCAGACTGAAAATAAATTTAATAAAAGATCGAAGAAATTAGAAGAAATAAAAAAAAATTAATTTATTTCACGTTTTTTCATAACAAAGGTAATTTTTTTCTGCTTATTTTGTTGATACTTTGTAATCATGCGTTGTACATAAACCCGATATTTGAGCCGTTAGTGACGACAAAACAAAAAATTTTCATTAAAATGTGCATCTTCAAAACGCTCTTTAAAATAAAAATTTGTCAGCATAATTTTTTTTATGTTTTTTGAAGCCTATTTAAGCTATAAAAACCCTCTATAACATTTTTTTAATGGCCAGAATGAAGTCCCGTGTCAAAGGGTTAGGGCAGCTTGTGCTAGTTTTTTTTTTTAAATTTGTAAGACCTTGTATTGTTTTGTGAGGTTCACACAAGAGATTGTTTTCATTTAGATCCAGATTTTCTTCTTCTAAAATATCATTGTCTGATACATTTTGATCAGATTCAATGCAAAACAATCGATCATGTATTAAAATTGATTGCAAACTCTTTTGTATCAGCTTTTCAGCTATATTTTAAAAAGTTATCATTATTGGGGAACCTTGCGGAATTAATATAAGGAGTAAGTGTACTGAGTACCTTAATTAGCCTCTCGTTTATTCTGGCCATATGGCAAGTAACTAAATCATTTGAAAAGGAATTATTCGCCTTTTCCAAATTGCTGATTAAGAACTTTATTATTCCATCCAATCTTTACTGAGCTCGTTAATGGCAACGTCCAGCGAACCAATAATTAAAAACATATTGAAATTATAGGAAATAAACGATTAGTTTCTTTCTTGGTAACGTTTTTTGCGACAAATATTTGATAAATGTGAACGTAGCTTTAGAAATTAATTATTCATTTTACTCGATTAATTGACATCAATTGTTCGAGTTATTCGTTAATCGAATTTACAAAGATTAATCGTTATGATTTTTATAAGTCTACAGAGCACTCACTGTTAACTGTGTGTATTTTTTTTATTACAAATTTGTTTTTATATACACTGGAGCCCTGATTTGCGTCGATCCTTTTTGCGTCGTTTCGATTTGCATCGCTTTTTATAATTTGGTTGAACTCGCTTTTCGTCATTTTAATACCGATTTGCGCTGCAGCATACCTACTTATGATTGAAATTTTTAATTGAAGTAATAATTACAAGTGAAGAATTTATCAAATAGCATGTAAAAATTGCACTTCCCGTTTATTCTCTTTGTACATTTTTATACCATATCACTTTATCTTAAATAGAATTTTTGTACTTAAAAAAAGTGAGCCGATTTGAGTTGTTTCGTTTTGCGTCGCATGTCTCCGGTCACCATTAACGACGCAAATCGGGGCTCTAGTATACAAACATAACAACGATAGTGTTACCGCATAAAGAAAATAATTCCTTTATAAAATTAAAAATTAAAAAAACCATTAAAAAGAAATTGTATCATTAATACTCGTAATTATGTTTATTTAACTAAAAAGCGCTATATAATAAAAATAAGCACTTAATTAGCACAAAACATTAACATTATTTACTAATATATTTAAAAAGTAAAAAAAGGCAACTCTGTACTTATTTGTAAGTCGTTCGTCGACGTATGAAATAGAAATAGACGTCGGTGTTGTGTTCACTTTCATATGCAACATATGTTCTATTTTTGACGACGAATATTTGCGACGAAAAATTCGTCGTTCGCCCCAATTATGTTCCCAGCATTATTTTTTTTTCTATTTGTTTTGGCAACACAAAATAGGCCCAATAAAAATGGCCCGAAATTTTTTATTGAAAACAAGACGAACTTTGGGGCCATTTTTATGTTTTTTTAGTTTGGGGGCATTTTTCAGGGAGCCATATTTTTTTGGAAACTTAACACAATCACTTAAATTTTCTAAGAATAGTATTTTGTAATTAGAAAAGTGGCCAGTGCCATGCCATAATTTTATTTATCTACTTTTACTTTAGCGATTCTAATGAAACATTGCATACACACACAATGCGATCAGATGAATGCTTAATATTATGACTAAAGCCGCGGTGCCCACAAGTTCCTTATGGAAGAGCAAACACCAATACATTTAAAGAAAAACAAATTTTTATTCAAAATTTATTGTTGTAAAAACAAATACATGCAAAGAAAACACAAAAAATATATTTCATATATTTATTTCATATCATGCGTTAAACAAAAACAAAATGTATATTGATGATCGCTGTCGTCAATGTTTACCAGCAAAGCATATGAAAGTGTTGTTGCTTTGCTCTTGCGTGTATACAGCGAAAAACGACAAAAAAAACTAATAAGACAAAGTTGTTTGTGTATTTCGTATTGCTAGTGCTGAGTGCTGTATGAAGAGCATAGGGCCTGGGCACCAATGCTAAAGAATGTGGGCAGTGACACGCCTACATATATAATACATATATTGATTTTTAATCATTTCAATTTACATCTATCAAACTTTTCAAACTCATAGAGTCAACGCAAATTGATGGTTACAAAAATGTGGCATTGCCACTTCCATAAAAAGTATATTTTAAAAAGATTAATGGGACATTTTTTTTAATTATGAATAACGAAATATTCTCAAAATGACATCTTCATTCTTGTATTGGTTTTTTTTTTTTTTATTTTTGCAGGCCAACATTTTTTAATTGGCAGTCTACTGTGCACAGTGTTAGCTGGGGTATGGCATTTGAATTTTGACAACAATCATATTTCAAACTTTTTTTTTTGGTTTTTTTTTCACAAAATTCCTGTTAGTATTGAATTCCTGGCAGTTGTCACCCTGATTAAAAAACATAATTCATCTTGCATTTTTTTTAACATGATCAATTCTCAAGCACACACTCACACAGAGATTTCTCTCTATCAACTTAAGGCAACTAAACGAAGTCTGATGCCGGCTTTTATGGCAATAAAAGAAACACTTGTTGCTGGTATAAAAATATCTTGGATTTACTAATAAATTGTAGCAATTTTCTTCATTATGAAAAAAAAGCAAGAAATTTAAATGAAATGACATCATGTTTAAGTTTTGTGACAGCCTGCAGCTGTTTTTGGTCTTGCCACAAAAGGTGTCTCTGTCTTGTATATGTATACCATGATTAATGATCACCCACTGATAAGATGGAGTTTTTTTTTCTTTTCTTGCTACACTTTTGCTCTGTTTATTTCTAGCTAAAGATCTGTCTATCTATTACAGCAAAAAAAGAAATGTATTTATAAAAAAACTTGGCTTTTCGTATCACATTTTCTTTACAGTTTTTTTTTTTTTTTTTTTTTAAATTTTTTTACTGCAAATATTTGTTTGTTTCTGGGTTTCTTTTTTTCTTTGTCGTGTTAAGACATGACAACCTGCCGTGTGTTGTAAGTGGCTGGCAATGTAAATTGCCAAACCATACATTAAAACCACATGGAATTTTAGTTTTTTTTTTTTTTTGTTAGTTCGCTATTGCAGTGAAAAGTATTTGTTCGCTTTGTCTGTTTGCTTGAATAAAAGAAATTTATGGCCAAAGTCTTGGTAATTAGCCAGTAATTAGTAAAATATCTTGTTTAAAGTCAATCAATTGTTTGTCTTGTGTAGCAGTGTTGTGTTGGTCGTCGCCATCGTCTTACCTTTTTCTTGGATGCTTCAGCACTGATCACATACAAATCGACAATACCCAGCAGGCAATCATCACAGCGGCAGACATCATCACCCAATATAAGCGACCCCAATGACCCAATACTACTAGTGGAGTCTAAGGAATCTGTACGACGTAGTCTTGTGCCGCCGGGGCCAGTAACAGATTGTGCAGCAGCTTCGATTTTTCGCGCCAATAGCTGTTCCATAAGACTACGCGGTCGTGACGATGAGGGAAATAATGCCATGTTTGTGCTGTTGCTGAAACTTTTTTGTTGTTGTTGTTGTTGTTATTTGCTTATAATAATTTTGTTACTTTTGCTGCTGTATCGGATTTTATTGTGTCCTCTTTGTGAATGCAAGCTTGTTGCTTAAGTCTTTCGTTTTTTCTTTAACAATTTTTAAGCCAAATCAAATGTTTTGTTATTAACAATATTGTTTTCTTCTATTTTGAAAATTGAATTGATATTTTCAATAACAAATCAATAACACAAGTTCTATTCGTAACAAAATTAGTTTTTTCTTGTTTTTCAAAACCCACAGGGTGTCTCAATCAAGCTCAACTTAATTATGTTTTCTTTAACAAAAAAAAAAAAAAAAACATAAGAGCTGGGCAAAAATAAAATAAAAAAATAATTCCAATATTTGTTTTAGAATTCTTTCTCCTCGCAGACTCATTAAGGATCAATCCGTACTTAAAATTTGTTTTCTTAATGCCTTAAAAATTTTATCTTATTAAATAGACAAACTATTATTACATACCTGCAAAGAAAAGAAACAAATAAAATTAATTAATAGAATGCGAATAAATTAAATGTTTAAAGAAAAAAAAAGAGGCATGAGAGAACATCTTTCGCACTCAGTGTGCTGTCATAAATAAATCTTTTTTCATTTTGAATTTAAGGCAAGTGAATGCATCTTTTGAAATATGTACCATAATTAAATCAAGAAAATAACTTAAAAACAAAACTGTTGACAACAACTGTTTAGAGCAGCGCCTCAGTAGTATTCCTCTTCCAGAAAGTGTCAGTGTAGTCTGCATTGGTTTTTGTTTTAATTATAAAATATTTAACCCTTTCACTAAATGTAAAACTCTATAGTTTGCAGACACTTTGCAGCTATCAAAGATAGCAAATACTTAACAGCAGTCTTTACAGCCATCTTAAAACTATTAAAATATTGGTGATTAAAAGGTTAATACTCTATTTTCTTCGACGCTTGAAAATGCTCCGCATCTTAAAACTAATCGATAAATTTTAATTAGTTAAAAATAACGATAGAAAAAAATACTTTTCAAAAATAATTTTGTTACAATTAGACAAAACTGAATTATTTCTTTTCTTAATCTTTTTTTTTTTTTTTTTCTTCTGTAAAATTGCTTTGGAAAACTTCAACAACAAATACTGCCACAACAAACACATTTATGGTCACACATTTATTGCAGACAAAAATAAGTGCCATAGATCACAGCGACACGTCGTGCTGAAGCTTTTATTTGGCGGAGAAAAAGAAAAAAAGATGAAAAATATTATAACAACTGCTTGATTTACTTTTTATCTCAAAAGCATGTTTTTTTTTCTTCAGCAAGACACTTGCCGCATTTTTCTTTTAAGGTTTTAAAGAAAAAATAATCATAAAAATAGAAATTCGCAACGAATGGGATGCACCGATCCAAAAAAAGACATGTGGCACTCGGGAACTGCCGCGGTGAAGCTATTGCATAGCATTTTTTATCAACTTATGCAATTATATTATAACGTTTTGTTTAATAACTCCGTTTGTTTTTCTGGCAATACTGTATGTTAATGAAATCAAAATCAATAGCATAGTTTAGGGGTTATCATACATTGGGCGATTTAAATACTTAAAAAAACAAAAGACTTAAGAAACAATCTTAGTGTCAGGTTTTTTCGTTTCAAAAACAAAAGACTTAATAAACAAACGTTTCAAAATTTCTTGATTCGGTCGCCTCAAAGCCGCGAAGCTATGCAATAGCTTAAAACGAGAAAATACCTTTTTTGAAGGTACATAATTTTTTGTAAAACAAGAGACATATCAAGGCGAATATATATAAGGTGGGAGCAATGGCGAATTCAAAAATTCGCCATTTCCAAACGATTGTCAAATTTTGTAATATTTCCTTTTACATTAAATTCTTTGTTTACAAACAAATTTGATATTTTTTGTAAATTAAAATTTTTAAAACTAAAATTTTTATATGAATTAAAAAAAGTGTATGCAACAAAGAAAATAATTGTGAAAAAAGGAAGCAAACGTGAAAAAGCGAAAAGATATGGAATTCAAAGTTCAGGTAAGATTTATATAATTGAAAACATTCTGAAGAATCACAAACTACACTTTCATTCCAATATCTTATAGCACAATTTTTTAGCAAATTTTGAAAAATTAAAAACCAACTTCAATCTCTTCTTATTTTATATTAATGTACTAGTATTTATGAAATTGAAGCAAATTTACAAATAAACAACTTTAGTCATTTCGGCATTTCGCATAAAAGTGCAGTTTTTCTTAATATAATGCTACTGTTATTTACACCAAAATCTTTATCTTAAAATTTCCTACCATACTGCATTTACAGTATATAAAAATTTTGCCTTGTTAAATTTTTATATAAGAAAAGGTAAGCAAAGAAGGAAAAAAAAATATAAGTTTGTATTTGAAATTCTGAATTTGTAATGGTATTGAAATGTGTAGTGTTTGTGTGTGTGTTAAAATCTTTCCCTATAGCCCTTGGTTATTTTTAGTAGCTGTCAGGGTTTCAGCTGATTTGTAAGGCGTTCAAAGGAACTGCCGAATTAATTTGAGTCTTGGAATAAAACATAGGCAAGTTACTGCCGAATTCGTTTTGTGATTTCAAGTCTGGTTTTATTAAATTTTGTATTGTTTTATATACTATGTATGAGACTTACATTTAGCCGTTCTTACTTATTCTACTTATCGATAAAGTTCTATTTGTCTTTGTCGATATTATGGACATATGAATAATCACTCTGATTACAATTATTCTGACCAATAGGAATGTTTGTGATTATACTCATTCCTATTTGTCACTCAATTTACAATTCTTATTGAGTAGAATTTATTGTTTGAGTTTATCATATTCATACCCCAAATAACTTGCATTCCAATCGATGTGCGTCACTTGGTAAATGCCGTTATTTGATCTTGCACAATTACCCTATTCTATTTAGGTTGGTATGTATAGATTTAAGAGTAGTTTAAGGGTATGCGGTGGCAACTTATGAGGTACACTACAGTATGAATAAAAAACCATCGAACAAAATGGCAACGTTGCATTGAGAAATATTTAGGCCATTTAATACGCTTTCTATTGCATGTAATTAGGTTTAAATCCGTTACGTACTGCTTAAGTTAGAGGCAAATTACTAGAGAAAGATTTTTCATTTTTTGGAAAAAAGGCAATTTTCCTAAAAAAAAAACAAAAAAGCGATTTGAGAGATCACTTCCCGTTCATCAATATTTAAGTGTTATACACCAAAATGCTTGATTTTTAAAGTAGATTAAGAAAATCGATGTTCATGTAGGATTTTCGGAAAAAAATTAAAGGTGAGACGGTCTAAGTTACATACATATATGCCAAAAAAAAGAGAATTACGCGGTTTGCGTTTGTTTGTAAACTATATACTTGTTATAGCATTCAAAATATTTCCAAATTTACTCGACGCAAATTTTTCAAAGGATTTAGGTATGTAACATTTAGAGGCTAGCTGAGGTATTCATTAAAACGCAAACGGCCCGAAAAATAAACGGCCCTATATACAAAAGCGTTTATTTGATAAACGCAAAAAGACTTAAGTGATCGTTCGTATGGGCAACGTTGAAAAATAAAAAAAAAACTGATAGATTTATTTGACCGTTGAAAAATTGTTTCTTAAAGGTAAATAAAATTAGCTACAGCGTTCTTGGTAAGGTAATTTTTGGATGTGGTACTTTTTGGAAGAGGTATTTTAATAAAATGGTACTTTACCACCAACCTTTCCTGAATATTTTTATTATCGCATAACTCCTCCATTTCTATGCCGATTTTCAAAATTCCCTTTTTGTTTGAAAGAGTTTGCAAGCAGCTTGGTTCACAATGTAAATCCGAGGGGTTGATCACTAGTACATTTTTACATTAATTCCGCATTTCGCAATAAAACCAATAAGAAATATGAATTATTGAATTGAATTGAACAAGAATTATTTATCAGTTTTTCTTTCGATTAACTATTAAGGCGTGTTTTTTAACTATAATTTATTAAGTCTCGATTCGCACAATGAAATTTTTTGTTCATGAAAGTGGTAGTTTGATAGTGAGACGGTACACGCTTTCATGTTCTCTGAAATTCTGTTTTGTTTTGTAGTTCGTAATGATCAACACGTACATTTGTTCTTGTGTATTGACAATTCATATGAAATCAATAATAAAAAAATGTTTAGTTTCATGAAATGAAATTTAAGTGTGCAGACACCAATGCAATTTTAAAAAAGAATTTTAGAAATTTCATGAAAGAAAACTTTCATTTGTGAAATATTTGAAAAATATATTTTATTAAAACATAGCAATGCAGCAGTAATCTTGTGTATAACATTCAGTTTCAAAATATATTTTTTTTATTTACATGTTTTAGGTCAGTTCCATTCACCATCCCTATTTTTAATCATCAATGGAAACTTTTATTGTTTAATTAATACAATGGCATATTTATGGCAAGTTTCGTCGAGTTGAGTTTATGAAAGCGTGATAATGCCATCTGAGATTGTAAAAAAGTGAACTGGTCGCCTCGAGGATAGTACAAGGGACGGAATATAATCATTAGGCCTGTCTGTTGAAGCTTTTGATCAGTTTTTCAATTTTTAAAAATTTATTTTCTTGTAAATTTGTTGTGAAATGTTCATACAGGAATTGACTTGAATTCGCTGCCAGCATACACACCTTTTTAAACCGTCTTGCTCTTCTGAGTATGGCGTCGGCTCATGTCTTCATCTGTGTTTTCTTTTACTTACGAGTACAAACATTGTATGGTTAAATTATCTTTAATAATATTTTCTGTAGTGTTTTTTTTTTTTGCGCACAGCCCACATTATGACAAACCTCTAACAAAAGACATTTTAATTAATTTTTCATTTAAGAAATATGACCAATAACACCATAAAAGGTTTGGTTGTCTTTTAACGACTCGTAACTACGCTTATTTTTAATATTTTTTCTTAACGTGTCTGTAGTGGCAGTAAGTTTGTTAACTTGTCATTAACAATTTAATTAATTGCAATCATTTTCTATAAAATTTTATCGATTTTAAAAAGAAAAACAACAAGAAGCACAAAGAAAAAAAAAACGAACAATAAAAGTAAACAGAAATTATTTAAAATAAATAAAAAAATAAGGAGTGTTGCGGAGTTTGTATTTTAACAAGTTTGGGAAATTATTTTTGCAGTGTTTTTTAGCAGATTTTCTTTTTTTTTGTAAAAAAATTTTCTCCAATTAAAAGTAATTAAGATGTTTTTTTTGGCTGCTTATAAATGTGAAGTTATGACAAATTAATCAGCAGTTTAAAGTTTTACAATTATTAACATTTATGGCCACTTGGAATAATTCCAGTTATTTGTTGTTTCCTTTAGCCACCACCCCAACATTGTGAACCATTTTTTGTAAAAATTGCTCGTTCAATATCTGTTGATTCGAATGCATAAACAGTAGAAGCAAACAGAAAAGAGACATCATGAGGATCTTTGGAAGTCACTTGGCATTTAAATGTACCATGTTACTCTTTTATATACCAACTTATGACAACCATAAAAGATCGTGATCATCATCTTCGTATTAATGCTGAGTGTATCATTTCTTTCATTGCTTTGTTTGATTTGTTTTGCTATTTTTTTTTATTTGCAAATGGAATGTCCTCTGTTTGTGTCTCGTACAGTACGTGCAGTATTTATGCCGTAAACATTTATATGCCATGTTTTTACTTATTAAGTGGTAATTAAGTTAGATGCATAATAATGCAACAATTATGGTCATAATTATTACGAATATATAAAGCAACAACAAAAATTCATGTTCTCTTTAAGCATTTTTAGTCGCAGCTATCAATTAGTTTAAGGTTTTCTTAGGTATTTTAATGCAACAACAAGTGCGAGTTCTGGGAAAAATAAAATAAACTTAATTTGCCAACGATAAGAGCAACACGATCTTCTAAGAAATTGAATTAAAACAATAGAGTTTTCTTTTAAATTCTACAGAATTTCATTGTAAATTAAATAAGAAAAGATAATTCATTTTGATTTTAGCAATTCAAATACTAAAACAGCTTTAATTATGGTCTATATAAGCAAATAACATTAAACAAAACTAAAATGGTAAATAGTTTTAATGAAGGCGATGTTTTGTTTTTGGCAGTAGACTGTTAGTTAAGGAGACTAAGAAAGAGATATAATAAAAATAAATAAATAAATCGATGATGTAGAAAATATGTAGTATTTTGTTTATCAATAATTAAGTTGTGAATTTTTTATTCGAACTGAGTGATATTTAATCAAAGAAATTTTTAATTTTTCAGGCTTAAGTTCGTTTTCTCTAAATATAATTTTGTTATAAACTAAATTATTATTATTTGAATTAGAAAGAAAAATCTAGTGGCTCTTCCATAACCTCTAGAGTATTGGTAGCCGAAGGCTGTCACTTAGGAATCAAATAAGAAACACTAGAATAAAGCTCAACTTGAACAAGATAGACTTTGAAAAAGTATAGTAAAGTTCCAACCTATTAAAAAATGATAAAAGCTGTAGTATAAAAACTTACAAGTAATTCAGCAGATTCAATTAATGATAGAGGATCTTTAACTAATGTGATTACAGCTGCCGTGGTGGCAGTGAGGTCTAAGCGGTAGACAATTCTGATGATGAGACTGTGGTTAGTCTCGAAACATCGATGTCAGTTCAACCCTCCGCGCAGTCTAATTTTTCTTTGTCTGTTCAAGTATTAAGAGCCACTAGATTTTTCTTTCTAATTTAAATAATAATTTAATTTATGTTTATCAATATTAATCATGTTTTCAATTAATTTCGTAATTGAATCAATTGAATTTAAATTAACAAAAATAAAATTCTTTAAATGAGTGCATTTCGTTGGTGGTTTTAATCATCTTATAGAGAATACATAATTTCTCACATCCTCGTACACGCAATAAAAATGAAAGATGAAAGATTAATAAAAATTTGTTTCAACTAATGAATTTATGTGGTTACCGAAGGCAGCCAGAGCCACGCCCACTTAAATTATAGTATTACTGTGTTTATCGCACAACTTGATAATAACAAAAGTGGACACAGACACTTGTTAACACACACCAATTATTAACACTTTAATATTTTTAGACAACCGGTATGAAAACTCAAAAATACCATTTCTGGATTGGAAAAAACGTGCAGAAGGCCAGCCTATACGCAGCAAATATTGTTTTTCTACAGATATGTTCAATCTTACTATCAGTAGCTGCCGTGCGACCTACCACCGAGTGAAGTTGTGTGAACATCACAATTCCCGAGTCTCCCCGAAGGCACACCAGTGCGACTTCTAAAGAAGAACCATATTGCTTAAGTGTGTGAACTGTTAAATTACATGGTAACTCTGTATACATAATAAATTTACGGCGAAATCCAGCGATCGACATCGTTCGATATCGTGGGCCAGGCCGTTAGTGAAGAAACAAATAGTTAGCAAAAGTACCAAAATTGTTCTTATTTCACTACCTTAATGTAAAAAACAAAATCTGAAAAAAAAGTACCAAAAGTATAAAATTTTGTTCTCGTTTTATATCCCTTAAATGTACCCTATATCCACTAAATTTCATCGAAATTCATTATTAAAAAATAAGTACCGTAAGTTTAAAAGTATCAAAAGGAAAAAATTTGTTAATTTAAAAAAAAAATTATATAAAATGTTCGTACAAAAATAAAAAGTACCAAGACTACTAATTTAAATATTTTTTTATCCCTTAAAAAGTACTCTATGCATTAATCTGGGACACCTGTTATCTGTCTACCAAATTTTATTCAAATTCATTAAGAAAATTTTTCAAGAGAAAAAGTACCAAAGTAAAAAAGCACCAAGAGTACAAAAAAGTACCATAAGCCAAACAGTAGTAAAGGTACTAGTCAACCCAGAAACTATGTTAATTTAAAAAAAAAATTATATAAAATATTAGAACAAAAATAAAAAGCACCAAAACTACTAATGTGTTCCATTTTTAGCCCTTAAAAAGTACTCTATGCTTTGATCTTGGTTACATGCTATCCGTCTACCAAATTTCATTCAAATTCATTAGGAAAATTTCTAAAGAGAAAAAGTACCAAAAGTAAAAAAAGCACCAAGAGTACAAAAAATATCCATAAGCCAAAAAGTAATAAAGGTACTACTCAACCCAGAAACTATGTTAATTTAAAAAAAAATATTATATAAAATGTTAGTACAAAAATAAAAAGAACCAAGACTACTAATTTTACTACTTTTTACCCCTTAAAAAGTACTCTATGCTTTGATCTGGGTTACATGCTATACGTCTACCAAGTTTTACCCAAATCCATTAGAAGAATTTCTTAAGAGAAAAAGCACCAAGAGTACAAAAAAGTACCATAAGCCAAAAAGTAGTAAAGGTACTACTTAACCCAGAAATTAGGTTAATTTATAAAAAAATTCAAAAAAATATTAGTATAAAAATAAAAAGCACCAAAACTACTAATTTGTTCCATTTTTATCCCTTAAAAAGTACTCTATGCTTTGATCTGGGACACCTGTCATCTGTCTACCAAATTTTATTCAAATTCATTAAGAAAATTTCTCAAGAGAAAAAGTACCAAAGTAAAAAAAGCACCAAAAGTACAAAAAAGTACCATAAGCCAAAAAGTAGTAAAGGTACTACTTAACCCAGAAATTATGTTAATTTAAAAAAAATTATATAAAATATTAGTACAAAAATAAAAAGCACCAAAACTACTAATTTGTTCCATTAGCAGAATTTATTAAGAGAAAAAGTACCAAAAGTAAAAAAGCACCAAAAGTAAATATAAGTTTCAAAAGTGCCTTTTCTTTCGCATTGCACTCCCCCGAAAGTATGTTAATTTAAAAAAGAAAAATAACAAGTACAAAAACTACCATTTTTTCCCTTTTTTATCCATTAAAAACTACCCTATATTTTAATCTGAGTCACATGCTATCCGTCTAACAAATTTCTAAATTTACTTTAATAAACTCCATGGACCAGTGCCACCTTTATATATATAGAAAATTTTATTTGAAAAATTGTTAAGAATTTTATTGGGTAAAGTACTTTTTTTTCATTTGCAACAACGTTAAAACATAAAACTCCACTTGAAACACACATTCATGCATAGAAAGTATTGCAAACAGCAAACATCAGCATCGATTTGAAAACTCAATACCAGAAATCAATTTGAGATCTAAAAACTTTTAACAATTTAATAATAATAATAAACTAGACAACGATTTTCCCCACTTTAAACTTTGTGCTCAAACTTTTATATGGACAAAATTGACAACATTTAAAATAGATAATCTGCCACAGAAAGTTTGACAACAAGACAGAACAATGGGTTAAACAAGCTGTTTGTTAAACGTGTTTGTTTATGCAAATTGTTGAAAGTGTTGAATGAATGGAATAAATAAATTTATTGGAAGAAAAAACTCAGTCTGTGTGGAAATAAAAAAAAAAAAACACTAAAGAAATGTAAAAAAAAAGATTCAATGAAAAAGATGTGGGAATAAACAAACATTGAATAAAGAAACATTGTTGTGGTTACAGTTAAACCAAGAAACCCAAAAAAAGAAAAAAACTTTTCAAAAGTTGTTGCTTTGTATGTGTCTGCTGTAAAGCCACTGTTAAGGTTTGCAAACAAATTTAAGTTCTAATCTAAAGAAATATTTCTTATATTTTCCAATTTGGTATGGATTTTAATTTATATATTTCTTTTGCTTAAAGCTTAGGGTGGGTACTCTAAATAGCTTAAATTTTTTATGTCACAAATTTTCTTTGAAAAAATATTTAAAGAAAATGCCAACAGCTGGAAGACACAAAAAAAATACTTTTCTAAATTAAAACTGAAAGAGCTATTGGACAATCCCTCGCTACACACTGAAAAATAAATCCAGGCGGCCTATGAAACCACCCTGTCATAAAGTATCACTTTTGCTTTATTAATTTACATTTTGAAAAATTATTATTATTTTTGAGAAAAATATTTTCCTTGAGGAAAAAGAAAAACTTAACAAATAAAAATGCATAATTATTTTCATTTCTCATTCATAATTCAAAATATTTATTTGTATTTAAACTTCAGGCCTGCAGTATTTCCTTTACAAAACCAACTTTTTTTTCGTCTTAATTTATATACAAAAAAAAAAAAACTTTAAGCTAAAGCAAAATTATCAATTTAAAATTTCATAAATCTTAAAATGCTTAAGCATGCGATAAAAATCTCAAGCCAGCATCTTGCACTTGCCTTCAAAGAAACCTGGGGAGAAAAAAAAGCGCAAACGAATAGCAACAAATGCAACAACTAAAGACAAAATCGAAATGGAGAGATATGAAATTACTTAGCAATCGTAACATAAAATCACGTCTTTAAAGGAAAAAAATCTTTCTACTTTAATCAAAAAACAAAAACACAAAAAAAAAACACACTATGTATTTTGTTGTATTTACACTCGTTTATTAGCAAAAACCAAAAAAAGCAGAAGAAAACAAGATTTCAAACAGGACTGCAAGTAAAACTCAAAAGTACTGGCCAGAAGTGGTGTAACCAAAATAGGGGGAGTGGGGATCTATACAAAAGTGCGTAAGCTTATGGTTACTCTTTATATTATCTATTTTTGTTAACTCGGTTGCATGCTCATGATCAATGCATTCATGTGTCACAAAATGAAACATTTTTCAAATTGCCAGCCTGCCTGGCTGGCTAGCTTGTTAGTGAGTGTTTTTTCTTTGCACTAATGGTGCAGAGTCCTGGCTGCAACATCACACACTATGATTTTGTACTACATTCTAATGTAAATTTTTCGTTTCCCTTTCTCTCCTACTCTCTTCCACTCTTCAACAGTTATGCGTGTAGACGAACGTAGCAAATTATATATGCACAATATATTCAGACACGCACCACCAAGTAAGGTCCCTACTGAAAAAACTAACAGCAATAAAATACTTTTCCAGCAAACGAAACGAAAAAAGAAGAAAAAGAAAAACCTACGCGAACAAACGAAAAAATTCATATATGAAAATTTAAACATTCATGATAAATAGTCATGAATGAAACTAAAAAAAAAAAATTTTTTATGATCACATTCGAAAATGAATAGCTAAGATTTGGGAGTGCCACAAAATCCCCAACCTAAAAAAAATCCCCAAGCACAAAATCCCTAAGAACAAAATCCTCAAATTCAAAATCCCCAAGCTCAAAATCCCCAAAATCCAACTTTAGCGAAAGTGCCAAAAAAATCCCCAAACTAAAATTAAAACTCAGAAAAAAATTTATGATAAATTAACAAATATTTATTAGGTACGAGTAAATGGAACAAAAAAAATTCATGAAAGTATTATTAAAAACTAAAAATATTATATATAAAGTAGGGATGTAACGATACTCCATTTCGCCGATCCGATACCGATACCAATACTCAAAAATAAATATCGCCGATACCGATTCCGATACGCATATTGAAATAGAGCTCAAGTAAAAATTAACAGAACTCAAGTAGAGTAATTCTTCTATTATACAAAATAACAGGGTTTATTAATGACCCATTCAAATCATCAAAATTTTCAATACATTTCAGTTTCTAAAATTCAAATTTTCAAACTACAAAACGTCTGCCATATTTATGATTTTACAAAATAAACGATGGCATTCAGTTTAGATTGGCTCAAGATTTAAAATTGATATTAATAAGACTTAAAAAAAAAAGAATTTAATTTGAGATCATGTTAAAATTAATTTAAAATTATAAAAACAACATTGCAAAAGATTAATATTTAAAATTGATATTAATAAGATTTTTGTTTAAAAAACAAAGTCTTCTCAAATTTTGCGGAGATAGACGATTTCTCAAATCCGTTTGAAGCAGACCTGTAGTGGAAAATAGTCTCTCAGATGCGACAGAACTCATTTGAAAACTTAAGTATTTCTGCGCCATTTTCTTTAAGTGTGGGTACGATATGTCATTACGCCAGTAAACAAGAGGGTCTGCGTCTCTAGGAATATTAGGAGATCTAAGCAGAACCACAGCTTAGGATGGATAGAGGGTCATCCTCCTCGGATTCTCTTATAATTTTTTCACATACGCTCCAAAGGCGAGTACTTCTCGTAGACTTATCAGAACTTTTGCGAGGTGTAGGAAGGACTGTGTCTTGAACACTTTCGGAATGTAGAGTTATGTTAAGCAGCTCAATAAGACGTTTTTTCGATAGGATTGAAGTCGAGCTTTGTATCGAGGGTCAAGAATTGTAGATAAATAATAGGTTTCATTATTCTCTAAACCCTCAAATCTTTCATTCAGAGCTGATGCTAAATTAGTCGCAAATTTTTGGTACTCCGATCTACTCTCCATCTCCGTTGATTCATGTATTATGTTTTCTAATAATGTTCGAAGACTGTTAACTAGCGGAATAGCGTCAGACAATGTAGCAATGGCTTTGCTTATGGATTTTGTAGCCTCTAAATTTGTACATGTTGACATAGGGGCTGAGATGTCAGTTGTTATTTTAAGTTGAAATTTAAAATGTGACCGGTCAGATGACTGATCAGGAATTGAGAAATGTGACCAGTCATATGACCAGTAAGGAAATTTAAAATTTGACCGTTCAGATGACCTGTCAGAAAATTTAAAATGTGACCGGTCAGATGACCAGTCAGGAAATTAAAGATTTGACCGGTCAGATGACCAGTCAGGAAATTTAAAATGTGACCGGTCAGATGACCAGTCAGAAAATTAAAAATATGACCGGTCAGATGACCTGTCAGGAATTTAGAAATGTGACTGGTCAGATGAATAATTATGAAATGAGTAAAATACCAGTCAGATGGTATAGTCAGAGGATATTACGCCGTCATTTTTACGCCATAACTTTTACGCTGTAATTTTTACGGCTGTATAAGTATGTATGCAAATTAGCAATAGATAAGTATGTAGTCGGGTTTGCTTATATGCCACCTCTATCATTAAAAATGATTTAATACCTGTGTAAACCGCTAAAGCAGCTTAAATAAATTGCATTTATTTATAATATTTTTTCTTGTGGTTTTGTTAACAACAATTGCAAGCAAAATAAATTTAAGAAGATATAAGGAAATTAAAAGGTATTATTGGGAATAATCCAACAAAAAGCTTAAGAAAAATCATAAATTTTCTGAGCAAACAAACAATAGACTTAAGTCAAGAACTTCAAAGGAAAAATATATGCACATAAAAACGAAAGACTTAAGAAACGAACGAACCAACGCATGATCAAAGAAAAACCCATATCTATAAAAACATGATCACCCAATGTAATAAAATTAAGCAATCAAGAATATAGAATTTTCTCACGATTCCACAAAGAAGAACAAAAAAAAAAGAAGTTATTTAAATAGATTTTACATTTTTAAAAATTTTTCATCGCATTTGCCAGAAAATTTGAAAATAAAGTTTATTAAGTGTTCTCAACTTGGAGTTTGCTTTTATTAGAAAACAAAAACATATCATTATTAAATTTTCTATCCTTAAAAAAATTACTACCTTTTGCAAAAAAAAAAAAAAATTTTAGTACATTTTTCAGTACCATTGTAGTGAAATATTAACTACATTTTGATAACGAAGGTATATGTATATTTCCTAATTATAAGCTAAATTTGTTAATAACATCATTATTAATACTACAAATATTTTTTTCAAAGTTTTGAAAAAAGTAGTAAACTGTTATTCTGAATTGAAAAAAAGTAGTAGAAATACTACTAAAAGGCTGAAATCTGTTACAACATGTTAAGAAATGTTGTCAATGATTACTACGATATATCTTCTAAAAAAAGAGTAAATATATATTTACTATCTTTTCTAAAAAATAACACCATAAATGTAAACTTTTATGTGGAAATGCCCATATATTTAATACAATTTTGAAATAAGTAATAATTTTATTTTAATTTTTAATTAACCCAGCAATTTGTAAGCCAATAACATAGAAACTTTAATAGATGTGAAAAAAGTAGTGTTTCTACTACCATTTTCTAATTTAAACATTTAATTAATTTCAAATACAATGCCTAAGCAGGTACCACACACACGAGTATGTAAAAAGAATAAAAGACAACACGATCTTTAGTTAAAAAAAATAGTAGTATTTCTACTACTATTTTCTCTCCGCAGATGTAAGTATATATACACATATCATGCTGACAGTTTTTGCATTTCTCCAGCTACCAGTGTTAGCCTTACTGCGATTCAAGACGTACAGGCATACCGCTTTAAAAGAAAGTAGTATTTCTACTACAATTTGCAAATTGAAAAAAAATTGTTGTTGTGAAATAAAATCTCATAAATAAAATACGATCCTATTTAACATATGTTCTTTTTCAATTTACTGTATGTACGTAAATTTTTTTCTTAAAATATAATAAATATTTCTACTACTATTTTCAAATTGGAACTTCAATACAAAATTAATTTATGGGACGTAAAAGAAGAAAGTGATTTCATAATTTTCTTATAAATGTAGTGTTTTTAATCTCTTTTTAAAAAAAGTATTATTTCTACTACTACTTTTTGAAATCCTTTTAAAATCTATTTTAATAAAACTTTATATACAAAGAAAGATCTAGCAAAATTATTTAATTTAACTACTTTGAAATTATTATTTCTGCTATTTTATATATGCACATTCTCATTTTTAATGTTTCTACTACTGTTTCCTAATTGAAATTTAAAATACTTTGAAGGAAAAGTCTTAGATATAAAAATGCAAAAAGTTTTCATATATATTATTTGAAGTCTTCTAAAAAGAACTAACATATGTGTGTATGTCTAGAATTCTACTACTATTTTCCAATAGTTAATACCTTTTTGTCTAGATTAATATTTTAACAACTACTTGCAAACAGAAAAACATTGCTTAAAATACAAGGCTCAGAAGAAATAACGATACAGATTTCTAAACAAAAAAAATAGTATTTCTACTACCATTTTTTTTAATTTATAAATTTATGTGTAGAATGATGATTTCACTACGACTTTCAAACAGAATTTTTAAATACAAGACTTAGAAGAAAGAACTCAACTTTAACACAGATTTCTAAAAAAAGGGTAGTATTTCTACTACAAATTTTTTTTATTAAAAAATTAAAAAAAACAGAAAAAAATTCAAATACCAGCTTTAGTAGAATGAACTACAACTTTAACACGGATTTTTGACTTAGAAGAAAGAATTCTAGATTAACACAGTTTCCTAAAAAAAGGTAGTATTTCTACTACTAATTTTTTTTATTAAAAAATTTAAAAAAAAAAACAGAAAAAGTTTTAAATAGAGGGTGGTGTTGGCTGAAGTGGTTAGCGCGTTGACTACTAAGCAAACAATGACGTGGGCCTGGGTTCAAACCCTGGCCAGAGCAAGTCAATCAACATCATTAATTTATGTAATGTACATTAGTGAGACATTGTATTAATTGTTGTCGGACTATTTAAGTGATGAAGGCATAGCGCACTGGTCACTAAAAAACTGTTCCGACAGCGATTGATGATGTTCTAAGCTAATGTACACAACATCGCCCTCCTTCGTCTGTTAGCAGAAACATCGGCGAAGTAAAACAATTAATAAAATGCCTGCCAATACAGCTTAACAAAGTTAATGCGTCTACCTAACACCGGAGACGCCTCAACACTGCTATAAAAATTAACATAACGCGCAAAGCAGAGTTGTAAAAGAGTTAAGCCTTCTACATTTTCAACATCTATCTTCTCTACTCTATCCCTCTCTCTGAGTTCCGGCACAATGCACTGCATACGTAGGGGTCATCCCCTGAGTGCTGGTCCTAATTAAAAAAAAAAAAAAAAAAAAAAAATACCAGCCTTAGAAGAAGAAACTACACTTTAACACAGATTCTTAAAAAGTGTAATATTTCTACTACTAATTTGTTTAATTTAAAAATTAAAAACAAACAGAAAAAGTTTTAAATACCAGCCTTACCAGCAGTTCCTTCTGCACTTTAACACAGATTCCTAAAAAAATTAATAAATCTACTACTATTTTTTTATTTCTAAATTTAAGTAATTTTAACAGAATAATTTCCTACTTTTCGCAGAAAAAGAAAGAAGGTTCTTGCTACTCGTTTCTTTTTTACTCTTTAAATTTATTCATTAGAAAATTGTATGTATTTCTTTTTTTCTGCTTTGTGACCATCAATCATTTTATCAATTTAAAAATCAATTTTCCTTTTAAACTCTTTTCTTTCATTTGTTTCTTTTGTTCTTAACAAATACAAACATGTCAGTGCCATGTTGTAGTTGCATTTTAAAATTTGTTTGGCTTAATCTATTAACTTGCCAACGTCATCGGTGTTTATGCGTTGTTTGCAACAAACTTTGGCGAACAGTGATCAAATGCTGCGCAGTAAATCAACCATGAAACGTTAAACACAAATGACATGCAGAGATTAAGAAATTGGCTAGACAATTTAAAGACATTAAGTAAAACAAATTGAAAATTGGTTGTCATGAAAATAAAACGCAAAAAAAACCTATAATCACCCTGAAATTTGTTGAAGATTTGCTACGTTTTTCGGAAAATATTTTAGCATTAAATATATTTTCATCAAACAATATTTATTTCTAATTATTTGCTCAATGTTAGGCAAGCAAGCCCTAGTTTTTTTTTCATCATAATTGTTTTTCTTATCTTAGTAAAAAAAAACAACATTTCAAAGTCTGTTTTTATTTGTTTGTTTTCCTCCTCAATTCATGTCATTTACAATTTCTGTCCGTGGCTCTAAACCGAGTTTGACAATATTGTTTGCCAGCATGAAACAACAAAAATAAATGAACTTAAGTAAACATGTGACATAAGTACAATTTTTGTGTAGGTTTTTTCTAGTTTATATATTTCTTTTTCTAGTTTTTTTTTTGTTTAATATCAAATAGTCGACAGTTTGTTGCTGTTTGCTATTCAAAGAAAACCCTGCACACAAAATTTCCAGCAGTTTTCTGCATCAAGCCTTGTTTTCTTTATTTTAATTTATTTTCTTTAAGCATAACGAAATTAAATGGAAATTTACAATATAACAAGATTGTTTACAAGAAATAGTCAAATAAATCACTTAGGAAAACAAAAGACTTAAGCAAGAAACTTGTTTAAAAGCTTCAATAATGGAACGGATCGAATTAGATGTGTATTTAGCAGATAATCAGCATAAGGTGACAATTACACAATAACAAAAAAAACAACAAAAAAAAAAGAAATAGGAAATCTTGATTCTATGGGAAAACAAAATTTTTAAGTTTAAGTTTTAAATTATTTTTTCCACAAAAAAAAATTTAAAAAAATAAAATCCTCACTCTCCCTCTCCCTCTAAAGAGATTTGTGTGCTATTAATATTTTTAAAGCTGCTTAATAAACCATAAACCTTATTTGTTACTTTCTGCACTCTATCGGTGGTCTTGTGCATCAAGCCAGATTTAAAGTATCAAAAACAAAAAAAAAACAAAAATTTTCAAATTCTAGAACTCTCCAACAATTGCATTAAAAATCAAACCCTAAAACCTAGACTTCATAAATGTTGCTGCTTTCAACCTCTATAAAAGGCAACTGTTTAACCATAAATGAGACTTTGAAAGATTAAAAGAAATACAACAATAAAAAGAGATCTAAGAAAAACTTCAGCAAGCCCACTGATTTGTTGCTGTATTATGCCATGATAATTTATGAGATCCGCTATTGTACAAATAATGTACATAAATTTAAAAATCAAAAAAAAAAAAAGAGTAAAAGATTATTTTCATTTTTCGCCAAGACAAACAATGACAAAACATTGAAAACTGTCAACCAACAAAGGTAAAGCAAAAAAGAAACAAAAAAATAGACGAAAAAAAGCAGAAAACTTACGTCGGAAAATAAGGCAAATCCTTAACAGTGAACAGTGTGTAATAGGAGGCATTTTCATACACAAAAGAAATTAATAATAAATCGTTTTGTTAAAATATTGACATGCAGCTGCCTGCGCACATGGCCTAAACTTGAATAACTCCTCAACTCTTTCATTTAAGCAGTCAACTGCAAAATACAGTTTGCAATTTAAAGATCTGGTATTTACAGATTTTACTCTGTACAAAAAGTTAACACTTGAAAATTAAAGTAAAAAAAAAAATAGACAAGATAGAAACGAACAGGCCCAACCAACATCGTGCTGGCTCGCTTAATTTTATAACTTAACAATAAATCCCAAATAGAAGATAAACATTTTCTTTATTTTTTTAACTTAATAAAACTTAAGGAAAACAACCACGCTCTGCTAATAAAAACAACAACAACAACAAAAAAAGAAGGAAAAACATAAAACATGGGCCACAATATAAATGACATGCTTTGAGCACAAACACACTTCGTTCTAAACTCACTGACAGTGTCAAACATAAAAACGCGAATAATCAGTAATCTTGTAATTGTTAATAATATAACACTATGGGGAAAAATAGCTGAAACGGAGGCGAAAAACATATAATAAACAAAGTTTTATCTAGAGAAGTTTTTAGAGAGCAAAACTTATTTTATTAAACAAATACACTTTTATTTATATTCAAAAAGTACTTTTTGACTATTCGGGTACCAAAGTTTTTAGGCCAGCTGGTTATATCATTCTTTAAAGAATGGCGATTTTCTTTTTCTTTTATTAAAACCAGAAATTTTTGTTTTGGAAGCTCTTTTAGTTAAAGTGAATTTTTTTTATAAAAAAGAAAATTTTTTCAAATGCCTTTTTAACTTAAAGCAGCATTTTTAGCAAAAAGTACATTTTTATTTTGCTGTATTTTGTTTAAAAAGGTTGCCCTTTTAAACGAAAGTAGAGTTTATTCAAGCAAATGGTACCTCAATTAATAAAAAGTACCTTCTTAAAAAAAGAATTAACATTCTTTAAAAAAAAACAAGCAAATTTTTTTAAAAAGAGTTCAGCAGGTAGTAAATTCTTTAACAAAGAGTACTTTCTTTACAAAACAGTAATTTTTATTAAAAAAGATTTTAAACTACTTTGTCGGTTAGCAGAAACATCGGCGAAGTAAAACAATTAAAGAAATATGTGCTAATACAGCTTAACAATGATAATACGTCTACTTAACACCGGAGGCGCCTCAACACTGCTATAAAAAGAAAACATAACGCACACAGCAGAGTTGTAAAAGTCTTCTAAATTTAAAACATCTATCTTCTCTACCCTATCCCTATCCCTGAGTTCCGGCACAATGCACTGCATACGTAGGGTTCGTCCCCTGAGTGTTGGTCCTAATTAACAAAAAAAAAAAAAAAATATTTAAAGAAATTTCCCTTTTAACAAAAAAGGTAAAAGAAATAACTTTCTAAGCAAAATTAGGTACTTTTTAACAAAATATGGTACCTTCTGTAATAAAATCATCTTTTATTAAACACAAAAGCAGTTTTTTCACAACAAAAAAAAATACATAATGCTTTTCATTTCTTTCTATTTATTTGTATTTTGCCACAACAAAATTAATACCTTTTGCATAATAAAAGGTACGTTTTAAAGAAACCAAATTATTTTTTTTTAACAAAATCTGTTTAAATCTTTTTCAGTATGTATTTGCATTTCTCCTACCCATAGTGACACCTTTATTTTGAGTACTAATAGAGTTTGTATTTTGAAGTTGTTCAATTTTTTATAACTCGCACAACCAATCGCTATAGAAGTCCGTCCACTGCTTGCACAGTTTATTGAGTATTTAAGCGGCAATTTAATGTGACCATTTTATAACTCTTGCCAAAAGGTTTTTTCTTTGCTACTTTTAGGCTTTTTTGTTTTTGTTGCTGTTTCTGTTTTTGTCTCTTTACCAAATATGATTTATTGCCTAAAATGTCATGACACATTACATACTCTACACTCAAAGTATTTTGTAAAAGTGCTTTGTAAATTTAAAGCTGCTGTTTTGTTTTTTTGTTTGAACGATTTCCTACTTATGGCTAAAGACAACACATTAATCTTTCAAATACACAACAATTTTCTATGCGATTTAACAAACTAACAGAAAGTGGAGTGCAAAAAAATATCGAAAATTACGCCTTAAAAGAATTTCAATAAAGGAAATTTTTGTCATCAGTTTTGTTTTTTTTTTTTTTTGTTTTCTTTTTTTGCAAAGCCTTTAGATGTCATACAAAAAAAAAGGCGTTACGTTTTGAGCATCGACAGACTGTTAAGGATAAGTTAGAACATGCTGCTTAAGCCACAACCAACCAGCAGCCACGGAAAACCATGGAAAATCATTACTACCGCTCCTGCTGCTGTTGCTGCAATTAAATAAATAAAAAGCGCAGGCGTGAATTTGCGTGTTAATTGGACATTTTTCAAGCCGCTAATAGACTTTTCTCTTTGCCACGCCACTTAATAATTTCCATATCATTTGAAAGACATACATATAAAAGCTTTTTAAGTGTCTCTTTTCAAAACAATTAAGATAAAAGGTTAATTTATGGTTTACCATAAATGTAACCGCATCGCGCGAATTTTTATCAAACTCTCTTCTACATATTTTTTTTTCATTTTTGGGTTTTAATTTAAAGGACATTTTAGTTTTTTTTTTGTCCACGGGACCTCAACGACACACAACAAGTGAGTTTGTTAGCTTAACTTAACCGAAGAAAAAAAAATTGTTTAAGCAGCAGTTTATCTTTTCACACCTTATTTTAGTTAAGAACTTTTCAAAAAGTATTTGAATAATATTTATGTTAAAATTAAATTAATTAAACACGCAATTTTAGTCGAAGAACGACAGGCTCAAATATATAAAACTTGCAAACGAATTAGACGCGACTTTAGATAAACAAAAGAGTTAGGAAACAAACTTGTACAGTATCCGACACTCCCGATTTTTTGTCTCTCCGAGAGAGAAAAAAGAAAACACATTTTAAACTCTTTAATAAATAATCACTTCCTTTGAAAGATTTCAGCTATTACTCCTGTCCATTTATCATATTGGCGCTGCATGAAGAAAAAAAAAAAAAACAACTCACAATAAATTATTTTACATGGAAAGCGGCTTTCGTTCCATAACTATTTTTCACCACTAGACGGGGAGACGCATTAATAATTCTTTATCTTTATCTATGAAATCTTTCTTAAATATTTTCCACAACTCTTCGCTACAGTCGCGACAACATGACACCTTTCAAGATGCATTTTTAATTAATAATGAAAGATATTTTGATTGAAGGGTTTCCTCCATTGGCTTCGGCTAAAGATTTCTAAATGATTAAATCTCGAACTACTTGTTTTAGATTAAATTAGCAGCAGTTTTTCTGTCTATTTTTATTTTTCTTTTTTTTTAATTTCAACGTTTTATCTTGGCCTGCATATCAGTCGACATCTGTCTAGTTGTTGTAAATGACTGAGTATTTTTCTTCTTTTCTTTGCAAAGCATAAATTTTCCTAATCAATAAAGACATTTTTTTTTGTTGTATTCAGTTTCTCGATATGTTTCCATCCTTTAATTTTTTTTTTGCTTTGTATATTTTAATCTGGTTTTTTGTGATGTTAATGCAATAATAAAACCAACAATAATAACAACACAACCAGGGAAAAATGTTACTATTAATGAAACAAACAAAAAATAATAAAAAACAAAGTAAAAATATATAAACAAACGAATTGACGTACAGACATACATATATTTTTGGAGGCATGTATACGTCTACGGTAGATGTTAAATGTTGATAAAAGAAATTGTAATGGTATATAAGAAAAAGTCTCATAAAGAGGCCTTAAAAAGTACCAATAACTTTTTGTATAGATATATTTAAAAGTCCTTTTTTACATCTTCAAGTAAAACAGAGCAAACACACACACAACACATATAAAAAACCAAATACGATGAATTTTATTTAAAAGGATGCGCAAATTTATATTTTATTCACATTTAAGTGAAAATAGTGCAATATATCGCTGTTTACACAATGGAACAGAGCTGTACGCCTTTTAGATGTTTTTCTAATAAGGGGCTGTGCACATATTACATAACCCACCAGTGTTGAGGGGGGGGTTAAGGATTTGTTACGGAATGGAAATTTTGCACTGAAAAATTAGTAAAAAGCGTTACGAAGGGGGGGGTGAAAAATCTCTGAAAACAGCGTTTCGTAATAAATGCACAGCCCCTAACTTAGAATTTAAAGAATTTTTTGGTACATGTTCAGTTGAATTTATCTATATCTACTGTATGTTAACTCGATTGCTATTCGAATTTCGACAATATGTTATATTTCGAATTTACGAATTTTCTTTTTTTTTCGAAGTTACTTCGATTTTTCGCAATTTCTTTAAATTTCAATTATGTTTTATCATAACTTAAGACAATTTTGCTACGTTTTCGAACATAACAGTCATTTTTAAATTTCGAACAATATTCGACTTTTTCGAAATAGCCTCGATTTTTCGCAATTTCTTTAAATTCTAATATGTTGTATCATTATTTAAATAAATTTTGCTATGTTTTTGAACATATAAGTAATTTTTAATTTTCGAACAATTTTGGACTTTTTCGAAGTAGAAGCCATTTTATCCAATTTTACTTCGATTTTTCGCAATTTCTTTAAGCTTCAATTATGTTTTATCATAATTTAAAGCAATTTTGCTACGTTTTCGAATATACATATAAGTCATTTTTAATTTTCGAACAATTTTCGACTTTTTCGAAGTAGCTTCGATTTTAGCCAATTTTAGTTCGATTTTAGTTCGATTTTTCGCAATTTCTTTAAACTTTAATTATGTTTTATCATAATTTAAGGCAATTTTGCTACGTTATCGAGGGTGGTGTTGGCTGAAGTGGTTAGCGCGTTGACTACTAAGCAAACAATGACTTGAGGCCTGGGTTCAAACCCTGGCCAGAGAAAGTAAATCAACATCATTAATTTCTCTAATGTACATTAGTGAGACATTGTATTAATTATTGTCGGACTATTTAAGTGATGAAGGCATATCACTGGTCACTAAAAACTGTTCCGACAGCGATTGATGCTATCCAAGCTAATGTACACAACATCGCCGTCCTTCGTCGGTTAGCAGAAACATCGGCAAAGTAAAACAATGCCTGCTAATACAGCTTAACAAAGTTCATGCGTCTACTTAACACCGGAGGCGCCTCAACACTGTCTTAAAAATTAATATAACGCGCAAAGCAGAGTTGTTAAAGAGATAAGTCTTCTAAATTTTCAACATCTATCTTCTCTACCTTATCCCTCTCCGTGAGTTCCGGCACAGTACACTGAATACGTAGGGGTCCATCCCCTGAGTGCTCGTCCTAATTAAAAAAATATATATATATATATATAAGGCATTTTTAATTTTCGAACAATTTTCTACTTATTCAAACTAGTTTCGATTTTATCCAATTTTAGTTTTATTTATTAAAATTATGATTTTTATTTTACCTAAAATTATTTCGGTGCCTTTTTGAAGAATTTTCTTTAATTTTGCTGTATAACATTTCAAACAATTTTCGACTATTTCGGGTTAGCATTTCGAATTTTCGATGAAATTGTTGGACTAACTTAGATTTTTGTATGTTTTTTTTTTCTTTAATATATAATAAAGATTTAAGGTTTTCATTTAATTTTTCTGAAAGGAATTTTAGTGCATTTTCGGAGTTTTAGAATTTTTTTAGAGCATTATTTCGAATTTTCAAAGAGTTTTCGAATTTTTCGGATTTTTTTTGCTTTTGGATAGTTTTCGTTTAACTTACCGATGCTCTGATATTTTTCAATGTTTTGATGCATTTTCGGAAAATTTTATAATTTTTCGAAATACATACATACATACATAATTTTGAATTAGCAAAGAATTTTCAACTTGCCCATATTCAGTTCGATTTTTGCCACCAGTTTTATGTAGTTATGAAGATTATTTTTCACCTAAAGCCATTTTCGAATAAGAAGCAGTTTTCGCGTTGTTGCAAAATTTTCCGATTTATCGTTGTAACTTTTTGCAGTATTTTCGAATATGATCTGAATATTGTAGTTGCAGAGAATTTATGAGAAAAATTGTTGTTTTGCAAGAAAAATTACAAACAGATGATGTTCGACACTAATAAGGGACTGTTCATATTTTACGTAACGTTATAAAGGGCGTTTTTTATTGGGGAGGGGGCGTCAAAAGATTTGTTGCGCACTGGAAATTTTTGTATCGAAAATTGTATAAAAAATGTTATGAATTTTGGGGGCGATATAAAAACTCCGAAAACAACAACGAAGATCGTTTTGTATTCAAAATCAGCAGAAAAAAAATTAAAGAATTACAACAAATTCTCATCTACGAGTATGCAGATTTTCCGAATGCTTTGGGAGTACAAAAAATCCCGTTGGAGAAAATTTAGTTTTTGGAGGTTTTTAGGGAATTTCCAGTGATTTCAGTAGAAAACTTGAAAAAAAACAATTTAGTTAAAAGTGACCAAAATCCTTAAAAAATAGATAAATATTTAGTTAAAAAATTACAATTACAAATCGATAAAAGTACAGTACAACCTCCCTAATCCGGACACTCGCTAATTCGGACTATACAGTAATCCGGACATTCAAATTTTTCGGTTAGTTTATGGAATCTATAAGATTGTCCTAGATTATATTTTTGAATGTATTTAAAAGAGACACAAATAAAATTAAACAATTAATAAAAACAACAATTGAGTAATTTTGAAATTCACAGACAAATTTTTCGAAACAAATAAATTCTGATTTTGCAAAATTAATATTTTTGGTCACTTTTAGTATTTTTCTTTATGTTTTCTGTAAACTTATTAAATGCAAATGAATTCTTATGCATGTGTACTTATATTTCTGTTCGGTAATAAAAACAAATTATATGCGTTTGAAAATTTATTTTAACTGTAGTCCGGACGATCCACTAATCCGGACAATAGCTGGTACTATAGATATCTGTCCGGATGAGGGAGTTTGTACTGTATCAGAAAATTATATCAACATTTTTAATATTTAAGAGCGATATTTTTTTCGACAGCATTCCCCTAAAAAAATTTCTTTAAAAATCGTATAGAATTTTCTTGCAAATATTATAAAAAATTTTAGGAATTTTCCTCTCTTTGTATGGGGCACTTCCAGTATAGCTAGAAAGCTGAAATTGAAATTGAAATTGCATAAGTTGATCAAAAATGCTATGCAATAGCTTTACCGCTGCAGTCCCCGAGTGCCACACGTCTTCTTTTTTTTATTTAATTGTTCATTTTCTTTTTGGTTAGGGATGGATGTTCATAGTTGCGGCTTCTGTAACTGGAGAGCTTTAAGTGTTCTGATGGACAACAATTAGCTTTACGTGCTTGTATACCTTTTTTTATCAATACAAAAATTATTTGCATTAATAATTTTAATTAACAAATTTAAGCACGATTTAACAATACATTGTTTTTTTTTTTCTTTATTTTATGTTCTCTTTTAACGAGCTTTTTTATTTTTATTTTTTTTTTGTAGTAAAAACGTAAAACGCAAATTTTTAGTTGTGTATTTTGTTTTTGTCATTTAAAATTTTTCCATGCAAAATTTAACTTGACTTTTTTTTTATTTAATTTCTTTCTTTTCAGCAATAGTTCCTCTAGAAATAACTATTTTTCTTAAAATTCAACAATATCAATCAAAAGTATGCACAAAAGTTGTTGAAATTTTAAATTACAAAACCAAGAAAATCTTTGTGAAAAAAGTACTTTTCATAAAATGAGTACCATTTCTCTCCGGCATTTAAAACACTTTTAAAATAGCAAAAAAAAAAAACATAACATAAATACAACTTCAACTGGATAAAAATCATATATCAAAACTAGTTGGAATTATATTAGAGAGACAGGCAGACAGACATGCGGACACACGGACGGACAGACAGACAGACAGACTGTTGAAATGGATAGACAAAACTAAATACAACAACATCTATACAAAGCTATCACAACAAGAAAATTGCAAAGTTTCAACATTTAATAAAAACGCAACAAATCAAAAAAAAACATGCCAATTGAAGACAACAACAACAGTAACAACAACAAAATAACGAATGAAGGGGCGGTTGGGGAAAAGAAAATTGTAATTGAAATCAAATGTTTTTATAAGAGGATTATGGTAATAATTTTCTCCTTATAAAGAAAAACAGAAAATTCGAAAAAAAGGCTAAAATATTGAAGAAATTAATTTAATGTTTGTTTGTACGTATGTATGTATGTACGTGTGTAAAAAAATCTGGTACTTACAAAAAGCTGTGAACAATTTAATGCCAAATAAACACAAATTATAAAATATTTATTTTATTTGTTTTTCAAAACCACATTAAAAATTTTTAAGACTTTTTAATTTTAAGCAAAACTAATTTTGAAAACTTGAGGAAAAAAAATTAAGAAAAGATTCAAGCACTTCATGTAAAACACACAACAACTTAGAATCTTTAATTTTTATTTTTTATTTTTATTTTTTTTTTTTGTAGTGTAAAAGAAATTAAAACAAAATATATGAGCCATTTATATTGAAAGTGGCATAAGTCACTTTTTCAAAATAAAATGAGTTAATGGCAACACTAAATAAAATTGAACGATATCTTTTCATTTGCAAAAAATTTGCAATCAACAAAATAAAGTGACTTATGCCACTTTCAAAATAAACGGCTCATTTATATGTATATTTCTTTTCTTCTGTTTAAAAATAGGAAATAATCACGTTTTAAATTTTCTAAACGTTGCTTACGTTTGTAAAGTATGACTACAACTGACTCAATTGTCTGGTAATAAAAATAAAGTAACTTAAGTGCGAAGCTCCTAGACGACTGTTTAAATAAAATAAAACTAACAAAAAAAAAAAAAAAAAAGAAAAACAAATCAAACAAATAACAAAAAAGAAGAAACAGAAAAACAAATAAAATCTCAGGCAGACAGAGAAGTCAAACTGAAAACTAAATCACTGGACAAATGAAGCCACAAACCAAGAAATAAATAGAGATTCAGCCACGCGATTTCAGCAACCATTTGCGGCATAAGCCTGCATCCACATTCAGTGTACATTATTAATTTTGCAGTTAAACACATTTCAGTCAAGCAAACAAACAAGCAAACCAAATAAACAAACAGGCAACCAAGCAACCAACAAGTCTAACAAATAAGCAATAGAATGAAGAAATGAGAGTAAAGGCGAAAAAACTTGCAACAAATTCAATAGAAAAACAGCAGAGTAGTCAGTCCTTGGCTGCAAAAAGCGCACAAATCTTTGATTATCAAAGAAATAACAATTTTTCTTTTTTAATTTATTTTATATGGATTTTCTAAACGTTCCCGTTCTCTTTTAAACAACAGTGAATGAGATATGTCTGCTCTTGCTCTCTCCATGTCAGAAATAAATAAATAAATTAGTTTTCTTTGAGTTCCTTGTATTAACACACAAACACACACACTCAAGCACTCGTCAACAGTGACGCTGGCAGAAGACAAAAGCTGCTGCATAAATGAATACGCATCAGTAGTAATAAAACGCACAAGATCCGGTTCAATTTTAATTTGTTTTCTTTTTTTTTTTAATAAAGTTTCTATTAAAGATACTCTCTTTTTTAGCGCTACTTTTGGCATACATTAGCAGCAAGTATTTTGTAACTGACTGGAGGGCAATAAAGAGTAGGTAGTACACGCATGGAGTCATACGATTTTGAGCCGGAAATTTTGAAAGGAAAATAATAAAAACAAATAATTAAATTATAAATGTCGGGGCAACCACTCTACATCATTAACGGTGCAAAAAAAATATACATATGTATATAAAGGGTGTGTTTTATAGAGTGACACAAGTTTAACTCATAATAAAACAAGGAAATATATTTTTAATATCAATGAAACCGGCTTGGAAAGAAAATTTTATGAAATTATTGTTTAATTTTCAACAACTTTTCGCAGCATTTGAGGCCGTATTTCGCCGATAACCCTTCGAATGCTGATTTTCAGGTGTTTAATGGTTTGTGGCTTATCGACGTAGACAACTGACTTAACATAACCCCAAAGAAAATAATCTAATGGGGTTAAATCACACGATCTTAGTGGCCAATTAATTGGGACATTACGAAAAATTATTTTTTCATCAAAAGTTTCTTTGAGTAAAATAATTGTAGCGCCCGCTGCACGATGAGTTTGATCAGTAGAACAATTATTTTGATTACAAATTTTCAACAATTTGCAAGCGATGCTTTGGTGTAAGTCGATTCATAATGAAATTTCAAAGAAAACGAAACAAAAAGCAACTGTCAGCTGTTAAATGGATGCTCAAATAAAGCAGTGATGCCAACTCAAAGTTGTGACACTCTATAAAAACACCCTATACATACACATGTAGCAGACACAATTGCACAGACTGAGGGTGTTGTTGGCCTACTAAGCAAACTATAAATTAAGGTCTGGTTTCGATTCAGCGCAAGTCATGAACATCATGAGTTTCTCTAATTTACATTAATGTCGCCTCCGGGTGGTACGTTTTGTGATATTGGTGATATCCCCACCTTGGTGCTGTGCCTACTGGGGAAAAGAGTAATTGTCGTTTTCCAGACATTATCTTTTTGCTAATTACCCATAAAACTTAGATGTTACTGCCCCAATCTCTAAAACAATAGAGCAACGGCTGGAAGAAGTTAATCTACGTTAGTCTGGTAGAAAATGAAAATGCACCTAAAGTCTCGGCTCAAGAACAAAGTCGATAGAAAGTTATTCCCTAAGAGTTCCCTTTCGAAGTTTGACCAGTAACCATACACAGAAACCACGGAAGCCGGTAAGACCCCAGGGAGAGTGTCAACCGAGGGTAGAGAGTACTGTTCCTATCTTGGACTCATCATGAGAAGTGATAATACGAGATGCATGCCTGTTTTCTTAGGGATGGGTATGCTAGTTGATATACTACGTCTCCTTGGGGATGGATATACTGGCAGCACCCATCGTACTACTCTCGCTGGTGGCATGATTCCCTACACGGTTGTTATTAAATGACTGATGCTCAACCAGTGCTAGTTTCTGATTGGACTTCGGCCCCCCAGGTAAAAATTGCCTTACCTTAGTAACTTATGTCCTTCTCCTGGTTCTAAGCTACCTGCCCACCAATTTTCAGCCAAATCAGTTCAGCCGTTCTTGAGTTATAAAAAGTGTAACTAACACGACTTCCTTTTATATATGTACATACTAGATGACCCGGTAATCGTAGTTTTGCATAAAAAATATTTCTAGTGCATATTTTGGGTGTTATATAAAAATAGCGAATGTGTTAAGTGTGTGACGATGACCGCCGATGACAAAAATACCAAGCAATAATTTTGTAGTAGCCGATTCTTAGACTTACTGAATATGCATAAAAAATTTCATAAGAATCGGTCAAGCCGTTTCAGAAATACAGCAATGGTCCCCCTCCCTCCCCTCCTCGAAACCCTAGCGGTTTAAAATATACCTTAGAACCTATTCTCATACCTACCAAATATGCATAAAAAATTTCATTAAAATCGAGCCGTTTCGGAGGAGTTCGATAACAAACATCGTGACACGAGAATTTATATATTAGATATAGATATGTATATCTGCTTATTCGACGACACTTGCTAGTTTGGAAACACTTAGCCAAGACACGCTTGTGTTAAATCGAGACACAAACCACATTCGGGAATTCACAAAAAACTGGACAAAAATCCCCTCAAAATCCCAGAAATCAGTGGCAACACTGTATAGTCATCATACATAGACTATACAAAAAAAGAAGTTTTCACTTAAAAAAACAAAAGACTTAAGAAACAAGTCCCACTTATGCACTATTTCCGGTCTAGGTCCAAAAAAAAAAAAGTTCGGAGACCGAAACACTTGTAGGTTATAGTGGATCTAAATACCTACGTTTTGGTATATAAATTATTTTGCCAACCAGTTTTTGGTTGAACAAAGTAATTAAAAACTTACCGTTAGGTTTTTTCGTTTCAAAAAACAAAAGACTTAAGAAACAAACGTTTCAAAATTTCTTAATTCGGTCGCCTCAAAGCCCGCGATAGAAGCTATGCAATAGCTTGCAAAACATTGAACTATAAAGTTCATTGATTTAACGAACTGGTTCAAAAATTTTGTTAAAGAATAACAACCATGTATGCTTTCAATAATCCAGTTTACATTGAACTTTTACGAATATTTTCATTGAAACAACGTATGCGTTTATTGAATCAGGTTATTTTTTAATTAATCACCAAACCCCCTCGAACTTAACCGCTTTTATTTGCAGTATTTAACTTAACTGAACAAAATTTTTAATTTTAAGTACCCGGGACGCAAACCATATTTATTAACAAAGTGTGACGTTTTACCTTTTAAGAGATTGACCATTTTTTTCTATACGCTATTCTTATACCGCTGCTTATTTGTGCAGTAACGTAAGTTTTTATATAAATAATTGTTACTTTGCTAAGAATTTACGTAGAAATTTACCGAAAACCATAAAGGAGATGGGAAAAACCTCAACAAATAAAGCATTACATTAAACAGCAGTGTAACAGCGGTGTTAAATACGACTACTTTTAACATAAAATTGACTAGTCCTATTTTGAATATAGCGTTTTCGTAGCTTTTTTTTTATTGAAAATTGAAGAAATTACTAGAAGGTAATAAACTCCACTTATGGGTTTAATCCATGCTAAACAACAAAAAGTAAAACTAGTCCATAGAGTGAGCGCTACATACATATAACTTATTCATACTACATATTTTAAAAATGCATATACTCTATAAGCGTTTTCATGATGTCGAACGTGACCGTTGAATACGTTTAAAGTACATGAAAAAATGTGTAAAGAACAAATCCAATTTTTATTTTGACAATTGCCATTTTGGCTCTATAATTATTGGTATATGTGATTTTGAAAAAGTTTTTGTTTTCAAGCTAATCGCAATAAAACAAGGCATTCGAATGTGACAAAACGATTAAAACGCTGATTTCAGTAAAACTTGCAGCATTATTTTAATATAACATATTTTAGAATATTGAGCTCTAATGTCGCTTTAAAATGGTTTTTAGAATTTTGCATAAACACTGAACTAGTTTTTAGTAAAAAAAATAATTTTTTAAAATTGCCTGTGAAAGACGAAAATTTTACTTCCTAAAATGAAGAAGAGTTTTACAGAATTTCTGTTGAAAGCAGCATTGGCGCCTTACGACAATAATTTTTAACAAAAATTAAGTAAAATTTTCCAAATTTTTCATAATTTTACAGTTTTAAAGACTTGCAAAATATAAAATTCATACTTTTATTTAAAATTTCAATATAGAACGGCAAGGGGATGCCTTTTAAATTATAGCATATATTTTGAAATAAAAGAGACGATTTAAATCTCAACACATTTGATTGAAGATCAAATTTAAGCTCAGACACAAACCCTGTAATCTATTAATAATATTGGTTTAATAATCCTTTAGGCCTTAAATTTACACTTTTTTTCGAAAACCAATTATCTGCTCTTTTCAATACGAAATAATGGCATTTAAAATAATAACCATTGAAAATTGTTAAATATTTTAAAGGCAGCACTTCTCCATATCATTATCAATTGACTTCCTTTCCAAAAAAAAAAAAAAAAAAACCATTTGTGACCAACAGTGTGTCTCCATTAAGAACACAAAAATAAATATTAAAAAATATCTACATACATATATGTATATTGATAACAAACATGCACAGCTTATTAAAAAAAATTGAGACATAAATCATACCATAATGACATCAATCAAGTATTTAAAGCGTTACAAACAATTTTAAATAAATAAAATCTTTAACTTCATTTTTAGAACCAGTTGAGTAGGAATTTATATCGATTGAAATGGAAACGAAGAAACCATTAAAATGCACGAAAACAAATTATAAAAGTATATTTGTTTTTTATCTCTAGAGAAAAAAGTAAAAGTAAATTTGCATTAACAGCAGAGTAACATCATCATCATCAGCATCGTTAAAGGGGCATGAAAATTGTTATTTGTGTTTACGGTTTTTTTTTTTTTTATCAAACATCAACACCAATTAATTTTCTGCCAATTTAAATATTCAAATTAGCAACAACAGCAACAATAACAACAACAAAAACCCCAATCAATAGCATTTTACAAGTATATATTACAAAAACAAGCAAAACGGCAACAAGGTTTCAGATAACGAACAGAACTGAACAGAACAGAACAGAACACAATAAACAGTTTTTCTTTTTTCATAAAATTCTAGATGGAAAAATCTTTATATAAAAAAATAAATGGATTGTATTTTGTTCGGATGCTGAAGAAAACTTGCAAGGGAACTGTACCAAATTGAGTACTTCTCTTAGCGGGTTTGTTCGTAAATGCTACGGGAAGGCTTAGAAACAAAAAAGGAAAAGTCGAACATTTCTTAACAGGTCGCGCGATGACTACTAATTAAACAATCCCTTAGGACCTGGGTTCGATCTCCGGACAGGGCAAATCATCAATATAATGAATTTCTCTAATTTACATTAATGTTGCCCCCGGGAGGTACGTGTTGTCATCTTGGTAATATCCACACCTTGGTGCTGTGCCTACTGACGAAAACGGTAAGTGTCTCTTTCTAGACATTATCTTTTGGCCAATTATCAATAAAATTTATATGTTACTGCCCAATCTCTGAAAAAAACAGTGCACCGGCTGTATATACGTATAAGGTAGAAAAGGAAATAGGTAATCTTTGTTGAGTCTGGTAGAAGGTGAAAGGGCTCCTAAAGTCTTCGCTCAAGAACAAAGTCGAGAGAAAGAAATCCCTAGGCGAAGTGCTGATGCGATATGCATGTCTGTTCTCTTAGGGATGGGTATGCTATTTGACATACTCCGTCTCCCTGAAAATGGATATGCTGGCAGCCATCGTACTACTCTCGGTGGTAGCATGATGGTCTGCCTGGTTATTGGTGAGGTCTCCTTCCGTTTATACGCTGTGGCTGTGGCTGCTACCAAAAGCCGGGATTATTATTTATGGTTGGGACTTTTTAAACTGATGCAGTTATAGAGGTCTGGTCACTAAAAACTATTCCGACAGCGATTGCTACTGTTCCAAGCTAGTTTACACAACATCGCCCTGCTTCGTCGATTTGCAGAATTGTCGGCGAAATAAAATAGTTAAGAAAAGCCTGCACGCTGCTCTTGCGATTTTTGTTTAATGTAAGAGGAGTGGTTCTGCGCCTCTGGTGTTAAGCAGAATCATTAACTTTCTTATATGTATATATGTTCTCAAAGTATGCGAAACATACAATTGATGTCAGTACATCAAAGTATGTCAATAATAGTATTGTTTCATTATCTCTGATTTTAAAGGTGAGGTTATGTTAGGAAGGGTAGTGTGAAATACACATCCACTCGGAGACCCAATTGGATCCATTGTGATTCCCTTCATTTATAATTTATTGACTAATTAGTCACCTTACTGTCCAAGGAGGAACAAAGAACCGTTAACATCCATCATTCAGCCATTTAATTCCCATGATAAAGCCCCTGATATCCTCAGTTTGCACTTCGCGATATCACTAAAGCCCTCATGGAAACGTCTGCTCAGCCATCTTTGCCTATGGCGTTGCAGCCTTGGGCAATGACAGATGATATGCTCTATAGTTTCTGGCTCCTCTTCATCCACACACATCCTACAGAAATCCGGAGTGCCATTTTCCCATATGCTGGTCCTCGCTCTAACCAAGCAATGGCCAGTCAAGGCGCCTACTAAGACTCTCAAAACCTTTCTATTCATACCCAGAAGTAGATCAGATTTACCTGAGTCTAGTTCTGTCCATATGGACCTCGAGACTCTACAATCTTCTCTATTCCTCCAGGGATGGTTAGTTCTGCTAATAACCCAATTACTGATTTCCCCATAGTAGTGACCGATGGGAGGTTTAACCGACCTGTCACTAACTGCCACATCTAATGCTGACCCTATTCTTGCCAGCTCATCAGCAATTTCGTTTCCCTCAATATTGCAATGTCCTGGTACCCAACATAGCCTAACTCTAAATTTGTCCAAAGCAAGTTGAGAGATAAAAAAGATAAAAGAAATCATTTTTACTATTTTATATAAAAATTTTCGAAAAATCGACAATATTTTTTGTCGTCAAAATATACAATATGCATATATAAATATATGTATATAGATTTCTCTTATGTCCAAAGACTTGCGTCTAATACTATGTTCACACGGACACTAATTATCAAGGTTCCCGCTCTCATTCATGGCTTGCCAGCCAACCTTGATTAAACCTACATGTTTCGCCATACAAAATTTTGAGAGCAAACAAACCATTGTGGTTTATTTGAATCTTGCTGCGAACCCGTATAATTTACTATCATCTCCAATTTTGATAGCAAATTATCGCTTGTTTATTTGAACTATTATTCAAAAATTATTTTAACAAAGAAAACCAATTAATTTTTGCTAAATATTAACAAAAACATTAAAATGTATATATGTAAATATTTAAATAAAACGGAAAAAAATAAATAGTCAACCATGTTTAAAACTGTAAAGGGATGTCGAGGTACGAACCAATCTAGAATGTGTCGTATGAACACATGGGTTCTCCATTGTTATTTACAGACCGAACCTAGTGGTTCAGTTTGTCGTGTGAACTTAGTATTTATAATATCGCTGCGAAAGAAGTTCAAACAACAAACAATAAATTATATTTCTTTTCACTCAAAATATTGATGATAAATAAAATTAAAATGCTTTTTGTCGCACATTGTAAATGGATGGCAATAAGTGTAATGCAACTTAAAAACGATAAATTTCTGTCTGTACGATCTGGTAGGTGTCTGAACTGACTAGTGTGTGTGTGTGTGTCTGTGCTTTATGTCCACAATTGGCAGGAGTTTGAATTTTTCAGATATTTTCGGCTTTTTTCTTTATATTTTCTTTTTTTAAGTTGGAATATCCGTCTATCGATCTGTCTGTCTGACCATTTTGTTCAAATTATGTATTCAGATTTATTTTGCAAGAATTTTTTATTTGCGCCTAAAAAAACGATCATTAAATACAAATCTTACGATTTATTGTACTGCTATTTATTATATGAAATACATGATGGAATGGAACT